>WQNJ02000039.1:21528174-22847549 GCA_016584745.2 Phylloscopus trochilus trochilus
GTTGTCCTTCTCTGGCAACTTTCATAGTTGTGGCTTAGGGGTTGTTGGCAGCTAGCAAAAAGTGAAGGAACAAATTAACACTTCAGATGCAGACAATCTCTATTGATATACTCTGTTCCTCTCATCCTGGGACTTTTGCCAACTCATCTCTGGCACAGCTGGAAAGGAAGAAAAATAGTAAGCTAATTGGCCTGCTTTTTAATTGCTGATTAGAATGGGAAATTAATACAAAAGCAGGAGTAAGCAACACACCTTGGATGCCTGAGGGGGACACTGCACTCTTTGGCTGTTTTTGTGGCTGTTAGTTTTTAATAAATTTTAGAAAATGGGTGGCTTAAAGTGAGAAAAGCTTGCAAGGATGGCTTTCTTTCATACAATGAAGACTCAAGTTTTAAGGTTTTTTCTGTGCTGCTTATCTTCAGAAAGTGAAATTCACTGATGTGAGTTTTGAGACTAGACTCTGAGATATATGACAGAGAACAGGTGAAGGAAAGAAGGTAAAGCAAATACCTGTTTTTAAAATTTAACTTTCAAGTTATCTGTAGTTTTGTGGTGTATGTTCTCTGTCCTTCACAGCTGCTCAAATTGAGAGAGCTTGACATTCAGCCCCAACTCTGGTGATCCCAGCATGTCAGTCAGGCAAAGTTAAAGGGATGGGATGTTGAATTAAGAAAAAAATAGGGCAAGATAAAATTTGTATCAAGTACAGGAAGAAATCAGAACTACAGTAGCTGAAGGAATCTATTAATTGTGGGGAGATTTGCTCTAAAACATTAAGAAATTAGTTTTCTGTGCAAATAATTTCAAGCAGTTTTCTGAAGATGTTGTCTGGCCGAGTGATACTGATGTCTCTGAGGGAGTTTAGTTCTGTGATATTTGTCAGTAGATGCAAAATATAATCTTATGGAGGCATAACAACTGAAAGCTGCAAAATCTGCAGGAAAGAACTGGCAGCCTTTTAAAATGTGTAGGCTTGAGACAGGCTTCTTTCAAAGGATGCAAGGAAAATAATAAAAAAGAAAAATTAAAAATGAGGTGGAGATGGATTGTAGCTCTAACTGGCTCTTATTTAAAAGCTTCTGCCCCCAAATATTACTGTGGCCTCAAGTGCTATGTGGTTCTGGAAATGCATGGAATAAACTCTAGCATGGAGAGGGAGGTAGAGAACGTTGGGGTTGTCAGAGTATATTTACTGTAAAATGACCATTCTTGAAAGCAATATCAACAAGACTCAGTGTGGGGAGAACTGTGACTGGTTTCAAACACATATTCTAGTCAGACCTATGCAGTAATGACCTGACTAATTTTTCAAGGAAGGATACCACTTCCAACCCTTCTGATTCCCATCCCTTGTCATCTTGCTCACAAGGGTCTTAATTTCCCCTTCCCTCAGCTGTGTTGCATCTGTCCCATGCCCCCTAGGAACATCACAGCTGCCTGCAGGCAGGACACAGCAGCCTTTTGGCATTTGAGGCTGACAGCCAGAAGATAGGCTTGGCTTCTCCACTCGAACAATGTCAGTCTGAACTGCTTCAGCCACAGACACTGAATAACCAAGGCACCCAGCTGAGCAGTCATGGCTTCCTTCAGTGAAAAACTCAAGCTTTTGCACACTTTCAGCCGTGCTGTTTTTGTCTGCAGGGGATTAAGATTTGCATGGATGTAGTTCAGTAAAGGGCATGGGTAGAGCTTCACTAGAGGACAATGAAGTGGACTGGGCAAGCCTGCTGACATATGTTATATATGGATATATACAGGGACCTGTTAGTGAGGCTGCAGCTCAAAACAGGTTTTGGAGGAGGCTATGCCTATTGTGAATTTTAGTTGCAACTTTTCTAGCTCTGTGTTCCTCCTCCCCTTCTTCCCACTCCAGTTCCCATTTACCTCCACTCCTCCTCTCCTCCACCCCACTTCATAACCACAGTGGTCCCTACTGCTGCAGCCTCTGAACTGGGAGGATAAAGCTTAGCTCCTTCTAATCTGGAACTCTCCAGAAGGCTTCCAAACCTTAGATACACTTTAGCTTTTGTTGTGTGTTCAGATCTCTTGGCATGTCTGCATTTGTCTTTGTAGATGTGACCTAAAGTCATGTTACCAATGCACCAAGTAAGCAGCAAAGCTGTCACCTGTTTAAATAAACCTTTGGCTCCTAATCAACAATTCACCAGAAGAAAAGAAATTGAATAGAACAAAATATGTTTGATTATTTACTGAAGACATAATGGCCTGGAGACTGAAAACAAAGAGTGGCACTGAAAACCAGATGGCAACTAATATAATCTAGACAGCCTACATATCAAATCTTTAGGGTACAGAGAACTCCCACAGTGGAATCATTTTAAGGAGTAGAGAAATCCATATGTGCTGCTTTCCCAGTTACAGTAATTCCAAATAAATGCCAAAGCTGTGACTTTAAAAATACCATAGATCAATGTCAGGAGCCATTTCTGTAAAACACTTGATGTAAGTGGCCTCAGAATGCCAGTGAGAGGGGAGGAGCAGGACTGGGGTCTCACACCACCGCTGTGCAGGGGGCCCCACCATGGGCTTTGCCACTTGTGCTGTGAAGGAGTCTACAGAAAGCTGATCATGCATGAGGGCACAAGCTCATAGGATGGATGCTGCTGGTACCATGTGCCACAGTTGAATTCTGGGGTGTTATGGTGCTAGGGGGTGTAAAGGGATCATTTCAGACTGGGGCAATCAGCTGATTACAGGCACAGAAGAACAGACCAAGAATGCCAGTGGCCCCAGGCAGAATTATTGGAGATTTTTGTACAGTTTGCTGGTTAGTCTCCAACTGATGTAGAGGAGTCTTCCTCAAGTATCAGGGATATCTACCAGCTCCAAAGTCATGGTACTCAAAAATGAAACCCTAGGAATGAGAAAGGGGACTAGACAGAGACAGTCACCATCTAGAACTTCAAAAAGGAGGAGGAGAATGGAGCAACCCTCACTCCAGAGCACCTGCACACAGCAGGTACTCTACATGATGGGGAATAAGAAACCATATGTCAGCTATAGGTGAAAAATATTCCTCTACATCCCCATGTCCTGCTAAACAGGACTTTGCTTGGGCTTATGTTTAGGCCAGGCTAGTATTTGGAGTGGGAAGGATAAGAACATGAGTTTGGGTGGATTTAACAGTTTTAGAACACTGTCTCTTGTATTTCTTGTTGCAGCTGAAGGCCCTGAAGTATCCCTGTGGACTGGGACTCTGGTTTGGGACTTGTTCCTTTAACAGAAGTCCGCAGGCAAGGAGGGCAGGGCATGTGCTACCATATGCCACCTGCTGGGAAAAGGCTTCGAAGAAGAAAAAATGACCATCACCTCACCAAAAATAGTTGTTTCCTCCCTCCCACTGAATCACCACAGTGATCTTCAAGGGTAAAAAAGAGGTAAACCTACATCTTCATACTAAAGGTGTCCATTTCATGACACTTAAACACAGAATGATGTCCATATGCTTCATGAGAAGCATACAACCCTCTGTTGAGAAGACTCTCCAGGAGGGCAGCTGACAATTCTTGGAGCAATAACCTTGTTCCCTGTTGTTACAGACCATGAGGTGTACATTCTCTACATTCACCTGTCCTCTCACAAGGGAGACAGCGGTGCTGTTTCCCTCAGGATCAGACCAGAACCTAGGTGAGTCTCCTTTCCAGAATCCCTCATGTAAGGTTTCTTTGCTCTTACCCATTTTCAATGCTGTTAAAGCCTTGGAAAGCCATGGAGTGTGAGCAGACCTCTTTCCTCACTAACTTTGCAGTCATGTGAGCAAACCCATATGGCACTGTGCTGACAACAAATAGCTGTCTGCTTGCAGCTTTGGTGAGATCTACTGGTGCTGCTTCCACCACCTCCCTCAGCAGGTTCTTTTTCCAGGTGATGTAGTCATTTTTCTTACACGTAACATGCAACTCTCTGAAGTTTAATTTTGTGATCCTTTTATGTTCCCATTAGCAAGTAGAAATAATTGGTTCCTGTTCTCATCTTCATTTTAATTTTTCACAGTCCTGGGCAGCAAAATAGGAAGAAACTAAAAACAGAATTAATGAGAAAGAAACCAACATGCACCAATATAGAGGCCATATCAGGAAATTCTTAAAATCTCATCCTCCCACCTCAAGAAAGTAATTTCAAACACTTTGAAGATAATTAAAATCAAATAAAATATCTAGACCAGCATCAGAATTACAACTGTATGAAAGGATCTGGGAGGTGTCAAAGCTCCCCCACCAAACATGTCAATGACTTCCAAAGCTGTAATTCCTGGGATGTATGAGCAAAATTAGAACATGTGAAGGATGAGAAGTATTGTTCCACTCCCTAGGATGGTGGGGCTAATGTGGACTCTTGCGTGGGATCAGATCATCAGATTTTAAGGAAACTGTAGGTAAAATGAGGGCAGTCTGTATTACAGAATGAAGAAAATGTTGTAAGAAAGTCATTAAAAAAGACATTTGAGAAAGTCACTTAAAAAGGCTGAAAATGTGTTTATTCAGACTAAGAAAGAAAAGAGCCAGTACACATAAGTCTTCTGATGGGTAAAAGACTGCTGAAGACTGCTAAGCAGGGGCTAAACTGTTCTTTTGTAGGCCTTGGAGAAATTAATGAAAGAAATCTGTCAACATTGCAATAAACATGACAGAGCCTAGTGCTACAACAACATGATTTCTGACTCTAAGAGCAATAAACTCCTAGATGGACATGGACTTTAAATTCTTGGAGAATTTGCAAATGGTTTAGGCAAACAGCTGAACTGTCAGGGATAGTCTTGCTACATGTACAGACACCCAGTACTGAAGGTCGTATTCAGGTATCTCCTGAGGTCCCTTTCAGCTGTACTTTGTCTCCATTCTAAGTTTGTCTGTGTTTATGTAGTTTGTGTCCATTCTAAGAGGTCTGATCCGTTTTTATCACTCTCTAAATTATTGCTCTTGTGTATTAGGGTTGCTCAGACTAATGAGACTCTGCTATAAATCAGATGCAATATTGTAGAAATAACTTTTTCTCTTCTAGTCACTTAACTGGCTGCCCCAACATGGTTAGAACGTACTAATAGAAAAGAGAACAATTAATAAAAAGACAAGGAGACTTCATATCCTTTCTATTTCCTGTACTTCCTTAGTTGTCAAGGCCACTGGAAAATGGTGCTATGTGGGTTCTTCGAGTTCATTGTCTGGCTCTCCATTCCAGTGTCAAGTGTTTGGATATAATAGCGTTGAGGCAAAGACTGCTATGTCTATGACAGTGTGTTCCATCTGCTTTGCCACTTGAGAGAAGAAATGATTTTTTCTTTCTTTTCAAGCAGCTTCTCCTTGAACAGTATGTCCTCCTTGCCTACCTCTTCCTCCCACTCCTTAGTCATCTTCCATTGCTTTTCAGCCACATGTATGGATTTATGTGACTCGGATGAAGTGCTTGTACTGTACATCAGTTGTCATGCATGTAAAGTTACAAAAGTTATCTCTTGACTATAATCATCTGGATTCTAAATTTGGTGGCCTTTCACTGCTGTGTAACAAGTCCCTCTTCATTTACCTCGCTGCTTGATAGAAGGGATGGAAAAAGAGGTAAGAATTTCTGTGAAAGGCTTTGCCTTCCAGAGTAGCACAGATGCTTTGCACAGTCACAGCTAAAAAGCAGCAACTGGTATCTCAGAGGAACATCACTCCCTTCGTGGGTGAGAGAACTGGCAAAACCTCTGACTATTTGGGAACTCTTATGAAAAGAGCTCTTTCAGGAAAAAAAGCTAGAAGCTTATTTCAACAATTCACTTCCATTTTTATCACTGGTTTGGTTTTCTTTTTGGTTTGGCGCTTGTTTGTTTTTTTTTTCCTTTGAATGGTTTTACATCAGCTCCTGAGACTGACTCAGACAAATTTACAAAATGTTACACTATTTCTGTTTCTGGAGCAGGGGAATTAATAATCTTCTCAGACACCTACAATTTGCTTGTAGAGAAGGGAAGCATATTATAATGAACTTATAAATCAACTGAGCATAGGTCTTGAAGTTGTAGTGAAAAGAGAAAACAATGCTTTACTAAGGTATATTAGAGACTATCTGAAATACTTACTGATGTAAATGATGTTTTATTCAGCTTAGAGAAAGTATTTAAATAAGAGCTGCTTTTCTTATTCTTAATTTATTGAGTTATTGGGATTACAAAACCTTAAAAGATTATTTATACTACAGCTAATTCCATTTCCCCAGAACAGAGCCAAAAAAACTTCTTTACCCTTGTATTTAAAGTCTTCTGGCAAAGAAGAGGGACATGAGGTCCCGTATGATGTCAGTGGAAGACCTTTCCTTGTCACTCGTGTTAGGCAGCAGTTCAGGAAGGACAGTGGGAAAGCTGATGAAGGAGTGGGGGTTGGACCAGTGTAACAGAGCAGCCTCTGTTCACAACAGATACAGCAGCCAGGCCTGTCCCCTTCCAAGGCATGGAGAGCACCTCAGGCAGGCAGGGGCACGTCTGTCCCACTGAGGACAGACAGACCCCTGTGCCTGAGTGCTGCAAGGCTCCTGTTGCACCCTGGGCTCACCATCACCATCCACAGCACTTGCCTGTCTCACAAGATGGGAGAAGGAGCTACGACAGAGGTCCTGGGGCACTCTTTTCCCCAGACTCCCATACATCTTTGCCTTTTCCCTTGGCTCATGCAACTTGTCTGCTTCTGCCGGGCAACCTGTGTGACTGCTGACATCAAGCCTAAAGCCATCCTTGCCCTCTACTGGCACCCTGTAGAAACACAGGAACACATCAAGCAACAGCTCCATCTCTTCAGCTACTCAAATTCCCTGGGTAGGAGGAGGGGGAACAGATTCCCTGCAGTCCCTCACGGGCTGGGGAGCAAACCTGTGCAAACACTCTGTGAGCAGCTTCCTACAGCACCTGTAGCAGGAGTGTCCTGGTGAGACAGGGCACAGCAACCCCTTCTGCTCATTCTGTTCTGGGGTTTGCAAGGGGAAACCCTGTCACTGATTAAAGTGGAGTCTGATTTCAGGTTATTTATGTACAAGCCAGTCTAGAAGACAAGAAGCAGCTCTGCCAGTTGCTGTTTATAGTGTTTCTTTCCTTCATTCCTAAGGAAAGAACAGTCCAGGTTTGTAAGCTCAGGGAACAAGAGAAAGAGTGGTCTAAGAAAATTGCTTGAATGGCTACGATGGGTGTGCAAGCAGGCTGGTAATGTTAGATGGCACTCTGAAGTGTCACACAGTGCTTGAATATACTGTAAGCTTGAAACATTGCACTAAATCCTGCTGGAAAGCCAGTGTTGGGGTAGGATGCAGTGGCTGCACCAACAGTATGTAGAAATCTGAGACAAAGCAGAAAAAGAATTGTATTCACTTGAAGATACGTGGCACTTTAGCTTGGCAACAAATCACTGGATAAATGGAGTCAGCACACTAACACCATTGAAAATGTAGAGCACAGTTTCAATGTTCAGGCTGACCTATTCATAGAATCACAGAAGCATAGAGTGCTTGGGGTTGGAAAGGTCCTTAAAGATTTATTTAATTCCAACCCACTCTGCCATGGGCAGGGGCAACTCCCCCTAGACCAGGCTGCTCAATGCCCCGTCCAGCCTGGCCTTGAACACTATCAGGGATGAGGCACTCAAAACAGTCCTGTCTTTCAAGGTTTGGATGGATCTTTCATATCAGCCCCAGCTGTAAAATCCAATAGATTTGATTCCTGATTAAATACACTATGAAAAGACTCACAGACTAGCAATAGCCATCTAACTACTTTACAATAACTTGTTAAATAAGCTACTGTTTGTCACTATAATTTTGTAAAATTCAAAGTATTGAATTTAAAGTATTGGATTTGAAGTATTGAAAATAAATATGAAACTATATACAAGTAATAATTTTCAGAAAATAATTGTTCTCTTCCCTTTGTTTGTTTGTCCATAATAACAAATAGCAATGTACATCTCCAGCAATTGCACAAATAAATAGAAAGCAGCAATTCTTTTATCACAGAAGAAATGTTCAAATGACAACTGTAATTCAAAACTTGTGATGCCATTTGTTCTCTTTAACTGTATAAATTACCAGTTATAAAATAACTTATTTTATAAATTTTGATCTTGTCTTAGAACAACAGTGAGAAAACCCGGATTATTCTGAGACAGTGTCAACATGCACATTGCTGGGGCTATAAGTGCATACCATCTGCCAAGATCAGACATTTTGCCTTGCCCAAAACCATTCAGCAGTGCCATTGGGGTTCTAGTCTCCTTAACTCCCAGCTTCTCTTCTAGTGCTTTTCTCCATGACATTTTGATCAGTCTCCAGCCTCCACATTTAAGATGGAATTCCCCTCCACCTCTTTAAATCTGCTTCTTTTTTTTGTAAGCCCAGAAGCTCAAAACCAACTAAACATCTCTCAACACCTCAGAGCTAGTAAGGTCTTCAAGAGGAGCTTTCTGCTTTGGTCTTTGTCTGAGAAGATGCCATTGTGGTGGTGTATCACCCTTGAGCCATGGAGAGGGAGCCTCAGCGTTGCTGTTGAATCCTGCTTCAGCACTAAATCAACTTGATTTTTCCTCTGCTCCACCTGGAAAGGAACTCTTTGTCCTGCTCATGACTTACTGCCATACAAGCATTTACTTTGAAACTATCTGGTCTGTCAACATCTGACTTTACAGTAACAAACCCTTCCCATGATCTTGCCACCCAAATTTATGTCTGAGACCGATGTCACCAGGACTTCACCAGATCCTCTCAGCACCTAATGCAAATATTTTGCATTTCACATGCTCATTTGAAACTGCATAAGTCTTTGCAGTAACAGATACTGTTCTTTGGAACATGTTTTGGCAGAGCAGCATGTTGAACTTTGCATTCCCATGTGGCATTGTCCTTGGATGCTCTGCTGGCTCGCAGAAAGCTCACATACCTCAAAAAGCAATTAAGACCTCAGAATTTATTTTATTACTTTCAAAATCTGTTTCTTTTCTGTCATTGCTTTTCACAGGGATTATAAGGAATTTGTGAAACAGATTTACTACCCAAATCAAACCACCCTTGTGGTTTGATTTGGGTAGTACCCTTGTGTCCTGTAGAAGTGTTTGCTTCTCTGAACTAAAAAGACAAGTCTAAGTATCTGAAATAGTCCATCCAGTTACCCTAAAGGCCAGACCTTCCTCTGACTTTTGAAGAACTTCAGAAATGTCCCATATCAGCACTGGTGAATGAATGCAGGTGCTCAGCTATTTACTTCATCTTGATCCTTATCTCCAGCTTCTGGTCTCCCACCCTTTTCAGCTTTTCAAACCAAGGATGTTTCTCTCAAGATTGTGCTGCACAGAGATGTTTCTTTGCTACTGTCTTGTCTGCAGCCTGGAAGAAGCAGTAGAGAAGCACTGTTTTGGGATGTGAATGTTCACATTAGCATCAAGCTTCACCACAGAAAAGATCTGAGGCTTTTGGTGAGTTTGCATTAATTACCAGAGCTTTCATGGGAGAGGCAGCCCATTGGCCAATAAATTACATAGCTCAAAAGACACATTAAAAATGAGTCAAAATATCATCTTATTTATCAAATAAACACCTCCTGGATTACTAGTTCTCTTGCCTGTAACAAGCTCCAAATGTATCCTGCTTTCATAGGATCTAAGAAGTGACATCTGAGGTAATTTAATTTTAATAACAGCTGAGAAACTGCATTTTTTTCCCCCCAGTTTTTGTATTAAGTAACAATATCTTTCAAATTGACCCTTTGGTTACTATTTTCTTCAATTACAAAGGAGAGGAACTGATTTTGCTCTGTAATTCACAAATGAGGCTTTTATTCACCAGTAGCAAGGGTTCCTGAGATGAAAGCAAAAGGCATCTGGTCTATTGAAGTCAGCAGCAGAACTCCCACTGCCTGCAGCCTTGTCAGAATTTCACACTGAGGATCAGGCATATCCTAATCTGTCCTGATCTTTTATGCAAAAGACTGGTAAAACAGCACTTAAAGTTTTATCAGATTAGACACACAGCATACTTAACAAATCAAAGGCCTTTTAAAGATAAAACTTGTGCCTCTGTGAGGCCTGAGTCATAATGTCTGAATGCTTGGAGATTGTGACTTAATTCTGCTGAGAGGGATACCTTGTTCAGGCTAATGATCTCACTGGAGCTGGTGCCTGAGGAATCCTGCTGGCAGCAGCAAAACACAAGAGGCAGTTTACCTCAGCAGACTGATGTAGCAAAAGTTTGGCAGGTCTGATTCCCCACCGACTCTTCAGGTTCACCAACTCCCATCAAATTGGGTATTTTGTTCCCACTCTCTTGTTGCTCTCTGGTATGCTCCTATAAACATGTATTAATAACTCAATCTTTGCACTTGGTAGACATAAAACCATCAATTTGCTTGGAGCAACTCAACAAGGTCATTTCCAAAGCAATAAAGTTTCTCCCTTTTATCCTTCCTACCAAGGGAGTACATTCCTGGTTTCTTTCCTTTGGGAACAAAATACAGCATGGAGAGAAACAAATGACTAAAATACAGTGTGGGGAGAAACAAGTGACTTTTTTCACTTGCTGAAAATTTGGGTTTGCTTGGTTTGACTGATAACAGCTCTGCACTTAAGAAAGGCCATGTTTCATCTCCCACTGACAGATCCACAAGAGGTGCACCCTTACTGCCCTGTAATTGTACAGTGAAGATGTATGTCTGGCCTGCATATTTTCTGATTTTTTTTTCTCACCCTGCATCCAAAAGAAAGGGCTGAAAATAAAAATGCTGGAGCAGAGAGTGTCTTCGTCTTCTGCACAATCAGGCATAATTCCATGGGCATCACAGGTTTCATCTTCACAAATACACCCAGCTTCCCTTTAAAACTAATGAGGGGGTTTGGCCCTAGAAGAAGGCTGTTCCAAATTCTCATTCCTTTGGGGTCTGGAAATCTGTTTTCCAGCAGAGATCTGTTCTTGACCTGTTCTTACCTATTTTTAGTAAGCTAACCTTATCCTTTAGCTTAAGTATTCTCTTCCTTTCAAAGTGTTATGGTCCAGTGTATTTACTTACAGTAATTGTATCCCCACTCCACGATTTTGTGCTTATTTTGTTAGACTAAACAAGCTGATGTCCTTCATCTTTTCCTTAACCAGCATATTTGCCTTTCTCTGTTCCACTCCAGTGTGCACAGTAGTAGTCAGGAATTTTTACAGATTAAAACTCAGCAAATAAAGATTCCTTTTTCACCCCAGGAAATTCAACAAGGAATACTCTATTATAGCAAATAAACCCTAGGTGCTGTTGTTATTGATACTATTGCTTTTTTATCAATAGCAATAAACTGTACTGTATCTGCTTTTCATACTCTAATCAACAGATGCATTTAGTTATTTCTTCTCCCCTTTCAAGGGAAATGCATCACAGTCAAAGCATCATTTTGTGTCTTCAGTTTACTGATTCTCATTTTTTCCAGCTAGAATCATAACCCTGGAATCAAAATCACTTTGTTCTTTATGATTCACCCTGTGTTTTCATATTTTTAACAAACTTCAGTATATGAGAGCTGACATCACATTTTAGGTCAGACTTAATTCAAATCTGGCTGAAATTTTCTGAGCTTCTCTAGGGGAAAAAAACCAAACCCTAGATATTCCAGGAAACAACCCCACAAGCAGCAGAATGAAGATTAAAAGCAAGAGTTGATTTAATCTGAAAAACAAATTGTTTTGTGTCTCAATTAAGAAGGCAGTAGGGAAAACCACAGTAACTACAGCTACAAAACCCTTGATGCAGGCAAAATTATAGCAAAGAAGTGCATTTTCTTCTGGTATGCTTTACACTGCATGGGGGTTGACTGGAGCTATCAGTTACCAAAGAACTGCAGCCCTGTGCCTTGCCTGGGGAGTGCTGACAACGCTCCATGTCTGGAGAAGAGCCCTAAAACTTGGGACTGCAGCTGGGGCTGGGCACACAGGCTGAGCACTGAAGGCAGGCCCAGAGAGACTCTGCACATCTGAAATATCTTTTCTAAGAGGCTCTGAAGACACCCTAAAAACAGGGATTCGTTCAGCAGAGGGGTGAGGGGAACTGTGCTGCCTGCAGTACCTCGTGCCATTGATGCACAGACACTCTGCTGGGGTCTGCTCTGGTCATCCACCTCTCATCCCAGATCCTGAGCTTGGCTTTCACAGTGGGGAAGGTTGTAATTCCCCAAACACCCAGAGACAAACCAGCCAAGCTTCTTATGTCACTCCTGTGCATGCTGCATGACTTCTGGGAGCCTGGAACATGGGATTTACCTCTGGTGTGAAATCTGTTCAGAACTGCCTTCACTTACCAAAAAGTCAATTTTCCAACCACTGTGATTGCAAGGGAAACCTGAACACAGCCTGATGCATTGGTATTTGTACCTGAGAAATGGCTCTCTAAGTATTCTGCTCACCTTAGCAGGTATCTGAGTGTTAGTGCCTTGTGGCAACAATGAAATATTGGTGAATTTTAGGAAGAAGAACCAACTAACTTGTTTGTCATCCTCATCCCCCACTGTCTCTCCCTCCCTCACAACTGCTTAAATAAGCAGCTGTCCTCATTCCAGCTCTTTCTCCTTTTGATAATTCTGCAATACTATCATATTTTTTCAACCTAGTTTTGCAGCACACTGAAGTTTTGAAACTGTGGGGAATTGATAAATCAAATTGCACTTCTGCATAGAAATATTATTTTATCACCTTTCTCAAATGTATGCTTAGTTCAGTAAATAAATACACATTTAAATAGAACAGCAGCTGAGTTTTCTCTTTCAATTTGATATGTTCCCAAATCTAAACCTTACCTTGCTGTAAAAGTGATCTAATTTGCTAAAACAATAGCTGGTTTAAGTAAACATCAAGTATGGCTGCACTGCCAGGATCTTTGTGCTGATGACTTTTGGTAATGGAACATCATTTCCTGTCATGAGGTGCTTCATGTGACAAATCTCTGAGACATCATTGTGAGAAACAAAAACTGAATTTCACTGGCAAACAGATGAAAGCAACTTCTTTTTTTCTTTAACCTCACTCAGTGAATGTACTGTAAGGAAATCTTAAGGCTCTACAGTGAACAATATTGCTAACACCAGAAAATTCTTCCCACCACAATGTTCACCCTGTAAACCTCTGCAAACATAAAAAAGTATTTAAAGATGTTGTGATATTATCCAACATTTATTCTTTATGCCTAAAACGCAAGACAAATGAAAATACTTGGGAATGCTTTGGGAAGAAGGGAACATCAGCATTCAGGGAATGATCTGCTTAAGAGAATCTGTTGTTCTTGCAACAGCTCCCAATACTTCCAAGTGAAACTCATAGGCTTCCTTTACTTCTATACCTAGCACAAGGATAATCTGAGTGTTGATGTTAACCCACACTAGGTGATCCTTCTATCCCTCCTGGCAATAGATGGTTTTGGTTGTGAGAGGTCCTTATTCCCACAAAGAGTTTCAGGTCTCAAAAAGACTTTTAGAAGTGAGGATTTGGCTTTGGAGTCTGTAACTGCTGAGCATCCATCATGAAGATACTCAGCAGGCATTTTTTAATATATATATTTCAAAACATCTGCAGGAAGATAATGCAACAGGCAGAAGAAATATTGGGAGAGACTCTAATGGAGCTTGAAAGGAGACACCAGCTCTTACTGAGTCCTTCCTATGGCATGTGTGACTCTTGCAAAGACTCTTCGCTTCCTTATATGTATCACCAGGCTTGAGTTACCCACCCTAGGTTATTTGAATTAACAGATAAAGTGAGGGCTCTTCGGAGTGCCAGGTGCAGCAAGTCCTGGCTCACTGGGTAATTTAGGACACATTCTAATACATCTCTGTGCTTCAGTGCTCCCAGCTGATAAAAGCAGTAGAGCACTTGAATTTTGCCCAGTTGTGAAGTGCTTTGAGATCCACTAGATCAAAAGAGCTTCGAAGCAAAGAGCAATGTTATGAACATTATCACTTTACTGTGTTGGCAAACTCAGGGTATGCATTGCTAATTTCTGTTTCCTTCTTGTTCCCATCTCCCCAGAGTGACAACTATGGAAAAGGCAGGCAGGTACCACATATTTTATCAGCAGTTTCAGATGGAAATGAAGGGGAGAGCTAGAGACAAGGCAGGGAAAATCACCCATCAGTTTGCATCTCCAGATGAAATGAGTCTTCACTGGCTCCTGATGCCCGTCTAACCCAGACACCACCTGAAGGTTAAATTCAAGCTGAGAGAGCAGCACAGCCTTCAGTGCCAGAGCTGAAGTGCCATGCAGCTGTCAGTGTAACACAGAGACAGTAAATCAGGGCTCCCCAGTATAGAACTTGCTGGTTCTTGCCTTCTGCAGGAACATGTCCTGAGCACCAAGTGATTTAGAGCAACGCTCTGAATAATCAAAGGAATAATGTGTGCACCCCCTGCTATATTATCCTGATGCATATGATAAATGAATTGACCTGTAATTTCCTGCAGCATTAGCTAGAGCAAGTATTTCCTTTTGCAGATTGTATTTATGGAAACCTGACTGTAGCGGGTCAGAGTGACTTGATACATGGCTGATGCAAGCAAGGATCTTTTTAAAGTCAGACAGGCTGGGAAGAAGCTTTCCTCCCATCAGGCTCAAACACTGTTCTGTCACTTCATCTTCTGCAACTATGGGAGATTCAGGTGTCTGGTCACTGTGGGTCACACCATGGTCATGCAGGGATAGTCACAGCTGAATTGCTTGCAGCAGTCAAGGTGTATCTATTCAGAAGTGTCTTTGATAGGATCGTCCCAGGTCAGTGATGGTAAAGCAGTAGCACTGGTACCCAGTTCAACACAGGCAAAATTTGGACTGGCCATAAGACTCAATAATTTTTAAGAGCAATTTGATAGTGAAAATCAGAAGAATTTGCTGCCATTGCTCTAAATAAATTTTTTTTTTGAGATAGCCAGTACAGAAATGTATCTGTGTATAAGGAGATTCATACTTTTATCCATTTGGGAAAGAAGAGCAAAAATTCATATAAGAAAAAATAATACGCTAAAGGCAACTATCATCTACCAGCTGCTGTCTTTATGAGGCTAAAAGGAATTAATAACCTTTCTGATTGCAGACAGCCTTTTAAAAAAAGATAGGCACGCAGTATCAGTGTCCTAATTCATAAGATAGCTTACATAAAATCCCCAAAGTCCTTACTGAGCCCAGGCTCAGGCTCCCAGCCACACTCCTGTGTCACTTCTGTGCCCCACCAGGACCTGTGCTAGCAGGTGCCTGCCCTGGACAGTCTCTAGAAAATAGGCAGCAAGGTGAAGTCTTACCTGAACAAACTTCAGTGCAACTATCTTTATTTAAACAGTTCACTGCAGTAATTCCCCCCCCCCCCTCCCCATTTTCCTATTTGTCTCACAAGCAGGGGCTGGGGAAAACATTCCCCACCCTCAGACAGAAGTCATTTTTTGAGCGTGAGTTGTACATATTTTGAAACTTTGTATTATGAGTAACTCTCTAGAGCCCCATCATGGTCCAGCCCAAATGTCCAGTTCCAGGAAATTTCTGATATGCCACCTTATATCCCCTGCACTTCCCTTTAATTGCTCTTCTCTTCCCTTCTGCCCCTGGCCAGACTGCTGGGAGGGTTATGGTAGTAATGGGGGAGAAGTGGAGAGACCCTGAGGGGTTGGTTTTGTCATATCCCTGGCTCTGAACCCTGCCCTTTCTCCCCTTCCTTCTTCCCTCCTGCTTTTCATCTTGATGCAAAAGAAAGTGGCATTTGGCTGCAAAGTCTTCTGTTTTGCCCCCTCTAGGGCAGGATTAACCAGTGTTCCTCAGCACATGACAGACTTCATCACTTCCTCAGCTTCATCACCCTCCACCTCCCACTGTTCCCCTCTGCTACCATGTGCTGCTGCCCTCAGCAGGCAAAGTCACCATCAGGGTGTATCCTGATGTATCCCGACCTTGCTGCATCTTGCTAACCATTAAAAGCCAAACCCAGTTCTGAGTCCACAGAAGAAATGTCTCCACTAGCAACTGAGAAAGTGCACCAGGAAGCGTGTCTGAAAAAAAATAAATTGAGAGAGGTTTCTATTCTTTTGCTACAGCCAGGATCTGCCAGATGTTTTTGCAGAGTTCACAGCACCACCTATACAGATGCTCCTTCCTTCTCCCTCTGTAACTGTGCTCAGAAGAAACCAGACACTCGGCTGCTGCCATGGTCTCAGCACTACAATGACAAAAGCTGACCAGTGTATATGCAATAAGCCTTTTTTTTTTTTTTTTTTTCCTGCCACATAAATATAAAATAGCCTTCTTCTGCTTAGTAAGTACTATCGAGAAAGTTTGGACTGAGATCACCACTGCCTTACTAAGAAATATACAAATTTCTCTCCACCCAAATGGAAAGAAAGGGTGATTTTTCCTTGGGGAAGGTGACTCAAGGTTTGGTGGCAATGCAATGTGCCTTTTGATCACTATGTTAAACAAACAAAGTCTACAACAGAGAACGCCAGTATTCCTTCTGCAGAAGAAGATATTAGCAGTGTTGCCAAACACTTGCACAACATTTTCGACTGACAGATGCCCAAATGCTGTGTAAGAACAAGGACCAAAAAAAATAAATCATAATCATTAGCAAATATTTGAAATATGCCTGTATTATTAATCCTGCTTTAGTGATTGTTAGATAGGGGTATGCAAAGTCAAGGAATCAATCCTGCTGTGGAGAGAAATTCAACAACCTAACCACAAATAAATGTCACATAAACACCCAGTTCACTGATGTACAACTTAGACATATTGGAAGCATTATTCTGTGGTATATCTCCACTGACTTTTATTGTGTTGAGTATATGAAAAGTTTAATTAATTCACAGGTTTCTGGACTGAAATGTTATCTAAGCCTATCAGGACAAATAGTTGCCTATGTTGTTGGGAAGAAAAGTATTTTAAACTTGAAATAATGCAAGTGACTTCAATGCTGTAATGAAGCTGAAATATTCAGTTAAAGGGGAAAGAGCTTTCTTGGTCTGTGTACAGAACATCCCAAAATTTCAGTGTCTCAAATTTACCCGAAATTAAGACAGCGTAAAAGTGTGTCCCTGGGGGCAGAACTCCCAAATCTTTTGACAAGGGCACCACAATTCACAACTGATATAGCAAGTTGCAGTCATTGAGAAGTATGATAAGAACTGTGTGGAAGGTGGAAGAAATTTGAAGGAATATATTTATTCCAGATGAAAGTCATCAGCTTGTCTGATAATAGATTTCAAACGTAAACAGTGTCCTCAAGTGCTCTCCATGTCCAGTACAGGCAGGACAGAAAAATGAAGAGATCAGCACTCATCTGAAGGATTGAAAAGAGCTTTCTGAGTCTAGGAATAAGCTGCATAGCCCATTTTGGAGACACTGATTTTGGAGGTTTTTGAGAGATCTCTGTGCCAGGGAACAGGTACAGATATTTCTAGGTTCAGATATTTCTATCTGGATCAAACAAGCTGTAGGGGACACCTTGAGGTCCTTATAGATTTAAACTTCTGTGATTCCAAAATATTCTTCTGAAGTTTCAGTTTTGAACCTTTACCATTTTTAACCTTTTTTTTTTTATTCCAAAAGAAATCAAATAATTTAAAAAAGGCTATTTCATCCTGTCTTGGCTTGACAGAAGCATAGAAAATGTTGCTGTGAGTCTGTTCCATAATCAAGAATTTCTCTTAGGTTATTCATGATTGTTGTCCTGCAGACTGAAGGCTGCAGACCATGGGTTGGCTTCTCAACAGCAGCAGCCACAGCAGCTTCTCTTGTCCCTGGACTCCACCTGTAGCTCCTTTCTCTTAGTATACAACTAATATATATTAGTCATTTATTTAGTCTAGTCATCACAACTGGTAGAAGCAACATATATGAAATGTGCTCCAAGTAATAATCTAAAACCAAGTAGGATTTAAGCCCCACAGATAATATTGTTGCAGTAAATTCTTTTTTGGTCCCCAAAATTGCACAGTGTCTGAGTGACTTCAAAACCTGAAGGATTTGTGGGATGTGATAAAAGAGTTAAATTTACTGAAGATGAGGTACCTGTCTTGCACTATGAGAGGGCTGATGAAATCTGACAGGAGGTAGAGTGGTCATTCTGGCTTTAATTGCCTTGTTTTTAAAGTTAGTTCAAATCACATCAAAAAGAACGGGCAACTCTTCTCAAAATTGTGAGGAGCTGAGATCTGTTTCCGAGTCAACAATGACTCCCAGGAATGTACATCTCATGCACACATACATCATCATCTCCAAATGTACGTGTTTGTGGAGGAGACTCAGTGATCCAGCTGAGAGCTGACCTGAAGATGTAGTACGTGTCAACAAGATATGTTGACCTGATTCAAGAAGCTCACCACCGGGGAAATCTTGGAATAGCAAATGTCAAATGACATGGTTAAACCTTTAATTAAAAATCCGAGATCCGGGGATGTTTTACATCTGCTATTCTCAGCCTCTGGAGCATCCAAATATCTTCTATAGATGGTAAAGCTCATGTCTGTGCCAAGCTGTGTGTGCTCTGCCCCTCGTGCTCCCAGCCCAGCCTTGTGAGCACTGCAAGCAGCTGCCATAAAGTTGGTGAGAACAGAACAAGGAGCCATGCCAGCTGGTGAGCACCTTGGTCTAGGAGAGGGGCTAATTACTCAGGAGAAGTACTTGCTCAGGGTGTTGTTTGGATAAGCGAGTCTGAGTCAAATCCTGTGCAAGGAAGAGTGCACCATATCCTGCACTCATCCTGCTCTTACATCTGGAAACACTATGGCATCAGTACAAAGACTAGGAGAGGAATATCTAGGTCACTTCAGTCCTGATGGCTCACAAAGCTGCTAGCACAGCTCCAATGTACAAGACCAGGGCCAAACACTCAGCACAATGGTTCCCATCAGTGGGCAGTGCTGGATGCAATCATGTCTGAAGATTTGGCTTTCGGGTCTACATACAGTGACAGGATCTGAACTGTTTTCTGTTGTCTTTTTCCTGTCCTGTACTACATGCATCAATAGGAGAGACCACAAAGAAGTTGGAAAATAAGCTAAGAATTATTCTCCACTGAGTCATGGTATTGAAGCAACAAGGACATAAGTGAAAATCCAAGCATGCAATAATGTGGTTATATAATGAATGCAGCAGTTTAACACTCATTAATGGCATTTATATAGTTAGGATTAACCACCATAATATGATGGTCTTTAGGCTGCTTTACTCCAGGTTCAGGCAGCTTTAAACTCCACAAAAGATGCAGCCCAAGGAATGAGGAACAGATTTTTATTGTGATACCTATTCCCTTGGCTCCCTGTGGACCTGCTCACCCCCTCATTCTTGTGTAAATGAGGGTAACTCTGGAAGGGTTGTTTTAATTTCTAAGAGGCTCATCAGTGTGTTGGTAATGAAAATGCTGCCCATGCTCAGGTCACACCTCTGTACCCAGAGTCAGAGAGCAAATGATGAGGTGTGGGTGGGCAGCAGCTGATCCAGTCCTGGGCTGAGCTAATTCTCTGTGTTCATTACAGCCTCTGCCACACCAGAGCTGGATTTGAATGGAGGGTAAAGGACTCTGAACTGGTACCTTAAGTGAGCACTCAAGCAATTCCAAATCAGGCCCTATGAAAAAGCCAGACCATTTCAATTATGCACTCTCATGTTTGGCAAGAACAGGAATGGATAAACTCCTACAGCAGTTTGAAAATGGCAAAGATAATAGTGCAGCACAAATATTTCTCATTGTTTCAGATGTCTCCTGACTTTCAGTAAGGATTTTAGACGTACTAATTTTTCTTTCCCAAGGAGGTTTAGGTGAGATAGATATTTATATGGAGGTTTCATTGTTCTCAATGCACACTATATACTCTGCAAGCACATTTTGGTTTTGTTTTTTTTTCCCCACAGAGACTTCAGTGCTCTTATTCCAGATATTGTGTTTTCTTTTTCACTGATTTTGTCCATTATATTATATTTTAGCCTTGTGTGCAACCATAATTTTCTGATTCCCTCCTTAATAGCTGTGGAGAGCAATTCTTCCCATCGACCAAGTAACCATGACTTTCTTCATACTGAGAAGGGCTAAGCATGATGCCCTTTCAGAAGACGGGATATGTGTGATTCATTGGCATATAATAGCAGAATATTTATGCAAAGTCTGTGGTTTCTCCTCAAATCACAGGTAGTTAATATTTAAGCAAACTGTATTAAATCTTTCTTTGTTGCATGTAATTACAACATTTCTAAGGGAGAAGGGAAAAAATCCCAGGCCATCAAGATGACTGAGGGGTTTTATGACTAAAGCTACCTCTTTGTGTTGACTTTGGCCTCAGCTCTTGTCTGGACCAGACATAAAGAACGTTTCTTTCATTTGGTGTTTACCTGTTGTTCTCATGCACATCTCTGTGCAACTTAGCAGACTTGAAAAAGAGCAAGTTAAGCCCCCAGACCAGTGAGTTTCCTGCCCTGATCTCATTGTAGACAGCATTTGTAGCTGTTCTTTTTACAAAGAGTTTTATCTGATTTTGTTACCTACATGAACAAGTTCTCTCAGAGTGAAGCAAGTTACTTCTTCATATACCAGCTCTCAGTGAAGGCAATGTCCCTCTGGATGAGTTGGCTCAGCACCTAGCAGTCTGTCCACCCTCGAGAATTCAGTTGCCTGAATATTATTTCCTGAGATTGTGTACATCCCCACATTTCTGCAGGGGCTTTCTCCTCTGTCAAAATACTGTCAGATTCATTTCAGGAAAAAAAAAACCAAACAAAACCAAACAAAACCAAAAAAACAACCAACAAACAAACAAACAAAAAGCCACCAACAAAAAAAACCCAAGCAAAACAAAACACCCCCTCCAAACCCCCACCCCCCCCCAAAAAAAAACCCAAAAAAACCCCACCTACAAAATCCCCACCCTGTTCCTCTTTGCACTGCAGAAGAACAAGGTGTGAAATGCAGCATATTTTGGAAAGTGGACACTAATATTGCCTGTCCCACATACAGCAGGGATGAAATGGCTGGTATACTCAGTCTCTTCTACTTATGGGACAGCTCTAGTTTTAGTGAGACTCAAACTGTTATCATAAAGACTGAACAGAGGAAGTTTGCACTAGTTTATACTTCTTAAGTAGTCTGATGATATAAACCACTCATCATTAGCTCCTATGTCATCCAAGTTCTTAGCACAGGGATCCAACCTTCCTGGGGAGAAAGAGCAATGAGAGCTTCATGGTTTTAACAGCTGCTCCTTATGTGAGTCACAGGGTGACAAGAAATAACATTTGGTGACAGTCTTGTGGTTGGGACACAGTGTGTCTCAGATTGCTCAAGTAGTTTTCATCCACTGCTAAGGAAGTTATCACTGAACTTGCTTATCCCTTTAAAAGTTGTTTTTCCGGCCATTTGTCTGAGCTCTGAGTCAAGAAGTGGAATAATCTCTAAAGCTATGACAGCATCAGAGCACCATTGTTTGATAAAAAAGTCATGTCACTTTTACACCACAAAACCGCAAATGGTTTTCTGAGCAATTATGTGCAATGGCTTTGACCTTTATCCTTTCCCAACTCAGTGCTTTGCCTCCTCTCCATCAGGAATTTTTGTGTGTGTAGGTGGTTTGTGGGGAATTTTTTTTTTCCCATTGCAGCAGCAGCATTAGGAATGTTGGTCATATGCCAGGTCAGCTTACAGTTTTAGAAATGGCACTATCCAACCATAGGACAGTAAACAATGATTTCAAAAAGGGCCAAAGCTATGTATTTTGGAAATGTGTGGGTATAGTGAGAGTAAAAGGTGGAAGAAGTAGGGGGAAAGCAACTTGTTTGGTTCCTTGGGACCATTTCCTTTGTATACCTTGGCATGGGTAACTGTTACTAAAGCATGGTGTGCTTTTACTGTACTGAGCTAGAAAAAGAAGTTAGCTGAATTTTCAAAACAAGACCAAACAAAAGTGTTTGAGCACTGGAAGAGGTTCCACAGGAAAGTGGTCACATCTGACAGGAGTCAAGAAGCATTTGGACATTGCTCTCAGGCACACGGTGTGACTCGTGGGGCTGTCCTTTGCAGGGCCAGGAGCTGGACTCAATGATCCTTGTGGGTCACTTCCAACTCAGGGTATTCTATGATCTACAAGTAAGCTGGGAAAAATATTACCAATTATTTAATAATAATAATAATAATGATAATCATGATAAGAAGTAGTCGGTTCCCACAAAACCTTAAAGACACGGTGATAAGACAAGGAAAAGTGCATGCATTACTTTCTGTATTGTCAACTCTACAAAACTTCCAATAGCATGTCCCAGTGCTCCATACTTTTATCTCCTGAGGAATCTCGACAGTAGCAAATAGCACTGGGGTGCCTCTGAAACTGCATTTGCCTTCTGTGTCCAAGCAAATCCACCTGGTGTCTGCTCATTTTTGTAAAAGTTGTTGTGAAGAGGCTTAATGAATAAATTACACTCAAATATAGGTTGCATCATAAATTTTTACCTTCGTGGTGTGGACAGAGGAGGAGCACTGCTTTCAAAACCAATGACAGTTTTTCCCTGGATGAGTGGGTGTGGGTTTTGGGGTAAGGTTTTAGGATGTGTTGCAATCTCTGAAGTCAGTGGTGGGGGCTGGGCAGGTGAAGTGGCTGTTCTGAAAGCCATAAACAGCATCTGTGGAAAGAGCTTAAACACCCCCACCCCACACATGCTGATGTCTGAGCAGCAGGGACCAGAGGTGCTGTCAAAAGAAGAGACAACAAAAAGAATAAAGTGTATTGGCTGGTCTACAGGCATCCTAAATATTTTTGTTGTCTTTGTATTCCCTTCTATGAATACAGAGCCACATCCTCTGGCCCAAACTTTCCTGGTAGCTCCAAGAATTTCATGTGTTCTTTAATTTTCACCAAATATATGCACAGCTATCCCTGCATTTCCTCAAAGGGGGCCCTTCTCAGCACTTTAATGCTTCTTAAAATATCCCTGTGTAAGCTCAGCATTAGCTATTTTAAAAGAAATGGGAACTGAAAGTGAGAGGATGAAGGCTTTGTCAAGAGATGTCTTCTCTTTTGGCAATGAAGATTGCCATGATTTTGACCTTTTAGAAGAGATCACGAATGCACAAAGGAATCTGCAATAAAAGGCTGTAAGGAACTTTTCCCCCTCAGGTTTCTTTTCACCTGGTGAACCTGTATAGTCTCAAGTTCATGAGGAAATCACTGCCACAACTAACACACAAAACACAAAAGAGAAGACTGATGCCTGGCAGCCACCTTTAATTCCAGTAGATTTAATAAACTGGTAGCAATACCTACCTACCTACCATGTATTTAGAATTATTCTAAATACATGCCTCAATCATAGATATATCATTTTTTGGCAGAGGCAGAAAATACCTACAGTGGGGTTTTTTTGGATTGTAAGATTCAGAAAACAGGAGAAGCCAAAGAAGAAAACATGAATGGAAATTTTAAAAAAATCCCTTCACCTATGCACAGATGAGCAGCTTTTGGTTTTTAATATTTGCTGTTAAATTCAAAGGAAGATATGGTGCCTGTATCTTGACATGCTGAAAATATCCACAGTTAAGAAAAGACATGCTGCTTTGCTCTCTGCTGCAATTGAATAATATAGGTGAGATTTGCTTTCACTCAATAGTTTATTTTATTAAGGATGTTGCACACTGAAACTGTGTGTAAGGCTGTCAAGTTTGAGAAGACAGGTGACTTGAAAGAGAAATATGCAAATATGATGGAAGGAATAAGAAGACCTCTCAGCAATATTGCTGGCAATAGTTCATTAAGACAGTACAAACATCTGAAGGATCTCAGATCTCAGAAGCAGACACCTCATAAGATAAGAAGTAGATTAGCTCACGTGCACATTGTGACTTTGCTAGAGCCAGAACAGAACATGGATATGGCCAGGTAAGGAAGCAGAAAGAGCATCTTTAGGGGCACACAAAAGCACAGAGGAGCTTTATCACAGCTTGACAAAATCTGACACTGGAGAGAAAATGGGCAGGTTTATAAATACTTGAGTATGGAGACTGGTCAATGGGAATGACAGCACAAGGAAGTAAAATTTTTTCCTGCTGCTGTGACACTTACAAGCAAAATTGGACCTTTCTGTCGTTTCATAAAGCCTTCCAAATCAAGCACGGAAGATAAAGTATTTTCCCAGCCCTAAAGCAGCTCAAGCTTCAGCTGGTTAAAATGCTTCCCCCAACTTCAGAGCATCTATAAAATTTTGCAGTTAAAATAAACAAATTCTTCCCTGTCTGTCTTTCATATAGGAGATGAAAATCCTTTGTCCGCTTGTTTAAAAATGCAAATAAAGCTGCAAATATGTCTCCTCTGAAATAGGCAGAAACATTCTTTTATATTCTTCAGTTCATGGCCAGGTTTCATTCATTTGTGTCCTTCTCAGCAACATTCACCCTGAGAAAAGAACAGAGGCCCTTCTGGCTGTGAAGTGCTCCTGAGGTTGACAATTTCCTTTTCCCTGGGAGTTACACAATGTCTGTGCCCATACAAACACCCTGAATGGATGAAGACACGAGCACTGCTCTTTTCCTCTCTGAGCAGCTCTAACCTTTCCTGGGCTGCCCCTTAGAGATGTGCTGGCATTGCTGGTTTGCTCATTTCCAGGAGTGATTGATCATGAGATGGTAGAGGGTCTTTTACTGCCTGGCCTAAGGCTGGATATCTGATACCTGAAGCTAGAAAGCTTCATGTGCTCAGTTGTGATTTGTACTTTGACTCCTGCTCATCGTGCACTTACTTGCTTGTAAGAGGGCCTGTAAACATGGCAGGGACTTCTGCCCCTTGCCAGGATAGTCCCTCTATCCCTGTCTGGACCTTCAGGAATGAAAGGGAGCAATATTTCTGTGGAAGCACCAGTCATGTCTGTGACCCATGCTCTCCTGCAGACACTGTGCAGGCTAGGTAGGATTCATCCTGGCTGAGGTTGTTTTGCAAAGCTACCTCTGCTCTCATATAAAAGCTGAGCAGAGGAATGAGATTCTCAGAACCTGTTAGGACAGGTTGGAATGGGAGGAGTTGCACAAAGGCATCTTCAGCTAAGCTGGTCTCAATCTGGAACCATTCTGCTACAATGTGGGGATCTGGGGATCCCCACATGCCTGGTGAGGAAGCATCCCTGGTGAGAACTGGGGAGCAGAGCAGTCCAGCTGAGGGCAGTTGAGGGCAGAGAAAATAACCCTTGCCATGAACCCTCTGACTTTGGAGGTGTATGGCAAAAATGCACCAGAGGTGAGAACAAAGCACAGATGTGAGGGCTTGCTGTTCTTCTTGTTGTTGCTGTAGATTGTAGAATTGGTCTTTGAGTTGCTGAGTTCATCTGTTCCCGCTTTCAGGCACAGGGTTGTGCAACCCAAAAGTCAGTGGGAGTCTGCACAGGCAGAAGATGTGCTGCAGCAGTGTGAGGTGAGGGAGACAACTGAGAAGGGCAGGTCAGTGCCAGAGTTGCTCCTTATATGGCTACTAAAAGTCTGCAGTGTGTTTCTTGGTGTATGGTTTATGGTAAGAAGCTTCAGGTGCTGTGCTCCTGCTCTGCTGAATACCAAATGCTGTTGCTGAGGCTGCACTGAGCTGCACTGAGCCGAGGCCAGAGGGAGGTAGGTAGCTGGGATTCATTCAAATACTGAGCATTTGACTAGCCAACCCTGGTATGGTCTGCAAAACTGCTGCCAGAAGTCCCCCCCCTCTCCAGTGACTGGCAGAGGCAGCAAACATCTTGCAACATCCCATGGCTGGCAGCACGTGCCCCCCACAGTAAATAGGACAGGGTGCTCTCAGGATGGGGACTCCAGAAAGGATTTAACTTAGCCAGCTTTTTATATCAGGCCCTGCTTTGGGTTTTGTTTCTTCAGCTGAGAATACCTAATGGGAAAACTCCTGTTTGCCAGGAAGAAACCTGAACTACATTTGGGACTAAGATGTAATGCTGGCTGCCTGTCTGTGAGTGGTACCTGTGCACAGCTTGTTTTAAACAGCACCTATGTATGTTTTCACGGGTTATTTTTCCTCTTTTAGGACACACTACCACTGGCAATCATCCACTAGCACTGCTTCTTTGGGGGCTTAGCTGCAGTGAATCATGCTCGGAGAACATGCCATGTTTTTGATTGCTGGAGCATTGCTTTTCTGCACTATGGAATTTTTAAAGTGAAAATACTTTCAGCTTTCCCAAACCCACAAAAATACTGTTTATCAGTGCCCTGGAGATCAGTGTTTAAACCAAACAATTTAGTGCAACGAGGAGGGTGTTTTCACTTATGAGAAACAAATTTCAAAGGCAAACAAATTGCTTTATAAATACAGATACACCTACACACACACCCGTACATATATATATATAGATATGAAAGACAGAAATGCAGATGATTCAGGCAACTCTAAAACTCTAAAGCTGTGTCTTAAAATATACATTTTATAGATGTGATAGTGCAAGGTTTTCATGCTTGACTACTATGGGCTGACTTTTTATAAATAATGTTTGAGGCCTAAATAAAACTTATTTGTTTCCTGTTTCAAGCATCTGCCAAATACTTCTGATTCTTGGGAGACTACAAAAGTGATATTCTTCAGAAATTCTGTTACCAGACTGTAGAGCTGCATTAAATGTTGGGCATTTTTTATTTCTCATTTTTAACACTGATTTATCTCCTTCATATTATTTTGAGCTTTGCCTATGCAATTCTTATGCTTTTTTAATCACTGTAAATTATTCTATGGATCATCCTTCAAAAATATCAAAGCTGTCTCAGCAATAGTTTTGAACAACTCAAGTTTGTACAGCTCGAGTTGTCTTTGTCTTGCTTAGACCTCCAGGATCTTATGATGAGAGTAGTGCAGTCTCTGGTCTTCTCATGCTATTTTAAAATTCTGAGTATCTGTGTCTTATGGGGACCATTGTAAGGAAGGAAAAGAAGCTGGTACATGACACAGCCAGACATGAACCCACTTAGGGATGTGCAATGAGCACACCACTGCACCAATGACCACAGCTTTAATAAAGCATGGTAATAAAGCTTGTTCAAATTGCTTCTTAAATTCTTGAATTGTCAAGCTAAGAGACATTAATTAAAATATCATAAACCATGGGTCTTGAAAAGGAAGTGGAGAAGGCACTCACTTCTTGTTTTTAGAGCAAATGTAGTACAGTGTGTTTGTGATGAAGCTTTCTGACCACAGCAAATTCCCAGAGCGAAGATTCTTTAAACAAATAGCAACCACAAAATGACAGAAAGTAGGGATTTTCTAGTCTGCATTTGAAAGAAGTCTCCAGAAATTAATGGTCACATTTAAATCTAATGTTACTGGAAATGACTAAATATTGTATGCATGAGCTTGGATGAATGCATAGGCTTGTTTGGAAAATGTTGAAGAAAAATGGATGCTCTGTTGTGTGAGGTTGGGTTATTAATACAGGAGAATTATTTCAATGTATCTATCAAATGACAGGTTATTAGTTTGTTTGTTTTTACTTTTATTGGAATTTTGTGATGTTCTAGTGAGAGCTGCATGGACTGCTCTTCTAAAAAACTCTGATGTTCACCTGCTGGAGGTGGGCTGGGATGCTGTGAGAATTATGCAGCATCTGCAATTAAGCTGTGATCTAAAATCTTTCTCTTATGGCTGTCTTGTCATTCTCTCATTCTGCAAAATGAAAGCAATTTGTGAGGGACTTTGATTCAGGGAAATTGATTTCAGGGAAATCACCACGTAGGACTTGCCTTTCCTTAACAGCAATTTTAAATTTGCTTTGCCCATTGTGATAAATTATGTGTCTCTGCAGAGATATGAAGGCATGGGAGTGTGGAGTGGAACAGCTGTAAAAAGTCACCCCAACAAGCCTGACTTCCTTTTCTGTGTGGTAACAATTATGCAATAACTGTGATAATAAAATGCAGGTTGAGAATAAAATAAGCTATAAAAGGATAAGTGAAATCTGCATATATCACAAATCTAACCATATTTTAAGCAGCCTGTAGATCCCATGGGCTGCAGGGGGAAATGAATTTTTTGATTTTATTTTTATGGTCCTCTGGGGCTTCTCTACTTTTTGGAGAGCCTTTGGTGTTGCTTGTTGTTGCTGCTGTTCCAATTTGGGGAGTTTTTTTGGCCTTTATCCCCCTCCTCCATAGTAGCTCTTCTTCCTTAACAGAAGAAACAAGAATGTTTACTAAATGCACTGATTTCTCCTCAGAAAGACAACTCTTGTTATTGTTTTAAATCACTTGGAACATTCTCAAACTAGATCAAACAATATATTAGACAGAATTTAGGATAGGTAGCACTCTTGCACTTTTCCAAATGAAAAGAACTAGACAGAATTGAGGTACTTTGTGATGCTTGATAAAAGTGGTGTGGATACATGCCAGTGCATCCCAGTAGGGTTGCAAAGGAGCAAAAGGGAGGCTGAAGGCAGCTGCTTCAGAAGGGTATGCATGCATTTTTAAAAGACACAATTTAGACTTTTGCTCTGCCAGGAAAAAATCAGCAGCTGAAATTATTTTCATCTCTTGTCCTGAACTTTTCAGCTGTATTTTGAGTCTTTTCACTGTTTCCTCCTTGGACATGGCATTTTTTGTTCTTGTTTGCTTTCTGTTCAAGTCCAACAAATCTGTAGTCCAGAGCACATCTGTATTAGCAACTTCCATGAGAACTCACATTTCGTGAGAAATGACCCAATGCAGGGTAGAAGTGGTAAAAATGTTTTAATTCCCTGATTCTTATACAGTGCTATTCTATTCCTGGAGCTCTGGGTGATGGATGGTATGGAAACACCTTGTATTTGTAAACCACTATTCTTAGCTGACTTTTGGAATATGAGTATGGTTTTTAAAATAAATTTTCGGCTAAGCACATGTGCCTATTACAACAGGAGGGAGCAAGATAACCTTGCATGGACTTGCTATGTCACCCTGCACTTAAGCTGTAAATTCTTTTGATATGATCAGTTATTTCTCCCAGTCATCGTGAGGAATTATTTATTAATGCTATTTCCTAGTAGGAGTTATTTATGTGTGATACTGTGGATTGAGAATAAGTAATTGTATCTTTTCCAAATCTCTCCATTTATTTCTGGTGTGAGATTAACAATTTCAAGGCACATTCAAAGGTTATAGAGCCATTCTTGGCTTTACAAGAACAAAATGTCATGGAAATGCCACCTCTCAGCTCCCTCTCCATCAGCAATAGCAAATATTTGATCAGTGTGTACTTTCCATTCAACTCAGCATCCTTGGGCTGGTTTGGCACATCTGCTCTTTTGGAGAAGTCTTACATTTGTGATAACATAATCATAGAAGGGTCAAGGGGACCCTCCCTTAGTATTTCAGTGAGAGATTGGTTTAGCTAACAAAATGAGGGGAAGGCATGGGTAGACTTTATTGAAACACATGAAGACAAGAGGCCATTGTTATTTAATAGAAATTTTTTTTAAAAAAAGTATTTTTAAAGAAGTTTTTTACAGTGAGAGTGGTAAAACACTGGAACAGGTTGCCCAGAGAGGTGGTGGATGCCCCATCTCTGGAAACATTCAAGGCCAGGCCTTGAAGGTGTCCCTGGTGACTGCAGGGAGGCTGGACAAGATGACCTTCAAATGTCCTGTCAAACTCTATGGTCGTCTTGACTCACCCCACCCTAAGGTGGGTCACTCGCTTTCTGTGATTTCCTCTGGATTTGTCTAAAAACAGAGAAATCCCAAGTCCTGATCCTCATTTGGAGCAGCCAAGCCATAGCTCTTTAGTAATGCTGGTGTTTTCCCTACGTTGGTGCTCTGACATCTGACCAGCCAAGCAGTGCCAGAGGGCTGCAGAGCTGCAGGCTCCCCAGGTCCTCAGCTGTCAGCTATGGCACAGCAAGAGCCACTGGACTTGAATTGGCCCATTTGCTCTTGAACACAGCTGTTCAAGACACACCAGGAGACCCCATCACCTTCTGCCTGTGAACTCCCCTAAGCTCCCTTCCACCAGCTCCCAAAGATACAGGGCATGCATTTCATGGCTCCCCACTAAAATCTGCACAGAAGAACAAGTAAAGAAAAAATACTTAGTGGGAGGCCTTCTATAGGGATTCTACAGGTTCTTCTTGCTGGAAAGCCAAAGAAAACCAAGGCATAAGCAAAAATTAAGCCAATTGCTTTTCACCCCAAATATGGGCAAAAAGTAGGAGCAGCTATATTACATGCTATTGCCTTGAAGGAAGAGAAAAAGACTTATTCTTTTAAATCTGTGCAGAGAAACTGAATTCCAAGGGGAAAGCACTGATAACAATCTGCTACAAATCCAAGATTAGAATCCAGACAAAGTAGACTTGTTCTTGTTCTCTAACAAGAAATTTATTATCTCACACAGCCCATTCAAAAGCACTTCTGACCAGGTAATTAGAGTCCAAAATTCCTCTTTCAAGGTTTTGTCATATATTACTCCCTGTTTGTTTTTTATCGTGCAAGCTCAGACACTCCAGTGATAAACTGTTTGCTCTGTGGCCTTGCTGTGGTACATGGAAAACTTTCCATGACTGTATTGCTGTGGAACAGAAATAGCTAGGCATGTCTCAAGCAGCTTCTGAAACCCAGTTTGGATCCTGATGAAAAGAGGGATTGTTCCGAGGCTCATCACTGCCCCATACAACTTATTTGTTTCTCTTTAAAAGTGCTATGTGAAAGAGCATGAAACACTGGGAAGAGATTTTATTTTATATTCTCTCAATGGCTTTTAAAGGTGCAGAAAGCTGTGCATTTCTTGGAAAAGCATTTCTTTCAGAATTTTTTTTTTTCAATGCAGTAGTGTATTGGACAGAGATATCTTCCCCACTTTTCAGGAATTATATTAATATTTCTCCATTAATTTTACCCTTATGTAGTGAGAAATGGAGTGTTTACCTGGTTTTTCTTCTGGAGTTTTCTATAGGCAAAATTTCTGGCTGATCCGTAGTGACTCTGGTAGCTGGTATTTCAGATACAGGCAGATGAGAGGAGAAATCACTATCTTCTGCCTCAGTTGCTACTGTTGTAATCATCCCTTCTTCCCTTCTATTCAAAATTTCTTGGATGAGCCACCTCACTGCTTCATGCTTCCTTCATGAAGGACTCCTTCAGTTTCCATGATCTCCCTCTTTTTGTTTCACTGGGGCATGACCTGTAGTGCTAAAAAAATAACAAGTGGCTACAGCTAATGGATAGCTGACTCTATCAGACTTACTTCAGATTGTATAAGGTTACTCCTTGTTCTCTGGGCAACTAAAATTGGCACTAAAATTGTTATTCTTGTGGGTTTTATCTTTAAAAAACTATCCTTTTTGTTTTATATGTGAGGGTAAGAACACTCATTACTTAACTTTTCTTCCTCCAGATCATGTTGAAATTTCTCAGGCCTTTTTTGTCATTTAAAAAGGCTTAATAATCTTTCTTATTGGGCTGATTAATCCTAGCCAGTAAGCCAGACAGGAAATTCTGTTTATCTTTAGAAGCTTTTTCTAAATGGTTGTTTGTTTGTTTATTAAAGTTAGTAACTTATTTTTTTCCCCTCTACAGATGCATCTTAGTGACTTTCAAAAAATATTAATTTTAGAAATTAACTGTAGTACCTAGAAGGGTTTAGGGGAAAAATGACCATTCTGTGGTTGGTGAGAAAATGTGGAAATTTGCACCTTCAAGGAGTGGTCATAAAAATCCTTCTGGATTTAGGTTTCCACATGAGCTAGATGCTAGTTTTGTAGTAAATCTATTAATATGGTCCCCTTTAGCAGCCTCTGTACAAAGACATTTTAGCCAACAGATGGTAGACAGTAGAAATGTCCTCCCTTGCAGATGACTTCACACGGAAGCATTTGCAGAAATTGTCTGGGTCGTGGTTCAAGACTACTGCCACATAAATCTGAAGGCTTGAAATTTGAGTCCTTAGGTCCAAATTACTTCAGCATTATTCTTCTACCACCCTTCTTGTCTGTAACATCACAGAGATGTAAGAACATTGAATTCCGTTGGTCAAACAGGAAAAAGCTGAACACAGAATATTCCTTTATAAGAGACCTCTTCCATGTATTTGTGTGTATGGCTGTGTTCTCTGCCTTGATGGACATCTTTTTCACACAGATCCTCTTCTCTTGCTCTGCCATGCATGCACAAGTAATGCCTGTATCTGTTCCCTTACTTAGGCCTGGATGTATCTGTCATCCAACTTGGACTGTTTATCTGTATTTCATACAGTTCTGAAGCCTGCAGGCACCTCACAGCACTGTAACCCTGCCTCCAGGGCTGGAAGGACTGTACCTCAGCTTCTGGCACTGTGCTTTCCCATCCACAGTGCTCTCAGTCAGAGTTTCCAGAGATACCCTATCAATAGCTCAGTTCCAAGTCCCGTTCTCAATGAACCATGGAAAGCAGAATCCTCAGCTAATACCCTTAGGGGGAAAAATACTTGAGCACTCCAGAGCTTTTGAATTGGAAGCTTGAAGGTCTTGTTATGATGGATTCAAGGTTCCCAGCTGTGACACTGTGACCCGCTGTTTCATTTTAGTGATGTCACTTCATAGGATATAAGCAACTTAAAAGTTTCCCAGGACATCATTACGCTGTTTAATAAACAAATAAACTATGCCTTAAGATTGTGGCTCTAAACTCAGAACTCAGAAGTTAAAACTATTTTAACTGTGTACGTATTGTGATAAACTGCGGTTCTGTAAGCCCCTCCGTCAAATCTGAGGAAACATGAGGATGCTGGTCAGGTGTCTTCCTCACTAGCTCCTGTGGGCCTTGCCAGATGGTTAGAGAGGACACATCAGGGTGTTCAAACAAACCACTGAGGTTTAGCAGGAGTTGAGGCAGATTTGGGGATTTCAGAGGGACAAATCTGTTGGAAGACACAAGGCCTCCGCAAGGATGAGGAGAAAAATCTTGCCAGACAGATTCCAAGAGAACTTCTGAGTTCTGCTTTTGGCAAACACTTTCCCTGCATAGGAGTTGCAGCAACAAGTCTCCCTTTGAATCAGGTTGTGCCTAAACAAGATTAATAAAGTAAAGCAGGAAGTGGAGTGGATTTGAGATTGAAATAAGCTTTTTGTACAGCTCTTGCCCTTGTCCAGAGGAGATGTCACATGTTGCTTTTTGGAAGGTGGAGGGATTCCTAGGAAACTCAGGCTGGCATATCTCTGCACAGGGTTCAGTCAATGGCACCAGTGCTGCCTCAGGAGCTGCTGGCTGTTGTTTTGCAGGTGTTTGGAATTAATGGAAACAGTACAGGTAGATGGCAATGGTACCCAGGGTCATCTGTGTGCCTGCAGGTCTTGTTGTTAAGGGCAATATTTAGGCTTGTTTTGAGTTTGCTTCTTCCACCTCTGCCTATGATCAGAAAGGAAGGGTGCAGCTGGTAGTAACATTTCATGGTCCAGCAGAGAAGCTGTGCTGAAGGAGAGAGGGAAATGGGGCTGGGAAGAGATATTGGAGTAAGGATTGGATGGGAAGAAAGACCTGAAATGAGGTGGGTTTTGTTTGCTTTCTTAAGAGCAAGTTGCATTTCTGGAGCATGCTGAAGGTTGGTGGGGGAACACAAAGTCAAGGATGGGGAGGAGAAGGTTGCATGGTGAGAGCCTTTGCTTAACAACAATTGCCCCTCACTTATTTCACCATGTTCTATAAAATATTTTTCTTTTTGCTCCCTACATGCAATCAAAAAGCAGTGATTTTTGAGATGACTTCAGCTGAATATGAAAGAAAATACTAGTGGGGGAAAGGGTGGTATTTTAATAACTTATTAAGAACTACTTTCCTTGAAACAAACAGGTAGGGTTTATTTTCAGACGTGACTTCCTCTGAGGAGGGCAGAGTTTTAAGCGTGGTGCATCATGGAGAAATGGATTGTCTGGTTAGAAAATCCTGATCCATGTAGCCAAGACACCTGACAAACATCAGAGACTGTGTTGTCCAGAGAGTGGAAAATCACCAGTGTGTTCCAGACCAAGACCAGAATTGGGGTGGGGAGGGGTGAGGGATGTTAGTTAACCTTGGATGAAATTATAACTGAATGTGCTGGAGACTTTCTGCAACAGAAACTGATTGTATCTTGTGTATAGATAAAGGTGGATGGTCAGAAATGTTTCTCTTCTGCTGAAGTTTTTGCCTGGAGCTGTAAATTTACTGCAAATCAGTGAAGTAGCTTTTTTTTTTCCCCCTCACTAAAAATGTAAGAAGAAATATAGAGACGTTTTTATTGTAGGACAAATTTCCAAGGCTAACCATGGAGTCATATGCTCTGATGTTGTCATAATTAAAATTTTCACTGCTGTCAGAAAGCACATCCTACTCTGGCAACACATTTCTCCTGATACAATTCCCTCTTTTAGGGATTACTGCTTTGGTTCTCTGTCACATTCATATGCTGAAAACCAGCTGGAGCATCCTGCAGGGAAATGTTCTGTCTCAGGGTTTTTTTAAGGCCTGCTGTGACCACAGAAATATTTCTGTACTTCACTTCTTTACAGCTCATTGGAAAGAAGAAGTGATACCAGAGGAGACATCATAAATAATCATAAATAAATTATTTATTTATGATAAATCATAAATAATATGAAGAAAAGTTTGGAGAGGTAATACACTTCATACTGCAGGATTTATACCAATCCCTAGAAGCTAGAGATTGGATTATGATTTAAAGTATGTGGGATAAGAGGTGAAGTTCTCTCATGCTTGGGTACTGTCAGTTTTATTTTTTTTTTTAATTTATTAATCCATAAAATGAAGTCATAAAGGAGGAGGATTTTCTTTTCAAACACTTTCAAATGCCTTTTGAGTCTGCTGTGTTCAGAGATCCATACAATGCTTTTGTGTGTCCAGTTTGAGGTTTAGTTTTGTTTTTAAATTCAGTGAAATGATAGATATGGCCCAGGTACAGGTCTGTCTAAATGTGAACAAAACTTGGCCCATAAACTACAAAATCTGCTACATTTATTTTCAGCTGCCTGTATTCTGAGGTACTGTGTATGCATGCCTGTAGATGTATCAGCAAGCAAATGTGTCCTTTTCTGAGAAAGTGAATGTCTCTCCCTGAATGGCTTCACATTCCTGCTCACAAAGCTCCTTTGCTGGAGTTGCTGTGAAAGGGTCACTGAACTGAAAAAAAACCATAATTGCCCAGACTTTTATTTACTGATTGTCAGCTGATAGAATGCAGTTCATTCAGTCCCAGGCTAATCAAGTCCTGAAGAAACACTGCTATGAACAAGTTCTGACCCAAGTGTTTTCTCATTTCATTTAAGCTTTTATAAAGTCCTGTTCAAAGGACATTCTAATGGAAATAAAGCTTAATCCCTAGTGGAAGTTACCCAAACAAAACATTTAGTAGAAGCAGATATTTCAAACCACTTTCACTGATAGGCCAAGATCAGAGAACTTTTCAGTATTTCAGTTTCTCTTCAGCCTGGGAATGACATTTTCTCATATTTAAAACAAAATGTAGTATAATAAAAATACAGCAACTAGAAAACACTCTGAAAAGAGAAGGAAATGCTTTTTCCTCCTTAATACTATTTCAGGGCAAATTCACCTGTGTTTTCCTTCCTTGCTTTCATGTAGAGTGAAAGGGCTTCTTCCAATCACCGTGTTTTGTAATTCCTAATGAGGCAGCAGCAGTCGCTGTCGTGCTGGCAGAGGCAGCTGGGTGGATGAGAGCCCCTTTTGGCTCTCCATGACCATTTTGTAAAACACAGTCAGTAAATCCGATTAAAAGTAGCACTGGAGTTGCAGAAGCATCCAGTTACTGAAAATATTATAACATCTCCTGACTGCAGATCAAGTTTTCTGCTTGTAAGCACATTTTACTGTGGTGATTTGTTCAGACAAACAGCTGAGTTTTTATTTCCATGCAACATTTTTGCATTTGTCAAAGGTTATGGGGCTTCTTTCTGGATTTGTGGGTTTGGAAGAGCCTGGCCTCTTCTCCTTGGCGGTACTGCCAAGGTTTACACTCAGTCTCATTATTTATACCTCATTCTGAGTGAAGAAGGATTATAGCTGAAGTGGGTGATGCTGATGTGTTTGTTCTTTCAGAAAATACCAGCTTGCACCATCAAAACCTCAAATCACATTTAGGCTCTCCTTATATTGGCCACTGCCCTTTGCTATACCTTTCTGATCCAACTGCAGACTGTAAAAAGCTTTCAGCTGGAGCAACCTTGGCTTAAAAGAAGATCTGTGAGTCCACAGCTGATGCAAACAGCTTGGTCGGGAACAGTCCTAAGAAAGATTTTTCTTTTTTTCCTTTTTTTTTCTTTTGTGCTGATTAGTGGTAGAGAAAGCAAGAATACAAGATGCTGTGCTAGGCTTTTAGCTGCATATTTTTAGGTTTTCTTGAATAGATTTAATTTTTTAAAGTTTCTATCTAAAAAAAATGAGTTGGGTGTTTTTGATCCTGAAGCCGTCAGAACATTCTGAAGAGATATTTCTTATTTAAATTTTTACATAGAATTTGGTTATACATAAAAGTTAGTCTTTTTATATTGGCAGAGTTCAAACCTGATGCTGTCTCTCTACCAGTCATTCTATTCCAAAAAAATAACTGTGCTTTTCATTTGATCTGAATTTCTGGGTGACTGGGTTTTTTCTGAGGCTGACTCTTGGAGTACAGCATGCCATCATCTCACAGTGTATTATTCCACAGAAACCTAGGGATGGAGCTAAATGTTATGTTGGTCACTGAATTAACCAAGCTTTTCCCAACAATTATTTTCTTCCCCTGGTAATCACTAGTGACTTTAAAAAAACAAACTATGTTTGGATTCAAAAGACCAGCTCTCAGAGGAGTTAATGTAATGGCTGTGTTGTAGAAGGCCAAGTGTTCTTTCCTAGTTTAGTCCTTGCTTAACTGCTTTCTTCAAAGCTGAGTATGCTTGGATGTATTCTTTGGTATTTGAATGTTAGGAAATGGAAAATTAAAAATAATAATGGAGGAAATTCCCATCTGGGAAATCTGTTGTGTGTTCAAAGCACCTTTAGTTGCAAGCTTGCACTTTGTGGCCTTGACACATATTGTACCTAAAGATCAAGCTTGGATTTGAGCTTTCCCAAGGTTTTTAGTGAGGGGGTGGAAGGCCTGGGAGAGGATTAACTCAGCTTTGCCTAATTCCATTGCTCTCAGTATTTCTGGTGCCTGGTGCATGGCCAGATGGTCCCTTTTCAAAAGGAACACAGAGCTTGCCTTAGCTCTAGATTCAGGCCCAAGACCACAACTGTCCCTTTGACTCCTGTGCAGAAATTACATAGCAGTGAGAAAAGGTGCAAAAGGGATGGTCCTTTGCCTTTGCTTGTAGATCATCAGAAATGCTCAATGACTGGGGGAGGGAATGTGCAGTCTATGGAAAAAGCAGTGGTAGAAGAGTTTGGTGAAACTTTCAGAAGTGTAAGAAAGTTACATGGCTCTCTTCTGGCACAGATAAAACAATAATCTTCCTGTTCAAAGTGCAAGTCTTACAGAAATCTCAGTGATGCTGTGAGCTGTGTAGGCAGAATTTATGAGCAGCCAAACAAAACCCAAAGATCGTGATGATCTTCCTATGGAAGTGTGGGTCTGGGAGAGCAGCAGGCAAGGAAAGTTTGCAGAAACATCAGACAGATTTTTTTGAAGCATGAAGCCAAGAGGGAGAAGGAGCTCTCAGGGCTCAGCTACTGACTGGAAGGAGACTTGGCATCATGAGCAAAGGAAGTGCTTCCTTGCAGTAGCACTTTGCTTATGTACTTTGTAAATACATGCAAATGTCAGACAGAGAGGAAATCAGTAGTTGATATAAAGTTTGTGTAGTGGCAGGGTAGCATAAAAGCCTTGTCCTTGGGTAATTAACAGGACAGGTAGTAGGGTGCATTTGCAGTACACTCCTCTCACAAGCCAGGTGTCCAGGATGACATCCTGCTTTCCTAGATTCCTAGATTCTTAGCACTACAGTCTGTACCATGACCAAACCAATTTGTGGCAAAGCTATAGCACAACACAACTCACAGCCACGTGGGTCTGTGGGTCACAAAGAGCTGCATGTCTGAGGTCACTCAAAAGCAATTTCTTCAGGTAATATTTTACTTCTTTCTGCTGTGATGCCATGCAATGCAGAAGCAGACCAAAATTCAAATTTAAGAAGATGCTAGAATCTTAGCTCTGGCTCTTCACAACTCTAAGTTTATATTATTTAATAGTTCTTTATGTCCTTGATCTGCTGAAAGCCAAAAACCTGTACTTTTCCCTGAGACCACTGTGAGCGTGTGCATGTGTTTGAAGCTAATTAACTTATTAAAATGTTTTACAGCAAACATATAATTTCAATCTCATGAATACAAAACTTTTAAAAAAATGGTGCAATTGGTCTTGTTCTTACATCTGTGTTGTGTTGATCATGGCTGTGAGCTTTCTGGTGGCATTCAGCAGCCACAAAAGGACAGTGCAGCTGGAAGGCCAATTTGCAATACGAGCTCTTTGCCCTTTCTTGCTCATGCACTTGTTTTGGCACTTGTAAAACATCTTTTTGAAGATGTCCCTAGAGTTTTGCTTTCACATTTCTGTATATTTCTGTGAGTGTAACTTGGTGTTACTGATTCTCCTGCTTTTCAGGTGCTCCATCCCTCTGAGCATCTTTGTGGTCCTCCCCTGCACTCAGTCCAACACATCTTTGCCCCTCTGAGAGCTCCAGAGCTGTACTCCAGGTGGGGGCTCACTTATCTGGATGCAAAAATTACACCCTGTTGGCTATTCTGCATGAAAAACTGTGATTATCCTTCTCAATTTACATGTAACCACAAGTATCTGTTGATGTAGGAATATTAAGGAAGTTAATTCCTTATTGCAGAGGAGAACTATATTTCTGCAATACCTAAAGCTTGCAAAATAATCCATTCTCCTTGTGGGCTAATCCTGCCACTGATTTAAGAAAGTGGCCCAGAATACAGCACATATTCCACAAGCCCTGTGGCAGGGCAGGAGCAGCACAGCAGCCATCTCTGAAGGGAACTGTCCTGCTTGTACTTGCTGCTGGGTCTTTCAAACAAATAAAAACATGGAAGAAAAAAAGCCCAGTAGAATATGATGGTTAGTCAAATTTGTGGGTGTCTGTGAGCAGCCAGTGTGAAGCAGAAGTAAAATGCATAATGTACTTTTTGGGCTTTCTAAGCAAGGCAGTTTTGTACCCAAACCATTGTAAGTGACCAGGAGAAACTTTTTTTGTACAGCTGAGATCACCTAGCTTTAACAAAACCTAATTTGAATTTAGACAGGTAGCCACAAGGATTAGTAGGTTGGTTAGAAGAATGGGATGAATTAAACATTTCCCTGTTATCCTTACAAAGAGATAAAAATATCTTGATTTCTATAGCCTGGTTGGCAGATGCCTTATAAGGGGATAGGACAACTATTTGTAAATGGATTGGAGGGTTATGTATCAGGAAGTAAAAAAATTATATAAATTTTAATTTATATTAATCTGGGATAATATTAACCCCCGATTGAGTGTTTATTTTCTAGTTAATTTAGGCCAGAAGCTGGAAGGTTCCTGAACCTTCATAGGGTGAAGCTCGAAACAGGACTGGAAGGAGAGAGGAGTTTAAATTGTTGGGAGATTGAGCCTGATATGTCCAATGGAAGGGATTGTGTAACTAATTTGGAGAATTCCTGAAGATAAGAATCCATGTGTAACTGCTATGTTCAAAAGGAAACCAGATCACTGCTTGCACTGTATTTATTTTTTGGTAATCCTGTGCTAAGACTTCTGCCCCTTTCTTGTAGGGATCAGCAGTGATTTGTCCCTTTAAACTACGTAACAAACTTTGTTAAAAAGTTTTCTTGCTTATTGCAAGGCTCTAGGACAGCAGCAGTGCCTTCAGTCTCTCTTTTGCTGCCTTCTGTCCAGGGCTGTTTTGTCTCCAGCTGTTTCTCAGCTCCTTATTTGGTTACCAGTATTGGGTGGCCATGGTGTGGAAAGTGGGCACCTGGGCATCTGTTGTGTGATTTCCTGGGACTGCAGGAAGCCTTGCTGCAGGATCTGTATCCCAGTTCTCCATTCCTGCCAAAGTGAGAGTTGCTGATTTCTTTTTCCATCAAAAGCTATTGGTAATTGAGTAGTGTTCCTCCATCCTCTGTTTATACAGACACTTTGTGTCTTTAAAGGCAATTTTTTGTTGTTGTTTTGAACATTTCACAGGCACACTGCTGTTTACTCAAGCAAGGCCTGGAGTACAACTGAGTACTTGTCATGCTGTACTGATTGAATCCAAGTTTGTTTTGTCTCTGTTATTCCTCCTTTCTGGTGCATAAAAAAATATCACGGGAGAGAAGCAGCACTTTCTGGATTCCTTGAATATTCCTTGTCCTGCCGTGTTATGGCAGAGCTCTGTGTGCAAGAGAAGTGACAGCAGGAGAAATCCTCCTGCTGAGGCTGCACAGCCAAGAAGTGCTATTTACTTTTTTCCCCTGATGGCTTTGGCACAGGTAAAATAGCAATGAAATTTCAGAGGGTAGCAGTCATACCTTTATCTATCAGTTTACCTTGCTCAACAGTGCATAGTTAATTCTTTTTTTTTTCCCCTGTAGATGGCTGTTTAAAAAGCACTCATTGTGTAGCCAGCTACCGTGTGTGCTTTAAGCTGAGGAATAAAAACATGCTGCCAGCTAGCTACAAGGTCTTGTTGCTGTACTTTTCCTTGTGACCTTTAACAAATTCAAACCATTGTTATTGTGCACAGAATCCAGCAAGGCTGTAATCACCATTAAAGAGGGTGGTTGGTTTGTGTTTACTTTGGGTTTCACTATTTTAGGGCAGACGGGAAAAATATTTATGGTGGGTTTTTTTGGTTGGGTTTTTTTGGGGGCTTTTTTTTTTTTTTTTAAGGACAGGAATAATCTTTTCTGTTTACATTTGTGGAGTAAGCACAGCCAGGTCCATGCAGTGACTGGGACTCCTGTGCCACAGTACATGACTATTTGTGTCCTTACTTTTCTCATCTCACATCCAATTGACCAGTGGATCAGTGGATAAACAGGTTCCATCTGATTGAATAAGATGTCTAAATAGTGAGTAACAATTGCAGTGGAAAAAAAAATATTTTTTCTTCTAAGCTGCAGAAAACTAGTTCACTCACATCTTGCATCCTACATCCCAACTTTCTGCCAGTAAAAATAAATAAAATAAATTTTAGAAACCTCTCCAGATTTAACAGTTGCATCTTTTCTGAGGCCTCCACTAGTAGGATTTTTCCCCTTTTGCTGTTTCGTGCCTTTCTCCTCCCTGCATACGCTGTCATCTTCCTGCAAACTTGTGCATGGGCTAAAGGGATGGTGTGGGATGCCCACTTCTGAGCAGGGCAGTGTGTCCTCCAAGACCTGACTCAGCAAGGAGCTGCTGAGTCCCTGTCACAGCCTTTCCCTTCACAGGGCAATTTGCTGGTGTCTTCTATCATCGTGCAAATCTTGCACTGTAGGAATTTCAAACCTCAGTCCCTCTCCCAAACGTGGCTAAAACTGCTCATTGTGCTAGGAAAGCATTAGGAAATGCAAAGCTGGACAGACCTACAGCACAACTGCATAAAGCCCATTTAATTAGCAAAGTAGCCTAAGAAGATTGGATTTCCAATTGCAATGTGTACAGACAGATACACAGCTCATAGAACATTAGCTCTGAAGATGTGCTGTTACATGCATTCTGCAAGTAGATAATTGGAGGGGGAGAGGGAGGAAGGAGAGGGATGTTTGTATCATTTCATGGCAGGTAACCATGTCATTCGTACCACACCTGGGTGTTTCTGACTTTGTTTCTCACACAAGTGCTAATGAAATATTTTGTGGTTTAAAAAAAAAAAAAAAGAAAAAAGAAAAAGAAAAAAAGAGCTTGGAAGCCCAGTATCCAAAGGGTTTCAAAACTTTATTGTATGTGCCAAATATTTCCAGCTGTTATTGCCTTCCACTTATTTCCCACAACATCTTGGCCTGGGTCTGCTAGTGATCTTTCTTCGTTGTGATGGCATGAGATGTTAGCTGAGCCAATGTTTATGCTGCTCAGAAAGATATTCCTCAAGCCTTACTTCATTAATGATTTTAAAGCTTGTTAACCTGTTTATCTTCAAAGGATGGAAGCTTTTAATGCAAAATAAAGTGGACGGCATTTATATAGATTTTGATAATGAGTACAATTGGATCTGTGTTATAGACTGGGAGCCATCACACATTCTTCAGTTGCTTCTCCCTGAGAGGAGGGAGATTAGACTGCAAGCATGGGTGTCTGAAGCAGCATTACATCTGCTCCCTCCAACCCATTGAGAATTTCTAATGTACAGCTCCTTCAGAGGAAAACAGTTGCTAAGATATTCAACAGTGGAGAATTGGGGATGGCTTGCTATAGCCTTTGTGATCATTCATGGACTGCCTTGTGGCATAGCATAATTTTGTGAGTGGCTTAATTTAATTAAATCTAGCTCAGCAAGGGATATCTGGGATATTGTGGAATCAGCTGCTTTCTATCAGGAGATTTTAGAAAGTCTTACAGGCAAAGCAGTTGCAAAAGTCTTTTTAAATTTTCTGATATATCAGCCTACTGTGCTTTCTGAAAGATTTTATGCCAAGTTACCTGGGTTACTCAAAACCACTGCCTGGCCAATTGCTCTTTGTTGTTTTGGCTTAGAAACATTCATTAGAATGGAAGGAAGTTTTTGCTTTTATTTTCCACGATTCACATTGGTGCTGCTTGCGTTTTGTATTTCTTTCTGTTTTGGTGATGAGGATGTTTGGAAAACATCCTGCTGGTCAATTGTTGTAAACATTTACCCAGCACTTTGCAGTCACTAATGAATTAATCTCTGTAATGCTGGGTAAGTGTTATGTGTATTTTATAGCTCAAGAGTGTTGATGAGACATACCTAAGGCCTTAAAGTGTGTCAGTAGTGGAGATGAGGATTTAATTTGAGAACATTACTGTGACTCACTGTAGTTAATGTGCAAGCAGTGTCAGTCTGTGGATTTGTGTATGAGCCAGGATTTGCAGTATTACAGAGATTACATCTTTCTTATTGTTCTAAAGCAGCTTTTTCAGATCGTGTTCATTTTCCTTTGAGAAGTGGCTATTTTTGAAATCTTGCTTCTATATCACAGAAATGTTAAGTTTAATTGGAAGGAAGTTTGATTTGCAGCTAAAACAAACTATTAACTCTTTCAATAGAAGTTAGACTCCACAAGGTGAAAATCCCCTCTCCTTCTCCTACTGATGGGCCACAGAGAGACAACCTGTTCTCTTTTCCACTTCCCTGTCTGCAGGGACCTCCAGAACCAACTTGTGCTGCTGAGCCTTGCAGGGCTCCCCAGTGTCACACAGCAGAGGTACCAGAGCTAAGGGTAGCACAGCCAGAGGAACCCCAGGTCCCATCCTCTGTGTGTGATAAAACAGCCTGAGAGTCAAGGGACCAGGGGCTGAGCAGCACAGGCAGATTCTGCCCTGAAGGCCTCTTTGCTCTCCAACTCACAATCACCCCACTTTTCCTGGAAAGATGGGAAAAACACCCTCATTTTGTTCCATGACTGACAGAATCTCCATGCAGAAAAGCTGGCACTTGCTTTGCTACCAGCAGCTCAGAGCAGGAGGCACCACTAAAAGCTCTGGTGTAGGAGAAAGAGCAGCTCATGGGGTATAAAGTTCTTTCATTCTGTGTTTGCATTGAACAGTTGTGTTTCTGTTATTTAAGCTTCCTGACCCAGGAGTACTACTGGGTCTACACTCACAGCCTGGACTGTACTAGTTAAGTGTGCATGACTATGGCTGTGGCTTGGTTTGGGGTTTTTTCCTTCCTCAGATACACTTTTTAATGTTTTACTCTTTCAGAATTTAAGGTAGAACTAAAAATTTGCTGAAAGAGATGCACAGGGTGGGGAAGAGGAAATAATTTTCCAATCACATATTACTTGTTCCTTCCCTTTTCCCTTATCACCATGTCCAGATGTTGCAAAATGAAACTTAGAGCTCAAAAATGTAGAAGTCGGGTTCTGTAGCTCAACACCTCGCTTAAAGGCCATTTATTTGAGTGAAGTAACAATGCCAACTAGTGGTCAGAGAGATCACTGAGCAGAGATGTGGTATGCTAGCAAAGACAAAAATAGTAAAAATGTATGTAAATCACAACAGCTTTTGTGACAATCGCACTACTCAGCTAAGGAAAAGACTGTAAATATTTATTTTTGTTTAACAGGACATTTCAATCAGTAACATAACAAGTGTATCCTTAGGTTAATGATAGGCTGTCCTTGGACAATGCATTAATACACTGTTATGCTCTTTTTTTTTTTTTTTTTTTCAAAATTAATTCATCCCACTCATAATCCGATCACCTGTGCTAATGACACCAAAACCAAAGAAACTAGTATGTACTATCTCTGTCTTGTTTCACAACAGTATCTGGGTTCTTTTCTAAAACATAAATGTGCATTTGGGCTTGAATAACCCACTCTTCTGTTTGAAAGTCCATGGTTATTCTAATAATGAGGGATAATCTTCCAACACCACTAAAGGCTTTTGTCTTTCTCTTCTTCAGTCTTAAGTGTGTATCAACACGTCAATGTTGATGAGGTGCTCTGCCACAAGTTGCTCTTTATTTTTGTTGTTTCTTAAGGACTCTTTTTGCATCAAGATAATTAGATTTTGGGATATATGTAAATATTACTGGTTATAATCTGGATGCCAATATCTAAATTTAATTATCATCTTTATATATTAAAGACATAAAACTGTAAAACATCTCTTTGGAATTTTCATTTCTTTTAGGTTTTTGGGGTGGTTGTTCAGCTGGGGTTTTTTCCCCTTTCAAAACTGTGTCCTTCCCATAGTGTTCACCAAGCCCTCAATTGTTTTAGAAAACTCATGTGCTGATTAACAAGATGATTTCAGTAGATGATGCAGGGAAAGGCACCAATTGGGAAGAGAGCTCCCTGGGATCTACAGTGGTTAAAATTGCAGTATCTTTTTACTCTGCCTTAGCTAGATATATGCAGAGTCTGCAGTATGCAGGTGCTGTGTCTTCAGAATCTCCACCCTGCACATCTCTTGATGTGTGTGATGTTGAGGTGCACTTTTCTTTCAATATGCAGTGCTCTTTTAGACATTCCCTGGAGTTTCTCCTAGCAATTGGCCTGACTACCTACCTTCCTGACTTTTGAAAAGCTAGATTTGCATGTGTTATCAGGTACTTACAATTATTAATTTTGCATTCATAACAATTTTGAGCATACCTATGCCATTCATCATATTTCACAGTTTCTTCAGATAACAGTTACCTTGTATGTTCTGTGAAGTCAGCTAGTTTGTGCATAGTTCTTATATACACCTGTATTTTATTTTCTCCAAAGGCAGGCCAGGTTCATTTCTCTGATGCTTAGTGAACTTCGGATCAATTCCTTCATCTCACGTGTTCTGCTGCAGTGCTGAGATTAGGAGCTCTGATTCACTCTGAGCTGCAGAAAAATGTGGGTCATGCTTAAAGGAAATATTGGGGGGCTAGTTTTGGTTTATGCTAGAGCTCCAAATCCTCCTTCCCCTTCTGGCAGGCTTCTGTACATACTGTCCCCTTTCACCACAGAATAACCCAGACAGAAAGCTCCCTTCTCCTTCCTGCAGCATCAGGAGTTGAAGCCTGCTGCCTTTGTGACACTGTCCAGTGCTTATGGCACTGTGAATGTCAGACTGGTGTGAGCATCCTTCTCCAGCGTGGTACTTCACCTCTGTTCACCTCCCTAACAGACAGACTGACCTTTGATCTTCAGAGCACCATGGAAATGCCAGTGTTACCTTGGAACACCATATTCTCCAAGTTTCCCATGTGTTTTGGAGAAGTGTGAGGATGAATCCCGTTCTCTGGCTCCTCTGTATCCCTACAGGGGTTTTTGAGTTTCTCTGTCACTGTTCTGGCTCCAGACCCTGAGGTCTTGGTTTTTCTCCTCCTACCTTGCTTGTTAAGTGCTGGCAAACCCAGAGGGCACACTTTTATAAGCCAAAGTTTGTTAATTTATTTTTTAATCTGTGACTACTTCGAAGATCATTTACTAACAACCTTCACAGAAACAGCTTTCTAGCATTACTGCTGAATTTGGAAGTCCTCCATGTTGCTCAGTTATCTCAGCCCTGATTTTTTTTGCTTTTTCTCCATTTGACTCCAAGCTCCATGGTTTGCATATTGCTTTTATTCCCCACTTCAATTTTATTTAATTTCAGCTCAGAGACATCAAACACTGGCTGCATTTCTGGATATATGTATTTCCTGCTTTCCTGCCCTTTGTAGCCTGAAGGCAGCCTAAGTTCATAATTGAACTACAGGCAAGATGGGAAAAGAGAACTGTTTGTTCCATGAACTCAGCAGCATTAACCATTAACTATGCCTCTGTTTATTTTTAATGAAGGAAGAAGTGGAAAAAGTAATAGCATCTGTCTCTCACCTGTATTAATATATGGCTTTTAAGGAGGTGGGAAGCTAGAGAAGAGACAGAAAGATGCCAGGATTGGTTTATGTGATCTTTTCTACTCCTGGAGAGAGGATTCCAAAATTTATTTTCTCCAGCCCAGTTTTTGTCTTTTTCTTTCATTCCTTTTTTTCCTTTCCCATTACCTTGAATTACCAGCAAGTTTTAAAAGAAGAGGAAGGAATAGAAAGATGAAGCAGAGTTCAATCCACCATTCTGCTCCCCACTGCAGCCTTTCCTCTTCCCTTCCTGGCAGAAGAATGTTGCTTTCTTGCTTTTGGGGTTTTTCAGTTGCTAGGAATTCAAAATATTTGTGGCTTTTTCAAAAATAATTTTGGAAATTGCGTCAGTGCTGAGGCCCTGGGGCTGGAAATGCCAAGTGTTACCTAAGTGGAATAGTTGGCAGCCCAGCGTGGCACTGTGTGTGTGATAGGAGATGAGCCTGGGGCAAGAGGAGCCAAGCACCAAGGGCAGAAGGCCCCCAGCTGTTTCTGAGTCACAGGCAGGCAGAGCAGCAGTGCCCTGATTGCAGGGGGCTGGTGGCTGAGCTGAACCTTTGTCCCTCAGGAGAAGCAGCCCACACACAGATCTTGGTGGCAGAGGGAATCCAGGCACTAAATGGAGAGGAGAGCAGATGAGGATCAGAAAGTTTTGACTGGCAGGAAGCAATGCGTTTTCTGAGGAAGGACCAAAATTGAAGGAAACCCAACCAGCCTTAACCTGTCATGCTTCCTTTCAAATCTGCTGCTTGCCACAGGAGTCTGGGCAAATGTAATTACTTTGTTTCCCCACCCTGTACAAAGCTGGCCTACCTGGTGGATTCAAAAATGAATGATGAGCAAAGTCAGGAAACAAGAAGGCTTGTCATAGGAGTCTGGAGAAAAAGAGCTCCTCACTGTGAAGTTAGTGGAAAAAACCAAAGGAGACGCCCCTCCCTCCCACTGGCATAACATGCAACTCTGTGGAGTAACACACAGACCAAGGGAATCCTGCCATCTCTAGGGAAGGCTTAAGATGTTAAAATTCCCCTTCTCCTTGGCATGTGAGGAAATATTGTTTGTTGTTTTTAAAATGAATATTTCAGTTGTTCCAGCAGAAGGATTTACAAATCTCATGTACAATAATGAGGAGTGTAGTGTCTGTGCAAGTGACATCTAGGAGAAAGAGTCTGGAGTGTGCAAATATTTGTTGTCCCATTTGCAAATGGGACAAATATAATAGTGATAGTGTAGTGCAAGTCTTTGCAATATATTGTAAATACATTTATGTGGTTAAATATATAAAACATATTTTTATATATGTAAATATATGTAATACATAATTTAGTATATACTTGGCTGTTTTGTTTCTTATTCAGAATTTGGAAGCCTATTGTCAGTAGAAATGACCCTTCTTCATTGAAAAGGCCCTTCCTTGGCTCTCTAAGAAAACAATTTTATATGGTCAAGAAATTCTACTCAAGAGGAAGGGAAACTGGGTTTTTTTAACTTTTTTTTTTTCCTGTGCCAAGTGTCCTTGCTAACAGCTTCACTGCAGTACGTGCAATGGTCCAGCTGCTTTGCTCCTTGGCACTGCCTGACATTCTGATAAACTTTCGGTAAATCTGCACAGGATTAGTCACTTCCAGGGGGAAAAAATGTTCAAGAATATACTCATAAATATTGCTCAGTACCATTTTGCAACAATATACATAAAGGAATTCTCCAGTTGCCATTATAATGCCCTACAACCAGCACTAGGCTGCTGCAGTGCAGTTGTTCATACTTACCTCTGGGGAAATTTTTATGGCCTGTGTTGCAAACTTCTCAAAATCCAAACCAGAAATTTCCCCTTTTGGTTCAGTTAGGTCCCCAATGGCTTGCCTCATTGTGTTTCTAAGAGGTTTTGGGGTCCAGGGCCCCATTTCCTTCTGTTCAGAGATGGAACTCAAACGTGATGCACACAGGACAGCTTGAGCTGTGTTTTTCCAGAGGCCTTGGAGAAAAGAAGTGTAGTGCAGACTTGAGGGAGATGGGAGACATACTGCTCTACCTTTCCAGGGATTTGCAGAGTGGAATGCTGACCTGGCTAAATTTTTCTGTTCTATTTCTTCCTCTAGGCAAATTCCCTTCTCCACTCTTCTCCTATGCTGAATTAGAGACAGATATCTGGACTGCAGAGACTTTTATGGATAAATGTGGCTATCCTACATCCTATTCCTCATCTCGCTGTTTTCTTTGGACAACACTTTTTTTCTTGTTGACAACTGGTAAGTGCAGACTGAACTTTTGAAATCCTGGATAAAGGAGGAGCTCTGATTCTTTCCTTTTATCCTGCAAGGACAGCCAAGAATAGGGAAGACTTTGGCTTACCAGCTACAGGGAAGGAATATGGGATATGGGAATATCACCAAAGCAGGTAGAACTAAAAAGGCACAGCAGATTTGGTGATTTGAGGCAAGCTGGGAAAGGTTTGCAGGCAGGTGAATGCTCAAAGTAGGGATCCTGAGAGCCCCAGACAAACACTCCAGCACATTCCTAAGCTCCTGAGAAACACCTATCTGGATCTTTTGAAATAGTGGGTACAACTGAAACCTGCATCACTAAGGTAATAAATTCTGCTCTAGTGAGAAATGTGGATTGGGAAAAACCTTCACTTCTTTTTATATTTTTATTTTTAAGGTGTTTTTTTAAGGTTTTTTTTTTCTAGAGTAACACGTGGAAAAACTGGAGCTTTTGATGCCAAATTATGTCCTGATATGCACAAACATGACTTTTGTTGACCCTTTGAGGGAGGACTATGGACTTCACTGAATACAGAAGAGAATTGCATAGGCTTGGAGGAGGAATGATAAGTAACTATGATGGACTTAAAGAAATTTGTTACCAGGCCAGAAGTACCTGATGAGCAAAAAATGATGAGTTATCTCAAGGATGGGGTGTGGAATAAATAAAGACACAGTAAAGATATAAATCAGTAGAATCAACACATTATCACACGGCCAAAGAAATAGCAAAGTGCTGGAAAAAAAGTCAACAAAACCAGAAACGTCAGAAGGGCAACAAAAGGTGTGAGAAAAAAAGGGTTGCAGATTGTGAAGTCAAAGTAGGACATTTATAATTATGTCAGGGACAAAAGGTCTGTCAGGGACTGCTTTAGCCAAGGGGAAGTTGTTCATGGATGCCCTAGATAGTGCTGGGAAACACTGTAGTTTCTTCACCTCAGCAGGCACCAGGAAGAAAAGCAAGAGACCTGCCAGAACCAACAGGACTGTTTTGTAGCCCCCCAAAAAAATGGAAAATTCCTGAACACTGTGTCTACCCAGAGCAGCTGACAGAAAAATATGATGGCTCACCAGAGGAGTGCCAGGGCAGCTGGAATCCCACTTTACTCTCCCAAAAAGACAAAGATGAGCTGCAACAACAGGAGGATTGGCAAGAGCCAACTGCAATAGCTTTATTGTCCCAGCACAGTATTGGTCAGGGTAGCTGTTTCTTCCCTGTCTCCATGCATTATGCACAGTGTTTATGAGCTCTGGGGGTTTGCTTTTGGTTTTGTATTTTTTTAATGTAATTGAATTAAATTGTGTGTGTGTGTGTAAAACCTTAGGATTTAATTTGAGTTCTGCTTCTGCTTGTTCTCTTTATGATCTCTCCTTTATTTAGTATGAATACCTGCTGTTACTAAGGCAGCACAGAGTGCTCAGAAAATGCTGAACTTTATGCTCAGCCCCAGCATCCCCATTTGTTCAGGCTCTGTGTTTACCCAAAATCTCTGAGGCTCAAATAAACAAGGTGATATTATATTTATAAATAAAACTGTGCATGACTAATTCATGCATCCGATGGCAGAAAATAAGGTGACATTTGAGGTTGCAAAGCTCATAGGCACAAAATGAGAAAGGTTAATGAAATTGCACAGGGCAAGAGGGTTTATTACTACTGCCTCTCCTGGACCATCATCTGTGAAGAACATGATAACAGAATACTCTGTTTAACCACAGGTGTGGTTCAGGCATGCAAAAAGGAAACCTGTGGCTTTTTCTCCTTGTACACAAGCCCTGGTTTGGGGAAAGCAAAGTGGGAACCCAACAGTCATTAGGTGTGCTGGGGATGCTGCAGTCACCAGCCCCCTCTTGATAGTGGAGGTAAAGCAAAGCCATTAAAGCTTCCATTAGCATGGCATGTCCAGCACGAGCTTCTGCTCTCTGGATACCCTCTCTCTGATCCTGCAGTCTGCTAAATCTGTAAGATACTTAACTGCATGACTTACTGAGAATGTCCACTTTATTTCATAACTGAGCTGGTCTAACTTTAGTTTCTGATTATTAACTCTTCAGGGAGCAAGGCCAATCTCAGGAGAAAGGGACTTCTATGCTTTCTGAACATCTTTTCCCTGGAAATTAGATCAAGATTCTTCAAGGCTTGCAATCTAAATTGCTGCTCTTTGACACTTGTTTGGCAATTGAGAAGGGCAGGATTCAAAACAGCATCTTAGAGGTGAAAGGCTACATATCCTGTTAGTGGGAAAAATCATCTACAAAAGCAGTGGTATTTGTCAAGAGCCTAAAGAAGATCTGACATCAGGAAAAGCCTTTGTGAAGTCCACCACAGTAACAGAAATGTATTCACCTTGATTTAAATCATTCTTTTTACAGTAAAATCTAAAAATGGAGCAAGATAGGGTTATAACTTAAATGCAGGAACTGTGACAAACAACAATTTATACGAGGAAATGGAAGTGCCACAGGGATTGGGTTCCAGGGCAAACTTGTCTTGTGAAAAGGATATGAAGTTAAGTAATGGTCAAATAAAGCAAGGCTTTTGTTTTGGTGTTTTTGGTTTGTGGTTTTTTGTTGTTGTTGGTTTTTTTTCAATATTGCTTTTAAAAAAAAGATAACAAAAAGGAGAGCAGAAGTAAAGGTCTGACATTCAAGAAAGGCTTGCTTGTGGTTAATATACCACAGAAATTGCTGAACAGGTTATTCCTGTGAAATTATTTCCTCTGGGATATTGTTAAGAGGATGAAAATATGCAAATTATTGATTACTTTGTCTCTGAATCAAACCTGCAGGAATGCAGGAATGATAAGCTAATGTAAGTGATCCTGTTTGATGGGGGACATTTTCTAGATTTTTGCTCTTGAACCATTTCTCTTTTAATAGCTACTGGGTTTATTCTGTTTGTTTTCTTGTTTGTTTTTCTTTCCTTGCTCTGCTTTTCTCATGCAGAACAATAAGAACTCAACTGAATTGCACTCTGGTGAGGATTTCTCCAAAGAAATCTGAAGTGTTGCAGCTTAAACGCTGAGGATGTGGACAAGAGAAGCAAACTGCATCATCCCCAGTGCTATTTGGTTGGTACTAAATAACTCCACAGTAATTCTGCCACTATTTTTATTAGGCTTCAGCAGCTGGGAAGTTGCTATGTGCACGAGAGGTCAGGCAGTTTGCTGAGCTTGCTGTTTTCACTCTCAAATCATGCCCCTCCTGCTCCATTGAACAAAGATGCTGTTCGGGAGTTCCTGGAGCAATTTTCCAAATAAAAGATGCCTTTTTTGTTAGCCAAATACATTGCAACAATGCTTCAGCAGAAGATATTTCCTGTAGTGTAGTAATTTGGATTAACATGCTGAGAGAGACCTGCAAAGAGGCATAGGCTTGGTAGGCACAGACTTCATCACTGTGTCCCTTGAAGTGGCCCAGTAGATCTCACATAGAGACCCCAGTCTCTGGTAAAGCTGCCCATTGAAATCATGGCTTACCTTGAATCAAGGAGAGCTATGATTTGAATGAAAGATATATATATATATATATATTTTTTTTGTGAAAAAAAAAAAAAAAGAAGAAAAATAAAAAAAGAAATGCGTTAAAATAATTGGAGCATTTACATGGGAAAGGAAAGAAAACAATCTCAGCTTCCATTTAAACAATACTGAGTTTATCCCCATAGAGAAAACTATGAGATCAGAAGTTTGTGGGGTTTTTTGGGTGTTTTGTTTTGTTTTGTTTTTTGTGGTTTTTTTTTTTTTTGGGGGGGGGGGGGGGGGTGTTTGTTTTTTTTTTTTTTAACTAAGTTTTAGTGCTAGATATATTACAGATGTGGACCAGAAGAGATCCATGCTGTTTGGGTCTTCAAGCACCTACCTGCATTTTCATCCCAACAGATAGCTCAATTAATTTATTAAAAGTAGGTATTTTTAAATGGAGGCATAATGTCACCAGCACAACATGAACTGCCTTTACATTGCTGCCCTCTTTGACCTCTGGCACTTTCCCTAGGCATGCCTTTACTCTATGTAGCATATCCTGATGGAATGAGCTGAACACGGAAAGCTCCACACATTTGACAAGGTGTGGGGGACAGCAATGCACGGGAACATTTCTTTGCAGGTTTTGGAGGGAGAAAATCCCCAAGAGCATTCGCTTTGCTTTCAAGGAGAAAAACCCCAAGAACACCCTATTACATATTTTATGATTTCAACACAGCAACTTGCCTTCCTTACACCTTCCTAAAGTAGGAGAAGAATTTACTCTGTCACAAGCTCATAGCTTCAGATGGGCACAACAAAAGGTCTTCACGATTTTCCCCCAACCTACCGAGCAAAAGCCTGGCCCGGCCTCAGGCTCTACCCTGAAGAAGGATGCAGCAGCCCTGCAAACCCCCCTGCAAAAAAACCCACGCCCTTTTGCTACCACCTAGTGGGCAGGAAGCGGTCTGAGAACACAGACTCGTGCAGAGCCGCATGTCAGAACAGGGAAAGAACGTGGGTTCTAACACTAACCCTAACCCGAAGCCCGAACCCAAAACCTGAACCTAAAAATAACCCGAACCATAGCCTTAATCCTAACCCTAACCCCTGACCCTTACCCAAACCCTAACCCTAAAACTAACCCTAACCTTAACCCTAACCCTAACCATAAACCTAACCCTAAACCTAAGCCCTAACCCTAACTCTAACCTGAACCCGAACCCTAACCGTAAACCTATCCCTAAAACTAACCCTAACCCTACCCCAATCCCTAACCTTAATTCTATCCCTAATCATATTATCAACCTAACCCTAACCCTAACCCGATCCATAATCCATTTCTAACCCTAACCCTAATCCTAATCCAACTGTAACCCTAACCCTAACCATAACCCTACACCTAACCAAAACCCTAACCCTAAGCCTAACCCTAAACGTAACCATAACCCCAACCCTATCCCTAACTCTATCCCTAAACCTAACCCTATCCCTAAACCTAACCCTATCCCTAATCCAATTGTAACCCTACCCTAATATTAACAGAAACCCTAACCCTAATCCTAACCCTAACCCTGACCCTAAACCTAACCCTAACCCTAACCATAACCCTAACCCTAACCCTAATCCTAATCTAACTGTAACCCTAACCCTATCCCTAACCCAAACACTAACCCTAACCAGAAACCTAACCCTGACCCAAACCCTAACCTTAACCCTAAACCTAACCCTACCCCTAAGCCAAGCCTTACCCCAAACCCTAACACTAACCCTAACCCTAATCCTAACCCGAACCCTAATCCAATTTTAACCCTAACCCAAACCCTGATCCGAACACTAATCCTAACCCTAACCCGATCCCTAAACAAATTATAAACCTAACCCTAACCCTAAACTTAATCCTAATCCAACTGTAACTCAAACCCAAACCCTAAACCTAACCCTACCCCTAACTGTAACCCTAAACCTATCCCTACTCCAGTTGTAACCCTAACCCTAATATTTACAGACACCCTAACCCTAACCCTAACCCTAAAACTAACCCTAACCCTAACCCTAACCCTAAACCTAACCCTAACCCTAACCCCTGACCCTTACCCTAACCCTCACCCTAACCCTAACCCTAACCCTAATCCAACTGTAACCCTAACCCTGCCCCAAACCCTAACCCTAACCCTTACCCTGTCCCTAACCCTAACCCTGCATTACCACACACACTTACAATGCAGCACCTCAGTGCTGTCCGGTGGAAGTGGCCTTGGAAGCCTCTTGGCCCTGCTAAATGCTGAGGAGGGGGATGGGAGGACCAAGGCTGTGGCCGGGGAATGTGGATTTCATTGTTCTTCCAACAGCCAAGAGTGGAGAATCAGAAGAAAACCCAGGACAACGGGAAGAGGAAGCAGCTCACTTGTGAAGTGAGGCTGAGATGGCAATATGGCAACTGAAACCCGCCCCAGATTGTGATCTGCTTGGAGACAGGATTATTTGTTCTTTTGGCTGTAACAGGCAGTGATGCACAGGAAATGCAACTTCAGTGCAGAGGCCGTTCTGGTCCATCTCCCATCACCCTGTTCTTCTAAAGTTTTTCTAAAGTTCTTTCAGCCTTCTGATGTTTTACTTTTTGTAATGGAGTTTCTCACGCACTTCTCATGTAAATAATGATTGTTTTGCACTCTTTTCTGGAGGAGGAGGGAATTGATGGACTGTTGGGTGGCCCAGTGTGGTTGGAGAGGACAATTTTCATCCTCCAATCCATGGTTACTGTTGGAATTCTGTAAATGTCGAGGTCTGTAAATAAACTGCCCCTTTTTGCCTTGGACTCCTCAGTGCGTGAGTGTCATTCGTTCGTGTTGTATTGTGACAATCTCCTAGGAATTCTTCCCAGAAATAGACACAGACACTGAACTCAGCCAACCATATGGGACTGAGCATTGGGCCTGTACCTTCCATGAGGAATCCTGGCCAGACACTTGCTAATGTATGCATATGCAGCACTAGGGATTTTTATCTGCCAGCTGATGCCTGCTGAGAATCTGATCAGCTCTGTCCTGTTGATCCCCCATTGGTTTTGTTGGTTTACTGTACGCTAAAAAATCTGGGAAATTACATGAAGCCAAAGTAATTCTGGGATAAAAATGTGTTTGTTCTCCCAAACAAAACTCTAGTATTTCAGGTACATTATCCATATTTACATTGCATTTCTCTCCTGAAAATCATTTTTATTCAAGAACATGAATGAGTACTAATACCCAATGGCCAGCAGAACAGCTTCTTTTAATGAATACAGAAGAATCTTTCCCAGCACTTCAATTTAAAATGTTGATACCGAAAGAAAGAAAGAAAGAAAGAAAGAAAGAAAGATGAAGAGAGAGAAAGAAAGAGAGAAAGAGAGAAAAAGAGAGAGAGAGAGAGAGAGAAAGAAAGAAAGAAAGAAAGAAAGAGAGAAAGATGAAGAGAGAGAAAGAAAGAAAGAAAGAAAGAAAGAAAGAAAGAAAGAAAGAAAGAAAGAAAGAAAGAAAGAAAGAGAGAAAGAAAGGGAGAAAGGGAGAAAGAGAGAAAGGAAGAGAGAGAGAGAGAGAGAGAGAAAGAAAGAAAGAAAGAAAGAAAGAAAGAAAGAAAGAAAGCTTACTAAATTTCCTCTGGAAAGAAGAAACAGTAGCTGGAAAACCTGAAACTGAACTCTGAAGTCCACTTAATGAAACAGACTTTACATATAAAGAAAGACTTAATCAGTTTTTGCCTTAATACATCACGTGAAGTTTCAAAGTAAAGGATTTTCTTGGAATTAGTCCAGAGCTCCATCTTCAGCATCCCTCAGGCTGGAGACACACGTGCTTTTGTGTAAATCACACTATTATAAATCCAATACATTTCACTCTCTTCATGCATGTGAAGGAATTAAAAGCAACTATCAGATCAGATCTACAGCAAGTAAGTCGGCTTCCATAAGTACATAAATAAAGTTCCTGCAATTTTATATTTATTTTAGTACTTACTTAACTCGGAACCAAAACCATATGTCCATCACTGAAGAGAAGGGGGAATTAGAGAGAGAGGGAGTATATATTCATGTCATATAATTCAAATTTTACCTCAGTCCCTAATCATATAAATCAATAAATCCCTTCAGGTCTCTGTAGTCAGTCCACAGCTACATCCTCAGTGTCAGAATCATCTGTGTCTGCAGCAGGGGAAAGGAAGATGCAATCCCAGTTGTGACATCCCTGATGTCAGCTGTATGAATTAGGGTGAAGATTAAACCTGTTGGGCTCTTTGGCTCATCAGTCAGGGAATGGGGTTTAGAAAACATATGTTGAAATTCAGTGTATATGCGATAAAAAACCATGTTTATTGAAAGACAAGGTATATTTTGAAAGGTGAATCTTATCTCACATAAGGAGAAGTCATAGATTTAAAATTTCAGTTCCTTTTAGGTTCTGAAAGACAAATTAGTCTGAATTGCAGAATATAACAGTCACTTGCAAAGCAACTAAATAGAAATAAAGCACAAGGCAGTCACAGTCCTCTTAAAATGAAATAAAAATTATGAACCAAATATTCTTTTTCCCAGGAAATATAAAACCAGTGATATTAAGAGAAAAATCTTTAAGGTAATCATCTAAAATGACAGCAGATGGTGCTGTCATTTCTCCTTCAGTTCATGGTGTCCAGTGAATCCACAGCTCTCTTGCCCCTTCGAGTTGCTGCTCTAAAGAATCTTAAAAAAACCCAAACAACCCAGTAAATTTTGAAATTCAGTGGAATTTTTTCAGAAGGGAATTAGAGACCAAGAATAGAGAAAGAAAATATACACTGATACGGATTTAAGGCCAAAATTAAACTTCAAAATATGAAGCCTCTCCTGCAAGTACTTTGATTGTACAAAACTGTGGAAATTTTTTGCTGCTGTCTGTTTATATTTAATTTAGAAACATAAATGTTAGACCTTTTAATCTGTAAATATTTCTCTCTCACAAATTCATGCCTTATCTGCTGCATATTGTTGTCATTACTGGACCGCTAAAACAGAACTTATAGGATAATATTGTTAAATGTTTGCAATGTCATGCCTATGGAAGTCATCCTTTAGAAGAGCTGACAAAAGAGTGTACTGCATCCTTTCCCGCCCTCTGAGATAAATAAACCATATAGAAATGGTCCTCAGTCTTTCCTGCCATCTGAAATTTCTACTTAGCCATTACATACATAGCATGACTGTCTGTAGCTCTGGTTGGTGCCAGAGATGTTCTGGTTTTCTGAAACTCTTTTCCCAGAGAGTTTTCTGTCAACAAGAGACATGTTTTTCTAACTGTAACCCTTGTTTACATTCCTTTCCCTAGGAAGGACTTCTTCTTGATGTCCCTCTGGTTTGACCAATGTGATTAAGAAGTTTGTTTCACCAACTGAGTTGTTCTCTAGAACAGTATAAAAAGGGAAGAGATTCCCAGAGATAAACACAGTCATTGTCAGCTTTCTGAAGTCAGAGTCTGTGTAGTTGTAGTGTACAACAGCGTCAATTGTCTTGTTTTTCTACCCCCTCCTTTCATAGCTTGGTTGCTCAAATCATGGCCTAAGAGGCCACAGTCATGAGAAATACTGAAACTGGTGAAGTTTGACTGCAGAGAGCACCCAGGCAGGAGGTGACGTGCTGAACTTGCTGCAATGCTGAGTGTCCCTCAGAGTCAGCACAAAAATGCCAAAACACAGTTTATGGTTTCTAAACCTACCAGAGGCAGGATGAACACATTTCTTACTGTGCTGGAACAGCCAGGCCTAGTTCTGAGCTTTACCTGCCATAAATTCAGAGACAGCCCCATTCCAGGCTGTCTTTACAATCTAATATATAAAAAGTTAATCTTGCTTAGGTATTAATTGTCCTCCTCATGCAATTTATGTTGTTTTAGAATGCATAAGGTACAAGATTTATGAAGCATGCTTACAGTATAATAACTAGAATGAACTGGCTAGGCTTGTCACGGTTAAAAAAAGAAAAAAAGCTGCAAAGCTTTTCTTGTGTTAGTTTATTTTTACGGGAAGTAACATGAAGATCTTTTGTATGAGGTCAACAGGTCTCATCAAGCAGATAGCAAGGTATGAGCTCAGTTTGGTCCATCAGAAATGTAATCTCAACCCCAGTATAGTCCTGGCAAAGTCCTCACTGACTTCAGTGGGGTCAGGTTTTAACCTGGGTCACACCATTTCAGGAAAACCGATGATCTGGTTTGGTGTCTCTGTTGTTTTCGGACCCACCGGAGTGTCCAACCTCATCTCTGCTGTTCTGTCGAGCTCCCTTGCTCTTATCTCCTCCCTGTATTCCTCTAGTCCCACCCACTGGGCTTTACACTCCCTATAGTGTATCTCAGCCTCTAATGAGAGGAGGCTGTTGCTGAGTCTCTGCTTGACATGGTGCTTGATACGTGTTATTTCAGATCTCACCATCAGACCCAAGCCAGGAAAGTAAGTTCAAGTCAAAGTGGTAACTAGTGAAAGACTAAGGTTTTTCCACTTTTTGAGGACGTCAGAGGAAAGCATTATGTCTTGGATTCGGGAGTATTGAACTTGTGATTTTTTTTTTTGCAAGTCAGGGCTGGCAGTGTGTTTAAATCAGATTTATTAATGTGTTCCAATAGGCCAAGTTAGCTTTTAATAGCTTTCAGCAGTTAGCAAAGGCTGTATTTCTGCAAGTCCTTTGGGGATTCAAGACTTTCTTGATACATCTTTCTTCTCTTTGCATTTTTTTTATATACCTTTTTCTTCCAGATCTTTATTCCATTTGTTAGAACAAATACTGGCATGAAAAATACTCTCTCTGTGAATTACACCCTATTAAATTTAACTTAAAAAGCAAGGAACTCTGATTACAAAAGAGTTCTGAACTACTACTGCCCTTTTTACACTGGTTGTATCTATTTGGGTTCCTGTGTTTTCCTTACAATCATGAAGATAAATTTGTTGGTATTTTCTTAATAAATTAAAAGTCATCATTTGGGGATAAGATCCAAAGTAGCAAGTAATCACCTGGAGCAGAGCTGAAATTTAATTAGACCCTTACACACAGATCAGTTGCAGTCTGGAGTCTGACCCGATTCAAAATTACAGTTATTAGATGTGACATAAATAGAGCAGGTACAGTCACCTAAACAGGGTGAGGGACTGGGACAGAATTTAGATTGCATGATTGCAATCCAAGACAGGCACACACAAAATTAGACACTCTTTGTTCGTGGGTGCCTCTGTGTGTCTCCAGAAGTGCTGTCATACTAACTGAGCAGAGCATCCTCATGTCCTATTTTCTATGAAATTAATTAGGGATTCTCAAACCACTCATCCCTAGGGGTGGTAAATTGCTCTGGTACATGGCCAAGATACCAGATAGCTCTGCATTCAGCACAGAGCATTACAAAATAATCACCACTACCATTAGAAAATGAATGGGTGTTTGGGGAACTTTGTACTTGTGGTGATGTCCACACTTTGTGTGATGTATCACCACAGGACCTCCATGAACATCATGTTTTTCACAGGTGATTCTGATGATGCCCCAGCCTTGACTTATTACATGGGTGGGATAAAAAGCTTACTGCTCCTGCCTTACTCTCACGATTCTAAAACCCATAAAAATTCTTTCCATTACTGCAAGGTGAATTTAGTTATTAAGTTCATTACCCGTGTACCCACTTTTTATTTGTGTGTGCCATCCACCAATTTTCAGGGGTGAGCCCCAGCACAACCTTTGTATATTACTGAGAGGAGCTTGGAGCTCAAAACCTCTGTTATGAGTGACAGTCAGTTATTTTTACTGGTCTGTATCAGTTTGGAAAGAAGCACTTGGTATATCATACGTTCAAATATTAATTTGGAAAAGTATTTTCCCCAGTCATGCTGAAAGGCTCATTCTCTTGGTGGACTGTCCAGTTTATTCCTGTTTTTGAAAGCATTAGGGAAGGCCTTATCCCCAAAGTGTGTAATCTATCACTCCTGTAAACATCATAAATATTCCAAAATCCATTGTAGGTGTTGGGATGAAAAGGAGGTAATGAAGAGAAACTGCCAAGAAAGAGTAAACTGATAATATTTCCATACAATCTAACAGCTTGCCAGAAGTAATAGTTTGGACTTCTGTTCTGTAGATTATGTGGAGATATACATAATCAACTATTTTACTCTAGATAAGCTCATTTCTTTCATTTAGAGCCCAGGAGGAAGAGGAATGCCATGATATCTCCCTCCTTCATCTTGTAGTCTGCTGAATAATTTGTGGTAATTCAGAAATAGCTCCAAGCCCTTACACCTGGTGTACCTACTTGCAGGGGTGCAGCTGAAGCCTCACCCCTACTTGAACCATTTATAGGGAAATTATATTTATCAGCAAGAGCCTGAGGTTCTAACCAGCTGGCTGGAATGTGCACTGATAACCACAATGCTAGAGCAGCTCTTCTGCACGATGAGTTGTGCTATACAGAGCAGGGGCTTGAAGGCATGAGAAAAGGTTGCTGCAACACTTTTCTGGGCATTCTGCTCCTCTAAAAATGAAACTCATCAGTCTTCTTCTGCCTCTTGCTTTTTTGTGGATGTGGATGTGTAAAACTGGCAGCCAATGTGAGCATTAAAGTCTACAGTGCACTCTCAATGAAAGGCTTCTGAAGACTGTGTGTGTGTAAGGGGATAACGTAGCTCACTTCTGTCTTCTCACTCTCTATTCACCTTCTAGCATCTAGAATTTTAAATATATTCCTTCTAGCATCTAGAATTTTAAAGTGAAATAGATTAAAGGAAATAGATGTGGAACCAGAACTAAGATCTACAATTGGTTTTAAGATCTTATCTGGCATTCTTTTCACTTCATTCTTCCTGTCTAGGGAAAGGCTGTTACAGCATCTAGGTAGATTTAAGTGCTGTTGTGTTTCAGTGCTATACAAACCTGGTATAAAAAATATTCACAGCAAGCCCAAGGGCTGTATTTCCAACATCACAAAAGTACTTTGATAATTAAGTTTCATTTTTCTTTTCCAAGAAAGGTTTGAGGAGACTGATTAAACTCAGCATTATGTTGGCAGACAGGAGAGACAAAACAGGTTTCTTTTCACTTTAGCTATGAGGAATATCAAGTGGCAAATGCCTTTTTTCCCACCCTAGCTATATGATAAAAATCAAAAGATAGTATTCCGAATTTCTGATGTTTTAAAACAGTTTTCAAAACTTTGACTTTGGAATCAGATCAAAGTTATGAACATGGCAGAACGATCCCACCTAGAGTGCTTATTGGGTGTTATCTTCCAAAAGCAGTAAAATAGCTCATCTCCCTTTTCTGTTACAATGATTTCGCTAAATACCTGACATTTACTGATGACACTGAACTAGTGAGGGATTTTTTTCTCCGTTTTCCCTGAAATGGAAGTTTCTCATTAAATGATGAGGAACATTTCAGAGTTGTAACAGAAATATTAATAACTCTGCTTTGTCCAATTTTAAGTATGTTTAAATATAGAGCACTTCAGCATATAAAGCAGGAACATGAGTGCTAGTGTCTCAGAACTCTTTAGCATGCACTGCTGAATATACAAATGCACACATTTCAAAACCACACAGACATGAAAATTCGCAATTGAGAAGCTAAACGAGTTCAATAAAAAGACAGAAAAAATTTCTTTATGTCTAATGGCAAAGTATCCCAATGCTGCTATTTTAGGAAGGAAAATTAATGACCGTTTTTTACAAAGGAAGCAGTTCTTCTCTGTAGTTTAGAACTGATTAGTAAATGGATATGCAGAAAGCTCTCTATGGAATTAGACAAATATGAATCTGTGCACTTCAATCTCTTTTATACATGTTCTGCAAGACCTCAACAACTAGAGCTAATGCTCCCTCAGCTCCATTCAAGTAATTAAGCTAGGTCATTATATTAATAATGGGTTGCCCTTCTGTCTGCATTTATGGCACTTAGCAAGTCAGTGTGAGTGTGAACGCTTATCTCATGAAGGAGAGAGCTCCTGACAATGAATTAGATTAATCCATCAAGAGAATCATTGTGACTTGATTACTGTTGTTTGAAGAAGCTGGCATACACAAACAGGTATCTGCAGCTGTAGGAAGCAAGCAACAACACTCCAAACAACTGGGCAAGGCCCCGAGCCTGTACTATTGAGCAAGGAGGTGGCTGACACCAAGACCTGGTGACAGGCTGCTCATGTGGCACATGCAAAGGGTGCCACAGGATCTGAATGTTGCTATCAACGCTTAGGTTAACTCATCTGGGCTGGTATTTTGCCACAATTAGTTCTAATGCCATCTGTCATGTAAAAATACTTCATCTAATTAGTTTTCACTTCTCTTCCTTCCTTAAGGGGCACGAAAGAGTGAACACATTTGAAAATTAATTAGGAAAAACTCTGCAGTCACCACCCCAAAAGTGTAAAATCAACTGCACTTTGGGAATGGCTTGGCCAGCTTCCTTGTTCTGTCAATTCTTTCACCTCCTTTAGTTCACTTGCTGATAGAGGGCCATAAGCAAAGTTCCTAATGGTTTGGAACCTTAGTTCCTGAAACTGATGATTCTTGGCTGAGAACAGAATGCAATAATTCTTCTCTGTCATAAATATTAAAATATAACAAAAAGTTGATTGCTGGGATAGAGGAAAAGGTTTCAAAATCGCTGAAGTGGAAATTTATAAAGATCAAAGGTTTTCTTCTTGGCAGAGAGAAATACGCATGTGAACTGCTTTGTATTATGATTTAGTATGAAACAAGTTAAAAAAAAATTAGTTTTTAAAGTGATCTTAATGCTGCCTACTGAAAGTTGATCAGCTTTTATAAAGAATGCAGCTTTAGAGATCTAGCAATAGCACCCAACATTTTTGATTTATCATTGGCTGTGGCACAAGGGGAGAAATACTTGACTCATAGTCTCACACCTACCTACAAACCTGCTATATTCAACTTGTTTTTCTCATAAATAGAAGAAGGCATGAAGTGATTCAAGTCCCACAGAAGTGTTCTTCAGCCTCTCCGTGTCCCCTCTGCCCTCCTAAGCACACGCTGAGGATCCAAAGACTAAGCTTGGTGAGCTGCCAAGAACTTCTGCAGGCACTGGAGTAGGGAACAAATTGTTCATATGGTTTGTTAAACAAACAAACAAAATGAAATGTCTACGCAATTAAGCTGTTTGTTTAAAACAGGATATATTGAAGTAATTCGAGACTTTATGGATACAAATTTGTTTACGTATTTATCCATAGTGCAACGCTCATTTAGAGATGAAGTTACTGGAGTGCTCTTAAGCTTCAAAGGCATGATTCATGGCACTCTTCTATGTTTCTTAACAACAATATAGGTAGCCCTATAAAATAGCCATAAAATAGCTATTTGGATGCATACTAGCAAATACATACTAACCTGATAAATCTTGAGTAAAATCTGACAACATAGGAACCACTGGGTGCAGCTTGCAAAGGTGGAATTTTACATATTATTCACACAAAACTATTAGTTTGACTAATGAAGTCTACAGAACAAGAAGCTGTTTCCATGAACAGTAGAACAAGAGGAAGAAATAAAATAAAAATAAAATAATGTCCTGTGCAGGCTTTCTTAAAACATTTTTGACTGTTATTTCAAAATCAAATTTCCACAAATAAAGAGAAAAATTTTATTCATTGCGGCACTCTCTGCAAAGTCGGAAGGTTAAAAGAAAGTCATTTTGTAACCAAGCATAAAATAGGCATTTGAAAAATGATTTAGCTGGGAAAAAACACAATTTTTTCCACATTAAGATAACTTAAGAACACCCAATTTGATTTTTATTAGACTTCTCATATTCACTTCTGAGCTGACACATGCATGAGACATTCAGCCCCAAAGGTCACTTCTGAGAAGGCTATAAGTAACTGGAAAGAAGCACTGCAGGATGAAATGATGGCTCATTGCTGACTATTACTGCTAGAGAGTGATGGATATTTTACTCCTGAGGCTAAGAGACAGATCCTGTAAATAAATTTTTATTTCTTGGCAGTGCCGAGAGCTGAAACATGATGCGGCAGAGCTGGTTTTCCCAACGTTATCATTTGATTTAAAGAGAGCGTGGGATGGATGCTGGCGAGGCCCGTGGGCCTGTGTTGGAGGGAGCCCACCAGAGGCTTTTCTCCAGGGCCAGCAGAGGCTGGCACAGGCGAGCCCTGGCTCCTGGCACCACTCTGTGAAGGGCCGAGCCCAGCGCGGTGCTCTGCTGCTGCCGCTCAGCGCTCTGCCCAAACCTCCTCTGCCCCAGCGCCCCAGGCAAAGGGCGCTGCTCGGCCTGCCTGTTGGTAAGGATAAAGAGTCAGGAGTTACTGTTAGCCATGTTTGTTGTTGCACAGTTAATGTTTATTGTGCTAATAGTTGTTATGACTGTTAAATAATAAAAATCACTTGCCTTGTACCCCTACTCTACCCCTATCCCAAGTTGCTGTATCCTGTCCCTTGTTCCCGTTCCCCTACTGTGTACCCCTATCCCAAGTTGCTGTATCCTGTCCCTTGTTCCCGTTCCCCTACTGTGTACCCCTATCCCGAGTTGCTGTATCCTGTCCCTTGTTTCTGTTCCCCTACTGTGTACCCCTATCCCGAGTTGCTGTATCCTGTCCCTTGTTCCTGTTCCCCTACTGTGTACCCCTATTCCAAGTTGCTGTATCCCACTCCTTGTTCCTGTTCCCCTACTGTGTACCCCTATCCCAAGTTGCTGTATCCCACTCCTTGTTCCTGTTCCCCTACTGTGTACCCCTATCCCAAGCTGCTGTATCCTGTCCCTTGTTCCCGTTCCCCTACTGTGTACCCCCATCCCGAGTTGCTGTATCCCACTCCTTGTTCCCATTCCCCGACTGTGTACCCCTATCCCAAGTTGCTGTATCCTGCTCCTTGTTCCTGTTCCCATCGGGCCCTCCTCCAGTGCTCCCCATTACTTACACATGACAGCTAATGGCTCCACCCGGTATGCAAACCATGTGAACTCCCATGGATCTGAGGGACCACAGGAAGTGAGACCACCGCATGCAGACCTCTGAAGCTTGGAAACTGATGTACAAATACCTTACCAAACCACACTAGAAGACAAAGCAGAACGACAGGCTATCTGTAAAGCCATTTGGTCATCTTGCCATAACCTACAGAACTCGCTCAGAGTCACCCCCTAGACCTCAAACAAGCCGAAATTGGGAAGTCTCCTATAGAGCTCCTGTGAGGTTGGAGATCCTAGCTCTGTCTTTGGGCAACGCTGCTTGCACCTTCTTCTCTTTATTGTTCTCAAGGAGCAGTGGCGGTGAGCGCGACCTCTTGGGCCCCCAGCCAGGTTGATCAAATAAAGGCTTAAAAAGGGAGCAGAAGATCTCCTGGCCCTTTTATTTATTTATCTCACTGTGAATGCCCCGCTCCCCCTCCACGGGCTTTCCTCACTCCGTGCTTTATTCTCTCCGTCCCCGCTCCTCTGTGATGCCAACACTGGTCACACCGCTACAGATTGGTTTTATCCCGGAGAAGACGCGGCCTGGGGGAAGCGGTAGCCAGGTAAGGGTCAGCCTCTTCGAGAAGACACAGCCTCAGGCTGCCCCAGAGGAGGTTTAGGTTGGATGGCAGGAGGAATTTCCTCACAAAAGATCTGATTAGACACTGGAATGGCCTGCCCAGGGAGGTGGTGGAGTCACCATCTCTAGAGGTGCTCAAGAAATGACTGGACATGGCATTTAATGCCATGATCTACTTGATTTAGTGTTTGGTCAAGGGTACAATTCAGACGCCTTTTCCAACATAACTGTGTGAAAACAAAATACGAGAGGCCTCTGGTGAGTTAGAGCTTTTCTCCAGGGCGAATCGCCGGCTCCGCTGCCCATCCCGGATGGCGAGCAGAGGCTGCCCAGCTGCCGGCGGCCCCCGCTCCGCCTCCCCGGCCGCTCCCGGCCCCGCCTCCTCCCCGGGCCGTCACGGGCGCCGGCGCAGGCGCGGCTCGGCCATGGCGGCGGCCGTGGAGCGGCGCCTGGCTGAGTTCCGCGCCGCCCGCGGCAGCGCTGCCGCCGCTCCGCGCCCCGCCGAGGCGCCGGGAAAGGCCGCGACTCCGGAGGCCGCCGAGGGACCGCGGGCAGCCGCGGCGGGGCCGAGCGGCGGCGCTCAGGTGAGCACCGAGGCGGGCGGGGCGAGGGGCGCACCAGGCCGGCCCGGTGCCTGACGCCGCGTCTCCCCGCCGCCTCCGCAGCTCCGTCCCGGCGCGGCGGCGGCCCCGCTGTGGGCGCGCCCGCTGCTGCTGAAGGTGCTGCTGTGGGCCGTACTGCTGGCGCTGTTCGCGGAGCTGGAGCTCGGGCTGCCTTACTTCGTCCTCTCCCTTCTCTACTGGATGTACGCCGGCACCCGCAGCCCCGCCGAGCGGCGGCCCGGCGAGCTCAGCGCCTACTCCGTCTTCAACCCCGGCTGCGCGGCCATCGCCGGGACGCTGAGCGCCGAGCAGCTGGAGCGGGAGCTGTACTACCGGCCCGCCGCGGGCAGGTAGCGCCCGGCCCGCTGCCGCCGCCCCCACGAACGGCCGGGGCGTGGGGCAGTGAAATGGGGTTTGTTCCTATGCAAAAAACAGCCTGAGCCTTCCGCTGGCCCCGTGGCCCCCGGCGCCGGCCGGTCCCGAATAAAGCCGTAGCAAAGCCTGCGCTCTAGTCTCGTTTCCTGGGGCCGGGCAGCTGTTCCGGCCGCGGTGGAGCGGCCCCGAGAGGCACGGCCTTGTCACAGCGGCGGCTGCCAGCGTGTCAGCTGCAGGGCTTCAGCTCCCGAGAGCTTTGCCACAGGTGACAGAAAGGCTGGCGTTTGACACACCTGCAGCAGAAGGGCCCGCTGCTGCTCTCTCCTGCACCAGCTGGAAACCTCATTCCAAAGAAATGATGTGAAACAATACCCATATATACCTATAAGAGGCTGCTGCTTTGTTTTGCAGTGGTGTCTTTCATCTAACACGAGTATCAGATTGTAATTCTCTTTTTGCTTCATACTGCAGTTTTCATAATTGTAAGCCCAAAGAGACTTACTCCTGGCAGGTGTATTTGTATGATCCACTGCTGTTTTTAATATGTAGACCATTGCATTGAGCCAGGCCTGCTCAGCAGAGTGGTAGTCAGCACTGCTCAAAGCAGGTAAAAAACACATGGATGTGGAGAACATGTTTTAGTGTTGAGCAAGGGTGGTGATGCTACATGGACCCTTGGATTTGATGATCTTAAAGGTCTTTTCCAACCATAACAATTTTAAGATTCATTAAGTCATCATTTTGAAGAACAGCTGCTAGAACTTGTGTCTCTGAGGACAGATTTGAAAAGGGAAGTCACAAATTGGTCTTTCAAATTCTGTTCTTTTCTAATTTAACAGTTAAACACATTGTTAAAGCTTGACTCAGCCCAACTTTCATCATTGGTTGTAGAAACAATGTGGTTTGAATTCAACTGGACTAGTAAGAGAGTAATAGATGAAAGCACCTGTAATATGTTAACACTGCTGAGCATCTCGCAGTGTCTCTCCACAGCACTCTCACAGTTTCTCTCTTGGGCTGTAGTATCAATTCCAAGTCTTGCTATTTAAAGGCAAAAAATTTTGTCATTTTTTGACATACTCTGTCATCCTCCAGTAAAAACTCCCCAGAGTTTTCATTTGCCTTACTGATTCCTTTTGACTCTGTGCTGCATTTTGGATTTGATGAAGGTAGGCTCAGCAGGGTCAAAGGCCTCTTGGTAGTGGACACACAGCTGTACATATAAAGCATTGTTTCCTTGGGAGGACCACAGACTGTTAATCTTTCCATTCTTAAAAAAAGTATTCTAGTTACAGGGCAGGAAGTAGTTAGATGATACTCAAAACACCTGTAAGCAATGGAATTTTGTGAGTTGAGGCTTTATTCACAACAATAAAAATAAACATCAGGGTAGTGTTTATGGGGAGTTGATAATCTGACATTTTGTACAGTTCAGTTCTGTGGGTATTTCTTAAAACAAGGAAATACATGCAAATAAATATTAAATATAAGGTAAGATCCATGAAATTATAAAAATTCATAGCAGCAATGCTGGAAATAAAGTTTTCACTTGCTTTATAAACTAGCTGCATTATGTCCAGGTGGATTTATAGACTCTTGTATTTAATGCTTCATGAAACAAGTTGCCACAATAAGTGAGCATGAAGCCAAAAGGCACAAGAAATAAAAACTGACACAGTTCATCTGTTCCAGTGCTTTGTGTTTTGGTTTGCTTATTTCATGCTACTCAAATAAATGCACATTACACATTGTGAAATAGAGATGGCATGAATAACAAAGGCTTGTAAAAGGCTTTACTGAAGTAGATAAAGTATGATGGAGAAACTGGCATTGAGGCCTTGGCTCAATCTTTAAATACACAAATACTGTAATTCTTCTTAGTGGTAATTACTTCCACTGAGTTGTTTTGAGAGGGGATTTAAAAAGGTTTGAACAAGTGAGAGCTTAATTAGAAAAAAATTTCCTCTGCAACCTTCTGCTTGGCTAAGACCTCACTTTGTTACCTTACTCTTCTCTTGTATTCTAACAGAGCAGAACTCACCAAGAAAAGTTAACTGAAGTTATTCCTGTGGGCCCAGAGCCCTCAGTTCACAAATGAGTAGGAAAGAACAGCTTATTCAAAAACACATCAAGCTGTTGAATCTTGCCTGTGACAGTAACTAAGTACAGCTTTGTTACCACACATGGAAATGCTCTCTATTCCCATGTCTGTCCTCTTTCTTTTGTTACACACACTTGTTTATCCAGCACAGCAGTGAGTTACAACACTTCTGTAACTTCCTGTTGTCATAGCAACACTGTCATCTTGCAGCAGAAACTTTTTCTTTCCCAGGTTTGCACACAACTAAGCAGGACCAGCACCCACTCTTGAATATTAATGAGTGAAATTATTCCCACCAGTGTGCATTAAGCCGCAGCTGTAAACTGCATCTGTCACCATGCTGCCCTTTCCTGCCAGTGACAATCTTTAGTACTTTTTTCCTATTCTTAGCACTTCAGGGTAGACACTGGATAGAAACGTGAAGCATAGCCTGTACGTACAGGAAGCTAATTAATTAACTTGTAGGACAGCAGTTAACGCCTGCATGCTGTAGACAAGTATTGTATTGATGGTCACACAACACAGAAGCTAGTTATTAAATATACAGAAGAACCTGAAGTGCTTCATTCCAAAGTCAGCTTTGCAACCGATGTTAGGGAGGGAAGGCCTGGAAACAGCCTGCAGAGAAGCCAGCATGCTGAAGACACATAAGCCAGCCTGAGAACTGTGGTGGATTTCTGCAAACATGTCATTCTCCCTGGAGCTCAATTACAAGCATTAGAGCAGAAGAAGGTAACACATCCTCTTTAATTCAATTCTAACCTTATGATTGCAAAACTAATCCATGCTGTTGGCAATTAGGATCCTAATACAATGATTAAATAATCCCATGCAAAGCAATCTAGCTTCGGGCAGGAAAGATGCTGAGTTACATCCCAGAATATCCAGTCCCATTTCTTGGCAATAGGGGCTGTGAATTCAAATGCAAAGAGACTTGGAAATAGGGAGGGTTATTTCTGCTGAGTAGTTGTAACTGCTTATTTACAAGAAATCTGCAAGCAGGGAGATTCTCAGAGCTAGTCTTTGGCACGTTGCCTCTTTGTTGTAAGGGGAGCCCAAGTAAGAGCAGAGTAAAGATGTCCAAAGCTTGTTATTAAGTGATGCAACGTTAACATCCTGCTTCTAAATGTACTTCTGCTTGTTCCCAAAAACTCTCCTCAACATCAGGGAGGGAGGGAACACACTACACAGTGCAGATGCAGTCACTGCACAAGCCCTTGTGATTTTAAACAGACAGCAAAAAGCTCATAGAGTTCAGGATTTTTTGTTTGGAATTGATGGGTTTGTTTGGGTTTGGGTTTTTTGGAACGCCGCAGGATGGGAAGCTGGCAGCCCACCCCGGGAAGGGGGGCGGGAGCTGTCCTCGGTGCTGAGCCCGCACCCTGCGCAAGGGCCACCTCCCTCTCCGCGGCACCCGGTGTCACAGGAGAGAAGGACCAAGGCCGGAGTGCAAACAGACGTGAGGACACACTGCCAACTACCGAATCTCTGCTATCAGGAGAGGTCTGCTGAGACCAGCAGTGACCGCAAGCTGACTTCTTCCTATGTGTTTGCACACACAAGAAGCAGAGTAAAGCCGAGACAGGAAACGTTCTCTTGAAACACAAGCCATCAGCCCATCTCTGTGACTGCCTGTGTGCCCACCAGGTGGGCAGACCAGCACTGACAGTGGGAGGGCTGTGCATGCACGGGGACATTTCCATCCACGTCCACAGAGATAATGTGCACCCATTCCTAACAGAGGAGGTTCCTAACAGACACTGCATTTTTGTTTTGTTTGGGGTTTTATATTTTTTAAGCAAAGCTTAAAGACAGCATTTGGAAGTGTTCACTACATTCACTACCTGCTGTATATTGACAGACCTTCAGGATGCTGTTTTTCACCTACTAAGAAAACAGATCAGCATATTTGCAACTTTAACTTTGGGAAACCCCTGCTACAAAACTGATACTTCCCTGAAATGCAAGTTGTGTCCCACTAAATCATTTTTTTCTAAAAATGGTGATGGCACCTTACCCTATCCCCAGAAAAGTCTAAATGCATTTTTTGGCAATAATCATATTCTATATCCTTGTAATTTAATCAGTCAATCACTTGGCTCACCCACTCAACAGTAATAAGCCATTGACCCTGTGGTTTCAGACTGGATCAATGCCGTGCTTAAGTTCTGGACCCCTGGAGGCCTTGTGTGCAAATAGGAAGAAATTCTTTTAACTTACTTTAGATGTGACCAATTTTTCCTCTGATGTGTTGATTACATTAGCAGATTGCTTTCCCTAGAAACCTTTGTCCAACAGCCTGCAGGCGATGAGCAGCACACGCTTAAGTTCCCTGCTGGAGATGGCAAACTTAAGCCACTTGCTTGGGTATTTAAGGGGTTTCAGGTGTATTATACAGTTCATTGTTCTCAGTCTGATTCACCTGCAGAAATCTCAGCTGAATGTAGCCTGACAAGTGGCAGCATAGACACTGCTGCCTACTGTGCCCCCACTGCTGATGCTGTTGGCTGGACACTTCAGAGGTTTCATGCTGCTGTCTCTCTGGACGTACAAGTGTTCCAATCTCCAGCGCTCCCAGCTTTTCCGAAACTCCATCTGAACCTAACAGAAGCAAAGGAGGAAACAAAAGGAATTAATGTAGAACTAATCAGCTCTTTAAATTACTCCACCAGAAAAAAGCAAGGATACCACACTGCTGAGAAAAGCTGGAAGTGCTTTAAACCTGCAATATTATTGCTTCCAATTATCCAATTATCTCATTAATCCATTGTAGGTCATTCCACATTTAAAATAATGACATTCATTTTTTACTCATAGGAAAAAAAAAGCTCTTTTATGCACCAGAAAATCTTACCTTCATTATTTTGCTCTAAATTGTATTCACCTGCAATACTGATTGTACTCTATGCCTTACCAGTACTAACAATTAAGCTGACTTGCTTATCAGCAATGAAACAGCTGAAAAGATTGGCTTTCTGCTCAATATTGCACCACAGGTCTTCTTAAGAACCTACTTCTAACCTAACTAACTAGGTTGGTTAGACCTAACTTCTGGTTTGATTTAAACATTATTATGTCCTGAATTATTTTTGTTCTTTGAATATTTATGGGGGGGTGTTTGTTTTGGTTGGTTGGTTGGTTTTTTTTGTTTGTTTGTTGTTTTTTTTTTTTTTTTTTATTTCACACAAAACTGAATATTTATCCAGAATTGAAAGCAACAATTAAGCAAGCTAGATGCTGTACTTGTTTCCCATTTAAACAGCAGTTACCATATCTCATTCCAAACACTAGTTTTTCTTAAAGCTACAAAGTATGCTCATCTAGTCACAGGTTTTGGGTTAAACTGTGCAACCTCTGCACTGGTTTGGAAATTTATGCAGGATTTTTTAACTGCTAAACAAGAACAGAATTAGATCTTCCTGTTCCATGGGCAAAGTTCTTGCCACTTGACTGAAGTAAGAACCTCCATTAGCTTTTAACACACAAGATAGAGCACATAAAATTTCATACTTGTTACTCTAGATAAAGGCAGGAGTGCAACCACAGTAATAAGTTCATTATGGTGTGTACTTCAGCCTGGAAATAAGTTCTCTGTAGGTGGGTCACTTACAGGAGCCTTCTCAGGAGAGATGCTTTTTCTTTTATTTTAGCATCTTGTGCTGACTACCAAGAGACTAAGTAGGTTGATGGCAGTTTCAGCAAAGTTTTGTCATCATGACCAGGCTGTTGAAACCTTCATATTCTGAGGGAAACTTCCTAGGGAACCACGTGCTGTATGTCTGCTTTCTTTGCTTATTCTGAATTTAGTAGTCCTAAAGATGGAGCAAAGCCTTATAAAACTAATTATCTTCCCCTGGTGGGTACCTCTACCAGTGCTTGTCAGCTCTGAGTACAGCCCTTGTATTGAATGTCCTGGTGGAACCAACTGTATCTCTGTGTTTCTGACAATCTGTCAGAATCCAGAATCTGACCTCCACTGTCACAACCAAATGGGTCAGAAGGAAAGATGCTGAGACAGATGCTTGTATTTTACCATGGTAAGGGAGGTTTGTTGTGTCAAAAGGTGCACTAAGTCTGCACCAGAGAAAGACAATGTGTTTGAGATAGCTTGGCATAGAAGAATGAGGGAGAATAGTCAGACGAAGGCAGAAATGCAGGAACCATAGTGTGTGCAGGAAAAGAATTGACCATATTACCACTCCACTGCTTGGCACCTTTTGTGGGCATGGAAAACAATAGGGCAGCACTGGGAAAAAGCTGTTGTAGGCATTTACTGGCAAATCCTGAATGAAAGCATGACTGTAGTGACTGAAGAGTAAGTCAATGAGCAATAGAAACAGGTACCTTTGGGTCAGTCAAAGGGAGGAAATGAATCTTTCCTCCACCTGGACATGACAGGCTTTAGCTATGATACAAATAGTCTGCAAAATTGAGATAAAGTGAATGGAAGACCTGAACAAAAGCCTGTAGGAATGGGTCTATATTAGGAAAGGATATGACTGGCAGAATATCAGTTTTCTCTCCAGGGGTTAGGAGGAGGGTAGGGAGCAGCTCTGCTGCCTGTGCTGAATTGAGTTTTCGCCTTTGAATGTGCAAGCAAGAGAATAGGTTAAGATTTATTTTGCAGAGGCAGTTCCTGAGAACAGAAGTAGATCTACAGATGTTTCAGCAAAATAACTATCCTAGTAACTTCCCTGTGTTAAGATTCCCCAGAAATAAGCTATACAGGAAAAAGGATACCAAAAACAAAGCTCCCATGATGTGCTGATTTTGGCTGGGGTAGAATTAATTTTCTTCACAGCAGCTACTATGAGGCTGTGTTTTGAATTGCTGCTGGAAACAGTGTTGGTAATACAGAGGTGCTTTTGTTATTGCTGAGCAGGGCTTGCACAGTGCCAAGGCCTTTTCAGCTTCTCATCCTGCTCCAACAGCAGGCAGGCAGGAGGTGTGCAAGGTGGGGAAACACCTGCCTGCCAGTGGGAAGCAGTAAATGAATTCCATGTTTTGCTTTGCTTTATCTATTAAATTGTCTTTATCTCAACCCAAGAGCTTTCTTACTTTCATTCCTTCTATTCTCTTCCCCATCCCACCAAAGTGGAGTGAGCAAGTGGCTGCGCAGTGCAGAGTTGCTCTCTGAGGTTGAACCATGACATGAGAGAAAGGGGATGAAAATTTTTTATGAAGAGTATTTTAAAAGAGAAAGGAAAGAGGTGGGAGAACTTGAAAAAATGGTCATGGAGGTTAAAGCTGCAGAAGATCTCTCTGAGAGAGCTCTTGATTGAGCTTTATGCAGCCAATGGGGAAGGAAGCTGACAGTGTGGCAATGAATCTGGAATCTAATTATAAAAAAGTGCTAAATTTTGGCAAAAAAAACCCCTCAACAAGTGATAGTGGAAAGAAAGTAAGTCTAAAATGGGATGGAATTGAGCTGATAAAAGAGTTTAATTAATAGTCTGTATAGAGAAGGAAAAGAAATTAAAAGCAAAAAGGAGGGTTGGGCAGTATTTCAAGAACTCAGAAGTCCTGGCACCAGGACAGATTCTTTAAAGTAGAAGAGACTGAATCGTACTTCCATTGTGACAAGAAGGCAAAAAGGAGAACCAAGGCTACAGAGAATGAAATCTCAACCATCTTCAACTAAGAGGTGGAAAAAGGCAGCATCTCTGTGGTTTAAAATATTTCTTATAGAAAGCAGCACCAACAACAGAAAAACTGGTTATGTTAAGCCCAGCTTATTTTGCAAAGAACATTGGTAGTAACAATCTCATGAGACCCTACTGTTGGCTTCAGAGCAAGTTCAGAGAAAATCCAGAATCTTTCAGGCAAAGAAATACAAATTAACATGAAATAAGACTGAAGTTTGAACAAATTCTATTTTTTTTTCAGAAGTAGATATTAGAAAAGGACATTAATATCACTTCTGTCTTAATTTCTACTATTGATCTGGGCACCAGGACTTGCAAAGAACTTTCCTTCTGTATGGTTAAGGAAAAAGGAATCAATAAGTCACAGACAAAAATAAAATGTAGACCACATTGCAAACAAGGACAGTCTTTGGACACATACAGTGTGTCAGAAGACAGTTTCTCATTTAGCTTAGGAAAAGAATTCTCATATAGTTTTGAACATACTTTACGTAATCAAACTCTTTACAAAGTTGTTGGTGTTTTTTGGTTTGGTTTGGTTGTTTTTTGTTTTGTTGGGTGTTTTTTTTGGGTTTTTTTTGTGTCTTTTTTTTAATAGATGCTGGTGATCAGGCTTCACAAAATCCTACTCCTCTCTTTGAGGGGAAGCAAAATAATTCATCCTAGACTGTCAGTGAAGGTGAACTCATCATGTTTAGATTTTATGAACTACATTACAAAGGCAAGAGAGTTATAGTAACAAGAGATCTGGAGCATTTCTTAGAAACATAGGTAGGCTATTACACAGTAAACTCCCTCAAATGAAACAAGCCTGTCTGTTTGAGGGCTTGTAGTAAAGTCTGGGCTATGATGTAACTTTGCCTTTATTTCATGTGAAGGAAGTTACTGAGCACTACACGAGAGGCTTGGCTGCAGCTGCACAAGGGATGCATGAGCAAATGCCAAGGTGAGTCCAAAGAAATACATGATCCACCAGCAGACAGTGCTGCATCTCAGGACTGAAGTACACCTGTAGAGCCATACAAAGAATTTGAAACAAATATTCTCTAATTCATGTCACCAGCAAATGACATTCATTTCCAACAGCGAAGCCTGCTGCTACTCACCTCTGATTTTGGTAAGCAGTATAATTAATAGATTCACTTCAATAAAATCCTACCCACAACCTACAAAAGTGAGCAGACTCCTGTAAAGCTTAATTCAGGATGCCTGATGCTTTTGTGTTGACTCCAGCCTGGCCATAATGACACAAGTAGCACATTTTTCTTCTGATTCCAATTCCTTGATGAGGGCTGTCTCTCAATAAGTGATCTTGAATTACCATGTCATTGTTAGAAGTAGATTTATCATGAGTGTAAAACATACTGATGTGCATTTAATTTAATAATATAGTGACTAAATGAGTAGTGTTTGCTTCCCTTACAAACCTAGCTGCTGAATGAATGAATAATCACTTAGCAGGCAACACAAGAGATTCCTGCAATACTGAAACAGAGCAATACCCTTTCCCACAATAGGGCTGGGACTCAGCAGAAGCCACAGAAGATGGTACTTGCAATCAATTAACTCAAAGCCCAAGGTACATTTCTTCTGGGTCTGTGAATTTACCACTATGAAGTTCAGTTTTAATGAGAGAGTGATGATGCCTTCAAGCAGCTGGGCCACACGGAAACCAAATGAAACCAAATTGTACAGCAACAGCCATGAGGATTCTCCAACTTCACCAGCAAGCTGAGCTGAGTTCATAGAATAAAATGGGCTCCACTCCCACACTCACAAGAACAAGCAAATAAGAAACACTGTAAGACAGATTAAGAAGGGCAGCTGTAATTCTTAATTAAAGAATCCACCAGTGCAAACCACACAATTGGAAGCAAGACTATTTTTGAGATTCCACATCTACAAATAGTGACTGTAAGTTATACTGCCTGAAATCCTTCCAAACACATTTGTCTGATGACTTATCCCAGAGCTGTGCAGGGAAGGATTTGTAAAACAAAAAGGCCTGAACAAGGACAATTTAGCAGTTCAAGACCATTTTCAATTTCCTTTTCCTACACTGTATGCTGATAAGGCAAATTGGAATAAATAGTGTCTTCTCTTACCTCATTATTGATGAAACAGTAAAGAATTGCAACCATCAGCCCCTGAAATCAACAAAAACCAGAACAGTGAGCAGAGCAGTTTCCTCATTTTCCCAAACTCAGTTGCAGAGGGCCAGAACCTCTACACTGACATGTCTCTGGTAAGACTGCAGGGTGGAGAATCCTTGGTCCCTGCCCTGGCAGAGCAGAGGTTTGACCAAATTATGTCTCAAAGCACATGATCTCAGGAAAAAGGAGTTGTTGCTTTCTTCTATCTGTTATTTTTGTTTACTGATTTCTTTCCTCTTCTTCCTTACAAATCAGAGGTTTCAAGTCTTAAACACTTCATAAGTGAGTAACTCAGAGCAGTCTTAAATACAGCTCTGTGCTTGATAAACAGGGAATGAGTGAGTGTGCAGGGAAACAGAATAATGATTTCTTTACACAAGGAAACTAATTTGAAATGGCTTTGAATAAGGCAACAGTTAAATAAAAATCACAATAAGCCTATGCCCTCCTCACACACAGCTACAGCTAGAGACAGCTACCTCTCCTAGCACAAATTTTCCAAGGAGTATCAGAAACACTGGAGAAAGCACAAAATGTGCTTTCAACAATGTCACTGTACAATTACAGAAAATCACAGACAATTTTGTTATTACCCTGAGGTGAACCTCAGGAAGTAAATGTTAATATGTGGACAGGAATACCAGCTTATTGTAGTAAAGCACTACACGAGAGGCTTGCAGAAGCTGGCTGTTAAAAATTAATCCTTACACTTTCCCTTCCACTGTCATAATCCTGTAACATCCAGTGCTAAACTGAGGAACGGGGAGAATGTAATGAATGAAAGAGAAAGCAGGTCCCAAAACAGCAGTTAGAAAATATCTTATGCCCATGGGCACATTGTGAGTGCTACCTGGAATGAGGCAAAGGAGAGCTCAGTAAAAAGCTTCACGAAGCGCAGCATCCCTCTGGCATGCTCGTCAGTAATAAAGGCAAAGATGACCTCATGGGTCCCCAGCAGTGGGATCAGAGTCAGCGTAGACTTGGCCAACCTAAGATCAAAAAATTTAAAAAACCCATAATGCCACTGAATAGACCACTGTTGGTCTAAACGATCACGGGGAGTCTCCATTTCTACATTCTCTTTCTGACAGTTTCAACTTTGGTAAATTGCTGCACCACTTTGTGATACAAGGTCTTCCTCCAGAGGCTGCAGGATAAAAAACCTCCTCAAAATAACCTTAGTAAGTTCCTGCAAGTTTTAACCTCCCCCACCACTTCACTGCAGACCATTTATTGGTGAGAGCAAAGCCCTGTATCCAGCTACTGGGTGTATTTCACCTGGAAAGTCTTCCAAACTTGGGAAGAAGCCATGTGCTTTCTTGTACCTGTGATGTCTTTCCTCTGTATTCTTTTCTCCACCTGTAATTGGGAAAGACAACCAAAACCTACCTTCTTGATGACCTGAAAGACTGTCAATAACTGGAATCATTTAAAAAAGAGGAGGAGTACTTGGTATTCCTTCCCACCTCTGTGGTGTGTTAAATCTTCTAAACATTGTAACTATCTGTAAATGCAGAACACTTTGCCCAAGCAATCAAACTGTCTTGAAATGAGTGATGGCAAGTTCAAAGACACAGCTAGCAAAGGATGAAAGACAAACCAATCTGAAATTATTCTTCACCTGTGAGAGAGTTTAAGGTACACAACCACAGGAAAAAATTCACAAGAATTATCCTCTTTTGACAGACATACATGCCAGCCACCCAACAGGTTAGAGATAGATCCCTGGGGATCATGTGGGAGCTTCCTGGGCCACAGAACTTACCAACATCTCACAACAACCTGTCCTGAAGCAAGTCAGTAGATGCAAAATCCCTCAATTAGCAGGGCTGTCAGACCTTTGTAGATAGTGTGTGCCCAAGGGCTATTGGCTGCTCAGGTTGGAAGGCACCTCTGGAAGTCTTTAACCCAACTCCAGTTCACAGCAGGTTACTCAAGGCTGTGTCCAGCCAAGTTTTGAGTATATCCAAGGTCCTCCAAAGCCCCTCTGGGCCTCCCTTTCAGCATCAGACCATTGTGACTGTGAATTCATTTTCACCTGACATGCAAGGGGAATTTCTCTTGCTATAACTTATGACTTCTGCCCTTGTCCTTTCATTGTGACCCTCTGAAAAGACTCCATTTTCTGTACAAGTGGGCTTGGAATTGACTCCATTTTCTGTACAAGTGGGCTTCCAGCTCTGAGAAGTTTTCCTCTTTGCTTTGAACTTTCAAAACACATTAGTATTTCCAAAATTTCATATGAGGTAAAGAAGGTAGGTAACATACACAGCAACTCTGCACTCCTAAGAATGCACCAAAATACATAATAATAAACTGTGTCTAGTTCAGAAGGCTGCAGCATCAAAATACCCAATGTCAAAGTAGCTACATTTAGTGCCAGCAGCAGTCCAGATACCACAGGATGTAGCTCCATGCTCCAAGAGCTAACTTGTTATTCTTATATTGTTTTTCAGACTGTGATAAAAAAGTCAAGATGCAGAAATGAAGGATGCAACCATGAATCTTAGCAAGGTGATTAAATAACAGAAGAATACAGACATGGATAGACTGAAGCCTGCAAACCAAAAACTGAAAATTTCTGTGATAGCCCTGGCATTTCTCTTGAAACATCTCATGCATTCAAGGTTGAAAAATTGTCCCAGTAATAACTGGCAAGAAGAACAAGGAACAAAATTCAAAATGATTCCATCTTGTCTTCCTTGAAGTGAAAGCTTTTATTTCTATCAATTCATATTATTTTGTTCAAATTAGAATAAGACAGGATACTTCAGCTGGGAGGAACCTACAACAACCACCTGTTCAAAACTTAAAGCATGTTTTTAATGGCACCATCCAAATGCCTCAAACACTGAGAGGTTTGGGGCATTGACCACCTCTTTAGGAAGCCTGTTCCAGGGTTTGCTCATTCTCTCATGTCTTGGGTTGTGGAACCAAATATGTATTCTATTTTCATCTGTTAAAAGCAGTTGGAGAGATGTTTTTCTTTGCCTCTGGTAACTCAAGGGGAGAGAGGCCTGACGCCTTCAGATAATGGGCCATTAGCACCTCCCCAGGCTATACCCCTCCCCAGAAGGGTGCATCTGCATTTCCATCATCGCATTGTGAGATGGATCACATCCCCCTGGCAGTGGGGGGGGCAGGCAGTTTCTACCTGGAATAAAACTGAGACACAGGAACACGAAAGCTGCTAGCTTCGCCCGATTTTCTGGGAGGAAGACCAGACCTCATCTCACCATCACCAGACCCCTTCTCACCATCACCAGACCCCTTCTCACCATCACCTGGACCCTTTTGCTACAGGATCATCTCAACTTCAACAGAACCACATCTGCTACTTCAGAAGGACTCACTTTTGAACTGCTTTCAACACCCTGACCAACAGGGTGTAAGGTTCTAGCTCTGACTCTGTCAGGGTTTTCCAAAATTGTTGTTTGTTTGTTTGCTGGCTTGGTTGGGTGGTTTTGTTTTTCTACTACATTTGTATTACTAATATTCCTAGTAAAGAACTGTTATTCCTATTCCCAAACTCTTTGCCTGAAAGCCCTTAATTGCAAATTTATAATTTGGCAGGGGGTGAGGGGTTTACATTCCCCATTCTAAGGGAAACCCCAGTTTCCCTGGCAGATACCTGTCTTTCCAAACTGAGACATCTCAGTAAAGAAGTGCTTCCTAATATCCAATCTAAACCTTGCCCAGTGCAGCTTTGAAACATTCTCACACATCCCATCCCTAGACACCAGGGAGAAGAGCTCAGCACCTCCCTCTCCACTTCTACTCCTCAGGGGCCTGTAGAAGGCAATGAGGTAATTTCTCAGAGCCCTCTGCTCCAAACTAAACAAGTCAGAAGACCTCAGCCACTCCTCGCAGGATGTTCCTTCCAGTCCTTACACCAGGTTTGCTGCCCTTCTCTGAGTGATTTTGAGAACTCTAACATTCAGTACTTGCATATGCTGCAAGTATTTTAAAAATATCTGCTTAATTAATATTCATCCAGTCTAATAAAGACTGTAAAGCGACAGACATCAAGCCTTCTGTTTATAACACAGGTGAAATACCTGCCCTGGCTTCACTAGACTTTTCTGGAGACTGACTGTCCAAGCAGTTACACCAATGTGTGACACCACACTTGTGCATTACTCAAGGGCTGTGCTCTTTAACCCCCTTTGTCAACCCACTCTTCTCATGTACGTCCTTGTCTACTTTTATTCTGATGAGCATGAAAAGTGTCAGACTACCTTAAGACATACCTGCACTTTATGTCAGTTTTACACATCAAATTAGCCTGCAGTTTGGAGATGATGATGCATATAACTCTGATGAAGATGAGGAAATTCACCTGGAGAAACGAAAGAAGAATTTGTATCACCATCAATAAAAACGTGTGCATAAGTAATCAAAACCACTGGTTTGTGTATGCATGTGTAGGTCTGTGTGCATCCTGATATGCAGCAGCTGCAGAATTTACCATGGAACTCAACTCCTTGCTAAGGAATTGAGGTCTAAATGTGAAGGCACAAGCCATCCTTGAAAACACAGGCACTTCATTAGACAAAGCAGGGGACCCTACAGTGAAGGTGGGTTGTGGGTGTGGGCTGGCCCATTTGCCTTGTCTGGAGGTCAGAGCCTGACACAGTATTGTGCCTGCAGAACATTTCTACACAGCGCCACACATTTTGTTAGCCCAGTATCTGAAATAGTATCTGGTCCCCCTGAACAACCTTCCTGCTCCGTTAAGGGGACTCCTGCAGCATGCTGTTCTGCTACCATGTCCTGCCACTACAACATGACAGCTTGTGGCCAAATTAAAGAAACAAAATGCCAGTCTGGAATTTCAGTGACAGAAACCAATTTGGCTTCATAAAATCGCATTTCTGAATGAAAATGTCAACAGCCTCAAGGGTTATTAGCCTTTGGACATGCACAATGGCCACATGAGCATCTTTGTACCATATCGTGCTGCTCTCAGGGAAATCTGCCATCTCACAGCACACGTCTCAGACTCACCCCGATGGCAATGAGAATGGGCAGCCTGATGATCAGCCAGTAATTCATGTTGTAGTTTCTGGTCCAGCAACTAGTAAGAGGACAAAAGGGAGACGAAGGAAAAGTTTCAGTTCATTACTAAAATCTCTTGCTTTTCATTCTGTTCCAGCAATGCAGATGGAAAACAATATTAAGGACTAGATACTAGGAAAGCACATCATGCTGACATGGAAACAGATGCAGCTGCTTCTTAGAAACATTGAATGCTCTGTACTATTGCAGCTATCATAATCCAACTGGATGCTACTCATTGGCCTTTCTTGCCCACTAATGGCTAGCTCTCCTCCACAATTTGCTATGAATTATCATCCATTAATTGTGAAGATTTACTCCATTAAAACCAAGGTCAAATTTGTCATTTGGCTGAAAGGAGAAGGGGGGCGGGGGGAATCTGAGTCTGATCTTTCTGCTTTCATTCTTAGCTTCCTCGTCCTGCACTATTTTTATTATTCTTCAATCTCCAATGTCAGATCATCTTCTTTAATTGCTTGTTAGTTCTTTATCCCATTACTTACCATCATTATTCTCATATCAATATTGAGATCTGTCATCTATTTTATCTGTCCTTCTTTTCAAAAAGGAGTTACTAATTTCAGCCAGGGGAAAGCAACTGCAGCTGCAAACTGCAGCTCCTTCAGTTCATATGCTCAAGGTTTCAGGCCCACTGGGAGTTTTAAAAATTATAAACAAGTAAAATCAAAGCTGGGAGCAACAGCTCCTAACTTTTGCTGACCTGAGCCCTCTACCAAGTAAGTAGCATGCTGCAGCAATATAATACTTCATTTACCACATGAGTCTCATTTTATCATTTAAAATTCCTGTCTCCTTGAGCAAAATGGGAGAAAAATCACAAGAAAAGTCGTGGCAGCCACAGTTTGGGATCACTGGTCTGAAGTGAACCTTAAACTGAGGGTTTGAACTTCTAGTTCCTTTCCTCTGGCCACAGCCAGCCACCACCACTGTCTGATGGGCCATGTCTGTGTAGGATGGCCCACGTGTTGGGGCAGTGCTCACTTTGCTTGTTGCTGCAGTGACAGCATTCTTAATATTTCTATGAAATAACTTTGTTAGCCTCCTGCTCAGCATTACTCAAAAGCAATAGTCACCAGTAAAGCCAGCAGGTTTCTGAGCTATACAGGCTGGGAAACAAACTAGGAAACAGCACTACATAAAAGATAGGTTCCTTCCCAAAAAAGGTTTCTCTTCATCTCCAAATCTGTTCTGCCAAAACATACATATGCACAATTTTCCCTAAGGCTTCTTAGCAGACCCATGAAAGTTCAGCTTGGGTGATGCTGGTGGAGCTGAAAGTCTCCCCCAGCCTTGTAGTGGGACAGTTCAAGAGAAAAGAGCAAACCATGAAGCACCTGGGAGGGATCCATGCTACAAGCACAAACCCACATGTACTCACTTTCTTATAGAAGAAAGCACAATAGCTTGGCTGTGGCAATTCCACATTCCCTTGCAGGGACTGCAAGTCTGAGAATGGCTTGGGATATCGTTCTTCCTTCAATTTCAGTTTAATGTGTGCAAAAAGCATATTATTGCCACCAGCAGCTCTACAGCCTCCAATTCAATTGAATTTTAGTATTGGACAAAAAAGGCGTGCAGACCGTGTGCAGTCAGTGTACCTGAGCCAGAATCTGAGTTACAGAACTTCTTAATTGGTACATATGACTGGGGGCCAGCTTCATGGAGCCTTTGAAATTAATTTTATTTGAACACTCAAGACTGATGGGATAATAGGCATAGCTGGAAGTGGAGCTCTAATTTTCTCACTAGCTACAGTAGATGTAGAGGCAATTAAAAAAATTCTTTATAATAACAGAGGCTGAGAAACAATTCTTTACATTAACTCTGCAACATTTCTGTGTTAATTTGCTTCCTGTGGCACACATCAATTATAGCTACCTATAAATTTATACAAATATGTGCAATAAAAAAACCATTACAGGTCAATTAAGGTGTCACGGCTATTGAAGCACCCAGAAAATTAAACTGGCAGATCTCGACATGATTTCTTGCCCATCTGTGCTTTCTGTGATTGCCACCCTGATAAATACACCAATATCTATTGTGCTTGGGATCTATCCCTACAGTTTGCTCGGTACCTCTCAGAAGATGCTTGGCAACTAATAGCCTCAGAGCCATCAATGGAGGATTTGTCCAATGAAAAAAATGCTACTGGGATGTTTCTGCCTTTGCTTATCAATCCAGCATTCTCCTTCAAAAAGCAAAAACACTGAATTTTTACCTTGAATTGCTACAAGGAATGTAGCAATTGTGAATTGAAAAAAGGACTGAAGGCTGTTTTGCTCCCATACTTAATCGCAGACAGAAGCAAAAACGTGTAAGTATCAGCTTTTTAGGCACATGCTTCCCTTGAATCGTATTTGTAATCTAGACAAAGTATTTTTGAATAGCTCACTTTTTAAACCCCTAATTCCATCCTAAAGGAGTTTATACTTGCACATGTAAGGAAAGAAGAAGCCAGCGTGCAACCAACCAAGTCTTGCAGGCTTCAGTCCTTTACTCAAACGGCTGCATTCACAGCACTGCCTCAGATTCCTAGCCCTGACCACATTCATTTCCAGTTATTCTTCATAGCCAGGGAAGTAGTTAAATCACAAATGAAATTTACAGCCCGCTGCACGGTGACAGAGCTATGGCAAACAGCATGAAAGATATCCCTGGCTGCTCCAGCAAATGCCTGCCCAAGGCACAGAAATCTTGCCTTTCAGAGCAGCTGCTGCACGTGGTTATTTATCGCTGTATTTTACAAATATTTAGACAAGATTTAGAAAATTCAATAATGTGCAAAATTGCCCCTTTTAAGGCCTGCTGAAGGCCGTGAGTGACAGTTTCCCTTAATAGAAAATATAAATCAGCTCTGAGCACCGCATAATGTGGGAGGCTCAGCGTGAGCACTTTGAATACATTTCCTACATCAATGGGAAGATATGGCCATGGAACGTTGCCTCTTCAGAGCCTGCATGGTCTCTACACCTATTCTGATACTTTCAACAAAGCTTGCAGTACAGCCACTTACAGTATAGCCACAATCTTGTTACAGAATATCATCAGGCCAAGCTTGAAAAGGCAAGTCAAAAAATCCTCACACTGCTTAAACCAGAAAAGGCAGCTTTAGCTGAACTGGTTCAGTACTATAAGGAACACACATGAAAAAGCTGGTTCTTAAGACATAGAAACACCAGAAAACAGTTTGGATGTGGGTCTGACTAAACTGAATTTTCATATTGCAGCATCTCTCCAGCAATAATTGTGTCTGGGAGAAAAAAAAAAAAAGAAAAAAAATAAGAAAAGGATCCTCTGCAAAAGTTTTGGCTAGGTAGTTTGGAAACTAAGTAAGAGGAAAAACCCATTAAATAAAAAATTTAAAGTAAAAATGAAAGAGCATAGATTTACTTCTTTTCACAAGGAAAGCTACCCAAATATTTCTAGGCAACCACTATCTCTCTAAAAAAGGGCTTTCATCCCTTAAAAATCCCCAAACAAAACCAACAAGCTACAATGCTATTTGGTAAATATACCACATACAAAGGTAATTTTTTTCAGAACAGCCACCATGGTAAAAATGGACAAAAAGTATTTTGTGTTCTACAGCAGTCCTGTATATGACATAGTTGACTTCAGCAAGACTAAAATAAGCAGACAGAGAATGTGCCTTTATTTTAGAAAAATCTAAATAATGGGAGCTTCAACAAGAAAAGGCAATTACTTCTCTGCTGCTAGGCATAGGCTAATCACCACAAATCCAGGCAGAATCCTGTAGGAGGTTGCTGTTTTCCTCAGAAACAACTGTAAATGCTACTGCCAAAGGCACAGTATCAGGAGTGGTCTTGGTTGTGTAGGATGACTGCTATTGTTGATACTCTAAGTACAGAAAAACAAAACATACCTTTCCTTGACCTGCAAAAGAACAGATTCATTCAGACATGCAGAAAATTCTGATCAGAAAAAACCCATATGCTCCTTTCTGAAATGTTATGCAAGGCCTTCAGACAAAACAAAAGCAATTATGTGAGGTTTCAGCACATTGCCAAAGCAAACCACACTGAACAGAAAGCAAACAGTGACCTGCTGGTGCACACATACAGCACAAATGAGATATAGCTATAAAAATCAGAACTAAACCAACCCCTCATCTTCATAAAGGTACTTGACAGTTCCCCAGAGGATAACAAACAGCATTGGCACACCTGAAAAGAGAGGAGACAAGGCTGACATTGACACTGAGACCGGGAAAAGCAGAGAGAAAGAAAACTCCCTCTGCCTCATTCCCCCCCATAATGATGAGCAACATAGTTAACTGGTGTCAGGGTTGCAGCTCCTATCCAACACAGATTGCCATGAACTAGGCTCCCACCTAATTCTCAACAGGCATGAAAAATTAACAACACAAGTGCCCCATAACAGGCATTCACCACTTCTTCTGTGGGTGTTTTTACAAACAGATCAAGGGAATTAATTGTTTGTAAGCTCTACTAGCCTCTGTACTCATGCTAGAGAGGGGTGCAGTGTGTTCTGACCAAAACCTTTGTGCCTAAATTTCTGCTTGTGGGTCACCTACACCATATTCCAGCAGGACCAAGTTCAAGCTGTCTATTGGTGTGGAGGCTGGAGCACACCCAAGCCCACGGCAGAGGGAGTGTGGGCACACCCAGCAAGTGTCCTGCCCCACAGAGCAGTCCCAGTTGTGGCTGTGGCACTGGCATGGACCTGAGTGGCTGCTGCAAAGACAGCAGATGAAGCTGGCAGCCAGGAGAGGCTTGGCCCTGACATGGGCTGCAGCTGGCCAGCTCATCTGGGCTGTAAAGGGCAGCCAGACAAGCCAAGTAAGCTGGCACTCGTTACCTACTTTACAGTGTCAAAGGCCCTCTAATTAACTTCTTTCATTTAGGAAAAGCCTAGGTCATTAAAAGTAATTTTGAAGTGCATCCACCAACTGATATCAGTACAGAGAATGACAAAAATGCACACGAGGAAGGGAAAGCAGGTTGTGACTCAAAAGGCAGGATGAGGAATTTCTGCTTAAGGATAGATCAAGATGGTCTAATTCCTCCTTGGACAGTGTCTGACGTGGCATGTGCATTGTATAGAAAGAGCAATATTCAGCACACTTTGTTACTTTATTCTTAAGAGCCAGTGAAGTAAGGGACCATAAGGACATCAGGCTGCAGCAGTAAGTTCTGCACAGAGCAAAGCCACAGTTTGTGGCAGCAGAAGCCACAGGGAAATTGGTGATTGTCCATCAAGCACTATCTTTATTAGGTATTATCAGTAAAAAAACCCATCATTTTTGTTATACTGTAGAATTTCTCTGCTGTCAGAACAGCTAAATACTACAGACGCAGAATAATAATATTCTCCATCAGTTAATTAAAAAAAAATAAAAGAGAGAACAAAGAGCAGCAAGGAAAAAATACCAATAATTAAAATAATAGCAAAGATAATGAGTTAAGTAGAGATTATTTGGGCAAATAGCTACCATGTTTCATGGGTTTATTTGATACTGAGAATACACAGTATTTTGGGAGCAAAGCTACCAAAAACTTTATGCTGCCTTGATAGTCATATAAAGAGATTAAAACAGGCTCACTGCACATCACTTCCAAACCAAATGAGACTTTGATTCACAGAAACAAATTATAGTTTGAGTTATTCCTTTCTTGACTTTGCTGAGCATTAAGACATCTTAATATGAAACTTAGCATAAGACACAAACACTGAGAGCACAAAGGCTGTATGTCAGTGGATATATCATTTGATAGATCAAGTGATAACAATAATGACTTGGGGATATCTCAGTCTTCTGGATATATCAGAAATCTTTTCATGTTTAATCAAATCACTTGACATTTGAATTGAGAACCTATTATTAATACTATATTTCAAAAGAGCCGAGCTAGAGGGAGGCTGATAGAATTGCATCTATGCAAATATTAAACAAATTAATAGGCAGCAAGTATAAAGCAACTTGTTCAACATTCTCTGCCCACTCCCACTTGTGATGCATGCAGCTGGTGTCTTGGTACTGCAGCACCGTCAGTCACACCGTTTTCCATGCTGGCAATGCACATTTTAGTCTGAGACCCCAAGCCTTAACAGTGCAATGCACACATGAATTTGCACTGCTGGTCAAACCTTACTGCATGGATACTACCTGACATCTACCAAATTCACAAGCCTTGTCCTAAGCAATCGATTGCTCTGGAAACTGTCCTGGACACAGCCTCAGCAGGTGGTAATACATGCAGTTCTCCAAAGCCCTAGTGAAGATCTGAAGAGGAGACTGCCCCAAGAACATTCCCTAATTCACTTCAAGGCTGTAGAAGTCATTCCATCACATGGAGAGCAAACCTGAAGTATCTCTGCAATAGCTGCAGTTTGCAAGGATCACTGAGACTCTCCAAAGACTAATTAACAATCTTGATATCTAATTAGTCTGCATTAACAGGCAAAAACATGTATATTCTGGTTACTTCACTCAGTCAAAAGAATTCTGTCTGGTTTGAGCAGGCAGTGGAAGAAAACTGAACACAACTCACTGGATAAACACCACAGATGATGTTTCATTAACAGAATCAGTGGTGCATTCCACTCCTGGGCTTCTAACATAACACTTTCAATGCATTTGAGTTTCAGTCTCACACTTTTCTCCTGCTATTGCTATTCAAAGTATATCAGATATCAAAGAAAAAATCTGCACTCATTTATAGGAGGCATTTATTTAAGGAGTTGGCTGAACTCTTTTTGATTTTGCTTTTTTGTCATACAGACAGCTCTAAGATGGATCTTTTCTGAGATTACCTGACCAGAGAAAAGTCTCTGAATTCTGGAAATGGTAATGTCTGCTTTTTCTTCTGTACTGCATCACTGATGAAGATGCCAGAAAGTGCAACAGCCTGATCACGATAAACACTGTGATCTTAATTCTTGAAGGTTGATAGCTGACCCAAAATCTTTGAACACTACATGGTGATTATGAAATCTGCCAAGTGTATTAGAAAATAAGCTTGCTGACAGCTCAGCTAATAAAGTTCAATTTCAAATGACCGGGCATCTGAATTATGGGCTGCAAAAATAATATATATTATGGATGATGAGAAAGTAATGGAACTGCCAAATCATCACCCTAACACCCCACTGCATAAATAAGCAGCACAACCTATTTTCATTTCAGTCCAGCTTATATATTCTATACCTGGCCAGGTGCCTGCATAGTAAGAAACAAAAAGTTGGAAAATCAGTCATTTTTCAGAATGGCAAAAGGATGGGGTAGGTTAAGAGAACAAAAAGTTGAGAAAATCTGTAAAGGTTGGCTTTTTCAGAATGCTCCATTATTCCTAATAAGAGGAGCAAGAAATTCCTGCAGCTGCTAATGGAAGTTACTGTGCCCTGACAGCAGCATGCAGAAATCAGTCTCTTCATTTAATAGGTCTGAGATATTTTGGTAGCAGAACAGAAAAGCTCGGGTTTGTTCTGGAACCCACAGTATCCCCATTACCAAGAGAAGAGTCACCAGGTGGTGCTATTCCATGCCATCAGCTTTCCCTTACCTCCACGTGCAAGCAAGTTTCCATTCCTACTGGCACACTGCATTTGTAGCTTTGTATTGTACCCCACTTTATGTGGAGGCAAATTCAGGAAAGACGTATGAGGAGCAAGAGAGGCTCCCCTCATACTCACATGCTGATTAGAGATTCTTCCTGAAGGAGATTTGTCTCTGAAGGACCAGAACACTGCTGAAACCCTTAAAGAAGAACATATTCTGAATACAGCATTTTAGGGCTGTTTTCAGTATTTTAGCCATAACTTGACATCCCTTGTTTCCACGAGTGATAAATTCAACCTCTGAGAAAATCAGGCACATAAACCACAAGGACACTACTGCTGCCAGAACAAGTCCATTCTTCTTTCTCTCAGAAAGCATCCAAAATGCTCTGACATGATCAACTGATTGATAAAGGACCATAAGAATGATGCCATAAGCAACTGAAAGAAATGATGAATAAATATGACTACATGTAAAAAGAGTAAAAGCACTGATGATGTGAGAAGAAAAGATGAAACACTTTTTTTTCTTCCTCAAAAAGGAAAAACATGAAAGAGTTTAATTTAGAAGCCATAGTGTAAAGAAGATTAAGAGGAACTCCTGACATGCATTTCTTACCAAGATCAGTCTGGACACAAAATCTACTTTCACATCCTTGTCTGAAGCAGAATTTTCATTTGAAAATAGAAAAGAAGTGGTCAGTGCAATGAATGCATCCTGTTGCTACAGTGAGTTCATACTGGGGTTCTGAAGGAAGGTTTCTTACTGGCTCTGTTCCAGTCCTATCTTGCAATCAGGATGTAGATTTTGATGCCCTAGCCAGGCTTCCTGCTTTTAACAGCTTCATTCCTCCAAGTATTCTTCCTTAGAGCAAGTTTGGATTGCCAAGGCTTGGAAGGAAGCAGATTATTTTTCTTTATGGTGATTTTCCTGCTGCAAGTGCAACTGGGTGTAAAATTACCACAGAAGCTCAGAGAATATTTAGCTGCTTATTAACATTTTCTTCTTAGCCTTCAGTGCTGAAAATGGTCTCCTGTCCAGAGGCTGCTCAGAGTCACAGTGGGATGTTTCTGTTGTTTCTCCATCCATTTTTCCCTACTCCTACATGTGAACAGGTCCCTTTTCCACTGAAATCTGCTGAGACAGCACCTTTACAGCATAAACTGCTCTTCTCCAGAGACTACTCAGTACAGTACTGATAGCTGAAAGTCAATGTCAGGCTCAGCATCCCCTGCTGTGGGCTCAGACATGATGAATACTGGGTTGGTGTCCTGGACACTGAGTCAGTCCAGTCTGCACACACTGAGAAACAAACAAACCAAAAAGCAATCATCTTGATCATTGTAGGGTGTCTTTTTCACCCCTTTCTTATAAATATCTTTTCTTCTCCCTAGAAAGTGAGATCCATGGGCAAGGATTTCTCAAGGAACCACTAGGTACCAGCAGTACATAGCAACAGATTTTCTTTTCTGCAAGTACAAATGACTGTTAATCAATGGCTGCTGTAGCTGCTGTTCTACTGATCCCCAGAGTGAAGGAAACCTCTCACCTACCTGCTCTTCCATGAGCCTATTAAAAACTCTGGGCTTTTGATGCTGCTAAGTGTTTCTGCCTTGGTGTTTTTTTTTTTTTGTTTTTTTTTTTTTTTTTTGTTTTTTTGTTTTTTTTTTTTTTCATCAGCACTGAAAATGGAATATACAGTTGTTTTTGCAGTAAGATTATGTGGAACTTAAGGTTGACACAAATGTATGAAAGTTTGCTTGGATGAAGAAATAAAAGACATAAGGAAGACATATTCCACATTAAATGAAATAGGAAAAATTAACACTGCTGTCTCAAAGCCTTGTATGGCATGAAATCTCAGCAAGGAAGTGGCCACTAGGAATACAGTTACCTCACAAGGAATAGGGAAGGTTTAGAGAATCCTATCAATATACATGATGTTAGTAAAAATGACTCCCAATTTATGAAACTACACTCGTTTTCATAGGTCTAGCAAGATTTCATGACTTTTCTAAGTTTTGTAAAGTACAATAATGCAAGACAAACAGAATTTTCCCTTTAGAAACACTTCAACAGCAAATTTTGAACTGATAATAAATACTGTCTAATAACTGACTTTAGATCTGACCTGATATCATATAACAAAAATATATTTGGAATATCTTGGAACAATGGGTCTACTGTGGGCTGAATCTGACAGAGAAGGGAAAGAGAATATTTAGTCACAGGCTTGCCAAGCCTGGGAAGAGGGCTTTAAACTAAAGTTACTGGGGAATGGGATCCTTAATCCATCCCACTCCTACCAGCAGGATGTCAGTGCCAGTACCTGCAAGGTTATCATCTCACTGGCATCACAGAGACATGGTGGGATGGCTCCTCATGGGAGTGTTGGAACAGAATGCCACAGGCTCTTCAGGACAGCAGGGGAGAGCAGGAGGGGGTGTCACCACATCAATGCAGCTGGAGTACATGGAGTTCCACCTGGGGATGGATGAGGAGTTGACTAGGAGCTTAAGGGTCAGGTTAAAGGGAGGCCAGGGACAAGTGACATTCTAGGGGAGTCTGCTGTAGGCTCCCTGACCAGGAAGCCCTTCTGTAGACAGACAGGAGCAGCCTTACAGCCAGAAACCCTGATCCTCCTGGGGGACTTCAACCACTCAGATACCTGCTGGAGGGACAGCACAGCAGGGCATAAGCAATCCAGGAGTTTCCTGGATCACATTGATGACAAATTCCTTCTCCAAGTGACAAAAGAGCCAATGAGAAAGAGTGCCATGCTGGACCTTGTTCTCACCAACAAGGAGGAGCTGGTGAGAACGTGAAGCTCAAGGGCAGCCTTGGCTGCAGTGACTGAAATGGTGGAATTCGAGGACCTTAGGGCAGTGAGGAGGGTGCACATCATGCTCAGTACCCTGGGCTTCAGGAGAGCAGACTCTGGCATGTCTGAGAGTGATCATAATCTTCAGTTATAATTGTAAGCAATAACAACAAGAAGTGACTATGTTTTTGAGCAATACAAACATGATTTTTTTATACATAAACATTCATCAAATGATGAGAAAATTAACAAGTTAAAAATTATTCTGTTAGAAGACAATTCATTAATGGAACAAAGGGTCAGAGTATCAAATTAGCTCTGGCAATCAAACCAATATTTATTTTTTGTTCCAGCTTTATTTTTTACAGTTGATTAACTACCCCAAAGAGCAGGACAACAGTTCAAACAGGGACCTACTGTCTCTCTCTGAAGCCTCAGCATTACATTGAGGCTATCATGCAGCTCAAAAATCAGATTAAATAAAAATCTGAGCATTGCATACAGTAGAAAGTCACCTGGTGAGAGACTTGAGCACCCCGAAAATGGAATCACCAGTAAAGAAGCAGAAAGAAAGGGAAAAATCTTCCTATCTTTCCACTGGTTAGAGATGAAAGTTAGCTGGTATAACTAACCTGGGAGCACTGAAATAGCAGATGCTTCTGCATTTGAAGGTGGAGAATCATTGGCAAGGTTTGCACAAGCAGACACATATGAAAGAGCAAGAAACTGTACAGATAATGACTGAATGGCACCAACAGAGCTTTTCTAAGAAGGTTGGATGAAATCCATGTATCTAGTGCCAAGTTCTTGCCTTGCTAATCTTTTCCACAAACTCATCTAGAAATTTAATATACAAAAGCAAAACCACCTTTGTAAAGGAAGAACAAAATCAAAATAACATTGTCTGTTTCAGCCTTCTGCATTTACAGGAGACAAACCCTAAGTAGAAGTGATTCAGACCAAAAGCAGCCTAACCCTTTCTTATAAAACAACACAATCCCCTCAGGATTTGACTAGATATAATTTTGTTCTTATTTCTTTTCCATTTCCTTTCATGACCTCAGTCAGTGATTCAGGATAGCTCTCTCCCCGCCCCCCCCCCCCATTTTTTTAATTAAATTGAGGGTCTAATTAAAACATATAGTTCAAATGTTAAATGTAATGGTGCTGCTTTTGCTGCATGCCTGACATGAAAGAATATGGAAGATAGAGAACTTTAAATAAAACTCTCCAGCAGGAAAGTGGTATTATTTGCATTTACTTATTTATTCCTATCATTATGAGAGAAAACCTTTTCTCCTCATATATCATGTTTTTGTAGAATTGGGTAATTCACAATAATTTGCCATTTATATGCATTTTTCCAGTGAACGAATTTGTTATAATATTCACAATCGAAATCCACAGAGAGAGGAGAAGAGTCAAAGCAAATTGAATGTTCTAACTATCATCTATGAAAGCACTTGTAGTATTTACTTGGATTTACTATCACCTTTTCAAAAGCAGCCTGATTCCACCAAAAGGGGAGGGTAGAGAAGAGGAAAGGGAGAGAATGCAATAAAAGTACAAGATCACTCCAAAAATAGGATTAATCCCAAACTGTGATGTATTTTCAGGTGAACTGTACAGTGAAAGAATTAAAGCTTTAGTCTTTCTACAGAAAGTGACCCTTGCTCAACCAGCTGATTTCAAGGCACCACAATCCTTGATTTCAAGCACACACGTGTGGGCACACACATGTGCCCGTGGCACATGCATCCTGACTCTTTTTTCCCCAGAAAATCCCTCTTTGACCTCCTCTGCCCACTTAGCCAACCTGATACCTCCCTGCTAGCAGTCCCTTGTTCATCAGCAGCCCCTTTGCATCACCCCCCTCATGCTGCCACCATTTCTCTGCTGTTGTCCTTGCCCAGATAGAAAGCATCATTGCTATTTTGCACCAAAAGTAGTTGACATGTCTTTTAATGCAATGGGAAACTTTCAGGAGATGAAGCAGGACAGTCCAGAAAAGCCCACACCCTGTTGGACCCACCCACACATAATTTGTTCTGGGAAGCTGATGTTGTGCAGGAAAAGTCCCATGTGCCTGCCACTGGTTTGGTGGCACTCTGTGCCATCCAGGAGCTGTGACCAGGCACCCTCCAGCCCAAACAAGGTAAGGGATTGGGAACAAAAAGGGAATGCAGAGTGCAGGACTTGAACTGGGAAGCACTAAGACAGACACACAAGTTTTCCTCTTATACATCTGCCAGTGCAGGCACAGGTGGACAAAGGGAAAAACCAACTCACCCCAACCAATGCAGAGATAAAGGCGGAAAATTCTCTGCTCAGAGAAGACTGAAAGTACCAGCAGTGTGTACAGGTACATGCCTTCCACCAGCAGCCAGTAGTAGTTTGCAGCCACACAGTACTGCATCATCACAAAGACCAAACGGCAGCTGAGTGATTCCTGTGATGGGAAAAAAGCACAGCTCAAAGTAACGCAACAGGGACTGAGAATAAAAGAATACTAACTCAAAAGACTGGTTCTCTTTCCTACTCTTGCTCCTCAAAAAAAGAACTTGCTAAACTAATCACATATTTTATTACTGAATGGACAGAAGCCAGTAATAAGTGCTATGCACAGCAGACAGATGCTTTCAACAACATTACTCCTTAAAAAAAAAAAGGTACATGTTCTGTACTTTCCACTCAATAAGCAACAGATTTTATTTTGAAAAGCATGAATAAAGACAAAAAGAACAAGTGCAAAGTACTATATCAACCACAGTCAGTGAATCTTTCGCTTTCCTCAATATTCTATTTTCCAGTTGAAAATTTCTCTATTAAAAAGAAAAGAATGGATGCTGTAAGACTGACTATTTGACAAAGCAAAGGGTATTTTCATAGAACAGCAATGTTGCCCAGTGCACCCCATTTAAGTACAAATTCTCTCATAGCTGGGGCTTCAGATAAGTATGAGACCTGATTACCCAATTAATATATCCACCAGGCCTGATGAAACCACTACTGAGTAAACCATGTGTAAAATCTTTAGTCTACACTTTTTGGAAAGAAGAAATGACTGACAATCCAATGCGAACATTTCCAAACCATTTAAGATGTGTTTTTACAATGTTATTTTCTGGCAATTGAAAAATTATAATAATCATCTGATTATTAAATATAATTAATAATAATTAAAACCAATAATCTGATAAATTGCAGATGAGAAAAAAATCAACCGTCATATGAGATTCACTACGTTCTCTTAGCACTTCTGCCTTAGGCAGTGTCAGAAAAGGATGGGCACTAAGGATGCATCAGGAGAGATGCATTTCCCTTTACCACTCCAACCCTGTACTGCAGCAGCATATGCCATAAACCTGTGTTTTAGAGTCACAAGAGCTATACGGATAATAAAGCTACCCTTTCTTTGAGGTTTCAAGCAAATTTTGCATTCCAAATCCAAATGGGGAAGGGCACACTTTCATCATTATTTACCAAAGAGTTGTACATCCTCTCTCATCAATTACAAGTTTTAATTAGCCTATTCTTCCAAAGGTTTTCTAAATGCTTTCAAATTTGCATTTTAATCAGATGCTTTCTTTTTTTTTTCCTGTCATCAAGAGATTATACAGAAATTAACGAAAACAACCAACTTAGCTGGTGGACAACCAACTGACCAGATGGACAATTCTATCACAGAAAATACTGGCTTAGGGAAATAAATGCCCTCTTGTCACTGCTAGAAAGCAATGAAAGTGCAGAAAGAAAGAAGACAGGGGCATTAGTGTGCATATATGTATATATCCACACAAAAAGATCAGCTTCTTGCTCCTCTGTCTAGTGGGGGCAAACGTCCCACGGGCAGAGAAACACATTATGCCATCAACTAAAGAATGAAATGACCTGCTGCCATGCAGGCACACCGCAGTGATGACTCCACAAGATCCTGAGAATGACCCCAGTGTCTGCCCTTACCTGGAAGGCTATAAGTCCTTCCCACTGGTACTCTTGTGTGGCTGTGCTGTACATCCACTTCACCACCGAGTCTTTAATGAAAACAGATATAGCCCGCAGGATAAAAGAGGTGAAGAGGTTCAGGTGAATGTAGTTCCTCGTGCAATGCAGATGTCTGTAAAAAGGAAAATCTAGTCACGATCCACTACCTACATAAAAGATGCAACATCAGACACAGGACTCAGAAAGGGAACAACAAGCCCTGGAAGAGATCAGGAGGCACCAGAGGAAATGCCATAACTTGACAATGGCTGTAGGGATTTCAATCTGTCTTTGGGATGAAAACACTATCAAGAAAAACACATTCAAAACTTCAGCCCTCAGAGCCAATGTTGGGGGAAAGGAAGAAAATAGGTGCGTTAAGAAAAAAAATATTTCAAAAGCTTAAGAAGTGTAAAAATAAAGTCATTTTCAGAAGCTTTATCTGAAAGGATTTAAAAAGTCAAGCTCCACATAACGCTGAAGTTAATTGCTTTGAATTGACCCCAATGTCACTACGCAAGTTTACCTTGGCAAAGGTAAACAGTACTGGTGTGCAGTGCAGCTTCTGGCTGTGCTCAAACCCACAATGAAAAAAACATCCCCCTGAAAATCACCCTTTGGCAACAAGAGGAAAATCTGTATTCAAATTGCCTTCTGGGAGAATTGTAAATACTTTGTGTAGAAGTAAAAGGAAGAGATTTTTCACCTCTGCATTCAGAATTGAAAACAAAACAACAAAGGGAAAATCCTCTTGAATTTCAGCAGCCAGCTGCAAAGACAATAAAATTGCTACTTGTCAAAAAAAAAAAGCATGTTAAGGGATAGCAAAAGAAACTACAGTCATGTAAATGGCATCCAATTGCAGGGTACTGCCAATATTTTACCAGCCTTATTCACAAATATTTTTCTCCCAGCTCTGCAAGGGTACACACTTTACCTCAAAGGAAGTTACACTGGGTGTGATTTTTAAGATGCTAAAAGACAGATGTAACACATGGTAATCAGCAATTATTCCAGCAAAACTTTCAGTGAACTTATACTTTAAATGTCTAGTTTTTACACCTCTATAAATTTGGTTAGAAAAATTAACTTAGTCTGAAAGGGAGAGGTTTGTACTGAACAACAATTTGTTTGTCATAGGTCAGATCGATTTTTTGTACCACTTTTAAGTCACAATTTATTTCAAAACTTACCTATTATTAATATTTATGTTCCTTAAACTCAAAATTCATTTGTTGCTACCCTTCAGAACTGCTACACATTTCAATCTGATTGAAAAAATTATGTAAATTAGGCAATTGATGAAATTAGATTGCAAGTAGTTACTGAGTATTTTTGCTACAGGCAGTGCAAGTTATTCAAATTGTTTCAGTCAAGAAGTTAAGAGCCTAATTCAGCTTCCACCACTGAAATTACAGACTTTTTTCCCATTTTTTTCAGAGGATGCAAAATAGGACCCTAGAGAGATACTGTTTCCTCTGCTGTATCACCTTTACAGACAAATATAAAGGTTATTGTGTAGTCTAAGAACTCTAAGAGGCCCATCAGTATTTGCATGTCATTGAATTAGATTTTGATCCCCATTTGTTGAGGCTGAGCAGCTCTGGGGAGACAAGCAGAGTTTCCAGTCAGAATCCAGAAATTGCAATTCACATAGGGGTAGGTCTCATATGTCACAAGATCCAGGACCAAGTTGTCTCCTGGTAAACAACTTAGACAGGAGAACACAAAGTGGATTGATAGCATAGTTTTAACAAGACTCTTAGTACCTCTGATGTCCCTGGAACCTCACTTTCAAAATGAGAAGCACACACTTGTGTACACTTCTCCAGTCCCTGCTTCATAGTTGAAGGAAAAAATGCTAAAACAACAGCCCACAAAAGTCAGGGCATCAAAATTCCCTCTCTCCTACAAGTCCTTGGTTAAAAAATTGCTCTTTGTTCCCTGCTAGAAAACATCCTTTCTTCCCTCCTTCAAAAAGTACATGGTTGTGCTCTGTGACCTTTACATCTGTGCTCCTAAGATTACTCAAGAAGTGTCATTGACAGGTGAAATGAAGAGAAAACAGTTATCCTGGGAGACATTCGGAGACTTCAAGACCATCTGGTGCTTTTCCAGAAAGGTCCCAAAGTTGCACAGGTACACATAGAAATCATAATTATCACATGGCATTCACAGAGGGTGAGAATGTCTCTGGGTTTCTGCAGTCATTTTAAAACTTCCTTTCCTTTCCAAGATATTGCCCAACTATGCTTCTCCACTGGAAGGAGAAGGGATAATACTGAGCTATCATGTATGGTTCAATGTGAGAAGGCTTCATCATTCTAGTTTTGGAAATTAAAAGTTAAAAGACATGACTGCCTTTTCAAATACATAAGGGAAGAAAGGAAAGGGACTGCCTTGCCAAAAATGTAGTGCAGGCACCAAATGGCAAGGATAATTCTTCAGTCAGCAAAGGAAATTTCTTAAGGATCAGAGCACTGAAGGTTCCTGACTTGATTTCAAATAAGAGTACCATGACATTAAACATTATACTTTTTTAGGAAGCAGTCTCATCAGGACAAAAGAGGGATGAGACATGGCTGTCGAGATCAGCTTCACAGCAGAGGGACTTCCTGCCCACAACAGAACAAGATCTCATCTTTGTGTGTTCTATCAGTCTCCAGTGCTCAGCACCCCCAAACTGAAGGAAAGTCTGGCTGGAATCAAAACAGCATTTACAGAGGGGAAAAAAATAAAATAAAAAAAAAAAAATCCCTATTAGAATCCAAAGTTGTGTTTTGGTCTGGTGGGGGTTTTTGTCTTTTATTTATTTTTGTAACCAAACACACACAGATTGTATGTTTGGCATGTGCAACCAAGAGTGTCTAAGTTTTTATATACTCTGTTGAATTTGTAGGTCCAAACCTGGATGAACTCACTATGTCACTAGGGCCAGCTGACAGCAATTTATTTCACAAGCTTTTCAAGTTTCAAATTAGACACTCTCTTCCATACTGTGAAAGAAATAAGAATTTCTGCAAGTTCTCCAAAAATAAAAATTTTGCCAAAAATCCATTTCTGCACATCTCTCATGTGAGGGCTGGGATATAGGCCAGACTGAGATTTATGCTCTGGGTAACTCTAAGGACAGCAAGATGAAAATTTTCCTCCTAAATGTCCTTGCCCATCTCAGACTTGTGCCTCATCTGGAAGGCAAGACCATGAAGGAACATTTGCATCTATCTCTTTTACCACCTCTTCTAGTGGAAATGTCATTGAAACAAACTTGCCCAACAAAATATTCCAATTGATAAAAAGTACCTGCTCCACATGTCCACATTGCTAACTGCAAAAATTTGGCAATTTTACTTGCATTTTGAGAAAGAATTATTTTAGGAAGGAACACAGAAGTGACAAGAGATAGAGAAAAAATGAGGTGATGGAAGGACGGAAAAAATAATCAAATGTTTCTGTCAAGGTCTGATATATCATACAGAAAAACACAAAATCTTTAGTCCACTCTCTTCAAAGCTTCACCAGTTACCTGAATCCAAGAAGAATGGCAGTTGCTATTACAAGGGCAGAGAAGGAAAGAGCATATCCAATGGTGTATATGATGGACAAATTCAGGAGCTGTTCTTCTGGTGCATCCTGAGAGCATATAAAAAAAAGAAAAACAAAAAAGTGGAGGGGGAAAAGAGAGAGCTCATGGCCTTCAGTTCTTTTTTCCCAGCTAACTTTCTAACTTCCATAATGATAACCAGAAATCATTCTCCTACTTTCAAGTTTAAATGCACATGTCAAATCAGTCTTCCACTTTCCATATGCTCTAAAGAAATAAAAATTTTATCTTAATTCCTCAGCTGCTCCCAGGTGCTCGCTCAAATAGCTGGGTTTTGCAGCCTGGCTAGAAAAATAGATAATATGACATTATTTCATAATAAAATTGGAGAGACATCAATTACCACACAAGCAAGTCTTAAAACTGATGGCAGGAAGCACAGACACAACTCAGACCTGCAGTAAAAACGGAAGACCTAATCTTTTCAGACTTGAGCACTTCAAGCAAGTCTCCTTGCTGTGATATCGAGGGGGTCCTCATCTACACTTCGAAGTGCTACATCTACACTTTGAAGTGCAACAAACCAGGCCTTATTTGATAATTTGGAGGCAAAGCATGCTTTGCATCCCCATAGCTAAACCCTTTTCTGCCCCCAAATCATCTGTCTTCTGCCTCAGCTAAGCAACCTCCTGGTAACAAGCCACAGCCCAACAGCATCTCATGACCTGGGAGTTACCACACGGTTTGAGAGAGAGCAACCTGCTGTAGACCAGAGCAGTGGAGGCTCTCTTCAGATTCACTGAAAACATGATCACTCAGCTTGAAAAAATCCTGCTTGAAAATTCTGGCCAAAATCCTTACAGAGAAGAGAATTACTTGAAAAGGTACAGGCAGCTCTGGATTTTTACAGTCTTATTGCTCAGCCTCCAAGGCACATTCATGTTCACTGTTCTAGTGCATCTCTAAGCATGTATCTTTGTCTAAATAGACTCAGGGATTTTATTTCCCTTCTTCAAGCTGCTAACTCTGTGATTGATTCCTGAGACCTGTGCTGGACAAAGGAATACACTCCTTGTACTTCATAAATTAGTTACAGTTATTCAGATGTACTTGGCACAGCCGGGAGAATTTAAGGTGAACATACAGGCTGTACCTCAGATTTGCCAGCTTAATGCTTTAAAGGGAATGCTACAAAAGCTGCCTCATGAAAAGGAAAATCTCTTCAGTATCAAAGCTTAAGCAAACAACTGAAACCTGACAATTTAAAACACGTATACAGATAAAAATGACATCCTACACCTAGATTTATAAAGATTCACTAACACTTTGGAATTTGTTTTACTTATATTTGTAATACAACACATGACAAACTTGTACAAACAGCTTCTTGTTTCCACATGCCAGATGCAAAAACCAAAGTTACTATGGGGCTCTATCTACATTAGCTGGGAAACCAAACCTGGCTGTTCACATTTCAGGGAGTGACACCATGTACTAAGGGCTTCAGAAGCCAGATAAGTTCATGAAAAACTGGAGGCAGGTGCCAAACAAACACGTGTTACTCTTAGGTATCTCACTCACTGGCATGTCCCAGCACAGCTCTGGAGGAAATCATAATGGCCAACAAGGAAAAGTCAAAGGACCAGGCTTACACACAGCATTAAGACAACTTGCTCAAAATTCACATATTTGGAGAACAGAAACTCTCTCTTTTCCCATCTCCTAGTTTGTAGTCATTTATTCCTTCTGAAGAATGAGGCACTGAGCAATGGAAACTAAGATCCTGCAGCTCTTGGAACTTTCATAAACTTGAACTTTTTTGTCTAGGTAACGCACTGGTTCCAGTACCCCGGGATAGAGAGTGCACTCAGTTTCTGTGAGGAAAAGCATAGCCCTTGGAGGTTCATAGTAGTAGAGGTATCACGTGTCATGGGAACGCACACAGTGCACCGGCTGACGCCAATGGCTGTCAAAAATCCTCTGAAAATCCCTGTGCTCTCCTTCATTTAGTGCCAGACATCTCAGCTCCCTGCAGAGTAAAAAGCACAAGGGCAAGAAAATAACACTGACAAGCCTAATTCCATCGCTCGCAGAAAATGAAGGTATAAAGACAAAAGCCCTTAAACAAAAAAAAAAAAAAGGCAGGGATTGCCCCATGCCCAAAGGTGAAAAATCAAATATCCTTCAGTTCATCTTAATCACCTTAATAGCTGCTAACAAGACAGAGCAAATGGTCACTATTACAATGACGTGACAATGGAAAAAACACAAAGGAATAACAGTAGGTCACTCCTGCAGTTGAGCTCCTTGCACTGAACCACAGCTGGGATGACCTGAGTCACCTCTCCTGGCTCTCACGTACACTTCAACGTGCTCTCATCTACCCTCCATGTTCCCTCTGGTGAAGGGGAGAGACCTGATGTCCCTTACCATTTTGCTCATTGAGGTGAGTCACTCAAGATTATTTTGACAGGACAAAAATGTGTGGGCATCAACAACTATTTTTTTCCTCTCTTCTGCTTTGTCCTAAACAACAGCAGCAAGAGCAGGGGGGAAATGGGAAAAAACTCTTACCTGGTCAGAGGGCTCACACTCAGACAGGTTCCTCCAGGGCAGGGTGGAATTCTCCTTCAGCAGCCAGGTTCCCTCCAAGGTGCAGAAGCGGTACACCTGCCCATGCAGCACTGCCAGGAGCAAAATGAGCCACAGGGTCAGTGGCAGGAGAGCCTGCTCGAGCGAGGGGCAAGGCCACAGAGCATCTCCCTGCAACCCTCCCTCCTCACCCACCGCTCTCCTGGCTGGAGGGGGAAGCTGCAGCATGGCAGGGGAAGTGCTGCACCCGCTCCCTGCCTGCCCCCTAGGCTCTGCTGCTTGTCCTCAGGGCTCCAGGGCAGCTGCCAAGGTATCAGATGGCACCAGCACATGTTCCAGGACAGTTGCTGACCATTGCACAGTAACAAGAGACTAACAGAGACTAACAATTGCTGCCATCTTTGTGTGGATTTTACAACACGTATCATTTCCAGCTCACTAAAATATTACATTTTGAAACATATAAATTCTAGGAATGGTAAGCTTCAGCTACAGATTTTACATGGAAAAGAAGGTGCACAAAGACTAAATGTGTTTTTTCTTTTCTGAAAGCATGCGGACGCAGAGAAACCTCAGCACAGGTAGGCTAACAGAACCTTCTCAAAATGTAAATGCTTATACAAACATCTGTGCTACAAAATGAAGCCATAAATCTTTTCCTGAACTACCCATGTTTCTATTCCCTCTGTCTACATGTTTGAGTAACAAAATTAGCAATAAATTAAACACCTTTCTGGAGCAGTTAGCTGCTTGATCTTGTAAAAGCAAGAACATTGAAATGGCTCCTAATAAAATTATGTCAGACTGAAGCATCAAAAGAAAAAGTGCAAAGGGAAAGCAGCACTCAGTCATAGCAGATGAAAAGAAACTCCCTCTCTAGTATCTGGAGTACTGAGGAAATCTAACAATTTTGACAGCTGTACACATAAGCAACCTGGAAGTGTTCTAGTATGAGCTGCTTTGCAAAGAAAGTTTCTCACTGATCACATTTTTGACCCAGTAAACTGACCTACTCTATATAACAAAGCTACCCCTCAAAAAGCAATGCTGGGTCAATCCCTCAACCAGGGTTAGCCTCCACCCAGACAATGTTTGGGAAAATACACTTACAATATTCTGGGGTATAAGAAGCGAAGTTAGGATGATTCAGTTCTACAGGGGCATCAAAATACCTCCCAATTACAGCTTTTGCTCAAACCCAGCTTTGCCTGCTGCAACCTCATCCTTTTGTCAGCTCTCTCATTACTGCAAACTAGAACCATTCGAATTTGGCATTTCAGTTCAATTGGAAAATTTTAAAAGTTATTTGAAATTCCAGCAAGCCAGTAGGTTATTTGCATGTTAGCTGAAAACTGGTAATCCATTTGATAACTGTCAGCAGCAGGCAACTAGTAGGTACTCTAAGTAATAAATGTTTTTAAAAAGCAATAGGAACATTAATATTCCAATAAGCTCTAATTTTTTTTTGAGTATGGTAAATGGTAGCTGATAATGGTTCTGGTAGGCACAGCCTATTTGGTTTTGCAACTGCTATACTGAATATACCAGTAAGAGATAATATAAAGATGATACAAAAATTGTGTTTGTGGAGGTTTTTTCTTACTAAGGGTATCTGTTGACATGAAAACAGAAGGAGGGATTAGGTACAGCATCTGCACCACACACAGCCACTAACTGCACCTGCTCTCATTATCTACTGCCAGTGACAACCACTTCCTTAGGTCAGGATCTTGCTATGATGTTGCTCAAGGGTAATAAAAGTATTTCTTTAGGAACATCAGGAATAAAAGAAAAACTAGGGACAACATGCGTCCTCTCAGGAAGGACAGGGGAGACATCGCTGCAAAGGACATGGAGAAGGCTGTGAGGTACTCAACAGCCTTTTTGCTTCAGCCTGGAGAAGAAAAGGCTCCAAGGAAACCCTATAGCAGCCTTCCACTTCCTGAAGGAGACTACAAGAAAGCTGGAGAGTAGATTTAAATTAGATATTAGACAGAAACTCTTTACTGTAAAGAGTGAGTGGCTGCAACAGGCTATGCTGAGAGGCTGAGGATGCCACATCCCTGGAAGAGCTCAAGAAAGACCAGGCTGGATAGGACTTTGACTTGGTCTAGTGAAAGACATCCCAGTCCAGGACATGGTGGTTGGAACTAGATGATGTTGCAGGTCCCTCCCACCCCAACCATTCTGTAATTCTATGAATATATTAAGAATCTCACATATCATTCCTCCTCCCACTCACCCTTAAGATTAGTGGTCAGCAAATTGAAGTAAGCCATTCAAAACATCAATGCAAAAGCAGCCCTAGGAATCAGTAAACATTGTGTATTTGGAGCCAATGACTGTGAAATCCAGGAGGTTTAAGTCCAGAAGGTCACACGACTAGGAAATTTTGTCTGACTGCTGTTAGATAAGCTATAACCAAGTATTACAAGACAAATTTATTATGAGGAATAATCTCAGAAAGCAAGAAATTTGACTATATTCCTGAAAAAAACCAACCTCCCCCAAAAAACCAACAAAAAACCCCCCAAAACACCCCCAAACTGCACCCTGCTAAAGGAAAATTAACTTTTAAAAAAGCAAGTAGAAAAACCCCAAACCCCAACATTATTTCACATTTTCTGAAACTCACTGTGAATTCCCTCCCTCTGCCAGTATTTCTTAGTGGCAAGGGCTAATTTGGATGAATATAGCTTTGCTTCAATATATTTATTTTCTCTCCCAATCATCACGACACACTTTAATTTTCTTTTTATTGATAACACTTCTTTTTAAATAATGAAGAGCAAAATCTAGTGTATCCCGAAGCCTAGCATATATTAGAGAATTGAAAGGTTTACTGTAAATGAAACATGGAATTTGCTATCAGACAGAAAGACAAGGCAATTCATTTAGATACAAAGAAAAAATTTTGTGATGCTTTTACACCAGCCAGGAACATTGCTGCTACATCTAGAAGTCACAAACACTCAAAGTAGACAGCTCTTACAGACTCCTAGGTAGTCACAACATGCCAGGCTGTCATAGGCTCACTGATTGCCAAAACAGTGGTGATCAGTGCAGGACTCAGAGGCAACTGCAGACCAGCTGGGATATCACTACCCAGGAAGAGCCTTAAAATGTAAAAAAAAATAAATCAAACAAATTCCAAATAGATGCAACTGCACATCACAATGTGAGAGCCTAAACACCTGATCTATGGAAAAATTTATTAACCAAAATATTTATGAGACAGGAAATGTTTAAAAAAAAAGAGAAAACTTACACTTTGAGGCACCATTGTGATTTTAATTGATACATGGGACAATGCTCACGGAAGAGCTGAGCAAGTGCAGAATGCAGGACGTGAAAATAACATAGAGCTGATGCACTGTAGGCAGCCAGTTCCTCTCAGAAACGTGAGAAGTCTCACTGTTGCGGAAATGGAATGCTTTCAGTAATGTGTCAGACTCCCCATTACCCACACAGCATCACTCTGTGGAGCTGTGAAGGGCTCAGAAATGGACCAACACCACTCACATGAGACCCTTCATGCCCTGCAGCTTGGCCCACCCAACACCAGCACCATGCAAACCCAGCCTGGGGTGCAGACACCTTCCAGTGCTGCGATCAGTCAGAGAAACTGCCCAGAACTCACACAGCATGACCACAGAAAGGTGTGCCTTTGAAACAGAACTCTCCCAAACTGCATCTGCCCGCAGCCATTCATTCCTACTTTCTCCATTTCTCAGAAGCAGAAAGCAAACAGCCTCCATCTACTCCTCCTCCAGGCAGCAGGCTCAGCCACAGGCAGCCACTTGCTGCTGCCCAAACACAAAAAAAGCTGTTAATTAATGACTGATAGCTCAGAGGAGATTCACCTGAGCTGAATGCTCTTCCCCAGTCCTGCTTCAGTGAAGTAAAGGACAGAGTTAAGCTTCTACACCAGCAACTCTGCTCTGGTGTTTCTCTAAAATAATCGATAAAACCCTGGAGACTTTAGATCATCTTCTCATGTACAAATTCCTATCTTTGCTTACTGAAAGCAATTCCAACAAAGTTCAAGGAATCCACTAGCTTTTAATCAGGAATGTTTTGACTCAAGAACTGCAAGTGTCTTACCATTCTTACTGCTCAGAGGAAAGCATGTGATTTGCAATAAAGCTACCTGAAAATGTTTTAAAGCAATTTTTTCAAATGTACTTTTTATGACTCTCTCTCTGCACAGGTGGTCATGGCTAAAGATGGCTAACCTTCTAAAACAGATGAATGGATAGTATATGCACACATTCTGTCTTTGCTGAGAGCCTGGTCCAAAGCTCACTAGGAACCTCATTTCCAGCAACTTCCATGTGATGCCATTACCGAAAAGAAAATCAGTCATTAATAGACAGGGAGGCAAACTAACAGTGACATGCTTGGAGGTGGCCTGTATGCCATGCCATGAGAAAGAAGGCACCCACACAGCCTCCCTGGCAACTGCTGAGCAATTTCAGCCTCTTGCTTGGAGGTGGTTCACTCAGAGGCAATTCACATTTGTCCATGCCTGAATTCTGCAGAGCAGGCCCTCTTGCCTTTAACGCAGTCAAAACACCAAGTGTGCAACGACCAGTTGTAACAGACGAGAATGATGAACAAGATTTTTTTAAAAGTTCGAGGTGGTTGTTACCTCTTTGCTACCCTGCAATACCTTTTCCCTGTCCTGTTACATTTTCTGTTACCATATAGTCAGTGTTTGAAATTATTCCACTATATTCTAGAATTGGCTATCATCCTCCACAAGTAAACGAACACATTCACAGCCAGTGCACAGGGAAACCAATTTTATTTACTTTTAAAGTTAAGTGCAAAAAGTTGCAAAACCTTTGGAACAGCAGCTTAATGGCACAAGTTTATTTGAACAGTGTCAATCACACCTCACTAGAATTACATGTTAAAACATGGACTTATGCCCAAAACAGTCTCTGTAAGCTGATAAAAGGTAGAGTCAGCACTGAAGCTTATAACATTTATCTAGTGAACCTGTAAATCAAATGAAATCCCAGAAGTAGCTGAATATTTTTTCATAAGGAGAGTATGGCCAAGAAGCTGACAAACTTTTCCTTATTAGCATCACTTTTACTAGAAATAAAACCAAACTGAATATCTCCTCTCTTTGAAACAGCCAACCTGATCTGCATTTTACAACATCAAGGTGTCAAGGTCAGTGTGACATTACTCACCCAACTGTCCCTGAGGATAAACTGGAACATTATTCATTGTAAAAATAAATTACACCATGTCCTAGCCAATCAATTCTATTCAGGCAGAGAGATGAGAGAATGAGAACAAGAGACTGCAGTTTTGTCTGTCTGCTCTGTGTCAAGCATTATAGACCTGTCCTCTGTTAAAATCCATTCTCTACTTGCAGCAGGGGAATTGTTTTGGAAAAGGTAACAACTTTCTCCATAAAGCAGAGACTCTGCAGTATGAGAACATCACCACAGTCTTCAAGAAAGACTGGCTTGTTCCGAAATGAGCAACCTTCCCTTTGAGGGGGACAACAACTTACCAGAGTTTAGGAGATGGCACCCCCCATCACCAGCTCTATTCAGCATCGCTTGCTGTGACCTGGACAATGCTCTCCTGAAAGGAATCACTCTTGGCTGCAAAAGCCGCTGCTAAGCGTCACTCAGCCCCAACCCTGGTGCTGCCCTCTGCAAAGGCATCCTAAACGCAGGACTCATGCCTAGGAGCATGCAGCTAAAAACATGACATAAGGGAACAGCCTGATCCTGAAGCCTCCAGGGAGCTGGAAGAGCCCCAGCCTGCACCACTGTCCAAGAATCACATTTATCAAAGTGCTCCTTTGTGCCGGGTTTACCACCATGTCATCTGAAATTATATCACCTCAACAGGCAGTTTAACTACAGGTACTTTATTTAGTATTCTTTCCCACCATTCCTCTTCCCTCATAATGTATTAGTCATCTCAACTCCTTTGCTTTGTGAGAACAGAAAGAAAAAAACTCCAAGCCTGTCCTTGCTTACTTAGATCTTCCCTTGCACCACGTAAAGCTGGCTGTTAGGTGGGTGCAAGCTCACGTCTGTCTCTTGGTAGGGGTGTGAATGCATTTACTTTTCTTTTTCCTCTTGTTACTCTGCTTCCCTGCAGTGTTTCGATTTCTTTTAATTTGAAAAGGCTAGAGGGATTCCTGGAACTTTCGAGCTAGGAGCTAGATGAGGAACATTCACAACAGGGATGTTTGAGCCTGTTTCCCCACCTCTCACCCAAAACATACACACTACTGAAAATTATTCTCTTCCTGCAGCAAGAACTTGAAGTGACCACCTGACAGGACCTTATGCAGACCTAACAGATGCCTTTACATGGTGCAAGGGAAGATCCAACCAAGCACAGGCCATGCATGGGCACCCCTGCATGTCCTGGAAATTCCCAGTGCCAGAATCCTCTGCTGTGCTATCAAAAGCACAAAGTCACAGACACTGCAGATGGAGATGACACTGTTTGGCATCACCCAAGGAATATTGCCACCATATAAATTCTTATTTAAAAGCATTCCTTTTGAAATTACATTAACACAACAGCACTAAAGAGTCAAGAATTAGGAAGTGTTAAGCTAAAGCTAACTTATATGAGTTCTAATTCCACCCAATAGCATTGTTTCTACAAACACAGTCATACTTTTTTTTCTGCCAACAGAATCCATGGTTTTATTCAGGACACAGAAGAGAGGGAAATAATTTAATAATTTAATTTAATATAATTATAATAATATAATAATTTAAATTTCTCATTATTACTACTGTGAAATGCAAGCCATATTTAAGCAGACTGAATCAAGTATATACCAAATACAGCATTTTCTTATTTGTATGGTCCATTCAAAGAGCACCACCAACTCAGCTGCCCGATGAATACTAAAGGCTATTAGCTCACATGCACAAAGACATGACCAAAAAATAAACACCATATTTGGGTAACACAATAAAGTCACACTTATACAAAAAGAAAACTGTGCAGCCACAAAATTTGCTCTGTGTGGGCATATTGAGTTCTCCTAGTGCAGAGATCATCTTTGCCAGCTCTGCAATACCTTGCCTCAACTCAACACAAACTTCCTCAGTTAATGAGGCAATGGTCCTGCAGAGAAGAGCCCCCTTTACTACATCTCACATGCAAATCTATTCTTCATACTGAAGGAACAGATCTGTGAAAAAGAAAATAAGCACAGAATATAGCTTCATAATTAAAAACTACTTGCATAATGGCAGCCAATAAAGGTTATGGAAGCAAAGAAGACCATACCAAATCACAAAGTATTCCTTAAGTCACAAATTTATACATCGCTGGGTATGAGTAACTATCTCAAAAATTAAAACAGCTTTCTGGAAAAGAATATTGTTTTTAACAGAGCATTACCCTAAAAGGAGCTATACCCACCAAGCATTTAATTTGAGGAACTTGTATTAAGAAAAGGCTGCATTAACTATGCTAGACAACACTGACACCTAACATAATTTTTTGAAATAAACTTAAAAAAAATCATAAAAGTGCATGCATGCATGTGGGCATCAGGTTTAATAAAGTGTTTATGAACTATAAAAGATATGTGAATTAATGCAATAAAAGAAGGCAGCTTATGAAAAACAAGTATTTATGATAATGGCATAGCTTTGTCAACATTTGGTAAGATACCAAAAAGCACCATTAAAAGTTTTGTCCAGAATAAATAAAAGTGGGTTGGAATACATTTATTGCAACAACAAACGTGATTGGAAGTTTAATGTAAAATAAACTTGTAAAAATGCTCTTAAGAGGTTTTGTGTTTTTAAGTCACTGGATCAGTTAATGTAATTAATAGAAGCCATCCTATTAGAGGATATTAAAATTATGCAAAAAAAAAAAAATTTCTGCAGTAAACAGTTCTCTTAAAAAGCTGCAAACACACAACTGAAGTCTTCCCAGGGCAGAGGAAGGGATCTATTTTACTATGCCCATATTCCAAGGCCTTATAAAAATAAAGCAAAAAAACCCTTCAAAACAAGCTAAAAGGAAAGGAAAAAACTAGTCAAATCATTAGCATAATGCTTGCTGAGCTCAAACAAGCGAAAAAAACCCACCAAAAACTTTGAGAAAAGGCAACAGATAACTAGTATGTTAAATATGCACAGCCAGGAGAGGGATGTACAGATGCAAATAAACACTGGTTGCTTGATGCAGCTTTGGTGCAAAACAAAAAGCTCCAGAACATGGAGGCTAAGATAAATGCCACATGCCGCAAGCAAATTGCCAGTCTTTGGCAACATGGAAATTAGTGGTATTTGGTTATCTGCAAAAACAACAGTATAAAGAACACTGATTAAATCATCCTAAATTTATCATCTCTCACAAGACGGTTATAAAGATAATCAAAAAAATCCTAAACAATAGGAAGCTTTCAGCACAGACACCTGATTTTATATACCATAAAATTTATCTCAAACCATCAAACTCCATTTAGAGCCAACTATAGCTGCACAAGAATTAGCCACTATCTACACAAAATAAAGAATGTGGATAGTTAAAGGCAGAACAAATAAAACATCTCATCTATTTTAAAGACTGAAGACATATCATTCTTTTCTCCCCTAACTACATTCCTCTCCTTGGTTCTCCTCTTCAGGTTCATTCCTTCAACCCTCCCTGTTGCTGCAATATTTAGTTCTATGCTGCTGCTCTATCTTAGCACTGTTGCTCCCTTTCCCCCCACACTTCCCTATTTGTCTCTCAGCTCCTGCTCAGGGTTGCCATTTTCCAGAACCACTGTAATTAAAACTGCTACCTAACTCCAGCCTCTCACATCTCCTTTTTCACCAGTCTATTCCTCAGCCTTCCTCATCATACTCCAAGCTCCTCCAAGCAGTGAGGAGTGGCAAAATCAATGAAGAACACCTGCTCTCAGATCTGGACCCACTGCAGCCAACAAGGCCACAAGAAGCCCTGCGCAGCTCATGTGCCAAAAGCACATCTGACCTCAACAGTCACACACATTTCAAGAGAAAGGAACACTACTCCACACTGATATAGCCTCTGGAGACTGTAGGTGCTAACAAGCCCACGTAAGAAATTCATCTCCACAAGCAATAGACATATCACCAGTGTCACAGGAGCCACACTCCTCTTTCTTATCCACATGCTGAAATATCAAATAAGACTTTGACAAAAGGTTCTTGGAAAACATCAGCCTTAAAACAGAGTTCCAATTTGTTGAATCTTATCATGCCAAGTCCTAAAAATCTGTAAGACTAAATATAAAATCTTACAAATAACGGGGGAAAAAAGAAAAAAGGACCAAGCCATTTTATTATGGAAACTATCATCTTTTCTGTCAATAGTGACTGGAGGCCACTAAAGCTGCAGGTATGTCTGCATTCACCTTTCCTTTACAATGTCAATCTTTACACCACTCTCAATGATTCTAACCCTCCAACCCAAAGCTGGGACCTATCCCTGATCTCAAAATGAGGATCTCTTACACCCTTGTATGGGTATTTTTCCCTAAGTTCTAAATTCCATTTTAATTTCCGTTCAATTTTCATTGCTTGAGAGATATTTGGATGGACATAAAATCCCTTTGACTTAAACTTTTCTTTTCCTGCCAAGGAGCAATCCCTTCCCTTGAATACTCACTGCCAATTGTACTTCACATTTAAAAAAAAACTTAGAGGCCCACTGTCATTCATCAGTCACACCAACGCAATGTTTTCCACATTCTACCCATGCTTTCATTCCGTTTAAAGGAAGTGTTGGTGCCCTGCTTCATTAAGCTCCAGGAACATCACCAGGCAGTTTTTGTTTAAGTCCATTTTTTTGCTTTCAGAGGAAATATGATGAGCACTTGATCCTTTTCTTGCCTAATTCATTCCTGCTCATTCCAAATGTCAAAAAGTAAATTAGAACCAGAGAGTCATATGAGTCTGACCAGGCACCAATGAGCATTATTTTTGCCACCAAACAAGTCATGTACCCAGCTTCTCTCATAAACATTGCCCAGCAAAGCTTTATTCTTATTCAAAGAAAAATTAAAGTGATGTATGGGAATCCTAACAGTTAACATTTGGAGCATGTTTGAAGATGATTAGACACTTTCAAAATTCATAGCAGGGACCTGGGTCTCTCCGGGAAAACCTGGCCTGTGACAGAAATCTCTCAAGAGGAATGTCACCAATAAAACATGCAAGTAGAAAAAATAACACTGCTAAGCAAATAAACTCTGTGCATGATTAAGAAGTGTAATCTTTGCAAAGATTAGCATATTTTCAAGTTAAAGTTGCATATGTGAAATGGCATGAAAGGGAGGATGTTCTATAATTAGATCTACATTCAGACACATTTTAAGTTTTGCAGGACTATTCTGTCAAAAGAAAACATTATAAAAAATTCAACCATAGAGCAACTGACTTCAAGAGGCAAAAACTCAGCTGCCTTTAGATAAAACTTTTACTTATATATACACACACATATATATACGTAGATTGAGTTGTATCTTCACCAAAAGTTAACTGAGGTCATCGGAAAAAGAAGTAATGTTTAAGATCACTATCACATCAGAAGCACACCTGTTATGTGAGAGGACACACATAGGTTGGATGTGAATCTTTCCCATCACCCAAGGTGAAGTGCCAGGAATTCCTCAAAAGAGGAGAAGGAAGTGAGTCTTATGGACAAGTTGATCCCCACCTATGCTGTTTTAAGATCAGGAATTCACATTTATCACATTTTCTGGGACTTGGGGGAAAAAAAAAAGAACAACCCACGAAACAATCAATATTTTAATAATTAACAACATTTAAGTAAGCTGAAAGTTAATAATCTGTTTTCAGCAAGGCATTTAATTATGTAGCAAACACTATTGTTTACTCAGACCCTTAATTAGTTCAGTTTACTCCTTGTGCACAGCAATTAAAAACTGCAAGTCCTCTAGGTGTAAGTAGCCTAAAGGAAGGTTTGGGGTCCCTCTGTTTAAGAGTGCACTGGTACAGAAAACAAATAAAAGCAAGTAGATAATAACTTCAGTTATGCAAGTATGTAATGAGAACACAGATGAAGTCTAAGACAATTGTTGAGCTCACACTTATCTAGCTACCTGCTAAACTAGCACGGGCAAGGCACGGAGGCAGTCCAGCTCTTCCTTGCAGCTGGGTCTAATGGTGTTCATTTCTCACTGGAAGGCACTATTCATAGCCAGGTCAGCTGTAAAAAACACCTCAAGCACTCACAATATGAAGCTCAGCTATGTCTTTTCTGAGGTGTGCCTTGACATCCTTGACAGTCTATTTCAAGGAATTACTTTAAACAAAAACACGGTACAGTTATAACTAAGAAATTTCTGGAAAACATACAGTCCTGCCAACTCCTCCAGCTCCCACAGACACAGCAAGATGATATCATATCCCACAGCAGGCTTGTCCAGCAGTGCAAAACCCGTAATTCTTCCTAGAAGGTCTCAGGTGACCAGACCTCTACCTGACATATGAATATCATGCTTCCATCACATGTGCATTTCAACATCTGGCCATATGCAAAGTTTCCTGTCCTATAACACATTTGATGTATTTTGGTTGCAGCAGCAGGTGAATTAGAGCAGAGAGCCTTTCATTGTCCCTACAGAAAGTCACATCTCAGCCCAGCTGGGGCTGCTCTATTATATGTACCTCAATCTGCAGTTAAGCAGTAGTTTAAAAAGTTGTTTCTTTTGCTTAAGCAAAATTGATAAAATGGAGAATGGCATTGCCATGTGACTCAAAATAAATGCCTATTAATAACATCTATCTGTTAATTATTTAATTTTTTTTTTCTGCCAACAGCCCCTATATCTACCCTTGAGATGAGCAACATATGTTTGAGAGTTCTGTGGTATACTACCAGATGGAGACTGACAAACAGAGGCAGAAGTGAACTTGAAAGACTAAGATTTTTTTATTATTATTACTTTAAGCAAACTGAAATTGCCAATTAGCCTGAGACAGCTTCTGGTGCAAGGAAATATAAATTTTGAATTGCTTAGGGGTTAGCAAATGCAAAGAAATATTTTTCACTGAAAAAAGGTCACACCCCTTTTTCAGCATTATGGAGAACTTTCTGGAAGCTTGGTTTTATTAAAGCAAAGAAGGGAAGAGATTTAATAAATGTCTAATCATCTTTAGAGTATCCAATATTTGAAGTGAAATTTATTTTCTGGCATGCAAAAAGACAAGCAGGTACTTTATACACTCACAAAGACATCTGCTGTCTTGGTTCTAAAAGACCATCTCAAACTGCGAAGCTGGATGATTAAACAAAAAGTGAGAGAAGTGAAACCAGACAAGGTTTAACTTGGTCCCTTGAACCAAATGTTCCTGCCATGCATATAACTTCAAAAACTGTCTGAAGGAAAACTCTCATACAAATGCCTGCTTCCTCAGCTGTATTTCCACAGAGCCCTCCAGACAGCAATGTAGCTTCCTTTGGTCTGCTTTGTGCAGGTGACATTGGAGCTGCACCACCTCAGCACTGCTATCCACAGGAGGTTTCACAAACAAAGTTTCACACATCTTTTAAGTTTTTGCTTCTTCTGGCATTATGGCACTTGTTCCAAAACTCCCTCCCCCTCTGAGTTTGAACGGTGTGCAAACACAAGCAACTCAGGGAAAGGGAAGAGGACCAGGACATTGGATTTAATCCTGCAGCACAGCAGATGCCTCAGGAGTGCAGAATGCTTGAAGACCAGCCCTGGATGACCACGTTTGATAGCAAGGGGCTGAGTGGGATACTAAATCTCATTTTAGAAAAGATTAGCTGCAGAAGCTTTTCCAATGGTCCAGGACTCCAGCAGCAGTGACACAAAATCTGGCTGTGGCAAAAGTCTACATGTGATTCTCACCTGGGTCATGGTGCAGCATGCCACAGACCCAAAGCACTCATGGCAACACCTTGACAAACACAAGGAGGATCTGTTTACTTTCTCAGCCCTTCTCCTTGGTGGGCACAACAATCACAGATGGATTTAGTTTGGGATCAGATGGATTCATTTCAATACTTTTGGTTTTCTTGCTTGTGTAGCAGGGAATAGAATCTTCAATATTACTGTACATGATACCATTACAATTGTGTAATTTTGTAAGTACAATTACAGCTCTTGGGAAAAGAAAGGCACCACACAAGAAGGAAAGTAATAATTCATGACTTAAGCAACAGCCAGGTCTAACTTAAACACTAATGCTGGGTCAGGACTGTGCACACAATTTCCACGATCTCTGCTGCACTACAATAAGGTTTGTCTGTATCTCATAACCCTAGGGAAATTGCTTTCAACAAGCATAAAATCCTCATGGTCAAAACTGCTAACCTCTGGTACTTGAGAGTTCCAAGGTTAACATCTCACTTCCACCTGAAGCCTCATGCAGAGCCCCTATATAAAGGCACATCAGGAAAAGAAGTTCTGCCATCAGAGAGAAAATGGGGAGTGCTGGAAGAGGGTCTCAAATGTAGGCTAAAGCAGGGGGAAATGAGAAAGATCAGACCTCAATACATTCTTGCAATTGATAGTACCCTGGAGCAGCAACCCAGTCTGATCTCTGCATTTCCACACCCCCATGTGAAGCTCAGCTCATACAACCTCTGTGACTGGGCAAAATTATAGGGTGAAGTACAGCTGTGGTGCCAGATCTCTCTCCACAATTTAATCAGACTGACTCCATCTCTAGTAGCCAGAGGCAGCCACAAGGTTCCTACCAGAGGTCATCAGGTATTACTGCTGGGCTAGTCTGCCACCAGAGAGACTTTCAGGTCTCTCACACCACAGGCTGGAAACCAATGTTGTTTCCAGGGGTCCCCAGGCTGTACTTTACCTGATGATCTGGGAGAACAAAGAAGCAGGTGTCACCATTGCAACACAAAACATAGTAAGGAGAGGATAATACAGATAATAAAGTGAATTACAGAAGACAAGTGATTCAAGCAAAGGTGAATGACAATGGAAATTATTAGATAAAAAAAGTAAACTATTTCAAACTAGAAGAAAGGTAGATTTAGAGAGCATAGGGAACTACAAAGCACTGGAGCCTCATGGACAACATCAGTTAAGGCATACAAGCCATCTGGCCCTTGACCAGCACAAGAAACACCACAATTTAATGAGATCTTGGTGGTGCAGAAGTCCTCCAAAGGCCCGTGTCTGGTTGTTCTAGAAGACTTCAGAGTAGTACAGCCAAATTGTCAGGTCTTATACCTCCCTCCAAGACTGAGAAGAATCCAGTGCACTCCTGGGGCACAGCTCCTGGTTTAGTTTCCTCCAAAAAAACAGACACCAAAGCTGCTCAAACTAAATCAGTCTCAGCAAGCAGCACTATCAGGGGTTGCTTCAAAATTCACTACTGTGCCATAGCAAGATACCAACACAGATACATACTGGCATCAAACTAATTCAGGTGTCAGACCCCTCAAAACTAGAGACAGGTTCTAAGCTGAAACAAAAGCATTTAAAGATTTTAGATTTTGAGTGGAGATCTGAGCAACAGCCGTATCTGTGTTGATGCAAGTCTGTAGCCAGCCTTAGTGCAGTCCAGTGCATATAGGAGCAACTGATGTGGCTACTGTTCACATAACTCTTGTAGGAAACTAGTACCTCTGGAAGGTTTTTTAATTAAAAAGGATTTAGTGCTATTAAACAATAAAATATCAGAACCCCAGAGGAGGCATAATTGCAAGATGAATTGTGCAGCTCCACAGTTTCCAAATCCACATGGTGTTACTGGCAGCTGGCCTTCAATTATGAGAAGGTAACAAGAAAAAGCACACAGCCAGTGACAGTGAGGCAAGGTGCCCGTTGTCCCTTAAAGGAGCCCCTACTGCTCCCCTCAGAGCTTCTGCACTGACTGGGCTTTGAGACAGCCATGGCCCTAAACCTTGCTCTTATCTCTCCAACTACAATGTGGATAGCAAGTTGTGCAAGGTTTACCTGGTGTAACTTCAATGCTCTCATAACCTGAGAGGGCTTCACATACAGGAGCAAAAGTTTCAACACTCAGCCACAAGTATAGGAAATTTGCCTTCTACAAGCTCTGGCTGTGGGCCAAGATCTGTACTGGCAACTTTGCAGAACAAATTCATTTAACAATAACCTCTCTCCTGCTACTTCAGCATCTCCCCACAAAGACCTGCCCTCAGTGGGAGTTGCATAAGAACAAATAAAAGCCAAAGAGAGTTTGAGTGAAATAGCTTGCACAGATTTGAGAGAATTCTGTAGTTTGCTCTTTCAAAGATGTATAAGCAGGCCAAAAAAAAAAAGAGCATTGCTTTGGTTTGAGTTTTTTTGGGGGGGTAAGGAAGCAAGGCATGCAGAAGTTAAGCATGTGCTTGTTTTGACAGTCTATACATTTTATTTTGTATTTCAAAGCATTTCAAAATTACACTTGAAAACCAAGAAATCTTCCCAAAGAGAAAATTTAAGAATTTCCCTATAGAGCCCTGAACAGAATACTTTGTTTGACCAAAATCAGATTCTCTTCCACGTTCCATTTGCCCCAATGATCCTTCTTCTTGCTGTCAAGAAGCAAGGAAGAGCTCCCTCACTGTATGCACAAATCTATTTTATATGGCTCTCAAGGACACAGATGACTTTATGAACTTCTGCAATGTAGCTGCAGCCCAGCAGTGTCTGGGCTCCTCATTTGCTAGGATACCAACCCTTGTGCTGTGAGACACATCAGCCACCTATTTCTCATTCCAGTGACAATGATTTAACCTGCATTGAAGCAGAGGCTACTCTAAACCTCAGTTACTTTTGCTTTAGTGGAATACTGATTACCCAGATACCTGTAATATTCTTATTTCATAATTTTCTTTAAAGAAAATAATAAAGTTACCAATATGCTTGAAGCAGCTGCAATCACATCAATCAGGAAACTGATCTACATAAGAGAAGAAAAAAAAAAAAAAGGACAGAAAAAAGACAGACTCAGAGGAATGAGGAGAAATCCCCACATCTCAGCTGGGTGAAATTTCCAATCTAGTTTGCTTCATAACTACAGATGAAAAATGACAGCAGTGCAGTGCCACTGAAGAAAGAGAAAATAACCCAACCTTCAGACCACATCTTAAAAGTGCGCCCACAAATGAATACCCACCATTTCAGTGCAACTTATAATAATAAAAAAAATACTTTAAAAATTCAGGTTTAATTTACTTGCCTGTCACAAAAAAAAACACTCTATAGCAGGACAAGCATACATGGTTTTACGCATGTAATCTTGGTCTAATGTTGTGATCTTTTTTCTATTGTCATGAACATATTCCCAGCCCTCAGAGTCCATCCTTGCAGACAGCATGCCAAGAGTGACTCTTTCAGGGATGCTAACACACCAGCTAGGTAACACAACAAAAAGAAGTCTCAGCCTCAGCATTTCTAAGGAGATCTGACACAAGTGGGACAGTACTGACTGTCACTGTTGTACTTTATAGGCTGCCTTTGCAAGGAGCATTTTCAAAAAGGGTTGAAGATAAACATCGCAATCACAAGGAAAGTGATCTTGTAAGGAAAAATCTTAAAAATGCACGTATTCCTTAGCACAAAAGACCTGTAAGCCCATCATGCATGGCTTTGTCTGGCAAAAGACTGGTCTTGAGTCTCTCTATGCAGACAAATCTGAATAGGCACACAGCACTGAGCACCAGGTTAACTCTCAAGTTTCTCAATGAACAGATTCCCATCTCCCTGCAGTTGCTCTTGTACCCTGAAATAAATGAGCAATCCAACGAACTGAAGAAAGCTCTGCTGAACCATGCCCACAATGCAGGCAGGGATTCAGAAGTCACCACATTAAACGAGCAAGAAGAATGTCACACCTCAGTGAGCAGCTCTGTGGCATCACACAGGGACAAGAACTAACCAACATCCTGTGCAGCTGGACTAGTGACACAGCACATACCTGCTAAGCACGTAAAAAGTACTTTATACCATTTTCAGCTTGCCACTCTGCTAGGCAACCTGCTGGGCCACATCTGCTGTTGAGATTTGCAGAAGGGCAGGCTCAAGACTGACAGCCACTAGGACGAGAATGGTACACAAACAGCAAAAGCTATTAAAGCTTTTTTATAATAGCTATATAAAGTTATTAGTTTGCAAAACCTGTAATTCCCCAAGGAACTCTCCAGCTTTCCAAACATTTACCATGCAGATTCTCTTCATCTCATATTCTGGCTGACACCAACAGAAATTTGTAACATCTGACAATAATTGGTTACCAAGACTTATCTTACAAAAAAGAAATTAACAGAAGCAGAGAATCACAAAACAGTCAACATTGGATTGAGACTCTGGATATTTCCTAATACAGCGAGGAACTAGGGCAAGTTGTTCAGGTTCATGTCTAGTCAGGCTATGATCACCTTCTTCAAGTGACTTCAAAACCTCTCTGAGTCACCTGTATTTGACCAACCTTACCATAAAATAATTACATTTAAAGGAAATTTTCTGTATTTCAACATGTGAGTATACACACTGATAAGATCTCCACTGAGACCTTCTCAAGGCTGAAGAACACCAGCTTTCTCAGTCTCACCTCATAACAGAGACACTCCCACTCCTCAAACTCCACTCATTTGCTGGACCTGCTGAAGCAAGTCCATGTCTCTCTCATACTGGGGAGCCCAGAACTGGACAAAGCACTCCAGATGTGTCCCTCCCCCAGAGTAGAGGGGAACAATCACCCTTTTGAGCAACCACTAATACTTTCCTGATACAACCCAGGAAGCCATTGGTGTCCTTTACCTCAAAGGCACAGTGCTGCTCATGCTGAGCTTGGTGTGCACCAGTACCTCCAAGGCCTTTTCTGCAAAGTTGCTTTGCAGCCAGTCAGCACATACAACTATTCCTCCCCAGGGGCAGAACCTCACAGGGTTCCTGTCAGTCCATTTTTTCAGCCTTTTGTCTAATCCACACTTCATCAGTTTGTCAAGCAGATGTTACGGGAACCTGTGTCAAAAGTCTTATTAAAGTCAAGATGAGCACTTCCATTGCTCCTCCCTTAGCCACCACTCTAGTCCTTTTATTAAGTTTATCATGCATGATTTCACCTTCAGAAACCTATCCTGACTACTCCTATCACCTTCTTGTCCTTTAAGGGCTTGGAAATCGGTCCCAGGATTATTTGTTCCGTTACTTGCCTGGGGACTGACAGGAGGCAAATCATCTGTAATTCTCCCCAGATTCGCCTCCTTGCATGCTTGAAGACAGTGGCGACAACTGCAGGAATATCCCTCAATTGCCATGACCTTTCAAAGATACTCAAAAGTGACCTCACAGTGGTGTTTATCAGCTCATTCAGCATTGCAGTCTGAACCAGTGGTGAAAGCACCACGACGACCTTCCTCACTAGAAGCGCCTTTAAAAAGACACCTAGAGATGGACGGAGGCACAGGCACTCTCAGGTGCAGAGTGATTAGGTCTTTGTGAGGCTGCCTGAGCAGCAGAGCTGTGTTTGCCACCCCCAGGTGAAGCAGGAGTAAAAGCAGCAAGACCCGGTCTTTCCAATCTCCAGGAGAGTTTCCTCATTCCATTCCAAGGTCCAGAGGGAAAAAGAGCCAGCTGGCCCCAGGGGAGAGGGACTATATAGGGTAGCCAGGGGCAGGGTTTCACGTTTCATTCTTGGCCAATGGAGAAAGGAATTGGGAAAGGGACCAGTCAGGGAAAGGATCCAAAATGCACCAATGGGGGAAAGGAAAAAGCAGGAACTGAGGCTACAGCAAATCAGATGTGAAAAAATTAGCATCCTGTGGCAAGGATTCATGGAACTGTTTAGTTTTGCTCCCCATGAGCAAGAGGGAAGTGTCTTAAGGAGACTTCCCAGGGGGAGAACACAGCAGCTTGAAAGCAGCTCATAAGCTGCAAATCCTCCACAAGAGGGCAAGCTCTTCTGCAGTATCCTTAAGGGACACCACAATTTAGCACTTGTCAGTATATCCTACCAATTGATGTGGACTTGGGTATACCACATGAAAGTGTTCCATATTCTGATCCTTCATCCAGGTAGAGTAAGTCTTCATTGCTTCCAACTTTACCACTGATCACAGTGGCCTCAGATTGCTGAAGGTGAGTTTTACCAATAAAGGCCACCATGAAAGCAGTGAGGTCTTCAGTCATTTCCCCATCCTTTGCAAAAAAATTCTCCTGCTGCACTCAGCAGTGGATCCGAATTTTTTTCTCATATCTGTTTAGAAGCCCTTCTTGTTGCTCTTCATCTCACTTGACAAGATTCTGGGTGGGCTATGGCTTTCCCAATGCTATCCTTTAATGACCAGTGTATGCTTCCTGGATCACCTTTCCCTGCTTCCAGCTCGTCTGCATTTTCATACAGAAGTGGTTAAGTCATGAAGAGACTCAAACTCAATGTTTCCTCCATTTCAGTACCCCATCATACATAACATTTGGTTTCAAGTGACTCAGTTCAATTCCCAGGGGATTTCTGGGGGTGTACCCCAGCAAGCTTTCTACAAACTTGAAAACCTGACTCCTAGTCAAGGGAGCAGCAGTCTTAAACATTTGAGTACACTTGGCTGAATCACTTTGTACTTGATGATGACTTTCCCTGAACATGTTTGAAGGTACTTCCAAACAATGTCGCATCTTTTCCTCCTCTCCATTTGCAGTAGGTGATGGAGATGGAAGTCCTGCAGTGCTAGAACCTATTTCAAGTTCCAAGCAGGGGGCTAAGCAAGAACAAGTAATAAACATGCTTTAGTGACCACTCTAAATCACAAGGTGTTTAATTTTCTATTGCTCTAGATCTTCTATTACAAAGACATTACCTCTTCATCACAGCAGCTCATTAGCATTCACTTTGAACATGACTCCACAAGATGTCACAGAACACTATCAGGTCATGTTAATTCAGGCTCCTAAATTGCATACCTGGCACTGATACAACCTTCTTGTTTTATACTGGACAGTGAAAGGCCTCCTTGTTCCATTCTTATTCCTGGCTGATAAAACAGGGGTTGAGGTATATGCACAATTTGCTCAACAAGGGAACACATCCAAAGGTTTAATGATTTTCTGAAGTATTTTGCAATTCTCCCTAGCAAGGAGTTTACAGAATGCTGCTCTTCTTCTCTCTGAAACAAACACCATTTTCAGGATAATTAATTTTATAAAAAACTTATTTCCAAAAGTGTGAAGGATATTGCACATTCAAGTAATTTATTAACCTGCAGTATTGCATTAAACCATGGCCTTTTCCAGCAGTGGTTTCAAGAGCAGTTGGAAGTCCAGGGTCTTAAAGGCTGAAAGTAAACAGGTTTAGAGGAAAGAAGTTAAAGTCTGTGAAGAGATTTAGGTATCCAGACAGAAAAGCATGATTGGAAAAAACTCTGCAGTATGCAATAATTTTATGTTAAATATGAGGTAAATATTAATTCCATCCATTTGAAAAAGCTTGTTTATCCTTTCCAAAAGCATAAAATCTCTAATAACCTGAGGAGGATTAGCAAACAGCACTTTAACTTCTGAAGTCACTTAGGAAAGCAGGCAAGGCTGAAGAGGTAGCCAAGGGTGTCCTCTGCAAAGAGAGGCTGGAGCTGTCCCATGCTGGACATGACTGGTTCTAAAGATCCACTGCAGGGTACAGCTGAGCCCCTCAGCCAAGATCACAGAATCAGCTAGATTCAAAATGACCTTTGAGATCATCCAGTCCAACCTATGACCTAACACCACCTTATCAACTAGGCCATGGCACCTCAGACAAAACATATGAAAGAAAGAACCAAACACTGCCTGGCAGTGAGGGGTGAGAAAAGTGTGAGAAAGAGCCCTGTGCAGAGCACTAAGGTCAGAGAAAGACAGAGGTGAGGTGAGCAGATGCTGCAGGCAGCAGGGCAGAGACTTCTTCACAGCCCCTGGGCTTCCATGGTGGATGAGGTAAACTGACTGCCAAACAGCCCCAGCTGCTTTCCCTCCTCAACAGGATGGGGGAAAAATACTAAGATATTTACCTTGACCAACAAGATATTACAAGTAACCAGGAGAAATAATGGGAAAAACTGGGACTGGATGTTGCCACAGAGGTTAACAACTACAGGAAATCCTTTGTGGTTGTAAAGTGGTGAAGGGCCAAGGGGTGTAGTAGTGTTATGTGTGTAAATTTTTAACCTTTGTCAGTGTTGATTTAAGTGTGGGAATTTCGATTTTGATTTAAGTGTGGGAATTTACACACATGCCCCACCAACCCTTCAAGATAATGACAGTTTAATAAGTAGAGCAAAAGCTGCACATGCAAGTAAAGCAAAATAAGGAATTTATTCACTGCCTCCCATTATCAGGCAGACATCCAGCCACTTCTTGGAAAGTACGGCCTGAGCACATATAACCATTATGTGGGAAGACAAACACCATCATGAATGCCTCTACTCCCTTCCAGCACTTCTTCCCCCTTTCCCTGAGCTTTACTGCCAACCACATCATAGAGCAGCAATATCCCTTTAGTCAGATCAGATCAGCTGTCCCAATGATGTCATCTCCCAACCTCATGCAGACCCCCAGGCTCACTGGCCTCAGGCAGGGCTTGGAGTGAGTGCTTTGATGCTGAGCAAGGGCTGTTGTGAAGAAAGTAACCTCCAACCCAACGAGACCCAATATCATCTCCACCCCTTATTTCATGCTATTTGTATTATGCCCAGGTCCCATACTGTCTTGGGTTATGGAACCCAAAATGTGTATTCTATTTCATCTGTTGAAAGCAGTTGGGGAGATGTTTTTTTTCTTTATCTCTTGTAACTATGGGAGGAGGGGGTTGGATGCCTTCTGATAATGGGCCAACTGCTAAAACCAGGTGTGGCAGTGTTTCTTATCTTTTTTACCTGCTGTCCTCCCTCCAGGGGGATATTTTCTGCTAATGGGCCATTAAGGCTCACCAAGGACGTGACACATTCCATCATCCCATTGTGAGATGCTCCACCCAGTGGGGGGAGCCAACCATTCCTACCTGGATAAAAACTGAGACGTAGGAACACAGGTACCTGGCTTCACCCAATTCCCAGAGGAAGACTGGACCCTTCTCACCATCACTGGACCCTTTTTTTACAGGATCATCTCTACTCCAACAGAACTACATCTGCCACTCCAGGAGGACTCACTTTTGGACTGCTTCCACCACCCTGACCAACAGGGTGTCAGGTTGTAGCCCTGACTCTGTCAGGGTTTCTAGGATTGCTGTTTGTTTGCTGGTTTGGTTGGGTGGTTTTGTTTTCTACTACATTTGTATTGTTAATATTCCTAGTAAAGAATTGTTATTCCTATTCCCAAATCTTTGCCTGAAAGCCCTTAATTGCAAAACTATAATTTGGAGGAGGTGAGGGGTTTACATTCTCCATTCCAAGGGAAACTCCAGCTTTCCCTGGCACATACCTGTCTTTCCAAACCAAGACACATATACAATACATTTAATTAATCTCTAACTGTCCCATCCCTTCTCTTTGTCATTCCTGATATCCATCTGCACCAACACAACATGTTCTCCATACTTACACCACACACTTTGCACCCATCAATCAGAACTATATATCCTCATTAACTAATATTCTCTGTCCTTTAACAGAGGCCAAAGCCAATTCTCCACACCACAGTAGCTGGCTAATAAACTGTTTCATTTAGACTTTCAAGCATAGAAAGTTCTTCACAAAGAACAAGCTGTACAAGTCACTGGTTTGAAAGACAGAATGCTAGACAAAGTGATCAAATACACCTTGTCTTTAGGTGTACATGCACGTAATGGTGCAAAACCTAAAGGTGGCATTCAGTCCTTGATAGAAGAAGTCTTTGCAACCACTGAAGACGCCTTCATCTCACAGCGTTCTGAAAATAAGTTTATCTCAGGAAGCAGCACAAAACACTTTCACTTTAGACTTTTCTTTCTGTATCTTCTACAGGATGAGGTACCAGTTACCTTTGCTACTTTTATTATCTCAATTTTCCAACTAAGCCACTATGACTGTTAGATAGCCGTCAGCAAGCATGCAGAGCTAAGTTATTAACAGTCACCATTACCCAAGCAGCAAAACCAGATGAGAGCAAAAAATATCCAAACACAACCTTTAAGAAGTCTATTCTCTCATCTTCATCTCCTGCCAAACAGAGATAAAGGATGTATCATACTGATATCCATCCCTGCTTTTATGTTACAGAGAGCTGACTGCACTCAGACATTTAAGCCAATCCTGTCCTTGCTAAGACCGGGCGAGGAACACAGGATTGGTTTAAAGCTGTGCCTATAAGAAAAGATTCTTACCTGTATTAGCCCAGGGAAGATACCAGGGGCAGCTGACATTCACGTAGGTGCCAGGCAGTCCATCTGGCCAGCAGGCATAATCGTCAAATGTTCTGTTGCAGAACTTGCCTTCTGCAGAGAGAGAGAGAGGAGGTTCATGCCAATGCCTTGTACTAATACAGCAAGAAGAAAAAGACAGAAGAGCAGAATATAAAAGGAAATACAGACACATACACTTAAGCTCTGCTGTGGAATTATATGGCATTTATTTATCCAAAAGAATGAATTTATCTTCACACAGGAAACTCTTGTTTCAGGGAGGAACCAAGGAACAGATTAGGGTCTTACACTGAAGCAATAGACAAGAAAGTAATGGATTAGTATTAATTTATTTATTTTTTTACACCCTTACTTGTTATAGTTTAATTTAAAATAATTTTTGCTATGAGTACCAAAGATAATAATTCCTCAGAATGGTTCAAATTCATGCAGTTGAAAAGCCTATCCTAATATATAGGTTCACCAATGAAATATCCACACACAACCATAACTTTGCATTACAGCTTAATCAACGTGAGAATACTTCAGATTCATCAAGCTGTCATTCTTAGAGGGCAGCACTCAACTGCTCAACAGAATAATGCAGCAGAGGGAGATGAATGTATCCCTGCCATTGTCATCAGCTACTGCTCTCACTCTGACATAATAATGTAGTTAAGACATTGAATATTAACAGTTTTGAAATAATTCTTCACAGGCACAACTTTAGACACATCTTCAGTGTGTCACAAAAGCACTGAAGCAGAGGAGAGGCTGCATGGTGTCCAATTGTGAGCATTATTGACAAGTCACCACTTTCTAAACACAGTGAGGCTGGCATATCACAGATGCTCTCAGCACATTACAGCAGCTCAAACACTAAGACAAGCTCATTCTCCTTAAGTCACTTGCCTTTTTTTCCAAAGCCATTTCAGCATTCTACAAGGCTCAGAATAATTCATACCAACTTTACAACCCACAAACTCCTAGCTGAATGTGAGCAGCATGGTCCCAGATTTCCTAACACCTTGACCCCGAAGAAGTTTCAGGTCTATTACATTAGTGGCTCTTTGATATGGTACAGCTACCACTTGCCACTGCATAACACTCTGGGCCTAAGGACAAACATCTTTACAATGAAATTGTTCCATAAAACACTTCCCCCAGCAGAGGGAAGAGTCCCACAGAGAGCAGGCAGGAGCAAATGGGATAAAGAAGCAATGGACCAGAAAGAAGTATTTTCAAGTTCATAATCACTCCCTTGCTACTGTTATCATGCATTTTAAAAATTAGCACATCCTATTCCTACCAAATCAGCTTACCTGCCACAATGGGGGGTGTCTCATACAAGTATTTCTGGCACTGGAGCTGATATTCCTTCCATTTCTGCACAACCTCAGAGAGGGACCCATCTGAACCCTGAAATAGAAATCATGAATCTCAGACATGGCAGGGATTTAAACTGTAGGGTTTTTCAGGCAGAATGAGTAGATGAGTGTGAAAATTACTACAAAAATCCAGAACAGCACTCCTTATCACAAAGGCTACAAGATGACACTATGTATTTGCCTAATTTCAACCAAAAAAAATCCCCTTCTATTTGCACCACAAGGAAACAAAAATCCCGCAAACTATACCGTACCCTCACTAAAACCCACACTGAGCTAACCTTGCTCTCTTGAACCTGCCCCAGTTGTGTAATTTATCTCATGAAAAGACAGGGACAGCAGTAAGTCCTTTATTAGTACAGGTTTTCTTTTCAGCTGCAGTATTTCTGCTTTCCCATAAATGAAAACACATTAATTCACCATATTCAGCAGATATTCCTCAAGCAGTCTTCCAAAATGTGAAGGAAAGCTTTTCCAGCCTTTTTTTGCTTTGATGAACAGCTTTTCCCTGCATCCTGTATATTTTCCTGCAACTGCAAAAAGAAGTGGAGCCTCCTTTTTGTACATTCTGACAGGCTGCAGGTTCCACCATCAGCTACCCCAAGTAGGAGGGGCCAAGGGAAAAGTATGTACAAACTTGATCTGAGGACAAAGGAGATAAGCTGTTATCAGAGTGAGCAGCTAACTCAGGGCTGCCTGCTCACTCAACCCTACCTGGCTCACAGAGATCCAGCTTTACTCACTGCATTGGAGCAGTGACATTACTCCTTCTCCCTTCTCTTTGCATTTGTATAAGCCAAGTTTAAATATCTGGATTAGGAGGCTGTAAGTGATCAACAATGCAGACAACTCAGCCTTCTTTTTCCAGAGAAAGCCCCATGGATGTCTCAGACATACAATTAACAACATGAACCTAATGGTACGAATACACTAATGCTGCTGAGTGGAAGGAAGTTTATTTAATCCCAGATGTCAATCAGTTTATTTAGTGAAGCATGAGGGTAAATAATCCTTGCAGTTTTACCCTCCCAGCTTCAAGTGCTAACTTTTATTTTCCACTTGTGCTTCTAAAGCTTTTCCAATGGTTAGAATAAAACTAGAGTATGGGAAGAATTATTTTTAAATGAAGAAGCAATTTAAAAACTACTGTATTTCAGGAAAGTCAAACTGAATCCTGTCCACTACAACCAATATTACAAAAATTTAGACACCAATGCAATCACTTTGGTATAAAAGAACAGAAAAGACCTCTCAAGTCCTCTTTTTTTATATCCTTCCAATTAAAAACCCATTTGAAAAGAAATAAAGCCAGCACAATATGCATAATGCTTCTGTCTGGATTAACCCACTACATTTAATTACAAACATGGTCTTGCACATGTGATGAAAAAATACAATATTTAGTAAACACCTGTGTTCTGTTTCAAGAGTAAGTACCTATAACTTAACTTGTAGCTAGGGTCTCATGGCCACAATTTTAGAAGAATTTAGTCAGCTCCCCCTGAAGTCAAAGCAAGCACAAGCCTATGGAACTTGGAAACTCTGACCCTGTTTGCCTGATTTAAATCACCTTATCTATGCCAATAAATGCTGCAAAGCCTGTCTGTTGTAAAACAAATGGATTCTGCTGAATGGAAAAACAAACCTGTAGCATAGTGATCTACGTTCAACATACCTGAAGGGGAAAGAAAACATCACCTAAATTAGATCTACAGGTGTGTGTAGAGAAACAGATAATCAGTAACTAAAACACCATTTACATATCCATGTAGGCTGAGTAATGATAGGTGACCCGAATACAGGGAGAGAATCAGTTTTCAAACTTAAGTTTCTCTCAAGCCATCTTCACAAAGTCACTTTTAGGTTATATATTCTTTTAGAATCAGGGAATCATTTAAAGGTCTTCATTTTACAAGGGTGGTTAATTAAAGTTACACAAGACTGTTCCACTATCCTTTCATCACCAGGTTAACACTATAATAAAGGAATTAAAAGGAGCATTTTACAGGATAAATTCTTAAATTATAATTCAGTATAATTTCAGAAATTACTAAACATCACACATCTTCCCAAAAAGTAACTATTTATCAAGCATGTTGATGACTACATCAAGTTAATCCAAACTTGGCTTTTAAAATCATTACAAGATACAGATGCATACGAAGTTTCATTTAGAAACAAGACTCTACCTTTTAAAATATCCGGACAATATCCTAAAACTGCTTAGACTAAGAAAAGTAGCTCTTTTGGACTCAGGAAGCCTTAAAGTCATTTTTCTAAATCAAGCTTTCATCTATTGCCTTCATAAATGCAGGAACAACCAGCTCTAACTACAGCTTAAAAGCAAGCCTCTATCCCATAATTTAATGAAAAAGTAAAACCATTCTACTTGTACTGGTTTTTCATAATGTGAAAAGACAACTCTAAAAAGAAGATTAGCAAACTATAAGAGTGAAATAATTAGACATGCCTTTCTGTGGAGATGACCTATTTGGTAGACAGTTTTGTATTATCTATAGTTTGTTGCAATAAGACAATCAAATTAAATTCTAAGACTATGCAATTTGTTCTCTCTATGCAACAGTTCACTGTGATTCAGCTAAATACTGTGGTTTGTTATCAGACAAATTGACTTCAACTTGATTTTAATATATGCTACTTTCTACTTCCAGAGCTTATGACCCACACAAACAAGAATCACAAGTACACAGTGACACAGACTTAGCACATGAGTAATTATTCAAATACAAGATACTGTATTTTCTTGAGAAGTTACTTAAATCCTTCTGCAACAAAACACTAAATGAAATATACATTTCAAGCTTCCTGGGTCAATACCTAAAATCTGGAGTAAATGGAAAATGTCTAGCTTTGTTAAACTAGGAACTGTTTTGCTTGCTGAAAGCATGTAGTTGTCAGTTTACTCAGGGTTTTTTTTTTTTCTTGTTATATTCAGCCATGGGTGGAAAAACAGCAGTAGTTTTGCTGTGGTGAAAATATATCACAGAAGGATAGCAGAGGACAAGATGGAAACACAGCTGACTGGTTAAGGTGGAGAAGTCAAAAGGCATGAATGGATGAAAGACATTAAGGAGGTGAGTGACGGTGCAGCCTAAGGAGCATGAAACAAATGAAGAAAAAATTAGGACAGTCAAGGGACTGGGAGCCTGCCAGTGTTATGTATACAATTAAGTGCAAATAATCTCTAGTGAGCACACTCTAAATTAGCACGTTTAACAGTCTGAAGTCAGAATTCCTTACAAATCCTTAACACCTTCACAGGAAAGCCCCTTTCTATAGCCATCATTTGTCTTCATAGGCCCTACTGTAAAAGTAAGCTTTTTGATCACTTTTCAACATCTTTGAAACTACTCCTGCTGAAAAAACAGCATCCACACAGATCCAAGGTGATCAATGCCACAGAAGCAATATTCTAATACAGTGAAATCTGAGCACACAGGGTATAAAGCCTCCAGGCAAAGCGCATCATGAAATGGAATTCAAGTGCAAAGGAGAACTGGTGACCCCTGGGATTATCTTCTCTCTTCTCCCACCACCAAATATAAGGTCTCAAATGCAACAGAAGGAGAAATTCCTCCTTACATTTGTATTTCTTTTGTCTTCACTTGTCTGTTTTTAAAAGGGACCACTTATGCTACAACTTTTTCATGTTTCTAATATTTCAAGACAACAAACAAGACTTTGCCCTGCTGCTAAAGGCTCACGTGTAACACTAGGACCTCCAAATTGCTCATCTTCATCTTCAAAAGCAAACAATAAGGAACCATTTAGCAATAGTTTGGCACAGCCTTGGTATTCTTCCCTTGGATAGTAATGCTGGCATATTTACCTTGTGAGAGGAGGATTCAGATTATATTTACTGCCTTTTAGCTCAGAAGGGCACTAGTGAGTTACTTTTTGAAAAGCCCAATGGAACACATTTCAAGGCTATTCTGCTCAGGATCAGCACAGCAACTAAATCCAAGATAAGTGAAGATTATGCATTACAAGCCTTATGCTCGTTCTGACTCGTAACATTCTTTCTGGTATAATACAGATCTTATTAAATCATCACTTAGGCAACATAAGCTATAGATCTATACATCAATACACCAATGCAGTGCAGAGCAGGACAATCCCCACCCTTGCCTGGCTGGTGATGTTGTGTCTGATACATCCCAGGATCTGCTTGGCCCTCCTGGCTGCCAGGGCACTGCTGACTCATGTTCAACTTTCCACCAACCAGAGCCCCCAGGTTCCTTTCCATGGCACTGCTTTCCAGCATCTCATTTCCCAGTCTGTCCCTACATCCAGGGTGCCCCACTCCAGGTGCAGAATCCAGCACTTTCCCTTGCTGACCTACACATGGTTGGTGATTGCCCAGCCCTCTGATTTGTCGAGGTCTCTCTGCAGGGCCTCTCTGACTACAAGAGAGTCAACAGCTCCTCCCAGTTTGTACTGTCTGCAAACTTGCTTAGCATCCCTTCTGGTCCTGTGTCCAAGTTGTTTCTGAAGATGTTGAAGAGCATGGGGCCTAAGAGAGAGCCCTGAAGAGCCCCACTAGTGCCAGGTCCCCAGTCAGATATCAGCCCATTCCCTGTAACCCCTTGTGCCCGACCCATGAACCAGCTGCTCACCCATTGCATGATGTGTTTATCCAGTGGTGTGCTGGACATCTAGTCCAGAAGGATCCCATGAGACACAGTATCCAAAGCTTTACTGAAATGTACTGTACTGAACATGGTATTAACAGAGTCCTTTGACTCACCCATGATAAAACAATCCTGTTGAATACAATCCTTCAAGTACAAGGCTTCTTGAAGACCCAAAAACATTTTGGAAGTGGGTTAGTGTGGGAGAAGGCTTTATTGCTCAACCCTCACTCTCCCAAAGAGATGAAATTCAACCCAATTTTGTAACTACTCTAGTTCAACTTCTGTGTAAAAAGTTCATCTAAATCCATTATGTGCAACATCTCACAGTCCAGTTACTCTCCTTTAAGAACTGAAGCTATGCCAAAGGAGGAGAAGGTACATCAAAAAATGATGTCTCTACTACAGATAGTTCATAAGAAGTATCATTAGAAGTACCCTTTTACAGAGATCATAAACTAGATCGTACTTCAGGACTGACATTCCCTAGATTTCTGTATTTATCACATTCTCTTCCCACATTACGTTTCCCAGTATCAAGTTTAATGTAGTCATTTGACATTATGCAACACTAAGTGACCCTCTGAGATAAAGTCATTAGTCTCAGTCCCTTCTGCAGGGCTGCTTGACTGATCAGATGATATAATATTAATTATGCTTCCCAACTCATATTTTACAAGCTACTTCGTCAGTGGTTGGATCACTCTGTACAAATTCCTCACCCTTCAGAAAAAAACAAACAGGATCAAAACAACTTATCTTTCAGAGGGAAGCCAGCTTCTAGGAGCTTTTCCTGTAAATGCTTCTGTTCCTTAGTTACTAATGAACCAATTATTTCAGAAGCTCAGGAGCGCCAGAAAAAGAAACCTTTCAGCATCCTCCCTGCTAGTGAAAAGCAAAAAATCATTTCCCTCCAAAGGAGCAACTGAATTCAGGGAGAAACTCCCTGGTGACACCTGCCAGCTGTTCTTGCCCTTAGGCTGCAGCAGCTGAGTACTTCTAAGTCCTTCAAGGAAACAAGATGTCTCAGGACTTCGATAAAGGCAAATCTTGAGAACAGTGTTTCACCATCTGTCCAAGCACGGAAAGCCTTCTGTCACTGACTTCAAGTTTCATGACATCAAGCTTTTGAACTCAAAGCTGCAAGAGGAAGCTCTCACCCGACACTTACATATGATCAACACATAGAAAAGACATCCCTCTATCTGCCTCTTCAGAGCTGCTCAGCCCAGATCGCTTTTTCTTTTGGTGGTGTTAGTTGCTGCTATTCTTTTTTTGTTTGTTTGTTTTAAACCAGTGGCTGAATCTCAGCATTCCTCTCTCTCTCTCAGCTGAAAATGACCACTGCACCACACAGTGCCTCATCCTGGCCTTCCTGCCTTTTTCTTTTCTCTTTTACACACCTGCACAGCTTCAGAAGGAGGGTTTGGCTGGGCTCAATCCCACAGCAGCCTGTAACAGCACCTATAAAGGCATTTATCACCAATACCCCATTCCCCTCTTCCACCCCCTCTATTATTAAGACGTGTTCTTACCAGATTAAGGAATAAATAAGCACAGGCATCTCCTAAAGGTCTAGAAATGCAGAATTCTTCTGCACAGAACCTCAGATAAGGCATTTTAAAGAACAAAACCAAAACTGATTTGAGGCATACTCCTATTTCTTGGTACCTCTGCACAGAGAGCTCCCAGTTCAGCTGACTGATTGTTCCACAAATCATTCCAAATACATGAACTGTCTGAGCAGGCAGGAGAGTTCAGCCCTAACCACAAGGGTTTCTATTCCAGGACCAAACACTCCAGGTTTGTCCTGGGATCTTTCATTTGTGCTTTGAAAATAACCAGTTTTCCCAACGCTTAAAATTTTGTTTTGACAAGGTGCATTTCAATGAGAAAAATCTCTCTTGGCCCTGTAATTTTCTGGATCAAGACAAAGTATTTGGCATCCAGAGACACAGATGTCAAAGCAAACTTTCAAAGACCTAAATCAACTTGCATAGTATGCAGTTTCAAAATAAAGAGAATGAAGTGGAGCTTAATATTTCAGCATGCTACAAAATTTAGCATCACCTTCTAGAGAATTAAATAAATAAAATCAAACTCCCATAGGTCAAGTAAGATAGTCTGAAAATGTGGTGCAAACCTGTGTTTATAGGGTTCAAGTTTCTAATGTTTCTGTCTCCAGTGATGGACAGACGTGGGACAAGAACAGTTACCTGCAGATTTTTTCCACCCCATGAAGAACTTCACAAGGCTGGAAAGATTTTTGTCTTTGGTGACTGTAGGACCCATGAATCCATAAGCTCACTGTTGAGGCAGGTACACATTTAGATTGGCAGCCACTGTTACCAGAAAATGTTATTTTCATTACAATGTCTTTCATCAGTTCTGGTAATTGTTCCTGTCAAGGATGTATTATTGCATGAGCCACTCAAAAATGCCAGAAGAAAACTACTGAGCAACTATGCAGAGGGACAGGAGAAAAATGTTAAATTCAAAAGCAACTATAACTCACAAACTCCTGGAGAGAAGAAAGCAATCCAACAATTTTAGTGGGAGACAGCATACAGCACTCATGAGAATTACATTATCATACAATGAGATTTTACTGTGCATTGCAAATCTAGACATATACTTTCTGAAGTGCTCTTCAGCACAGGACTTTTACTGATGCAGTCATACAACAGAGCAATCAAAACATAATAGTTTAACATGTATTTTTAGACTGATACACAAGGTATAGCTCTAGAAACATCAAGGAATGAACAAAGGCAGAGTTGAAGAACACGCATGAGGAGCAGAAGCTACAAAGCTGAAAATGAAAACAGAACTTCATATCTACACTCAGATTTAGAAACAAAATTCAACCTAGGCTACTGGAAGAGCAACTCTGCATTTCATTAAAAATTGTGTAGTAACATAGAATCATAGAATGATTTGGGTTGAAAGACATTTAAAGATCATCTAGTTCTAATATCCCTGCTGTTGTCAGGGACAACATCTTTCACATAGATCAGGTTGCTCAGAGATCAATCTAACCTGGCCTTGAACACTTCCAGGGATGGGACATGCACAGCTTCTTTGAGCAACCTGTTCCAGTGGTTCACCATACTAATTCTCATACAAAGTAATTTGTTCTTTCTATCTGAAATCATTCTACCCTCCTTTACTTTAAAACCTTGTCCTACAAGACTGCAAGCCCTGGTAAAAAAAAAATATCTCCACCTTTCTTATAAGCCCCATTTAAGTATTGAAAGGCCACAACAAGGTCTCCTCAGAACCTTCTCTCCTCTGGGCTGAACTGTCTGAGTGCTCCCAGCCTTTCCTTGTAGAAGTCTCAGATCACTTCCACAGCCCTCTTCCAGACCCAGTCTAACTGGTCTATTTCTTTCATTTGTTAGGGACTCCACAGCTGGATGCAGGTGGGATCTCACAAGAACAGCAGGGAAAGAACCCTTTCCCTCACCCTGCTTCGGGTGCAGCCCAGGATACAACTGAGTTTCTGGGCTCTAAGTGCACACTGCCAGCTCAAGGCCAGCCTTGCATCCACCAGCACCCTCAAGTCCTTATCTGCAAGGCTGCTCTCAGTCCATTTTCACCAAGCCTGTACGGATACTGATGATGTTCTTGAGCAGGTGCAGGACCTCTCTCTTGGCCTTGTTGAACATGAGCCCACTTCTCAAGCCTCTCAAGGTCCCTCTAGATGTCACCCCTTCCCTCCAGTGCACCAACTGTACCACTCAGCATAGTGTCACCTGCAAACTTGCCAGGGATGCACTCAGTCCCACTACATCCACAAATAAAGGTATTTAAAAGTACTGGTCCCAGTACAGACCCCTGAGGGACATCACAATCATGTACTATCAAATTGAATAGAGGGAAAATGAGGGATATAAGTGACTGAAAAAGCTGAGGAGGTTTAGGATGGAATTCAGATGCCTGATCATAGGTACCTATAGTTCCCTTCAACATAGATGTGTCCCTCATGTTGTCTCCTGCCACACCTACAGAGAGGTACAGGATTCCCCTATATCCTACATCATATCCATACAGGGTCTTGAATACTGTAAAAATTTTGAGCAGCTCTAGATGCCTACATTTGGGCAACAGTCTCATCTCTAAGCTGCTCAAGCAAAACAAAGTAAAGAATATCTGTCAAAGCTGGACTTCTGGCTCCCCTTGCTGAGGTTTAAAATGCAATTAGTTAAGCTGGTTCTTTAGAACACACTAAACCAAGTGCATTTAAAAGGATCTTTATCTTATGCTTGTAACTGATTGGTTTCTCTGTACCAGCCAGCAACTGGACAGTCCCAGTGCTGGCTGAGCAGAGGGACAGACTGAGCTGGCAGTTCCACAAAGCCATGGAATTGCAACATTTGAGTTTCCAAGTTACAAAAAAAAAGTTACAAAAAAAACCCAAACAAACAAACAAACAAAAAAAAACCACCCCACAAAAAACAAAGAAAAAACCACCACAAAACAACCAAAAAAAACACCACAACAAAAAAAAAAAAAAAACCAAAAAAAAACCAAAAAAAAAAACAACAAACCAAAACCCCAACAAAACAAACCAAAAAAACCCAAACATATGAACATCACTTCATTGTAAATAACTGTATTTTCCCTAGGCAGGAAAACCTCTAAATGTTTCCACTTTCCATACCAAAACATCCCAAGAGAGTTAAGCTCCCCCAACTTTTCAAATCACTGTTTAGCAGTCACCCTTCTTAAAGAGCTGAGGTGCAAAGTGTATCTAGTTTTTCCAAGATCACAAATCCTATAGCACTGTAAGCCTGGTCACCAGTTTGTCATCCCATCACTGCAATTCCTGCAATAAGCTCAACAACAAGAAAAAAAAAAAAAAAGGCAAAACAACCAAATAAATCTGACACCCTAACTTTCACAAACCTTTTTCTCACTGAAAGCATTCCCACCTACACTTTTTTATTTGTAAGCAAACTGAGTTTTCCAGTTAAAAAAACTACTCAACAGAAAAACAATCACCACAAAGCTATTTAAAAAACAACACCACACACAAACCCAAAAAACTCCAGTTTACAATTTCATGGGTTCTGCATCTACTATCGTTTATAGATTGCCAGAGCAGAATGCAATCAAATCTGTACTGCCTTTACCGGTCCTAGCTGAGGGCAGCAGTTTATTTTGGTTTTAACAAATGCAAATTAACTCCCTCAGCAGCACATTGTCACAGTGGCTCAAGGTTCACTGTCCCATTATCTGCCCGTATGGCTTGTCCCTGCCAAGGCAGTTATATGTAGCACCTTTACAAATTACCAGTGCTTTCCTCCACAGTTAGGACACATCTGAGAGCAGAGCACACAGGAGAAGTTCTGCCAGCGAAGCTCATTCCCCAGACGTCATCTGTTTGCCTTCCAAATCCTAAAAAGTAAAAGTACTTGACAAATTCATCCAGAGGAGATTTACTTCTCAGTTTTCCTGCAATCCCTCTGAGCCAGGGAAGCTGACTACAGAAGTACAGACAGGTCAAGCTGAATCACAGACTTTCCTTACCCTAGGACTGCAAAGTAAATTATGAACCACCCTATTGCTACAGGAATTAGCTCAGGTTATTCCTCCAATCTGCTGCATTAACCTTGCATACCAAATACTAATATGCAGCGCCTCTTGTGCAGTCAGTGCCACAATCTCTGGCTACAGCTGAATCAGTGGCAAAGGACCCATGCATTAGTTCTGCAAGGCAATCCCACAAGCTACAATGCTTCCGTCTCCAAACGGACAAAGAAGAGAGGAACCTGGAGGCAAGACCTAACTTCTATATTTTCAAGTTTATCCCTACCCCCACCTTCAGGCCACTTCTAGACTGCTTTGATTGTCATCAGCTGGGATCTCATGACATCATTTTCTCAGTACATGGGAAATCAGTGTACTCTCTTTTTTCACGATGCTCCCCAGCCCCAGTCTGGATCTTACTGCAGTCAGTCAACACACCGTTCAGCCTGGCAGGTCTGCCCTGGGCAACAGCCAGTTTGAAAAGCAGTCATAACTCTCCACAGAAAGCAGCCTGCCTCCACCTCATTCTTCTTTCCTTCCCTTACTTTCCCCAAGGTATATGCAGCTAAAGAGGATTGTGGTTTAAGCTACAGAAGTGAACTGCAATTGTGCTGATGTTAAAGCTGACGGGACTTCCATTTCTTGCCACTTTTCCCTGGGGACACCTTCAAAATGAAGGGGACAGTGAGCAGCAGAGGAAGATTGCTGTTCGAGCAGTAAGCACACTGGTTTTCAGAAAGCGAGAGACAGGATAAAGCCCAAGGGAAAAGCAGCTTGGTAAGGCAAGCAAAGAAAAACATGCAGAGAGCTTCAAGTAAACTGTCCAGCCTGGACAAATGGAAACACAAAAGAGAGAGGTGTCCCTCCAGTCAGGTCTCCAAATTATTCATTTTGAGGAAGGTGAAGTTGCACACAAAGCTTCCCCTCCACCCAGCTCCAATTTTAAAAGCACTGAGGGAAGCAGTGACCATGCAGTAATAAAACTGGAAATGGATAGGTCACTTATAGGAATTAAACTCGTTCCATGTTAGTAGTTTCACAGCTACATGTTTCCCCCTCTGACACTAACCTTAAATCAAGCAGCACTTGTAGGAACAGAATACATTCACAGAGAAGATGCTAGAGAAAAAAACTTAGGAATTTAAATAGCAGAGCCCTGGCTTGACATGTATTTTTAGAGGAAACGTTTTCTCTCTGAGTGAACCTGCTCTGCAAAAGACTTATGTTTTCATCTCAGTTCACCCTTAAAACACACTTTTGAAGCTCTGGGTCACCTTATAGCATAACTATTACCATTTAAAGCAGTATAAACCAGCACCACTGTTGAAAGCAGTGGTTTCTCTGTACCCAAAGAAAGGTGGTGATTTTCTCCCCCATGCCTCCCCTTGTCTCTTTATGCCTTATGATGCACTCATACCATCAGCACTGCAAGCCAAACAGCCTTACTCTCAGAGGTAAAATTAAACAGGAAAAATATTTGACAGGCTAAGTATTGCTGTGAAGCAGAGACAAATGCAGCACTGCTCACAGTGAGACATAAGAATAATCTTAATTATCCACCATCTTAGAAGTGAGTATATATGCTATATAGCATATAAAATAAACTACCAGTATCAAAATGTTAAGCTAGGAGTCAAATGTGTTACTCGAAAGAAGCAAAGACTTGAGGACTTGAACAAGTGGAGTAATAGCCCCTAAACTTCCTCACCTACAGCCCCTACCATACAGCTCGTGATTTTTCACCTTTTGCAACCACGGTGACCTTGAGGCCAAAGGAGTCATGTGATAAACTCATCCATTTCCCACACAGCACCTTCTAGAGCCTCACACCAGCTGCTGCATCCACCTCACACATGCCAGCTTGACCAGAAAATACCCTTCAGACACAGATCTAATATTGACTTGAAGACTCCGAGTGACCAAGAGCCAACTTCACTCTTAGGCTAGCTGTTACTGTGGTTTATCAATACTGAGGGTTTATTTATACCCTCAGTATTGAATTCCTCACTTATTTCTGGTCTGAGTTAAATTAACTATAAAAACGACTTTGCTTAAAGGTAACTACCTGGCAAAACATGAAGTATGTCACAATAGTTTTAATAAATAAGATGGATCTGAAGTAATTAAAATTGTATCTGCCTCAATTTTCCCCAGATAACAGGCTGGTTAACATCTATGAGGTTAGATAACTTTTCAGTCTTTTCACAAAACTGGTGGATGCATTTCAGATGGTAAGAGTTACTAGTGAAAGCAAATAGAAATTGAATTTTTCACAGATTGCAACCATTAAGTACCACCACACTGTTGTGGAGCCCTGCAAAGGAGAGTCCAGGCTCCTCCACCCCACTGCCATTAAGTTGGTTTCTGATAAAGGAGCCAGTTGTCCTTTAGCATCAGATGATGCAGCCTTGTTAGACAGTTTTATCTCTATTCGTATTTTTGAAACTGTTGGTTTGTACTTGCTGCCATCAGCTTCCTTGCCTTTTCATTATACATAACTGCTGGAGTTATTTTAGCCACCACTTCCATTCCTTACCAGAATGGTTTAAGCTCTGAGAAGGCATCTGCAGAGCTGGAGGTATCAGGGACACAATCAGCATCACTATCTCTTCAAAGTTAAAAACACCTGTGCTTTTTATATGATAATGTTTTCCTTTCACACAATTTTTACTCTTTCAGCTGCAGATGGTAACTTACATTTTTTTTTCTCCTTTTCCAGTTAGAAGGAATGAATTGGGTAAACAAGTCAAAATCTCTAGATGGAAGTGCTGCAGTATCAGGGCTGCAGATCACATCTGCTTTTAGAGATTGGTAGAAGCTTTCATGCCTGAACACCTTGCCCAAAAAAATACATTTGTTCCTTGCAGCTACCAAAGTAGCACGCTGCCGTACTGCAGACAACAGCCCCTTTTTCACCCCAGGCATCTTTTTTGCTTTAGCATTGTAGATTATGAGGGCAGAAAGTTCACTGAACCACTTAGATTTAAAATAGATAAATAAGCCACTGTATGTGAAATTTCTGCTCAAACATCACTACGTAAGTAAAAACACTTGTTACCCAGGTAGAATTAAAAGTACTAAGCGGGAAAGAAAGGAAAGGTCAGCACCAAAAACAGGCTGGAAATGGCAGAAAAATAAAAACCCTTGTGTTCTATCAACCTGCAGGAACAGCTTCTGTTCAGGCCACTAAGATGCATCTTCCTCCTTTATGGCAACCAGGATTTCTTCAGATGCATTAAGTCCTTGTGCATGCAAACCTCCTGCAACATCCTTTATACAACAGCCCCCAATTATTGAAAAGTGCAAGTCAAAAAACAATGACATTAAATCCTTTACAATTCCTGTCTCCAAAATGATAGATCATTCAGCTATATAGAGTGTTTAAAAAAGGAAGGGGAAAAATAGACAAAAGGGCATTTTTATTGGCTTTTCAAAACCAAAAGAGGCACAAATGCTAATCACTACAATATACTGAGGCTCCAGGTGAACCCACAATCTCTGTAGGCTGATCACCATACAAAAAAAGAGTGTGTGGGGGTGGCAACTTCCTAAAAATCTCCATCTTAACTGGAGTTGTTCAGAAGTATCCATTTCATGGAATTCAAGGGAGGAAACAACACAGCCAAAAAAGGCAGTAACTCACTACATGGAGGACAGGAAGACAACACTGGCCAGAGCTGGGACATGCTCCCTAGAGGGGCCCACTAGATGAGCAGCTTGGGCAAGCAGACAAACACACAGCAGACAGGCCAGCTTGTCTGCTTTGTTTCTACCAGAACTTTTAATGGAAAGGACACTAACCCACAGAACATTTCTCTTGTCAGATTCCTTGGACCAGAAATGGTCAAAAACTTAAGAAGGCGCCGGGGTGGAGGAAAAGACAGATGGGAGGGAAAAGACAGCTAAAGAGAAAATTATTTAGTCAAGACCAAAGTAGGCTGACACTCTCCATTCCCAACTGTTCAAACAGTTTATTTTCCAGTTTGGATCATAAAACTAAATAAAAGATAAGCATTGCAAAATAAGCACGAAGCATTTAGATCTCAATGGTAGTGGAAGTTGAATATTTCCATGTCGGCTGCCTGTCATCCCATACTTGACAGTGTTCCAAGCTTCCTGCAAATTTGCTATGAAATTATCTTCTCATTTCCCAGTGACACAGTCTGCTGCCCATGCTGTCTTTCACGTAATACTTTTCTTCTGTGCTGATCCCAGCTGTCCATTGAGCAGGATACAGATACTTTGGACAATATAATAAATCTGTTTTTTCCACAACTTGGTTTAGCTCCAAATATTTCCAGCATGACAAAAATAGGAGAAAGAGGGAAGAATAAGAAGAGCTATAAATTAAAAACAACCAAAAAACTCCAGAGGCCATAAAGTAGCATCAACATAAAGATCACCAACTCAGATGTAATTTGGGGATAGGAGAAAATATTTGGAATTCAGAATCTTTATCCAAGTTCTTTCCAGCACGCTAGCTGGAAATTTAGTTTCGCCTTGATCTGTCAGTACAGAGGCTCTCTCCTTCCCCATTCAGCACAGACATAATAATGAATTACTCAAAAATGTGAATTTTCTTTAAGGCTTTACTTAAGCATTATGCTAAGCAGCTCAGCCATAATGGCAAAGCCACGATTAAAGACTAAAGAGAACTGTAAATCTTTCTGTTGAAGAAAAACTACAGAGTATTTTCAATGACAACAGAAGAAAGACACAACAGAGCAAAGCTTAAAGCCAAGTTGCAAACCAAGCTGCTGAACTTCAGAACTCCACATGTAACAGCCAATACAAAACCTAGACATGAAAGAAACTAATCATTGAAAGCTTGAGCAAGTAGAAAGTTAACCTCATGAACCAGAAATGATGTTTACATTAGCTTTGTTCTTCCAGTATTACAGCCTTCAGGCTCTCTCAGCAGTCTGTGTAGCACCAACTGACAGCTCGGTGTGTTACTAAGTGCCTGGCTCTGAAGAATATAGTGTTTAATAACAATACAAATAGTCTCATTGATGAAGATCTCTTCTGTGCAGCTGTAACCCCTTCTCCACCAGTAATCCATTATACAGGAACTGAGAACATTTTCAGACAAACACAGTCCTTCAACCTTGACTCAGTATAAAAAGCAATTAGTCCTCTGCTGCTTTCTGTGGCTATTACAGATACTTCCAAGGCACCCCTCATATTAGTAGTCAAACACACAGACTTGGTGAATTAAGTGCAAATAGAAGAAAGCACTACCACCCCTTCCCCATAACAGGTATTTGGAAGGGGTCATCTTACTAAATGGATTATCTCCACACACATACAATCCTAATAGCAAGAGTGACAACAGCTCCTACTTCCTATGCAAAATGTAAGGCAAAACTGCAATCCATTTCCCTATTCAATAATTAATACGTAAAACCAAAGCAATATTACTCACCTGACTCAATCTCCCTAAAATGAAGAGAGCAAGATAAAAAAAGCCTGCAACTATAAATCTTTCCATGCGAGATAGTAAAAGAAAAAAGGAAACACTTCCCCAAGGCCCAAATCTGGACATTTCTCATCATCAGCTACAAGATGTTCCAACAGACTTCATGAAGGGCTACAAAGACATTGAACACAAATCTCGAGACACCTCTGCTTGTTTTCTCACCTGACTGTTGCATTCTCTAGTTCTGGAAGAAAGCCTTTATTTGAAAGCACAAACACCATATCAGCTAAAAAGAAAACTTATGAATGAGCCACAAGTAACAGTTGGGTGATATCGCTGTACGACACACAGGAACGAGGCAGGGAGTGCATCAGAGAGGCTGCGTGGAGCTCTTGCAAGCAAGAGACCCCTCCTTTATTTTCCTGACTCTTTTTGTACATTAACAGATGTGCTTACCCCAGAGGTGGGACCCTTGGGAACCACTGGTCGTTTTCCAGAGACCATCACCGAAGCCCCTCCTCTGGGAACAGATGTGGGAACTTCGGTAGTTTATAGAACATGACCTTGTGCATCAAGACCGTGCCTGGGAATGGAATTTCCCAAAACCAAAACAGGCAGGCACGAAGCATGGCAACAGGGTAGATTCCTGGTCACCAACAACCACTGTCTTGGATGGCATCTCCCCCTTGGATAGCTCAGACTAACCATGACGACTGCAGCAACAAGATGGACAGCTTGCTCCCTACATTCTCCTCTTCCCATGTAAAGAAGTTTGAGTCCTATCCCCAAAGAAGACCCCAACTACCTTCTGCAGCTGAGAGCACAAACTTCACACCCATAGGAATTAATTGACATAGGAATTAATTTTCTGTTGAAAAACACTTTATTCTGTGTTTTCAAAGCGTTTCCCTACAATACACCATACACACCCCTCACGACAAAACAAACAAACCAACCCCAAAACCCCTACCATCGTTCTAGAAAGAGGAAGAACATCCTGGCAGATCACAGTAAAGGTCCAGAGATTAGACAGCTGTTCACATTTATAAAGTCTGTGACACCCTTTTGCAAAAACCAAGCAGAAGCCAAAGCTGCACTAAACACAAGGCTTCTTTTACAGAAAATTAACAGTCTACTAATATAAGAGCTTCCTCTAGAATTAATATGTAGGGGAAGAGATTAATCCATGTACTCATTTGCCTATTTCCTTACTCAATGTTTAATTGCTGGTATAATCTTGTAAAGGTCTATTTGAGTCTAACCCAAGGTGATTTTCAGTCTACTGAACAGAGACTTATTAGACCTTTTCACCTCAAAAAAAAAAAAAAAGCTCAGATTGTTGAAATACCACAGTAAATTCAGTTTATGGATAATCAAGATGGATAAATGGTGGCAGAGTGCAAAAGTAAGCAGGAGCAAGGAACAAGACAAAAGCTTCATTCAACCATTACAGGATGTCCCGCCACTCATTTAGTATAAGCAACAAGTAGGAAAACAGATCAGGAAATAGAGATCTCGGACAGCTCAATGACCCACTGGCAGTGATGTTACCTTACACAAATAAATAACTAAGTGGCCCTGCTCGAGTAAGAAGGTTGAACCAGATTATCTCCAGAGGTTCCTTCCAACCTCAGCCATTCTGCAGTTCCAATATCATTTAGGTATCAAAACAAGTAAGAAATCAAGAAATGGAGTTTCCAACTCCAGCTTTGTTTCCTGCAATTTAAAACCAACTCTACTATTGCAAGGCCATTAAGTTAAGAGTTCAAACTATTAAGCTAACATTCCTTCACCATTACATCTTATTAGTAATAAAATCAGTTTTATTTTACAAAGCTTTAATAGCCTCATTCATTACCACCAGGTGTCTTAATCCCCAAAGAGCAATGAACAAATATAGAGCATACTGAATAGTTACAGAATCATTATTCTATGGTTTTCTTCTAGTACAAGTTTCTCCTCTAACTAACTATAGTTAATTAAAAGATAAAATTGCTGCCCTTTGGAAGCCCATAGGGAGCAAAGCTGCATGCAACTGAATGCAGGTTTTTCAAGTTTCCTGTGTCAACTTTTACTCAATTCAACTAATAAACAGGATTGCCAAGATCTAGGTTCAAAGCACATCTATCACAGTAATAAATGTGTTGGAATTTCACTTTCTGAAATAGTGTTTGAACAGGATGTTTCTGACTACCTTTATATCTGAAAGCCATCCATGCCATCTGTGATGCTCTGTATTTCATTTAGAGAGGTCATACTTATTAAGGATTTAGGGCTTTTTGAAAGAAGTCCACTACTTAATTTATTTGCTGTGCAGTTTATAACAGTGTCACAGTAAACAGCACATAATAGCATCCTGTCTTCTCTTTTCTCTCCAGAGTGTACTCTGCCTGCAGTGTCACCGAGTTTAAAAGGAATGGGATCTTTTTGTTTTTCTTAGAGTGATGCATTTCAAATGGTACTTGATGAACTCGTCTTCATTAAAAAAATGATAATGAAAAGGGCAGTATATTAGAGAGCATCACAGCATCTGACAAAAGCAAAGACCAATTGATATTTCAAATAATTTAGACCAAATGCTACATTTAATTTTTCCATCCCAAGGGATAAAAACTAAAATTCATTCTGCATAACAAGCTTTGTACAGCAGAACAATTTTATTTGGGAGGAACAGGACTGAAGGAGGAAGATGGAGATTGACCTAAGTGATTATCACTGATCTAGTGATACACAGCTATACATCTTATTTGTAACCCATCCACAGCTCTACCAATATCCTTTCAGAGGTGACTTAGGAAGAAGTAAGTGCTTTACAGGGTCTGGCTCCTTCCACAAAAACAGTAGCACCTCTGATAATTTTGGGGCATAGGAGACAAGCTGTTACCTTCCTAGATATTGGTATTCCCCTTCATGCTTCCCACTCAGTTTCACATACTGAAGCAGAGTTTTGAAAAATTCAAGCACTGATGCTCATGTTCTCATTCTCTCTGAAAGGCACAAAATGTGGTTTTCTACGTACAGACCTCTTCAGCATAGTGATCAGTCTGTAGAGAAGTCACAGCCAGCCATAAAGGCAACGTGTTTTTGGATTTCGCAAAAATGACAGGTACTTCGCTCTGCCACCCTATCCCAGCTCTCACGGTGCTACTCTGAGCCTGAACAACACAAAGATTACATGGGGATGAGTAAATTAATTTCATAAAGCAGTAATTGAACATTCTGTAACCTATAAGCCAAGCCTTTTGAGTCTCCTGGTTTTCCCCCTGCAATTAGACAAAGACACCTGATACTTCTCAATGCTTCTGTACACCCAATCCTTTCTGTGTATCAAAATGACTTACAGCAACTCTTCAGTACCTTCTGTACAACACTCGGACATGTCAGAGGAAAAACAAAGTTATCAATTTCCATCCTGAAGAAGATCTATGAAGAGGCTACTGCAATGCCAGGAGCCTGTGCATGTCAGGAAATGAATCTTGTGAAAGAGGAATGCAGGTATCAGGCACATCAGTCTCTCCCAGAAGATTTGCAAGGTAACAAGAACTACTTTTTCACACCACAGCTTGGTAGTTACTTTAAGCCCGTACTTCAGAGTTCCTACCAGGCACCTGCAGAAGCAGCAAGCTAGCAGAAGCAGGAAAAGGGAGGAAGTCTTCTGCCACTACTTTATCTGCAAGAGTTCAAAGACAGTCTTCTTTACAGGAGAGAGCAAAAACCCCTGCTGACAATACACATGGCACACTGCCTAGATTTATCGTCCACTCAATGAAAAGCCAGGGAAGAGACTACTATCACAGGAGAACACTAGACAGAAGTCAAGAGAAAGTTATTCTCATGTCTCCAACCCTTCCCCATCATTGCAGCTTTAGAGATGAACTGCAGAATATAATATTAAGCCACATCCACCAAGGCTGCTCCTAACATGAACACCAAATGTTTTCCTGTATGCTTTGTCCATACATGACCTCAAACGTAACAAGGGAATTAAAAAAAAAAAAGTCTCCCCATCTAACTGAGCCCAAACCCTTTGTCCTTTTTTTCTCTCCATTAAAAGCTGACTATGTCATCTTGGAAAACATTAGACTTGGTGGTTAAGACCTTTGCAAATTGCAGGGACATACCAATATCCCCTCACCTACTACCCTCCTAATGCCTTCTATAGTTACAGAAAACTTTTAACTAAAAATGAGATGTTCTAAAGTGCTTTAGAAGTACAGTTCTGTTTTAGAGCGATTTTCAAGTTTGCTTTTAGTTGTTTGGGGTTTTTTGAAGGTGGTCACAAGTTTTGACACCATCACAGGTAATCAATCCTCTGATTTATTTGCTTTATAAGTTCTTAGAGAACTGTGGCCCCATTGCTGCAGCTGAGAAGTCATCTACTTGTCATCTGTCCTTTATGTCCCTCAGTCAACACCCTATACTGTAATAAAGTCCAACTACACTCCTTTTATAAGGGCTTCTTTCAGATGTCAAGAAAGACTGACTTGCTAAGAGAGATGAGCATATTCAAAATTTGACTCAGTCTGGCTACATGAGAAATAAACTCTCTGAAACTCAGTTGTAAAAAAGTTGAGCTGCAATCAAACAACTGGAATATGCTCTAAGCAAAAAAAATCAGTTTAAAAAAAAATCAGTTTTCACAATGAAATACTACATAAGGATGAATATAGAATCCAGGAGATGTTGGTCACAACAAGAGCAGTGCTGATACCTATGGAGCAGAATGGGAGTAGAACTTACTTACATTAGCAAAAGAAAGAATACAACAGCTGTTTCCCATAATATATAAAAGTTTACTGTTAGCAGAACTCAGAGAAGAAGGAAGATTAATGCTACGTATCATGAAATAACTTGGTTTAAAGACTGGTTTTAAGAGGTACAATCCACCCACTCGATTGGAATGACTTTTGTACATCTCTGGAGTGCTTGGCAGATGTCAGGGTAAAGCTTGACATCCATTCCTCAACTTGCCTCAGCACATGCATTGTGCTGGCAGGGGGCTGGACCACCTTTCCAAGCAGCAGAGAAACACCCACCCTAAGCAGAACCAGAGCAGCTGGGAGGGCTTTTCTAGCATGCTGGGGTGTAGGAGGACAGCTCCATATGCTTCTGCCCTGCACCAGAGACACACTCAATGCAAAAGTCTGAGTGCTCAGCATTCTTCCCATTTAGAGAAGGATTTCTAGGACAGCACTGCTCTCCCTCAGGCTGCTCACACGAGTGTTTTGGTTTACCTGATGCCAGCTCTTTCAGTGTGATTCGGCTTCCAGACTGATGTACTGGAGCAGCACCAGAACTCCAGATGTCAGAGGAGTTACCAAAGCATCCTAGTCAGAAATGGAAGTCTTAAAAGGAGCATGACTTCAGAGATTGTCTCATGCAGATGTGTCCATATACACACCCCACATCCCCTTCCCGTTTGCCCTAAATTCATTAAATCTAAATAAGAAACTGCTTCATGGGGAGAGGGGGCAGCTGGGGGAGAAGGAAAGAAGCAGTGCAGTTTTACAGAAGGGACAGGGAAAAATGAGCCTGAACAATGGTAAGAGGTGAGCAGATATGCCCCAATTGCAACAAGAATCAGATGACAAGCTAGCTCATGCTCACTTGCTCTCTAACGAACCAGAGAAGCAGAACATAGTGGAAAGAGGCAGGACACCAAAAGAGTCACAAGCATCTAAGTTGTGCTCAAAGGATTCCTAATTTCACACATGCAGAAAGGTTCTTATACAAAGATCCCAACTCTTCAGCTGCTTCCAAGGCACCATGAGAAAGCAGGTTCTTTCTCCTGAACTTGTCCTACAGTGCAGCAGAGAGCACATTGGTAAAACAATCAGTATCTATCAGAAACAGAATGGAAGTTTCAAAAATTGTCCTGAAATTATCAGAGAAGGCACTGGGAGAGTGGCAGGGCACGTGCATAAGTGGGACAAGGCAAGAACAGAATGACTGAATGCAGATGAGCTCAATGAACAGACGAGCATAAGATAAAAATATGGTAATTTTAAAAGCCAGCATAAAACAATTGAGGAAAAAGATAGCGAGAAGGCAAATTAACAATGAAATGCAATCAATTGCAAGAAAAATAGCAGTCAATACCAGACTACACTAAGACAGCAATCTATTAATCAATTATGGTGAAACTGCAAGAAAATGTAGTCAGTAAAATGACCAGCTGAAGGAAATATTCTTTTTCACATGTCTGAACTACAATTTCTTCTACACAGTTATCACATTTTTGATTGTTCATTCAATTAAATTAAGCCTCTGCTTTCTCTATACAATAACTGCAGTATTTACAAGACTGTTAAGAAGCCATATTTGACCTTGGGGCAGGGGCTGCTCACAAGGTTTCATGTAAAACTTTGGGGAAGAGCTGTTCATGTTATCATGGCCACACTTCAGCAGCCTGCATCGATTCATTCACGTGCATCAGAGAAGTGGCAGTTGTTTGTTTCTTTGGGAAGGCAAGACCATAAAGGTTAAGGGGATGACAACTGGTGGAAATCTGATCAGGTTCTCCTCCACAAAGATGTGCCACACTGTATCCCTGGAACACTGTTTTTAAGGTACTAAAGCTCCAATAAAACTGCAGGGAGCTTTCTTTTGCATGGGTCCATATCTGTGGCAATAAGAGCAGATTCATCTACATTCATCATTCACTCCTGGCAGTAAGAGTAGATTCATCAACAGCAGTGGAAGCAGTGGGCTTTTCATGTTTTTGCTTACAAACCACAGATCATCATGCTGCTGCAACTTTTTATGGAGATTGTCCTCCTGCCTTTGAAGATCAACACATATTTCCTAAGCTCCTCCACATTCACACCAAGGCAAGGGATCACTGGAATCTCTCATAGCCCAGTGTGGTTGAAATTCATAAATACTAGTTTCCAACCCTGAACAAAACAAGGCATCAAAGAACAGTATTCAGCCACCACCACCAAGCTTTTTTTCACCCTTCAAAAGTTCAAATTTGCTGCATATTAAACTATGACATTTGAAGGGGTTACCTTCTATTTGGCAAGCTAGAGATCCCAAAATACTGCTCACCCTATCCCTCTTCTAATGGGAAGCATTGGATGCAAGCAATAAACTTTGTCTTTTTTTTCAGTAGCAAGGTTAGGAAGTTTTATTTAATGAAATGAGTTCCTGCCTGATGTTTTAATTCAGGCTCACAAGAAAACAGAGCTTAAATAAAAGGTCTCTTATCTACTTGGCTGACAAGTTTTTTTTTCCAAAACAGAGACATACCTGCTATTGTGTACACTTACTTTTGGTTAAGACACAAACTAATAGAACTGATGTACTGCACAAGGAAACTTGAGCAGGCAGCCTTGGTGGCAGCACATACACTAGTTCATCACAGAAATGCAAAAGCTGTTCATGAAGGAAGATGGTAAAAGCTTTCAATTCCCTACAGCACTGCAGAATGAAACAATCAGTTCTGAAAAGGACTATTTCCAGTTAAAATAAAAATTAAAAACTAGTGAAGGTCCTGTGATTTCAGAAATAACAGCTCCTCCTGGTGTGTCCTCTCAAGTAACTGGCAATCAATCAATGCAGCAAATTAAAGCCTTATTTATACAGGCTTGCAGAAACAGGATATGATACAATACCTTTAAAAATCTGACAGAAGGCAGACAACTGTTTATGCTCTGTATATCAGGCCCAGTTTCACTGAACTTTATCTCAGCTTTAAAGTAACAAGTCTCAGAGTGCAGGAGGTTTAGTTTTACAAAGCTCCACCACTTCCATCTCACTTTGAGAACTCAAGTTCTTCTCACAAAGGAGACCTGCATGTGCTTGTACAGCCATAATATCTGTCCTTACATGCCCAGCTGCATCTGTCTACACTTTTCCTCAAATACTTCTGTCCAAACTCTCAGATTGTCTCCTAGTTTGGGGGGGGGGGGTGGGGGGGGGTGGGGGGTGGGGAAGCGATGGGGATCCAGTCACAGCTACAGAATTAAGAGCCATTTCACTAACTTAAACTTTCCTGGAACAGACATCAGAGCTTTTAAACAATGCCAGGAGCCATTGAAATGTGAAATACAGTCCTTTCCTTTGGCCCTTGGAGATGACAGAATGGCCATGGAATGGCCTGGGTTGGAAGAGATTTTAAAGATCACCTGGTTCCAGCTCCTCTGCCACGGGCAGGGACACCTTCTACTAGACCAGGCTGCTCAAAGCTCCATCCAGCTGTGCCTTGAGCACTGAGAGATGGGGCATCCACAGCTTCTCTGGGCCTGTTCCAGTGCCTCAGTACCCTCACAGTAAAGAATTTCTTCTTATCATCTAATCTAAAACTAATCTCTTCCAGTCTGAAGCCATTCATCCTTGCCCTGTCACTATATGCCCTTGTCTTAGGTTCCTTAAACCTGAAATGCCATGTGTCATCCGCACCCCCCCCTCAATACAGTTATGTTTAGGATACTGTAACAAGTATCTTTTCAATTTGTACAATCAGATTTGCTATGTTAGGCCATCTGGCTTTACAGCACACACACTGCCACTAACTTTATAAAAGTTTCCAGACAATTAGAGCTTTTTCTAAACAAAACAAACAAACAACAAAAAAAAATCCCCATATTACTTTATGAATACATAAAGGTTTTAGTCACTTGGGATAGCAATTTAATCCACATTGAATTATATAATACAATCATCTAATTTAAGTTTTACACCATAATAATAAAGTAATGAACTTAAATAGCCTACAAATATTAAGTTTTTAAGAACCTGGCCATATTCCTGGGAAAGCAGCCCATTACCTAGAAGCCAGCCAAGTATCCTTGAATAATAACTACAGCAAGATGGCCCAGTGTCAGACCTTGTCCACCCTTTCCTCCTCTGCTTTCTATACCTCTGCCAGTATGTGCTGCTGACACTGGTCTAGCATATTTTGATTTTCAGAGTGCAGGCAACAAAAACAAGACCAAACAACAGCTTTTGGGGGAAGAAAATGCAGAAAAGGAGTAACTCAGAACCTCCAGCCTACCTACTAATCGAGGGATTCTTACCCATGTGAAGATCCAGCTAACCAAGATGCAGTCCAACCGCCATCCTCACCTCTGTAAGGAGTCACTAGTTTACAGGTTCACGTCTCTTTTTGTTTTTCAGACTGGCTCTATCTACAGTCATTTTCCTACCCTAATGTCTTCTAAAGAACACAGATCTACAGGACAATGGTAGTCAGGAACCATAGTTCAGTCTTCTCAGCATTAGGCCATATAACAGAAGACAAGAAGTCAAAATAGGCATGGTCCTGCAAGGCTGGGCTGGGGCACACAAACACTTCGGGGACCTCCGTGCCCTCAAGGGCAGAGTACAGCAGACTAACAAGGCATTTAAAACTACCCCCCCCCTCACACTGCATCTTTTCCTCAAAGCTTATCAGGATTCAAAACTGGCCCTCCTGGAGAAAAAAAAACCCAATCCTATACACCCATGGTTAAAGAAGCAGATGTTGCACGCAGTAGAAAGCAGCCACGGCGGGCTTCGGAAGGGTGAGCAAGTAGTAACCAACTGTACGTGCCCCTCACACCTGCAACCTAACAAAGTTGTGCTGTTGATGGGGAGAACAGCTGGCTGCTGTATCTAAACAAGCCCCAGTAACACAATAGTAACTGAAGCACCAGTAACATACACACACCCACACTCGATGTTTATGTGTGTGCTTTTCTATTCCTATACCAGAGCATTTCAGAAATAAGAGGTGAGGAGAGCAAAACATCTATAGCCTTTCCACTGAATTAATTTATTTCTGCTTCTATCCAGACCATCTCTACTATTCCCATTTAGCCTCAGAAACAAAAGCAGGAATAGTTTGAAAAACACGAGCCCCCAAATCAGAGCTGTGGCACAGCTCTTTTCTGCTCTTCACTGACATTTAAACTCCTTCTTCGAGATTATCTTATCAAACCTTTGAGCAAAGGTATTACACAGAAAAGCAGGATCTGAAATCCAAATCCAAGAGAGGGCTGGATGGCAGTGAACCAGTGACCAGCTGCCTGTCAGCTCTCTCGGCAGCAGGGCATCACTGCTCAAGGCCAAACAGGGAAAGGACACAAGCTTGTCATTAGTAATGAGATTCTGCAATGCAGCCGTGTGCTACCAACTCTTGGTCATTTTACTACCCTCAATGCTGTAAGGAAGATCTACACCTAGGAATTACCATCACCCTGCATTTAAGATGATGGCATGAAAGCAGCACCACCTCAGATAAAAACTCCAGACTAAAATTTTTCTTCCTCCTACGTACATTCTCGGCTTTCTCTTCTTCCTCTTCCCTTCCTCACTTGTTTGAGGGGGTGAGGGGAGAAAGTCAAACATAAGTCAAAACACCAATAAAATTCTTCCTCCTTCAACTCTGTATCACATCGCTCTGCCTTCCTCTCACACCTATCTTTCACAGAATTTACTGTCTGCTATTGCCTGTGTAGTGCTGTTTTCAGTTTCCTTTAAATATCACCTTTACCACTACTCTAAATAGAACCTGAGAAAAGAATTCAGATAGCCAAAGTCTTTTGTACACTTATGACTGAGCAGAGTACTTCATTCAGTTTCTCAGCATACAACAAGCACTATCACTGCTCTGGAGAAGTTGTCAGATAAGACCCTCTAGTGTCAGAAAAGGCTATAAAAAGCACTTGTTGTACTGCATGACTGAAGTTACAGCATTGAGGCCATGGAAGCCTCTTTATTCTCACCTGTTCCCAATTCCTCATCCAGGTGAAGGCGGCCTCTTGGCTCAGAAATGCACTTCACTTAGATTCTCTACTACTGGCAGCTCCACTATTAGTTTGCTCTGTGGTTGAAGCTCAAGTAGCTCAGGGATTTAGCCTGCCAAACAACAAATACCTCCACAGATGGAAGCTCCCCAGCCCCTCTGGGCCCTTGTTTCAGTGTTTGATCATCTTAACAATAAAGCGATTTTCCTAATTGGAAGTTTCCCTAGGGCAAATTGTGCCTGTTGCACCTTTTAAGGAAGGGCCTGAGGTAGACAGCAAGTAAAACAAACCCACCAAGAAAACCCAACCCGTTAGACAACCCTACAGGTTTAGCCCCAGTTCGGTATTCAACAGATCCTCTTAGTGCTGTATTGTAGGAATTTGTGACCCCAAAAGCTTTCAACAACTGGAGAGAAACCGGACAGTGTTATTTGGTCCATCATCAGACACACCGTCCTTTCCTTGACCTCTGCAGCCCACAGCAGCTCTGAGCCTGTCCCTGCTCTCCCTACAGCAGCAGCCTCCTGCTGCCACCCCAACGCTGTGATCTCCATCCCCCCCGGCCGGTTTCTTTTGCCCCTCTGTCCCCAGTTCAACAAACAACAGTCAGGCTTCTCCGTCCATCATCCCTTCCCTGGCCCTTTCCCTCTTCCCGATCGCCTCCTCTCGCTGTTCACACAGATGACATTTTGCTTTCCCACCCTCACGCCGTGTCCCAGCCGACCCTACAATCCCCCGCCAGGACCCTGCTCTGGTTTTCCCACGGCACTAGGTTTGTTTGCCATTACAGTCAAGCGTGTTATTTCCTGTGGGTGCCGGGGAGAGCATTACCTCGAGGGCAATGCCCTCGCAGCAGCAGCAGCGTCTCCGCTCCTTTCCTGCACTCCGCCCGCCCTCAGCCCACGCCCGCCCGCCCGGAGCCCCGGCGGGGCCGCCCGCCCGCCCCCTACGCGGGACCCGCTCACGGAGAACTCCCCGCGCTCCAGCCCCGCCGTCCCCTGCGCTGCAAGTGTCGGGCTGGGGCGCCCAAAAAGTGACGGGCTTAGAACTTCTGACTTCTCTTCGGGGCGCGCCCGGCTCCGCAGGGGAGCACAGCCCTCACGGGATCCCCTGAGGGCGCCGGGCCGGGCCGGGGCAGCCCGGCGGGGCCAGCGCAGGCACTCACCCGCCTCACCGGGAGCGACCTTCCCGCGGCCGCCAGCAGCAGCACAGCGAAGCCGAGCGGCGAGGAGGGCATGTCCGGGGGCGGCCCCCCATGCGCGGGGGCCCGGCGAGGCTCCGGCTGCCGGAGGGCACAGCGGAGCAGCAGCAGACGCGCTGGTAGAATCCGGCGGCCGCTTTTGTAGCGGCGGCGGAGGCGGGGAGGGGCCGGCCCAGGTACAGCCCGGCCCGGCCCAGCCCGGCCCGGCCCGGCCCCGCCCGGCGGAGATGAGGAGCCGCCGCGGGTGGCGGTGGCTCCGCGGGCGGACGGGCGGGTGTCGGGAGGCGGCAGCGCCGAGGTTTGTGTCGGGGAGGGAGAGAGAAAGGAAAAAGCGGAGGCAGCGCCTCTGCGATCCCGTCGCCCACCTTTTCAACTTCTTCTTTTATTTTACTCCGAATCTCTTCAGGCTTGGGCATTTTGGTGACCTTCATGCTGTTCGTGACGTCCGAGTTTTATTAGGTTTAATAATAGTGAATGCAATTATCCATTTATAACCTGAATTTGCGGAGCTGCACGCAGAGCAGATCGGAGCTTGGTTTCTGTGTTGAAGGCGGGGAACAGGTCAGTCCTGACAGCAGTATGGTGTGTAAGTCTGGAGGATTTAGAATACTTATTTTCCTATCAAAAAGAGGCTCTGAATCTGCTTTGTGCTAGATCCGTATTACTGTTCTTATTTATTCATGTTGCAGTAACTGGTAGAACTAAACCTGCACTAAAGCACCTGTATTTGGTGATATTCTACACCAGAATCTGGAAGAAAGCCATCAGGGCTAGAAGGAAAGCTCAAAATTGAACCAGGAAGTGGGGAAAATATTTCACATTGGTCAGTTAGATGCAGCTAGAATATAAACAAGTTAATAGCTTAAATATTAATGATGCATATGACTTAGAAATACAAGCCAGCATCAGTCTGATGCTTTGGAAATGTAACTAGTTAGAGCATCGATGCTGTGAGAGCATGAAATCATGAAGTTCCCCAGAGTGTGAATTGCCAGGGCAGCACTTACACCTCAACAGCTAACTCCAGACAAAGAATCTGCCATGGTGGTTTGATTGCCTGAAAAGACATTTCCTTTAACTTTTCTAAAATGAGAGAAAATAAAGATAAAAAAAAAAATAAATACTACCTTCAGGCCAGGCAACAGAAACCTTTAAATAAAGAGAAACCTCTTCCACCTGGATAGCACCGCCAGCCTTAGCATGGTGCACATGCTGATCTTTACTGCTCTCTATTATTTCTGCACCAGGCTTATTAATTAAGCTTTCCAGTTAAGACTTCTGCTCCCAGGATGGTTCCCAGCACCTGTGTGCTGCAGAGGGCCAGCTGCTTTTGCCAGACCTTAGAAGACTCTTGCCTCCATTGAAAAGGCTCATCAGGGCTATGACAGTGACACATATCCTGCTGGAAGCAGGAAATTTACTTTGGAGAATAACTCTGATTTCCAGAAATAATCCCAGGTAGCTCTTCAGGCGTGATGACATCATACCAGGGGATGGTGACCAAGCAGCCAGGCAAAGACTAAGGCTTAACTATCACAGCCTACACTGTGTACCCTCTGTGTTATCCTTGTGGACGGTGATGTGCATGGCTGATGTCAAGAAACGATGAGTTGGCTGAAGGAGGAGGTGCTGTGGACATTGAATGGTTCTGTTTAGGCTTCAAAGAACACACAGAATAGAGGAAAGTTATATAACCAGAACTCTGAAGGACACCATGGCCAAAAAACCCACTCTCACCTTAATTAAGGGGCATTTAAATATTAACAGGCAAACTCTGCATATGCTAATAAGCTCAGTGAAGTACATGCTGCTGCATACATGACTGTATTACTCAGTTTCCCCCTTAGATCATATACAGAAGGAGGAGAATGGGTATAAGATTGGGCTGTGTACATGCAGCATAAAATTTTACCTGGTTAGGAAGAAGACCCACAAGCACCTTGGAGACCATTGATGAGCTGCTCTCTTCTCCCTCCTTCCAAGCAAGGATGCCATTTTTGGTAAGCTTCTGCACGCAATTATTATGCTGGTTACTATTATGTCTCTATTGCATCAAGTGAATTTATCAGCCTCAATTCTGAATCTGTATTTCTATTGCTTCACTAAACCACACTATCTGTGGATCTGTGATTGCACAAGTTCCTATTCACCACAACCAGACCTACAGGGCTGAAACTGCAGCATTTGTGAGTCTGTGCTCCTTCCTGTTGAACATGACCAGACTTAGGGCCAAGTTGCTTATAATCAGAAATCAGTCTCAGCTTCACTCAGACCACCTGATCTCTGCGGACCTGCTTTAACACAAGGGAGTTTATTTTGTTGCCAAATTTTTATGCTCTTAACAAAATGCATAGACTAATGTTCCCTATATGAATAGAGGAAAAATCAGAGTAAACTCTGAACAGGTGCGTTTTCACTGTGCCGATTAAGAAGCTATTATTGCAAGACTAAACAAATCCTTTTGACTGCAATGACTCTATCAAAAGACAGGTCATTTTCCTAGAGCTGGAAAAGTATTTATTTAATGAATTCAAATCTTTTTTTGTGGGTTAATACTGTTGAAAGTTTTCTCTCAGACCTGGGTCTGTTGGATTTTTGTTATATTTATTCATGTTTTTAATAATATTAAAATTTGACTTGATCTTTTATCAGTGATTAAGCAAGACAAGAAGAGTTTGAAAGTAAGTGAATTGTTTAAATGACACTATCCAAATCTGAAAGGAGCTGGGATCCTTTTGGTTTGAAAAATACAATGCAGTGAGTTGATGAAGCTTTGTTCAACTTGAGAATTGCATTTGTTGAGGCAAGCACTTCTTTTTCTGTAGCTGAAGGACTGCAGATGCTATTTAAAATGCAGGACTTTGTAACTGCTCTCTTGTTCCCTTACCTTCCATCTGGACCAGACCTCTCATGTATTAAGGAGGAGCTGCCTTGCAGTTACACTGCAACACAGGGATTGTCCTCCTTCTATGACCATGAAAGCATTCTTGCAATCAACTATGTTTTGAGGACAAAACTGCATTTTGAAAAAGTCTAGTGTCTCTTTCAATAACCTCCCCTGACAATCCCTTTCTGTGGAGATGGCATAAATGTAACTGCAGGAAATACACAAAGCCTTCTCAAGGGGTTTGGGCTCTCCGCTATCTGAAAATTACCACCACTGGACTTGTATGTGCAGAGAGTAACATCCCCGTCCCACGGGACTGATTGCTTTGTCTCTGAAACTTTCTGAAAGGAAAAATCTGTGCCACAGAGAAATTTCATGGTTCTGCTGTGACATTTGCTGAGTAGCAGACATTTTCCTAAGTTGCCGTAGGCAATATCCTCAGGAATGTTATCAGTTTAAACTGCAAATCATGTACTTCATGCTTCTCCGTGACCAGTAACTACTAGCTTTTATAAACATCATCTTTCATAATAACTTTGTTTGGGATAGAGATATACTCTTGGGTCTCAGTGCAAATAGACCTGAACGCTTAGTGGAATTTTATTCCTTTCTACCGTGTACACATGTATTTAAAGTTGCAGGGTACAGGGTTGCTGACATTTGGAGAATAAAGTGTTTTCCGAGACTCAGGGTTTAAATGAAAACTGGAGCGAGTGGCTGCCCTGTACAGTGGCTGTACAAGTGTTGCCCAAGTGCCTGAAAGGCAAGAGCCATTTGTTGTTGTGTGCTGCAGCAGTGAATGTGCTTTGGCTCATGTTTTTCTCTACAAAGCTAAGAGGAACTGTCAGTAAAGATCCTTCCAAGCTCAGTAAAAGCTAAAGTGTCTGAGCTGAGAGCAAGCACCTATGAAGTACCTCAAACAAATCACTTAAAAATTTGAAATATGTGCTTAGGAAAGGAAGAAGAAGAATTTCAGTGTTGAATCATTGAATCTGAATAGTGTTTGTGGAGTTGTAATTTGTATCAATACCTTCTTAACTGAAATAAAAGTTTATCTAAGTGGAATCCTCCTGTAGGCCTCCTGGGGAAAGAAAAAAGGTGTCTCTGAGCAGGATTATGCAAATGAGAGTTACAAACATATAACCCACAACTGTGATTATAGGACATTGGTGTTTAGAAAGAACATTTAGTCTTGGAGCTATATATACTTCAATATCTTTAGAGACACTAAATTAGATGGATTGCACCTTGAAACCTGAACTCTGGGTTAATTTATGCTTCTTAGTAAAACTCAAAATTATCTTATTTTGAATCAGAACATGACTACTGCAAATACTTACACGACAGATCAATGTAAAAAGTTCTACATGTTTTTAAAGGGCATTAGGAAGCAGGAGAATTTCTTCCGGTTGCTGACCATAGTACACATTTTGTATTAAATCTCACTAATTTTAATTTAGTGCTTTTGAATACTAATTGTTCTGTTGCTTAAGTTACCTGCCCACATGTAGGAGAATGTGCTCAATTCATGAAATGTCTCATGGCTGCTCTGCAAGGCTGGAATGCAGGGGTTGAAATCAACCAGCTTTCCATAATTGTAGATGCAGACTCAGAATGAATGAACATAATCTGTTGCTCACTTGTTTTATCCAGACATAAGGGTGTGGTTGTAGGTAATGGACAACTCCATTTTTCAAATGTCAGACAGTATGCCTTGTACACTTTGGGTTATATGTTTCTTGATGACAACAAAGAAATGAGTGCAATTTTTTTTTAAACTAAAATTTTGTAAGCTACATAATAAACTAAAATAGTTGTATGTATTATTGGAGTCTAGCTGCTTTGTGGAATTTATTCTGTGTAATGATTGTATGGAGGGAATGATTTAGATAGGTATTTAATTTGAATACAATATAGTTCTCTGTCTTATAAAGAAGAAATTGGTTTGAATATTTTCCTTAAAATGTTGTTGAAGAATTCATATGACTATGTCAATTTGTGAATATGATCCAGTCATTCCTATATTTAAAAATCTTAGAATTGTAGAATTAGAAATTCAAAGCTAGTTGCAGACTTGTAATATAATAGAAACTAATTTTTTTTATTATAGCTTTAATTTCTTACCAAAATCCCTGACTCCTGTTTAAAATTTCCGTATTAAAAACACCTGTTCAAAAAGCTTTGTTAAGAATTGTTTTGGACTACAGAAGGCTGCTACGATGAACTAATGATGGTAAGAAATTCTCAGCAAAGAATTCAATTTCTCTCATTTTTTACAACAAAATAGGAAGAAAGGACCCACAGAACAAAGGAAGAAACGATGAGTCTTCTTATATTTTATTAGGTAAAACTGACTGAAGCATTGCTCTCTCATCTCCCTCTTTTGTTGTGGTAGCTTTTTTCTATGAGAAAATTGTTTGGAAATGCCTGCATTCAATGTTTTCCCACCAAGGGAAACCTCAGTACAAAAGAAGAAGACTGCCTTGTACATCTTGTGCAATGATCTAATAGTGGTCTTTTCCAAAGAGACAGAGAGAACTTCTGTCTACTCTGCTGCTAGATGCCTCGTAGGTAGGACCTGTATCCTGTCACAATACAACACGAACAAATGACACTCACACACTGAGATCTCCAAGGCAAAAAAAGGGGCAGTTTATTTACAGACCTTGACATTCATAGAATTCCAACAGTGACCATGGATTGGAGGAAGAAAATTGTCCTCTCCAACCACACTGGTCAACCCAACAGTCCATCAATTCTCCCCTCCTCCAGAAAGGAATGCAAAACAATCATTATTTACATGAAAAGTGTGTGAGAAACTCCATCGCAAAAATGCAAACAGAAGGCTGAAATAGAACTTTAGAAAAACAGAGAACAGGGTGACAGTATCCCCTGACTAAAATGCTTCCCAAATGCTTAGACAAGAACTTAATTGCTTGTCTGCAGTATCTAATGGACTTTTGAGAAAAATGTCCTTTGAAGAGGGACAGGATGTGTCTCTTGAGAAATAAAACTTTATGGTCTGGCATTTCCTATCAAAATATTCCCCGCATGAATGACATTGGGAACCTGTTTCTTGGATTTCCCATGTGTTATCGTGGCTGTGACTAAAGAGAGAGAGAAGGGTACTCTTGAGATTAAATTCTCTGGTTTGTAATTATATGGGTTTAATGGCTTTCATTTACATTTACATGGCAATTTACGTTTCAGTATTTTGACTTTTTGTGCTCAGTGAGAAGGAGATCACAAACTGCTAATCACAATGTCTTTGAGGCTGTTGCTTATGACATCATAAACTTCCCCCTGAAAAGAGAGGGTGACCCTAACCATCCTTCATTTCCATTGCTATCCAGCAGCCTGCTCACAGGTTATCTGAAGGTGTGGGGACAAAGGGCAGTTACTGTTGAACACAGTTCTCTGAATTAGTGTATCTGTAAGGCAAATGATCATGCTGTCTCTGAGTGGCTGTTCACAGAAGTCCCACTTTGGTGATTAGCCAGAAGACTTTGAGAAATTAATATTTGAAGTTCAAATCAGCTAACCTCTTGAACAACCACTCGACTAACCTGAATATCAAACACAAACAGATAAATACTGGTAGGAGGAACTACTGGGTAGTGAACATTTGCAGGAAGCTGCGGACAGCTTACCTGTTTAGACATCCTGTCATGATTGCTTGGGAAAATGAAGCATAAAGTGAATTGAAGGAGTCAGCCCATTGATATTGTAACACATTTGAAGTTCTAGATCCACAAGGAAAGTCCAGGAGTTGGGTCAGGAGTGAGGGAAAAGGCAAGGAGTCAGAGAGGGAATTCTTTAACTTTAGGTGTGTCATTTTGTCTTGGAAATAATAAAAGGTAGTGTTTTCCTAATACTCAAAAGATGGAATCACATCTCCCAGGAGCTGAATGAGAGTTAGATGGAAAATACTGATAACTCTATGTTAATTAACATAAATGTTGGCACTGATATTAAGGATGAGTTTTGGATAAGATCTCAGTATTAATGAAAAATGCTAAAATAATTTTGATGAAGACTAAATCTCACAGGAATAGTGTGAAGACTATCTTGCTTCATAATAAAGGATGCAAAAATAAAATGCAAAATTTAAAATCAAACAGCAAGATAAGAATTAAACTCCAAAAAAAATTAACTTTTTAACTGGCAGAATGCAATCACTAATCCTTTTTGACACCTGGGAATGTGAAGATAATGGAAACTGGGTAAGTTTGGTCTTGTATTCCTGGATATTCCTTAATTACTCGTCATCTAACTAACTAATACCTTGGTTGAGTCATTCCTTTATTAAGTAGTTGATGCAGTAAGTCAGAGACTGTTCTGATGTCCCCAGTGATGTTATCAGCATATAGTTATATCAAATAAATTAGAAATTGTAATGGAAGTAGAGAGGCATAGAAATGAGTCAGACATGTTAGCAGTGCCTTGTGTACCCCTGCTAATATCTGCTGTATAAAAATCACAAGGTATTTCTAGTTTCAAAGTCTTTTTCTGGATTTGGCCTTTATTTGACCATGAACCATGGCTAAGTTAAAAAGTAGTTTTCCTGAATTTCTAAGAGTGAATGTATGCATGGCTCTTGGTGCTCTGAAGGCGGTGTTAATCACTGGAAAAAACATGGGGTTTGGCTTTTATAAAACTAGACTCACCTCAGGAATATCCTAGTTGTGAGATGCAGATACAGGTAGCAACTCTTAAAAAGTTTGATGAAATATTTCTGATGTATAGGAGTAAAAATAATGGCAGTGGCTTCTGAAGAAATCTGCATGAGAGACTTGTTACAGCAATGCAATTACACTCAAATATTCAAAAATCAGCAGAAACATCAATATACTTAAAACAGCAGCTTGCACATTCCATACATTTGATTTTCAGTATTTGTGTCAACAGAAACACACATATACTGCTGCCAAATGTTCTTCCAGACTATCAAATATAGTGCATTAGTTTAAATATTAATAATAGATATGGTCAGTGAATAAGGTTACTGAAAAAGAAAATAGTGGGTCTTGCCATTAACTATGAATATTCTGAACAAATTTTGATTACATCTGACCAGAATCTAGAGGCAGAAACAGAGGGTGTAGGTGAAGAAAATGATTCTATGGACTTAACAAATCTTTCAAGTTAAAAATTAGCTGAAATGTTACCTTCTTGGAACAAGCTCATTCCAGTCAGTGGTTTTGTGAGATTTAGAAACCTGGACAGAAAACAAATCCTCCCCTTCCTGCCAATTGCAAGCTCTTTTCCATAGTTTTTGTTAATTTTTAGCCACTGTAACTTAAAACCTCATCACACAGCCAAAGCTCCAAGCTGCTCATGAATCATCACCTAAGAAGACAAAGTTCTGTGAAAAGTGAGTATTTTGAGGTACCAGCAGATCAATGATTACCAATTAAAATGTCCACTCTAGAGCAGCAGGAAAGAGTAGGAGTGCCTTCCCTTCTCTCACTGGCTTGGACTACCTCTGAAAATCAGAGTACATGGGCAGGAAAATTCTTCTGGGTGACACCAAGGGAGGGAAGATAAATGCACACTGTGAGTGCACTCTCTAAGCCAGTTACGGACATGTTCTTTACATTCTTAAACACAGACCTTCATGAGTTAGGTCTTCTCTCATAGAGACTAATTAAATGTCATATTTCAAGTACTTGTCTTTTTTTGATCATCTGTTAAATATTTTTTTGTGTTTTGTTGACATGATGTTCCTTTCTTTGTGAGTTTAGGCACCACAATACTGTCCCACAACTTGAACAGCAGTAGCTTGAATGGTAAATGAGCATTAAAAAGTTCAGAGAGTAATTTTGTTTAGTTACTTAAAAAAACACAACAAACTGTGTGAATTAATTTAGGAATTTGAATGCTTATTACAGTATCCTGGAGGTATAGAGGATTCCCGGAAACAAAAATCTTGAATTGAGATTGTAAATTCCTAGGGATTATGACAGCTGGGAGGAATGACTTGTGGTTCCAGTAATTAACTGCACCTCTTCAGGTGCTTGAAGAGCTGGCTGTAAGCAAATTAACTGTAAGAATACTGTCCCACACATGAAAATACTCCATAAATATTCTTGAATGAACCATGCAGAGACAAAAAAGAGCCATCTGAATACATAGTAGATGATTGTTTTCACAAAACATAGATTATTTACATAAATTAACTGAAAAGCTCTATGAAAATTAACATTCATTGTAACCTGAAAGTAGTGAGCTAATACATGGTGTTGAGGAAAGAGAACAGAACAAACTCCTAGACAGGCTCAGAGAAGATGGAAAATGGGGATTGGACTCTAACAAACAAGAAAGAGATGATCTCAAAAATGTGATGTACACAATATATGAGATAGCTGAGATAACAATATACTATTCATGTCTGTTGTTGGTATTATACTGGACAAAGAATAAAATCATCTTCAGATAAAGTTGTGTATTTCAGCACATTAATTTGCACTTCCCCTGCTCTTTTGCCATACTGACTTTCACTTGTAAATGTGTCAGTGCACATCTTCCACCTGCAGAGGCATTCAAGGTTACACGGTTTTTCTCCATTTTAATTAGGCTGAAAGGCTAGACCAGGAAAAAAACTACTAGGAATGAGCACACACTGTCCTTGTGCTGGTTTTTGGATATGAGCTGTTCTTCCCTATGCCCCCACAGTGAGTATACTGGATGTATGCAAGAACATGGGAGGGGAAAATCCAGGTCAATTGACCCAAACTGTCCAAAGGAATATTCCATAAACGTGATGTCACGTTCAGCACCAAAGACTTCAGGAAAGGAGTAGGATAAGGGGACATTTGTTCTCATTGAATCTGTCTTACCAAGTAACCATTACGTGTGCTAAGGCTCTTCCCAGAAAGCAGCTAAACATCTGCCTGCCAGTGGGAAGCAGTAAATAAATTCCTTAATTCAATTTTCTTGTGTGTGCAGCTTTGCTTCGCTTATTAAACTGTCTTCATCTTGGCCCTCTCATTTTCAGCTTCTGATCTTGCAATTCTTTGCCCCATTCTGCTTGGGCAGGGCAGGGTGGGGCAAGCAGGGTGGGTACTTAGCTGCTGGTCAACTCACCACATGTTCTATCATCAGTATTGTGATGACTTGGAGAAAAGTCTTTTGCAATTGCAAAGTCAGGGGTTTTTTTTCCTTTTTTGGAAGTGTCGTTATGTGGTATGAAATACTGCAGAATATTCTAAAATACATAAAAACTTCTAAAAATACATAAAAACTGTAAAAGTTATCCAACACCACTGGGTTTCTTGTATTTGAATCTAAGTAAATCTATAGGGGAGAGAGAAGAAAGGATTCTAAATCATGGAAAGGCCTTTTATCATCCCAAAAAATGCCCAGGACTTCTTCAAGTATAGCTGCTTTGCCACAGCAGATGCATTTGAACATTCTTGAACGGCAGAAGGAAAAACATCATTCAGTCATGGGGTATAAGTGAAAAAATCTGTTGGCAAATAGAAGTATCTGAAGGAATAAACTTTGTGGAGATTATTGAAAACATAGTGTAGACTGCACATCTCGTTTAGTATTACATAAATAGAATTAGTTTAATACTAATTATGTCTGGAAAACTCCTGGTTAGGATATTCCTGGGTATCAGCACAGAATGATGCTGTGAGAGTAATTTCAAGGATTGCAACCTATACTTTAGAGCTAAAAGGAAATGCAGAAAAATTAACTATACTTCTAAATAATCTGGTTCTTCAATTAAAAAAAAAAATCCATATTTAGTAGTTGGAAGTGTTCTACTTCTGTTCCCACACAGCTAAACTGGACAGAAAACATGCTGGTCTCATACAGATATTCCAGATACAAACATAGATAGTAGTTTTGCTTAATCTAGATAGTTTAACAAGAACAAGTGAGCTCTGAGAAAGCCCAAGCAAAAAATATGGATCAAATATATTTTTTCTGTCATATAGTTTCCTGCAGACTCACAGAAAATAAGGTGTGTATCATGCAGAATCTAGAAATTCAAATTTATACCTAGGAGGTTTTAAATTTTGTTGTCATCATACGTCACTGACACACAAGCTAAAAGTTGTACATGTGAAAGAATGTAAAAAAGCAAAGTTTTTCTTTTTTAAGGTTTAATAACATTTTATTTGACATTATTAAAGCAAATATCCATTTAAAGTAATATAATGCATACTTCAAAGACTACAAGCAATGAACTTATTTAGAAAGATTTACTTTAAAACTATCAACAGTCAAGGCAAACTGAATTTACTGATGGCAGAGAAAAAAAAAATCAGTAAGCCAAGACTGACCTGCAATTTCTAGTATAATGACAAGTAGCCACCAAATAGAGAGCAGTAGAAGAGTTACACATTTAATTTGTTATATGTGCCACATATTTCTCTTCTACCATAGTAGGAAAAACATCTTACTTGATGTCACAGAGGAGAGCCACTCCTCTCAGAATCCAGTGGTCTGGAGGCTTTGCTGTCTTTAAAAATACCTCTGTAATAAAGTTCAAATCTGTCCTCTTGGGCTTCTTGTAAAGAGGACAAACATAGAGCTTGGGATCCCTAGGTCTGGTTGAATCAACAGCAAACATATGGAGCACAGGCAACTGGACAAAAAGAATCTTTGGTGTAGACTCAACGAGTATGCTTCTTCGTTTGTCCCAGCCTGCACCTTCCAGGTAGAGCCCATAGATATATACTCCTTCCTGTGTGAAGAGTAAGCAGATACAACATATGAAGCATAATTGTCTTGAACCATTAAAAGAAATATATGTTTTATAGCAAAAAAAAAATCTGATATTGAATGTCTTCAAACTATTTCATTTTAAACTATATTATGATGCTTTTTCAGAAGATAATGCTACTGAAATGAAGGGCAAAAAAAGTTGTTCAATAAAGTCTAGATACTACAAAGTTTCATGTAAACTTTACTATAGATTTCAAAAATCAACAGGTGGTACAATGAAACAGTTATTTTAATTAAATATTTTTCTAACTTAATTAAAATCTTCATATTTAGTATTTGGCTTCTATGCTAAGCAAAAACATTAAGGTGAGGACCGTAGTAACTTCTTCCTCTATCAGTCCAAAATAACTCAGTGATGCATAAAATAAATTAAATACCAAAATTAATACTGAAACATCTTTGCACGTGATACATACAGAAGGTGATGATGTGATTTCTTCTCTGGTTAGCTTTAGCACATCATTATGTACTGCAACTTTATCTAAAGCCCAGTCTTTATGTGCTCGAGTTGCTTCTTGTTTCATTGCTGTCAGGAATCCTTGAGAAATTAAGCCAGACATTTAGTATTTATCTCACATGATAAAATAAAATCTTGCTCAGTTATTAGCATGGTTCTGCACTGAACCTATAGACCGATAATCAGAGTTGTATTAAAAATGAGCATCTTGACTAATGATAGCAAACTTTGCTTTGGGACCAAAACAGGAACAAGTGACAAAAATGGTATAGTGTGCATTACACCAAGAAAAATATTTTTAAAAGGCATGTACTTTATTTCTTCTATTAAATTACTCTATTAAGAAATATTTGGTCAGGACACTGACTTACACATTGGCATAAGGCAATCAACTACAGGATCCAAGGTGATCCAAGGTGTCTTTCAAGAAAGAATTTCAAGGAAAACAAGTTATCCATTGTGTGAGCTGATGTTTATGTAAAGGCAACTTAGCTTAAAGGTGGGAGTGTTTTAAATGAAAGAAGTAGAATGGATTTCACTGATGCAAAATAAGTGTCTGAATATGATAATAAAATAACTATGTGAGTGTGGGGAATCTAGTCAACGCAGTGCCTATGAAGAATGAAAAATATATGTTATATTAGGGGAAAAAAGGGTGTCAGGTAGAAATGAAGGTGGAGGGTGACATAACTGAGCAGCAAGTTAGATGATTTTTTTTTGAGCATTAATTTGAACAGACTTTACAAAAGTTTGCAATGAGAAAGTTTTGAGATGCAAAGGGCTGGATAGTTAAAGCACAGATGACTGAGCAGCAAAGAGGTTTGAATGTGTTATAAAGGAAGAAGCTACAAAACCAGAAACACTAGTACCAAACACCTGATTGTTTCTCTGTGTGTCAGAATGACAGTGACAATGAAGTCATCAAAAACATCTGCTGGTTTAAGGTACAAGATGAAGAACTGCTTGGAACTGAGAGTCACAGAGATCGAGATGAAGAAAGAGAAGTTAACACAGAGAACTGCATACTTTAAAGTGAATTTTTTGGTGAGCAGCATTACAAATATAGCGTGATATTACAAATAGACTCACCTCACCCCTACCCACAGCACACATTTTGCACTTAGCAAACCTCTCTCTAGCTGCAGGACTACTTTTGGGGTTTTTTAACACAGAGGATAAAGCACTAATAAAGTTCAAGACCATCTGTATCTCAGGTTTGTTGCCTGTTAGGCCAGATGTTTTTGTTTGTCAAAAGAATGTAGTCCATTATCTTTTACACCACTTTGAGTGCTGCTTTTGAATCACCAGAGATCAGTATGCTTATCAGCTGTGCCATTTAGGATACAAATGGAGTCATGTTTTGACTGGCATCCCAATCCCATATTTTAATAATAAATTGGATGCACTCCAGGCACCTCAGCTGTTTCTTAAAGTGACTCTAAAATAGACTTTGGTATTAGTACTTTTTTACAGTTCTGGCAGTAGGAAGGGCAGTAAGAACAGAAGGATCACAAAACAAAGGTAACTCATATAATATTCAAGAATTTCAGAGGTTAATTCTAAATTTTTTTAAAAAAAGCAAAAACAACAACAACAATAACAACAAACCTCATAGCTGTCACACAGAAGTTTCTTATGAGAATTTTGTATGGGTAGTAGTGTAGTTATGTAGTATAGGCTGAAGGAGATTCTTCTAGGAACACACACCTCATAAGGTAATGGGCTTTTTTACTCATGGAGATGGTTAAAATTTGTTTTTTCTTCCTCTTTCCTCTAAATGGTAAAAATGTCAAGCCTAACAGATAATGATAGATACTGTTTACTTGTAGTTCACAGCATGGCTTTAATGAGTTTGAAGAAACTGTTCATTAAATAACCTGTCAAATGGATACATTGTAAAACTACATTTTGATGATTCTCTGTGAAAGACCAAGAACTGCTATAAATTCTCTAAATTCTATGCACATTCATAGAATCACAGAACATACCATGTTGGAAGAGACATGGGAAGTTCACCTGGTCCAACCTTTCATGGGAAAGGGAAGACTAGATGAGATTATCTAGCACTGTCCGATTACATCTTGAAAACCTCCAGAAATGGGGACTCTACCATGTCTCTGATGAGGTTGTTCCACTGAGAGATTGCTCTTACTGTACTGTAAAAAGTAATTTTGTTGCTACTGAAACATCTTGCTCTAGATTAAAGCTCTTCCATATTCACAACTTGCAGTTTGGAATGAGTTAAACAATTTCAAACCAGAGAAAAATAATATTTTCTTTAAAAGCTGTATCATTATCATTAAGTATACTTTCTTTAGAAGTTGTATAATATCATGCTACAATATGTCAGTAAGATAAATTATTTTATTTATTAACCATATGTTTTCCTTCTTGTAATATAAAACCTGGGTTTTTTTGGGTCAGACTAAAAGATCAGAGACCCATAGAATCACGTAGAATGGTTTGAGTTGAAAGGGGCTTTAAAAGTCAGCAAGTTCCAATGGGCAGGGTCACACACACACACACCAAAAAAAACAAAACAAAACAAAACAAAACAAAAAAAAAAAAAAAAACAAAACAAAACAAAAAAAAAAGTAGAATTATAGAATTCCACTAGACTAAGTCCAATCCAACCTGGCCTTAGATACTGCTAGGAATGGGGCACTTTTTTTGGGCAATCTGTTCCAATGCCTTAACCCCTCAAAGTAAAGAATTCTTCATATACATAGTATCAGTTCTAAACCTACCTATTTTCAGTTTAAATCTGTTCTCCCTTGTCCTGTCACTAAATGCAGTTTTGAAAATCCCTCTCCAGCTCTCTTGTAGCCCCCTCTAGGTACTGGAAGGTGCTATAAAGGTCACCCCCAGAGCCTTTTCCCCCAGGCTGAATGGAATGGTCCCAACTCTCTCTTCCTGGCGTCGTAAAAGAGGTGCTCCAGCCCTCTCATCTTCCTGGCCCTTCACTGCACTCACTCCAGCAGGTTCACATCCTTTCTGTGAGGGCCCCAGAGCTGGATGCAGCACTCCAGGTGGGCTCTGAGCAGAGCTGAGCAGAGCAGAGGGGCAGAGCCACCTCCCTTGCCCTGCTGGCCACACTCCATTCCATGCAGCCCAGGCTAAGGTTGGCTTTCTGAGCTGTGAGTGCACATTGAACCCATTTTTCGTCTTGGCTTCTGTGACACACTCTGGCAGTATAACCATTAAATTACTATTCAATACATTACCACTCAAGTCTTTTCAGTAACCTTACCTTGTGGATTAAAGAATCCAGTTATCCAAAACACTTTTGGTCGTCCTTGAAATATCCAAGCAGATAATTGAGCATTTCTTTCCAAAAGTTCAGTAAACCAGAAGCCAAGTGTGGAAGACTCCCAAGACACTCTTCTCCATACTTGAGGGATTCGAGCATCATACATGTTATCAAGCGCGTCTCTTAAATTCTGAAAAAAATTAAATAATATTCAAAGCAAAGAAATCAATTTAACAGTTTAAAGCACAGTATTCTATATGCAGTAAAAGTACTTTACTTGCCTCACTCATAACAATAGTTCCGTCTATGGCCAGTTTCAGATCATTCAGACTGGTGCGGACAACTGTGATCACTTTCTGCATGCGGTCAATTTCTTGACGAAGAAAAATATTCATAGAGTTAAGTGCTCCCATTTTAACTAAACGAGCCTTTACCTACATTATAAAAGCACAGAAGAAATTTAGTTACGTCTAAATTGTTGAAACGCCGGTGTAGTATGCAACATCTTAATTTTCTGTGTGTTCAGTAAAGTAAATATTTCATTTGTATATTATTCAAGCAACATTTATCCCCTTAAAACTGCTGCAGTTTTTACTTTTTGTCTTACACTACCCATTTATTCATGGTTTTGCTAGAACAGGACTTCACCCAGAAGGCCCAGAAGACTGCTATCACAAAATTCGAGACTGATTTTTTTTTGTTTTCACAAGTAGCTTTGGAAGTCCAAGCATTGTCTCCCTAACATATCTCCATGGCCATTTGTTAAATGTCTTGATCTCAGATAACAAAATCTTCATACCAATTCATGCTGGTAGCAATAAGGGTGCTGGTTCCTTATTTGACTCTGCTACTACTTATGTGATCTTTTATACAACTCAGTGTTTCTCTTTTGGAATGTGCAATGTGAAAACCCAACAGAGAGAACAGTAAAATGAGACAAAGATTAGCTTGCCTCATGAGGTACGTAATCTGGAGGAAGTTTCTCTAGCATGTCTTCAGCTGAGCGATAAACAACTGCTTCTCGAGTTTCTCCAGACCCTCCGCCACTTTCTTTAGGCTGAATGTTGGTAATAGTATCTAGAACATCAGCTGATGTGTTTTTCTGGTACCTGAGAGGATGAGAAATATGTTACAAGTTACATATAATTTTTTAATAATTAATGATAACTTTGTAGAACACACAAAAAAGAGTGTGCCATGAAGTCAAATCAAAACTCGCCCAAACTGTTTTCCTTTGCATCCTGCACCAACCATAATACACTGACCATGAAGGTTTGGTTTACCACATTTTTAAAGAATATGAACATCCTTCTTCCCTATTATACACTTGCTGTGTGTCTAATCCAGGGATAAGAAGGAGGTCTGCAAGCTGAGATTGTGAGGTGGAAGAAAAACCTATTGTACTAGACATTCTGGGGAAAGGGAAGGAAATGGCATATTCCTGACTAAGATCTAAAGAGCTATTTGTTGAGAAGAAGCAACAGAAGTTTTGTAACAAAAAAGAGTATTTGCCTCATTTAATTACCTCTTAAAAATGTAATGCAGAAACAGGAAAGGGTGGAGATATGAGCTATAAGTCTGCAAGCTGCCCCTTTAATAATTAGTAAATTCATTCTGCTTTGAGATATTTCAGGATTAATGATAAGGGCTGCTAGATTTACAGCACTGCAGGTAAAAAACTTCTATTTTATAGTGAAGCATGGGCTGTGCTAATGTAAATTCTTGTTCTGAGTCAATACAAAAATGTGAAATAAATTTGTGTGGCACTGGATAATGAAAGATGATAGACCACAGCAGTGCCTCAACAGAAGAATTACAGGAGCATTTTTGTTACAATGCTATCCAGCGGCATAGAGCTATGAGAGGAAATAAGAAAGAAAGCATGAAGTAATGAAGTGTTAGCAATGCCTACTTTTACCTTCTGGAATCAGCTACACAAGGAACATAGACCAAGGAGTGATGTAGGACATGCATTTATACTGATTCAAAGTCTAGATTTGCATGTCAGCTTTACTTTTCAACTTTCATATGACACCCATCTCCTTGTATAACCTTGTCATACATAATTATATAACATGAAACATGAAAGGGTAGAACATGTGAACTCCTAAAGCCCTAAAGATGTTTTGGATACAATGTCACAATACTAGAGAAGCTAGATACTTCATTATTTCAGCAAAAAAAAATTTGTGAATGCAATTATAAAGACTATAAATCACAAAAATAGAAGAAATACTACTGGGAGTTTGCTTCTCAGAGGATATAATTTCTGCTTCTAAAAGTAGGAATTCAAGGGGGGCTTTCAAGGTTTTTCGTAACCCTTGACTTTAGACTCAAAACTCTCAAGCTTTTCTTCAATTTATGGCCCCATTAAAAGAATGAAAGATTTATTCAAGACCGTGTGTGAGTAGAAAAGGTAAAATTTCTCTTGGACGCACGGCTTCATTGGTAATTTGGATGACATACTGGTGGTTGTAACCTTTACTTTCTGTCTTGCTGATTTAACAAGTAGTGATTAGAGAGATGTGAACCCTCCTCTTCACACTGCAAGCATTGTTCCTTCAAATCTGCTGTTAGACTGTTTTATGTAGAAGGTGTAGGTTCCCTGATCATTACATCAATTAAATGATAATAAATTACAGAATTTAAAAAATAATCTCTCTAAATCTTTTAAAATTTTAAAAAGAAGGCAGTATGCAAACTTAAGGGAAAAGGAGAGAACAGCTTTTGAAAAATAGCATCAAAGGAACAGAATCAAAGGTTAGTGATATTCCTTTCTTCAATGACACAAGCTTGGAACCTTCTGAAGAGGAGAAATTATGTGAATCCTATATAAATAACAATTATTGTTTGAACAAGGCTTTTTTGTAAATAAAACCAGAAAAGACAAAAAGATGTATCTTGACCTTTACATAATTAAAAATAACTTTCTAGTGTGGAAGTGAGATTAAAATACTAAGAAGAAACTTCATTTACATACCACTGGGACATATTCAACATAAAACCCACTATGCAACAAATATAAAAAAATAAAACCAAGTATAGATGCAAACAATAACCATAAAAAGATGGCAGAAGTCTGTAGAGGAAGTACCATGCTCCTGAGAAGAGAATCAGTTGTATGTGATGGGGTTGACTTTCATCACATGTAGATATTTATGTGTAGATGTCTCCATAACAGCTTTTTCTCTAGATTGCCCAATTCAGCTCGTGTATTTTAGATGTCTGCTTTGTGATGAGAGAAATTGCACTTTACAAAGATCTATATTTCTCTATTACTGTTAAGGAAGTCTAGAGTAACCATAAAGCAACATTAAATGAATCTCATTTATAGTGTCAGTTGCCTAAAAGTATGTAAGATAAAGCACTCAATACCCACTTATATGTTCTTTTTTTCCCCAAAGCAGTATTGTAAAGTGAATTGTGTCATAAGAAGAAAAAAGAAAATTCATTTTCTATGGATTTTGATTTATTCCAAAAAGCATTATTAAAAGTATTTTCTCAAGAGTTTGGATGTAACATACTATCATTATTTGATAGCTGGAATCTGTGCCAACAGAGATTTTCTGTACTGGAAGTGAAAACTAGGAAAAAATGCATGTGACAGAAACATTGCCTCAGCTTTGCCTAGAAAACAGCAATATCTATTGCAGCAAGGTATTCAAAACCTTCCATTCACCAGCTTGCCATAGCTTAACAAAAACTTAAGGCTTCAGTAGGGAACCAATTGGGAAAGGGTTTTGGCAGAAGATTGTCAGAATATTCCTGCTCAGATATCTGTTAAGTATGTGTCTTTTGCAGAGCCTGTGATTCATACAGCAAGTTAAAATCATTCTTAATGACTTCAGGTGTTAATCCTAAATGAAAGCATTGAAATTCATTGAAGCCTTAAAATTGGAACCAAGAGATTGAGCTTTTGGCTGTAAAACTGCCACAGTGAGAGATAAGATTTTTCTTGTCCTCAGTAATAGTAACATGCAGAGGTCTTGGCTGTCTCAGGGTTTCAATTCTAGCAGTCAGCCTTCTGCATACTCTGAGACGAGTTGACAAGATATTATAAGGGGAATTTGAATAGAACTTTTTATACTGTATGGGATATTAATCCATTTGGTCTGTGCATTAAAGATGAAATTCAGACACAGTAGCTGTGCACAGTTGCTTATAACAGACCGTGATAAGACATAGAAAAAAGCATGAAGCTGTTGAACATTTTCCCCAAACTCTAAAGAAATACCTACAAGGCAAAATCTACAGGAAAAATAAAAAAAGGGGCTAAACTAACAGGAATATGTGAGGTACCAAGTGGAAGAAAAACTGAGCACTGAAGAGAAACCAGAGAGCTGTTCTTACTCACCGAAGCTCCCCCAACAATGTTAGTCTCAAGTTTCCTCCTATAAATTAACTCTCCTACAAGCCTAAGTTTGGATCTAAAGCATGTCTCTCTTCAAGGCTTTGTTTAGTTCTCTGTTAAATCTTGGCTCTTCTTTCTTCTTTAATCATTTCTGGGAGGGAGGTCTTGCAAGTATCAGAGAATGACTTGAAACAGAATCTACTGTTAGATTCTTTTCTTCACAAGCATATATTAACAGCGGTATGTGCAAGGCAGAGACAATAAAACCGTGTGCTCTTCTCACAGCATACTCAGAATACAGACCTCTTGACATGCCATCAGCCTCTCAACTTTGAGACTGAAAAACTGTGGGAAATTATTGTTTCATCCAAAAATATTACATGCTGTTAGGTTTTCACAGCAGCTCTGCATTTGAATAACATTTGTTTTATTTAAAAGTAGAAAAATAGCCATGTGAACAAACAATTAATGTGGAATGTGGACATACTGCATATGAAAATGCAGTATTTCATGGAAGAATTATTAAGAACTTCAGTGAAAAAATATGATGATGTTCATATCCTTTCACAGGACATATAATATTAGAAAGAAATAAAGGGCAAGCTGTTACACAGATTATTTGGAATAAAAGAGTGATTCAGTAAAAGATAAAATTTTAAATGGAGCTAGTACTTGGTGCAGTTGAAAAACCTCTTTGAAATAATGGAAATGATGGGACCAATTGCAACCTAAGTTTGTAGTTGCACCCAAAGGCATGCTTGTAAACCAAATTACCATCCAGAGAATCATTTAACAAGTGTGCACAGAAAAATAAACTGCTTGATACAGAAGGCAAATACTAGAAACTTTCTCTAGTTGAACTAGAGAACATGTATCACATGTTCATATAAAAGTTTCATAATGCTGTCAATTAAAAAAAGTAAAATCACGAGGAGTAAGTAATAAAAGCTCCAACTGTTTTAAAAGGACATGTAAAATGTAGCTGAAGATACTGTATTTATAACAATGTACATACACAGAAAGGGTTCCACTCAACAGAGAAATTCACAGGAATCCTAGGTTTTCTCTGAAAAATATACTTTACTTAAATATTTGATAGAGATTTGTTTCCAATATTCTCAATTTTCAATATGTTGAGATCTACTTACGTAATATCAGCATTGGGATGGAGACCAAACACCTCTGGGGTGTCCATGGGAGGGAGTAACTGGATGTAGTCAAAGTACTGTTCCAGGGTTTTGCATACTGGAATTTTATACCCAGTATAAAAGCAGAAAGCGCTGTCAAACATACTTTCATTAAACCATACCTGTAAACAAGCCATGGGGAAAAAAGAAAGACAACAATTATTTTGCTACTTAGAGAGCTTTTTAATCTCACTTTTACTCTTGGAGGACTAGGGTTCTTGTCTCAGCTACTGCATCTAATTTTACTTTAATAGAACTGTAAATCATTAAGAATTATGTCTACCAACTTTGACTTCCAGCTAAGTCTTTTTAAGTTTCTGCTCCTCACCAAAGAGGAACCAAGGGGAAGACTCTCACTGCCAAAGAAGGATGTTTTGAAAAATTCATTTTACTTTGAAAAGTCTTACAAACTGGTGAAGTGCATCTTCAGCAGGAGGAAGGCCTGCTGATTTCTGTATTGCAGCTGCCAATAAAAATGCCAAGTAAGTGTATTTCCAAGGTCTCCTACCCTTGCAAAGCAATTGAGAAGACGCTTATCATAGTCATCTGTGACTCGGCCTCCATACTGTACTTCTCCAATCATGTAGCGTACTGTGTTCCACGATATACCCTGGATGCAGGTAAAATACATCAAAGACTATAGTTATTATATGTAAGAAGAAGATTGTAATTTAAATATCATCTGAAGCTCGTAATGTTCTGAAATATAAGCTGAAAAAATAAGATAAAAATAGTACTTTATTTCTAATGTATTTACTGAGCTCAACTCTGTAATTTTATAGAAGATATCTATTGATATTGATCCTGCTATTATAAATATAGAATCACAGGATCATTTAGGTTGGAAAAGACCTTTAAGATCATCACATCCAATCTTTGACCAAACCCCGAATAAGACCATGCCCCTAAGAGCCATGTCCAGTTGTTTCTTGAACACCTACATGCACAGTGACTCCACAGCCTTCCTGGGCTGTCCATTCCAATACTTGACAACCCTTTCCACTAAGGAAATCCTCCTGATGTTCAACCTAAACCCCTCCTGGCACAGCCTGAGGCTGTGTCCTCTTGTCATGGTCGCCTGGGAGAGGAGGCTGATCCCCACCTGGCCACAGCCCTCTTTTGGGGAGGTGTAGAGTGTGACCAGGTCTCCCCTGAGCCTCCTTTTCTCCAGCTCCCAGCTCCTCCAGCCACTCCCCGTGTGCCTTGACCTCCAGAAGTAGAATCTCATAATATATAAAATACATATGTAATATATATATATCATATATTTCATTATGACTTGTATGACCTGAAATCACTCACAGCTGCTATTGCCTCTCTTCTTAGCCCCATTCCACCCTCCCCACCCCTTCTCCCTATTTCTCATCTTGCTCTCTTGGCCAAGTGCTGCTTCATCAGGAATGGCAATTTCCTGCTCAGTAGTAGAAGACCAAATGTAGAGAAGTTTGATTGGCTCTGTCAAACTCAGTAAATATTTTAGCTCCCTTTCCAAAACAGGTAACACACAGACTTGTTAGTTTTGGATATAGTAGTGAAAAAGAAGAACAAATTTTACGATTCTTAACAAATATGTATTTTGACATGCATGACAGCACATAAAATACTTCAGCTTGATTTTCTTGCAGAGAACCTCAACCTTTGATCATTACAAGTGTCACTAAATGAACAGCAATGAGAAAATTGTGATAAACATGAGGGAAAAAACAATTGCTGGTGCCGTACAAAGCATTAAAATGTACTATATACAGACTTCAGTATTCACCTTTTTGACGTCAATTTTTTTCAGGTGGTTTTGTATAAACTGAACACTGGCTGTAAAGTCTGCTGAGTTAAATTCATAGGGAATATTCCAACCCAAAGGTCCAAACTTGCGTCGCTCCTTGGGAATAAAAGTAAACGCAAATATCTTTATGAAGCAACTTATAATTTTCTTTCCTTAATAAATTTCAATAATAACAATACCAGTAAGTGGAGTAAGGAATTGAACTGGAGAAGAAAGGTAGACAAGGAAATGGCTGTATGCCTCATACATATCAATAATACAGCTAAATTATACCATGAGGGATAAATATTTATGTAAAAAGCAACAAAATCATTTTTTAATAATTTTACTAATCAATTTTTAAGTCACGGGTTTGCAATGCCTCGCTTCTGTGTGGATAATGAGATTTTTATCCTAAGTAATTAATTAATTTAGCATTGTACAGATTTTAATTTCTTTTGACAAATACTATTGACTAATGATAGTTTCAAATTTTAAAGCTCCTATATTTATGCTCAGTTTTCCAAAGAGTTTTATATTGCCACTTTTGTCTTCTTGTTTCAAGTGCTTTTTTTAACGTGCACTTTTCAAAATTCACAAGTTTATTTTAAGGTTGCCATCATTACATTATTCAAATTTATTATTACATACCTGTTTGGAATAAAGTGTTAACAGTTGTAGTAACAGAAAAATACTATGAAAGTAAAAGAATAAATATTCTGTAGCCCAAACATTTCAAACATCCATATTAGATTTCTCACAAATTTGTTAAAGCAACCTCAGTTAAATTGTTCAATGATTTTTTTCAGAATGTAGAACAAATTAATTCAAGAATTTAAGAAATAAGTTTCAGAATAATGCTGACATTTATCAAATTAATAAATTACATATTTAAATTAACTAAGTGATAACATATTATCAGATTTTATATTACCTGCAATCACTGACAGTCTTTGACACTTGAAGTAATATTTAGGCAACCTAGCTACAATATTTAAAAAGAACTAGAATGAAAAAGCCCCCACCTTTTCTTTTTCAAAATCAAGTATTGTCTGTAAGCAGACGAGACAGCATTAACCAATAATACCATGCAGAAAATTGTAATGATTTCCTGCCAAGTCTTTTGAATTACTTCTTAAGCTATATTTATCATAACAATCCTGTCACCAATGGATATTAAGAATTGGTCAGTTTAAAGGCAGGACAATGTATATATTGCTTGTTGGTTGGCGATTCATAAATAAAATTTCTTAATAGATGAATAGCTGTAATAGTTTTTAAAAATACTGATGGGTTGAATAAGCATAGATTTTCCAGTTCCAGAAGAACACTATAATCCTGAGGCAGTACACAGAACAATTTTTTCACTGTTTAAAAAAGGTAGAAGAAGGGAAATAATGCAGAATGCTGTATCTTAACAGTGAACATCAACAAATTGTCCTTCTCTCACCAGCTGCCTACACCAAAAATACAAGCTGCTCAGAATATAAGGCTTAAACAGTGTTTTATGACTATTTTGAGATCCTTGGTGAAAAGGAAGTACATTCAGAGAGCTCAAATTATTAGTATTTATTATGATCTCAAAACTTATTTTTCTTTAAAGTACAATGTATAGATATCATTGTTCTCACTCTGGAATTAATGTAGAAAACCCATTGACACGGATACGACAAGAATTTTATTTAATTTTAGCCATCTAGGAAATAACTAAGTTAGGCATCTGGATTGCCTTTAAAAATCAATGGAGAGAAACAGAGGTATGTGTCTAGAAAAATATTCACTCTTAGAGAAAGACAGCTGTGACAGCTAAGCTGGTTTTCTGTCTCAGCAGGCTTATCTATTGCTATTGACTACAGAGAGAAATTTTTCCCATATACTCAATTGGCCAACTTTTGATTAGCTGAAGTTAGATGAGAAAAAACAAATTCTAAATGCCTATCATATGAGAATTGTTTAAAAGCTATTAAAAAAAAAGAGATAATAATGAGCCTTTAAATATAGATTACAGGAATTAAAGCTTTAGTCCTGCAGCATGATGCTATGACAAGTATCAGAATGTGTTTTTCAGTCACTCATACCACTATTTGCAAACCTTTTAAGAAATACCTGAACAGTAGAATGCAGGAAAGCTACAGTGTAAAGCAAAGGTTTCCACATAGGCAGGTTGCTAACATTTAACAGATCCTGACTAATTCCAGAAAATGTTCTTTTCAGTCCGGCACGCATCCCTTGTGGAGGTTCATTCGTGAACTTTATAGCAATCTGTCACAAGAAAAATATAAAAGAATTGGATTTGTTTACTGAAACGAAAATAGCAACATATGAAAATGTCATAACGACTAGTTATAAATAAAATGTAAATTTCTGAAGCATTGTAGAAATAAAGTTGATATGTACTTAAACTGCATTAAAGGAGTACACAGAATCATAGAATAGTTTGAGTTGGAAAGGACTTTTTAAAGGTCATCTTGTCCAACCCCCCTGCAATGATCAGTGACATCTTCAAACAGATCAGGCTGCTCAGAATCCTTTCTAGCTTGACCTTGAATGCTTCCAGAGATGGAGTATCCACCACCTTTCTGGGTGCTACCTGTTCCAATGCCTCACCACCCTCATTGTAAAAAACTTATTTCTTATAGCTAATCTAAATAAAGCCTTCCATTTAAAACCAGAATCCCTTGTCCTGTTGCATACTAAAATGTCTGTCCTCATCTTTCCTATGGGCCTCTTCAAGCACTGTAAGGCTGCAATAAGGTCTTCCTAAAGCCTTCTCTTCTGCAGTCATACTAGATTCTTAGGCCACGAAGGATTTAAAAATAGACCTTTAATTTCTGTTGATTAAAACCATCAATGACACTTGGACCAAAAAAATTTCATCAATGATATAAAAGCAGTCACAATGCTTTTCAGAAGGCTTTTATATCCCTGGTTCAATGACTGAATGATGGAAGGGAAGCATCCAATATAAATGACATGAACAGCGTGGTATTTCTGTTCCCAGAATTTCACAATAAATACAAAGAAATCTCCCTCCTCCTCAGATCGGATCTTTGTGTTCACAGTGGCTACTCTGGACTCTGTGGCTGTCTACAGCAGCACATTACATTCACCAGAGAATATTCCTGAGCACTGTGGTCAGCAGGCATTGAATCCATATTTGTGGTAGAAAATTGCCACAGCTCCTTAGAATTCAGCCCCTTAGCTTCATGCAAACTGCTTAATGGGAAGAGCAGCTACACAATTTTAATTTTCAAACCACACCTGCAAATTATTTGGAAAAGTGCTAGTATGCACAAGTTTTCACATCAGAGAATGTTGTAACTACTTACCCCTATGGTCTATTGCATTCCAGTGTTGGATAAAGCACATGGAACAATTTATTAGTGCACACATAGACGGGCCCTACCAGAATCTCTGTTGCTCAAGACAACTGCAAATGCTGGAGGAACCCAAATAAAAATAAAGGGATTTTTTTTCCTCCAGCTCTAAGTACTTGTCTGTCTAGCTTGGGTAACATGGTATCATGTACAGAATGGACAGTAAAGGCCAGGCAGCCCACGGACACGCTGTGTTGTGTACCTGTTACTGTTGGACTGAATTGGAACACCTGAAAATCAATATTTTCACAATTCAAAGGATATCCTAGTCAGTTTTTGATGAAAATTCTATATTAAAAAATGCAAAGCAAATCGTTCTCTTTTCTTCTGAGAAGGGGCTTTGGTTTTTCAATCATTCTTGTTCTGGAAGCTCTGAATTTGTTAACATTTTAACAGGTAATGTGACACCGTATAGTGGGAAATCACATGTGAAATATTTGAGATAAATGAAGTGAAGATTCAACTGAGTTCTCTTTTCTCACTTTTAGCAAACTGTATGTCTATATACCCCACTATTCATAAACCCCTTGGAGATGCTGGATGTTTTCATTTTCTGTTGAGAGAACACAGGAGTCCATACACTTAGCTCTCCACACACAGAGCATGGTGACAGACAATTCTTACGGAAGGTTGTCTCCAGACTCTTTCAAGACAGGCGTCATTCCCCCTCACATCCTGGATATCAGGTGAGGTATCTATTTTTATTCAGAGAGAATGAGAACCACTAAGGAGACTTCCATGCTTTTTTAGAGGAAAGGGAACAGAGAAATGTCAGCAATATAGCTATCACAGTAGATATCAAGTAGCATTACGACCTGCTGTGAGAGTGCTGGGAACCACCATCAGTGACTTGAGCTTACTTTGTAAGAGTTAAGGCATTTTTCCTGGTCCTGACAAAAAGTGTATCCTTGAGATCTACAGAACAGCCATTTATAGTTCATCCAAAGAAATTGGGTAGATGATGTTCTCTGAGATGTGTTCTCCATGTGTCTTCTGTCCCATTTATAGTTTATTTATTTATTACTGGGGGATCTGAAATCTTTCTCTGAGAGAATGTTTGTGGGCATTAATCTGTCCACAAGGCATCTGGTTGGGCAAGAAGGGATACAAGTAAAGCCAAATAGTTTTTATTGAACTTCTGTGTACAGAATTAGTGTGGACTCACACATACATAATGCATCATCAAGAATTTCCAGTTACTGGTAAGTAACAATCCTGTTTGAAATGATATTTACACGGTAAAACAAGTCCATTTTTTCTTGGGTTTGGGGGTTTTTCCCTCCATTTTTTTTCATTGCCATTTACATGACTAATTTGATTTACATGACTAATTTGAATAATTTTCATGAAATACCTGAATTCAATATTTGAACAAACCTGTAACAGTGTAATTGGGAATTTAGGATGTTGTTCAGTAGTTATCCAAACTCTAAATGTGTCATTCTGGATCTCAGCAGTAAGAAGTGTCTCCAGTAATTCTTCCATGAATTCCAGTCCAAGGTGACAATTCTGAAGTAACACCCAGCCTCCCTAAACAAGGATATCAACTATTACCATATAAAATTTAGAACAAGTTATTCATACTGCTAAAGCCAGCTGTCTATATAAGAATCAAATCTCGTTTTCCATGTAATATTTTTAAACTTTTGTTCTGTTCCTGAATATATATTCTCTTTTGATATTATAGGATATTGGCACAGATAAAGCAAATGAGATAAGCTAGTACAAAAGTTATTTCCACATTCTGTTGTTCTCAAAGAAAATAACATAACCAGACTCGATATTGTAAGTAAAGTATCAGTGCTATCTAGTGGCAAAAAGAAGTTCCTGTACTCTCCCAGCAAAACTTCAGTGATAAGCAATTCTGTCCTCAGATCCAAAAGAATGTGAGTGCAAAAATAACAGCTGAAATTTAAGGAATACATATTTTTTAAAACTGTTCTGTTAAAAACATAATCTAAAATAAGTGTAAAGAGGTGGTAGTAAGATTCTAAAAGTTTCTAACTCCAGTTAGTTGATATGCAATAAAGGCATTTGCATGAAATTCAACCTCCACTTATTTTGATCTTATTCATCTCTCAAATTGCATGAAAGCTCTAGTTGGATTATTGTCTCTCTAAACTTCTGCTTATGAATTTAAATTAAATCAGCTTTTTTAACATCACCTCAGAAGCTTGATGAATTAGAAGCCTGATATTAAAATGGGACATTATTTAATCAGTTCTAAACAGTGATGGACAGTGGATTTCATTACATCATGTAATTTCATTTTAGTAATTTTGTTTTAGCTCATTTAAAAAGACATCAGTAACTGTTGGTGAAAAAATATAATTGAAATATTTATGGTGAATTGGATATTAAAAATAGAAGATTAAATGAAGGTGGGTTTTTTCTTTTATGGAGATCAATTTTTTTGAGGGAGATCTTTCATCAATTTGGTACATTTCCAAATGAATCAGACTTAGTTTTTGAAAATTATCATCTTGTAACACAGCACAGCAGTTTTAATTGTATTATATACTCTTGGCCAGAGGTACAAAAAAACCAAATAGGTATTTGTCTTCATAGTCACTAATTCTGTTTTGTAGTTTCAAATCTGATGTTCACATGTTCTTCCCTTCAGCACTAAGGCATGTAATTCAGAAATGGTTACTGGTATCTCTACTGGATTGCTGGTTTGAGTGTCCTTGTTCTTCAAATTAAGGGCAAAAAAAAGGAAGGGATGCTCCAGTTTTCACCATTGCAATGAACTGGGAATTGACAGTGGCCATTCTAGACATAACAAACAAAGAAATGCCAGATGTATTTGTGCACTTGCATTTAATATAAATTGTCATTTGCCATAAAGAGATTGCTCTTTTTCTCTTTTTCCAAATTGGCGTGTACATCTATACGTCAATACTCATGTTCTGCTCTCTATTAGTGGAGATATTCTAGCCCTCCAAAATACAGGTATATGACTGATTCCCCATGTTTTGACTTTGCAGGCAACTATTGGTGTATGTTTTCATCTTCAAGACTGTCCACAACTCCTTGAAGTGTCCAGCTGACCAGAAGGTAACACCTTTGCACTGTAACTTTTATATTGTATTTGAGGTTTCAATTACTATCTCTCCATAGCTGCTACTTAGATTTTCTCTGGCTTTACTGTTGGGGAATATCATCTGCCATAACAAAATACACTACAACATTTAAAGAAAAATTCTTATATATTGTTTAGAAATTCTTAGACATGCTTGGGAGTCAAAGCCAAAGGACTGACAATTAAAGGAACAAAGAAGAGACACCAAACGCTGGTGAGTAAGAGGTCCTGTCACTAGCAGAGTTGTAAGGAAAATGTGAAACACTACTAGGAGCAAGAACTTCCTTCTGTATCTACATCTTTAAGCTACCCTAACCCTAACCCTAACCCTAACCCTAACCCTAAGCTGTGTGTGCACTCACCATTTTATTTAGTAGAAGCTATGCAATATCCAGGTATCTCTTATATGGGAGGGGAAATGAAAAAAATTCCAATAAAGAGGTGGGATCTGCAGGACAGGACCAGGACCCAATGTCCTTTTACCCTTGGTTAATAGTACAGTGATAAGTAAGGAATGCTGCTTTTGGAGAGCTGCTCAGTAGCACTGCTGACAGAAGTATTGGCTTGGACTCCACTGTCACATACATAAGCCACAGAGAAATGTTTTTAAACTGAGGCATTCAAAAAGACATGGTCACCCTGAGATATGCTTGATATTAAGATGAAAATGCAAAGTATTATAGACTGCATGCTGAAGGGGTGTCAAAGAACACCAAAACAGACAATCAACTTATATTGCAATGTTTTTTTCTCACCTGCTCCATTGACACCTCCATGAGTTTGCGTGCATGAACCTCTTGTCCTTGGCCCATTGAGATGGTCCTACATTCTAGAACGTATTTGACAAGGTAAGATTAATGAACTTACAATACTGAGAAAAAGTAAGAATTTCAATTCAGTCCAAAACCCAGTGATATAAATACAGCACAATTAAATAAATTTAGTGCAAAAATATATACTTATGAAAGCAGAATCCCTTCACCATCATATTATGCTATGATGTATAAATTTTCTAAACACTGACATTTTGTATAATAACATTGAAATACACATACAGAAGAACACTTACAGAAGTTAAAAACTGTGACTAATGTTACGTCTGTGAATGTGAATTTGTGCCAAATTTTAACAATGCCAGAGCATTTGAAATATGAACGGAGATTTTTCTCAAAGTGCACATAAACACAATGCAAAGATGTAAAACTGCATTTATGAACATACTAAGGTGACTAATGTCAAGAATATATGGGATCTACTCCCAACTGAGTTTGTATTCACACCTTCTCAAAACTTCCATATAAAGTGGAACTGAAGTCCAGAATATACAAATGTAGACTTTGTAGCTATTTTTTTGTTACAAAGTAATCTTCTAAACAGATTACTGATTTTTAAGTTACCTGCAGTTAAGAGTTAAAACAAGAAAATATTATTGTCACCATAAGAGAATTTTAAAAGAAGTAATTACTTTACGAGACAGGAATTAAAAAAGTTATCATCACTGGGAAGGATGATAGCAATTTATTAAAAAAAGACTTGAATTACTGTCCCACTTCACACAGAATGGTTCTTAGCATACTGTCTTCTATTTAAAATATTATTTTATCTCTAAGATGATGTTTCAGGAACAAACAGTAGTGCAAGAGAATGTAAGATATACTTCTCAGAAAGAAACATCTCTGAAATAACCTACACTGCCCCTCTGTGTCTTAACATATGAGAATGAGAAATTGCTTTCATACCCAAATGAAGCTTCCTAGCCAAGGAATTAATCTGATCAGTTGGGTCTGATCCCATAGACAAGAAACAGATGAGAGGTGTTCGCATGTCACTTTCTTCCCAAGTATTTCTTAAATTCAAAATAACTGGCTCTGTATATTTCTCATGCAAGGAACTTGCAATATATTTCCTGGCTTGGGAAAGTGTTCTGTCTGGACACCAAGACCTAGAAATTAAAATACATACAAAGATATAAATTCACTGCCTCTCTCTCCAAGATCAGATTCAAATTAGAAATTCTATTTTTTAATAAAATAGAGGGATTTTAAAAATCATAATATGTATGTATATGTACACATACACACACGTTCATGTATATATATTTGCAGGTTTGTCTTTACAGATATAATAACAGGCAGAGCTGGTGGTCTTCCCTCTTCTTATGATACTCTCCAGTTGCTTTTTGCCTTAACTGTTTGCATTGGAATTTTCTGTTCTAGGCACCTTCATTAGGTTGGGACATTCTTCATTTTAAACAGAACTTTTGTATTTGAGAACACAAAGAGGGAAATGTTAAGATTCTTTTTGCCCTTTAGTAAAACTCTGCAGATGATTCATTGGGTCTGTTAGTCTTTCAGGGTACAAACCGAATCCTTTTACACTGGATTGCATTTGTGTTGGTGAGGAGTGTTTTTCCTCCTAGTAGGAAAAACAAACAAACAACTACAACATCTTACTTTGAAAATCTTCCGTTTTTGAAGATTTTTTTAATGCTTAGGACTTAAATGGTCCCCTCCCTGTTAGAGTAGAGCATTTAACAATATGTTATTTCCATCAGATTCTTCTAGCCTTTTTTACTGCACAGGTTTTAATCTGCTCCAAAGACAAATCACAGTCTAGTAAATAATATTGTTGGGGTATTTCATAGTATCTCTGATTTATTTATTACAGCACTTGAAAGTATACAACAAATGGCAGAAGATATGATCTCATGCATAAGGCAGCTGAATGCTTCTTTGGGGAAATCCATTTTATCCCAAGATCTTAGGGGTCTTATATGATGCAAAAAAATATAACTTATAGCACAGTTTTCGCATGAGATTTTGAATAATTATTTTGGGTTTTCACCATCTCTTTTTAAAAACTTTTTAATACTTGTTTAAAGGAATTTGAAATAACTAATTTCAAAAGAAATTTTAAAAAATTGAAAACTATCTGGAATATTCTACTTTTTCATGGGCTTCTCAAAGAAGGCTGCAATATGGTTCCCAGTTTCCATTTCTCCTGACGTAAAAGCAAAGCCATAAAAAATATTTTCTATAAATACCTTTAGACAGCAGAGGACAGCTCTGAAGTAATCGAATAAAAACATATTTCATGTGAATTAATTGATATTTAATGTCACCCAGAGATAACTAAAATTACACTATTGTGATGATAGCATACTGATAGGTTGAGATGTGCTGCAACTGTGTAATTTCCAAAATTTCTGAAGATGCTCACCTGATGAGTAAAAGCTTGCGAAAGGTGTCAAGGGAATCACTGTATCCATTGGGTATAATTTCTTCCTCAGGGGCATCTTTATCAAACCAGTTTTTCCACGCCTTGTCACTGTTTGCTATCTAAATGTATTACATTAAGACACAAATTAATATGGGAATGCTAATAAATATTTCAGTTGCAGTAAAATCCTCTTGCCAATGTAGCTTTTAATGAGAGGCCATTATTATATTAGGATATATTACAAGTACCATTGCCTATAGCATATAAGACATATGCCATGTGAATTGCTATTAAAATATTACAAATAACATTAATTCAGTTTCTGTAATCAGTGTTAAGATGCAGGCTCTCAAGCCAGTCAGTTATCTATGCATTCCCCTCCCAAATACATGCATCTACTTAAAAATAAATCAGTAATTAGCAGGAGGATTCTATATTACAAGAGGAACACACTGTGATTGATTAATTAATTCCTTTTGGCCACAAAATATGAAGAGGACCATAAAAATCTGTCCCAGTACAGTCTAGCCAGCCAATGAATCACAAATTAAAAGAGATTCTAGTAAGCTTTTGGCTTGAGCAAGAATAAACCTAATCACAAATATGATCACAATTTTAGGCACCTCTTAGAACCCCTGACCTAACAGGATGAGGAATACCAGTGGACAGAACACAGTGAAAATGCAGCTGAGCCTTTAATGCAGTGACTGAGGAGGGTCAGCTACTGCAATATTCTCAGATCACTGGAAAGAGAACAAGGAATGCACTGATAAAGGTGTAAAGCAGATGATGTCTACGTTAAATTAGGCATCTGGGAATTTTGGTTTTTAGAGGAGAAAAACAAATTTAAACCAGCATAAAAAAAAAAAAAAGGAAACCTCTTGAGAACCGGGCATACCATTCTCAGTCCTTTTTTGGTCACTTTAAATAATTTTCTGTTTCATCTAAATGAATAATGAAACAGTTGTATTTAATATGATGAATCAAAAAGAACAGCATTTCTAATGGAAAAAAATAAGTATTAAAAAGATGTTTTTCCAATATTTGTGTTTTTAATTGTTATCCTAGTTGGCATCCTCCCATATCCCATTTCTATCTATTAATGAAATTATTTTGTCACTTTTTAACTTTGCAACTACATGGCAAAAGTAAGACAGTGCTAAAAAAGTTAATTTTACAAGGTGAGCTTTTGTGGTTACATGGTCACCTAAGTATTTTGGAGTCTAAAATTTTGTTTGCACACATTCTAGAAAAGCCCAGGTGAAAAGACTTTTCTAGAAATCAGTTTCTGGTGCCCTAACAACCCAGAGAGAACAACCTAACTACAGCCCCTCCAACTTTCTCCTAACTTAATATTCTATTCTGATACCTCAAGAAACCCAAAACCTGGAAGAATTGGGCTGGTGTGTATCCAACTGTTGCCTTGATACAGGGTTTAGAAACAGCCAGGACCACTTGCAGGTAACCATTTAGCTAACATGTCTGCTACCCTCCAGGACAATATGGGCCATCACAAAATGGACTTGGCTGGCCAAAGCTGTAACAGCAAGGAGAACTTAATGTCCTGGCTATCAACCAGGAGTGCTGAGATACAAGAAATGCTTAGGGAGTGGTTTAACTATACTAAAAAAAAAAAAAAAAAAAAAAAAAAAAAAAAAAAAAAAGAGAAATAAATGAATGTACCAAATTGAACATGTCACAAGCTTATGTGCATATAAGTTCATGTATGTCTACATAAAACAATACATTTGCAGCCAGCTCACCATATCTGAATGGCCTGTTAACCTTGGAACAGAAATGAGAATTTAAAAACAAGCAGCAAACCATTCACTTGTAAAAATACACCCGAATCAAGACAGACAGCACTGTAACTTAAAACCTATCACTCAGATTAATTTTATGAGCCTTTTTGATACCTCTATGTTTTTATCCTATGTCTCTTTTATGACTTCATTTTTCCTTCTCTCCTGTTCCTTCGCTCCTTTTTCTACCTCAATTATTATAATACCAAATACTATAAAGCAGATAAATAAACACACCACTGTTGCTCTGTGTTTTCTCTGTTCTTCTCTGGGTTTTTTTTAAAGTTTTTCTAAAGTTCCTTCAGCCTTCTGATTGTTTACTTTTTGTAATGGAGTCTCTCACAATTTTCACATAAACAACCTGTTGTTGCAACTGTCCTTTCATGTTTACACTCTTCTCATAAGGAGGAGACTGTTGATGGACTGTTGGGTTGACCAGTGTGGTTGGAGAGGAAGATTTTCTTCCTCCAATCCATGGTCCCTGCTGTAATTCTATAAATGTCCAGGTCTGTAAATAAACTGACCTTTTTTTGCCTTGGACACCTCAGTGTGTGAGTGTTGTTTCTTTTGTGTCGTACTGCAACACACCACCATTCATGCTAATTGTTTGTCTCTATGATGTTATTTTCTATTTTTTTTTTTTGGTGGAAACAGAATTATGATGACAAAACTGGTTATTAAGATTAAAAAGATAATTAGAAAGTATCACCTGGTCCAGAATTGCTTCAAACTGTGGAAGTTTGTTCAACTCCACTAGATTTAGCCATACCATGTCAAGAATCCAGCGGCTTGGTTTGGGTGGGCAAGCCTGTAAATCCAAAGCTGCACCTCCTGTGGACAAAAAACACAGGATGAAGTGTACTTTCTGATGAAATATATGATATTCCAGGAGTCAAGATATAATTGAGATTTATTTTTTAATTATGTATTTTAACCAAAGTAATCTTCTCCAGGATACTAACTGTACTCTTGTGTGCTCAGCATTTACTTCATACCAAAAGCTAACTTAGCCTTCTCACAGGTGTTGGAAGGCTGCTATTGGGTCTCCTCTAAGGCTTCCCTTTACCAAGCTAAACAAGCCCAGTTCCCACAGAAATGTTGATAGAAATCATGTAGACAAAGAAATAGGACTGAAATGGCATAAATGTTAAAAACGTTGATGACAATTTTTAAAACTTACCTCTAATGAGAGTTTGGAACTCTCTGTTTTCCACATGTCCTCTCTCAATATCAATTTTTAAAGCCAGGAGGAGAGTAAAGAGGAATTTGTGGTTTTCATACAGGCCCCTAACAGAATATGAGTGAATTTCAAAGGTAAGGTGTTCAATAATATTTGAGATTCTTTTCTGAGCCACAGGAGACTTCTTAGACCTAATTCATTGAAACAAAGCACAAAGAAACCACATTAATAAGAGCAAATACATTGGAAAGGCAAACATCTGAATAGCAGGAAAAAAATCAGTGTCTTCCTACCTGGCTATGGATTGATCAAATAGCTTCAAGAACTGAGCCAGTGAAGTTTGATACATATTATTGACCATGCTCATTGCTGTAAGAAGGAAATAAAGGATGCTTCCACGTGTAGCAACAGGTCGATATTCCTCTTGAGCAGTGTTAATCTTCACTTCAGTTTCTGCTGCCACAGACAACTTGACAGCAATTTCAGCAGCTGTTTGCTTAGTTGTTTGCAGGACACCAATTAAGGATTCATCATCCACCAGTGAACCTGAAAAGTAAAATACTGGATGTTTAGGACATTTTTGTAACAATATTTTCACTTCATACGTATATATAAAACAAAAGGCCAAATTACAGGAATTATTTATTAAAAAAATGAAATTATTTACTGAATAACAGAAAGCTTTTAAAATACAGGATATGTAATGCTAAAAATTACCTTTAAATCCAACATATTTAAGCAAATACGTTAAATGTATTTATACCAACAGCTTTGCAACATGTACTAGAGAAGTCACCTATCTTATGCACACAACCTGCGTAGTCAACACATTACTTAAATTATTTTGAAGTCTATTCATTGGCACTCTCAAAGTAAAAAAGACTTTGTGTCCTAAGGGAAATGGTCACTCAACAATATTCATGAATCTCCAGCAGTTACTCATGGATTTTCCATTACCAGATTCTTTTCCCACCAGAGATAGTAAGTGATCATGTTCATGCTCATAATGTACTGCAGAAGAGTTTCAAGAAAACTTTAAGCTGGGCCATTCCAATTTACATTTTCAATGGATTAAAGATTTGCCCAAGGTCAGATACCTTATCTTATCTGAGGAGCAGAAAGCTCTCAAAAGAAATGGATGTATTTCACAGAACTTGTTTAGGTGTTAAACTTCAATGTCTAGAGTTGAATATAGTGGCATGCTATAGCACCAAATTCCTCACAGACCTCATACTCCTGGCATTGTACACTCTCTTATTGTATGGATAAATCAAAATCTGTAAGGAAAAGACCTAGTGTGAATCAGTTTTATCTGCCTAATCTGATTAATCCTCTGATACAGAACCTTTGGTTGTAGTTAGTTTGTAAAGAAGATTGTCTTCCAGTTCTTTCATCTTCCTCTTATTAGACGTTACATCTTCCATGAGTTTAATTCGTTCTGCCTCTAGCTCCTGTTATTAAAAAACAAGAAAATGGCATGACATTTTATGGGTTGCAACTATGAGGGATACTTAAAATTCAGTTTCTGATTTTTCAAGTGAACGAATTGTGATTGAAGATACAGGTGAATTGTTGGATCCGGTCATGAAATGCTCATTTTACTTTTCTTGGTATCTAAAATATGTTTTTAATAACAAATGGTTTTTAAAGTATGGTTTTTAAAGTATCTTACGATGTATCATCAATGTAAAGTCCTTTGATTTGTTTGTGTTGTACTGACAGTCATATATATTTTAAGGGGCTCCCAATGTATTTTTGATATTTGGCAATGTCTATACTGAATCTGAACATAATTTTAGAAAATGGCTAATATCTTTTTCCATTGGAACATTTCTTTTTTTTACATACCAAAACCAATTAAATGGAAAAAAATTAAATGTCACTATGATTTATGTGTACTGTTGACTTACCTGTTTTTCAGTGAGTATTACTCTTCTCAGTAACTGATTCTCAAGTCCTTTCATTGTAACAGTAAAATCAATAATTGATGTTTTTGCATTAATTTCAGGTGTGAAAGCAGGATTAGGTAGCTTTGTAGTAATGTACAGTCTAAATGTATTCATAACCTCTACTTCCTTATCACCAACTTTCACCTGTGGATTAAGTTAAAATAGTATTAAACAGAGGAAAATGAGTTTTATTAAATTCAGTAATATTGAGCAGAAAAAAATTACATTATCTGAAATGCCAAAAAGAGGAATTTTATTTCACAATTCAAATTTGTCATGGAAATAAAGATCAATGACCAAATGCAGAAGTTAGAGTGTGTTATAAAAGTAGCATTTCCCTCCAGCTAAATAGAGGGGTCACTTCCACTGTGGATTATGATTACCAGCTTCAGAACCATTTGGCTTCTAATTACACCTCAAATGAAGAGGTAGAAGAAATGGCTGACCTTTGTAGAAATCATCATTCTCTTACAACCAAGGTAAAAGAAATTATGTGATCCAACAACGGAACAGAAATTACTGGACATCATTTTTATCTTTATTGAGACTAAGCAGGTTTCAAAGAATCTTTCCAAATGAATTAAAAATTTATTTGTTGTATTCAAAAGAAATTGTTATAGAATTAAGATATTCCAAAACAGCAGTCTAACTCAAAAGCTGCATGTGCACGAGGAAATCATACACTCTATATCAGAGTACAAATCACAGAACTGTTGGTGTTGGAAGGAACCTTAAAGATCATCTGCCATGGGGCAGTGGGGGGCATGTGAGGTGGCTTCAAATGCCTGGATTATGGTATTTGAATATAATAATATAATATAATATAATATAATATAATATAATATAATATAATATAATACCTGGACCAAACCACTCCCTCAAGCATATTTACACTGCTTGAAAATCAGTAGAAGGAATTTTAAGCATTTAATTGGATAAGCATAACTGGTTGCAATTTGGAATCTTCAGCAATAACTCTGGTAGTTAAACTCTCATATTTAGACTTGCCAACTTACTACACAGCTGAGGCTGTGTTTGTTATATGTTACCAGTTCAGTTTGGTTCTTTACATGCCTCCGCCGAATACAAAGCTTACCTGAGTCAGCACACATTTGTAACAATGGTAAATTAACATTTGTCACAAGGCTAACTGCTCATTCCACTTCTTTTGTTTTGATTACTAACCTTAAAAGCAGATCCAGATTTTATGAAATTTTTTTCTAGTATGTTATCAAGGACTGGATCCAACTCTTCCTCTATATCTTCAATCAGGAGTGACCGTCCCAGGGAAAGACTGTCTTCCAGGTGTTGTCGGAAATACTTGTCATTCAGAGTTGTTACCTCAAAAAGTAAATCATAAATTGGTGTAAAGAAAAAGTATTTCCTCACACTCTTACATGAAAACCACAGACCTAACCGTGGAAACTTTTTTCATTGTTTTTGTTGGTTGCATTTTAAAGAAGGTGCTATAAATGTTGACCCTGCAGCAATTTATGCAGAAATACTTCTGTGTGTACAGTGAAAAGTACTATTAAAAGGTGAATTAAAAGGTTGGCTCTAACTGAGTCCTCAGAACTTCATTATGAGAGTAATAATGTACTAAATAAAACTGGTACAGGTTATTGCATTTTAAAGATGTTATGTATATTTTAGAAATCAGAGACACTTAGCCTTTAATTTTCTCTTGTCCTAGAAGGACTAGATTTTCCAATTTTAGTTTTGAAGTACTAAGAAATTCTTTCTGGAAATCGGAACTCAGTCTAAAAAATTAATCACTGCTACAATATTATGAATTCAGATTGATATTTCATGAAATGGGATTCATACTATATGAAATTATTAAAAAGCATGCCTAAACTAGTAAGCTATATAATTAATTAATTCTAAACCCTCCAAATTTTTTCTTGGTTTTCAGGACATATGAGTTTTCTCAACGTTCAGGCTAAGGGTTTTAAAATGCAGTTTCCTTTTGCCATGCCACATCATTTGGGAAAAAATAATTTGTGATGCAAATGGTGACTCATGAACATCTTTGAATTGTATTTCATGAGCAGGCATTTTACCCTATTGGCTTAATCTGTAAAAGAGCTGTGAACATTGCAGTAATGTTAGGACAGGCAAATTTTTCATGGGCTTGGCTTGGATTTCCTCAGCTTCCTTTCCTAGTGACAACCTCATTATGAATACTCTCTCAGGTCCTAAGTTATGGACTGCAACACTTGAGGCACTTTGCCTACATCTTCAAAGCTGTAACTTATCCTGTCTTTATCTGTAATGTTACTAACAGTCACCAATTTACTATTATTTAATAATTTCGTATTATAGACTTTTGCTTTACTTATCCCTTCTTTGTCCTCTTTTGTGTTGGGACCATACCCATCCAACTTTAACAAAATACTTTTATACTTTTTGCTAGAGCTCATACAAGCTAGGTAGTCTTTTCCAAGCCCTTGAGTGGGATTTACAGCTGTTCTCAAGTTCCCTGCTGATGCATCTACATAATTGCCAGGCTCCATACATGTTAAAAGTCATCTCAGATCCCACTGGCTCAAATGCAACCTCCCTCTAAAGCAATAATGTTTGAAGGAGTATAATAGAGCACACCATTCCTTTAAGACACTCTTTACCTGTAATTCATTATTCTGTTCTTTATTTTTAACCCACTCTTTTCCTTGAGTTTGTGGGTCTACCAAAAGTGGGTATCTCGATGCCTTAGTGACAATGATACCATTCTGAATTGAGAGGTGATCTCCAGGCAATCCTTGAAGATTCCACTCACTAATCTAAAGAAAAAAAATTAAAAAAAAAAAAGAGATTAAGAGAAAAGAGTCATTTGGAATAAACCAGCTATCAATGGAATTTCCCTTCAATTAAAATTTTTGTAAGAAGTAACAGGGACATCAAAGGGAAGGCATATCTGAACCTGCTGAAGAATTATTAATGCAGATGTAAAAATATTTCCAGAATTTTATTTTTATGGATGTTTTTAACTATATAGAATCACAAAAAGTGTATTTTAATGTGTAAAGATGTCAAAAGATGGCTTGACAGACAAATTAACCATTGGGATCAATTAAGTAAAAACCAGTCTAAGAGAGCTTTTGGGAATTAATGTTTACTGAAGGAAACTTGAAGATCCTGGCATTTCCCACTCTTTGCCCATTTCATACACATTCACATTGAATAAAAGGACTTTGTGTACTCTATTCTAAATTACAACCAAACCCACTCTTTCAGAAATGTCCTGGTTTTGGCAGAAAGAAAGTTCCATTTCTTCTTAGTAGATGGTACAGTGCTGTGTTTTTCTGATTTAGTGTGAGAATAATGTTGATGCACTGATGTTTTGGCTGTTGCTCAGTAAGTCAAGGATTTTTCAGTATCTTGTGCTCTGCCAGTGAGCAGGTGCACACAAAGCTGGGAGGGAGCATGGCCAGGACAGCTGACCTGAACTGGTCAAAGGGATATTCCATACCATAGAATGCCATGCCCACTATGTGAACTGGGGGAGTTACTCAGAAGAGGGGTTGATCATGGTTCGGGGATTGACGGGGTATTGGTCAACAGGTGGTGAGAAATTGTATTGTGCACCACTTGTTTCTCTTGGGTTTTGTTATTATGACTACACCAAGATTTAGTGGAAATTGCCAGGATTGTTTGGAAACCACAGAAGCACACAGCACAGCAATATTTGGAATATTGGGGATTAGAGTTCTTCTCTAAGAACCATAATGTTGGCTAACAGTCACAGAACATGCTATTGGAAATTCAAATTAAACCCTCCAAGCACCAAGAACTTACTGTTGGTTGATCTACCAACATAGCAATCAGGTTCAAATCATCAGAAAAGGGGATTTTATGAGCTCTCAACTCTGCTTCCCATAAGTCTTTAAGCAAAAGGTTCCTGAAGTCTTGGTTAAAAGGTCCACAGTAGGAAAGAAAGCCTGTGCAGAGCAATATATCTCCCACAAGTCTAGAAAAGGAAGAAAAATCATCTTTAAAAGGTGATGCACAAACTCAATTCCTAACGATTTAGACAACCAGTCTCTGAAACATAGGAAGATTAAAAAAAAAAAAAAAGTTATATTTCCAGAGCACTTTTGTGGCAAAACTTGAGTAGTATTTTATGAAAACATTGTCTCCACCCCTACAAAACAATAAAGCCCTGATGACAATTATTCCTTCTTTCCTAAATGAAGCAAGAAAACGGTTTATTTCTTAAAAATATGTCCGAAATACAGTATTTATCAAGGATACAAACCTAGTTGTATTGAAACTCTCACCAGAAATGCCCAAATTCCCCACAGGAAATTTACAGCAACATGAGGGTTCTACAGAAACTGAGCTTGTCTGAAGGTTTCACTTCCCCAGTGACATCAGAACAAGGCACTGTATTAGGGGGGCTGAAGAAGCAGCTGTAATACAGGCAACATAACAGCCCTAGGAATAATCTCTTTGGAAGCTAATTCCAAAATCAGAGGTATTGTTCCTAACTGAAATACTAGAACTCAGCACCCATATATTCTTACTTATGGGAGGAAAATTCAAATTTCAGGATAGTTCATTTGATTGCATTGCGATGTTAGGATTTTCAGGAAGAAAATGAAGTACCAAAATTAAAGCTACTGAATTGTTTACCAACACTTCAGTTTTTACAAGCATTTTCTTTTTTGTTTTCTGTAATGGATTTGATACCTTTTAATCTGGGATTTGAATTCCTTGCTTTGCTGAGTCCACCTAACTTTCTCTCCACTCAGTCCATCTATAAGTGCAGAGGCTGCTTGCATCTTTCTTTTGCATGTTTCTGCATCATTCTCTAAGTCCTAAAATTGAAAAAAATGGGCTACTTAACCATAAAATGCAAAAACATGGAGTTATATACTTTTCATCCTCTTACATTTATTACAACTATTTTATTTATTTGAAACTCATTATTGAGGACACTTAAAGGCATCTAATATGTTCCTATTCACAGAAAGAAGGGAATAGGAGAGGATATAGGCTTAAGTCTCTTACTTTTATACCTGAATCTCAGCCATGTTATTCAAGGTATCAGGTAAATGCATGTTTGCAGCAAATCCTAATTACATGACAATATTGTACAAGCATTTTTGATAAGACTAAAATACTTTTTTCTCACCATTTTCTCCTTCATTGCTGCATCAAACTTTGCCTGCACTTTATCCAGTTCAGCTTGCTTTTCATCTAATTCTGCCTGAGCCTTATCTTTTTCTGCATTAGCTATTTTCAGGCGACCTTCTTGTTTTGCCAGGTTAGCCTGCAAAGGAGAAAAAAAATTAAAATCATATATAAGATTTTAATATAATTCAATGAGCTATTTAAGTCTGCTTAGCTGGTAATTACAAGACAATCAAAATAACTTTTATATAAATACCAAAAACATTTAATCTGAAAACTATATCACATATATACTGAAGGGGGTTTTTTGTTTGGTGGGGGGTTTTTTGGGTTTGTGTTTTGTTTGTTTGTTTGTGTGGGGTTTTTGTTGTTGTTGTTGTTGTTTGTTTGTTTTTGTTCAGTAACAATACAGTACCTAAAGTTCTACCATATATTGTCAACTTTATTCCTTTACAAAAAAATACATTTCAAAAAGCTGGTTAAAGAAGTAAGGTTTATGATCTGTACACATTGGTTAGACTAGAAGAACAATCACTCAATATTTTTGTTTGACTATATGTAATTTCCTCTTTTATTAGTGAATTTTGTAGTGACCAGCAATCACAATTGGGAGATTGGTTCTTTATTATCTAGCAATACTGCTTCTACCCACTACAAAATGGGTCCTAAAACAGCAACTCTTCCTATTGCTCCTAAAATGATATTTATGATGAACACAGGAAATTAATTAATTTTTTTTAGTAATTCATCTGGTTTACTGTTGCTTCTGTAAATAACACTTCTACCAGTGACAAAAATGTGAAAAAAATTTTGGGATTGCCATGTGCTCCCCCTTTTACTATTCTTTTTTTTTTTTTAGTGTGCTACATTTGAGGATTAAATATCTCATTTAGAACAAAAAAAATCACTGCCTTTGAGTTTCATAAACCTGAAAAAGAACACCCGCACTAAAGTAAAAATTTACTCTTAAAAACATTTTCCTTGTTTTGCTTCCTACTATTGCAACATAGCTCCTTTATTGATGTGAGCTCTGACCCTCTTTAGAAAGCCAATACTTAGGCAAGATGTCACTTGTCCACTGCCTCTAAGTTACCAGGAGAAAACAAAGAACCTAAAATAGTTGCAGACCTATATTTCCAGGACCCTTTGGAGAAGGAATGTAGATTCTGGTACAACAGTTTGAAAAGAATTATAAAGCAATTTTAACATAATTTTAAAAAATACTGAAAACACCTTTCCCTATACACATTAAACCAGATCACATAAATTTAATCTAGGCTAATTTTTTGTTATGTGCTCTCTCTAGAATCAAGAAGAAAATACATTTGTTTCTACTCCTACCATCTTTAGTCACTGAAGTCACAGGCCATTATATCTGAATAAAGTTTTTTTAATATATATATATATATATATATATGTAAGATCCTATTAAATTAAACTAAATTCAATTATTTGGTAAGCAAACACAAAGCAAGAGAGGATGTATTACCTTAAGAGGCAAGACTTCTCTGTTAACACCATAAAATACCACCATGGCTTGTGTCCAAGAGAGGAGTCCTGCCACGTTGCCACACACCTTTTTACCATGTTGCAGTGTATAGTCTTCCATTTCAAAGTAAGGCTGGACTAATTCTACTGTCTCATCATTGATTGTATCCCTAGCAAAGTTCTGTAGGCTGCTCAAGAACGGGCCACTCATCAGCTTCAAAAAACAACACATGAGTTATTTACATATTTCAGGTTCAGTTTCTTGTTCATAGGTGAAGCTGTTAAAAAAGCATTCCTAAAATGCTTCTGTAAACAGAGCTAATTCATATTGCTAATATTAGAAGTGTGCTATTCAGTTGTAACACCTCCCACACACCTTTGATTATTTTGAAGTTTTAACTAAATACACTCCAGTAAGTAGATTGGAAAGTGACTGATGTTCTTTCCATCTTCTATATTCCTGTGTTGCATTTTAGTAGCCTTTAAGAAGCATCATTTAATTAAAAAAAAAAAAGTTGACCAAAATAAAGACTCAGAGATATATTTGTAGCTTAACTAAAATGAAAAAAAAAATGTTTAGGCATTTGTGAAATACGATCTAAATTCTGAAAAGTGAAATCATTTGGTTTAACTTTTTTCTAAAAATGTTAAGCATGGTAAAGGCAATTCATGGAATAACTGCTAATCTCAATTTACTATATCAGGGAAAAATGAAAGCTTTTGATGACTTTTTTAAACTTAAAATGTAAAAGCCTTAATAAAAAGCAAGAACACTATTTGTTACCTCTAACCATCAGGCCATGTGCCAGTAACAGGGCAAGGAAATTCTAAAGCTTCTGCTGCAAAAGTCTCAAAGCAATTCATCTACTGTTTCTACCAGTCTACTATTTCTACCAGATACAGTTTATCTTAAAACAATATGTTTGCCTTTTAATAAAATTCTGTCATGCTTTGGGTAAACAGCGTCATAACTTCTCTGATGAGCTAATTGCAATTTCTGATATTTAAGGAACTCTGTTTGAAAACTCTGCTTACTTTTAGTGACTCGGTCCATGATGGCTTGCAGCAAGGCTTTTCTGGATCCATGGTAACCTGATCCAGTTTCTTTTGAAATAGTAGCAGACAACAGTCCATGATCCTCATAATGAGGTGAGGAGGCTTTGCAAGTTTTCTAACTGTTGCAATATCCTCTGGTTTGATGGTCTGTTTGAAGAAAGATGTAACAGAATCCTGCATCAATACCATTATTCTATTTTCCCATTCATTATCATGATTTTTATGTTCATTTGTAATTCTTTTCTCTGAGGTGCATTTGTATTAAGTATATCCAAAAAAAGTGAGAAACCTGGCCTCATTAATAAATCTCATAGTTTTGTGAAAACTATGAAAGTGAAACTTTAGTAATTTCAATGAATATTAGACAAGAATATCTTCCCAATATTAAAGACATCATTCAAAAATCAGATTTACATGTGGCAGCATTGACTTGAATTTTCAGTCCAAGTGTTTAAAGGAAACTTTACTATAAAATTGTACAGGACTTAATTAAGAGCAGTTAGCTCGATAAAACAGGATTTCAGGTTTATAGCAATCAAGTTTATTCTGAGATGGATTTGGTTATTTTTGTTAAGTTTAGGTTATTATAGGTATAAGATACCATTTTACTAATGACCACTAAGATACCATTTTACTAATTACATGATACTAATGGCATCACTGTCACTGGCACTTTGCTTAGCTCAGCAACCATTACAAAATTAAAAAAAATATTTAAAACTTCAAAACTACCATTTATTTGTGTCTAAAAATATATACATACCACTACCTGCCTAGAAGAAGCAATTACAGGTACATTATAGAAACCATTTTCTAAGTCCACAGAATCTGTGAATTAGTGAATTTTGTGACTAATTTTGGAAGTTTCATTTATCTCATTCATTTATCTAAATGTCAGTGTAAGAGCTCCTTTTTTTGCTTTTTCTACTCAAGAATTTCTGTCACGTAAATTCTGATAACCGGAATGGAAGGCTGCCATTGTTTTCTGATTTCAGAGGTTTTTACTGTTTAATTGTTCAGAGCAGAATAATGAAATTATGCAGTACAGTAATGCCTTCAAATTTCTGAACCCTGACTCTGATTGCCGTGAATCCCCATTGTTCCCTGTTTCTCTTAAAATTAAAAGTATTGGGTTTTTTTGGTGAAGGAGGAGATCGATTTTTATTTGTCTTAAAAGACAGTTGTAACTACTTAAGTTTGAATTAAAAACATTCTGCTAGCACAAGAAGTATTCTCTTGAATTGAGAATAAAAGATATTCTAAAGCCATCTGTAGCTTTTGGAAAGATCTACACCTTCCTAATGATCAAGTATTGAGATGGAAGGAAAAAAATAATATAAATTATCCTGTATGTGTTTAAGGTAAAATATGTGTGCCTGAAGTATTCATGAGGGGCATGGCCAACAACAGTGAGCAGCTGGTGGCAGCAGTCAATACGAAGAGACAACTGTATGTTGGTGGCTCTGGCCTCTCACAGGTGATGCAAATAATACTATACTAATAAAAATGAAATTTGGTCACTTTTAGAGCTTCTTCTGCTGCTTCTAGTGCTGGTTTAGCAGCCTCCAGTTTTTTCTCTGCTTCCTGTTTTTCTATATCAATTGCATCCACAATCCTTTGTGCTTTATCTTTCACTTCCTGGACTTCAAGTTTTATTTTAGTTGCAGCTTCAGCACTTTCTTTGACTTCTTCTAGTACCTGGAATTGATAATAAATTAAAATATAATGAACACATAAAATCTCTAAATCAAAATGGTGGAAAAAATCGTTGAGATTGCGGTGCACCTTCATTGAAGGCTGAAAAGCTGGGTAGTTGCAAAAGTCCAATATTGCCTGGCTAAATCAGCCTCATAAAAGCAGAGTTATTACAGTTCATGCCACTATGCAGAAAGCCTTCTAGCATGAAGTCCCCAAGCCCCAAGCAGAAGTGGTAGCATCTTAGCAGCAGCAGCAGCAACAGCAGCATTCATGGCCTGTGTTCTGTGTCTGTTCTAGCATTCTCAAAGCAGCGCATTTTATTCTATTTTTTAGCCAGTCAGGTACAAACACGATTTTTCTACAGTCTTGTTGGACCTATCCTAACCTAAGATTGATGTGCCAAAGTAGTTGTAATTTCTTACACAAATTTCTTTCTTCTAGGTGTATGGCTCTATCTGTTCCATCTAGGAGTGCTAGCAAGGCTACATTATGTCTTTGTTGTGTCTAGAACATAGTTAACTCTTTGTAAAAGGTGATGCCACTGAACTTTACGCTTTGGAGCTTTTCCTTACTAACTAATTCAGTTTCTTAAGGCACTTAAAATATTCTCTTCCTCTTTAAAACTAACCTTGCATTTCTATCTCATGTCTGTGTGGATTTATGTATTTTAGTTTCTCTGAAGGTTTTAATTCACATTTCTCACGTTTCTGAATACTCTGTGTAGATGGGGCCCAGAGGGATTTGTATCTTGACAACAAATGATTAGGAGACACAGGATAAAACAGATAGGTAACAGCTATTAAATATATAAATCTAACCCCAACTACAGCTAACTATATATGGTATCATATAACTATTGAATAAAAATTAAATGTGACAAGTTCAATTTCATCCCTTTCTGTCACATATTTCTCTCATGAGATTAATGGCCTCAAAGAATGCAGGCAGTCCTCCCTCAGTCATCACCAGCCAAAATTCCCCCTCCAGTGCAAATTAAATATGCACCACCAGAGCATTACTGTATCTTTCAGAAAACAGAATGCCTATAGTGATCCATTCCCTAGCATACCTTTCCAGAGAGTCATTCTGGAAACCAGATTTCTACCACAGCACCAAACTCATGAAAACACACACATACCTGGTTAGTGTAAAAGACAAAATCTGAAACTGGACTGCAATGAACATTTTTCTAAGGAATTTTGAAATAGAAAAGTCCCATTATCATGTTAACTTTTTCTCTGCTAGTAAGTGCACATTTAATCCCAAATTTAATAATATCAATTAAGCCCAAATTAAAAAGAAAAAAAAAAAAAGCTATGGCACAAAATGAAATCTGATGCTTATCTGAGTGGGTAAAAATGGGAGAAGAACAAGGAAAGCACTCAATCTCTGCTGCAGTCTAAAAGTGCCTCACTTTCAGAAGCAAATGCTGAATCAACACGCTATAGAGAGAGTAAAACCTCATTTTAGACAAGGCAAAATTATGATAAAATTTTGCAATAGCATTTTACCCTCTGTATATTCTAGTGTTATTTAACACTCACTTTATCTGCCTTAACAGATGTCACAGCCAGCTCCTTCTCCTTGATAGCCAAGTCCTTAGAGAGTTGAGCAACAGATTCACTGGCTTCCATCAGCTTGGACAAACCTATCAAGTAAAAGATAAAATTCAGAAATATAGAAACTTTTTTTTCCTAGTTAGACACACAATCTAGGTCCAGATCTCTCATATATCACACCTTCTGTTCTCATTTAATTTTATGTAAAGGAAGAAAGTGGGTGTAAGCAGTCACACTATCATGATCGTATCTATGACTCACTTTTCATGGATGTAAGTAATTTTGCAAGGCACAAAATTATGATAGATAAGCTTAATTCTTCAAAAGAAAACAAAAAAATAAGGAACTATGTCAAATATATGTTGCATCATAAAATCATGAGACAATCAGAATTTCTAAACAATGCTTCATTGTGTCATTACAGGAAGAAATCACCTAAGGATCCATGACTGCCTTCTAATAGGGAGTCCGTCCTAGAAAAAACATGGGAAGAAGTGGAGTCAAAAGTGGACCTAAAGATCACAGCAAAATTATTACCTCCAGCTCCTGCATATTGAATTTACCTTCTCTTTTCCCTGGTGATAGAGAGGGTGAAAAAGCACCTATGTGCTGAGGGCCAGTCCCATCATAGCTTGCTCTTCTGTGTGCTATAGATACCACCCACGGAGGCCACTCAGCCTTCCATAGAAGCATGGAATCACAGAATATGCTGAGTTGGAAGGAACCTATCAGGATGATCTAGTCCAGCTCCTGGCCCAAGACACCCCAAGAATCTCACCATGTGCCTGAGAGCATCCAGAAAGAGATGTGCTTGCTCCCTGTATAGTTATTATATATATTATATAGTCTTTTCCATGCACTCATGGGTCCTCTCCTCTCCTCTCCTCTCCTCTCCTCTCCTCTCCTCTCCTCTCCTCTCCTCTCCTCTCCTCTCCTCTCCTCTCCTTCTCCCTAAGCACTTGAGTCAGCACACCCTTGCAGCTACACGTTTGATGTGCAATGTTTCTCTGTGATGGCTCTCCAATTTTCTGCTACCACATTTCAAACAGGAAAGTGTTCTCCCTCAGCATAGCTCTTGTTCTGACACAGCAGTCTCCTGATTAGGTTACTGCCATTCTACAGAACCACAGAATCATCTAGTTTGGAAGAAACCCTCAGTATTATCTAGTTACAACACCAATCCAGCACCTTCAACCCAGAAACCACAATTACACTCTTTGCTGCTTTATTTTTCCCTACTGCTAGCCTAGAGTGTGAAGAAGGGAAGAAGGACAGAAAATAGGAACACGCTGATCAAAAAGAATTGAAGAATTCAGTTATAAACAAGGAATCTTTATAGCTTATTGAGGTTCCCTACTGCCAGCAGTACCAACTGTGCAAGTAAAACTAATTAGAATATTTTCTACCTGGCATTCATATTGCCCATAAGCTGAAACACGTGGTTTTCTGAGCATCAATGATATGAAGATGCTGCAGTAGAACATATCCATGCACATGTTCACCTGTACACAATCATTTTGTTCAGCAGAACATGCAAGGAACTTGTAACAACATGTCAGAGGCTATGAAAATCTACATATGAAATTTTATTGACACTGTTGAAACTGCTTATGTTACTACTTCTGAATTATTTTGGAAAGAAAAAAAAAAACTGTAGAAAAAATACCAGAAAACCTAAACCAACCCCAGCCTCTTGAATCTTCAAGGTTCTCAGACTTTATCCCCACCTCAAAGTAGACTGAGGATAAGTTCTGATTTCAAGAACTGGCAACAAATCCATAGAGAAAAACTGACACAATTTGAAAATATTGAGGATCACTAACTCCTCTACAGTTCCCTGTAATTCAGTAAAGAGTTTATGAATAAAATAGCTATGCATTCTTACTCTAGTCTTTTCTTCATGTGAAGGGTACCAGTTCTATCATTAATCATTGTTAAAGTGCCACACTCTTTACCTTTGCATGAAAAATCTTATCAGGTAGAATTCTTTATTCCATTGACTTGGTATGCAATATCTTTTCTGATAAAGGCCAGGCTTCCTAAGGTGCTCAGTTGACTTTAGAGATTTACAAAAGCATGTCTAGATGCAAACTTGAGAAAACTGAAAACACTAGAAAACTGATGTTCTGAAACAATTAAAAAATTAGACCATTTCAAATAGATATCCAAAATCTGTCTGAAGAGCATTTCAACCATACTTTTCTGTATTTCAGATCCACAGTTATAAAATGACCCCAAGTATCAACTACTTATTCTATGGCAGAAATACAAAATAAATCACATGTGAAGCACACAGATTGCATGGTGAGAATTTCCATAGACAAGTCCAGAAGCAAGTTAACAACTGCTTAGGATTATCTCTCTCTATACCAGTAAATCAGATACTACCTCTGTCCATTTTCAGGTTCTACTTTCTATTACAAATTCTGACTTGCAAATATTGAAGTTTAATACAATGCAGAGCTGAATGGTTAGGCTGGTAGCTTCTTAGAGGTATTTTTACAAGAGAATCACTGTGAGGTTGTGACTGGGGGAGTGTCTGGTAAAGGTTCTCATATGCTACCACTTTTGGACTATGATCCCCTGTAAGTGATCACTGAAAAAGAAGATTAAATACTAAAAACATAGATCATTTGAGAGCACACATGGAATGTGTTTGCTTACCAGTTTGCATACGTTCAGCCTGTTCATTAATACTATCTAACTTCTCAGCATAAACCTCTTTGTAGCCATTGATGAAAGAGAGGTAGGATTTAGGCGTTACGTAAGTTCGTCTTCGATACCTAGACCAAAGCGTATTGGCAACATCAACTTCACGCATATTCTTGATAAATAAAGCTATTTGATCACTTCCAAACAAAGAGAAAATTATATAAATCCAGTCTTTATTCATTCAAAATCAGATTCCTTCATGATGCAAATCCTTATAATTTTAGTTACATAGTTTTTATCCGCATAGATTAATACTAAAGACTGGCGAATAGTGGGAATGAAGATAAAGAATTTGCAGCATAATTTGCAGCATAATAGCAATTATTTTTCATGGCCTGGGGATATAATGGGATAGCAGATCTATTTGTTACTACCCTTAAAATACATTTATTGATACATATAACACGAGTTCAAAAAACACTGTCAGTAGCAACATTTTTGAGATTAATTATTGCATTCATAGGAAATATTACCTTTGGAAATAGTTCTCACAGCTTTCTGAAACTATATCATGAAAGAGACCCATGGTTTGTACTATTTCTGTTTTAACTGCTGGAGCACAGACCATATTAAATTCTGAAAGAAAATAGCTGGACACAGCTACAAGAGCTTCCCTGGGCCATCGACTGAACCAATCCATGGTGCACCCTGATATCAGACCAGGAAATTTCAAAGAACGTGCACGGAACTTCTCACCAACCTGAAGAGAGAATCACTCTTTGTTAGCAATATGATTCTTAAGCAAAGGTCAAGGAAAGTGTTTTTAATTAGTATAGATAACTAAATCATTTGTTTTCTTCTTGATCATTTTCTGCTTAGAACACCCTGAAATCTGTTTTCTCCTCAAATATAGTTTTGCAAAATTTCTCATATTCAACATTCATGAAATTTGAAGAAAGAAGTTCATTACAAATACATATGGTTTTAATATTTTGAAGCATCAAATAATGTATTTTAATTACCAATAAAATACTGTTTTCCAGTTAAAAGCCATAATTTCACAAAAATACATTCACTGATGTGTATTAGAAAAGAATGTGAGAGGAAAAAAATAAAAATACTTCAACTTCTAAGAAATTATTTAATTTTTAAATATTTTGCTGTTATGTTTTAACAGCTGTACTATTACTTTTTTACCTCAGCAATTACAACTAGACTTCAGTAATCTTTTTAAGCATCTTGAACTTCCTTAAAAATATAAAACTTGAATAATTCTCTTACATCACATAGGCAAGTTTGCCAATGGAAGAAAGGAAAACAGACATGTAGAAAAGACTTACTGGAGAAAAGCAGAGGACAACATGCAAGTTCTTCTTTGCCCGACCTAAAAAGTACTCATAAAGATTGTCAAACGTAGGAGGATGCCGTGGCAGCTCTTTTTTCATCACAGGTACTAATGACTGGGTGATTTCATCCAGTTCATCCCGAGCAAATAAATTAGAAATCTATTTACAAAATAAAAAATTGATAATTATTTGCATGGATGTCATTATTATAGAATTTATAAATATTTGCCTGTTTACATCTGAATCTCTCTCTCTCTCTCTGCATATACACAGTTTAGACTAAAACCCACAGGTTTAGACTTATGAAATTCCATTGAAAACTAAGAAGTTTAACTTCAGAAGGGTATGGAACTTGACTGGCAATTGAATCATCATTAAATAAAAGGCTACTGAAATACTAACCACAGGTCCTTTTATATTCTTCTGGCTTACTCTGAAATAAAGAAACTATATATCCAGAGTACTCCTTACTTAAAAAGTTGAAATATTTTAATCATTACTGATTCTACAATGTATTACAAAGATAAATAAAGTAGTGAGAACAAATCCTGCAGTACCCTGCCTCTAGAGCACATTGCCTGTCAGGCTGAGATCCTTACCTCTCCTGAAGACAGAAGATTGTTTACATATTCCAAAAACGATTCCTCTTTTATCTCATTATCAGTGAAAATAAAGGTGATACCTTGTCCCTCCTGTCCAGCTGTTCTATACAATTCTTTTAAATCATCTGACAGATTGGTTATATTATAGGATCTAGGAGAGATAAGGAACATTACCTGTTAACTCAAAGTAACTCAGAATACTGCTCTTTTTGGATTACAGTATTTTATAAATGATACTGTGTAGTAATGCACCCGCCAGTCCTGAGCAGACATTTCTGTATGGGGAAAGGGGTTTAGTTTCCCTTTGGACATTTTAGGAAGTTTAGCCAGAAAGTTCTGTGTTTTTCTCTTTGTAGTTGGCTCAGTGCCAGGAGAGGAGCACCTCTTGGCCCTTGTCCCTGTTTGTCAAAACCTGTACCCTTCCTACTGACAGTTTGTCAAGAGATCCATCCTTGATTATTAGGTAGAGAAGGTGAAAGAATAAAGGGTTTCATGGCATCCTCGGGGTGCTGTAGCAGGTGTGGGATCTGTCCCTACACTGTGCTCAGCTTTAATCTTTGTCTGTTGTTTTGTATTATTTTCTTTATTTTATTAAACCTTCTTGATTTATCCAGACACACCTGACCATGCTGTCTTGCTAATTATTATTAAGCCAGCACTCTGAGCATGGCTGGACCCTCAGGATCTATTGGAGAAATCCAATAACATTGCAAACATACTTTGAAAACACACATATTTTGGTGCAGGATTAGCTAACACATGGTCTACTTTTTTCAAGTCAAAATAAATCCAATGTTGCAGACAAACCAGGTAAGAGTGTATTGTTTTCAATATTCTTCCAATGGTGACAAAATGTAAATTAAAAAAAGGAGGAAAATCTGTGGCCAAGTAAAGACAAAGCAATACCATAAACATGATTTATATATTTCTTGCATTTCTTACCTGGTTAAAGTGATCTGAAATATTTTATAGCCTGCAATGAATGAGGCTAACTTTGAAAGACTTTGTTTTCCAGAACCACCAACTCCAACAAGTAAAGCATTTCCATATGCTGTCCGAATAATTCGGGAAATCTAGAGAGGAAATAGTGAAGAAAAACATTAGTAATAAATTTAAATATTAGTTGGCAAAATAAAAAATCTATTATGCCTTATGCTTAATTTACTATAATACAATGTAAATATTATTAAAAAAATACTTGCAGAAAATTTTTCCTCAAAAGAACACTTGTAAATTCCTTAAGAATTTTGTGTGGCTAATGAAGAAGCTGCATATAACAATATAGGATGGTTATAATGAGTTACACATAGGATTTAAATACACGAAAGAGGACATTTTGAGCTCCAGTTTATTTTGAAGTCATCATCCTGAATGTGTTTAAAAATATCAATAAAAAGCTTTAGCTAGAAGAACAAACATACTAATTTCCTAATTTTAGTAGTCTGAAAGACTCGAACATGGTTAAATTATGGTTTAATATTATCTTCTAGTGATTATGGTTTAATATTATCTTCTAGTGAGACATAGACTTTAAAGAATACAAGATTTTAGGAAAGTTAAGATTTTAGTTAGAGATAGGCCTTGCTTTTGTTGGAGTTAATTAAAAGCTTTGTAGTTAGTTAAGAAAAACTAGACTTGAGTTAACATTTTTCAAATAACTGATTGCTTGTTAACTTTATGTTTGCTTAGCTGTGCTTGCAACAAGAAGTAGAGAAACTGATAAATAGATTTAGAAACACAGGACAATTACAGAAACTCCCACCCTCCAAAACCCATTGAAAGTCAGGTACCTAAGGAAGTGGGAGTCCTACCAAGGCTCATTTGTCACATTTGCACTGAAAAGGTAGAAAGTTCAGGGCGATGAAGAGTCATTTTACTTCCTCATTTTAAACCCACTCCTCTTGAATGGGACCACCCATTTCAAAGCACTAACTGTGCATGCTTAATTGCTTTTTTGCTAATTACCATACGAAGCGGGGAATGAGATGTACCAGGGTTATGAATATGCATTTGTAATTTGGATATTCAACAGTTTTGTAAATAAAATGACTCTGTGATTTTCTGTAAATTGCAGTGTGTTTTTGGGAGCTATCCCACATGCTGCCCAGCATTGCAATAAACACACACTTGCTAACTTTGAACTGTTAGAGAGTTTTTGTCCGTCTCAGTTGGATAACGGTACTAGGTCGATATTCCTATTTTTAATAAATCACTACTTTATCTACTTTCAACATTTCTTTTGTGATAGTTTTTCTTACCAAGAAAACTTGGTATTCTCCAGATGCAAAAGTTGAATTACAGATTTAGTATTCTGTTGCTTTTTGACACATCTTCTTTGGGTTTATGATAAAGTAGTGCACTATTTCTTTTAAGATTCTACATTTTATTTTACTCCGCATGTAAATTATGCACAAAATGCAAAAGATTGGCATCTATATCAAGTCCTTGAAATACATTCATTTTTATCTTTTATAAAATTTTAGCTTACTGCACACTTCCCTCTGAACCTATCCAGATAACTTTATTAAAGTCTAAATATGAAATTATGTGGGTGACTAGATTTATTTTCACTTTAGGGCTAAAAGAGCTCTGCTGCCTGTAATTGCATATCAAGGATATTCTGGCTAAAACTTGTCAATATGTAATGTCAGAGGCTTTCAAGGTCTTCTGAAATTCACCCAGCATCATGTGAACCATGTTTAAAAAGAAATGTATATACTTCTGTTCAAATGCAAAGCAAACAAACATTTAGTTCATTTGAGGCCAACTAGAGACAAAAAAACCACCTTCTTCTGTTTTGGTTCACTGCAACTTCTGTGTATCTTTCAGTAATCAGATCATCCAGTCAAAGCAATTCCTGAGATAACACTTCTTAAACCTTAGACACAAGTCTCATGCTTTGCCTTTATTTCACCCCCATGAATAAGATTTTGATTTCAGATTAATTCTTTTCTTATATATTCCTTTCTGAGTAGGAGAACAAACGATTGTTAGTTGAGACCTACACATTATCCTAAACTCTACCCTACACACTGATTCCATTGCAGCCTTAATTTATATTTCCTTTCACATCTCTCATCCAATCAGATTCAACATCAGGTTGTGTTTGTCCCCTGTCAGGTACAAATACATTTGAACCGTTCTCTGAATTCTAAATGATCAAAAATAATTTTATATAGACAACATAAATGTCTTTATTTATTGTCTCACCTTTCCTATTGAGGAAAATCTTCATCTCTCTGAATAAATAGAAGTTTAAACAGATATTTAAATAAGGAATTTATTATAAAACATGCAAACAGGTAAAATGACTGTAGCTCTTCCCTAGTTCTCGAAAATGGCAGTGCAAAGATGGCAAAGAAGTTTGGGGGTAAGAATAACTTTTCACAATATACCCTTTAAGAATAGCCTGTCCAAATAAAGAACACTGTTTCAACAGTTAAACAACTAAAAAAGTAGCAATACCAAACCTTAATAAGATGTGTCATTGCATCCTTGAAAAACACCAAATCAAGAAAGGACCCTCTAATATTTTCGTTGTATTGTGACTGGTATGCCCGCAATTTGTTACAAAGGAATTCATAGGTTGGAACCTGAAAAAAAAGTAAAAAAATCTGTAACGACAGTAGTAGGGCACTTCAGAATTTTAAAACGCCCCTGACATTTTTACACAAACTTCAGTTTTATGTGTTGGCCATGTGTAATGATATTGTCTTGCTAATTCACCATAATTATTGTAGTTGTGTTTAAGGGGAAATTTTTTGCTAATGGTGGAAGAAGAAAAAGAAGCAAGGAGAATATTAAAAATAGACCACATTTATATGTCATTATTAAATCTAACATCACTAAAATGATTCATTGCATACTGACCAGGAAAATCTAGATATATTTTCACAAAAAAATGTGGTAGCCATTCAGAAAAAACTTTTTGTATTGTATGAATTCAGCAATGTAACACACATAATAATTGAAGGAAAACGTTGGTGCCTAGTATTTGATGCGTAAAATGAAATACCTCCTCATAAACCTTTGGTGCTTCAAGCTCAGCGTCTTCTGGTTCTTCACCAGTTGGTTCAGGCTCATCCCGTAAAAAGTCGACAAAATATGGTTCAGATTGGAGAACTTCACTTAAATCAGCCTCCACGTATTCCTCAATTGTTCTATCAATTGTTTGTTCAAACCAGACTGTATCTTCGGGTGTATTAAACCTGAAAACCATAAATTAGTACAAATTTCAAAAAATATTTCTAGTTGTATAGAGAGAAAACAAGTAACTAAACACTAAGAAAAAAAACTAAAACAAAAAAACCAAACTTGTGATATTTAAAAGAAAAGCTTGTATTAGACAATACATACTACACAGTAATCACAGAAATGGATTAGGCAACATTCACAAAAATCAAATGTTTCCATACTGTAAAGTGTATTAGTCAGTGACGTGAAATATAAAACAAAACAATTTGATTTTCCAACTTTCACCAAGAATGAAACAATGACAGACCATGTAATTTTTCAGAAAAAAAGAGGATGAAAAAGGGTGAATGCTTTCCAAAATAATCATGGCTAAGTGAGCCTTATCATCTTTCAGCCTGCAGTAGAAGAGTATAATTTATGTTATCATAACACTGCCTATGAAACTGCAATTAGACAAGGAATAGTGAAAGGAAGGTAGCATATGCCACTACAACCTGACCCCATTCTCAACACTTCTTATACGAAAACCCCATAATTAGACTAGAGAGTACACACTGGGGTTACGGGGACTAATTAAAGTCTGGAAACATACACATGTAGTGACTACACTTCATTGTGCCAACAACTTTATCTGCTCCCCTTAACAGATTCAATCTGATTTTAATACAGATCAGACCTTTGACTACTCTGCTTATGTTCATCTGTGAAGCAATGAAGAATGCTACTTAGGAGTAACTGGCAAATGTAAAAGACAAGAACCACCTCATCCACAGAAAAAAATAATTCAAACTGTGAATGTCCAAGTACAGAAAAAAATTATTTCCATACTTCTTTTCAGTGATACAACTGAGAGGGAAGTAGAACAAGCATAAAGAAGCCCAGTGCTGCGAGTTTTCAGGTAAGACAAGCTAAATTTAAGAACTGTTATAGAGACAGCCTAGATGTGCATTACATCATTATTGTTAGAGGTTTTTAGTAATGACATTATAATATTAACCACCAGGAAATTTAAAAGCAGCATAGAAACAGGGAATGCATGACTACACTCTCTCTCCCTCTTTCTAATATATAACATATCTGTACAAATACTTATCTTCCATGCGTTTTTAAATTTATCACAACAAATTAAAAACATATATGAACACATCAATAAATGCCAGTGATATTGCTCCCAACTTTAAAGCAGAAAATAATACATTGTATGACATTTTTTTGCCTTAGTAGGGCAGATCCAAGCTTTAAATCAAAATTAAACATTTTTCCCTGTCTCATGTCATCAGCACTCTGTTGCACATAAAAATGTATAGACATAGATTTAAGCAAATATGTAAGTTTGCATAATATATGATAGTTCAGACAGTTAGAAATATCAGCACTGCTAATATTTTGTGGTGGATGGGCTTTCTCTGATCAGCAGAAAGGTCTGGCCTTTATTTTTATATTCTTGACAGCTGATGGATAAGATTGTTGCCCTGTTCTTCTCTGTTCTTCTAAAGTTCTGTTTCAGCCTTCTGTGTTTGCATTTTTGCAATGGAGTTTCTCATGCACTTTCCATGTAAATAATGATTGTTTTGCATTCCTTTCTGGAGGAGGAGACTGTTGATGGACTGTTGGGTTGACCAGTGTGGTTGGAGAGGACAATTCTCATCCTCCAATCCATGGTCACTGTTGGAATTCTATAAATGTCCAGGTCTGTAAATAAACTGACCCTTTTTGCCTTGGACACCTCAGTGTGTGAGTGTCGTTCATTTGTGTCGTATTGTGTCATAATATTTACTTTTACATTTCCTGCATGCATATTCTGAACTAAGCTTATTTATTTTAGGAGAATGGGGAAAGTGAGCAAATGCCTGAGCATTTTTCAATTCAAAACTTTTTAGGTGTATCTAAAAGCAAAAGCACTCTAAAATGCCCTCTTGTGTCCACGGCAAAATATTTGTCCTTCCTTTCACTATGTGATAGCTTTATAAAGTCAATGGAGTGAAAGAAAATAGACATAACTGTTTTTAAGGGCCAATATTTAAATTTAATGCTTTAAGTATTGCTTTATAAAAATCATGAATGCTATTTCTCAGGGCATCAGAGTAAAAAAAAAATGTATTAATTATAACTAAACACAGTGTTGGTGGGTATATGTCAGATTTTTAGCAGCAGCTATAGTGCTACATCTAGAATTTCACAAGAAATTGAAACACAATGAACAGAAAAATAATACTGGTCTCCAAGACACACAGGTCATAGCTATATCTATTTTATAAATATTTTGAAAGAGATTTATAGGAAATGGGCCAATTTTTAGTCATAAGCATGCAATCCTGTTTTTTTCTGTGAGGAGAACAAAGCAATTTTAAATTATCCTATGTGTATAAATTTAGGACACCATAAAGTTCTCTTTTCTACAGTGGAATCAGCTGAGTGCAGCCAAATGGGAAAAAAAGGTTAAAATATATAATATGTAGATATTTTGATGTTTTCCATTCAGTTACTGGGTTAATCTATCAATACATATCATGATATTTTTGGGATAATACCCCAGTGCAGACTGTATGTAAAATATGACAGAATTTTTCATATTGGCCTAATAAGATCTATAATATTTAGAAATTTTACAGATGTATGAGTAAAAATGAAGTAAATGGCCAAACCTACTAAATATAAAATGCTGTAATTACTATACCTGTCAGCAATTACTCTGGTACATTCATGTTTAAAAAGTCTTAGGACAACAGTGCTGGTTTTGCATTCTTCTGCCTTTATGGCTAACATTCCTTGCCAAATTCTAGAAAGGTCTCGAAGGTTGAAGATATAATGGAATTTAGATGGTGTAGGTAACATCTTTGCCTAAAGAAAAATATTGTTAATATTCAAAATCAGTAACACCTAGAAAAAATCAATAATAATAAAATTTATAACTTTATCATTAATAACACCTATAAAACAGACAAATAACAAAACCACTAATTTTTACACATAATACTGTGGGAAAACTCTGTGTAAGGAGTCACCAGGAATATCTAATTGTTAGAAAGCAGGATCTATCACTAAGTGTAGAACATCAAGACATACAACATGTCATTTTTTCATGTGCTGCTCTGACTTTATAAATTAAAAATTATAATTTTTAAAGAATTTCACTCCCTGTTCCTTAGCTATGGAGATTACAGCTTTGGGTAACATGAATTAATTTATAGGAATAAATGAACTGATGTTTCCATTCATCTGCCTTGTATACTGAAATCTGGTATTTTCCAGATTTCATCTTGAAAACATTGTAGCCCAATCTCTGTTTTTTAAAATAATTTTTTCTTTTCTTTTCCTTTTTTTTTTTGAGGGGATGGGGTGGTTTGGTTTTTTGTTTGTTTGGGTTTTTCTTATAGATAGGATCTTAGGGAATAGTTGCCTAAACTAAACTAATAGTCACTCTAGTTAGAGATAAAACCTTCCTTGAATTCATACCTTTGTCCGCTGCCACAATATTCTTCCTGTTGGGACCAATTTTGCCACCATATCACATACTTCAGGGTTGAATTCTCTACAGGGATGGAAATATCCAGTGGCAATTATACCTGAAAATACAAGATGCAACAAACAATTAATCTCAGCTTGTAGGATATAATAAGGTAGGTCATGAGCAGCACACAGAGGTGTTTATTTTAAACATTATTTGGTAAAACATAATTTAAAATGACAGATGAAATTATTTTTTTGCTGTTGTCTATGGGTTTTCTGAACTGGTATAGAAACATCGGGCAGTAATTGCTGGGTTTCTGCCATATCCTGTATTGACAGAGTTACTAGAATTTATGCATACAGAGTGCATTTCAGACAGTTCAGAGGTGGAATGTTAACCTGCACAGAAATAGCAGCACTCATAGTCTTCCAGGAAATGTCATTACTTTCTTAATATTTGTTTGCCCAAAATTAGAAACACAAGAATTTAAAGGGCTTCGTTTCTCTTCCAAAGCACTGTTTTTGCTGTACCACAGCTTCAGTTCTTTTACTGGAAGAACTCTGAATTTTCATAATGAAAGTGAAAAAGAGAGCCTACTTCTATAAAATTTGTGTCCAGTACAATAAATTGTACTAAAACAAGAGAAAAAAGTACCAAAAATTTTGTCGATGGATGTGTTGGATGGCAATGTACAATTGAATACACAAAACTGTCTTTTTAAACGCTGGGGAATATCGTTACGGCCTCCTCCAGGATGGATCATGGCTGCTATTATCTGTACATCTACAATTGTAAGGAAGTCTCCAGGTTTATCCAAGCTGTACATTCCTCTCATTTCCATCATCTGACGGACAATTTCATTTGTTATCTGTAAATTTATGTAAGTTAAACAAATCAGGAATTTATGCAAGAAAAGAAGAAAACACATCATGATAATTTAACTTAGTTTTGTAATTCTGCTAATCCATAGAGACATATTGTTACCTTAATCTAAAAAACATATTAAACTGTCTTCCTTAGTCATACAGAAGATCTTGGTTTATGTGATTTTAAATGGCAGGGAAATTGTTTCAGAGCTCTACTGCCATATAATGTCAAGAAAATGCGTTTGTATTCATTGGAACTAAACAAAATTAAAGACACGAACTGGGGGAAAGATTGTTTTGTTTCTATTTTGTTGCTGGAAATTCAGCTACAGATGGTTCCAGCTGTGCTTTTTGGTTCGCTCTTGGGCCTCCTCTGAAGTGAAAAAACTGATTCTTTCTTTCTTTTATGCTTCTTTTGGAAAAGTTATTCACTCTTCATTCCACTCTACAGCTCCATAGTTTGCCCCATAGCAAGTGCTCCAATGATATTCAGCAAGCCTTATGTATGTGCTCACATACCCCACCAAAACCAACATGGTATGCATTATGTCACTAATCACAAACCATTATCCCATCAAAAATATTTGAGCCATGTCTTGGGGCCATAATGCAAGACCTAAAGGAGGCCTTGAATTTTTCATATCTTTTATTTCTCTCTCCACAGTATTGGCCTTTCTCTTGGCAGAAATTTATTTATTGGTGCTCTCAGATTGATGTCATTCTGAAATTGATAATATGCTACTTTAGTACGGTGCTGATTTTTGTTTAGTCTTAAAAAATAAGGAAGTGGGGATTATGTAAAATATGGCACCATTATATGACATGTCTCATCAGTAAATTTAATTTGCTCTTTTTTTGTGTGTGAGAAAAGGTACTAAAATTTTAAAGCATTTCCAATAACTAGCAGTTAATTAAAATATATAAGAAGTCTAGTGATTCCATGTGTATATATAGAAAAAGCACAACAATTTGAGAATAAGTAGTAAACATTAAAAAAGTTTACCTGATCTCCCCATTCATTGATAAATGGCATATTGATATCATCAATAAAAATAGTCATCTTTCTGCCTCCAGGAGGTCCATAAGTACTTCCAACACGTTTGTCCACATAACTCTCTATTGTCCTCTAAAAAGGTAAAGAAAGTTCTCATTTTATTTGTAAAGCAACAATATTGAAAATACATCATTAAAAACCTGCTACAGCACTCAGCCAATGATTCCCTCTTTTTGTTAGCAGTCTCATCTTTAATTCTAGTATTAAGGAACACAGTTCCTAAGAAATACAAACTCCTGTCATGCAATCCACCTCTGACTATCAGAGGTTTTTAAAAAAATTTCAGATTTAGAAATTATTATTTCATTATTAGCATTATCATTTCCCTAACTAATATCACGTGTTTAATATTTGCAATACAACTGCAGAGCACATGGAGGCAACCTAGATTCCTTTAATTATGATTTCCCAGCCGTCCTGAGAGGGATGTAATGCAAAATTTTAGTATTTTGGTGGCAAGAGAGAGGATGCAATAGGCAAGTAAGAGTGATATATAACTGAAATGTTTCTTCAGAGTTCTACAGCTCTACAGTCTTTCTAGAGATACATAAATAATGACAGAAAAAACACCTTACAAGATGGTACCAGACGTTTTCCTTAGACAAGTAATGTTTTCTCTACAAAAGCACAAATGTCACCCTATATGGGTAATGTAGCATGTGCTTTCATAAAAGTATTAATAGTATTTTTGAAACAAAATAGACACATCTTTTGTCCAATGTTTTTGTCCCATTTCTACAATAGGATATTGATGAGTATTTTAAGATACAGACATACAGAGAATATGTGGTTAAGGTGAAAAAGAGAAACTGATAAGTGATTACATAAGAAATCAAGATCTTTGTAGCACGTCTAATGCACCCAAAATCACACATTTCAAATAGTCTCAGAATGGTGACTCAAAATTAAAAAAAAAATAAATCTTGAGTGTAAATCTTTCAAGTGATTAGAAGCATGTGACCTGTTTTTCTGCTCCATGTCTCCACTGGGAATCAGCAGAGTGAGGCACGTGTTGAGCTAACTCTCTGCTAAGGGAGCCCCTCCTCTGCTGCAGGACTGCAGCAGGGACAGGACACCCCCTCTGTACCAGAGATGAGCAAGTCTGGGATTTGTCTCCAACAATGTTCTAAGGACCCATCATATGCTTAGTAAAGGACTCTGGGACAGAGATACTGACTGTTCAAGCCTTGCATGCATGAAAGGATGGCAGCCTTATTCTGCCTCATTTTGATACAAACCATGACCAAAGAGCTTATAAGAATACCTGCTGTGAAAAACTCAGCAGCCATTCTGTGAGGCTGGATTTTTTTAAAAAATAGGTGTCTAATCTATTATTTTTCACCAGTTTCTTAATAGCTTCTTTAAAAAGATGCCTAACTTTGGGAGTTTTTAAGACCTATTCCACTAATAGATTTTTCAATCAAGAAATATTCCAAAATTAATTCTTCTTTTCCTGCCAGAACCTCATCACCATGAATTCATTGCATTGAATTGGTAATGAAGCCAATTTAACATAAAGAATCACATCCTAGCAAATAAGTAATATCAAATCATACCACAGTGTTATAAAACATCCTTTCAATCACTTGAAAAAAAGTATGTAGAGGTTTTTTTTCTCTATTTATATGGATTTTTACTAGTTACATTGGGAAATAGAAATTTCTGCAAAGTTTTCATGCTAGAAGTGAGGTCTTTAGAGATTGAATTTCTGATGCTGTTGTTACTCCTGAGCTGAGAAAAAATAAAATTATCTAAAGGTTGAAATCTGTTCTTTATTTAACAAAAATTAAAATTAACACTGTATACTAAAGAATCAGAAAAAAACCCCAGAGTATAAACAAAAATTTAAAAAGAAAATCAAAGGTCTTTAGCAAAAAAAAAAAAATTGATTCTTAGAATTCCAAAATGAAAAACCACACAGCAGTCGTGAATATATGTCTCTCTATGTGAGTGGTTATATTTAACTCTGATCTGCAAATATTATTTTTAATATAATTTTCTGAAATCTTGAAGTGGCTTAGACCAAAAGGATCCTTTAGAATTTAATTCTAAATCACTTATCATCAGAATTAAGTACCCTTTATACACTTACCAAGGAAATGGTATGCAAGATTGTTTAAAATCTGTATTTTTACCTGAAACATAAATGGTTCTGTGGCAGATGAAAAGTTTAGACTTTTTGATAAATGCTCCTCTGGGTCATATCTCTTCATATATCCCTTAATCATGACTGTCTTTGCAGTACCCTGTTCTCCTATGAGCAAAACAGCCTGGAACAGATATTTAAACCACATAAATAACATCAAAACTTGTATTTATATATGCATAGCAGAGCTACTTTTGTGAAAACAATAGTTTCTGTGTCTGTTTTTAAATCCTATATTTTTGATAGGTTTTTCTTGTCTCCAGATGCACGGAGACCATATATGCTTTTCATCCTCCAAGAAATTTCTTTGGAGAGTTAAAAGAGAAAGGAAGAAACAAGAATGTGCTAGAGGATTTTCTTCCAATTGCTAAACTTCCAGTTTCTGACACATGTGCTGCGACAGTCTCTTTTAGTGGATGACCCTAAGAAGGCTTCCTGTAAATTCCTTCCTTTATATTTTAATGTTCTGTTCATGCACAAAAATAATTATAGAGGATGCATATTAAGAAAATAAAAATAAAGCAATATAATGATGCACCTGGGAAGCAATGACTAGAGACAATGACTAGAAGATGAAGAACAATTGTAACAATTGAGTTACTTTTTAAGTAGTTTTCTATTTATTTGATATGGTAGGTATATACTAAAAATATGTAATGCTGTACTTACTTTCTTTTGTTTTGCAATTGTGTTTATCAGAAACTGAGTTCTGGTGTTATCAACATTTGGAACCAGAATAGATGCATAATCTGGGACATGATCTGTTGGATAAACAAATTCCTGAACTCTTTCACTCCAGTGCTCCCAGGTACCTGAAATTACCAAAAGAAAAAGCAAAAAAGAAAACGGAAAATTTAATAATATTCCAATCAGGTTTCCTACGTTAATAATTTTGTTAAAAATAATTTTTAAAATAGATATGATAGGTAGACTACTACAAAGTATAAAAAAGGATAAATTTTCTCTAATCTGTCTAAAATGCACCTAACAAAGGACATTCTTGGTCATGACAATGTTTAGCCTACAATCCTACTAAATGTAGATGCATTTATTAAATTTATATATTCTTATCTAAATAAAAACCCTAAAGAATGTTCATATAGAAACTAATTCTCATACTGCTGGTGAAAAATTACAGAACATGGCAATATGGATTGAATATGTGTACAGTAAATCAATGTTGTTGCCAAAGAAAAAAATTAATCTGGATACAAAAGAAATTAATTTCTTCAGAAGAGAACATACTCTGTCATGACAGTGAGATTTTTGTGACAATGGTTATGCGTGCTAGTTAAATTTAACTTTTTTCCTAGAAAATAGCACACTATTCAAAATACCAAGAATCAAAGTACCTCAGTATTCTTATAATTCTATAACCTTTCAGATTTATTAGACTGGTTATTAGACATGAGTAATAATTACCAAGCAGAATTAAAATCAGATTTTATTCCTTTAAGAAAAACTAGCACTCATAAGAAAATTAAGCATAAAATAATATTAAGCTAAACTAAAACAGTCTAAGCACAAATTATCTACAAACTGTAGGCTGGATAAATCAATGGAAAAGTAATTTGTAAGAAGGAAATTAAAAATTAAAAATAAAATGTTAGCAATGAGCACTCTAGGTCTTGTCTGTGACTTCTCACATCCACAGATGTGCTGGTTCTACACTGCCAAAAAACCTCAACTCTTCAGACTGTATAATAAGGACTAAAGCAGTAAGAGAGTTTTAAAATGACAGTTTAAAAAACAGTATATTGGATCTTTTTCTTACCACGATCAGAAACATAAAACTCATACATCGTCTGATTGCTGCCACGAGGAATTTTTGGTAAGTCTAATTTATTATCATGAGCTCTAATGAAGGCTTCCAGTTTATCTCTACTGTCCAGCTCCAGAAGGGCACCTAAACTCCACATTATTGCAAAGTTGAACAATCTATGCAGAAGTTGTGTCATTGGTACACCACTTGCTTCCTTCAGTGGAATCAAGCCCTCCAGAAGATTAATAGACTGAAAATATTTTAAAAGAGACATTTATAAAATATTACATAATCACTTCTTATTTACCTATATATATGTATGCATACACATGATGTATGTGTATTCAAAATTAAAATCAAAACAGATTACAAAAAAACACTAAACATAAAATTCAGAACAACAAACTCAATAAAATTTATTAAAGATAGCTTTATAAAACAGAACAAAATTTTCAAAATTACTTAGGTAATTTGATCATCAGTTATACTTTTAAATTATGCCTACAAAATAAATGTCATTTATGAGCTAGGGTAACAAAACAGCTTTTTAATGGATTTTATTATGTTCAGAACTCCAAGAATAGGCGAAGCCTAGCCATTTCTTTCCATTTTTAAGCATGGAAGAATCTTCAGCATCTGTCTGATATATTTATCTCAATTATGGTACAATTTACATATCTATCACATTAACTTCTATTCTTCCATCTTTTAAAAAATAGATTAAATTAATCTATTATGTGATTGCTTCATTCTGTTTCTAAGGAATTAGTCGAGATTCTAGAAAAATAGTAACTGGTTATCTATAAGTCTGTGGTGTTGCTTATGAATTTGGATGTTTGACTGTCTTAGGCAAACCCATTGTACTCTCCTTCTATTCAAGGCAGTGTGCAGCATATTGTATCAAAATATGTCTTTTTAAGAGTGAAACAGATTTTCAGTCAGCTCTTGGAATTAGTACTCTTTATGCTGTCTTGCATCTCATACTTGGAGTGGGAAGTATTACACTAACACATACTTCTAATGTTTGCCCAGCATCTCACTTGCAACAGTGGCCAAATTGGAGAAGAGTAAAAGAAAACAATTTCTCTTGGCTTGTGGTGGTGTTTCCTGTTGGTACCCTCTTTGGCTTGAGACTTTCTGAATAAACACCATTTCTGCTTTTATAAACAGGTTTTTTCCACCCTGAAAATAGCAAGACTGGTCTTGAGCCTACATAAACTTTTATTGTCTATTACAACCTTTGGCAAGATGTCCCCATAGGTCTGCTATTCATGGCATTGAACAGTTTGTTTTCTTCCTGTGTGAACTCCTTCATGCTTATCTTCACTGAATTTCATTTGCCATTTTATTACCTATTTATTCAGTCTCATAAAGTCTGTCTACAGTTCTTCATGGTTAGTTGTTTTGTCCTTAATACCCTGAATAATCTAGTGTCGTCAATAAATTTCTTCACTTAAAACTTTTGCAAACTGTTTATGAGTATTTTGAAAAACACTGATCCCAGCAAAGGTGCCTCAGGATCAGCAATAACCTCTGTCCTTTCTAAAAACTGATAGTCCAGTCACACATTTCCTATCTTCCAATACATTGTTGATCTAGAAATGAAACTCCTACCTTCTGCTATGAATATTTAGCATCCATGTAAATGCCTGTTAAAGAAGAATGTCAAACACCTTTGATGCTTTATGGAGATCAATCAGATCTCCTTTAGCTACACGTTTACTGACTTTTCCCAATGGCTTGTAAGGCAGGATAACTCTAAACAAATAACTGGTGTTGGATCTCCTATGGTAAATGATATTTGTCTGCCTAATGAGGTGGGCCAGAGGATGCATATAGAGTTAGAAAGTCAGTGCAAATTACAAGGAGGAGAGCAAAGGTGAGATCAGATTTACATGAAACCATTATGAAGCTGTTGTACGTGAATAGGCAGCTTAAATTGTGAATGCTAACAAATGGCACATAATCAGGTAAATGTGCATGTTTGAGTGAACATCCAAAACTCAGCTTTGGAACTCAAAATACAAGTCTGCCAGATGCAACTGCTTGGATTTGGTTGTAATTTTTGAAAATGCATGAACTTAACAGAAGCAGCATGTCCTGAATCCTACAATTGCCAAAGAGACAAGACCCAAAAAATCAGAAGGCTGACAAGGTACAGGGCTTCTGCACAGAGACCATTAATGGCAAAGCTGGGATTTTAAGGTACAAGTAGTGTAAAAATCTCCATCATCACTGTCTCATAGATAACACAAGCATGGAGGCCTGCTAAGAGTTACTTACTTTGTCACAGGTGTGACAGAAACTTATTAGAAATTTTCATCCACACAAAGAAACATTCAATACAGCTTAAATCAGAGAAATATTCCCTTGATCAAGCAGCATGAACAGAGCACTGACTTGCTGATAGTTCCTAATAAGTGCTAATCAAAAATACCAGAAACTTTTGATCACAGAAGAAATCTTCTATGAAGACAAACTCAGTTCAGTCAGAGGTTCCACAGATAAGAAACGTAGAAGAAAAAATAATACCTATCTCAAAAATGTTGTTCATTGCACATCATAAAATGGTTAGTTCAATTGTTTCTGCCTGGGGACTTTGATTCTAAAGACACTCTACTTGCATTTGATACTGCACAGTTAAGCTCTCCAGCATTTACTGTGGCTATTAGTTTGCAGTAAAATACTTCACAATCTAGAAAATCTGAAACTCTCTAATGAACAGCAAAAAGATATTGGGTATGAATTTGGTAGTTTAATAGGAAACTGGACTGCTATCCAAAACATCACCTTGTCTAGACTCTTGTACAAGGGCACCGATTTTTTTCTGAGTGTGTCAAAATAAAAGGGAGATTACACGGATAAATGGAAAGTCTGGAAACTTAGACTCTGCAGAGGACAACAGACTCATAAACAAATCAGCTGGAGATATGCAGTACAGGACTGACAGTCTTGCAAAATCTGCCAAACTTCTATCCATATTATTAATAAATCACTGATATAGTTTGGACTCCACTCATGGTAGAATTCTAATTGATAGGGAAGAAGAAGCAAAAATTACTGCATTGACCTTGAAAGAGCTGATGGACAGAATTACACCTGTTACCTCTGAAGATAAAAAGATAGAATTATTCTTCTCTCTCTCTGCTGACACTTCCAGACTAGAGATAGTTCTTTTACTACCAAAATATTGTGACTCTTATCACAATATTTTGGTAGTAAAAGAACCAAAATGAATCCAGTAGCTTATTAAACATTTGCTTCTGGAAATTTACTAAATCCTGCCAACTCCAGTCATTAGAAGACTAGCCTAGGTATGAAGTAATACAGAGAAAAAAATCCTTTTGCACATCTTCATACTTCCTCTTAGATTGCCCAAAAAACAAAGACAGATTTTTGAGCTTTTCTTTGTAAGGAAACAATATTTTCAAATTAAATTTTATGGCCATCAGATGTTCTCCTTTTCTCCTTTGCTATTTCTTCACTTTTACTATTGTCAGTCAATTCATACAGACTCATAGAGTATCTGTTTTACCTGCATAATATAATTACATTCCAGGAGCTCCATTTTGGGATTAAGGTTTAGTTTCATGTATGTATACGCTGGTTCAAAGATCCTGTCATACAAACTTTGCAAAAGTTCAGCTTCTTGAGCAGTGCGTTTTTTCAGCCATGCCTGAAAAAAACACCCACAATAATGTTCTGTATAAAATGTGTAGCAAGGTATAATAAGGAGCAGCCCAGCAATAATTATCTTACCTGCAATATTGGTCTCCAGCTGAGTACAGAAGAACTGATGAAGACCATACCCATTCGAGAAACTGTTGCTGGAGAGGCATTCTCGATGTTGTGGACCTCAAATAACAGTTTACATGAAGGAGACATAGGAATTCGATCTCCATTCGCAAGGGTGAGGGTCTTGTTATCATCCAAAACTGAATTCAAATTCTCAATCCAGATTGCATCTACAGGACCATCTAAAACCAGAAACACATTTTCACCTGGAAAAAAAATCAAAAGAGAGATAGTTCATATCACAGTGCTGAAAAAAACCAAGAAAATAAGTGTACAAAAGATGGTTTGGAACCTAAATGCCATAAAAAAATTGATTTTATTTATTGTAATTTCTGTCATCTATATGGATGCTCCTTACTGAATAAATTCCATACTTAGTTAAGGAAATATTTTTGAAACATTTGGTAGCAAATGAGGGAGCAAATATACCTTTATAGTGTTGAATATTTGTTACCTTGGCTGGCTACGAGATACAGACGGCGCTACTCTCTCCCTCAAAAGGACAGAGAGAGAGAATACAGTGAAAATGTTTCTAGGTTGAGATAAAGACTGGGAGATCACTTGACAGCTGTCATGGGCAAAACAGACTCAACTTGGAAAACATTTTATTGCAAATTAACATAGATATGGATGATGAGCAGCAAAGACAAACACCTAAAACACCCCACTTCATTTTCTTTCTCCAGATTCACAACCCAATTGAACTCTTCCTCCTTCCTCGTCCTGCCCCACCCCTACTCCAGATTCACAGGGAGGTTGGGGAATTCAGTATTTTGTTGCTAAAATTAAGGTTCTTTGAGCAACTAAACAAGAGACATCGAATATTCACAGGTCTTTCACAACCTAATGAAACCTATGCTCACTCCTCTGTTCTTAAAATCTGGTTATTTTTCTTATACTTGGAAATATAAACATAGATGTAAATATCTAAGTTTTGGCAATTAAATTTTAGAATTCTGGCTGCATTTGGAATCTAGAAATGTTCTAATAGAGTAAACATATGCATTTCCAATGTAAGAAATTCAACTCTCTTTTAAAATTAATGCCCTTATAGAAAGGTTCCCTAGAAAAATTCCCTTTCTTTAATATATTTATTTTTTCAGATACAAATGAAACACTGTGAAAAGGAATTGCAGTATGCCAATCCTAAAATATTGAAACATAAATATATGCCATCAATGTATGTAAAACCATGAAAATAACACTTTATAAAGATAGTGTCATTAGAACAAGTTAATCTAATTTATGATTTATCAGCTTCCCAGTAACACATCTACACTGCAGAGCTGAAGTGGCAAGAAAATGACCATTTTTTTAATGTAGATATACTACTGAAATAATAAATCTTTAAACTGGTGTCCTTTCTGAAAAGGTGTAATCTCATAAGTTCTCTATAGTTGTCCTCAAGAGGAACATTTGTGGATTCAACACGCATTTTTCCATATATCATTCAAGATACATTTCTATGACACCAAATGAAAACTATTTACACACCCTTTTTGGTTTTCAGTGTTTTCCTCCACAGAGTAGAAAAGATTCCATCTGTCCAGTCATTAGTTGCAGCATCTAGTTTCCCAAACATTTGAGGAGCAGTAATAGCTTTGGGGTTCATGCGCATTTCCTTATGAGGTTGGCCACACTCTGTGAGTGCTTTCATCAACACAGTGATGACCATGGTTTTTCCAGATCCACTAGGTCCAAGTGTCATCAACCCGTGACGCACTAGATTCGTTTCATACAACTATTAACAAAATCAAAATAAAACGTTTCCATTTAAAAATCAAAATAAAAATAAATGCACACTTCAGAAAACATTTTTTTCTTGCACTTAGTAGTGATTAAGATGTATTAGACATACAAGTTATATGCTCAGGACTGAACTTAGCATGCATTTGCTGAATTTCAGTGCTTTATGAAAAAATAAATATTTTCCTTTCCTAATCTTCCATTCCTAATCTTTTAAACACTAAATGGTTCACAGAACTAAATCTTACCTGAACTTTTTTAAGCCGCTGAAAATAGTTTCATGTGATTTGAAAAAGGGGTTTCTCTATTATTCAAAAGGAAAAATTAATAGTAGCAAAATATTAATGCTACAGAAGCATGATCAATTACTACAATGCTGAAATATCTGAGTACATGTAACAAACATAGGGACTGCACTTTCTCCAGAACTGGGTATGGATTTCAGGAGAGTTCTCTACTTATTTTTTTATTTGTCTTTTAATTCTAGCATTACGTTTGCCATGGAAATGTCATTCTGCCTATACAAGTATTAATGAACTGAATGGCACAAAACTCTCTCCTGGGTTCCAAAATCTTCTAAGATGAAGCACATACAGTTCTTCCTCTGCAAGCTGAATAAGGGCTTGTATCATTCCAGGATGAAGATCTACAGGCACCACAGTGCAAGTCCCTTGCATTGGTCTTCCTCAGTATGGTGCACAAACAACCTTCAGTTTTTCCCACATTTGATGTGCAGGTTCTTGGGTAAGAGAGTTGTCTAGCCACCAACACATTGTTCTGACTCCCGATTGTGAAGAACTTTTTAGAAAAAAAGTTCTACCTGAACAAGTTTAAGATTCCATGGTGGATGGTTAACCAATCCTGCCTCCTCAACCTGATGAGCTACTGCAGCCTGAAGCTCATCATAGGTGCTGCTGTCCAACTGCAGCCCCGGGAAGAGATCATTGATAAGACTGAGAAACAAAGGCTCATCTTCATCTATCTGGAACAAAACATGTTATTAAATGTTTAAAGGATGGTTATCCAAAGAATGTTTCCAAATCAAAATTAATCTCTGTTATAAAAGAGTAAGCAGTAACAACACACTCTCTAGATAGAGATGCTTACAGACAGCTAACAGGGAAAAAAGCCTTTTGACAATGTCATCCAGAAGCCATCCAAAAGAGAAACTCAGAATTGAAAGAAATTTCCCACTGAGTAGATACTGGAGACCATTTATAAAATTGATTTGTAAACCACTTGCAGCATGTATTGGAAAGAACATCCTATCTGGAAAGAAATCTTTAAAAGTCTGATTTAATGGATACTCATGATTCAATTTACTTATGGTACAGTGGTCAATCTGTGCACAAGTTAGGACACTGAAAGTCACATGCAGAGGTAAGCCAATATTGATCTGTTTGAACCTTTGCATAATGAACACACTTTACATGTCTAATAAACTCTCTATGCTGTTTAATGATAACATGAAACTTATGTTTCAATTTTTAAAGAAAATAATGTTTGAGATTTGTTTCTGATCTCATGCAGAACCCATGGAACACCTATTAGGCTTGCCTCTACATGGTGTTAAAGTATTAAATTAGATTCTTACCAGCTTAGAAAGATTCATATCTCTTAACCCTCTCATGACAATACTTAATTCGCCTTCAGTTGGCCTGGCTCTCTTTTGAGCCCCAAGAGTCCTCAGTACTGAAAGGATATTCCTCAGACCAAAGTCATAATGCACCTAGAGAGTGGAAGAAGGCTTATGTGTCAGCAATAAGTTCTCTAGCTTTATTTCATCAATATATCAAGCTTTACTTGCATATTGTATAGTACAGTAGTCCTGCCTGGAAAATGTAGCTAAAATAGGAATTGTTGCTGTTGCTTAGGAATTTTTCTGTTCAAATAAATAAATGATAATAAAGCTGTTTTCAGGAAGATGTGTGTGTGCTATATGGTTTTTCTTTCATATTTTAAATTTAATTGATTTCACCATTTATCATGCTATAGAAAAAATAAAAAAAACCAAAACCAAAAACAAACAAAACTCCCCCCCCCCCCCACTATGGCTCTGAATAGCAGGGTTCTAAAAAAATAATAGTTCCATTCTAGACCACGTCTTTTCAACTAAGGCATCTTAAAGCACAGACTTCAGATCAAGGCAGTGGTACAGGGACATGAACAATTTAAATCAAGCTAGATGTTTCTCCTGTAGTTTCCAGTTTCCAACTACTTACCCTAGCCCTAGATAATTCTTACAGACAAATTATGTGACTGGGATAATTTTTGTCTGGCTGACATGTTTAGGCAGAGACCCTCATGCAGTTGCAACTAATTAAAAAGCATCATTTTTAACAAAAAATGTGCACATACAACTACATATTCCTGAATAAATGTAGCAATTCAGTCAGAAATTTTATAGAGGTATTTGTTTAAATTATATTTAAAGTACTTCAATATTTTGTAAAAGGCATGGAAGTGATGTTTCAGAAACTATCTGCATAACCCAAAATGTAGGAGGTTTTACTATGTAAATACAAAGACAAAGGGAATACATAACATTACCTGCTTAGTGAGCTGCTCCTCACAAAGTTTGTAAAGAACAAAGAATTTCTTAGCCAAGACCACATTATCAATAAATCCATAACTTGCAAGTTTAACCCTTATAATTATCTGAAATACAAATATTTGTAGAAATTCCATTAGTTTCTCCTGAAGACAGGTCAGCAAATAAAAATACATTTTTTCCTTTCAGTTCAGTCAGGAATTATACCTGTCTATCTGGAACCATCATTGCGACAGTTCTAAACTGAACTTTGAGATTTTCTGGTAGTTCTTGTCGTCCAGCATATCCAGGATTCTAAATAAGAAGGCATAATACATTGTTATTATTTGAAATAGTCAAAATAGCCTCCTTTTTATTGCTCAATAAAAATAAATATGTGTATAAATACTTAGAGCAGTTTGAAGTCTTGCCTATCAATTATTGTAATTTTAATCTCCCATAAAGTAATCTTGGATCCTATGGCAAAAAGACAGCATATTCTGAAAACTAATATTCTGGGAGATCAAAGCATTTTTAGATACCCATTAGTCAAGACCTGTGTCCCTGAAAAATATCTTTCTTATATCTCCCTCTTTAATTGAATATTCTTTTTCTCCTCTCTCCCTACAGTATCTTTCTCATTAATACTGTTAAGATATTGATACTATTAAGCTACGAATGTGTTAATATCATTAAAACATTTGTGAATTACTAATGCATTATTATTAACATTATTAAAGATATGGTAGTACAGTGTATTAGTGTTTCAGTCCCCTCAGTGAGCACAGAGAATTCTGCAAGTTTGGTCAAACTCTTAGTCTGCATGGTGAATAGCAACACAGCAATGAAGGGACAAAATTATGAACTCTTTTAATAATATTAAATTCAAAATGAAGGCAGGCCATTCATGAATAATAATTTTATTTATGTATTGTGCACTTCAATCTAATTCTGTAGTGACATCGTTTTATTAATAAAACCAGTTCTTTTCACCTTGTAAGTTAACCTCTATGTAGTATAATTTGTCACTTACTTGAAATTATTACTACACTCACCATAGTTAGGAAAATTCCAAACTCTGGATTTAAATCTACACAGTCTCCATCAGAAAAAATGAACTGCTTTTTTTTTTCTTTTCTTGCTGTTAAAATAATATAGATTTGCTGTGCTGCTACTGACAAGACAGGCAACTCAATTCGATTGAATTCATCAAAACATCCCCAAGATCCAGACTGTGCAAGACCTAAAACAGGGAAAGAAAAAATATTATCTCTTGTCTTTCATGCATATTTGAATATCTGAACTAAATTAATTTTCCTGCAAGTAATTAAATCATACTTTTATTTATTGCCCTGTGGTCCAGGGCCTATCTTCCTCCAATCCACCTGTGTCCATATCTGTCTGAATTAATATTAGTTGATTTATACACAATGCTTAAAAGTGAATCAAAGTCTAAAAAAATATTTTGATAATTTGGGGCATTTGGTAAATATTTGTATAGATCATTCTGTGAATGTATGCTTTTATTATAGAGCACCATTCAATTATTGCAAAAAGCTGTACTATTAGTCTAAAAAATTAAAAATAAGTGACTTAGAGCTACAAAACATTAGTCCTAAATGTCACCAAAAAAAGTTTACCATTTTAAGTTCCCACTAAACAAGTTTCTCATATAATAATACAGGACATTAACAATATTCAAAGTGTGGATATGTCTATGAAAGAAAGAGAGAAACCCAGAGAAAGAAAAACAAATGAAAGAGTTATATTTATAACAAGAATATTTTTTGTACAGGATTATTTTCACAGTTGCCTAATTTCTGTTTGGAAAGATAACAGATATGCAATAGCACCTAAGAAAATTGTTTTTTGTTTCACAATGTTTTATAAGAAAGTTTCTAAGAGCATTTTATCCCAAATGATAATAAAGTACCAGCAAGACATGTTTTCCTTTTATGTATACTAAAAGCTGGCTATTTAATTGTGGATAATTTATGCAAGTCATTCAGGGTTTATTCGTGTTGTGTAGTTAAGGCTAAATCATTCTAAAGACCTTCTGTCATGAATTTTGTCACCCAAAGATTTTCTAAAATCTTAATTACTTTCAAATGGGCAATATGTTTATAAACTCACAGCTTTAGCCACTTTTATGCCTCTTGCATCCCAATGCATAAAATACCATTCCTCTGAAAAATGAGCTGACAGAAATCTCGTGAAGTTCAAGTCCCTTACTTAGGCCAGAATAAATAAGACACACCCATGCAGAGGTACAAGGTCTGTGCTGACTGGGCTGCCAAGCAGATATGCAGATTTTGCTGTTCCATTTAACAACTCATTAAGCATGAATCAGAACTGTGCACCTGTAGCAAGGGAAGGCAGCTGCATACTGGGAAAGAGCGTGGTCTGCAGGGTGAGGCGCAGCACTGTTCACCTCTGCACTTGTGAGACAGCAGCTGCAGTACCACGCTCACTTTGGGGTTTCCCAGGAGGGGAGAGACATGGATCTACTTGCATAACTGCACCAGGTGGCTGCTGTGGTGGTGTGTTGGTTTAGGGCAAATTAGAAGACCCTCTGAGAGGAAATCCCCAAAGACAAACCTCCACCACCCCTCCCCGCCCCCAGCCCTGCGTTTGGGAAGGAAATTCTTTGGAGGAGACAAGTGGAAAAAACCTATTTATTGACAAGAACTCTTCCCCCCACAAGAGAAAAGGAAAAGGCTCAAGTTACTGTCGGGGGAGGGCACAGAGCTTCTTCTGTGGGCTCGGAGATCCTCGGAGATCCTCAGGTCAGGTCCTCAGGTCCGGAGCCGGTCCAAAATCTTCGGGGGTGGGGGGAGGGAAAAGGGAGGGGAAAAAACCCAGAAACAGTGCAAAAACAGACAGCAGAAAGCAAAAGTGGCTAAGTTAGCAGCAAGCAGGAGCAGCAAGCAGCAAGCAGCTGGCCAGCCAAAAAGCCAAAGCCAAAAGCAGCCAGAGCAGCAGAAGCCACAGCCAGCCAAGCATTGGCTGTTAGACATAACAACACAGTCCAGATATGGGATATAGGGCACTGTCAACCCAGGACAGGTGGTCAGTGGCTGGAGGGAAGACACGACACAGTGGCAGAGGCTGAGGGAAGAGCATTTGTTGAGCCTGAAGAGAAAGCAAAGGGAAAAGCCTGTTGCTGTTGACAACTAGATAAATAGGAGGCACTGGAGAAATTGGAGTCAGGCTTGTTTCAGAGGCACAGAAGAAGAAGAGAAGACAATGGACACGTGTTTCAGTGTGGAAGATTCCAAGCCAAGGGAAGTATAAAAAAATGTGATAATGAGAATGATCAAAACACTTGAGCAGAGGTGTTGTTGAACATCCGTCCCTGGAGACAGTCCAAACCCAACATGAACATGGTACTGGGTGAGCACCCTGCTTTACCTTCACTTGCTAAATGACCTGTGTAAGTCTCCTCTATCCTACAGCAAGAAGTCTTACCTTTGAAAATCCTGCCCAAACCTCTGAAGTCCATTTGATCAGAGCAGTTAAAGACTACTACGTATTTTCCCAGAGCCTTTCCCATGTCCTTCGTTGTTTCTGTTTTACCAGTCCCAGCTGGTCCTGCTGGAGCTCCTCCCATGTTCATTCCCAAAGCCTGGGCCAAAGTTATATAGCACCTACAAATATTAATTGAGGTTAATCTATCAAATTATGTTAAAGACATAAGTGCGTATATATAAAATACAGATCAAGTTATGCAATAGATTCTACAGCCCCTATGTTGAAATGCTACCTCTTTATAAAGCAATTCCATGGATTCTAGTGCAAGAAGTTCAGAGAGGTAAAAGTAACAAAATACAGCATTTAAATGTTATTTATTAAAAAAAAACAACCAACCCAACCAACAAATCAAACAAACAGAAAAAGAAACAAACCCTGGTGTTAACGAGCTAAAAAATCAATGCACGTGCCATAAAGGTACTTCTCATAAACTTTTCTGGCAGCTATAAAGAGCACCTTCTGCTGTTGAATTCTGCTATATCATCATATTCTGAAGCATCCTAACCTGTATACATTTAATTATGCTACCCTTGACTAAATCCTCAAGTGTGAAAGAATAAGGATATATGGATGGCCCCTTCCCCCGTTATGGGTAAGAAATAGTTACAATTCTAGGAAAAAAAAGAACCCTAAGCTTTACCCCCCATTTTTGGGAGGTTTTTTTAAGTGTTAAAAGGTCTAGGTTAAAGTTTTACTTATATGTGAGCCTTAGTTATGATTTTAATTCATGGCAAGGGTAATGCTTTAATTCGTTGAAGGGTAATGCTAAAGGAATTAAGCAATGGGGTATCTTCACTGTCAAATCAACATAGTTTGGTCACATTCTGGTGAAGTATTTCTGGTTTTAACCCATAATTGAACAGCATTCTATAACTAACTGGTTCCTCAATTTAGTTTGAATCGCTGTAATTTATTATGCCCAACTTGCACTGCAGGAACTTTCTTGCTTTCTCTACAATAAGAAACTCTGAAGTGACAGGAAGGCTTCATCTCTGCTGTTCTACTTTAATCAGTTTTGGGGTAGAGTTTAACAATTTTACATCAAAAATACTCAGTTGCTGAGGGCAATGCAGTTCACTGCAGAAACCTACTGAACTGTGCATATTGCCACAATAGCAGCTCTACCTCTTCTGGAGAAATAAAGGTATTTAAAAACTCATAGAAGCACATTCACCACAGAGATATCAAAGTAAATGATTGTAGGTTGGAAGTTGCTTTTGTTTCTTGAGGGGATCTTTTTGCAAGTGAAGTACCTCTTGGTCTTCTATTTTCTCATTTGGTTAAAAGTGACATCTCAAGAAAGGATCAAATGGAGAAAGGATTTGGACAAGGGAGGAAGTAAAGCAATTTCCAAGAGGAAAAAAGAAATATAGTTCTTTGTTAAGCTTCATTTGAAACAAAATGACCATTTACTTGCCTTGCTACAGAAGGAAGGTGAGTGCATACAGCTTTTTATCAGACTTTCAAAGAAGCCATAGAGTCTTCAGAGAATCTCGTTACAAAATTGGAAATATTTGACCTAACCTTCTCTTCAGTATACTGCTAAACTATATGTTACTATATAACCTTAGAAGAATGAATTTCTGTTATTAAATGCTCTTTTTAAGACAGGGCAACGATAAAGGAATTAGTAAGCATGCAGATTAGTGAGACTCTATTTTACCTTTCCTTAAAGAGTATATTAAGCAAATGTATGAGAATGTTTTCATGAATGATCTAGCCCACACAGGATTTAACACAGATTGCATATCTTTAAAGATAAATGTTAAATAAACACTATAGATATTAGAACTATTCCTTATCTATAATTGCTTTTCTAACCTGTCTGTAAGAGGTGTTATAACCAGACGATCTGTGCAACCAAGAAATTCATTTTGGTAGATAAAATCAACATCTGTAATTGCTACAATGACTTGATCATAATCCTCTTTGTAGTAGAATCTAGACTGCTTTAACCATTCAAAATCAGTTGGTGTTCTGATGTTCATTTTTACCTTAAAAGAAAATAAAAATATGTGTTATAACCGAGCATCTACACTTATTGCCTTTACCAACGGTGATAAAATGCTTATTTGGATGTGAATAATGAGTGATTACTCAGATGAAAATTCCTGTGTAAGTAAACATAAATACAATATGTATGATGTAACATGTTCAGATGTATGCTGAACTGATATTAAAAAAACATCCTGACCACTTAACCCAATCAGCCCAATATCTGCATTATCAGACAAATCTTAAACTGCTTTGGTAGAGCAGTCCACTTTCCAAGCAAGAAATGCAAATAGCACATTGCTAAATCCACCAAATACATTGCAACAAAGAGCGTGATGAGGAAAGGATGTGACTGAGGCAGAGAAGTAAATGCTGTATAATCTCAAAAGCCTCTGGAAATGTGTGAGAGAGTGTTGAAGGATAACATTCCTCAAAGAATAAAGGAAGGGTAACAATTTAGCATCGTCTCAAAAGTAAACTGTAGGATTGCAACTGTCTGCTGATTTTAGTAGGTGTTTTGCTTGTTTGTGTTCTATGTAGTCTCCTTAGGAAGGTGCAGCCATGTGCCAACTGAGATTCTGTAAAGGCATGAGGAAATGATGTTACAGTTAGAACAGCCCTCAGCAGGCCTCAGCTTCCCAAGTTAAGCAAGTAAGAACAGTACAATTGTTTTTCAAAGGAAGGAAATAGTTTGTTTTGTCTACAAAAAATACTCTATAGGAAGACATGGGAAATTTAAATATTCTAAAAGAAGTGTAAACATTTGGCAAATAATATTAGTTGACTGAACTAACTAATGTTATTCTAGTTTAAGCAAAATTGTATTATTTTTACAGTGATGAGATTATGGATATCTTTCTCCTATATATATGCATACAGATATAACTGCAGCTACCACATATAAGAAAGAGTATTATGATAGAAAATATATTTAGTTATCAAAAATCAAAATCTATACTTCACCAAATCATCAAAAATATCACGTTGATGCACATGAATGGTAATAAGTGTTTCAAATTTCACTCTCTCAAACTTGGAAAGGTCCTGTGTGGTCTGGCCAATCAATGTATTCAGAATATCCAGAAATCTAGCATTGGTTACATCCATGATTTTTTTGTCTTCCTTAGCATTGCGTAGAGCTTCTTCTCCATCACGTGTCCACAATATTTGAATTCCCAGTAATCCAACCTAAAAATGTAGTACATGAAAAATATATGGAGTAATCACTTGCTGAACTCTACCTGTGTTACAGAAGGCTTAGTTATAATAGGAATGATAAACTACGGTGTAGACAGTTCCAAAATATCACTACATCTAACATGAATCTATCTCACCAGGACACCATGCCTGAACTCATTGGCTCTGCTGCACAGTCTGCTGAGAAAGCACTTAAAATTTTTACAAACATTTGTCACATAGTGAGATACAGTCAAACTAAGGACTAGTGTCAGTTTTCCTTCTAATATTTTAGAGGACTCCAGTAATACATACCTAAACTGGCTCAGGGGAGCGAAGACCTTCTGAAAATTTTCCATTGCCAATTTGTAACTAATTAAAAAACATTAAATTTCTGTGAATTTTGACTGAATGTGGTATGGCTTGCCTTCTAACATTCTGTCATGCCTGGAGTACAGCCTAGAGCACATTGAACTACTAGTTATTTTGCTTCCAAATAAATCTAGAGAGTTATAGGCCATTGTACATCAATTACTGTCTCAGATTGGTTTTGATTTACAATACCCACAACAAAAAAAAAGACAGACAAGCACTGTATCCCTTTATTACCCACATTTTTATATTCACAAAGCATCAAGCCCTAAAAATTTTACTCAACATCTCTTTCTATTTTTCTGGTTCCCTGTCCCTGTAGTGAGCTCATGGTTACAGACTTTGTGTATTAGAAGATAGCTTGACGATTTTAAATGGAGAGCTATCATAGGTAGAGTCTAAAAAAATTAATTTTAGAATGACCAATTAGTCAAAGGAAAACAAAAAATAAATAAAATGAATATTTGGATGTGGCTATTTCATGCTATCTACAACAGCAGCTTCTAAGCCAGGAAAAAGGCAGTTTGGAGAAAACATTTCATTTGTCAGTATTTTGCCCAATTTCTTCTCTCTTTTTTAACATTGCTTTTCTTTGTAAAAATTCCTTGACCAAATACCTCCAACACCAACTATTTTTTGAACATAAGAACTTAACAAAAGATGTGAGAAAAGATCTATGCAGGTGGTAGTAAAACCACATCAAAATGTCTGACATAAAACAAGACAGTCCTTATTTGTTTAAGGTAGCAAAAATTATCACATAAACCCTTTTGAGACAATATCCAATAACATTGTAAATACAGCTTTAGGAAAATTCTATTAAATATTTAAATGTACTGATTTTTTTTAAAAATACCAACATACTTGCCAGTTTTAATATCTGCGGAATTTTTATTAAAAATTACACCAAGCACCAGTCAGCAAATTATAGATTCAGAATTCATACAGGATGGGAAACAGTTCATTGATTTTTAATGAAATTTATGAATTATCAGTAAGATGGAGGAGTTTCTAGAATCCTTCAACATTGTCTTGTACTAGGACTGCATTATCATGGTGACAAATATATGAACTAGGAGGTAAATCTTGTAAGTTATGAGACAAATAATCATAATCACAGCTCTTGCAATCCTGAATTATGAGAGAAATCAATCTGCACGTGCAATTTTATTTGCAGCTGAAATGGATTCAAAATGCATTACAGAAAATCTAAGCTCTACTTTATATTCTCCAAGAGAACTAAAAAAACCTAAATGTAAAGCAGATGGCAAGAAAAATATTATGCTATATAGTGGGTATCAAAAAGAAAGTGATTTAGGATTACCTTGTACTGACAGATCCTTCCCCTTGTTTCCTCTATGAAAACTTCCTCACACTGCCAATCCCACGTGCTCTTTACCTTCCACCTACCCGCAGATACAACCCAGACTGCACATCTTTTACTCTCACATTCACACCTTGTACCCTTACCTGGGCTGGGAATTGATTAAGAAAACTCAACAGCTGATATCCTGGGTCACTAATCTGGTAAAATGCTGCCCTAATTATGCCGTGCAAAGACCTCTGCTGCATCTGCAATAAAATCTTCAACCAAATTTCTACTGGTCCTTTTGCAAGAACTGGAGTGTCCAACTGCAAAAGTAATGAAAGTAAATGTACAAAATAGAACATACTTATAAAACAGAACAGAATTTATTCTGTTCAAGAATACGAGTTACTACATAGTTACTAAATTCCTATTCATGACAGCTACTGATTTTACTACTGTTAATATCCAAACAATTTATTTAATGAAGACATAGTCTAGTCTTGTTAACAACAGTCCTTGAAATATTTATTGTAATTAATAATAATTCACCTTAATACATCTTGTATGTTCAATAATAAAATTATTTATCTACTAATATTTCCAGGAAAAAAAAATCAGATAATTACTGCAATTTTTTCTCCTTCTCTTGATATGACTGCCAGTATGCGATCGTAATCCTTTGGGTGAAACTCTACTTCATTTATGTTGTCAGATATGGAAGTCAGATGTGGCTGTAAGGATAATTCAGGAGTCATTCAATGTAAATATTTAGCATTAGCAAACAGAAAATATCTCCCTGCTGTAACCTTATAAAATAAGGTTATCCTGCAAAATTCATCGGAGCAGACAGACGCATTTCTGCCCATCTGTAGATAACAATTACAGAAATGGTTGTGTAGAATTTTATCTCTGTCTACTGTATTTTTAGAGTTGATCTAGCAGAGATCAACTGGCTTATCTAATCAACCCTCAGTAAAAATCCAGACTAGCTGGAAGAATTTCGCAATATGCAAAGCAGGAAAGCCTCATAGGATCCTTTTATTAGTTTAGTTGGGAAAGAAAGCACCAGCAAATCACTTGATCAAACCATGCTCTAGTGTTCTGAATTCTGAATATTGTTTTGAATTACAGGTATCCATTTCACATTTCGTTAAAGAATGGAGAGCAAGAAAAAACTTTTTTTCAAGCAAATTTTATAAAAAGAAAATGTTTGCATCCCATTTTACTAAGTGTTCCTCTGTATTCTATTTTTTTTAATATAAGCAGAAAAAAAAATCATTAAGTTCATACCTGGATTGTATGAGAATCACTTGCTTGTCCAAGAATTTCAACAAGGGCAGGATCAGAAATAAAAAAGAATCTTGGAAACAGGAGTCTTTTCTTCTCTAAATATCTTTAAAATTAAACAAGATTTTCAATAAAATATTTCAAGTTGTAATTTTTTCTATATAGGGGTGTAAGTAAGACTGAAACACAATTAATGTTTCATACAAATTATTTACAATATAGGAAAGCAGTAAAAATCAAACAATTCGTACCCTGTAAGTGATTTCTGACATACTTCCAACTGTTCATGCAAATAAGGGAGAAGTTGCTCCATAGTATCATCTCCAACACAGCAGGCAACCACATTTGGGTTTTCATGAGCTCGTTGCATTATTTTTACCCATGATTTGTCAATATTCTGAAAACGCTTTGCTTCCTATATATAGGAAAACCAAAGCACCATCTGTTGAAAATTATTGCACAGAAAGCTTTCAGTACATAATATTAGGCAAGCATTGTAAAGTTTACCTGGGGTAACTCTTTTGCAATATCTCCTGCTACAAAAACAGCTTCAAGATAAATCCAGAGGTTCTGCACAACTAGCCATTCTTCAATTATGCGTGAAGAGTTGCTTAGCTTATGAACCCAGCTCTGAATTTGCTTTTTAAATGCTGTATTGTATCTAAAAGTGGAGAGGAGAATAAATTATTTAATTCTAAATAAAGCTACTATGAAATAAATACTTACAATAGTGTAAAAAAACCCCAAACCCAAACTAACTCTTGCTTCACTTAGAACAAGAACAACATTATGGAAAGATTTTAGCAGCTACGTTACATTCAAGTATATTGAGAAGAAAGTTGTCTCAACTGAATGTGAATGGAAGTCTTTCTCATAAGGATGTTTTTCATTAGGCCTTGTAATATTTTGTTTCATTTAAGAAAATTAATTCAAATTTACTGCTAATTCAGCTAATAATAGTATTGTTACTACAGCAGTGTATTTCTGAAAATGCCATACATGAACTATGCCAAGTACCTATTGGACAGCAGAGAATCCAGAACCATTAAACTGTCCTCCATCAACATCAGAAGTTCTGTTGATTCAATTCCCTTTAACAGTAACTCTCCTCTTGATTTGAATGGTGCAAAGCTCAGAATTTGGGCTCCCCAGGTTTCAGCTACTGTAGACAATTTGGCTTCTATATCCTTTTCCTTCATAGCAGATATGCATATATCCTGCAAAGAAAGAACCACTTTTTAGACTCTCCAATATTGTGAAATGAATTTCCCAATACTGTACATCCAGTCACAGAATATTTAAAAATGCAGATATCACACTACAAATGTTACTCACTCAAATTACTTGTATGGATAACTGAAAAAAAGCACTTTTGGAAATGGATGGGTATATATTTTCTGTGGCTTCACAATTTTTTATTTCTATGTAAAAAGATTTTGGGATCATAATTTCTACAAGGCTGAGGAGGGGTAGCAATTAGACTCATCACCAGATGAACTCCGACTCTTACCACATTTCAGTTTACAGAACCACAGAATCTAAGAATAGTTTAAGACCAAGTCAAGGTCAAGAAAGGCCAAGTCCAACATTCTATTCAAATCAGAATTTAATTCAAAATTAAGCAGATCACTTTGGAATGCTTCCATATAAATCAAATATAGATACATTAAGTTTCTGCATATGTATTTACCATATGAAACATGGAAACTCTACTGAGTTTTCACAAGTTATATGGGGTGGTTTTTTAGAGTTGTGTGGTTCAAAAGAAGCCACAATAATTTAGGAAAAGTCTTCATTTTAAATGTTATTAACTATGAAGCCCTCATCTAAAATTTCTGATTTATCTATAAAACTATAAAGCAACAACAGAGGTAAAAAATTAGGTGACCATGACCATTTAAATTTTTTTTGAGGATTTCTTTCTGCTTAAAAAGGGCTAAGAAAATAATAAAAAATAATGGCAGGAGGAATGTGAAGAGATTATCTAAAAATAAGGGTCTAGAAATTCCAGCTGCTACCTCTATATTTGCTCACATAGATAAGAGCTTCTAAATTAACACAGATTGTTTTAAATCAGTGTGGTCTGGTTGAGAGTCAAGGACTTAATTGAAGTAATTCTTTTTAAAGACAGTAACCTTTTAATAAGCAATCACATTACTTTTGCTGACAATATAAAACGAACGAGGAGAGGAAAAGCATGTGTGCCCACCTCAATATCTTCTTTGTTTTGAAGAATTGGTGCTTCCATGATGTTTCGAAGGCAAAAGGTCGCAGATTCTATGTCAAATGTGTGTCCTGTTGTTGCAGAAATACGATCCCAGTGTCTTTGCTTCATTGCTTTGTCGGACATCATTTCCAGCAAAGAACAACACTCAATAAAATCCTCAATACGTTTCTTGAGATCTGAAAATGCTTGCCAGTGGTGGAGGCCTTTAGGCAGTCTACGGCACCTGCAGTTAAGTTAAAGTGATGATGTAGTAAATGCCCCTTCTGTCAAAATAGAATTGTTTAAACAAGGGGAGATATGAAGTGGATTGTATTAAAGTCAACGTTTTCTATGTCAGCTAGTCTATCTGTTTAGGAAAAATTAATACAAATGCCCTACTTAAAAATCATAATACTTATTAGTCTCAAACACTGATATTTTCCCTGCAAATAAAGAAAATAAAAAATACTGTAGTTTCTGTTAAAACATAGTTATCTCCTGCTTATCATCAGAAACTCTTTCTTGGAAAAGAAAAAAAAAATTAGTTAAATTTCACATATGAAATCCTTGTACAAATATAATATTTACTTCAATTTAATACACGTGGAACTTATTAACATACCAATTCAGAAACAGCCATGAAAATTATATAAATATGACTGCCTCCTCCACTTCTGGTTATTGGTTCTGAAACCATTCACTAATGAAAACTATATACTTCTAATGTGGAAAAATTCTGAGACCAGTTATATAATTATTCATCTCTTTGATCACACTTTTGAAGAGCAAACACACCAAGAATTGAGCAGGTGACCTACCACAGGAATGCCCTTTTGCAAATGGTAAAGTATATCCTTATCAGGAAAAACAATAAATCCTTGGTCTTGCATCCTTTATCACTTATTTCTCTACCTCCCACTGCTATGATTTCATATTCCCAGTAATCAGGAACAATACAGCAGCATGTGAGTGGCTTAGAGCTATGTCAGTGCTGGGTGGTTGTCAATATGCTCATGTTGGTTACCTCCCCACCTGATGTCAAACTGGAGGTTCAACACCTGCCTGCCTCTCTCTGAGGGAGAAAGAATTTTGTGCCCGTTATACTTGTATGAAAAATTTAAAAATCAATGGGCTAATCATCCCAGTTATAGAAATCAGCTTTCTCAAATAAAATTTCAGTCCTCCTAACCTTTCTGTTGGTTTAGCTAGTGAGATCACCAGTTCAACTGAATGTATGCCCTTCAGTCTTCAAAGCTACAGGTAAAAGGCTGCTCAATTAGAAGTATGCTGTTATTTCATTCCTTCTTGAACAATCTTACTGCTTACAATAAATATTATTCATGGAGGTTTTGATAAATCTATCAATGGCTCTGCTGAACTCACCTAAAGCTTAATGCATTTAACATCTGTCACTATTCATGTGTTAAACGTACCTGTTTTGAAATTCCGTCAGTTCAGTAGTGATTTTTTCAATATCTATCTCTGTCCAAAGTATGTCATAGTAACCATTGATAGTGCTTATTACAGTATCATATAATCCATACAATTTCTGAAGCAAGCCTAGCTCCTTCCTGAGAAAAAAGAAGCAATTATGCCAATAATTTCAATCAGTTCTCTGTGCAACTCAAAATATTTAAATACATGATATATGAAATAATTATACAAAAAATAGATGTAGACAATTAGTTTCTTAATGTAGAAAAAAATACTTCATCAAAAAGTATCCACAAAAATTGGTGCTAAGGACCTAACATCCACAATAAACTTATTTGGAGGAAGTTTTGCTTTTGTCTAGTTCTCCAAAACCCCCATTAGCCCAAAAGAAACTTTGTTTGTATACCCTGAGCTGAGTTCTGCAGTGCAAAGCAGAGCATGGCAGGTAGAAACAAACTGTCAATTTACTTAGAAGGACTCTCTGAATCTGAACTAAAACTCTGATCTAAACCCAGACAGAAACAGTGAGATCCTCCTCCAGTGTGAATCAACATTGAAGTATTGAAATGGCTGGTGCAAGAACTTAAGAATCTGATCATCATTTGTACAGCTGTGCAAAAAATTCAGACCTTCATAAAAGCTGTAGTTAAATTCTTCTTATATCACAATAGAATGACCTTTCTTTACATTTTCTTCTTCACTTTCTACCATATCCTAATTTATAAATATATCTTTTTATTTCTATTTATGTCTAGAACAGGGCATATTGCTCCTTTACATAGTATTTATAGACAGTAATACCATTTGGTATAATTCTGTCACAATAATAAATAAATACTATTTTTTTAATTAACAAAGTCATTAGAACTTTTAAAGTTTTATTTCTTTAACTATTTATTTACTTATTTTCTTCAAGGCAATGGAAAAAACTTGCATATGGTAATATTTCTGCCTTTGAAGTAAGCCCCAGACTTTCTAACATACTTAATAACATACTTAAGGCCACCACCTTTCCACAGTTACCTGACTTTGTGCAAAATGTCATACTCTGTGACAGGCAATCCAAACAACCGCTCACCAGACGAGTACGTGATAAACTTTCTCCACAGCTCATCAAAGTTAGCCTGATCAAGTTGTGTTTCATACAGACCAAATGAAACGAATATAAGTTTATAAGTTTTAACTTAAAATTGTCTAAAACTGAATGGTTAAACAGTTTCAAACTTTTATTAAGTCAATCAGAAGCGTACATAAAATATCTGAAAACGTTTTTGATCTAAACAAAAATACGGCTTGAAGAAAAACACCCGACTGCCAAATAACACAATTTCTTTTAAAATATAACTGCTGTCTGAAGAATATGGTCACCATAGAAAAATGGAAAGAAGAATGAATTTCGCAACTAGTATCCAAAAGTAACAGAGCATTCTCCTGGCAAAATAAAAAACACAGCAAATTGAACCAGAATCATTCAATTGTCAGTACACATTAGATCCATTAGAAGGATTAAGCACCTGCTGTTAATCACTCAGTGCTTTTCACAAAATCAGAATTTACTTTATACAATCTATACAATATGTTAGACTGACAAAAGTACTACTTAAGTTACTATAACTTACAGAAAAATCAGGATTTAAGCTAGAGAAAATACAGGACCTATGAATTAAGGTTCATAACAAATAAATAGTAAGTTGAAAGACAATTATATACTGAAAAATGTGATCTTTAAAAGATTGGTGCAGGACTGCCTTGTAATCTGGCTTCTTTTCAGCCATAATCAAGGTGTCATAATTGACTTCACCCTTTTCTACTGCTTCCATTACTTCAAATTGATAATTTCTGCTCACAAAATATGAAGAGTGAAGAAAGGTTACAGATCAATCAATCAATCAATCAATCAATCCTTCCAAATAAGAGAAACTATAGATAACAAAATATTGTAAGGAACATCCAAATTATAATTTGGTAAACTTGTTATGATAAGCAACAGCAGGTTTAATTAATTAGTTGCAAATTCAACAGTTTACTTTCTTACCTGAAAGATCTGCAGCCTCCTACTGGCTTCCTGAGGTGGAATGCTCGGAACCATAGGCCCTTCCTTTCAAATAGGCAGTGAAAAAATGGAATATTAATTCTCAAAGTGACTGAAGGCCACTCTATATTTACAGATCATTACAGAATACATATTTTTGTTAGTCAAACTCCAATCAAGTTATGTAGCTTGGTAATTCAATACTTACAATGGTAAATCTAAGAAGAGGTAACTTTCATGAAACTGAAAATTCCTGACCTTAATTAAACTTACTAAGATCAGACTCAAACTTTTCATACTTCCTTATTTTGCTGAAAATAACAAAACCCAGACAGTGATCATTTTTAATGCTGATGTATGTGCAAAAATGCCACAACATGTACTATAGTTTCTAAATTAATCTTTAATTTATAATTACGGTTTCATTACAAGTTGTATCAACAGTGCTTCTTTTCTTTCTTTATAGAGTTGTGGGCACTGCTATCTCTTCAAACTGAAAAGTTTGACCTACAGTGATGACTGCTTAGCAACCATGGCATCAAACATCAGTAGCTGAGCAGAATAAAATTCTGGCACTCAACTCCTGCAAATCAAAATCATTGAAACACTGAATACAAGTCTTCCCTGCCACTACTGAATGTATTTACCGTTTCATATGCTGTTTCAAACTCTGATACATCCTCCTTAAAAACTGCAACTGCTTCTAGCAATTCACTCTTAAATGTGGGCTGAACTTCAACCAACTCATCTTGAACTGTAATCTGACATGGAAAAGATTAAAATAAAAGTTATTTCTGTAAGAATCAGGAGCAGATATTTGAGTTAGATATAAAACAAAATTATGAATAAAACATCTCAAATTTTTGAAGAAAAATTGTTTATTTGAAGCTAAATACATTTTTTCCCTTTATGGTGCTATATGTTCGACTTTTGAGAGGAAAGGTGGGGGAAAAAACCAAACCACCTCAACCAAAAACCATAAAAAATCTCACATTGGCCTTTAAAGGAGTGTTTCAGTACAAGGGGGTGATGGAACAAGATCCTATTCCCTTTCTTTCCTCTCTCCAAAAAACCTCAAACACCAAGCTAATAGAGTCATCTTCCTCACACAGGGCTCAGCCTCCTCTTTAAAAAATTTCTTTTTCTTTGATCAAAATTTTGAGAGAAATAACCAAGAGCTGCACAAAAATGTAAAACAGACTCTTGAGTCCTTTCCTGAGTGAATAATTTGTGGAACAGGATGTAGCTTAATTGATTCAACAAAATGTCTACATATTTCCTTCTAACCATCTCCATTAGATAAAATACTCAATAAACTAGGAGTTTTTAAGGGATAAAAGGCTGTCCTAAATAATACAGGTGAATATACATCCATCACTTAGGGTTAAGGGCACTGGCAGAGTATGCACTTCTTAGAAAAATGGAACTTAAGGGTAATGATCAGACACAAATTACATAAAAACTGGAAATGAAGGAGAGCAGAAAGAGCATTTTCTTGCAGAGCATTTTATATATACATATATATATATATATATATATATATTACAGATGCTACTGCACAACTGATGTCAAGAGTGAGAAGTCAGAGAGGATGGAAAATTGGTCTCACACCCTTATTTATAACCTGAAAAAACTCACATTTTCCACAAATGGGAAAAACCATAATTTTATAATACTTACAGCTTGAGCTTTTAATTTATTAAAAGCATATCTCATTGTATCAACACCATCTGATTCTTCTTTTGTAATTTCCACTTGAAATGTATTTAAAATGCTGTAGGCTTCCTAGATAAAAAAAAAAAAAAAAAAAAAAAAAAAAAAAAAAAAAAAAAAAACCAAAAACCAACTTAGGAATATAATATAAAGTTCATTTAAGGAAACGTACATCAAATTTGTAAAACACATTTCAAGGAAAATCAAAGAAAATATTCTTATATATTAGGCATAACTGGTGGGTTTTTGTTGTTGTTATTTTGTTTGTTTGTTATTTTTATAAGGTTGAGGAATGAAGAACTAGGGAACAACAGCAAAAACTATTTCTTCAAACTTGTCTTGGATGAAATACTAGGAAAACATATACAAACACCATAATTTAATATCAGAGCATACAAATTTTTATAATTTCAACGGTATTTTATTCCAATTATCTACATTCCACCTGAATGCAGATTTTAATGAAATTTCCCTAACTCAGAATAACTGTGCACACTAAGTTACACATCTTTAAATATTTTGCCATATCATCTCTAAAACCTTTTCTTCCTAAGTTTGCTAAACTCTCAAATATATACATATGTATCTGTAATGGAATTAACCTTTCTTACTGTTTGTTCTCACCTGCAATTTGATTGCATATCTTCTGCTTTATGATCCTCCTCCTGCACACACTGCATTATTTAAAAATAAGTTCATTTTCATATTTTATTCATCAGTTGCTGGATTCACTCCAGTGTGAATGTAATGGGAAGCCCAGCACTGGACAGCACTACAGATAAATCCCACATCCCAGAGCAGAAGGAATCTTGTCCCTCAATCTGCTGGCAACACAGCTTGTAAAAGTCCCAGGAGATCATTAAATCCCTTTGCTGCAAGGGCATTTTTCTGGCTTATGTTCACTTTGGTGTATTTTAAAAAAAAAGCTTAGTTCTTTTACTGCAAAGCTGATTTTTACCTAGCCTGCACTGGTGTCTAGGGTTTTTCATCTCCTGGACAAAAGGGATCTATTGGTGACTTGTTAAGATAAGCAGAAGTTCCAAGCATTCTAGCCCTACTGACATTGACAGAACTCATTATTTTGATCTAGAAAGAAAGTAAATGTTCACGAGATATGTGAAATATAAGTAGTTTTGGGAAAGATCATTATCTTAAATATTCATCTCAAAGTGGCAGAAGCACAATTATAATAATAATAATAAACAAAAATGTTAATTTTTAAATTACTCTTTTATTTATTTTTTATTACCCTTTATTCATTTACAAAGTTTGCATCATTTCCTACACATGTAAAACCTAGCAAGTAGACAGTGCTGAACTCAGTTGCTTTATTCAATAGCTATGAATATGACTATCATATCCTAAAAACAGACTAATAATATTTAGTAGATGTGAATATTACTTTAAACGTTTAAATTGTTGTTCCAGTTCTTCTATTTGGTGTAAGGCTAAGACTTTCTAACATACTTCATGCACTCTTAAGAAGGCAGCTGTATTGCTACAGTTTACCTCTACAACATTTAATCACAGAACTCATTGTTTTCTTACAAACCACTGAACAAATTGCTAAGAAAAAACCCACATTCTTACCATGAAACTAGCAGAAGTGACAACAATTACAGAAACTCCATTCAAGTGTCAGATCAGTCTTCAAAAAAGAAAATCTCACTGTACAGCAAAAAACTTCTTCAGAAGGTGGATGAAAATATAAAGCTAATTTGTTCTATTAAGCTGACTGCTTCAGAGAGTGATTGTAAATACCAAGTACTTATACTGAGCTTGTTTTAGCTTCTTTCAGCTTCTTTCTTACAGAAAAAACTAAAAGAATGCTGCCAGTTTTTGACAGCATACCGTGATGTGTGGTTCCATGAATATTCTCTGGCTATATTTTAAGGGGTTAGATGATCAAGATGTTTGATCATACACATAGAGAGAGGTTTAAGGCTAATTAAAAGGCAGCATTGTGCTCCCTTGTCTTGTGTTGTCAGCTTCTTATTTCTGCATGATGCCTCCTAGGTTGTTTCTATATTATAATTTGAGGAATATTGTTTTTGTTTTGTATTAATACAGAATATATAATCTGATTCATGATTTATAATATAAAAGACCAAAAAAAATATTTTATTTCCCATCTTCAGCCTAGTTCCTTCAAGACAATGAACTAATTGTTAGAGTTCAAATTTTATCTTATCTTGTGACACCTATATTACTATTAATAATAATAACAACAATATTTTTCCAATATAAAAAATTAAAAGTCATCTTACTTCAATAGGTCCCATAGACATATCTATATCTGATCTCTTTTCTTGAATGTCAGCTAAAGCTTCCATTGCTAATCTGACATCATCCAAGTCATTCAGAGGTCGAGACAATTTGTTTATGTAATCACTTATGAATGTCACCACTTCTAACAATTTCTTTTTATAATCCTCATTTAAATAACGACAGAGGACCATCTTCCAGGAATTGGCTTCAATTGTTAAAGCTTTTTTCAGTGGTGCTGGTTTAAAAAAACAATAAAAAAAAAATTACTCAATTCATATATTATTTTTTTTCTTTAAAAAGCCCACATCATCATATATGGTTCCTTAACAGCAATTAGAAAACAGGAGACAAGCAATTCCATTAAAGCATTTTAAAAGTTTCAAAACTATTTCAACTAGAATTAAATATATTTCAGTTGTTTTATTGTATGTTATGGTATCTGTAAAACATGCTGGTAAGCACAAAAACATGTGTGGAGCACATGGAAAAGATTAATAAAGAACAAAATGTCTACTTATTAATGGGGATTTTCAGAGAATAGCTTTGATAGACATTAACCAAATGTATAAAGATCAGTGATATTTAAATCCTTTATAGCCATTGAGGAAATGGCATCTTAGGATTTCAAAATTGGGACTTGGAATAGTTCACAGCTAAAACTGTAAGCTGACACATCATGTTACATGCAGTTAACATATAAATACAAACCAACACTGAAGAGCCAGAAGAGTCAAGAATTCGAATTTATTTTCAGAAAAGAATGAGGATTTTCTTAGGCAGCATTTTGTATTCTGGTAAAAGAAAGCAAAATATACTAACAGCATAAAACATTTCTGCTCACAAAACAACTTTTGTAGCAGATATAGATTCTCCTTTGATAATGTGTCTATTAACATTAAAGAGATGATTCCCGAAGCCCAGGGGTAATTCAAGAAAATTACCACACCCTGACAGAAGTTAAAATCTGTAAATCACAATAAATCAGTTCCCAAACCTAAACTGAGTCCAAGAAAGTAGCCACTGTCCCAGATCATAAAAGACATGCAATGTCTTTGTTCTGTAACCTAGAGGACTTGGGTCCCTTTGATGCAGTGGTCACAGGTGAAGGAGTACTGTGATCATCAACAAAATCTATATTCTTTTGGATACACTCTTTCTTACTACACTTGGTCACACAATAATAGACAGAGCTTTCCAGAGTGGTCTCATTAAGAAGAAACTGCATCCAGGAACTGGATGAGGATGTGCAGTCAGCAGTCTGACATTTTTGCTTGGTCACTGAGAGAAATAGGTTTAACACACCACCAAGATCCTGAAATTAACTCCACTCTCCAAAGCAGGCAGCTTCTGCTTCTCTGATGTGCAAGAAAGACAAATTTTACAGATTATTTCTTAATCTAATCAAACAAGTCTGTCAAAAGAAGAGGGTTGCTCATTAGAAATGCAGCCACACCGGTATTTGCAACGGGACATATTTTCTACTTGTTGCTAGATACGAACCAGATAGTTAGTCCAGAGAGGATGTGTTAGCCTTGTATCACCTCACATCACCTCTCTGAGATCCTTAACACCTGAAGCTCAAAAGGCTCTTGAAAAAGTCACTGAAGTTCTTCAACAGAGAGAAGCTCATCGATGTATACTATTATTACCTTTTTTTCTTGCGGTGTTACAAGAAAACTTGCAGCTGTATGGTTTCATGTTTCAGTGGGACACTTCAAAAGGACATCCTTTGCTGATAATAGAATGAATCTTTTTGCCTTACAGGTTCCCGAAAACAATCTTCACAACCATGGAAATGATGGCTCAGATTATAATCAGAGCCAGAGAAAGATCGTTAGCCATAGCAGGTCGAGATTTTACTGTGATTTATCTGCCTTTAAAGAAAGGGTATTTCACAAGGCTTTACAATAACCTGTGAGGTGGAAGGGGTAACTGCCATTGGAATCCTAAACACAAACAGCTGTAGAACAAAGGCCATAAAATAAACAGCTTCATTCAGAACATAATGTTCTGAGACCTAGAGATACTAAACATGGGAATTATTATGTAGTCATGTCTCCTCCTGAAACAAACACAGAAAGTGAAAAAAACATGCTGTTTAATGCTAGTCTTTCACCTGTACCAAAAAAGGAGCTTTATGCTTCCAATGTTCTTTATAATCATTGGCTGATCTGGTGCCAGACAGGAGTACCCAGGATGATCAAATCAGTGTCAATACACATTCATTTACTCTTTGGCAAGCCTCTATAACCACTTTACAGTCATGACAGAACTTTGTGTCCACATTTATAAGTGGAGACGACAAAGGGAATGGAGGATGCTTTTAAGTCAGATTTCTTAGAAGGGTCTGAGTGAGCCTTGGCTGACAGTCAATGAGGTCTCTTCAGTGATTTCTATTAATATTGAAATACATCTAGATATATTTCAATATATATATTCATATTTACAAGAATAAACCTGTCTCTCATAGCACACAGCTGGATAAACATGTCATGTGATGGGTGAGCAGCTGGCTCACAGGTGGGATACAAAGGGTCACAGTGAATGAGGTGACATTAGACTGGGGACCTGGCACCAGAGCAATTCCACAAGGCACCATTTTAGATCTTGTGCTCTTCAACACCTTCATGAATGACTGGGACATAGAACTGGAAGGAATACTAAGGAAGTTCACAGACTAGGTGGAGCTGTTAACTCCCTAGAAGTCAGAGAGGCCCTGCAGAGAGACCTCGACAAATCAGAGGGCTGGGCAATCACCAACCATGTGTAGGTCAGCCAGGGAAAGTGCTGGATTCTGCACCTGGAGTGGGGCAACCCTGGATGTAGGGACAGACTGGGGAATGAGATGCTGGCAAGCAGTGCCATGGAAAGGAACCTGGGGGCTCTGGTTGGTGGAAAGTTGAACATGAGTCAGCAGTGCCCTGGCAGCCAGGAGGGCCAAGCATGTCCTGGAATGTATCAGACACAACATCACCAGCCAGGCAAGGGAGGGGAGTGTTGAGCTCTGCTCTGCACTGGGGCAGCCTCACTTCGAGTCCTGTGGGCAGTTTTGGTCACTACAAAATAAGAAAGATACTAAACTATTAGAGAGGGTCCAAAGGAGGGCAATGAAGATGATGAAGGGCCTTGAGGGGAAGCCATATGAGGAGCAGCCAAGATCACTTGATCTGTTTAGCCTGAAGAATGAGGGGAGACCTCATTGCAGTTACACCTTCCTTGTGAGGGGAAGAGATGAGGGGCAGGCACTGATCTCTTCTTTGTAGTAACCAGTGACAGGACACAGAGGAATGGGCTGAAGTTATGTCAGGGAAAGGTTAGATTGGATATTAGGAAAAGGTTCTTCCCCCAGAGGGTGGTTGGGCATTGGAACAGGCTCCCCAGGGAATGGTCACAGCAGTGGCCTGACAGAGTTCAGGAAGTGTTTGGACAATATTCTCAAGCACATGGTGTGACTATTGGGGGTGTCCTGTGCAGGTTCAGGAGTTGGAATTTGGTGATCCTTGTGGGTCCCTTTCAACTATGCATCTTCTGGGATTCTGTGACTATTTTACTCATTATCTTACTGTACATACTAAGATAAGGAAATGTCATACCTGTGTGCAATTCAATTGGACCAAGAAGAATAATGGGGTTTAACTTTTTTATCTCTTGCTCAAACGTATCGTAGCGAACTATTTCTTCTCTAATTTCAGACAGGGAGGGATCAGTAGCAAAAAATTCCTGTGTGTAATTTAAAATATCAATCAACAAATGTCCTTTTCCATAATTTTAGTAAAACATTTTGTACCTGTTATTCAATAATTACTGAAAATGTATACCATTATTATACTTGTTTTTAGCCTTCTGTAGTAAAATGAATGTTTAAAAATTTCTCTGTCACTAACACTCAACCTTGTTGGGAAATTCCAACCAAATTTAACAGAGAAACAGATGACCAAGACGTGTTAAGGACCTACTTGTTTTGTGAATACAGGTGACAAAACAGAGATCAAATACATGCCCACACTTAGAGAAAGACTACCTCATAAGTCAAATTATGTGTGAAACAACTACAATAAAATACATTTTCCAAGTTGCTAGTAGTTCCCTAAGCAGAACTCAAAGGTAGAAATGTTTTGTTATTCTGAAAAGCTGCATTTCAGAACTGTTACTTAGGACCTGTATTGATTATGCTTACACTGCATTGGCAAGTAATAAATGCTGAAAGATTTATCCCATTTCTACTCTTCTATCCAAGAGTACCTGGACAAGCAGTGGAAGGGTTAGCATTGTGGAAAAGGAAGAATGTAGAAATTAAATGTGTGTATAAAATTTAACTGCCTTATTATAGAAGCTTTCACTGTAACAGTGTCCTATTCCTCAGTAGTAACTAGACCAAGCTAGTAACAATAATTTGATTAGACTTAAAATTGTAATTTGACTAACAGCAAATGTTCAGCCCTGCTTATGAATTGGTGAGGTTTTAACCCTCATAAACTCATCTTGAATTCCACCATTTCATTCTCACTGCAGCCAGACTCCCCTTGAGCTTCACCTTCCCCACCAGCTCCTCCTTGATGGTGAGAACAAGGTAGATTATGGCACACCTTCTCATTGGCTCTTCAATTACTTGGTCAAAGAAGTATCATCAACACATCCCAGGAACCTTCTGGATTGCTTATGCCCTGCTGTGTTGTTCCTCCAGCAGATATCAGAATGATTGAAGTCCCTCATGGGGACCAGGGTTTGCGAATGTGAGGCTGCTCCTGTCTGTCTACAGAAAGTCTCATCAGCTTAGACATCCTGGTCAGGCAGCCTGTAGCAGGATAATGTCACCTATCCCTACCCTCCTTTTAGTCCTGACCTGGTCCTCCCTGCCTAACCTTCCTAAAGAGCCTGTGTCCCTCCATTCCAACACTCCACTCATAGGTGCCATCCCACCATATCCCTGTGATACCAGTAGCCCTGCAGGCATGTGCATGTCTCTGACTCTTCTTGTTCATTCCCCATGCTACCTGTGCTTGCATAGAGACATGCCTCATATCAAACTGGGTTGGGTTCTTGGGGCCAAAAATCCAAAGTTACACAAACAAAATAAAGCAATTACCAGGTTTTCAGTATCTAGAATGGCACACAAGCAGGTGAAGGCAAACCAAAGCACAAAAATTTATTTACACAGAAGTAAAATGCTATTACTTATCCTTAGCAGATATAGCATCATTCCTACAGAAAGATCAAAGAAGATTTTCAGCTGTAAATGTGTTTTCTACCCCTTTTTTCCTTGATTTTTCCAAGTGTTTTCTGATTTCAAAAGATAGGATTAACAAAGAATAGTCCTGTAAGCAATCATCGTTATACTGACCTGAAATATGGTATCTTTATCTTCTGTCCACAGCACCTTATACTTATCAAATACTTTCAGAACTTCATCAACTCCTACTTTCAGAGAACTTCCAGCAGAAGAGAGAAGCACAATTACTTTAGCAACAGCCTCATTTTCTGCAACCCCGGCATAAAAATTTTTTAGCTTTCTGACCACCTTATCATCAGCTCCTTCTGTAAAATAAAGATTACACATAAATCAATACACTGTTGAAAGTCTGATTAGAATTTTCTTCTAAACCTATGCATACCAAATTGCATAATGATGCCTCTTTGGTAAGGCTGAATATCCTATCCTAACTTCAGCTGAAGTACCAGCTGTTAGCTCATGCCAGACACTATACAATTAGAGGAAATTCATTCTAAAATGAGGGGTTTCGAATAGAAAGAAAACAGTCTTCTTCAGTCACAAATTTCATTTTCTCAAGTTTAATTTAATTGTAAGCAGAACATCAAATGCCTCCTAAACATTCCACATAATTTCATATTTTTTAAAAATTCTTATAATTAAAGTTTTTAAATTGTATATATGCTTAAAGCAGTGTAAGCTTCTTGAACTCTTTGATTAATTGCTGAGAAAATCAGGGTCAATACAGGAACTGATATTCTTCAGATCTGATGAGCTACTTCTGTTGTAACAACGCCTGAACATTTTGAAGCAGATTTCAGTGAATGAAGAAGAAAAATCCACCCATCCCACAGCATATATTGTTTAATGAGGGGAATTTAAGGCAGCTCCAAGTTCTCTTTTACTCTGAAGACCTTTTCTGGAGTCTGCTTACTGGAAACAGATTCATCCATCCTTACCAGTGTACTCCATAACCTCATTGCCCAAACATTAACACACACACCCAGGTGCTGCTGGTATCTAGTTAAAGGTGATGAAAATGGTCATTTGCTGATGACACAGCAGGGGAAAAGACTCTGAGTGCCTGATGAGGATTGGCTCCTGCCACCCTGCTTGAAGCCCATTAAAGCAGGTTAGAATAATACGAGACACATCAGTAGAAGAATAAAGTAACAGCTCTGGACTGTCAGAAAGAAATACTTCCCAAGATGTTACAGATTTTCAAAGAAATAATAACAAAGATGTTAACTGGATTGCATATCCCTGGGTCAGTCAAAGAGCTAAGAAAACCCAACGGTAAAAACATATTTAGGCTTTTATGGTGGCTTGTAAAATGTATGGAGAGATGCTTGGAAATAATATTAAGAAATAAAGTATTTGACTAAAATGGATGTAGGGCTGCCTCCACTCAAATATTTTTCATTCGCATGAGAAAATACTTGAGGTGTTTTATAATCCAATCTAGGAATACATCCAGTAATTAAAATCTTTCCTGAAATCTGGCTCTTGCTGTATCTCAATATTTCAATGAGATTCGGTATAAAATCATGATTTATGGTTTCAGCTATATCATTATGGTTACATTCCACAATAAGTAGGCAAAATGATTGATCAACAGCTTACTTTGCCTTAAATTAAGTAAAATATTCAGAACTTAGCAATTTTTCAAAGTTTTGTGCTTATTGTTTTCCAGAGCTGTAATACTTATGTAAGCCTGAAAAGCTATTTCCGAAAAATACAGCTAATTAAATCAAAATTTACCCCCCAAATTAATGTAAAACAATCCACAGTAGGATTCTCTGATGAAAAGTGAGGTGATTTTATATTTATATTTATATATGGCATAGTTATTAAAGCAAAAATTAAAGTAAAAAGTAAAATAAAACCTAAACAAAGCACTTACTTTCCCCCTTTTTGGCTTTTCTTCCTTGTAACCCAAAGCCTGCTTGCTGTGCACTTGCTTCTGCTTTTAAAATAGATTTTTGCAAATGCCTCTGTCCCCACTGAGCAACTCCTCGACTTACTTCCAGTGTTAAATGAATCATGCGATTGATGGCATGCTGGATATCGTCTAAACTTGGAACAATCACCTGTTTAAAACAGCAGGAAAATTGTTGAAATAAATGCAACTGATTGGCGTTTTGGAGAGCTCAGTTTTACCCCACTCGTAGTGAATTGCAGAGTTTACCCCAGAAGAGAAGCTGGAAAATATAATTTTAGCAGCTTGTCTGGCTCAGAATTGCTTCTAAAGAGATGAAACATACTGTAGTGAGATATTATCTAATTAGTCATACTGTGGGGGAAATGGTAATCAAGTATATAAGCAGGTAGATTTATTGGCTTTTTTTTACAGCTATTTTAAAAACTCCTACAACATTTTAGGCATCCTTTTCATAATGACTTTTATATCATGTGTGGGAATACATTACAAACCTTGTTTTTTACACTCTAGAATAACAAAGCATTAGAAATTGTATGCTATGCTGCAACCACCACTTCCCACCCTTCTCAGGCCTTATGTATGAGCTGCTGCATACATAAAACCAAGGCTCTTGCAAAATCTCATTAGCATCAGCAACAGAATTACTTGATTACTGCCCTGGATCAGCCAAGCATTTGAGGAGTGGAGAGAGAGAGATGTACTTCCTTTGCAGTGGGTAGAGCTTGGTGCTTTAAGCTTCTATAAATATCAACAAGGTAAACATTCCACACTTTGACAGAATTTACATATTGTGTACACAGAGTGAATGTATAACAGAATGACAATATGAACACCAGTTCAATGTCAAAGGAATATCACCTTAGAGCAGAACCTTTTTCCATTGTAATTTCAGTATAAAACCATTAATCTTTACAAGACATTTGAGAAATTTCATTATCTTCTCTCATAAAATAAAAATATACATATTGCTAACACATAGTTATCTTATTCTACAAAAGGAAAACAAATTAATGCTTTAGTTCTTTGCAATTGAGCTGTCTTTTTTCCCTGTACACAGAAATCCCCAAGTCCTTTTTCTAGTTTTGAATCTTCTATTTTTGTTCAGTGTTCCTCAGTCTGGTCATTTAACTTCATGTTTAGGTGACTAAAGCCAAACTGAGCAAAGGTAATGTTTACTGAAATTCAACAAAAGGATTTAGATTAAACAAGTGAGAGTTGAAATAAATAATAATAATAAAAATACAGTAAGATGAAGAACCTATTCCAGTAATGCAACTACTACACGTGAGGGAAGAACTGTATTCATTGTGCAAAGAGCATGGATGAACAGATGGCAATGTAGTTGCTAAACCACACAAGGTTAAAAAGCAAGGCTCTGCAAACACCACTGAGACAGAGGCCAGAGCACTGGGACTGTGAGCACATTTCATCAGTGCTCTCAGTGCACTGAAAGATGTGAGCAACTGCTCTCCCTTGGAACAGATGCTGCTTCAATGGAAGCGTGCCCACACCCTGGACTTGGGCAAATGCAGAATTAACTATAAAACAGTGCATCTTACCTTACCTATACGACATAAAACTTACCAGATTGGGAATATCAAGATGTACTTCTGCTTTTATAAAAGGAGTGATGTCCTCAGATTTGCTGTAAAATAGTTTTGACACATATCATAAGCACCTCACCACAAAACCTCCTCAGTTTTTCTGAGAAATATAATTTTGAGCTAAATTCTCTGACCAAGCTCACATGGAGAATTTTCACATGAAATTATGTACTATTTCCAACACTTACAAAAGTTTCTTGTTTAAAGGATAAAGAAAATAAGATAGACCTCCACCATTCTGACAAAGGTTAGCTTAGATCCAGTCATTGCTTTCAGAACTTTTTATCCAGAGTATTTTCTGATTCTGGATTTTAATCTCTCCAATTTAGAATGATGGAACTCTGCCAGTGCTTTGAATAGGGCATAAAAAGGTCTCACTGATCATAGTGACAACACTACCCAATGGCAACAGCCCATCAAGAGCCAAAGTTGCCCCATTAAATTTTAGGTAAGTATTCAACAGAATGGGAAAAAATTTCAGAGATGAAAAGCTGGTGCAAAATGATAAAAAACATGGTGTTAACCTACTGAAAACTAAAACTGAAACCTGGAGTAAAGGAAAATTTTAAATGCTGTGGTATGATATAGTGACCAAAAAAGGGAGGATTCAACAATATGATACAGCAGACAAACACGAAGGGCACAACCAAAAAAATTCCTATTGACTTTGATAAGGATTTCAATACATTTTTTACAAAAAATATACTTAGAAAAAGAAACAAGCAATCCAGACTTTAACAAACACTAACAACAAAACATCATAAACTTCATTGGCTTGAAATAAATTCTCTTAATAGAATTCTAAGTAGGCTTCTCAATATACAACATATTATACTGAAACAATTCTGTCTCTGAAGTGTATGCCTGTTCAAGCAGAGAAGAATCTATAGAAATTATACTGAATATAGGAGACTGATTTCATATGGATCTTGTCATTATCATGAAGAAATCATAAAGAGTGCATACTATTGAAGGAATCTTCCATTTGCAACTTACATTGGAACACTCATTCTTCTTCTAATACGATCCAAAGACATCCGGGTTGCTTTCTGGAGACTGACTAGCAGCCGGCGACTGAAATAGGCAACTATGTCTTTACAGTTCTGTAAGAAATAAACCATACATTATTTAGCATTGTATTCACATGGGAACCTGAAAATTATTGCAAAAAGGTTTGAAGTCAAATCTAATTGATTTTGTCGTCGTAACATTATTGCATTCGTGCAATAATGCTACAATTATATTTGTGCAATAAATGCTACAATAATTTGTGCATTATTGCATAGTGCCTGCAAGTTTGAGAGTCTTTGTTCTGTACTTCTACTTTCCTCCTCTGCTGAGATTGCATTCTTCATGAAAAAGTACCAAGATAATCTTTATTAACAAAGTTGGAAGAGAAGGATAGAAAGGATGAAAGATCCTGTCTACCCAAGAAGGAAAGCCTTAGGCACAATGGCTTAGACACATTATTGTCTCCAATCTTTACACTTACCAGTCATGTCAAGGATTTGTTTAAATAAGGTGATAATTGGAATAACATGCAATATACTTCTGAAAACGGAAATCCATCTTAAATGCACTTTTTAGGTAAGCTATTTCATCATTTGTACATTACATTTGATACTGTCCATATGATGTATTTTTGTAATATAGACATGCATCTACCAAAACACAAGACCCTGTTTACTAATCCAATTGGCCTAAAAATAATATCCTTATTTTCACAAAATACCTTTTTAAACTCTTCTTCTTTATTACTGCCCTTGCTATCATCACTCTGAGATCCTTCAGTACGAGCTTTTTCTTTCTCCTTTTCTTTACTTTCAAATGCTATACGTTTTCCTGTAAATTAAAAAAAAAAAATTAATTGCATATATATTCTTCTTTAAAGCATGACGTCCCCTCATTAGAGGCAAAACAATATTGACTTTTATTTTAGTAATACCTGGATCACCATAAACTGGTTTTATTTTGTGACACTTTTTCATACCAGGAACATGGTTAAGGTCCAGCCTACCGGCGTTAGCCTAACAAACACTGTGCACTACCAATCTATTACTAAAGACAGATAGGCAGATATGAATATATCAGTGAAAATGGCTAAAAAATCAAAATCAGTATATACAATTTAACAAAAGACAGAGACCTCTTTTTGTGTTGTATTTTTCTGTTTGCATCCCATTGAACCACCTGGAGTATTGACCCTGCCTATGCCTCTACAGCTGAAGAAACCTGAACCCAGAAGGAAAAAATCCCATGAAACAAAAGAGCTCCATTACTGATTAAGACTCAAAATAAATTTTTCCCTAAAGCATTATTTTTCCCCCCAAATAGAAACTATTTCCCCCCAAATAGAAACTTGTAATAGTACAGGATCTCCTAAAATATAACTTATTAAAATATAAAAATATAATAGAGCACATAACTCTACTGTGGTAGGAAATTTAAAAGCAGAGGAACAGTACCAAATAGAAGAGAGCTGAGAAGAACACTGGATTTCACTTACAGATGCAGGTATGTGAAATGGGAGAGTTATGATGAGTGACTGAGAGAAATGGAACTTTAATGTTCTCCCTTTAGAGCAAATACTTTGCTAATCTAAACAGAAAGACATCTTTTTACTCTAGAAACCCCACCAAAAATTAATTACCTCCATACTTCATGAGGTAGTGGTTTAGTTTAACAGTGGTTAAAGGAGGCAGAACTGTGACACAGATGAAATTGTAGTGGGAGGGAGAAGTCTGAAGAAAAATAGATGAAACAGATCAGTTTTGATAAAAACTAGCTAAGTCTACAGAAATTTTAACTTAAATAAGCAACATTAACTACCTTGTGATTCTGGGGGCTTAGTAGGTGGAAGTCCATAATGCTTTCCAAACAGTTCTATTAGATCTTGAACAGCATCTTCAATGCGCATGCTTTTGATGTTCAGTACCTCAGCACATTCTTTAGTATAACCCTGTTAAATAAAAACATCAACACATTGTCTTAGTATCACTGATTATCTTATTACTGTTTCTCTTCATGGTGATTCAAAGCATTTCTGTAAATACTGTATTAATCAGAACCAAAACTATTTCAAGGAAACATACATATTTATTAAAATATATTTGTATATTTATAAAAAACTTGTTATATTATCACTATATTTTTAATGCCCATTAATTTTAATGCCTATATTTTTAACCCCCATTTTTGAAATGTAATGGTACTTTTAGGTGCTTAAAAAAATCCTGAATACTGAAGGGAGGTCATAGTCTGAATCTGAAATTACCCAAATATTGTTTCAACTGGCCTTAACGATTTTATTTACTTGCACTGATTTGATAATTAATAAATTTTTAGTCTATTTCAGAATAAGAAAACTTCCAGATTATCAAATATACTTGTTGTAAAGTATTTTTTGCCTTCTCCTTTAAAACAACAATTTGGGAAAAATAGGGGGAAGAAAGGCTATATCTGTTTGAAGACCTTCATACACAAAGAAAATCTCACGTATGTATAAAGCACTTAAATAAGATTATTTATTAAATACTACAGCTTAAGTACCGAAGAACCAATGTATCCTCATATAAAATGTTTTAACCAAAATAATTGAATTACAAATAAAGTTCCGTATTTCCACATAGAGAATTTTTCAGTTTCATTTTCATTTACCAAGGCATTTTTTCTAACATGCCCTAGAATTCAAGTTGAAAGATGTAAAGTGGCACACACCTCATTGTCAGCCAACAGATCATCTATTTCAGTAGGACCATCTACTGGTAAGCTAACTAAAGAAGTACATGATATTTCTCTTAATAGTAAGCCAATACGCACGTCGCTTATAACAGTAACCTAAAAAGAGAAAAATCACGTTAATACCACACACTTATCTTTGAGGCATAATGCATTCTATTTTAGAGGGCTCTAACAGGTAAGAAATATTTTGCAGAAAAATAAATGCAAGAATGTTACAGAATGCAAGAAAGTTAAGAAAGTGAATAGCAACTAGAGTTATGGTAACTTAAGGGTTATGTACAATGGCTAGACTCCCAAAGAATCCTGACTGCTTTAACTGCAGCTCTAGGCAGACACGCAGTTAGAAAAAGTCAGACCCTAGATCATTCCTGCCCAGCAAGATACACTGCTTCTAGAATAAAGAAAACAGAGTAATAGAACAACTACATCAATAAAATTGGATTCTTGTTTCATGATCTTACTGACCACAATCTAGCAGCAAGGCAAGGGGCGGGTCTACTGTAAATTGATTAATGGATTAATTTTCAGTCCTTCTTCTTTCAGTCGAGTTTTTTGCTGGGTTTTTGATTCTAAATTACAGCCTTATTAGTATACAGTCAACTATACTGAATTGGTTTTGCCATGGCAGAATCCAAGGAAAACTGACTTCTGTCCATCTTTTAATCTTTTTATCTGAAGTAGTCTGCATCTGTGATATTCCATCTTGTTTTTCACAATACGCCTTATGCTTCCATTTCACATCACCTTTTTTCCTATTTGACAATAATACCCCATTCACAGCGATCAAGAGTCTAACCAACGTTAACTTTTTTAAATTGATATGGAAAGGAGAAGTTAAAAATAAAAGTATACAATCTAAATATTTAAGGGAAATAATGTTTTTACATGAAAACATGGTTATTTTAGTTATACTAAGGCTTATAAAGCTATTCATTTATGAGACAAGGTTTTTCCAGCGTTGGGCTTCAGTGGCAAACAGAGCATTGACCATAATTATGATTTTCTGCCATACATAGAAAGAACTAGATACAGTGACCAGTGACTAACAATTTCCTACCACAGGAGACACAATTTATGCATAGAAGAGGTAACAGAGTTTAACCATCAAGCCAGAAGGGCAACCTGACTGTAAAGGTAAATTCTTGCAAAAAAACCAAGCCAATACTGGTCCTCAAGCATGCTAAATCACAGGATACCAAGCTGAAAGAGGACTTCAAGGATCATCTGGTCCAACCTTTCTTGGCAAAAGCACAGCCTACACAAGATGGCCCAGCACCCTGTCTAGCTGAATCTCGAAATCGTCCAACTCTGGGGAATCCGCCACTTCCTGTGAGAGATTATTTCAGTGGCTTAGTGTTCTCACTGCAAAAAAAATTCCTCTTGGGTCAAATTGGAATCCCTCCATGAGTGACTTTACCCATTACCACCCATCTTTTCCACACAATCATTGTAAAAAGGGGTCTCCATCTTCTTTGCAGCTAATCTTCAAATATTACACCATGATGATAAGGTCTCCCCTAAGCCTTCTTTATTCAAGGCTGAACAAAACAATTTCTCTCAACCTTTCCGCATTTGTCAGGCTTCCCAGTCCTTTCATCATTATTATGGACCTTCCCTGAACCCTCTCCAAATCTCTTCTGTATAGTAGGGACCAAAACTGAATACAGTTCTAGGTTTGGCCGCACCAGCACCGAGTGGAGGAGGATGGTGATTCGTTATCTCTGCTGGTTAATGCAACCCAGCATCCTACTGACTTTCTTTGCTGGAGAAGCACACTGTTCACTCACACCGAGCTTGTTACCCACAAGGATGCCCAGGTCCTTTTCCACAGAGCTGTTCCCTGGTCAGGTAGCTCTCAGCCTATGCTGCACTCCTGGATTATGTTTGCCCAGGTGCAAGACCTAACATTTGTCCTTGCTGAACTTTGTAAGGTTTTTGTTAGTCCACTCTTCATGCCTATTCATGTCTTCCTGTAGGGTGGCTCTCCACTTTCCCATTTAGCTTGGTGTCATTGGCAAACTTTGTCAGAGTACACTTGATCCCATCATCCAGATGACTTACATAGATATTGAATATGGAATCAAATGAATTTAGAAATTTTGTGAGAAATACCAAAAGAATAAACGAGCACAGAGTAGCATGCAGAAAACTGTGATGAAAAAGCATATTCTCCTTCATTATTTTATGGGCTTCACAAAGAGGGCACCGTTTCACAACATGCCTGCTATGAATAGAGTTAATGTTCCAAAGTTCTCCACTCAACAATCTTTACATGGAAGTATCTTTTATGCAGCTGTACTCATGGACAAGCCCTCAAAGACAGGAATTGACTCTGAAAATCAGAGTGGAAGCCCCAGAATCTGAAGACAAGAAGTGGAAAAAAGTTTTGTTTTAAGGACAGAAGCAAAAAAATCAAACATATGATGGCAACAATAGGAGAAAATCGTTGAGTATATCCCTACTCCAAGAAAAGGAACCTATTTTTAAAAGCAACAAAATTTCTATGTATGGTACAAAATTAAGTACCAATAATATGAAAATATGAAAAATAGTGTCCTGGAAATAATTTCTGTAAGTTTTTAGTTTTATTTATATAGTGAGCATTTACCCTTCTCAAAAGCTGTCTAAATATATGCAGAACTTCTTCAGCTTCTTTAAAGAAAGTTTCCAGCGATACAGATGCCCAAGTCAACATGGTAAGTCCTTGCCTCAACACACCTTCTACCTAAGCAGAAAGATATAATTTAATAAATTAAAAAAAAAAACCAAAAACAAACCAACAAAACAGCACAACAGAAAACAATTAAAACAAATGCTATTAGTATTAGAATCATTACATGGCTTATAAAACAGAGTGGTGTGCAAGGGAGGTTACGAGTTTCCAACCAAAAAGGTCAAAGAAATTTATGCAATAGAAAGGAAGGGGAGGGTAGTGCATACTACAGCCTCAGTTTTTTTGTTTCTCACACTTCTGCCCAACTTTGTAGTTATACAAACTTACACAAACTCTCCAACCTTCTGGTGTGACTACTTACAACCAAAACAGGAGAGTTACTCAGAACAGTCACATACATATACTTGTAAATATCTGGTGAAACAAAATGAATTGTGGGATAGACATTCTGCATCTCCAGTAAAACTGTACCATTAATGTAGCATAAAACATCATAGTGTAGCACTCTACACTAAATTTACAAGGTTAATAATTCTCTCAGAGCATACTTTCATGGTAAAGCCAGAGATTTGTGGAGATCAATAGACCTCAAAGACTATATTTTCTGTTCTACTGGTCTTCTATCTCATAGGCACTAAGTTTATTTGATTGTAAAACACATTATTTGAGAACTGTATGAAGGATGCAAAGAACAAATTTTTAGTCTTAAAGATCTCAGTAAAATCCGTTAAACTCACAACATGCAGATCCATCTAAATGTTTCAGAATTATAAATTATTATTAAATTATTTTAACTTATGAGTATACCTCTTATGAGGTATACTGAAGTGCCTGCAGTAATACCAACCTGTTCTAGTTTTGGTGTCAGCAGATTTACAAATATGTTTGGTGTGCTTTTACGCAAATCTTCGTAAGCCTGGACAACGCCCTGTTGATTATTAGAAAGGGTAGTATCAAGCAGAATATTTCAAACATTTCTTTACTCAAGAAAACAATTTTTCATACAATCAAATCATCTGAAAAAATATTGAAAGCAGCAAAATGCTGTATGTGGAAACAGTTGTAGAATTTTACATAGGCTTTACATACCTATGAACATAATTTTTGGGATGTAATGAATTTGTATCATGCTATAGAAGGAGGAATGAAAGCCACCTTTGTGCAACACTTAAGGCACAAAGCCAGAAAAAGAATCTTCCTCTAGAACTAAAGACAGCTTGAGCTTTAGTGACCATAACTTGCAATACCCTCTTAAAATTGAGTATCATATGTTTTAGATGCTTAGATCAGGTATGAACTCAGTTATAAAATATCCTCTTGTCTTATGCCATATGCACACACACACAGAAAAGTCTTGTATGATGCACTTCATCACCAAGATACAGGCTCCTTGAAATAACACCATCGTGGAGGCTGCAGTAGGTATAACAAATGTAACTTCTCTTGCAGGTAACCTGCAAAATTCTTCACATTTCTGTGGCTTACCATATGTTCCAAACCAGACTAACTCCAATATTTCTTCTCAGAAACTCAAAAAACCTGCATTTTACTGATTTTCAGACTGTGAAAACCTTTTGTATAGCTTAAATTATTTGATGACCAAAGTAGTATGCCATTGGGTATATGAAGTATATATTCTTGTATTTAAGTATCAACCAGCCCACACAGGACTTAGCAGGGGGTTTTCAAATGAGATTTTCTATGTCCACCTATGTGCATTCTGCAAATCTACCTTAAACTACCTCTTACCCAGCTTTAATCTTTAGCTATAGAAAAAAAAAATCTATGTTTAAACACATTTCCTTTCCAATTTTTTTAAACAGCAATAATGTTCACATTTACCTCTAACTGCAACTTGTTTGACTTCAATTTATCTTCTATTATTGCTATCTTTAGTGCTTGCTCTGGTACTTCCAGACCCAGCTTTAGCATACATTTTGTCTCTCGCACAATCTCTAGAATTTGGGGATCAAAATTCACCAGGAACTTCTCAGTTGTAGGGTGACGCACAAGTATCGTGGATTGTAAGGCTGTGAAGACATTCTAGTATCAGTTTCTAAGACAAACAACTGCTTAAATTGTTTAAATTTCTAAGACAAACGATTTCTTAAACAATTGCTATAAATTATTGTGAAGTAATATTAATATTAAAATGTTGTGATTAATTATGTAGGGTTACTTGTGAAATAGCTTCATGCTGTTTTCAGTTAAAGGAAATACGTGACCAACTTCCATCATATTAGCTTTCTGCCTTTCTCTTCATCAGCTAAACAAGCCTCAGATCCAGTCTTATTTGTGTCATAATTTTTTCTCAGCCCAAGTTAAAAAATAATAAATTATTTCTCTGAGGACCAGGAAACACAACACTTGAATATCAAACATTTCTAGACATTAAGTAATACTTGCCCTTAGAGGGGCAATACAAAGTTATGAATTATTATACCCCAAAAAACCCAGAAAGAATTATTAAACAGAGTATTTAAATACCAGAGTCTTATCTGTGTCTTAAATTTATGTCACTAATGTTTACTGTCATCTGTCAAACAGTGCACCAAATCTACAATCTTCTGCATCAAAACCAAGTATCATCAATGAGGCACTGAGATCATATTACTGAGCCTGCTAATTGGATCATGACCAGCTTGCACATTTAAAGGGCAACTGAGGCTTAAGACAACTCCCTGATTTGATTTATGTTAACTTAGTACTCAACAACAATTTAAAGAAGCAAGTACATATTTAATTACTTACGATATTGTAATTGTGAAATTTCCTTCATCCATGCATTATGATAGACAACCTCGAACTCCACCAATACATATGCAAGTTTGTTGTATGATTGAACAACTGCTTTACCTTCTGGACTTGCCAAGATATCTGAATGTTTCTATTAAAACACAGTACGTTCTAATTAAAACTATATCCAAAACTGCCCATACCACTTGGGTTTTTCTCAATTAACTATTGTCTACACATGGTGTAGGTTAATACTATGAATTATACTGACAGAGTTCTTAAAAGCTGTTTCAAATACTTATGATTCAAATTTACAGGGCAATAAAGTCAGTAAGAACTTGTACGGAATAAATACTGAATATTTAACATCAGTAAGAGCAGTTACTTCAATACACTGTCATAAATATCTGCAATTCACAGTGAAATGGATACCCAGTTCTACTCAAAATTGAATAACTGAAAAATTATTGTAAAAGTTTCCTTTTTAAATCAGTAATGATATTTATGCCTGTTTTCCTTGGAACAGATTTATGTGATTATTATTCACATCTGAGGGAAACAGGAAAGTGAAAACCTCTTTCACATAGAAGTTAACTTGGCACGAGACCTTGGATGCTTTGTAGGAGAATCACTCAAACATTTCAAGAATTCTCCAAGGTTATTTTCAACTGAAATAGTCTAGTCTGTTCTATTCCAACACTACAATACACTACAATTCTATTCCAATACTACTTGGATCTACAACAAGGGATACTGCAGAGCAGTATAAACATACAAAAAAGTCTTGCTTAGAATATAACAAGTGACCATATAATATATGACCTTATAATAATCTTAACCAGAATTTTATGGTCACTCTACTGAAGTAAGACAGTTTACACTAAACACCTAATTTTTCAGCACATCAACTTACATGGAAATAGCTGATTGGTTCATTTACCCTTCTAAATAGCTGTCTCACCCACAATATCTTTCCTGCAATAGGTGGCATGTTTCGAGCAAGAGGAGGGTCATCTTTCTGAGTTTGGTAAAGCTACAATAAGCAAGAACAATATCATTAAACACATGTATTAAAAAATCTATTGAAATGCTAAACTGTTGTCTCTGGTATCACAATTTCTTCCTCCTCCCAAAGAGATTAAGTTCATATGGAGTCCCACCAGAGTTCATGGAGAGAAAAATGTATTTTTTCCCTGACTTCAAAGGGACTTGGTATGCTTCAAAGATGCACACATATCAATGCTGGTACCTCTCCTGTCTCCTTTGCTGATGCTGTTTCTCAGCTGTGCTTACTTATGACAGGTCCTGAGTACACCAAAAGGCATTGTGGACTGAGCAGCCAGTGTTCAGGATCAAGTCTGACACCCACCTTAGAAGCCATCTGCTGTGAAAGTAAGCTGTTTAAGGAAGTGGTGTCAGGAGAATCCATGTGGGGCTTTTCTTCCTTTGCTTGAGAACTGGCCTCAAGAGAGCTAGATTGTTAATTGAGAGCTTTTCCCTAAACAGAAACATCAATACTGTTCTTCAGACACACGTATCTGACTATTAGATAACATTTCAAGATTTGGACTAAATTGTTCTTGTGGGTCCCTTCCAAATCAGGATATTTGAGTGCTACAATATGCATTTTTCTACTAACTTCTAATCAAAATGGATGTAGACACTCCTAGATACACAGCCCATGCTTTTATCTGTGCCCAAGATGAGAAAAAATGTCCCCTGTTCAGTGAATGTCTGAATTACAGTGAAAAAAAAAAAAAAAGAAAAGGCCTAAAATTATACTGTACAAAATTTGCATTGACAAAGTATTCAATCACTTTAGAACCCTACTGCACTGCAGTAGGAGCAACTTTTTATTAGAAATAACTTGCTTGGCAACGGTAAAAGGCACTCTAGTAATATCTAATAAATAGTCAGAACTAGTCAGTAGAATCAAGATATGTTCTTTCGTTGTATCCCTCTGGGATTTACCCCAAAAGGAACCCCAAAGCCTGTAACTATGTAGTTTGACCCTACCTTCCCCCCTGTCTCTGACCAACTGGCTCAGTGTCAGCTCTCTGTCCTGATAAACCCCTGCTCTTCCTTGTTCGTCCTCTTTACCCCTGGAACCCCTTCAAGAATAAAGCCTTGGAACACTCCTAGGTAAGGAGCCTCTTTTGGGTCTCTTTCCCTATCCTTGCCCAAAGCCCCCCAGAATCTGAGCTAGCAGCCAGCCAGGAGGGTGGAGGGAGGGAACACTTCATTCTTTGACAGAAGAAAGGAGTATTTGCATCCACCCAGCTTTAGGCATGCAAACTCAGGCTGCGACAACACAGACTCTGTGATGACCTAGCTCTTCACTAACTAGCAGGCCTTGAGCTTCATGGTGACCTTGAGAGGAACTGACCTGGATGAAAGCCTCTCAGTAAATGTACCTATTTTTCTTTTGCCTGGGAAAATACAGCTAAAGGTGAGCTACATGATATTTTTTTTTTTTTAAGCAAGCAATGCTGCTGAAAATCTGTTCATCTAGTTAAGCCAGTAATTAGGGGTTCAGGGACTGTTATGTACAATGTGTAGGTAGGGAAAGGACACTGTAATGAGTTGCTCAGAGCAGCTTTGATAGGCTACAGTTTTAAGTTTTGTTTGGAGGAAAAAATTTCTAACAAGTGCAGAGTTTATAGATATTGGCTCCTTGTGTAAACTTCTCTCATTGGTGTTACAAAATGTCAACTTTTCAAAAAAACTTTTTCAACAGTCTCATTTTCCAGATTCCCTTTATATTCATCGAAGAAAAATAGTCATTTGGAGGGAATTATTTAAACCTTCGGGACACGATATAAAGTTGATCAGATTAACTCACTCTAGAGTAATTCTTTCTTTCTTTCTTGAGTAGAAAGGGAGTTTGGACATCTAGTTCTGGTGCAGATGTTTATTTTACAGACAAAGTAAAAGTTTACAGTCAAGTGATATGAGCAGCTTCCAGAACTTAATTTTCATTTCTACATCAGTTAGGGTGCACTACAAAAATCATGAAAAATTACTTTATAATGAATATAAATGCAACTCACCTATGTATTACATGTATTTTATGCTGCCACAGCATTTGATAATAGCTACTTATAAATGCAAATTAACTGTGGAAGCATCATTTAATAAAAAATCCAAAAGGTACATGCAAGCAATGTACACAGGCAGTAAAGAACAGGCTTCTTTAAATTTAATTGATGAAGAAATAAGAGAAAATATTTTGGTTTATAAAGTAAAATTGTGATGACAAATTTGCCTTCAAGAGCAATTGTGTATACTGTGCTGACCATGCACTAAGGCCTTTTCTGTAACAGGAAAACAGAACTAAGATAAATTGAGAATTGGGAGTAAGTTAGTGAAATAGGCAGAATAAATAAAAATTATTCCTAATCAAATGCTTGCTCCTGTTTTAACATGATGTTTACAAGTTACTGAAAGGAAATAAATACCTTTTTAGTAGCTTCAAGTTCTGCTACGTAATGTTGAAGAATACAACCAACTGTGCGTGCTGTTTCTTCTTGAAGGCATGGCATATTCAGATTTTGAAACCTGTGTTAAGAATTAGTACCCAAAATGACATTTCTAAAATAATAACTATTTTAATTTATTTGGGGGTATATGAACATTACATAAAGTGAAATAAGCAAAAATCTAGGAAATTCTTTTGAATCTGGAAAGCTTTTTTCGCTTTGAGGAAGTTTAAACAAGTTGAAAATTTCTGCCCTGGCAGGTATTTTGGTTGTTGTGGCTTAGTATGCTTTAGGCTTTTCCTTTAGTATCCTCTTGTGCATAAAAAAAAATCTGATGAAATGAAGAAACAGAACATATTGATTCCCATAAGAAAGATAAAAATATATATTTTATCATGGTTATGTGGTTCAGAATATCGGTAATAAAAAATTCCCAATTAGGCCCTTTGTTCTAAAATTTGCTGCGCTGTTTAAATTGTGTTGATCAGTAATTACAAGTTGCTTTAAAATATTTTAAGACATAGTTGCCAATACCTTTGAAGTAACTGAAGTGAATTCTGTGAAGACAAAATTTTCCGAAAACAGGTACGCATAAAATTCTGTAGCTGTGTCTAAAGAATAGATAATTCAGTGTGGTTTTTCAGGTCAGGGAATAGTATTTTGAAATTATTTTCTTAACATAGTAGCATTTGAAATTGTTACTACTTAAAGCACAAAATAGCAGCCTTCACCAGTCCATGCTTAATATAATTAATAAACATCTAATTTCAGTAAAATAATCTCTAAAATATCATACAATTCTATGAAATAAGCAAATTAGTTGCAGCTTTGTTCTGCCCAAAATCTGAACACATTCCTTCAGGCTAATAAAAAACTTCCACATAGATCATTCTCTCAGGGCTCATAATTTTTGTCATTTTGGCTGCAGAGTGAATATCATCTGTGAGCACTGTTTGACATATTTTACACCTTCCTTTGAAAGAAGGAGAAAGAATGGAAAAAGCCTCCCTCCAGACAAACACAAACTCCTTGCTCTTTAGAAGGACAATGTAGCCTATTCACAATCCAAGTCTTAATGATTCAATAGATTCTTTCCCAAGTAAGTTATAATAAGTCATAATATTACTCACCTCTAAACGTTCGACTTCTGTCATGAATTTCACAAAATCCACATCAAATTCTGTTACTGTTGGATCAAGGCTATCATATGGTTTCTTTTGAAAAATGTGGTAGATATTTCTGAATTTTACTGCCATAAGATCTATACCTTCAACTGCACACAGAGTCAGTGCATTAAAATTCTGTTCTATGGCTATCATCTCCATTATCTGAAATAAATATATTATATCATGCTCATAATGAATTCTTTGTAATTTCCTCTATAAACTAAAACCTGAGCAAGATAAAATAAGCCACAGCCACTCCTCTAGCTACTTGATTCACAAATATGTTGTTTCTGAGTCAAGTATCTTCAATAATTGAAGCACGGTTGATTCAGTTTTCAACATCAGTTCTCATCACAACTCAACACAAAGTAAAACAATCTGTTTTTCTTGATGAAATGATCAAGAGGGTTTTTTATGTTTTACTGCCAGATCCAATAAGATAACACAGAAAAGAAGTATGTACATGGCATGTACATACTGATGACAAAAAAATACCCCAAAGAATAAAAAAACCCAGCTCCACAGATTAGTATGTATATTGAGTGATGAAGAAGTACATCAAAGACTCACAGAATTCCCACCTTGTGATGATTATCATCTTATCCCTTGTCTGACCTTATTCTGTATCAAGGAGCTCCTATTACTTTTTCCACTCAAGAATGTCAGTTTAAAATCCCTTCAATGCATTACCAAGCTAAATGTTAAGACCACACCAAGCAGCAGAATCATCTGAAGGTTTGTTTGAATTTTGGTAAGAATGTTTGGCAGTAAATATGAGTTTGTAACGTCAGTGAAAAAAAAAGCAAAAGTGTGTTGTTTTTCACATAATTTTAAACCTCTTAAAATAATGATCTAAATCTAGATCAATCAGATTATTTCTCTCCATACTAAAAGAGATAAACTGACAAGTTGAGAAGGCAATTGTGAGGTAATAGCATCAAGCATTGGGGTGACTTACTCTGTGGAATTGCCTAAATTCTCTCAATAGGGAGTTATAGACTCCTTTAAAGGATGATTAAGAGAATGTATGTTGACAAGCATCCACTTTGGAAACTGTTCTCTGGAGAGACACTTCTTTAACAATAATAACAGCACCCAATATACTCACTTTTTCTAATCTCCTACAAAAAGCTTCAGATTTTCCAAAAATGTACATTTCTGATACTTCCAATGCCCTTTCTCCTAGATGTTCTGAAGGCTTTTGCCTAGTTTCACGGAAGCATTTCTGATATTCTTTCAACAGACTTATGCATTCCTAAAATGTGAAGGAACAAACACCATATTTATTATGCTTATGGGTGAGGGACTAGAGTACTCAAACCAATTGACATTCCAAAGCCATTAGTTATCACTTAATCTGGTTTCAGTCAACAGGCAACAACAACTTAATTACAGTGTTTTTTTCAGTATCTGCAGAAAGTGTTTGCAACATATGAACGAACACAGAGCAGTACAGTACAGTAAACCAGAGAGTGGTGATGAATGGTGTTGCATCCAGCTGGCAGCCAGCTACTACTGGTGTCCCCAGGGATCAGTGTCAGGCCCAGCCCTATTTAATATCCTCATTGATGATCTGGATGGGGGGATTGAGTCCACCATCAGCCAATTTGCAGATCTGGGTGTCAGTGTCTATCTGCTGGAGGGTAGGAGGGCTCTGTAGAGGGACCTGACAGGCTGGATAAATGGGATAAATCCAACAATTCAAGGTTTAACAAGACCAAGTGCTGTGTCCTGCACTTTGGCGACAACAACCCCCTGCAGCACTGCAGGCTGAGGACAGAGTGGCTGGACATTGGCCAGGCAGAAAGGGACCTGGAGGTACTGACTGATGGCAGATTGAACATGAGCCAGCAGTGGAATCACATGGTCGGGAAGGCCAATGGCATCCTGGCCTCTGGCCAATGGTGTGGCCAGCAGAACTACAGAAGTGATTCTTCCCCCTTCTGTGCCTTTTGGGGAAGATAGGAACTCAGTAACTGAGGTCTGGAAAAGGAGAAGGTGGAAATTAAGTTAACATTGGCAACCACAGCTGCACATATTTTGCCATAGCATATTGCATTCACTTAATTTGTTCTCAATAGATCAGATGAAGAATGATCATCAGATGAAGAAGAGGAAGACTATCTTAACACTACCTTTCATGGTATGCCAAGGAAATCTTGTATGGAAAGGAACTGTTGTAACAAAGTCAGGATCTATTCAAATATCAATTTCCATGGTAGAGGAAGATGGTACCAAATCAAAGCTATACCCTCCTCTATAGCCCCTCTTCCTCAAGATGGAAAACTGGAATATTAATTCCTTGGCTGCACATAAAGCAAAGACGCCAATTCCAAGGTCAGTGACAGACCACACTGATCAAGATGAAGACATTGTAATTTCAACCATGCCCATGGGCTAAGAATTGGGAAAACTTTCAAAGCTTCATTAAATAAAAAAAGCCAAGGTGTGAAGCACTTTATACGATATGGACTTCCTTATGATATCAACAGGTTATCAATAGGTTTGAGATGTAAATAATGAAACATAAAAATACAAACGTTGATTTTTCCAATGACTACTGGTGTCTCCTGATCCCAGAGTCGATTCAAGCCAGCATCTGTAATGTAAGCTTTACATGTTGTGACCATTTGGTTTGTAACCTAGGGCAGACAAATGAAAAAAGTTTAACAGTGATTTTAACCTTAACAGTAAATTTGCCTGTTTCACAAAATCTAATAAAATTCTCATATAAATGTGTTAATACTATCTGATTTGGAATAAATTTCATTTTTGGAAAAAAACAAACACCCTATAAAAACTCTGAGAACACTCCCAGAAATATATGTAAGTCCCAGGACATATTTTTAAGTCCTGTAAGTTCAGTAATACATAAACACAGAATGTCATCAATCAAAATTCGAGAAAGAAAAGAATTTATTGAATTCCAACTATTCTTCACTTACATTGCTCTCTTTACACTTTGCAGCACTTATTTAAAGAGTGCCCTCCAAGAATTTTGTATCCTAGCAGTATGCCTTTACCTTGATTTCATGTGGCTATAAAAAGGAAAAACCATTCTTCTACTTCTCAACCACAAAATTCCAAAGTTAGTAATGACAGAGAGAGAGGAGTATGTACAGATATAGAAGACATACCACAGAGAACAGCTACAGGTAGACAATTTTTTTGTCTATTAAATAATATGAACAATTCAAAACAATTCTCCTGATGATGCTGTTTGGGTTTTGCCTTTTTTCTTTTATATGTTCTCTATATTCTTCACACATGTATTTGTAACTCTGTCACCTATTGTATTAGTAGCTAGTTTTTCCAGAACTTTTCCATGGCCTTTCCCTAAGCAGAAAGAAAAAGCAAATTCCAGAGCTCCAGGCCCTGGGAGGTACAAGGCCCCTGTGCCATCTTGGAACCAAGACTGAGAACAACTCTTCCAGATACATTCTCATGGACAAAGTACAACCAGTGCTGAAGGAGGGGCTCCAGAGAAGGGGCTTGACCTGGGGGAAAACTGCATCACCACTTTTCCTCCTAATTGGTACTTTTTATCTATTATGCTTATTTCCTGAAACCTAAAAATGTGCACTCATCCCTGTAGGGGTGAGCTTTTGTGGACATCTTTCCATAAATCCATCTGAAGGTCTTCATTAAAGATCCTCTTTTATATTACCTCCTTACTCAAATTATCTCAAGTTTCTTTTCCAGGTTGGGAAAAAGGCAACACTGACATGGGAGTACTGTAAAGCAGGTCTTAAGTACCCCTAACTGAAAAAAAGACTAAAAAGTGTCATACCAAAGGCAGCCTCAAACTTTAAGAAAATTACTGATGAAGTTGGAGATACGGTCACTTCTGATGATCATTAAATGGAAACAAACAGTAAATAGGGACCTTAAACAACTGGATTAAAATACAGATTTTCTTTTCCTTGCTATTTCAAGCATAGCTTCATGTAACCAGTTTGCTATTAGCCTTTGTAGTGAAATACTCACTCCCTTGGACCACTAAGTAATAGACAGTAGTAAGAGTCAATATACAAATGTTATATGTTACTAATTATATGGCAGGTAATATAATATACCTAATGTGATATATAGAAAACAGCCATAGCCATGAATAGATACAGATTCAAACGATCACATAATTCTTAATATCCTAGTTGAAATTGAAATGTAACAAAATTTTATGTTACATGCTGAACCCCATGGTGTAAGGAAACAAAAAAATGTGTCTGTGTAATGAGGGTCTACTGTGAATTTCCCCTAAATGTGTACTGCAGGTGTGTGGTTTAGTTATGAAGGATTTCTTCTCTATAAAACCATTATATAAACCATCTTTGCATGCAGAAAATATCCGGATTCCGCAAAAGACATTGGTTTAAAAACAAAGCCAGTCTTAATTTTCTCTTTAAGGAGGGAAAATTTATGATCTGAAATTCAATTAACTTTTCAAGTATGACTTGCTTTGGAAAACAGGAACCTTTTATCTTTCATGCTTTTTGGAGGAACAGCCTAGTCAGATTGACAGCCATCTGCCATTAGGTCTTCAAGGCTGAGAATAAGTGACTTTGTGGCTTCTGTGATTTAGGAAACAACTGATCAGATTAATTCAGATCAGAAGATTAATCAAGAATATTAAAAAATTAACACTGATGAACCAAGAACAAACAAAGTTCCTTTCAGAAGAGAACTCTGTAATCCAAGTTTAATCCTCTTGTGATCAAAAGAATTCTCTTCCTTTTCCATGCAGAACCTCACTATTTACTATCATTTTAAAATAAATGTTCAACTGATTTACACAAAATTAATTTTTCTTCTGAAAAGTCACACAATTTTTGTAATTATTATTTTATTAATAAACTTACCTTTATAAGCAATGATGTAATTCTCTCAGAAGTATTGTAATATTTTGAAATACGGTGAATCATTTCTACAGACTTGATCAAGTGTGGTATTCCCTGTGTCATTAATACCTCAAAGCAGAGTTTCAAGAAAATAATTACTTCCTATTCTTAGCAATTATGTTTCCCTTCTAAATTATATATTTCCTTAAGCACATAAATCAGTCTTTAAAATGTTGTCGCATTTTACCAAAAGTTTTCTTATGAAAAAAGACTAACCATGCTCAATAAAATTTCAAACATCAACTAACAAGAACAATAAACAGCTAAGTTTGATCATTGGCTAAGAAATCAGATTAAAGGTGTTACAAGACAAAATAATAGTAATATCCTATTGTGATGAACAAAATTCAATGCTGATTCAAAATGTAAAGGTTGCATTTTTTGGTGCAATAGGAAAATTTTTCTGACAGCAATTGTCTGTGATGGATACTTTTTTCCCCTTCAGGTAAGGCTGCTAATGTACTTTCATTGTGATAACAATCTTTACATAAAGTGTTTCATTCAGACACTTCAGAAAACTCATTAAACGACTGTCACAATGTTAGTTTCACTAACAAATGCCTAATTCCTTAAGTATCATATCAAACATCTAAATCTTTCACATATTTTGTGAAATCAATGTTAAAGTCATACTGTGGCATTACAAGTACTTAGTAGCTCAAACACTTCCACAGTATTCTGGTGGGGTGGGGAAAAAAAAAGAAAAACAAAGAGGTAAACCATTATAATTCCTTAACATTATCAGGGATTTGTCAAAATTGCAATTCAGAACATCAAGAAAGTAATTTTGGCTGTCACCCTTCAACGGAGAAGCCAAGCTCCTGTAATTAACTTTGAGTTGCAAACTCAAAGTCATACTGTGGATAGACATAAAAGGCATTTGCATTTAGCAAGAGTGTGATATAAATGCTATATAGTATAAAAACAACCATCTGTGTCCATATTGTTCATCACTAACACCACCCTTGAAACAGAATCAGGAAATTCTGAGTCTGTATGGTTTTTTTCAATCCTTGACAAAAAATAAAACCCTGAATACTGGACTGTGTAGAAGTTTCTCTGATACAAAGCCTCGATTTAAATGTTCAGTCTGAATTTTCATATTTTAACTTACTTCAACACCAATGTCACTGTGTGACACTGCATACACTAAATGTCATATTTTATGCACACACCAAATGTCATCATAAATCCACATGTATGCCATTCCTTATTCACTAATATATAAGAGTTGTCCATACCAGATACTAAATGCAACTCTACACAGAATGAAGGTCTGTTTAAAACAGGGATCTATTTAGCTTGGAAATCACTGTTTTTAAGCTGAACATCATAGAAATTCCTACCTAAATTAACCTGATTTCAAAAACATGATTAAACAGAAATTCATATGTATCCAAATTATTCCAGACTAAACAAAGAACTCTAATCAACTATCCTGTATTAGTAAAATCACAAAGTCTTCAATGGGTTTGCACCCACTAATGTGAGTTTTTATTTATGATACAAAGAATTTTATGTTCATAACACCTACGAAGTAGCTCATCATTATGGCCTGGTACCTGGCACCCTCTAGTGATACTTGAAGAGCTGAAGATAAACAGCTTAGTGACACTGCTTATCATGCTTGCCTCTTACACCATTCATGCAGAACTTCCTGACAGAGGGCTGGAAGTATATAGGACCAAAACATGAAGGACTCAAAAGCAAAGCAGAATGAGCACTATTTTTCTAGGGTATTTACTCCTTTCCTCCTATTCTGCAATAGGCATTAGAAAAATACACCTGTTGTAATAATTCATAGTTATTATACCAAATATAATCTATATGCTATCTTAAACTAGCACTGAATGGTGTACCTGGACAACCAATTGTCTGAATTCTGACTAGCAGGTACTTCTGCAAATAGAAGCAGATAATACTGTATTCTATATTAAAAAAAAAATGTTTTGCCCATTAAGGACCTCATAAGGTTTCACTATTTTCTATATAACTGAAATTTTGGTACTTTGGTTACAGTTATGTGATCTATGACATATATGGAAATTTTGTATTATAAAATATGTAGCTGGTTTAATTGCTTTTAAAAATAATACCAGCAGCAGGACTGTCTTATTAGAAAATCATATATATTTATGCTTATTTATTAAATACATATTTCAAAATACTATATTTTCTAAAATATATGATAAAAGAATGCTTCAACATTTAGCTTGACAAGCTTTTAGAAAAAAATCAGGAAAAACAGAAATGTAAATTTCAAAAAAAAAAATTACTTTTAAGTAAACATAAGCAAGGGAAAATGTATTTTGCTCTGGGATTTCTACATAAATACCTAAACTATGCATAAAGAATGGTGAAAGGCATACTTACAACATCAGTGCTATAAAGTGGTTGACAAACTTTTTCAAGTGTGCTTAGGTACTTCACATTATCCTTTGATTCATTTGCTGCATCTGTGATTCTACCATCTAATTCTTGCCATGACTAAAGGGAAAAAATACTGTGAAAATCTTCACACAGAGTAAACTATTTCTTTAACTTGCACTCACTTGCCAGAAGAAACTTTGGTCAATGAATTTTTAAGAGGGATTATCAAAGCAGGCAACAAAAGTTAATTTGTTGTATTTTTTACACATCTAATGTACTTTATGTTCATTTTTAGCTGTATCCCTCAAATGACTTGTTCTTTGTCTGGATACATTCAGCACACCAGCAACATATCTAAATTTTCCTCTTTTAATTCTCCTCAGCAAATCCCTCTTAGACAAAATAAAAATAAAAAACAAAACCAAACAATAACCTTTATAGTAAAAAACAGCATAAAAAAGAAAAAAATAATTACCTTTAGTACTTTAGATTGTGCAACTTTCAGAACATTAATAACAGCTTTACAGTTTTGTCCTTTGATCTGTTCAATAATAAAGTTCAATTTAGCAGACATGTATTTCCAGTTCTCCAGTTCCATCAGTGGACCTGAATCCTTAGCTTCTCTCCTTAACTGTTTGCTTTCAATCAGAACCTGCAATCCAATTGAATAAAAAAGTGAAATGTCTACTATAGCAAATAGACAAATCATTATAGAGAAGAAATTCTTTTGAGGAAACTCACTTAAAAAGGAACAAGCAGTTACTGAGACATGAAAATGGTTTGAATATGGAAAAGCTTTCTAACTCTGAATTGCATTCAATCATATTCTTAAACTGAAATTAAGGCAATTAATACATATGTTCAACTGCTGTCATACCCTGGGTGATTATCAGCATATACAGACAAGTCTTTAACCAGAACCTATGAATTGAAATGTACCAAATATAATTTGTCCAGAACTTTGAGAACTAGCTTAATAAAAGTATTAGATATCAGTCATAAATTTATCCATTTTTATGTTGATAAATGTACAGTCAGCTCTTTTTACATGTCTTTTACATTTTTATTCTATTGAGCTAAACACATTAAATATAGTATGCCTTACAAGTAGAGTATGTCCCTGCCTACACAGATTCATATTTTGGGGAATGAATATGAATATATCCACAGAGGATATATTCACAGAAGTCACAGAGACTTCCTTTTTTCATGGAAGTCTCAGACACTAATATCTTGCATAACTGAGACCTTACCATGCAAGACTTACACAGAATAAAGCATGCCCTGCTGGGCCTGATCAAAAATCTTTCTAAGAGCAGTACTTCCCACCACAAGTGGCAGCAGAAACTTAACAAAGCAATGTACAGTTAGGTATGCTCTATACACATATGTGGTCCTCATCAGTGTTATTAGTTTTGCAATCCTCCATTCTCTTCTTACTACTTGTGTAGTAAGTGCTCAGAAACTCTTCTTTTTGCTAGACTGTGAATTCCAAGGCATAAGGACTATCCACTGGACTTCACTCGTGCATGGAAACAGAGCACTTCTCTTCATTTGGGTGGGGATGCAGCCGAAGCCTTTGGCTAACTTCAGCCAAGTCTCACGTATAATTTATAAATATTTATCCATATTCATGACAAATTCATGTGTTAAAACAACAACTTACATATTCAATTTGTCTATACCATATCATAAGTATTTCCTCTAGCTGGTGAACCGTGTCATAATTGTCAGCTGCTGCAGTTATTTTATCAAAGGTCTGGAGTTCAGAAAAATTAATGTCATCTATTTTTTTCAACTCAACTGTTCCTTCAATGCTTGCTGCAGCACCTGAGAAAAGGGCAATTACAATATAGAACCAATTAAGACTTTAAAATAGATTTCCACGAGTCAAAGCAATTTAAATTTGAAAATATACTCATGCAGTCAGTGTTGTTTTAATATAATAACAATTTACTGCACTCATATAAAGCAGAAATATCTGATCTTAAATGCAGTGACACTCCTTAAAAGCAAAGTGTCACTATTTTTTTAAAGAAAATAATCCACCCATGTATATATTATGTGAGTAACTGATAATTTTATTTTTCCTTGCGGAATATGAAAAGTTCTTCATCTACACACTACTGCCTTTACATGGAAATCCTTAAGCAGAATTCCTCTAGTTTGTTTCCTAAATGCAATGCTTACCTCCTAAAAATGATATGTATTTCTTAATTGTTTCCACAAAATTCTGCTTCTCTTTTGTATCCTCTTTGGACTGACCTAAATTACCCCAATTACTTGTTTCAAGGATAGCAGGGAGAAAAACCTTTTCTAGTACATCTTTAACACCAGATAGGAGTCCATCAGAGGCATCCAAAACACCAAAGGTAATTTCCTGCAGTGTAAAAATATTATTGTTATCAAAGCAGTAACTTACACTAGAAACAGTATTGTAAGTTCAACACATTTTTATAAAAGCACTCCAATATGGCACACAAAACTTAAATTTAAGGAGAGAAAAATCACTACATAAGACATCTACAGTGTGCCCATAAGATAGCACTTTCAATAGAAAAGTCAATAATTATTTAATACCATTTTAATAAGCTGTCTGATTACACTTTTGTTACATCAGTTATTTATCTATCACACGGAGTCTGAAAAATTTTAAATGGTAGAAAAATGTCCTCACCCACAATTAGGTACTAATTCATGAATTACAAGTAGCAAAAAACTCTCTGAATGTTCTTATCTGAAATTAGATTAGAAGCAATTATCTGATTAAATATATATTTGATCCAAGTCAATTTTTTGAATCAAGTTAATTTTGTTTCTACTCTGCTAAACAAAACTTTACAAGGTCCAACTATTTCTAATATTCCAGTATTTAAAATGTTCTTCAAATAAGGAAGTATTAACATACATCATGTAACAAATTTCCTAGAACATAAATGTCCTTCCTTTATCCCTTCAGCATTTGGGATTAATTGTGAAAGTATCTGATGGAAAAGTAATATTTATGACCAATATTGAGGCCCTTGATAAACACAGAACTTGTATCTTCCTTCTAATAGTGTCTTTTTCTCTTTCACCTTCTTACCTCTCAAAAGGAATAGAATATCTTAATATGAAATATAAAGCATGTAAACTAACAAAGGATTTTCTGTCTGAAGAATTTGAAATAATACTAATTACAAGATACATATGTAAAACTAATAGTTATCAATTTACAGTCCCTTAAGCGCTGCCCAAATACTAAGACATGTAGCTGTGAACAATAATGAAGCCCACAGTTAGATAAGAATTTGTCTTGTAAAGCAGAAAATCTTATGCCACATAATTTACACAGGATAAATGTGTATTTTTGTATTTTATTTATCAAAACACATAAACCAGAAAGATACAGGTAAACTTTTTTTTTCTCCTGATATTTGCAATAATGTTTTCTCAGTGTTTCCTTGTTGTTTAGGGATTTTGATCACAATTAAAATACACTTAGCAGCTTTAACCTCTTGAAAAATACTAAGGAAAATGAGAAAATCGTGTTTATTTCTTTAACAAGAATCGTGTAAGACATTAAATTCACAAGTGTTTGCTGAAGCAATACAGCTCTTTGTTGTTTACCCAAAATGGAGAGCAAAGCAGTTAGCAGTAACTTCAGTTATGTGACAACAGTGAAAAAAATAACGGAACAAAAAATAGCTGCTTTTAGAGCTTTTAGTTTTTAAAATATATGAGAGAGTACCTCATGTATAGTTTTATCATTTATGGGTGTATCATTCTTATAGCGAATAAAATATAAGCAGAGTCCTTTTATCTTGTCTGGTGTCTTCTCCACATAAAATTGCAAAATTTTACTTCCTTTTTCAACACCTGGAATTATCCGACCACACTCTGAAAAGGAATTTCACAGGTATGACTCTTTTTGAAAATAAGGGTATTATAAAATGCTTACAATCAACACAAGGAAATAAATTTGAACATACAAATAATTTATTTTCTTCTTTTGTCAGAGAACAAAAACCAGCATAATTCATAACTGTAATTAATCACACTATTAGAAAACTACACCAAACGTATAATGTGTATCTTACAAATTTATTTGGGTACACTGCAATGCCCCGAAAAGGGAATTTGCTCAGGCCCATAGTTCTGAAACAATTTGCTGGTGACTGAGGTACTTTATTTTCATTTAGCCTACCTAAAAAGATGTCAGGTCTAAGTGAGAAAATAGAGACTACGAGACAGCCTCAGGTCCTCTGTGGATATATTCCTAGGCAATTTGATAGCTCAAAATAAATAAGTAACAGAAAAATTAATGAATCATTAGGGATTTCAGACATTACATTCTAATTCTCTACCACGCTTGTGGAACCTGAAAATTTTCAAATATTTATAATAAATGAAAATTCAGAGACAGGTTTTCTGAAAGTGCTTTCTAATGAACTGCAGGTAAAACTCACAACCAATTCAGTATTTCAGGATAACACTTTATAGTCTTTCTTCCAGGAATGGCAAAAATTGAGATTTATTTTTTTCCTAAACAATTTGACTTGAAGCAAGCATTTAAAATACGAATTTTCAGTCATCAGAGCAAAAGGTTGCAAAATTCTGAACAAGTTAAAGCAGATTTTACTGTGAGAAACCTCAAACAAAATGAACAATAGAATGCACTGTTACACGTGCCTGTATCATTATTGCTACACATTTACCTGCTCCTCGTGCATCTCCTTCTTGATAGAAAATTTTTAATGATTTTCTCCCTCCCTTGGCAAAAAAGGAATCAAAGGGGTCGAACTGTTAAATCAAAGAGTGAAAACATGTTACTCAGAATATTTTTATGTGCCTTTAAGATGTGCAAAACTAATTTGACCATACTAAAAAGTTTTGTTGGCTTGCAATGTTTATTCTCAAATAGAGTGAGAAGATAGGCAGTGTCCAACTGAAGGACTCAGCCATGGTAGTGAGATCTCCTGTTTCCTCCAATCACAAAAAAAAGGGTCAGGAGTTTAGCAAGCATGTGTGAAGATGCATCACCTCTTTAGGGACAAAGGATACACTTGTGGTATATTTCTTTTGAGCATGGGGTTTTTTTCCCCACAATAAACAAACACTAAAGCTGAATCAGAACAGTGATGGGAAAATGAGTGACACCCAGGTGAACAGAATTTAAAGCCACTCTTGTGAGAAGAAAACATTGCATGAAAATAAAAGCAGTAAACGCAAGCCAGCTCTAGAAGTGCATTTCACTTTTGTTAACAGCACTAGTGAACAAGGTTAAAACAGAGAAAAATACATTAAAAAACCCCACCCCCAAAATAGTGAAAGAAATAATTGTTAAAGTGCTGAAAGTGCAGTGACAAAAAGCAGGGGAAAAAATCACTACTACAAGAAGCACTCCAGATTCTGAGGAAGAGGAGGATAAACAGTAACTTTGGGTTTCTATGATTCTACACAGAATGTGTGAGCTGTCCCCACAGCTGCTGATCCTGCAGAGAGCTTCTGTTTCAAGTGCATGTGGTTCTCACACTCACTGTGTGAATATATATGCAGGCTAACACTAACTCATGGATATCAAAGACATATGTTTATGGGTATTTATTACATGACAATTTGTTGAGGGACAATGTTGATGCAGCCCCAACAACCTAAATTGTTTATAAATAAACTAAAATTGGGAGCAGGAAAATATTCAAGCACAAAAAATTTTCAGATGGTCCTGGTGGCAGCCAAAAAAACCCCAACACAACCCTATCAAACCCAAACAAAAATAAACAAACAAGAAAACTCAAATCAAAACCAAATACAAAAAAACCCTCTAAAGAACCCAAAATTTCTAAATTTCTCAATTTTACTAGGATTAGTCAAACGTGGTATAGAACAGCAGTTACAGATGAAATCAGAATGATTTAAAACCATATATTATTTAGCAAATGTAAAAAAGAGACAACACTTAGCACACCTCTATGTTGTGTAAGCAGAAAAAAGAAACAAACGAGGCTGAGTACATTTTATGATATAAAAATATCAATAAACAAACGAAACCCCAACAAATTCGGATTAAGGCTAAATTTTGCTTGTAAGTGTAGAATGGAAGTTCTAAGAATTGATTTGTTTTATCAAAGGAGATATTACCTGGCTGAGTTTTAAATGCTAAGTCAAATCTGTCTTAACAGACAAAAATAACACCAATCAGATGCAACAAGAGTCAAATAACAGCAATGCAATCAAGAGAAGTCATACCTTTTCCCAACAGCCACACTGAGTTTTGATAATCTACTAAAAGTACAGTTTAACTGTTTCCTCCTGTTTGTTTAATCACTTTGAAACAGCATGAAAGACAAGACCAAACACCCAAAAATAATGAAAACTTTTATAAGTTCCATGGGTTTGAGACCCATACACCCTACAAACCCACTTAACCCAATCTTTCAAACATCCAAACACAAATAAAGTGCTCAAAACTGAAATTGCTTAGTGGGTCTTTCAAATATTTTCACAGTATTTAAAGGGTGCGGGATTAATCTTCCTTCTTATTACTAACAACATGCTAATTTTCAAAATGCTCCCATAAGCTACACATTTCTGCAGAATCTTTCAAATTCCAGTGAGAACTTGCCTAATGAAGAAAAGTGATCATAATTAGAACATGATGTCCTGGGTTATGGAACCAAAAATGTGTATCCTATTTCATTTCCTGAAAGCAGTTGGGGGGATTTTTTTTTAATTTTATTTTTTAAATTTTTTTTTGGGGCCAGCTGTTAAAACCAGGTGGGGCATTGTTTCTTATCTCTTTCCTGTCCTCCCTCCACGGGGATATTTTTCTGCTAATGGCCCATTAACACCTCCCCAAACTAACACATCCCCAGACTATACCCTCCCCAAAGCAGTACATGCCACATTACATCATCCCATTGGGAGATGCTCCACCCAGTGAGGGGAGCCAACCATTCCTACCTGGATAAAACTGAGCCACAGGAACGAGAAGGCATCCAGCTTCACCTGATTCCTGGAGGAAGACTGGACCCTCTTCTCACCACCACTGGACCCCTTCTCATCACTACCTGGACCCTTGCTCTACAGGATCATCTCTACTCCACCAGAACCACCTCTGCCCCTCCAGGAGGACTCACTTTTGGACTGTTTCCAACACCCTGACCCACAGGGTGTCAGGTTGTAGCCCTGACTCTGTCAGGGTTTCTAGGATTGTTGTTTGTTTGGTTGGTTGGTTGGGTGGGTTTTTTTCTACTACATTTGTATTGTTAATATTCCTAGTAAAGAACTATTATTCCTATTCCCAAATCTTTGCCTGAAAGCCCTTAATTGCAAAATTATAATTTGGCGGGGGGTGAGAGGTTTACATTCCCCATTCTAAGGGAAACTCCAGCTTTCCCTGGCAGATACCTGTCTTTCCAAACCAAGACACATGATAAAGTCAGTCTGAGATGGATAAAGCCATTTGAAACTGGTAGATGTGAAAAGAAATCCTTTGGTCAAAATAACAGCAGTATTTATGTTGAGGTAAGAAAGACAAAAAAGCCACAAAAAAAACCCCCTTGAGGATATTTGCAAATCTGCCAGAAAACTTAGCTGAAAGTCAGGTATCCTTTAGATTGATTGTGTGCCTTAGTAATCACATTTTCTGGCAGAAACAATCAAAATGATGGAGAACACTTCCTATCAAAGGGGTAATCTGCTACATATTTTAACTAATAATTTAAATCAACAGGCATACAGAACCAACTCACCGTAGGGATGTCCAACATCATTTCTTCCACAATTGCTACGTCTAAGCCTGCAATGGCACCGAGAACTTCAAATATGTATTTATATAAAGCATTAACTTTTGCTCTTCGATCTTCTCTTGCTCTTTCGTATTGAACCTAAAACATTAAACAAGACTTTGAAGCTAAAAATACACAAAGTAATCACAACAATGACCTGACTTGCAACTAATGCTGAAATCTACTGTCTTGTGTTTACGGCTGCAAAATGCCCTAATATTTAAAAATACCTAAATTTTCAGAGGCCAACAGAAGAAGAAGCTATTAAGTACTATTATAAGATGTAAAGTCAAATCTGAGGATATGTCAAGGAAAAACAAACATTAAGAATACTACAGTAAGATTTTAAGATTTTTATGGGACATTAACTGGTTTTCTTGTTCATGATCAAAATTTCAATGTATTAAATTAATACAGAAAGGTTAAAACATAAATAATAAAATAGAATATATATATAATATATATTATATAATATAAAAATATATAAATATATATTATATATAAAATAATATATAATATAAAATATAAATAATATATATTATATACAATATAAGTCATATCTATATTTTATATATATAAAATATAATATATATTTTTATAAAAATATAAAATTATAAAAAATAAAGTATCTAGAGTGGGTAAATATTTGCAGGAACCAAACTAAGAACAGATTTGCTTCAATATAAATTATAATAGCAGTTAATATCTCCTGATTCCAACCTCTACTCCTTTAAAGTACTAAAATATTATAAACATAGGAGAAAAGACTCACTTTCTGCCAGAAATAATTTAAACAAATATAGTTTAATAGTTTAAACAAAAACAACAACAGCAAAAAATATTTAAACTAATGATTAACATAAACTGAATTTAATAATCTGAGGAAAGAACCAGAAACTTATAACCTTTTTTGTTTTGAAACTTTGCAGGCTTGGAACTCCACTAGGGCGGTAAAACTTCGTCAAACTTTGACTTCTAAAAGAACGAGACTCTTGCGAAGAGGAAACGCTCCCCATTCGCTGAGAAAGGTGAGGAGATCTGGGTACATCTGATCCAGCGGTTGAACCTTTTCTAGGATTTTTTTGTACCCCCTCCATTCTAAAATACGAAATTTGAAAAGAGAAGATTATGTTTATAACAATCCAGACATTTCAAGTACACGTTTTCCAGAAGCATACAAAACTGACTTTTCAGGTACATAAATTAAATAGTCTCAACAAATTCTCTTCCAGTTCTTTAAAAGCTAGACATTTATATACATTTTTATGATAGGCTACAAATGTTAAGATGAAGACTGAGAAGTTTTTAAAAACAATTTTTCATATGCGTACATTTTGTAAAGTGATTGCCTCTCTATATAACAAATATGTTTTAAAATATAAATAATTTCAGTGCACATCTGATTACAGAGAAACAGAAACGGTTTCAAATACAAACAACTTCTTTAAGTTTTAGTTTCTAAAATATATACCCAAATTCAGCAGCTGAGCTCACAAAAAGACTTGCACACACAGAAATCGCAATTCTGCTCAGTGTACTATTACAATAAAGATCAAGATAATTATCAAGAATTCCTTAGTCGTTCATATGAAGCCTAAGGGCAGCCTATCACTGCTCTAACAGTGTCATACACTCTCTGAAACTATTACTTGATTTGGGAAATAAAACTCAAAGGTGATGCTGACATGAAAAGCAACACATGAAAAGCAACACCTGGTAGTACATCACTAGCTTCTGATTTTTGCCCATGTGACAGGTGACAAATTAGCTGATGTTCTATGGTTTTAGGCATGCAATCACCTGCTATAGAAGGTGTTCATCTCTTTCTTGAAGTAAACATACCACAAAAAAAAAAACCCAAAAAACAAATTTAGGAAAGACACACACGCACAGAGGAAAAAAAAAAAAAAAAAAAAGGAAAAAAAGAATACTTTTCCTCCGTGTTTTTTATGATGTCTCTGTGACTACAAGGTTAGCAGTGGTACTTTCCTCCTTGATTATTCCACTCAAGTGGAATAGGTGGGATGGTAATTTCCTTGCCTTTTAACTGGTTTGCTTTTAGCTAATACTTTCCCCTAAAGAACAAGATCAGAGAGGTGAGGTTCATACAGCTTTCTTTAAAAAACCCACGAAGATTGCATTGTGTCCTGGCATCGTCCCTGGCTCTTCAAAATCCATACACAAGATACCTGGTGACTCATGACATTCTCACACTTTTCAAAAACCTGCATGAGCTTCACCTACCCACCTCTCCCGGCTGGAATAACAAACTTGTTTTTATGTCAAAAACTCCTTTCCTTCCCTCCAGGATGCCCCAAACCTTCTCTACAGGACCCGTTCATTCAAGGAAAGTAGGTCTGGCTTCCAGCGTGCATCATCTTAGGAGGGTTGAAGGAGGATTAGAGAGAGGGAAGGAGAAGTGGCGGATTCCTAAGCACTAAGCATTGGGAATACAGCCTTTTGGCTTGTGAAAAACAACGTTTCACCTTTTTATATTAATTTATAAGTTTAATAAAAATAAAATAAAAATAGAATAAAAATAGACAATAAAGGAGAAAAAAAACCAAAGCTCCTTTCGGCCGAGGTGCTGATTCCAACAACATCAGCACACCGTCTCTTCTCAGATCCTTTGTTTTAAGGACTTCTGTGTTACATATTTAAATGAGCTAATACATGATTCAAATATTCATTTTTGGTTTCAAGACTTCCCTTAATTACAATTTTTCTGTGTGGCCTTGCTAAGTCTAGACAGAGGCAGTAAATCTTTCTTCTTCAACAAGGCTCAGTTGTTCCTTATCTTCAGGAATTCCAGCTGGCCCTCCTGTCTTCTATCTCTTTGAGGAATTAAAAAAAAAACAAAAACAAAAACAAAAACACGAGAACAACAACCCCATCTCTACTTTGTTACAATCTAAGAATATTTATCTATTACAATTTTTTAAAATTCTATTAAAAAAAGAAACATGCAATATAACTTTCCCATATTATACATAAAGCAATCTGCTTGTTATATGCGAAAAGCCAACTCCAAAATATGCATTCATAACAGGCTCTCTCCTGCAAAGCTGAGCTGCCTTAGCCTGCACTTGAGCTTTGACAAGAGAGATGCAGGCGAAGATGCTCACCCACCTGGCCGGAGCTGTGTCTCCTCACAAGGCGAGCAGCGAGGCGCCAGCGGCGCTCCCCTCAGCGGGCAGGCTCCGCCGGTGTGGCGGAGGGGCCGGGGCAGGGCTGGTACCGGTACCGGTACCGGCTCCAACGCCCGCCCGGCAGCCGCGGGGCTCAGGGGCCGCTGCCGGCGCCCGCCCGCCCGCCCTGTCCGCGCGCTGCCGGCCAAAATTCGATCCCCAGAATCCGAACCGCCGTGCCACCGTAAAGGGCTCGTGTCCCTGGGAACCGCTTGCCCGCGCGGCTGGTGTGGTTAAATGTGCCTGTGGAAGTTACTGGAGTAACGCAGACTGAGCTCTGCGCTGCCAAAGTGCTTTGCTCTCGGTTATAAAACGTGTGGAATTTTTTTTTTTTGGTTTTTTTTTTTTTTTTTTTTTTTTTTTTTTTTTTTTTTTTTTTTTTTTACCGCATAGAGTATTCAATCCTGGTTTTCGTTCTGCGTTTCTGAGAGAAATATTATCACTCTTAGGCCTGAAATGATATTTTTATACTAAAGGACAGTGCATAGCTCCAGAGGGCACAGAGAGGACTGAAAGGGGGTCTCATCAACGTGTATGAATATCTGATGGGGAGGGTGGGAGAGGAGTGCCAAGAGGATGTTTCCAGGCTCTTCTCTGTGGTGCCAAGAAATAGGATAAGGGATGAAAAGCAGAAAGTGATGTACAGGAAGTTCCACCTGAATATGAGGAAGTTCTTAATGTGAGGGTGACTGAGCCCTGCCTGGAACAGATTGTCCAGAGAAGTTGTGGAGTGCCTCTAACTAGAGATATTCAAAAACCATCTGGACACAATCCATGTACCCTGGGATAACACTGCGTGAGCAGAGCGATTGGAATAGATCCACTGTGGTCCCTTCCAATGTGCCCAATTCTGTACTTCTGTGGCAAATGCTACTTGAAATCTTTTCCAAACACCTGGAGGCAAAAGCAGAAATCAACCCCTGTCGATACTAAACCAAGGCTGCCATAAGTATGATAACTAGGCAAGGCCAGGATTGCCAAAGAGCCTGATACTGCCAGGGCTTAGAAAAGCATCACCATTCCAGTGGAGCTGGGTTATCAGCTGTGTCTGCTCTGGCACTGGTGTGGTACCCTCAGCCTCCCGAGGGATGCGTTGTCAGGTCACTGTAGGGGATCCTCACTTTCATGCCACACTCCAGCTAAGTAATGCCACAGCCAGGGAAGCTCCTTCCTTTTGGTACTTACACTGCCCTGAACGCAGGTTCGTTATCTGTGCAGCATCAATTCACACACTGAGGCAAGATACTCCTGGTTTTTATTCCGGTTTGCTCCAAGTAGAGAGCTGGGTGGCAATGCACAAAATGCTGGTTCCCCAATAATCAAAACTTTACAGTATTTATAAATTTCAATGAACAAAGGCATCACCTTCATTGGTTACAAATTACATAACTTTGCTATTAATTGGTGCTCAACCCTGTATTTGCTAGCTATACTTTTCACTTCTAAAGCTAGTCCACAGATGCAATTCTTCCTTCCATTTGAGTCTGGGGTCTGTTTTGAGCAGGTGGTCAATGAGTCAGTGGTCGTGATTGCCCATTGCCGGATTATCTTTTTCCCACTTACTGCTCAGTTTTGTTGACTTCACTCTTAATGGCTCTCGTCCAGACAGCCCATTCATCTGGGGCTGTCTTCTCTTTTCCTTAAAACAGGAGATCAGCCAAGCAGACGACGTTGACAATGTAGTTGCTTAATCATAACCGTGCAGATACAACTACTGACCAACAGCATAACAAAATCTGAACAGTTTGATTCAGCGCTTGAGGGGCTTGCTGTGAGTTAGGGATGAACTGGTAGAGCTCGATCTGATCCCACACCCCCGCAGCGCTTCTCGGGCATCCTTGCGAGGGAGCTGCCCGACCGACGGTGGGGTGGGACGGGCCACCTTCCCGCCTCCTCCTCCTCCTCCCCTTCCTCCTCCTCCTCTCCGCCCTCCTCTCCCGCCATGGCGTCCCCCGCGGAGCTCAGCGGGCTGACGGACGAGGCAGCCTACGGCGCCTGCTCGGAGCCGGATGCCAGCACCAAGGTGGGGTGCCTAGGGCTGGCGGGCGCGCCTCGGGGCTGTGGCGCCCGCTCCTCCCCGGTCCCCTCACGACGCCTCAGCGGGCGGACGTGCGGGGCATGGGGGCCGGTATGGGGCCGGGCCGGGGCCCGGCAAGGGGCAGCGAAGTGTGGCCGGGCACGGAGCTGCCCTGGCGGCATGTCTGTCGGGCAGCCCGGCGGGTTTCGGGTCGCGGCGAGGGGCGGACGGGCTGGGCCGGTCCCTGTGAGCCCCCGAACCCCGCGGGGCGCCCTCGGCCGGGCCTGGCCTGGCTCTGAGCGAGCGCTCCGGGCGCTTCGGCCAGTCCCTACCCGGGCCGCACAAAAAAATCCGTCAAAACGCCCGCAACCTTTTTGCTTTTTATTAGCAGAACCTTGTAAATTTTGGGGGATATTTTTTCCCCGTTACTTCTATCAACTGTTCTGCCACTCAATTTTTATCCACTTGGTCGCTCACAAGCCTCTTGGTATATAGTTACCCTGGGGCTTCAAGAAAATATCCATACAAAGTTGTAGGCCGTTTTTGCTGCCGAGATATAATCAAGCTTGACAGAAGTTCAATTCATGTCCCATGAAATAATAATAAAAAAAATTAGGAGTCTAGGAGGAACAATATTGAATATTCATGTGTGCTGTGCTTGTATGTGAAGTTGTTCATGTGTGCGACAGCCCCATAAAAGAATAATAAATATAAGGACATCGTTTTTTGATGCATCTAATAATACATATTGAATGATACCACTCATGGGTTTATTTGTTTTAAACATTGCGTTACAAAGACACTTATTTAGCACAAGTCTGTGTAGAATCAGGACAAAAGGTTTTATTTACATTTAATGTACTTCTCTTTGTTACTTCTGAGCCTGCTGGTTTTAGAGTCATTACTAACTGGCATCTTTGTTAATACTCATAATTCAATTCTAGCTGATATATAAAGAATAAACCTTTTTTCCCCACAGGATTTCATGTTTCAGCAGACAATGTTAAGAGTAAAGGATCCTAAGAAGTCATTGGATTTTTATACAAGGGTACTTGGAATGACGTGAGTAGAATTTATATGCCGTGATATGTTTGGGGTTTTTTTCTGTTCTGAAAAGAATTTTTTTTTTTTGGATGTAATTATACTAGTTGGTCCAACTACATAAACAATGCTGGCCCATCAGCTGATGCTCAGTTGAGCAGTCTGGCAGTGAGCTGTAGATGCCTAAGCTGCAAATGAGCTAATATTGGCCTAGAAATTTCTTTTTTTCTTAAATAGGTCATTAATTATCAGAGTACAACTTGCTTACTTCCTCTTCACTGAGCCTGCAGCTAAGTGGTAACTTCTATGACTATGTTTATAATGAGGAGTCATTGTTAAAAATCTTGAAATTAATTTTTTTCTGCTAGTTCTCAGAGGTGGCTTATGACTGCCTCCAGTCACATAAGAGCAAGGCAATAGAGGGTGAAGAAAAAGTCCAGGCTCAGTCTTTTGGAGAAGGGTTTTGGGAGCCAGATGCCATGTAGTATGTAGTACATGTAGCTTAACACGTTTATGCTGGGGCTTTTTGTGCATTCTTAGCATTTGAGTTATTTCAAAACAAAATACTATGTTTTTAAGCATCTTGAAATGAGTCCAGACTAAAGTAAAATAAATTACTTCCACTGTATTGAAAATGTGTGAAAATAAAAATTAAATACCTTGTCAAAAAGAAATTAGAATAATTTTGCATACCTGCTTGTTCCAGTTAAATGTCCTACATAAAAACATATGCTTCATGTATTTTTAATTGATTAAATTATCACGTGTGAAAGGGATTTTTATCATTATAGCTAGGTATTGAAACTGCAAATGTATTTCATCTAAAGGTATGTTTGCTGTGTTCTTAAACTTTGTCTGGTACCAGTGAGCTCTCTAGAATAAGTAAGATTCAGAGTAGATCTTTTTATTCCTTGGTGAAATTTTAAAGTGGTTAAAGGTTTTCCTATGAAAACACAGTCAAGTAACAGAGTGACAACCTGAAGATGCAAGCCTTTGTACTGACTTTTCTACTCAGTTACTGGTAGTTTGGTTTTTAAACATCTGATTCTTTTAAATTTTGTGGGTTTGCAATGTGTTCTGGAGTATTTTTATTTGATAGTTTAAAATGTAGTTATTTTAAGGTGTGGATTAAAGATGAGCAAAAATTCATGGAAGTAATTTTTCCATAGGGGGAACATCTTGGTGTATTTGCAAGCTACCTGACTACCCTTTTAAGTTACTATTTCAAAATTGTTGCTGTTTAGACTGCTTCAAAAATTTGACTTTCCTACTATGAAGTTCTCGCTGTATTTCCTGGGGTATGAGGATAAAAACGATATCCCGAAAGATAAAGCTGAGAGAACACCTTGGACCTTCTCTAGGAAAGCTACACTGGAACTGACACAGTAAGTATTTACATAAAGAGAGATGACTCTTAGCTAACAGTGATTGAACAGTATTGGATAAGTGTGAATCCCATTAGATTGAATAAAACATTTAATCATTACTGTGGATACATTTTCACTGTCATACATCCTTACAATATATCCGGGACTGGATACTTGGAAAGGTTAATCTTCCTCTTTCAGAGCTCTATCAAACTGCTAGATGAGCATTAATATGAAGCAGTACTTGCTATATTTTATTTGTATGCCATCTTGGTAAGTAATTTAGGGAAGCCCAACATGGCTAGAACTTTCTTTGGATCCCCAAAGCATCCTAATAATGGGTAACAATTGCTTCTGGAATCTAATCTAAAGGGGTATTAAGTCAAAACATATGCTTCCTGTAAACAGGACAATTTGGTTAATGCTACTAATCATTATAATTGTGCAGAGACAAACTCCCAAATGGTGTCTTACTTAACTCCAGGACCTGCTGCCCTCACTTGTTGTTCCCCAGTCATGGACAGATAAATTCATTGTGCAGCAAAATCTTCTCTCTAATCTGAATGAGACAGGAGTATTTCAGACTCATTCAAATGTAAGCCCTAAATAATTGTGAAGGAATGTGAACATGACTGGATTAGACCATCCCTGGAGCCCATGACTAGGGAAGATCTTTCAGCCAACAGCTGAAATTCTCTGGTTTCTTAGGAAAAACAACTTACTGTCCCCAAGGAAACGGAACATTTAGGATTTGTTAATTTTAATGCTTTTCTTCATATGTAATATTTACTTCTTACAGCAACTGGGGCACTGAAAATGACGACAGTCAGTCTTATCACAATGGCAATTCAGATCCCCGAGGATTTGGTAGGTCTTTAGTCTTGTGTTTATAGTTTTTAAGCTTTGAAATAAAATGTACTAACTCTTGGAAAGAAGGGAACTTGCCTTTCATCCTTTATCTCTCTTCTTTCAACATGTATACTGTGAAAAATGGTGAAAATAAATGAACCAATGTGTTTCAGAATAATGAGCCATGGTTACACCCTTTATCAAGAATCTAATCCTTTGGCAAGCAAACACGTGCTAATTGTAACTAGTGAGTGAAGAACATCAGTTGTGCCTGTGTCTTAGATTACCATGGTGTTTAAACTGATTTAATCTTGGCTTTCCACAGTATAATCCACTAGTTACTGGTTTTAAGGTAGAAGGACAATTCCATTTGTCTGTAGCACTGAGGATATTACTTGTGTGCCTTGATCTGATACTTTGAATGCTTGAAAGGTCACTGCTGTGAAATAAGTTTCACACTCGATCCAGCCACTTGACATTTAAAGCTCCTGAATTGATTTGTGAGCTCCGTCTTTGCATAGCACTAGTGTCAGTCTCTGCAAAAACAGTGTTAATGATAAACTCCATGTACTGTTAAACAGAGCAAATACAACAAAATCATGTTATGGAGCTGGGCTTCAAGGAGGAAAATAACTGATATAACAGTTTGATTGAAAATTTACTTTTCCCTGCTCTAAATAAAGTTCTTATCTAAACAACCTTAGATACTTCAACTCTAGCATTCATATTTAAAAGGCATTATCAAAAGACAACTCTTTGAAGAAGAGTAATGTTAATACCCAAAATGCTCTTCTTTTTGGACCTTTTTCTTAAATATAGTCATAGCTTATGTGAAATACAGCATGAAATACTAAACAAACTTTTTTTCACAGGACACTCAGCAATACTTACAATGCACTTCACTCTTTCTACCTTCTTGCACAGGACACATTGGAATTGCTGTTCCTGATGTCTATAAAGCTTGTAAGAGGTTTGAAGAACTAGGAGTGAAATTTGTGAAGAAACCAGATGATGGTAAGTCTTAATCAGAAATGCAAGCAATTTTTTCCCTTGGTTTTAGTATGTTCTGTCTAGGAGATCTTCCTGGAAAGCTGGGTAATGTGTTGCTAGGAGTTGCCACTGCTTAGAGGTTTCAAGAACCAGTTACCCCTGTACCCCCTTATAGAGTGGGCAAAACTGGCAATAGATCCATCTCAGTAACAATAATACATCAGTCTGCTATGAGCCTTCTGTATGCAGCCTGAGCTTCAGTAAAATTCACATTCTCTGTTGGTGGCATAGTTGGTGTGTCATGTATACTGCTGCCTGGAGTTGTTACAGAATTTACTGTAACGTGGATCAAATTCACATGGTACATCTGCTTGGTTCTTGTCTTAGGAAAATAAGTCAGAAACCTTATAGTTACCACCCATTTAAACTGAGTCATTCTTGACTTTTCTGGCTATTTTCATGTAAATCCACCTAACACCTACTGTACAACCTACTAGTTATTATATTTTTAACTGTTCTGTCAGCTTTGGTAGGAGTAGCCCCATTAGTCTGTATCATAATTGACTTGCATAATGTACAGCACAAATGTCTAGAGAGTATATAAGCAAAGAATGCCTATGTGAAAATAGCCCAAAATGCAGAAGTGGTGAGAAGTCTTGCATTTTTCAGCTGGATTCTCTTTCATAAAAAGACCTCATGAGATTTTTAGGACTGATGCAGTCAAAACCAGACATGTACTGCTAGTAATTGGAAAGAGATTTAAATAATTTTCATCTTAGTCATTGTGTTCTCAGCTGAAGCAAAAAAAAAAAAATAGCTGAAAACTTAACTTGATTTCTTGAATTAAGAATAGATCTTGGTATTTCTAGCATTTTAGAGTTTCTGAGCCTTTTTTAATTTGTCCATTTGTTAAACCCTGAGAAGCTTGAAATGAGAGTTGCTGACCTAGAGCTGTGCAGTGGTAGGAATGAAAGTGCATAGAAGAACAAGCTTAGACTATAAATGGAGGGAATGACAAGAAAGAAATCCTGAAGCAGACAAGGGGTGGGGGCAGAACAAAAGCTCTTCTTTAAAATTCAGAAACAAAATTGATGCAGCAAATGCCAAGGAGGAGAAAGAAGTTTTGGGCTTCACATTGTTTGCAGAGCAGGCTAAGAGATCAAGCATGGGGTTTATTTTCCTGCCTTACTGTTCAAACATCTTATTTTCTCAGTTGTTTTTGTGATTAGAATATATTAAAAGCTGGGCTGGTTCTGTTACAGCAAATAACTTAATGGAGCAAGTATAACTACAAGTGTGTGGTTAACACTTTAAAGATAACACGTAAAGCTGTGCTCTCCTGGTGTACTGTTGGAAACAACTTTTGGGGACTCTGTTTTCATGAATAATGTGTTTTCCAGCAGTAAAATTTGTAACAATCCTACATTTCTCTGCTTTATGAAGTGATGCAGAAGCATACTGTAAACAACATCAGGGATAAAAATGTTACAGTAAGATTTCAGTGTGGAGTCAGGAATGATGGGAGGTGAACAGGGCAGAGGAGCACAGGATTTTATACTGCAAAGCCAGTTCAAGAAAATATATCAAAACATCCCCAGGACACAAAAATATTTTTCTGAATTTTGAGGATGAACACTTATGGGGGGGCATATGCAAAAACTTCAATCAACAAAGTATGGAATACCAAAGAGTGTTAACTACAGCTTCATTGAGAGTAGGATTGACAGTTTAGCATACAAAAATCTAATGCTGATTAAAAGCTAATCTGGATGTTTTTAGAATTATCTGTCTAAATTTGAACTAATTCTCATGCAAAAGGAAAAAAGGAAAATCTTTTTAAAGTAGTTATAATTGACATTTAGAACCAGTCATGTAGTCTTAATGTTATCTTTTCTTCTTCTTCTTCTTTTTTTTTTTTTTTTTTTTTTTTTTTTTTTTTTTTTTCCTAATAGGTAAAATGAAAGGACTTGCATTTGTTCAGGATCCTGATGGCTACTGGATTGAAATTTTGAATCCTAACCACATGGTGACTCTCACTTAGTTCTGGTGAAGTACATTGTATAAGAGAGGCCCACTTTCTGACTCCTGGAGAAAATCTTTAACAGTGTTTGTGAAATTTGCTTAATAGAGAGGAATCAATCACATTCAGTCTCCTTCAAAGCTGTCCCCTGGGACCTCACTTGGATTCCTTTTTTCTTGTCCTGTGATGCCATTGCAAATTGTTTCCAGTTAGGAGTACTCAATTATTTTCTGGAAGAGCACTTAAACAGATTCTCCTCTTGAACATTCATTATGTTGATACTTCAATAAACACTGTCAAAAGATATGTGACCAGAAACCCACTGCATCTCACACTGATTAGATTTAAACTAACAACAAGAACAAATCTGGTGTTAATACTGATGAGCATCAACGAGGAGGCAAAAAGAAACTTCAGTATATTTTTTCATGAAGTCAAAAGATCCTGAAGACTTCATGTCCTGTCTTGTATACTAAAAAATAAAATGTCAGGCCAATTTTGACTGGAGTAGTAGCATGCTTATAAAAATCATAATCTTAATTACATTATTCCAGGCAAAACTCTTTCAAGGAGCAGCCCTAAAGAGTCTTGCAAAAAGAAATTTTATAGAGGCAATAAATATGTATGGCAGAAAGAATTCAGTCTTTCAGTTCCACTTCTGACTGCTGATTGACAGCCAAAAAAGGTCTCATAGTTGCTAACTCACAGACACCTTTGTCTCTTTCAACACTGGAAAGAAACTTGCTCATCATTTTTGTTTCAGTGGAAGCCTGGGGCTATATTTGACCTAAATGCTCTGTATATTCTGCCTTAGGAAATTAATGAAAAAGAGTATCTGAAACAACAGTTTCCTACTACTAGACATTTGAGCTGCCCTCCCAAAACAAGTGATGGTACCTACCTGCAAGCAGCAGGAAAACATGTAGCATTTCCATGTGTTACACAAATTATTTGATTTTATGCAGTTTTATGCTGTAAACAGTGTAAATGATGAGAAGTTCTGAAATCCTTTTTTTTCTTCCAAGAAGGAAAGAAAAAACCCTCTGCCTTGTCTTACTCTGGTTAGAGTAGCACCTAACTTCTTCAGTTATGTGGCTGTCACATAATGTGTAGTGTAACCAAAGGGTAACAAATAGTATAATGGCATTGCAATTCACTTCTCAATAAAGCATTGGTGAAAACAACAAAAAAATTTTAAAGCATGATGACCTGTTGCTTTGCTCATTGTTGGGTTCTAGATGACTGAAAGGCTCACTGTTCTGCTTTGAGGAGTCTGCTTTGAATCATTGTACTCAGCAGTGAAACTTCCCGTGGTCCTTTCCTGTGGGCTCTTCAGAGACCTCACTGGTCCACCTCTCATATTTCTCCTGGACAACCTCAGGAACCCAATCAGTTGCTTGGTGCTGGCCAGTGCCAAAGGGAGCTGGTCACCTGAAAACTGGGTGAGGCACTACTCCAGCTCCTGCTGCTGTGTGCAGGACCCAGGCAGTGGAAGGACCCTGAATGAGCGCCCATGTGAGCAGAAAAGCCACACTATGAAAAGCCAGTGTCCACAAAGGAGACTCAGGAGTCCTGCAGCTTTATTTGAATAAAGGGAGAGAGTTCACTGGGGCACACGCTGAACCTGGGAGGGCACAGCCTCCTTTTATAAACAGCCAGGCACATGTTGCCCTCCTTCTTTCCTCATTGGCTGAGGTACTAGGAAGGTACAGCCTTCCAGAACTGCCTACCGCATTATTTCCTCCTCAACCATTTAATTTCCCCCCAAAGTTCAGAAACTCAGGCTTGTGCATACCCATTTTTTCTGTGTCAGGAGTCAAACTGCCTGGGCTCTGTAACAAACCTGCAGCTTGAAGTTGGTAGAGACATTAAGGAGTATTTCCAGGGCGTTAACAGCCATACCCTTACCTGTGGAATTGTTTGGAAAGCCATTAGCATGCATCTTTCCTATCATGTAGTCCAGTGGATAACTACATAGGTAGGAGCAGGCTATGCTAATGCTTCTCTGCTTAGTAATCAAATTTACTCTAAGCGTGTTGGCTAATCTTGTGACACTTGTGTTCTTTATGTGCTTGACTAAGTGTAGACATGCTAGATTATGAGGTAATAAAGAGGAAACTAGTAAAAAAAAAAACACTGGCAGCTACAAACTAGTTACAGCACTATCATGAAGTGGGCAAAGTGTGGGTTTGGGTTTTTTTTGAAAAAAAAAAAGTTACTGCTGCTTGTCATACTGAGAACTAATTTAAATCAATATTCGTAGATAGGAAATTCAAGAATAAACTACAGAAAAAACTTAATGGCAAGTCTTTTAACCTGCAACAATACTAAAATATTTTAGACGTAGAAAACCTTTTGGAATTATTTTACTTTCTCACTGATTACAGGCCACTATTTCTACTTCTTCCAAGGAAGGCTTCTTTTCTGCTAAATAAAGCATAGAATTACACAGCGTGTAGTGCTTTGCCTCTCGGAGGGCTTAAATATAGCTTCATGCAGTGCAGCAGAAGTCATTCCCGCGGCTAGGCAGCGCCAGGCCCGCATTCCCCATTCCCGCTGCGAGAGGCCCTCCTGACGCAGGAAAGCGGGACACGCACCGAAGGGCAGGAGCTACGCACGCAGCTACCAGGGGAACAGGGATTCTGAATGCAGCCAAGGAGCAGCGGAGAGGGAGGTTAAACTCCAGTCGCTGTTCCCCAGTCCCCGCCGGCGCTCGCAGGGCGGAGCAGGAAAGGCGCGGCGGCGGCGGCGGCGCTCCCGCGGCGCGGCGGGACCCACGCCCGCCTCACACGCAGGCCGCTGCTGCCCGGTGACGTCAGCGCGCCGCCGCGTGACGTATGGACGGCGGCGGGGCGGGGGGAGGAGGCCTCGGCGGCGGCGGGGCCGGTGAGTCCCGCGGGCGGGAGGGGCGCGGCGGTCGCGGCCCCGAGGCCGAGCGGGGTGCCGAGGCTGCCCGGGGTACCCAGGTGCTGCCGTCGGCGGCTCCCGTCGGGCGCGGGCGGAGCGACCCGGGGCGGGCCGGGGGAGCGCCGCCGTCCGGGGCAGGCGCGGGGCGCGTTTGGCGGGGAAGCGATTTCACCTGAAGCGCCTTTCTGTGGAGGCGAGGGAGGGGCGGCCGAGCGGGCTGGGGTCGCCTCCCCCGGCGCCTCCCGAGCTGAGGGTCGGTGGCGGCCCGGGCTACCCCGGGCGCGACCTTGGGCGCATCGCCGGCTCCGGCCGCCGTCTGTGCTCCGCGCCCGCCTCACCTGCCGCCCCCTCGTCCTGCCCCTGGCTGCCTGCTCAAGGCCCTGCTCTGGCCATCTCATTCGAATTTTATTTTCTTAAAACATATAAGTTCGGCGTTTTGACGCTCTCGCAGTACTCAATGTTTTCCTCGCTGCTTTGGTGTCGTAGTAGTTTAACCGCTCTGCAAGTTACGCACTACTGTGATTCATTGAAATTGCTCTTAACTTAGACGGCGTATCAGACTTAAGGAAAAAAACCAAACAAACTACTTGATGTTAACTTGTTAGCAATCTGCTGGTGATCTCGCTAGCCGGGTAATGCCCTTTGCTCATGTTTTTAAATCGTAGCACACAGCCCTTCTTAAAGTCCTGTGCTGGAATCATTTAAGTTTCTACGTGTTTTAGGATTTCATTTGAGCCTGCTCACAAAGCAGGTGTATTTGATGTGTCTTCTGTTACAAATCTGTGAATCAGGTGCTTGAACTGTTGGGTTGAGATGTTTGCTCAAATTTAATGAAGAAAGACCCCAAGAATTTTCATTAATGGCTTTTCATGAAAATGGCTTTTTTATATTTTGATAACATAGGCCAATTTGATAACATGCATTACTTACAGGGAAAATACTTACATATTACATTTTGATCTTCAAAAACCAGGGGACTTTCTTTGTCAAAAGCCTGGATTTGATTTGCAGGATTAAGGTATGGTTACTTTCTAGTTCATGAGACTACCTAAAAATATTTTTTTTCTACTTTCTGTTCCTTGGTTGTCTTAAATATATCCCATAAAGAAAATTAGAGTGACCCTTATGGGAGAATTCATAGATCAAGGTATCATCTCTTTAGCAAATTAAGTACAGTTTATTTTTCTTCCTGGAAAGTTTGATGGGAAGGTTGACAATAATTTATACTTGTTGAGAAAGACTCGTTATGTTGGTTATGTATTTAAGCAAGTCAAGCCTCTATATTTTTCTATTTCCCGATCCTACAGTTTTGTTTTGGTTTCCTGTTTAAAAAAAGGCTGGTGGAATAGGAGAGTCTGCAACTGCCTTAAGTTTTGTGAAAAAAACAACCCCAAAAAAACCCAAAAAACCCCCAAAACAAACAAACAAACAAAACCCAAACCAAACAAAAAAAACCCAAACCAAACCAACCAACCAAACAAACAAAAAAAAACCCAAAAAAACCAAAACCCACCAACAAAACCCAAACAGAAACCACAAAACTTTAGCTAGGCAAGAACACTTGGAGAATTTTGTCTGTGTAGGGGATAAAGCATGTGTGATACGGTTTGCATGGACCTGGTTTAATTTTGACACCCATGTGAGAAAATGGTGTTTTCAGGGACATTAATGCTGTAGCAAAAATGTCAGGAAGGAATTTTTGGGCTTCTAATGAATATGGCACCATGTTGCTGTCTCCTGTGATGGTTAAAAATATGAATGGTCGAAAATAAATTACAATGACTGCAAACAGAAGTACTCTTCCTGTGTTCTAATGTTTTTAGACGTTTTCCCATTAAATTGAAGGTTTTTAAAAGAATTTATTTCTGCAGAAAGTTGACTTGAGAGGTGCGCATCTCTCTCACATTTGTCATGAGGCTTTGTGCTCACAGTTTCTGATGGTGTGTCTTTCATGCATTGTTCCAGGAGATGGTCCAGTTGTTGCTGTGCAGCTGGATGTTGCTGAATGAGGTTTCTGTGAGCCTGCTGTTCAGTCTCTCCGTTGTTCAGAATGGCAAAGAACCCTAATTTCCCGGAAGCGGGGAATCTGCCTACAGGCTACCCTCACTGCAGGGCTTCAGACAGCTTCGCTGGTGAGTGCACCCGGTGTGTTTGCTTGAGATTTTAATGGTTTTGTTGTGTGCAGTTTTAACCAGGTCAATTCTAAGCGTGTGTTAGTAAATTATCTGCACTAAGTATGTTGTTCTTTGTACTTAGCTAAACTTACTCCTTCTCTTCTGTGACAGGAAGGAGTCTGAGCAGAATGTAAAATGTTAGCGCTACAGCATTTAAGTGACAGGAATGTGTTTGCAGATGAGCAGGGCATAACTTCCCATATGCTTTGAGTCAAAACATTTTTTGGTACTAAATTGCTGTTCAGAATGCTGTGATTGGATGGTGTGGTTAGTTGCCATTAATGTTACCATCTGCTTTCCTTTTAATCCCTTCGCAACAGAAGGGTTGGAGATGAGACTTGGAAGTTCTGTGAATTGCATTTACTTGTTCTTTCATATTCTCTATTTATAAAGTGGTAGCGGTTGGTTATGTTGTTTCTAATTTTGGCTACAAAGTATCAAAACTTGCTTGGTTTGGGTGGGTTTTTTTTTCCCTTCATTGCAATTTTCATTCAGGTTCGATTTTGTTATTGCTACTCAGAAGTACAAAGGAGCTACTGCAAAACCAAAGTATTTACACCCTGAATGTTGGAGTATTTACTGGAAATTTCTTTTTCCCGAGATTATATTTTTATAAAAAGACATATGTATATCCATTGAAAATATAAAAATTATTTGAACCAGTGGTATGTTTGTACAGTAGTGTTGCTGTTACACCTACCATGTTCTGGGAAATCTGTGGTAATAGAAATTGAAACAAAAGTATTATCTTGCTGGAATTTATTTATAATATATGAAGTAATTATGAAGTAATGAATTACAAAAAATTGAAATACTGCTCAAGTGCCATCCAATCAACTGAGAACCAATTTTTATATAAAAAAGGCAGTGTAAAAGAATTACATTTAAGAAAATTCTCTTTGTGTATTTCTGATTAAAGTATTAGCTTGCTAGGTACAAACAAGAGGATGTAGGAATTAGTTGTTTTAAGGGTATGAAATTATTTGCTCAGTGTTTATAATCTAGACTTATTTCATGAAAAAGTTAATTCTAACAATAATCTATTTACTTGCATTTGTTTCTAAAGTTTTGATAGAGCTATCAGTTATGTAAGCTTTTTTTTTGCTCATATTATATAAAATTTTTCTTCAAATAATTCATGATTAATTTCTTGTATTCAATTTTCTACACCTGGTAGGAAAAGCACACTTGCATGTTTCGTTGAAGCAGCGCTGTTTTTAGGGGATTCTTGGGTCTAAATGTCTAAGTGTTGGGTCTAAGTGTTGGTCTAAACGAGGGAGGGAAGAGACTGAATGCTGATCTTTCATTGCAGCTCAGAGCCATTCAGAAAGGATGTCCTTGTTGTTGTTCTGCATTTCCTAGGTCATGTTTTTGTACCCCATAACATGTTCCAGGTTACCTGCTGAGTAGAAATACAGGAAAGCAAAAGCTTGGAGGGGGTGGTTGTTTCTCCAGGCACAGCACACGTTATGTAGTACTGCATGCTGCCTTATGTCATAACGACTTGGCTGCCTTTTTCACATGCTCACTGTTGAAGATGGCCATCAAATAGGGAGACTTTTAGTGGGGTCAGAGAAGTGGTTTGTAGGCCTTAGGACTTAATAAATGCCTTTTCAGATTATTGCAGTTCTAATGGTGCCTCAAAATCACCGAGAAGGCTGTTTTGTTTCTTTATTTCTGTGTCATGCCCAAAGCTGCAGCAGCTGACTCCTGCAGCAGTTAATTAGCTCTGAATACTTCCTGGAAATAGGTTATGGTGCTGGCAACAGGCTTATAAATGGCATGTTCTTTGGCTGCCAGAAGTGTCAGCACCTGTATTCTCTGGAAAGGTGACGTTCTTTGATATGTTGATGATAGAAAATGCCAGAGGGAGCTTCAGGAAGGGTTTTGCCCAAATTCTTAGCAGCATCCATCTTTTTTTTAATCATAAATAATGCTTTCGAATGGCAACTAGAAAAAGACATGTTTAGCTATACAGGAAAGCTGTGAGCTCATAGCAACTTTGTACAGCTGAAGAGGTTGTTAAGTTTTACTTCCTCAAACAAGAAATGTACAGATTGCTTCAAGGTGGCCTGAATTTTTACCATTAATTAATCCAGCCTAGGAAGATACAAAGTTATGTATTATTTGGTTCTATATTTTGAAGGCAAGGCTGTCTCACTGGTCTTCTTGATATGAAAAATCCACAATACAGACAAAACTTATTTAGGAAATCTGTACTAGTGGACAATGGATGAGTTGGTATGTTTCTTCTATGGTTGTGCCCATAGAACACAGAAAAGGCATGAGCATGGGTTTGTAAAGGTGCTGGTGCCCATCACTTTGGGTCATTCAAGCCTTTGAAAGGCCTCCTCAGCTTGTAGCCATCATCTGAGTCCTGTATTTCCTGTGCTCAGCAGATTTGTGTTTGAAAGTGATGATTTAGAATAGTACGTGGAACCAGCAATTTGGAGAGCATTAAATATCAGAAGAAATTTGCCTTGCTGCTTACACACAGGGTGATGTATAAATTTCTACTTTCATTGCTTTCTGTTGTTCAGCATCTCAATGTTCATAAGGACTGGGCATCCTTGGGTCACTAGCAACTGTTCCCACTTCAGACTTTGCCCACTTATATACACTGATATTTGTTTAGACAGAAGTTTATGTACTCTTGAGAGGGAAGTGTGCTTTTGATTTTATTTGTTTATTTAACCTTAAATAGAAACAGTTTCCCTTGAGCTTTTCACCTTATTGGCACGTGACAACATCCGCAGCTAGTGAAAGCAAAGTTAATGTGCAGCTGGTGGCATTCCCTTGTCTTCACTACTTTTACAGCCTCTCAGCTTTATTCAGACAGTAATTGTTCTTGTTTTTTAAAGACAGGAGTGTATTCAGGAAACAAAGAAGTAGAATGTAGTAAAAAAGTTAAAATAAAAATAGATTTTAAAATTAAAATGTGCCAATATTTGTACATGGATGAAGTATCATGAATCAGCTTCCCTAATCAATAAATGTTTAAACTAGCAGAAGAGAGATAATACAGAGTTCCTTGATGATGTGTAACTCACATGTAGTTGGTTTGCCTAACTATTGCAAATGAAGATCAACAACAGCAATTATGGGTGTGGTGTGGAAGTCTCTAAGGAGTACAGAGACCTGAGATTGCAGCTGAGTAACAAATAGCAAATACATGTTTTTGTATCCTCCCTCAGTGTAATAAAAAGTTCTCTATTTTGAGGACATTTCAATTTTACCATTGTCTATAAACTCTCAAACAAGTATGTTGTAGTAAGAGATATTGCTGGTGCAAACAGATATTGCTGGGCTGATGTAAGTTAATCTTGCTTGTTAGAAAGTAAATCTTTCTGGAAGTGTATGTAGCATAAATCTAAATTGTCTTAACTAATTGTACATTACCCAGTGCAAGTGTAAAAACAGTCTGTTATTATGAAAACCTAGAAATTAATTTGCTTTCATGTCAGGATAAAAGAATGACTATACAGTGTTCTGTGTTCCGGGTATCTTGGCCAGTGTTGCTGGTTCTGTGCTCTAGTGGCTGCACAGGCACACGGCTTCTAATTCAAGTAGCTGAGACAGCCAGTGGAAACCTGGGCTTTGTTCTCCTTTGTGCTGTGATCTATTATTGATTTAGTATGCTGTATTTTTCTTAAATTTTATTTTCTATTTCTATCACTTTTTTTAGTTTCCTTTGAAGGTCTTTGGGACTGTGTTTCCACAGTTTCTTGATTTTGGGTAAAGCATTGCCATGTGTTAAAATGCAAATAATAATTAACCCCAAGTGTATCTGTTTGGGGTTTTTTTACATATTTTCTCATTCTATTTTTACAGTAGAACCTAAAGGTGTATTTCTGTCATGAATATTTGACTTGAAGGATTTATGTGTTTGGTGCGTGCAGTGTATGGCCTCATCACTTTCTTGGTTCTTGTCATACACCACTTTTCTCCAGCACTTGGTATCTGCCCATTTTCAAAAGTGGCTGTAACTGGAGCAGGGAAGATGTCTCTAAAGAGATAGATGGTCATTATCTGAAACAATCAACCTCTTCTTAAAGAAAACAGTAGAAGCCAGTACAAGATCTAAATTCACTTTTGGGTGCTCTTGCCATTGAGACTACAGAAAGCCTCTGTTGCCAAAATAAACCAAAACCATGAAAAGCTAAAACCTGTTGTGAATGAAGAAGAAACAAAAAAAATCCGTAGAGATATGACTAATGCATTTATCTATATTGTACATTAGTGGGCAATCTCCTGATTTTATGACTGAGAGGTATTAGGGACTTTGTTTTCATATATATGTATATATGTAAGGGAACAGGAAGTCATCAAGAAAACTGAATGTTAAGAGTAAGAAAATTGAATTGTACATTGTAAAGCTTTTCTCTGACAGACTTTGTTATTTATTAAAAGTTATCCTGATTGTTTATTGTCTCCCAATTCCAAAAAGTTGACTAGAGTCCTGCAAAAACAGTTTTCATTTTTCACTGATTCTAGTACAGACTGCAGAGTTAAGACTAAGCTTAATTGGTCACATTGCTTATTTCTATTTTGTGTGTGTGCATTTTAATTCAGATAAAATTGCTTTCTAATGGTTACATGATGTAAAATAGTTTAATTTTTCATTCCCTTTGTTGGAAACTTTTAAATAAATGGATTGACTGAGTGACATTTCAGATGACAATTCTCTGAAATACTTAGCTAGAATCGTTGGTGCCAGCTGTGTTGAGTCTGGTTGAAAATGAGCTTTTCATAGAAAACCTCTTGGTTTAATTTTTCTTGTAATACATGATTACTTAGCTAAGTCACTTTTTCATTATTGCAGTTATGCCTCCTATTCTTAACTTTTTTTTTTTTGCTCTCTATAACACTGCTTGTTTCCTTTCTCCTTTAGGCTACCAGTATCACCATCCCTCCAAGATGAGTAACAGCCACCCGCTCCGTCCGTACACGGCTGTGGGGGAGATCGACCACGTTCACATCCTGTCCGAGCACATCGGTGCTCTAATGAACGGGGAGGAATACAGTGATGTCACCTTCATTGTGGAAAAGAAGCGTTTTCCGGCACACAGAGTCATCCTGGCTGCTAGGTGCCATTATTTCAGGTGAAGTGAGGCTTTTTGTCAGCTTCACAGGAAATTTTTATGCAGATGAGATAAACGCTGTTTCCCTATGAACTTTTCAGGGTGTAATCATCTGTCCATTGAGTGTGACCTTTTCTTTGTGAATGTTTCCCAGCACATCAAATCATTGTGTTCAAATAGAAAAAGATAAATACCATGTCACAGTGTTATTCTTTTGACCTTCATTAAATTGGATTTGGAAAGTAGTTTGACAAATTCAAGAGAAAGAGAACTTGGGAACAGGAAAGTACTACTGCAAAGTTGTTTTGATTTCCCAGAGTATAAATTGTGTGTTTCTGTGGAATATACTCAGATAGCAAGTTTCATTTTGATGAATTGGAATTGAGAAGAGGTTTAGCTGACATAGACTAGAATATGTATTTTAAAACTAGGAATAATACTAATCCGCGGGGGGGGTTTAAGAGCTGGACATTTTTCAGTAGAAATGCATTTAATATTCCCGTGAATTTTGTCAGAGGGATAAGCTACTAACTAAACTAAACTCCCTTCCTTATAGAGCGTTATTGTATGGAGGAATGAGAGAATCTCAGCCTGAAGCAGAAATTCCTCTTCAGGACACCACTGCAGAAGCATTTACCATGCTGTTGAAATATATTTACACTGGTCGTGCTACACTACGAGATGAGAAAGAAGAGGTTCTTCTTGACTTCCTAAGCCTGGCACATAAATACGGATTCCCAGAACTGGAGGATTCCACCTCTGAATATCTTTGCACAATACTTAATATTCAGAATGTCTGTATGACTTTTGATGTTGCCAGTCTTTATTCTCTTCCCAAATTAACTTTTATGTGCTGTATGTTCATGGATAGGAATGCCCAAGAGGTGCTCTCCAGCGAAGGCTTCCTGTCACTTTCTAAGGTATATCTTTTGTTTGCACTTTTATTTTTTTTTTCTCCAGGACTGTTAATTTTAATGGTAATACAATTTTATGATGGAATACTAATGGGGCACCAATTAAAAACTTCTATTAGCTCATAGTTATTTTACACTTGTGAAACTGTGATGGTTGGAAATGTTCAAGACAAGCTGAACTGAAAATTCTGGCAATCTGTTGTGAATTCTTTAGGTATTGACCAGTCAGTATAGCTAAATATAGCATATCTAATGGAGTGTTCTAAAAGATGGCAGCAGGCAATCTAATTTTGTCTTATTTCATCTGTTCCTGGTTTAATACAATTTGCCTTCTGAATGCTGCAGAGGGGAAGTCAAATATAGACTTAAATGTGACAGGACATACTTTGTTCTATTAATTCCTTGATATTGGCTTCATCAGTGATGGGTAGTTTTCTGCTGGGTAAACGAAAGCATTCTGGAAATTACTGTGATTTATTTTGCTGACTTGTCTGTGTGTTCTGAACTTGGTGGTGTGGTTTTGGTTTTTTGTGGGTTGTTTTTGGTTTTGGTTTTTTTGTTGTTGTTGTTGTTGGGGTTTTTTGTGTTTTTTTTTTTTTTTTTTGTTTGTTTGTTTTGGTGGAGGTTTTTTTTGTTTTTTCGGGTTTTTTTTTTTGTTAGATGCATAAATATTTGTGACTGAGTCAGGCTGCTCCATGAAGTTGAAATTTTGCACTTACTCTGGAGGGGTCTTTGGGCTGGACAAAATAGTGATTTCAATAGTGTTTTCAAGTAGCGTTCACATGAAGCAGCTGAGCACCTTGAATGAATGGTGCTTTAATTGGGGGGGTTTAAAGTGTTTTTTCTTAGGGGAAAAGCTGTGAAGGGTCTATTCCTTGAAAGTGTGTATAACACTGCTGTTAAGTTACTGGTTGTATAAAGAAAAAAGATTTTTTTTCTCTCTCTCTACTTTGTCATGTGCAGTTTGTTAAATCTGAGCTCTGAGAGCACATTATCAATAAAAAAACAAGCACACATCATTCATCAGAAGTTCACACTTCGAGGTCTTTGGCATAGCCAGTCCTGGTATATATGAGAGATCTTTCCTTTTTCTAGGCAAGCTCCTGATTATTCTGCTAGCTAAGGGAAAGTCAAAAAGCTATTTGATTATTTTTGTTCTCATTTTGCAGTCAGTGGCTTTTTACATAAATAAGAGCCACTGGAGTTTTTACCTGTTGATTCTTAGTTGGTAGCAAAAGACAGAAAGATTGTGATGGGGTAGAAATCCTAAGTAGTTAAGAATGGTTAAAAAAAGTGGTTCCAAGAAAGACTTTTTTTTCTCATCAGAGAAAAAGTTGCATCAGAGAACTTAGGTTGCTCTTAAAGCAACCTATGTTTAAAGGAGTATTTTGAACTATACTGCCAAGTCCCCAAATCTCTTGTAATATTCCAAAGAAATTTGAAATACTGAATGGTATTATATTGATTTGATTAGTTCTCTACATTTCTTCTAGTGATTTTGTAATATTGCCTATTATTTTGGTCATGAGTTCTGTAATTCTTGCATAACTAGAACAAGCTACAATTTCAGGGAGTCACCCCTTTAGAGATATTTTTAATAGTTACAAGCTAAAATAGCCATTAATTTTTGCCATGTTTGAATTTCGCTTGATTAAAAAAAATAAAATTCAATTTAATTTCTGTTTATTTAGGGGGTATATTTTTTTTGTTCTTATTTCTCTTTTCCAGGCTGCTCTTCTAAGTATTGTACTGAGAGACTCATTTGCAGCTCCCGAAAAGGACATTTTCCAAGCTTTGATGAACTGGTGCAAACATAACCCCAAGGAAAACCATGCTGAAATCATGCAAGCAGTACGTTTGCCACTAATGAGCCTAACAGAACTGCTGAATGTTGTAAGACCTTCTGGATTGTTGTCACCTGATGCCATCCTCGATGCCATTAAGATTCGTTCCGAGAGTCGCGACATGGACCTCAACTACAGGGGCATGTTGAGTAAGCATCACGTTTTGTGTTTGTTTCCTTCTCCTTTAGTGACTGTGGTTGTCTGTCTGGAGGATATGGTGAATTTGTGCTTTGGGTTTTCATCTGTTACTGTGTGTTATAAAAGGTTTGCAGTATGAAACATCTTGTTACGTAACTGTTCATGCCGTTTTTATTTCTCAATATTAGTTAATTGTTTTTTTGCTTAGTATCTCAGATATTGCTCAAACATGAATGTAATACCATTTTCCTGGAGGAAGTGGTAATTTAATAGAAGAAGTTCTACAAAATCATTGAAAATAAAAATGAATGGGCTGTGAGATACATGATATTTGATTGGTTTTATTTTGGTAGTGACTCGTTTTCTACTTCATAAACATTTTCATAATTTCTCCACTGCTTGTGGCTTTTCTCTTTACGTGCTTGTCTAAGTAGTTTAAACAAGTCTCTGAAGTCATTTTAATGGAAGCCTAAAAGGTGTAAGAAGCCTTGTGTTTGACTTTTTTCTGTCCTCTCTATTAATTCAAGAAGAGTATCTAACACTCAAGCTTTAAAAAGATATTGTTAGCCATCTAAGGAGTGAGTTTGACCCACAGAAAAGAAAAAAGTTAAATGTTCTTTAACAGTCTGCACTGTATTCTCAGTCATGCATGATGAGTCCTGAAAATTACTGCTATCTTAGAATTGCATATTCTCTTTGTTCTCCTGTAGAAGTTACAGTTATTAATGTTTAAACATTTGAGTTTAATATTAGGATATTGTAAAAGCCTTGTCATGCAAGACATTCTGTTGACACTGCAGTAGATAAATCTGAATAAGTCAAATGGTCTTTTCTGGCTTCTTTACCTGGATATTTATCTCTACAATAAAATTGTCCTAATCACAGCTTTTTGGAGAGTGGAATTTCTTTGTTGTTTTAGTACTCATTCAGGATCTTGAAACTTCTTCTATTTGTGGCAGTGTTGACGACCACTTACCACTTGAAATTCTGTTCTTTAGATGTCAAAATTTTAACACCCTGTTAAGGTTCATACTTCTGTTGTCAACGTGCCTGAAAAGTTTGGGGTAGCTTTTCATCATTGAGTTTTCAGATCATGTTTTCTGGGATGTCTGCTCAAACAAGGCTAAAAATGTCTTTTGAAGAGGCTAGTTTACAGCGTATTGTTCTGTTGTTGAAGTTAGGGATCATTATTCCCAGTTAGCTTGAAGGAAGCTGTTCCTAGGACACAGGCTTATTACTGTGAAATGGTGGCATAAAAAACTTGTTTTCCATGTGAATTCAAAGCCCAAGTAGCCAGAAGTTTCCCATTTCACTTGAGTTCATTTAGCTTTGCAAGGTACTGGAAGCTTGTAGAGCTGTCAAAGGAGCGTATATGGCTTCAGTGCTGTATTCACCACTCTGCAAATTCAGGATGCATCTTGAACATTTGATACATTTCTTGTGCATTTAAGTTTCTTCCATTTAAGGGGAACAAAAAAAAAAGATAAAAGCCAAACCAAAAGTGAGCAAGAGTTGACAGGTGCAACAGAATTCTATAAAATCGGGAAGGAGACTGAGAATATAGCTGCTACATAAATTATCACAGCTTTATTACCATAAAGGAGATACCAAATAAAATTGAGGATGCCAGGTTTTTTTAATGCCTTTTTTTTGTCTTTTTAATCTTCTTTTCTTTTTCCTTTTTTTTTTTTTCCCTAGAGCCTGTGTTTGTGGCCAAGAAATGATACTAGTGATAAACCTTTGGTCTGATGTAATAGAGTTGATATTCAGAACATCTAATTTGCAGTGTGAGAGTGCAAAATTTAAGCAATTATTTCTTTTCTTCCTAGTACCAGGGGAGAACATTGCAACAATGAAGTATGGAGCACAAGTTGTAAAAGGGGAGCTGAAGTCTGCTCTGTTGGATGGAGATACTCAGAACTACGACCTGGATCATGGATTCTCTCGACACCCGATCAACGACGACTGCCGGTCGGGAATTGAGATTAAACTGGGCCAGCCCTCGATAATCAACCACATACGAATTCTGCTGTGGGACAGAGACAGTCGGTAGGTGCCAAGGTGACATAAAAAGGGAAAAAGTAATGCATTTTGTGCTGGAGATGATGTAACAGTGCAAACTATAAATTAAGTGTTTTATACAAATATCGTGATAGTGTTGGAGGTGACAATTGCAAGGTTTATGTGGAAACAACCTGATTTTTAAATGTAATTTTGGTTCCTTACACACCAGATCATATTTAGAGATGTTAAACTACGTTAAAGTATTTAAATATTTTTTACATATTTGCATTTCAAACATTAAAACATTTTTTTGTTCCAATTTTTTTCAATATATCAAAACAGTTAAAAAATGGCACACTTTGACAATAAGATTGGACTTGATCTTGGAGGTCTTTTCCAGCCTAAATGATTCTGTGATTCAGTAATTCAGAGATAATAAAATTTATTTAGAATGTGAATTACCAACTGACTACAGTAGTTATTAGAAGCCACTTCATGGTTAGATTGCTGAAATATGAATTGTCATAGATGCCATAGCCAGTTGTTACTGAGCTACTTTAGATTATTATGGAATGTATGAAAATTCAAATTAGGCTCATTTGAACAGACTGCTGAAGTAGAAAAATTGCAAGGTTCTTTTTATCTGACAAATTTAATATATTAATTTTGTAACTTCACATGACAAAGATCTCACAGTTCAATAGATCAGCAGGTATTCATAAACTGTTAAAAACAATAAAACAAGCTATTTAAACATTTATTAAATACTTTATAACCTGTCCGATAAAGGATTAATGTTTTTTTTTTCCAGGCTCACAGTTTGGCATTGTAAAACAGTTGCATTTTTCTTTTTTAGCTAAGCTATGTTATTCTAGAACAGGCTTATATAAAAGTTTGAGTTAGGGTGGGGTTTTTTGTAAATTTAAATCAAATTTTAAATATGAGTTAGTTATTAATAATTAAAAACCAATGTAATTAATTTTAACGGTTTAACTGTTTCAAGGAAGTTCTGCTTCCGTTCAACTGAAACTTGTTTTGCTTCTATATCTTTTGTAAAGATCAAAAGTAGATCTTTGAAGGTATAAGGAACTGCTTTGTATAATACTACACTAGTTGTGCCAGAAGATCAGCCAATTTTATGAACCAATTATTATCCAACTTCATAAAATCTGAAACAATATTAGAGATATATTAATAATGAGTTCTCTAGCAATGTTTAGAGAACTCATACAACTGGTAAAAAGCCTCTCATCTGCAGGGCATAAATTTGCTACTGGCGAAGCTCTGGGTAAGAATATTCTCCTTGGGACAACTTCTTACAAAGTTATCTGTTGCTTGGTGTCTTGTGCTTCATCTGAAATTTGCAGAACAAACTATTATTGCTGGCAGAATATCTGACAAGGTGGATCTCTAGAGATTTTGTCTTTATAAAATACTGAAGGCTCAACGGTTTAAGATCTAGTTTCTGTGTCGTGCTGATTTTTATTTTTTTTAAATCATCCTGATTTCTGTAGAAATTGTGCTGTTGGGCTTTCTTTTGCTTCCCAACAGGTGTAGTACTGGATTTAGCACTGCCTGTCCTGTGCAAGGCCAGGAGTTGGACGTTGATCACCCTAGGGGTTCCCTTCTAATTCAGGATATTCTGTGATTTTCTGTTCTATGAATTGTCAAGCTTTTTTCCCTCCAGTAGCTCAGCTATCTAAGATAAAGGGAAATGGAGACATTTGGAGTACTTTGTCCATTTTTGGGCTCCTCAGTATAAGAGGAGTGAGACTGACCTGGAGTGAGTTCAGCAGGACACCAAGATGAGGGCTTGAGCACATAAGAACCTGGTGTTTTAGGATGGGCAGGTGTAGAAGAGACAATCTGTTGTTCTCCTCACCTATTCAGTGGAATAATACAGGGACAGAATTGTCTTGCAGCTGTGTGCTGAGAGTGCAAAGAGCAGTGGGTGCAAGCAAGAAGATAAATTCATATTAAATATTAGGAAAACAGTTTTCAGTGGGATAGTTGAACTTGGAAAGAGTTTGGCCTTGGAAAGAGAGATGTGTGGAAATTTGCCAGCCAAGATCTTAAGGAACTTGCTCTGAGATTGTCCTTGCTTTTTGTGGAGATTTTTTCCTTTCTACAGTCTTTGTCTAACAATTCCTGGCCACCAAACTCCATCTTTGTCGTGGGATACTTGAATAATGTCTTCTGAAGAGGTGTTTTAACACCTGTACAGACATGAAAAGACCTGTACAGCATGATTGCTTCTTGTTGAACAAATTTTTAAACTATTCTGTTCATTTTAATTGTCTGTGTGAAGCTCTGGTCTATTGGATATCTTAAGAGAACCAAATGGAAATAGGTATGTTACACCTCTACCTCAGGGGTGTTAACAGCTCAATCTTAGCTCTAAAAGTGCTAAGGAGAGTAGCTATCCAAACTGCCTCTGCAAATAAGATGCTATTCAGCCTTAAAAAACTTAAAGGCATATTATTTGTATATGATAATGGAACTGTATTTTTGAGTTAATATTTCTTTGTTTGGTATCTTCAGAACCCAAAAAGTAGCATGTTTGTGTATTGGTAACAAATATATGTTAGTTAGCAATGATGATGTGAGAACTTCTAAATTCTCAAGGCGCAGAGGACTGTCAGTAACTTTTGTATACAAATTGTTCAAACTCTAAAACTTTGGGGCCTTGTTTGCTCAAGTGCATGTGTGTTAGTAATAGTAATATTGCTAAACATATTGTATTTGTGTGGGTTGTGAATATTGCACATCTGATTGGTGTGAATGTGAAAGCTGGTTATGCAATTTACATTTGAAGACTCAGCCTTTCCAAGGTACTAATAACTATAACATTTTAAGGATTTTTAAAGAGTATTAAGTATATACTCTTTTAAGTCCTCAGGAAAACTGGAAATACTAACAAAGGCATTAATGTTTAATAAGAAATGCATGTGTAGAACTCTTTAGGAGCAACTCCTCTTTAGAAATCAGTGTGAAAGGATGTTAAGTGCTGACATGGTGCTGTTGAAATGCCTGTAAATGTTGCAGACAAGTACCTTAGGAGAAAGAAAATACTATGAAACATATATTTAGTGACTTGCAGTTCCACAAGGGAAATGTCTACTCTATTCAAAGTGTTAGGGTCATGGATATAATAGGGAATTAGCTGTGACTTTTAAGTTTTAGTTTGGGTTTGCTTTCTTTTAACAGCAAACTATAAGGTAAACACAACTGATAAGGAAGAGGAAGACAGATTCTGTTAGTGGCTTTTTTTATTTTTCATGAGGCAATTTTGGAGTGTGTAAGGAGGTAATGACAGGCTCTATGATATATCATAAAGAACTGAAAGGGTCAGAAGGGAAGAACCTCAGTGAAAATGGTCATAAAGTAGATTTGCTTTTTTCAAGTGAGGAGTTTGAATTTGCATTTTTGATCTAATAATTGTTTTTCATTTTTTCTTTATTGATTTAGTAATAGAAATATGACTGTATCACTGGTGGTTTAGTTTTATTCCACGAGGAAAGAATACAAATGATAATTTTTTATGACAGAATCAAAAGTCTCCATTTCATTTTTTGAGGCGTAGTAGTCTCATGACTGTAGATTATGAGCGTGCAGACATTTTAAATCATTCTGAAAATTCATCTTAACCGAGAGAGTTTCTTTTCAAAACTGCTTTGAAAATAGGGATCTGGGAAAGAACAAACAGTTTTCTTTTCAACACAACTGAAAATCCAGAAGACTGTGTAAAATGTAATACCTGAAATTTATCAACTTGTATATTCTAACCAGTGTTTTTTGACAATCCATAGGTCTTATTCCTACTACATTGAGGTGTCCATGGATGAGCTGGACTGGATTCGGGTTATCGATCACTCTAAATACCTCTGTCGCTCCTGGCAGAACCTGTATTTTCCTGCCCGTGTCTGCAGGTTAGTTCATCAGTGTCACATGAAGTGCCTGACATTAAAGAATGTAGGGACCAGAATAAGTTATTGGATTTTGCTACTTCATTATGTGTTTCTGAAAGTGTGTTATAGCTCAGCTTTTATCAGCTTAAATAATAGTTTATCTTAGTTTGTAAAGTTTTATAGTAGTTTATCTTATTCTTTTCTAATATTAATGTAGTTGATGCAATGCAGGTATCTGGTTTGAAAAGTCTGGTTTTTCCATATCTACATATCCTTTTTTTGAGTCATACCCACCTCTTTTGCAGCTGGTGCAGGTTTTTTTTCACTCAGTAGTAAACATCATTCCTTGACCACCTAAGTATATATTTACATATATAAAAATACAATATATATAATATAATATAATATAATATAATATAATATATAATATAATATAATATAATATAATATAATATAATATAATATAATATAATATAATATAATATAATATATAATGTTTATAATGCACTTACATACTTACTGTAGAACTTGAAAATGTATTTTTATGTATTATGTATTTTCTACTCATGCACTATTCTAAACAGTTGTGAAAGGGAGAAAGGGGAAAGTTAGAACTAAGGAGCTTTGAGGAATGCCTCTGATGTGCAGTTTTGGGTGCCACAATATAAGAAGGATATTAAACTATTAGAGAGGATCCAAAGGAGGGCAATGAAGATGATGAAGGGCCTTGAGGGGAAGCTGTATGATGAGCAGCTGAGGGCTGTTCAGCCTGGAGCAGAGGAGGCTGAGGAGAGACCCCATTGCAGTTCCACCTTCCTTGTGAGGGGAAGAGGAGGGGCAGGCACTGATCTCTTCTCTGTGGTGACCAGGGACAGGACCTGAGAGAATGGCCTGGAGTTTTGTCAGGGTAAGTTTAGGGTGGATATCAGGAAAAAGTTCTTCACCCAGAGGGTGGCTGGGCACTGGAACAGGCTCCCCAGGGAATGGTCACAGCAGTGGCCTGACAGAGTTCAAGAGGTGCTTGGACAATATTCTTGGGCACAAGGTGGCACTCTTGGGGATGGTGCTGTGCAGGGGCAGGACAGGGACTTTGATGATCCTTGTAGGTGTCTTGCACATCAGCATGTTCTGAGATTCTGCCATTCTGTGAAAATGGCTGGATAGGTTTAAGTGTTGTTGAAGTGATGATGTTTTTTTGACTGTAGGTGTTGGGAATTCTGCTGGAGCTGATAATCACGGTGAAGCAGTCTTATTCAAAAACTGAATTGAGCTTATTGATAGGGAGGATATAACCTGTAGATACCAAAGACGCTGTCATAAATAGGTTTTGAGTCCTAGACCCTGAGAGGAAATGACCTGTATTGTAATAATTACTCTGTAGATGTCATTTTTTTAATTGTCACAGCAACTCTTGGAATCCCCATGGAGAGAAGCGCTTTCTTTTTCCCAAGGAAATCCTGTTCTTTTCTATAAATCTCTGTTCTTCATTATCATATCCACAAAATGACAGGGAATTTCTTGGAAATGTAGCTTATTTGAAGAGCAAGTGGAAGAGCTAAAGAGAAAGTCATGTAGCAGTATAAGTTAATGAGCACTAATTGTTAAGAAGCAGTAACCTTAAGGCAAAATATGAGTTCTCAGCTGAGTCACCATAAAAATTAAGGGTAGTTTAGATAAGGCTGTTCTGCAATGTTTATTTACATCAGTGAATTGCAGCCTATATTATAGTAAGAATGCTTTTCTTAGTCAAAAATGGCTGTAATTTGCTGTTCTTTTATGTATTGTTTTCCCCGTCCATAGGAAGAAGAGGCTATTTAAAATGTAATTAGCAATGTAAAATTGCTGACAAATGTTTAAGGAGCTTCACATTAAGAACTTTTTATTTGATTGCAGTAATATAAATAGTTAGGTATTACTTGAAGGTTGACTCTCCTTTGATCAGGAATTTTGATCAAATTCCTTCCAGGAGAGAGGCTTTGAGCAGAGGCAGCTATGTAGACATAGATATTAGTATTAGAGACTTATTTGTCTTTTAATCAATATTCTGTTCAGAAAGAAGTAAGCAAGAACTGCTAAACTTTACTTTTGTCTCCAATTTCAGTGTTTTGTAGTAATGTATTCAAAGTAGTTCTGTTTACTTAAATGAGGTAAATTAGTTATTTCTAATATACTAACATACACAAAACAGAAGTCCTGTATACATAGCATTTTCTTGTCACCTAAAAAGTGATGTTCTCCAGTCTTGTGAGCACACATTTAAAATATGAGCTGGATGGTCAGAATTTATTCTTTTAATATTTGATATAGTTTCACAGACATGTTGTACATGTTTATCAAGGCATATGTTATAAAATGCTTGTATGTTTTAAGTGTTTCATGTGCTCTGTTTTGGTCAATGCTGCTTCTGTTGTAGAGTCTTGTTTTAGTGTCACAAGTCCCAGTGACGAAATTTTCCTGTTAATGGACAACAGTACAGAGGAATGGAAGCATTCATGTTATGTTCTGTCTTCTTGACATTTGTTTTGGCATTTTACTCTTTTTTGTCTTACTATTTTTAGAAGCAACCACTTAGGGAACCATGCTGCAATTTTTAAAAAGTTTTGAATGCATTTTTAGTACTAATCATGGACTGAATGCCTTACCAAGAAGGGCTTCAGATAGGTGGTGGTTTGTTTTTTTTTAATTTTAAAAAAATTATTTTAGCTCAGAGTGCTTTATGAGGTCACTGTGCAAGATGTCATTTTGGGGTCTAACAAAGAATTGAAGAGTAGAGTTTTTGGCTGGGGTTTTTTTATTTGCATGCCTTTTTTTTCCAAAGTGAGGAGTAACACATGCCAGATTCTGTACAGGTTGTTGAAGGACAGCCAGTTGTCTGATACACTAGAGCAATTGTTCAAACATAGATTATAAACAGGATATGAGCCCTGCAACATTAGGCAAGGTTAGTTGCCTTTTTGAGATACCTTTCACATAAATAAGGTTGTAAAAGGTAAGAGCTGTCAACATCTGAACTGATATGTTCATCTAAGTTGTAAGAAGCTGCTCAAACATTTCCATGGGCATAAAAATTGATGGAGTGTGTCTTTTATTTCGTGTATACAGGTTGGGGTTTTTGTTTGTCTTTTTGAAAACCTGTAACTTTCCTCTTAAGCAAATCTATCCATGTTCAATTCTACAACTGGTGCCTTTTTCACACAAGCTGGATGAAAAAATGCAACCTTCTGGCCTTTAGTTGTTAAATAAAATAAGTAATTTATACCACAGTGAATTAAGACCAATTCAGCCTCCTTCATGAGTCATTTGTCATGTGTGTCCTGGGCTCTATCATGATTTGATTTTTTTGATATACAGGGTGTTATAGACTATTCACAGTAGTGTTGGAGGTAGGGGCATTGTTGTGCTTCCCATGAAAGATAATTTGTATTTGGCAAAGCACTTATCAAACTATCCAAACTGATTAGGCAAGGTCAAGTAATGTTATAAGATTATTTACACTCTTGGCTTCTTCCTTTTACTTATATGCTCCAGTCTTAATAGGTTCAGAGTAACTTTTGCCAGCCATAATCCCTGTTAGATTAATAGGTGAAAAAAATGGAAGGGCAATAACTGAAGACTGAAATTGTAGAAAGAAGATTGTTTGTGCTTTCTCACACACATCAAATGATTTGTTATTTGTAGGATGTAATTCCTGATTTAGATAACAAGCTAATTTGTACAAAGATGATGACTTGTTCAGTGTCAAAGCTGAGTATAACAAGTAAGAGGGTGTTGCTGTATTTAGATGAGTTTTAGTAAAAGAAAATGTTGATTATAACATATGGGGGTTTTATTGACATAATTGTTTCAGGCTTTTAATTTTTGCTTTAAATGTTTTTAGAATACATTATTGTACCATCTTTGAAAATTGAACAGTCATATACTATGCAGAAAAAGCAAATAAGAGAGTGTGATTACAGGGGGTTTTTAACCTCTTTTTTATCAATGCAGTAGTGCAATTTTTTAGAATTCCTTTTGGTCCTGTTTTCTTTGTTTACACTTTTGTAGCAAACTTTCATATAGAGCTGAAAACTCTTTAGAGGGAAGTACAGGACACAGAAAATGTTCATGTAATCAGCTTCCTGTGGAAGTTAGGAGCAAGTATCAGGTTCATAGTTATTGCATCTTCCTCTTGTAGGAATGAATGTTAAAACTGCTAAAGGGCTTTGAGCAGGTAATGCTGTTTTCTGTTTTATTTTTCCTGCTTTCTTCATCCTTTCATTTTTGTTTTGTGACTTCATCTTTTTTCTTTATCCTCGACCACAATATTTGAAGAAAGAATTTAAAGAAAATTAAAAAAAATGAGGTTTCATAATAAGGCAGATGTAGCCACAAGGTGTCACTACAATAAAAGTTTAAAAGATTAAATTTCTTTGTCTTTACACTCCTTTCAACAAAAGTGTTATTCCTTCTGTGTGCTTTTTCTGTGCATTAAACTTCCCAGATTTACAAAATCATTCTGCTTTGCTGTTCGTGCTATAAGAGGGAGCAAGTACAGAGTCAGTACATAAAATCAGAAGGAAACCTTCAATTAATTTTCCATCTTTAGTCTGACACTGGATGATTCTGTGTTTTAATTGGGGAAGTATTTCCGTGACCAGACCAATTTATAGTCTGAAATCAATGCTCTTTTGTCATTAATACCAACTTTCAAAAAATATATTGAAAGGGTAAAGAGATCAGGTTTTGTCTGTATTTCCTATTATTGTCTTAGCTCTTTTTGTGATTATAATAATGTGATTTATCAAAAGGAAATATTAATTACTACTGCATAACATTTGGTCCTAAAGTATGTTTCTGTTAAAAGAACTGATAGATGCCTGTAGAATCATGCTGTAAATGTGGGAAATTATTTAGGCATATTCTTTTTCCTGTTTTCTAAATCTGCTTTAAGCTGAAAAAATCTTTTTAAAGGTCTTCTAATACTAGAGTATTGCATTAATAGTGATATAAGGGCTTTGTGTTTGCCCTAGAGCACTTGGCTGCTATAGAAAGGGTGGCATTAGAATTTTTTTTTTACTTTAGGAGGTGTATTTTTATTTTAAATGCATTTATTGGTGCAGAGAAAATTACTTGCCCTTCCTTTCATTAAGCATTGATGATACTGGGTGGATTTTTTTGTTTAGTGCTTCAACAGTTTTTGCTATTAATGATTACAGCATTTGTAATCCTCTGCCTGAGTGAAGACAAATTAAATTGTAGACCGTGTCTCCTGAACATTGAAAAAATGCAAGAAGAGTAAATTTTTCAGTACTAAGGCAGTTCTAAACTCAGAAATGTTAGTAGTTGTGCACAATTATTTTGTACTTAATGATATGTTGAGATGTGATTTTCAAGTGTAGGCTGGACATAACCTTTTTCTTTAATTATGGTCTTAATCAGGCAGCCTCAGGTAACTGTGCTTTCTACTGGTGGTGCTGCAGTAATTTTATTTTTCTTTGTCTCTGGGAGAGTCACTGAAATTCTCTACTGATTAAGCAGCAATGTCTCACTTTCAGCCTTACCAGTAGGTCTCGTACAACATTATCTGTTATGGATAGCCATTTTGCAGTTTTCCTGAGCTTGGTGGAATCTTCGTGGATAGTAGCTTGCCAAAGGACATTCCAAATATGGTTTGGTTTAAGAAGATGTTGAAACAAGTGAGGAGTCAACTCCTGAGGAAAATGCAGTTGAAGCATTGTCCCACATACTTGAAATAAACTGAGGGGAAAGCAGTGTCTGCAGATCTAATTTAGCACTGGGAGTGTTTTTTATCCACTGTTTCCCCTTTCCCAATAGGGAATGGTGGTGTTCAGAAAAAGCATAGAGACATCCAAAAGAAGCTTTTGAACATTGTTTTAACTTAAAATGAAGCCCTACTGCATCACTGGCCTAACTAGAAAACACAAACTAAGAGTTGCTGGCAAGAGCCTTCTGTCAGTCTGAAAAGTATGTGAAATTTTTTTCATCAGTAAGTCCTTAGTATCCTTATAAAGGACTTCTTGCAAATGGAATGATTAAATTTGGGCAACTGAAACCATCTTTACCTTAGTTACTGCATCTGAGAACTGCAGATAGTTGCACAGGCAACACATTGATTAGTTATTTTACTTGTACTGTTCTTCAGGAAGCATTGGCTCTTGTGTAAATATTCTATTTCTAACTGTGCAGATATGTTGGTGTTTGTGAGTTTAAGAAGAAATCCCAATCTTGCTGCATAATTCAAATTGGCTTTTCTTTATTTCTGCATAACTGAAATTTTAAAATCTTTTCCTGAACCTAACACTATAAGTAATACAATAATAATGTAATGTCCAGAAATAAGTAAAAATCATCTTGATTTGTGTTACAGAAGCATACTAGTAAATAATAAAGGCAATTTTGAAAGGTTACTCCAGACCTTTGAGGCTTTTCACTGACATTATTTTCAAAAATCAATTTTCATTGCAGGCAGTTTTCTTTTTTCTTTTGGGGGTGGAGAGTAGAGCTCATTGTTCTTTCTTGTAAGATGTGATCATATTTAGGAGTCTTCATTGGCATGTTTCCAGTTTTTTGCCTTTTAACTGTGAAATAGGAGGAAATGGTTTCCCATAGTCTCCATTTCAATGAATAACTGCTGCTTATTTTTCTGTCTATCAGTGTTTAAACATCCTTTTTTCTCTTCCAGTAGGTTTTCATTCTGGTGTTTATGTTCCTAAGAGAAGGTGATAGTCTGAGATTTTTCAAACAATGTAGATCATCTACACAGGATCAAGAAAGCTATTGCCTCATCTGGGTTGGAGTGTTTATTGATTTAAAAGATCTTTTTCTTCATTTCAGGTTGTGTATACTTTTGATCTTAAGCTTACACTTCTAAATTCAGCTTCAAATGTGCTCCTAGTGATGCAAAAGCTAATTTCTCTATGGGAATAATCAATAATATTTTTCATCAAGAACTTTATCAAAGCAGCTTTTTTCTTCTCAGATTCCTTCTCCTGTCTGTCATAGCAATTTCAATTACCCTAACTAAAGAGCCCAGCTCAGCTTTGAGGAAAACTAAAAAAGCTAGTGTGCATTTAAGCTGTCGATGACAACCTGCCAGACAACTTATCATCTGAAAATTAGTATTTGTCTGAAAAAGTGTGTGTAGAGGGTCAATATACCTTGTAGAGAAATACCTGAGAAATAGGGAGAGCCTGCCAATCCAGTTTGTTGGACATTAATTATAAAAAATGTGTAATATATTATTTTATTTTTGCTTTATGGTTTGGAAGAAGCAATTAACTTTTTAAGAGACCTAGATTACATATTTCTCATGTTTGACATAATAAGTAGATTTTTTGTAGTGTGGTTAGAATTTCTTTAGTCTGAATTTTGAGGTATTCATTTTGAGTTTCTTAAACTCTAAATTGTCTTGAGGTCTGTTTTCAGCATTTCACCTCATAAATGAGATCTGATGTAGGTGAAAATTATCAGTAATTCTTCAGCTTGACAGTGATACATAAAGATACACCTAAATGCTGAATTATCAAATTGTTGATGATAATTCTACAGCAAGCTATATTTTAAAGCTAATGCTGCATACAATGAGTGTGTTTAAAAGGCATCCTGAGCACTTCTTTTCTTTAAACTCTCTTCTGTGTTTTCTCTCGAATTAACTCAAATTAACTGTGAAAACTTGCCATACATATTTACAAGGACAGGATTTTCCAAAAGGAAATCAAGTTTTGGCAAATTTGTAAGAATTCTGGTTTATTTTGGGTTGTTGATCTGTGATGGCCATCTGTTGAAGTGGTTTGATGCCATTGTGTAAAGCGTTTCTCTGTATTCCCATTTCTTAGCAGATAATGGGCACGGTTTGCCTGTGTGTATCTGAAACATTGTACCACACTTAAAACTGCACATTATGAATATTCAGATTGTTTACATGAACCAAGTAATGCACTTCTGTGGATTTACTTTTCAGTGTCTAAGTTTATAAAGCCATCTGTCAACCAACATTAGGCCAATCTTAGCTGTGGAAAAATTTGGATGATAAAAATTTTACAGTAAAGCAAATTTGCCTATAATTAAACTTGATTCTTTGTTCACAAACCTCAAGTTATCTTCTGTGTAGGAGAAAGGTAAGTGTTTGAGTGGAAAAGTCCTTAAGTAAACTACTCTTCTGTGTCCTTTTTCCCCTCAAAAGAAGATCATGGAACTTGTCTTGAAGTTAAGATTCTTGAGCTTGGCCTGTATTCATTCTTTCTCATCTCAGTTTCAATTGGGAGGATGGAGCTGGTGGTTCCATTTGATGCAGCTTTAAATAATCTTTAAAAGGAATATTCACTCTTTTATATGAAAGAAGATAGGATACAAACAGTTGAAAATGAAGAATCAAAGTGAACGAATTATGTGCTATAGAGAATCAAATTTGTAGAAAATAAGGCATGAATGTGTGTATAAGTCTCTTCAACTGACAGAAATGAGTAAGTGAAAGAAAGAAAACAATGGAAGAGAGATCTATTACTCAGAAAAAAATAAAATGTTTGGGAAAACCTCTTTACAAGTGAAAAAAAATTTTAAGAGAGGTTTTTTATGGTAGGATTAATGATAGGAAAACCATGTGGTATTTATGATTTTTAGGCTGCTGCTGTACTGGAAGCAGTTATTATTTGTAATGCCTCCTAAAAGAAAGAAAAATTATTTTTCTAAAACATCAGATTGTGCATTTGGTTTTCATTTTTACCATAAAGCAACTTTAACAGCTTTATACCTTCAGTCTTGTTTATCTTTTTTAAGGTTGGGACAAATTTTTCTATACTTCATTGCAGATGTAATAAATATCTTGGAAATTGTAGATACTGCAAGTAACATCTTTAGTGATCAATAAAGTAGTAGTTCCATTACTTTTCTTCGTACCATTGTCTTTCTCGTTTGTATTGGGGAATAACAGCTTTGATGGAAGGTGTATTAAATATTGATTTCTGAATCTGTATTCTGTTCAATTTAATTACCCTGTCTCTGTTAATGGCAAATTGCAGTGTTGGCTAATCAAGCTGCATTTTCATTAGCAGTGTAAGTGCCCTGCTGAGTCAGGTCAGCAGGCACCTGGCCATGTGTCCAGTCTCTGACCTCGAGAGCAGGAGAGGCTCAAGGAGAGGCTGTGAGTGCAGACATCCTGTGTGTTCCATCCTCGTGCTCCTCTCATCCTGCTCATACATATCCATACATAGCTTGGCCTTTCATTTCTCTAAGTCCCTCTCTGACTGGGGTGCTTGCAGATTGTAGTGGCAGCACTTTCCAAAAGCTCATTAACTGTTGCATAAAAAAAGTAGTTTTATCCATTTAGACAATTCTTTTGCTACTTTGTTTCTTCTCATGCCAGTATTGTGGGATCTAGTGAATAAAAACACTGCATTCACTTGTTTGAGTCGTACTAAGCCTTTGTGAATGTCTAGTGTAGACCCTTCAACCATTACTCTTTGGTTCCATCTGTTCAGCTGCTGGTATGATTTTTGGTGATGTTGGCTGTACCTTCTGTGACTCTAGTATGTACTCCTTGAGGTGTGGAGAACCAGAACTGTATGTGAGCATTTCAGATTTGGGTGCAGCAAGCTGTAACAGAGTGACAGGACAGCACTGTTTTGTTCTCAGCACCCTTCCAAGTGATGTGCAGTGTTTCAGTGATTCCCCTGCCATTTGATTACCCAAAAGTTTACTTTCATCTGCAGACTTGGAGGCTGCTCTAACAAGAACTTAGGTTTATTAGCTCCCAGGCTACTTAGAAACAAGATTATAGATCTCACTACTTCTGTTCTTGATATTGACGCTACTTTGCAAATGAAAACTTTTTTGGCTTTCACACAGTTATGTAAGTAACTGTGTGAGTCAAATGAGAATTCCAGTTTGATTCTATTTTTAAAAGTAAGATTTGATAGTATTCCTTTAAATTTGATGCATGGTTTGCAAAGATTAATTATTTTATATACTTTAAAAACTAAAATTGAATGGAGGGCGATGGAGTTTTCTGCTTGGTTGGTTAGTTGGTTTGGTTTCTTTTTTGGGGTTTGTTAGTTTATTTTCTCCAAAATTTTTTGCTCTAAGCCTATCCAGGGAATTTTTGTAAGTTGTACAGTATCTATTTGGGGGGAGAGAATAAAAACCCATGAATTTTCTTTTTTATGTTCATGACTAGAACTGTAGTCTTAAAAATTAGTGAGACATTCTGAAAATAGTTTTTTCTTCTATGAAGACTTGAAAGGGGAAATTTTTCAGTTGTTTTGCAGTTTACTTTAAAGTTATTTGATTCTTCAGATGCGTAGGATTTGTAGTGGAGTATTTGATACTAATTTTCTATGTGATCTAAGATTACGTATTCATTTTCCCCATGATCTGATCAGGCAACCCTGCTCTTTTTATACCACCAAAATTTGGTTGATAAAATAACTTCAGTTAAGAAAGCAATAGCTGAGAAGAGTAATGTTACTGTTTCTGTAACAAGCTTTTTAGACTAGAAATTATGGGTTTAAGTGTCACATACTTGGACATTTGAAAAATTTAAGAGTAAATTATGAGTACGTAGTATTGAGGCATACAGTCAATCTCAACTGGGCCTTAGGGTGTTTTTGTATGGCAGTTGTGTTCCCTCAGTGCATGTTACTAAGTTTATCTGTAAGATTTTCTTCTAATTTCTGCTGAGCTTTTCTTTTTAGAATTTTTTTTAATTGTAGTATGGATAGCAGGGCAATTTAATTATTTTGTTTTCAGTTTTGCTAATGATGTTAATGTTTTGTTTGGGGTTATTTTTGCTCTTTTTTTTTACAAAAGAATTCTTGATTTTGACTTAATAACTAGGAAAACTAAATGTGTGTGAAACACTGTATATATATGCATAGACACTCTTCCCATTCTGATATTATTTCATCCCTTTTTTTTTTAAGGGAAGGATTTAATGTATATATAGATGAAAACTGATTTTAAAACTTCGATAGATCAAAATAGGGTGAAGGGCTAGAAGGCATTATTGCTGATGATTCCAGCTTGTAGTAAATTATAAAGCATATGTAACAGCTGTAAAGAGAGATGACTTCCTGTGTCATACTTCATCTTGCCTTCATAGATAAGTGTGTAAATGAAAGGGAAACAAATTGTTTCAATATAGCAAATCTATATTATTTCTTTGGAGTGAAAATGAATGAAATTGAAATAGTTCACTCTTGGGTGAAGCTAGAGACTATAAATGTATTTTATCCTCTTGGTGTGGATTGACATAATGCAGATTAGTAGTAAGAGAATGTTCCTCATATCATCAACAGTTGTCAGACATGTTCACGAGTATTGAATTATAGTAAAGTAAAAGGGGTTCACTGTACTCACAGGTAATTTACACAGCAGAGTGTGCAATCCATCTTTTTAACAGAAGCTACTGTTTGTTCACTGCGAGAAAATTCATTTTTTCAGACTTCCTAATCCTTCTTTATTCTTTGTATTGTGGAAACTTTGTAGTTACCTATGCCTTGTCTGTACCATCTGTGCATCACCTGATTTCTACATAGGTAACTCAAGGCTCTTTACCATCCTCTGGCACATGGGCATTTGTTGGCACCATCACATCGGTCACCTAAGTGGTTTTCCCCATGCCATGGGTGTCTGGAAGTAAATATAAAAATGTTTGAGGTCAACAGCACATTTAGAATACTTTGTTTCTGTGACATTAAAAAAAAAATCAGGGTTTCTTGAATTAAGGAACAGTTTCTAAGTTGTAATTCTCAAAAGATGCGTATTAATACAATATTGGTTTGTGTCTAAAATTAATCTAGAAAGGCATTTGGCAGTTGGGGAGTTGACTGAACATTTTATTCTGTCCTCTAAGCTTGTTTAGTGCAGATTTCTTTCAAAAGTTATTGCTGAAGAATCCTCCAAATCACAGGCTAAGGAAAATCATTTAAAGCAATGCATGGAATGTAAACTGTCTGCCCAGGCTGGCCCATTTTCTGTATTAACTTTGGCAAATACTGGACCTCAGTTAGAAATGTGATGTGTGTTTTGGGATGATTCTATGATGTATTTTTTATGGAAGGTGTTGCATGTAAGAGGAAGTAGAATCCCAGATTCATTTGGGTTGAAAAAATCTCTGTAAGTGCCACATCCACACATGTCTTTTAAGTAAGTTCGGGGATGATAACTCACCTACTTTGCTGGACAGCCTGTTTAAAGTACCATTCTAGAACTGGTTTTGAGCAATCTCTTGAGGTTTTGGAGGACTCAATTTGTATTTTTTTTTTAATTAACTGATTTCTAAATATATCTTCTCTATGTACTCTGTTTGAACTTACTTGAAACTTTTTCTCATTTTGTATTGTGAATGACCAGTGTTAGAGCTGTTCAAAACCAATCAAATTTATTTAGTAGCTACATTTGAAAAAAAAAATGCAGGCGGGAAAGATATATTTAGGCACTGAAGAACTTATGTTATCCCTTTTTGTTTTAAGGTAAGCTCGGTGCTACATTATTTAAAATTGTCATTTTGGTGAAATTCATAATCTAGTTTTATTATGTAGATTTATGGCTTACAATGTATCCAACTGCTGTGATGCAATTTTAAAAGTTGAATATATTTTTTCTCTAATCCTTTACCTAAAATGGAAATGTTATAGTCGTTATATCAATTTCTTAAATGCACGTGGGAGGAATGGCTATTGATCTAACAGATTTAATAGTTCGTATTCAAAATCTATGGAATGGAAGTAATATTTTGCATCTGAGTAACTGCTGAGAGTAATCCTTTAGGCAGAATTCTGAAAGCAGCTGTAAAACTGGAAAATTACCTTCTTTTCTTTTTCAGGCATAACTGCACTTGAATATCTTTGTTCATTTTAGCTTCTAGTGAATTATGTCTTCATAAGGAACTAAAATATGTATTATTTCACTCAGGTAAGGATTTGGTTTAGCTATTAAAATTAGAAACTGTGTGCAGTTACCATGGAAATTACTTGAAATAATTGTAGTACTTTAAGGAAAACAGAGGTCACCAGTGGAGTCACAAACAATGAGTGGAGAGTGCTTTTGTATGAGGTGCGTAGGATCATGCTGATAGAAAGGGGCTGAGCTTTTTAGTGATTTCTGCAGGGTTCTTTCCTATTTCTAGTGGCCTTTTTAATGGAGAGAACGGAGTTGTTTCTGGGGTCCTCTGAACATCTTTTGGTTTGCTTCTTTCCACAGTTTGCTCCTTCTTCTGTCTTCCAGAATCCATCATTGCTGTTTCAGACACTGGCTAGAAGAAATGTCTTCACAGTACTATGGAGCTTTCCTACCCACCTAGTTTTTTTAAGGAGAATTTTTATGTTGACCTTGTAGTTAATCTTGATTTATGGGTCAAGAAAGTCATATACTAGTATGTCACTTCTTAGTTATCTATTATCTCTACCCAGTTAATACAGTAGTTTCATGAAAGTTGGCTGAAATACTCTAACATTGGGCAAGCAAAAATTCCACTAAGATGGAATAGACTAATGCGTCTCATCTTAATGATACACAACTTGCAAGAGAAAAGATATATATACAAATTAGCATCACTCAAGGGAAAGAGTTGCATTTTTTTTGTGGTTTGCTTTCTTGTGCAGGATGTTTTAGGTGTTCATATGTGGTGCTTTAGAGTGAACTTATTCCATAATAATTATAGGCAAATATTTTCAACGTCCTACTTCAGAGTTACTAGATCGGGAAGATACAGTGGGTATAAAATAAAGTTGTAAACACCAATATGAAGAACAAAATTGGGGAATTCTTATCCAGGTATTCTGAAATACGCTTGTGCTTTTCACAAGGCTTGGGGGTAAAGGGGATATGTGGTCTTAAAAATAAAATTGAAAATTTTATTCTTTGTAGAATTATGGCCACACTTCAGTGTTAGAAGAATTGTCATTCATAGTTACTGTAACATTAGAGCTTTAATGAAGAATACTTTATTCCAGGGTCAATGGAGTAATTTTTGTGGCCTCTTTTCTAGAAAAGAACAAATGGAACAAGTGATTGTTCTCTGGCATGCTAGAAGATGCATTTCTTTTTGATTCTGCTTTCCTCTTTACACCATTTCCTGTTGAGCAAATTAGATGCAGCAGTTCACTTGCACATTAACAATGTCTTGATGCCCACATTCCTCCTCAATTTCTTTGGAGATCCTTATAGTTAAAAAGACTGTTAATTCCTTATTTAATCCTTTAAATTCTTTTCCAGGCAAGGGTTACATTGTAAGCGGTTTATTCTGGTTCAAAAACCCACATGTTAAGACAGCTGGTTTCTAGGCGTAGTGGCTAACACACAGCTGCCATATGCTGTGCTGTCACTGTTTCATCCTCCTTCAGAAGGCCTTGTTGGAATGGTTCCTGGTGGTCTGCCTCTGCCCTGAGCTCAAGGTTAGCACTGTGGCAGGGATTTTTAATGCTGACTCTCACTTTCATCTTGAAGGGGAAAACATTTGGAACTCTGCTTAACCTCATATGCTTAAGCTGGAAGTTGGGACTCCAGTGTGCGTGGGAAACTCTGCCAACCTCTTACAGAAAAAAACCCAATTAGTTAAATTAGATGTAGACCGGAGATCCAAGAATCAAGCTTGAAGCTTCCTTTGCTTTATTCCTGTGCTGGTTTGAAAGCAAAACCAGTGAGACTCCCAGTCAGAGATACAATTTAATAGAAGAAGAGAGGAAAAAAAAAATGGAATAATACTACCTAACACCCTGTTGGTTAGGGTGTTTGAAGCAGTCCAGAAGTCCTCCTGGAGTAGCAGATGTGGTTCTGCTGGAGCAGAGATGATCCTGAGAGAGAAGGGTCCAGTGATGATGAGAAGGGTCCAGTCTTCCTCCAGGAATCTGGTGGAACCAGATATCTTGTGCTCCTGCATCTCAGTTTTTATCTAGGTAGGAATGGTTGGCTTCTCCCACTGGGTGGAGCATCTCACAATGGAATATGTCATGCCCTTAGTGAGCCTTAATGGCCCATCAGCAGAAAATATCCCCCGGAGGGAGGACAGGCAGTGAAAGAGATAAGAAACACTGCCACACCTGGTTTTAGCAGTTGGCCCATTACCAGAAGGCATCCGCCCCCCTCGCCCCAGAATTACAAGAGAAAAACATCTCCCCAATTGCTTTTAACAGATGAAATAGAATACACATTTTTGGTTCTATAACCCAAGACAATTCCCTCACTTTACAGTGGTAGGAGATACAAAAAGTCTTTTTTTGCATCATTAGGTATCTTCCACTGGTTGTGGATGCTTAAAAGCAGGATGATATCTAGTTTGTCAGTGAAGAATAGTTCTTGCTCATATGCACAGTAATGAAGTAGGAAGACGCATTCTTTGATTAAACATGAATGTGCCCTTCACCCATAGCACAGTACCCTAGTGACTCTCTGCAGGCCAGTCATTAGTAAAGTCAGAAAGTGTTGATCTGACCAATCCCTGGAGCAGGCTGAGCCTTTGTTTTGGCTGAGCTGCACTTTTCCTTTTCTCTGCTATTTCTGGTAGGGTTCCTATATTTTCTTACATCAATCTTTTTTCTTCTGTACTTTTGACGGTCTTAATTCTCTGCTGAGGTAGTGCCAGATAGTAACAGTTTAAAGGTATCTCACATTTGTGCCTTTCCTTTGTTTTTAGTTTACCCTGCATGGCATAATTCCTTAAACATGTTCTTACCTGTAGACAGATGTGGTAAGGACAACTGGAGCTCATCATTAATTTCTCTCAGTAAAACTGAGACCTGGGTCATACTGCAGGAAGAAGGGAGGGAAGAATAAGGAGTAAAAGTTTCATACTTGATGTGGGAAAGGCCTTAATTCCTCACTGGAATCGGCTGGTTTTATTCTGGCAGCATCTTCCTATCCTACACTGGGAAGATACTTAAAAAAATTTGGACAGCTAGGTGAATGCTGTGTTCAACCATGATACAACAGCTTGTAGATACTGTATTAGTTTAAGTAAAATGGATCAAATGGTTTCAACAGCATTAGAAGGAAGGTTTTGTTGATTTGAAAATGATGGGATATTTGTTGTAAATGAGATTTGGAACTGTTTCAGTAAATTAAATGGCATATATATGACAGGTAGTCAAGATTATTTGTAAAGCTTTTTGTGTATATTTGGATAATATAATTGGATAATAAGTGCAGGATAATAAAGTACCTGCCAATGTCACTGATTTATTCTCAGAAGTTTCTATCAGAAATTCAGCCTGATAATGACTGTATTTAAAGGGAAACAAATGCTGCACTCATTTTTTCTCTTGATCCAAATTTTGTAGCTCTTAAAGTAAAAAAACAACTATTTCATCCTATTTAAAGGCAGCTGGCATTCTCCAGACTTTTTAAACATACAGTATAAGCCTGATAGGGAGATTACATAAATTCTTAAGTACTGAGTAGTTTGTGAGTCTCAGAAGAGCCTGGGCAGAAGATGAGAATAGGAGGATAAGCTCCTAAAGTAAAGAAAAAACCTTTTAAACTGAGGATAAGAGGCAAAGGGTGAAGTAAGCTGTATGTGGAAGGTAGGATTAGGAGCAAGTGTCATGTGCAAAACATTGAAGTATGGCCATGCATGACAAGCCTGTGGAATGTTTAGGAAAGCTGAACAACCTTAAGGAATTTATCATTTAGTCTAGAAAGTGTGTTTGTTTCTAATAACTATTGTTTTAAACCTTTGAAATGGCTTCAAGTAGTCTATAGCTATATCTAAAAATTAGTGGACTAAATGGTCCAAATGCCTGCTCTTTAGTCCTGTAAAGCCCTTTTACGTTTTGGCCATGTCCATCCTATAAAACTCCATCCAGCTTTCAGAATGTATTGACTGTGCTCATTGCTCTTGGGTGGAATAGCTTCTGGCCCATGTGGACCCTCACTGAAGCAGTGCTTGAGAGGCCAGTGCCAGTTGGCCTAGGCTGGAATTATGCCAGGGACCCCCTACTACATTAACAGTGTGTGCAGTGAATCTGCTTCCATTTCCAGATGACCTCAAAAACTGTTAATGTAGCCAGAGTAATCTCGAGACTGCCTTCTAGGAGGGGTTTTCCTGTGCTTTTATGCAGAATGTCTGCTGTGCAAAGTAGGGGAAAAGCTTGGAGGTCCCAGGCCTAAAATGGGGGCTGTTAGGTCTAGGGAGGGCATAGCTTTGGTTTGCTTGAACAGACTTTTACAGAGTGTGAAAGCTCTTTGCGTGAGGTTCAACTCGTTAAATAATGAATTTGGAGAATGTGGGTTGTCATTTTTCTGGTGCATCAAAAGCATCTCAGTGTAAGTTGTTCTATGATACAGTAGATATATGTTCAGAAAATTTTGTTTTTGCTATGATACAGAGTAAAGTAATAAACTATGTCACTGATCATTTCTTTAAGGCTTTGTAGAGTGCATTGCTTTTTTTTTAATATAGGTCATCTAAAAAGTCCTTTTTGAAAATGAGGAAAATTAAATTAAAAAATATTGGCTAATCTGCTTTTGTTTACAGAACAAACTGAAATTGCAGAGTTTTATTTTCAGTGCTATTTGAAGGATTTGGATGCTGTATATTAAATAGATTTGGTGAATGTTAGTTGCTGGATTTTTAATAGGCTATAAGATGCATAAGAGAGTGAAGAAAAACATGTATTCAGCAATTGCCAAGTCCAAGATCACTTTGTTTCTGTGGCATGTAGGGAATAAGAAGTGCAATGTCAGTTACTCTTATATGGAATGTTTATCCTCTGGCTCAAGTTGAGATTTATCATTTTTAAATCTTTCATGTTTTGATCTTTTATGGCATTTTGTTAATACCAAGTTGTCTGGTATCTCTGGACTGCTTTTAGGATGATGGAATGAGTGATGAACCTGCAGAGATCGAATACCATCTCAGGGGGATGCTGAAGCATAAGACTTCCTACCTCTACAGAATGAGAGACCTTGAGGGAGCATATTTCAGTGATAGAGTTAATATTCAGTTAAATACAAGAGGAAGAGGAGCAATAGTGCAAGGGAGGAGTGAGAAATTAAGTGGTATCTTTTTAGAAGTCTGCCTCATTGCTGCCTACATTGCTCCTTTGGGATTTTTCTATTGAGTGCAAGAAAAACAGCAAGCTCTTCTTGAAAAACCCTAGATGAAATTACTGCCATAAATTTTTATTTTTTTTTTTACTAGTGTAAAGCCTTTATTTGGTTGGGGAGGGTTTATCACCAGTGTTTTCATGGCATGGCTAAGTTCAATTAATTTCAGATGACAAGCTCCAGGGTTTTCTTCCTCTCCTCCCTCACAGCCCCCATATCCCAATGTGTGGAAAGTACAATTTGTTATTAGTTTGCCTTGGGCTCTAGAGACCTCATTAGGAGCCCAAAAAGGGGTTTCTGTCTCTGCTGTTGGACACTTTTCTGTTGTCTGCTGAACTGAGGCCATTTGCATTCTGACATGGAAAGGAATACAAGGGCCAGAGGATGAAAACTGTTAAGTTTATATTGCTTCTCTGTCATTAAAAATGGTGATAAGCGATTAAAAAAATGCTCTTTAGGCTCTTGTGTTATACTAAAATTTGCAATGTAGAATCAGATCAACTCTGAGAAAAGAATGTAAGCAGGAAATCTCAACTTATTTTTTGTTGTGACAATTTATATGCAGATTGTTCATTTGTTTGATGGTAAGGAAAGATGCCAGCAAAACACTACATTTAGTCACAGTTCTAAGGCACCATGGTAACTTTTCAAATTCTTATTCCTATGAAAATGCTTTAAGAACACCTCTTGGAAGAAGAGACTGGGCTTTTTTGTCTGCACAGTAGTTCAAGACACTGTATTGGAGCAGTAAGCATATAAGAACTATCATATAAATTCAGTGTATTTTCATAGCAAAAGTCAATATGCCTGTGAGAAACTATTTATTCTGTCCTTACAGTAATTTCAAGGTTTAACATGAAATGTACACAGTCAGATCTTTCTTTGGCTAGGAAACAAAACTGTGTATTTAAGCCCATGTAGGGTACTGAATTTTAATTTAAGGTATTGTTACTGATGTAAAATAAATTAGGAGTTCAAGAAAAACGATTTTCTTGTATAAGCAGTGGTTCCCATACTATTTTTCTCTGGTGTTGTATCATTATAAAATAATGTGTAGTCAACGTAGAATTGATTTTCCCTTTAGTGTTTTCACAGTATTTGATAGTGTTTTCAGTAGCTGTATAGAGCACCTATATATAAATACCATATAAATGCACACACACATTTATGTGTATATGCATGAAGACATACAAGCCTATTTAAGCAGTGTACTAAGACTACTTTCAGGGAGATTAAATTGAATTCCTGTATAAATATAATGAGTAATTGTTTTAATTGCACATTATATGCTGGTGTAATACTCAGTTTATATGGGAATGCAACATTCAAAATGTTACATTGAAATAAGATCAAACTGGGAGTACTGAAATTCTCGCTAGCTAGATACCACAATAATACAAGGTTTTTTTATAATAAAGGATTTCTTAAATTTGTTCTCTCTATCAAGAGAGCTATGCATATAAGAATTAGAACTTTTTTGTTAAACAAAATAAAGTAAGAAATTCAGAATAAAGTGCTGATAAATTTCTTTTCCTAAATTATCAGTTCTGGAAACAACCACAGTCTCTGTGGTCATGTACCCCGTAAAATTAATTCAGAGATTAAAAATGTTTCAGAAAGTATTTTAAGATAAGTGTTTGACAACCTGAAATAGGCATATTTTCTGTAAGGTTTTAAAAAGGAATAACATAAATTTATTTGGTCTTAAAAAGCCCTCTTGCCTTTTTTATTTTTTTTTTTCTGAGGTAGAATCCTCTAGCATTTAGTCTTTACTATGTTCAGAATGAAAGCTAAATGGTGCAAACTCTTCTAGCAGATACTAGATAGTGGGAAAAGTTCTTTATGGGAATGCAGTTCATGTTTTAAACTTGCATGATGACAACGATCTGTGCTTTATCATATTGTGGAAGTAAGGTTTTTTTAATAAGGTTCCAAGAATTCTGCAGTTTTTAAGCCATCAGTGTATTTATGGTACAATCCTTAAAGGAGTAAACTGTACTTCCAAAGCTTTTCTGAGCTGTGAGTTCATACAGAGATCTTGCTGTGCTCAGTGGAGTTCTCTGGCATTCTGAACACTGGGTAGAGACTGGTATGGGCAAAGGCTGATTTTGTATCTGTGCTGTTTTCCAGAAACTGTGAAACTGTAAATAGCTAAGAGACCCGGGTAATAAAAAATGTAAGAGTCTTCTGAATAGTGTTCAGAGACCCTGTATTCTCAACAGGAGCAGCTTACTTCTGGATAATGTAAAGACCCTGAAATAATAATAATAATAATAATAATGAAGAAGAAGAAGAAGATAAGAAAAAATTCTGGTTTATTAGGAGTTTTTTATCTAGTCTCTGGGTCATACCTCAGCTGGTAAGAGGCATCAGAAGTCAATCATGCTTCAGAGCTTGTCTGCCTAAATTTTAGGCATGCAAAGAAACTGACCCATCTGAGGGCTTTCCAGTGGGCTGTATATTCCACCAGCACTAGATGGTTCCTTGGATGTAGGCATTCTGGCTTGCTTTCTTGAAGCAAGTTCAATATTTAGATACATAAGTTCTTTTTGCCTGCCAGAGCCTTTTGAATCCCTGGTCCTTGAGTTGGCTTCGATCAGAGCCTGCTCAGCTCTTGCTGTCAGCAGATGGAATGCTCTGGTTGCTCCTGCCTGGGGAGCCTGTCTAGGGACCTGTCACACCAACCAGTGGGTCCCTAGTTCTCTCTTTGGAAGTTGGGGCTGAAATGTAGTTAAGTAATTAAAACGTTTTAAACTCACTTTATTGTGTAAAAGTCTTGTCTAGAAAGCATAATTGTGTATTTTAATGCTTAAGAATGAGCCGTTTAAACAACAAGAAATGGACAAGAGTGGTAAATTGTAATGGCTCCTAGCCTCTGACTATAGTTTTCTAATCTATTTATATCCTTTCTAATCTAATCCTTACATTTTGTTACAAAAAAAAAAAAAAAAAACACAAAAAAAACAACCACAAAAAACCACCACCAAAAAAAAAAAACCTCAACAAAAAACCAACCTAAGAAACCAACCAAACAAACCAAAACCCAAGAAAAAAAAAAAATCTGTCTTCAGGGTTTGAATCTTGCTTTGTCATTTCTTTTATGACAAAGTATATTGGAATTCAGATGCCTATACTATTTATTTCTTTAACTTAAAATGACTTTTAATACAATCCAACTTCACTTCTAATGCTTCAAAATTGTCGTAGACAGATATTAACAGAATATTTACAATTTTGTCATGAAAAGGAATTAGCCAGTCTTACCTGTGCTTGTTCTATTGCTAGAATTTAGTTAGTATTTTATTAGTCTGCCAGAAAAGATGCCATTTCCTGGAAAAACATAAAATGGGAGTTTAGGAACCAGCATGTCCTGAATGATTAGATAATAAGGTATGGTTGGTTCTGTTTCACAGCTGATTTTCAGACTTTTTTTTTTATGAACGTGGAAATAATCTGATCTGCATTTGCAAAGTAATGTAAAGGGTTTTGTTTTTTTCTTAGATCACAAATACAAAAGGAAATCTGCACTGTCTAGCATAAGGATCCCAGTGAAAATTTGCTTTTAGGAGAGATAGGGAGTGAACTTATTAGACCAGTAAATTCCTCTGCACTTTTTGCAGAAACCAACCTTGTGTCTTTGTTCCCAGATGATGGATGATTGAATTTGGGATGACATATGCAAAGATAATATTAATCTTAAAATAACTTTTAAAAATATAACAGAAAATATTATATGTTATGACTTTTTTTATGGAGATTAATGGAGATAGGTGATCTTTGTTGTTATATGCACTAAGTACAATTTATAATGTACAAAAGACAAGTTGGCTACATGTGTGGGTATCCAAATCTTCATTTGTAACCTACTGAATCATAGGCCTTTTAGAAATTTAATTTAGAAAGAAGTATACATGCAGGCTGTAGAGGCTGCTTTCCAGCAGTTCAAAGTGATCTGTACTAATGGGCTATGCTTGAAGTCAGAGAACATCAATGGAGAGTTATGCAAATGCTTTCTGGTTTGTTTTTCATAGAATACCTTGCCTAGATACAAATTAGAAGGCATGATTTAGAGAATGAAATGTTACTAGATTTAGCATTAGTGATCTTCACAAAGGTTATATGTGAAGTTACCATGAGAAAAGTTGCACGTGAGGAACTGTAGTTTAAAAAAAACCCCAAACTCCACAAAACTAACAAAAACCACCACAAAACGAAGCACTTTTCCCAAACTCCAAAGAAACATTGGTATCCATTAAGTCATGCAAAATCATGTTATAACTTAAATTTTTCAGTCAGAATTGTTCCAATTGACTTGAACATCTTTTGCCACTAGAGAGAGCTATGCAATAACTAAAATATTTCCAGAAAAAAATCTCCAATTGCATCTTTCCTTCTTCACACTGAGCAGATAAATTATTGATATTCTTCAAATGGCAAATTAATTTACACTTAACATGCAGACTTTAACTGTAGAAAATTGTTTGAGTGACAGTAATGGTTTCATTGCAAGTTATTTAAACTTTTAAGGTTATAATTTACTCAAAGTCATGTAATTCCTTATTTGACTGAATCAAAACAAAATGCTGCTGATGTTGTTTTTAGCATTTATTCAAATGCATACATATTATAAAAAAAAGCTCAAAGTCCTTCTGATTCATATTTTGCTGTCCTGCTGCTATATGGAAAAAAAGTTTAATGATAAATGTGTAGTTCTGAAGATTTTATTTTTTAGAATTAGAATTTTCTCAACTTATCTATTCTTTTCTTCCTTCTGCTTATTTTAATAGTTCTTTATTATTCTTCCTGTATTTCTGTTCTAGACTTACAGACAGGATTTGAAGCAAGTTCTGATTCTATGTAGATGTTGTTTCTAAAAAATCTTGACTTTGAAGTAATAATTATACCTTTTTTAATCTGTATGATTCTATAAATTGAGCAGAAATGAATGTTGTGTTTGCTGAAATAATAACATCAGTGTAATTGCCAAGCAGGGAACTAAAATGTGGACTTAACTGACAGTGGAAGTACTTTAATTCCTGTCTCCCACTGCTGAAGTTAAAACCTCAGCATTCAAGCCCAGAGATCTCATCAGGATTTTTTTTGCTCTTTGATACAGATTCAGCTAATAAAGGTGTACAAAAGTACTTTATTGTGCAGTTTTAAAAGGTTTGAATTTACTGAAATTAGCTGCTCGAAAGCTGTCAGAGTCTTGGCTGCTTTTCGTGTCTGGAAATTGAATAGCTTACATTGTGTGAGCCCTCAGTAGTACAGTATTTTGTTATCAGGAGTCCATGGCTATGGCAGTTGAAAAAAGTGCTCTCCAACCTCATTAAAATGTTGGTCAAAACCTTTGCATAAGGTCTATTATTTCAGTTTAATTACTGTCAAAGTTATGGCAATCAGGATTCTTTTAAATTCCCCTTTACAGAAGCTCCCTTTAGCTTTTTCACTAATAACCTTTAATCTCAGTGAGGAATAGCAGTGATGGTACAGCCACCTGATCTAATTTTCCAGGTGCTCAGAGCACTTCAACAGGCCTCTGTTTTTCTTGTCACATCCAGAAACAATATTTAAGAAAGCTTAAGACAGAGTGAGCAATGAAAGGAAGAATGAATGTTGCCATATGTCTTCCCAAAAGGAGCAGGTACATGATATAAAGCTCAATACAGCCATTATGCTTATGTATTGAATGCATTTCTTACTGAACCATGGGCTTTAATTTTACAATCATCTCTGACAACTGTGAAGTGATTTTAGGGTGAATTTTCATACATAGTAATAGAGGTGGTTTGGTAAGAAATACAGTGTTGTCACAGTTTGACAAATAAGCTGTAAATTGTGGTGTAATATAGTCTTAACATTTCCTAAAGAGATTTTGTGTTTTAATCAGGCCTGATATGGCATTGCATGAATTATATAATTGTGTCTTGTGGAAAAAACTAGAGTGTTGCTACTAGATTTTGGCAAAGGATAATTTTCGTAGTTAAACATCTCTTTAGCCATGTATTTTAATGTTTTATATGTGTTTCATTGCTTCAGATCCATTTCTGTTGCAATTTGTCATACACTCACATTTTAGCAATTTAAGAAGGAAATGCCTACTTTCTCTTTTTTTAAAAAAAGGAAAAGCAGAATAAATATTTCTGCAAAACCATACTTGTGCATAGGATTCTGATACTTAGATTTTACAAAGTTTTCAATAGTTATATTAAATTTCCTTAGTGTTATGTGGGTTCAACTTTATAGGAATGTGTTCAAATAGCTTGGGTAGCTTAAATACTGGAAAGCATGTACCATGCTTGTGATGTTCCGTCTAGGTCAGTTGTTCTGCAGCTTGGTATGACCTGGTGGCCTAAGTAAGGTGGTTTTGGAAGCATAGCTGCCTTGTTTCTGATAGCCATGTAGTTGCATCTGTCAGATCTGTTCATCTATTGATGACCCTTTGCCTTCATATTTATTAGGAAGATGCCAGGTTATTCTGTTTGAGGTACTGACGTGGGAGTTGAGTGTTTTGGGTGCAGTTCTGTACTTTTCTTTAGCTGCCTGATGAGATTTCAGGTACAGGTACCTATATACACCAGCTTCACCACAGGGCTTCTGGTCATCTCCTGCTTCCTAGCAAGGCTGTGAGAAGTGCTCAGAGTCGATGATGTGAATTATGTCCCCTCACTTAAAGTCCTGACATGCTTGCTGTTAGAATAATTCTTCTTAGCAGGGAGGAAATATTTGTTTTCTACTTCTTTGAAGCAATTTAGTTCATAAGATAGGCTAGCTGTACATGCAAGTACAGTCTGTAGCAACATATTGGGAAGGTTGAAAAGGATGGAAGATCTTTTTCCTCATTCTTGGGTGAGCATAGTTGCCTTGCTCCATTGTGCTGGCTCGGGTGCGTGTGTGACCTCTGCATGAACAGTTGTAACTCACTGACCCATGACAGGGTAGTTTTCTATCTCTCAGTAAATTAAGTTGATTTAAGTGAGTAAGCTCTGTCTGATAAGCGCCAGAAGTGTTGTGAGGTAGAACTCCTTGGTCAGAAGTTTAAAAAGTTGGAAGCTTGAAATAATGAAATTGGAAATGGAGTGAGACCTCTCCCTTCAGATGGCAGAGAAGTTGTCAGCTTGATCATCAGAATACAGCAGCATAATCACTTGACAGTTTGTCAGATGATTAGACTCCTGTATTAGTTCTGTCTTTGAATTTCTTTCCCCAAGATGAGAGATAGAGAGCTCTTTGCCCTTAAATTTAACCAGTCAAAACCATGAGACTTAGAAAAAATGGCAGCTTTACTTTTTCTGCACTTAGTATAGAAGTATCTGAGAAGTAGAGCAGCCACAGCTGAAATTTCCTTTTCAAGGAACTATACCTAATTTTTTTTTCTTTTGTTGGTAAAGTAACATGAAATGACCATTAGTTGTTGAAGCATTTATTTATCTGGATGTTTTTCTTCTTGTTGTTGTTTTTGTTTGGTTTTTTTTTTTTTGGGGGGGGGGGGGGGGTTGTGTGTTTTTGTTTGGTTTTTTTGTTGGGTTGGGTTGGTTTGGTTTGGTTTGGTTTTTTTTTTCATGTTCAGTTGAAACATGAAATGGCTCTCAATGTGCGCCTTTATAAAGAGAAAACATTTTGGATTCTTGTGACCTGAGTGATTGTTAAGAGAAGTTCTGCTTACTCTGTGTTACTTGGTTCAACCTGAAAGATACTTTTCTTTCTTCAACTCCCTTCCCTCATAGGTTTTATTGTTGTGACTAATGCCTTAAATAACAGTTACCTGACTACCTTTTCATATCAAAGCATTATGGCACTAGAGGATCTACTTTCTTTTTCCCAGGATAACATATTTTCATGGATGACAGGAAAGAATGGACATGGGCAAAATATATTTGGGAATGTAGCTCCCAAATTTCACAAAAAAAAATGGTTTAAGGAAAAACCTGTCCAATTGGGATGCTGTTAAACTGTATCCTGTAGTGTTTGCTGTAGTGATCCCTTGTGGCCTCCCTTTCTTTTGCTCTTCTGATGAAACTGTGAGGAATGAGATACTTGACTTTCATGGGGTCTTGTTCTTGCCTTTGCAGAAGCACCTGGGTTGCCAGGCTATGTCCTGTCTCTGAGTGGGAGGTTGGAAATGATGGATCAGGAGATAACACAAAAGTTACACACAGTGTTTGGGCGTGAATGACTCTACTGGTACAAAGGAGTTTTTCGTGTCAGGACTTGCACCAATGTGTGAACAGCACTTAGATTTTTGACTATTCTAATAAATATATTTTAAAAGGATATTTTATTAATGTTTCTAGCAATCATTATAGCTTTTATTGCTTGGTGGTGTGAAAAAATTTACTGTAATTCATTTTTACTTGTCTTAAAATATTTTACCTTCCAACTGTATTTCATGTTTTGTTTTCAGATGAAGGGGCACTTAATACAATCGGTCTTACCACCTATTATCATTGTTTCATTTTCATCCTTAGTAATTCATAGGCCTAATAACAGTAGAGTGGATGTAATGGGTTAAAATATGTTAAACATGAAGTTCACATTTTTATTTCAGGGTGGTGGTGTTTTTCTACCTTTATTTTGCAGTTTATAGTCAGCAATATGGATAATGTGTCTTATTCTTAATTGGTTTAATGATAAATATCTTGATGATTGATGCCCTCAGAAGCATGTGTATTCATTTAAAATACAAGATAATTTTCAACGCAAAGGAAATTCAGAATTGAAATTAAGAAAAATCACCTTTCCAAATCTGAAGTGTGTATGAGCATAAATAAATTAAGAAGAAAAATTAAAAGCAGGACTGCTAATTGTGCTGCATTTCTGTTTATACCTAGTGTCACCTTCAGATGTCTTAAACTTTAATAATCAAGTAGGGCACTGGTTTGGAAAGGTTGACAGCAGTGTATGACTAAACTGCTGTCTCCCTCATCCAGTTGATTTTAAAATAGCACCATAAATTCTTGAATGTTGGTTTTTCCCTGTTGGCAGCGAATACCTGTGAAACTTGTTCAATGTCTCCTTCACCTGTACTGCTGATGGGGTGGAGAATGAGTATCTGTTGTTCCTATTTACTCTTGGTTAACTTTTGTTGATAAGCCTGCATGACAAATGTGTATATTGTCGTCATCTGAATGGATAAAAGTGTTACACCATATGATATTGGCTTTAAAGGTCAGAAATAATTACTGAATTTTCTTTGAGAGTTTTCTTTGCCAAGTTGCAAATCCAGTACTTGAATGTTTAGAAAGGCCCAAATCAAGGTGTATATATAACTTTACTTGGCCTCCTTAAGTTTATGCTTATAATAAAGTCGTCCATTTTTTGCCATTTCATGTTGAGCTCAGTTTACAATTATGAATGCTAAGTGAAGCCACAGATTTCAGATATTGGGGAGCCCTACTTGATGGGTGCTTGAGAAAAGCCTGTTCTACCTGAGGTTTTGGGCATCCCATCAAAACTGCAGCCTGCAAAGGAACTATGCTCAGTTCGACAGTGCAGCATTGAATCATGCAACTTTCCCCAGTTATGCCCTTGACTCTTATTTGTGGTTTACCCTGTAATTTCATCCTCAGAAATAATGAACAGGTTTTCTGCAGTCAGTCTTACACTATTTTTAATTTACCAGCCTGATTTCTTAGCTCGAACTGTGCACATGTATTATTTGCTGACTTGTATTTTTTTTTCCTCTGAGGATCCAGTGAGTCTACATCACATTTGGATAAATGAGTTGCTCTCTTCTTGGGGTAAACTTAGTTAACCTATCAGGTTCAAAATCACACTGCAAGCATCAAATTACCCTTTCTAGATAGAGCAAAATCCTGCTTTTTATATCATTAAATACAATAGAATCTTAAATGTTGTTTTTAAATGAATTCAATTTTAAAAATATGCTGAAGTTAAAGCATAGTAGGGAGTGTGATATTTACTCATTTTTGTGTGCAAGGGTATGTCTAACATTATGACTTTGCAAAGTTTTATGTAATATATTGATAAATGAAATGAATAGTAGATATAAAGGAAATTAGTTACTATGAGGAAGTTAAATGCTCCAGGATTCATTCATTTAAGACTATAACTTTAAGATTTTGATAGTTTCTTTTAAAGTATTTTGTTAGGTATTTTATTTTGTGGAGATGCCATGCAAGTTTCTAAACCCTACACATGATCTACAATTGCCTTTGTGCCCCAGAAGGCACTTCTAAATTTAACTTCTATTAATTTATATATTCTATTAATATAGAATTTTAGTAAGATTAGTATGGATTTTATGAAATCTATTAATTTATATTTATAAATTTAACTTATTCACTTCTATTTATCTAAATGTGACTTTAATGTCTTTTCCCTGTGAATTTCAAATTGTTGCCCATTGACATTTTATGTGGTCTTGTCGAGTAGAAGCTTTTCAGAAGAGCTATAAATGCTTTCAGGATATAAGGGAGGTTGAATCATAATGGTTCAGTTTTATGCTTAGCTTTAGTTATGCTACTGGAGTTTTTGTGGATTTTGCATCACTCATATTTCCATCTTAGAGTTTTCAGTGAAAATTTCTACACATGTTCAAACAGCAGCTAAGCTCTTATCCTCTAGGTGATGATATAGAACATTCCTTCCATCTAGCTTAGGCATTTAAGAGCCCAGGTTTCATATATGTGTAGACACACACACTCTCCTACTGCTTGTAAGGGAATAAACATCAATAAATCTGGGAGGAAAAGATGGGACAAACTTGTGCTGGTCAGCAGCCAACTAAATGTGAGCCAGCATGTGCCCAGGTGGCCAAGAAGGCCAATCAGCAATAATGTGGCCAGCAGGACCAGAGCAGTGGTCCCCCTGTACTTGGCACTGGTCTGGCTACATCTTGTATCCTGTGTTTAGTTTTGAGCCCTTCACTACAAGGACATTGAGGTGCTGCAGCATGTCCAGGGAAGGACACCGGGGTAAGTCCTATGAGGAGCAACTGAGGGAGCTGCAGTTGTTTAGCCTGGAGAAAAGGAAGCTCGGGGGGTCCCTATGGAATCACAGAATAAGCTGAGTTGGAAGTGGCCCACAAGGATCATCAAGTCCACCTCCTAGCCATGCAGAGGACACCCCAAGAGTCACACCATGTGCCTGAGAGCATTGTCCAAATGCTACTTGAAGTCTGTCTGGTTTGGTGCTGTGACCATTCCCTGGGGAGCCTGTTCCAGTGTCCAAATGCCCTCTGGGTGAAGAACCTTTTCCTGATATCCAGCCTAAACCTCCCCTGACACAACTTCAGGCCGTTTCCTCAGGTCCTGTCACTGGTCACCACAGAGAAGAGATCAGTGCCTGCCCCTCCTCTTCACCTCACAAGGAAGGTGTAGCTTCAAAGAAGTCTTCCCTCAGTCTCCTCTTCTTCAGGCTGAACAGACCAAGACCTCAGCCACTGCACATAAGGCTTCACCTCAAGGCCCTTCACCATCCTCACAGCCCTTCTTTGGACACTAATGTCTTTCTTACATTGCAGTAACCAAAACTGCGCACAATATTCAAGGTGGGGCCAGGCAACCAGCAACAGAAGAAGAGGACCAAGCCTCAGATGGTGCCAGGGGAGGTTCAGGATGGACATCAAGACAAATTTGTTCATGGGAAGGGTTGTCCAGCATTGGAACAGACTGCCCAGAGAGGTGGTGGAGTCACCATCCCAAGAGTTTTTCCAGAAACAACTGGACTTGGCACTTAGTGCCATGGTCTAGTTGACAAGTTGGTGTTTGGTCATAGGTTGGGTTTGATGATCTTGGAGGTCTTTTCCAGCCTAATTGGTTCTGTGATTCTGTGAACTCAGAGCTCTGCCCTTGAGAGTACTACATTAGCTGTCTTAGCATAGAAGCAAATGGTTGAAGCATATAGATCATGTGTCTTAAGAAGTGGGATGTTGAGAAGTGGAAGCACTTCAGGCTGCATGGAGGAAGGTAAATGAGTAACTCAGTGGGGCAGGAGTGGGGAATTGGTGTGTACATAGCCACTGGATCATGAACATAGGGAAAAGGTTTTGTTGGATACACTAAGGTGTGTAGGGATCAGATGCACAGGAGTCCTTCATGTAAGGACGCAGGACTTGGAGGATTTTTATGTGCAATGCAGAGATTTAACGCTTCTGTTCACCTTTATTTGCAGACTAAGGTGGTACTAGGGATAGCAGAAGTTACTTTTTCACAGTTGTAGATCTAGTCTATATGCAGTTTGTACAATAAAAATATACACTGATAATTTGTTATGGCTTAAACTAACTTTCATAAAACATTGCATATTGGAAGAACCACTGCATCTGTTGAGCGAGAAGAAACTGCCAATGCAGTGACATAACATTGCTAATACTTGTAGTCTTCATTATACTCTCAACATGAATGACAGTCAAGTATGAGAAGTATATTATAAACAGAAGGTTCCACTATTGCCAATAATTTTGTCAAAGAGAGAAGAGAGGTCCACTGGAAAATAACAGAATTTTAAATGACAGGTAGTTATTGCTATTAAATGTAACAGAGAAAGAAAACATTGGTTTTCAGGAACCTAGCCAAATTCCTACACCTTTTTTTTTTCTTTATACTTTTTTTTTTCTTTTTTTCTGGTAGAAATTTGACATTACCTGTCTACTGTAGTGAATATCTTGTAAGCAGCATTTGCTTTTTCTGGCACAGATTTTATGTGTTGTAGCACAGTATCCTTTGTGGGATGTGGTATGGTATAATCTGGGAGTGTAAAAAAACTCCTGTTCAGGATGCACACACATGGGAATGGCCCAGGGCAACTGCAGAGTTGAATCAGTGGAAGTGTGAGAGAGTGGTATATACTTGTTAAGGATCTTAAATCACCATGATAATTGTCATATAGAAGTGGAATAGCCTTCAGTTGCTTTTGCTTAATCCTACAAATAAATTTTAGTGGCTTGTTTTGGTCTTTAAGACTTTGCAATATAAATATACCAGCATCAAGCCTTTGTAAAGGGGGCATTGTTTTCCTGCTCTGTGTAGAGAATCATAACATGGTTCAGGTTGGGAGGTACCTCAAAGATCATCTTATTCCAACCCACTGCCATGACAGGGTCATCTACCACTAGACCAGGTTACCCAGAGATCCATCCAACCTGGCCTTGAACACCTCCAGGGATGGGTATATTATACTAATTCCCTAAAAAATTTTGGTGGTACAGTTACACTGGTTCTGCAGTTTTCCCCTGGTGTGGATGTGTTGGTCAAAGGTGTCATTTCAGTTTGGTTTTACTTTTTTCTGTGTACTGACATGGATACACACAAGATTTTTTTCTTAAATATTATTGTTCTGGCTAGGCTAAAATTCTACAAAGAATGCTTCATTCAGTCCAGAAGATTTTTTACTTTTCTTTAATTCTTTGTAATTCCTTTGTTCTTTTAAAAATTCTGCTGTAGCGTTTCAAAGAAATATTTTTCATTTGAATTTTTTGTTAACAATGGTAATAATGCTGTACTTTAAAAAAAAAAAGTTTACATTTTGAATAATAGGAATTAGGTTTATTATATAGCTGATATTAAAAGAGCAGAAATATAAGTATGTATAAGGTAGCATGAGGTGGGGTGAATTTTTGATTTGTTTTGTGTATTGCAGACCATTGCTACATCTGCTGGAATATCCAGTTCAGAAAAAGGAAGATAAACCTGTTTAATCAAGTTTTGCCTTTTTTCCTAAAGATAGGTTTAACGGGTTTCCTTTTGGACTTTTAATTGACATACTTTGAAAATCAAATGTATTGAATGAAAAATACTCTTTCAATGTGGTATTCTTGGTTCAGAAACAATGTGGTGAATAGAGAATTTAATTGAAAATAGACTTTGTATCTGTCTCCTGCCAGAAGGTGTCCGTTTTAGCTTAAAAGAAAACTGATTTAAATATATTTGCCAAGTTAAGCATTCACACTTCATGGACAAGCTTTGTAGCTATTTTCCTTCTCTGAGTCTGGTAGTAGTGCTGATGTGTTCCTTGCATCCTGTTTTTTAGCCTTGTTTCTCTGAGCGGCCAATGTATTTGAGGCATTGCCATTCCTGCTAAGTCAATAGTGTCTGAGGCTGTTACAGCATTGTCTTTTATGTCATCACCAGAATTGACCCACAGCTGAGGACAGTATGATAAGGAAAGTGATGTATTTGAGGTGATTGCTCTGGGGCCTTATCTCCAAGAGATAAAATAAACATATTGAAAATTGGAATGATAATGTGCCATTGAATGAGTTTGAAAACTGCGTTTTGTTTGGTCTGAAAGTATATTAAATGTATCAAGTGTCTTAAAAAGGACAAGTTTGACTGGAAAAAAATTGCCTGCCCACCTGCTTCTTTCCTAACTGTCTTAGAAAAATAATTGTCCTATTTAAAAATTACTGTTCTGGAGATGAAGTACTCTGAGAGCTTCAGACTGAGGTTTTTTTTGCTCTGACTTTATTCTTGCAACTATATTATCAGTAAGATAGTGTTATAATGGGCAGAATAGATTAATCTTTGAGATAAGCAAGAGTTGAACTGATAAATTTTTAGATGGTTTCTTACCATGTCAAAACCAGAGTTTTTGTTACAAACAAAAGGGCAGCATTGTAACCAGCAAAGCAATACTGAATCTGCTGCTGATGTATTTTCTACCGTCCTTTAAAAGTGGTGGGTGACAAAAGCAGCAGCAAAATCATAGAAATATACTCAATAGAGTGGTAAAATTAATGTAACTAATCCTCATTTTGTAGCCTTGCAATATTTTTTCCAAAGCAAAAATTGTTGATGTTACTTGAAATTGCAAAGTGTCGAAGCTACAGATCTAGTGTTCTTGAAGCTTCTTTTTGTCAAGCAACTTCTAGGAAAATGGCTCTCAGGTGTTAATTTGTCATTCAATATTTTTCATTTCCAAATATACTTTACTTGATGTAATTTGCATGTTTTGATTGAGCTATTAATTGAAAAGGAGCTGGTTCTGACTTTGAGATGAAAGATGCTTCTCTGAAAATTGAAAGTGTTTGTTTGATTGCTATCTCTTGTTCATCTGTTAAACAAAAATATCAACAAAATAGAAAAAACAGAAAATAAATACTTTTCACTGTGGTTTTTATTCTTATAATTTTTGTAATGTTAGCTCTATTTTGTTAGGGTTTTTTCCTTTATTAAGGTGTCAGGGTCACTGAAGCTGTGATGATCAGGATGCTGTTGTAATGTCCGGACTGCACTGAATGTCTCTAAGTTTCACTTTAGCCTAGACAGTCTTTTGCATTTTAACTCTGTTGGATGGACTTTCAACAAATAAACTGTGATGAAATGCAAGAGCTTATTGTTATTTCATAGAGAAACAGCCAAGCTATTGGCAGAATAAAATGTTTGTATTAAAAATAGAGAATGAGCTATCAGCAGAATAATAAGGTAAACATGTAACTATTATAGTTGAATGTACAGTGAAGAGAATTCCTATAAAAGAAAGTGTTATCCCAGGCTGAAAATAAGTGTCTTGACTTTCATTTCAGTTTTATTCTCCATAATGACATTAAAAATTGATCCCATAAATTCCTCAGTGGGATACAGCTATTTTCAGTCTTTGAAATTCTACTACTAATCTTAATTAACAGTCCATCTGAAGTGAATGAACACGAGTCCTTGAAGTTAGAAAACTGTTACTGCAGCTTTACAGTTTGAAGAGCCTTTTATGAAAGATGTTACATTTAACAATGTGCAGACTTTATTTCTTACAGTGAATTAAAGTATACAAGTACAGAGAAAGAGGGAGACATCAGTTTGCTTTAGGAGTTTGAATGTACCTTTAACTTAGCTAAAAATTACAGCTGGGAAAATGGGAGGGGCAGTAGTAGTATTAGGTTGTTGTTAGTAACCAGTAGTTAGTGCCTGGGTTTTAATCCCCTTGCTGCAAAGTTCAGCTGGGGCATCTCCAGGATGTGTATGCAAGAGCTGCAGAGTGGGTTACCAGCAACCTCTCAGCCCCAGTGCAGACTCACCTTCCTCTCTGCAAACCTGCCTGGAAGCCTCTGCCCTCTGCTTCTCCACTCCTGAAGATCAGGATGATGGCTGTTGTCCACTCCTGCTGTGAGCTCTCTTTCCTTTTTTCTTTACAATCTATGTACTGGTGTTGCTTGTTCCAGTAAAAGCTTGGGTGGAAAATGCTTCAGCAGCTCTGTGGGACTTAACCTGGAAGTGATTTGAACAGTTGTTGTGGATTTGCATTAAATCTGCATGGAAATACTGCTCTTCCCACACTGAAGTTCCTCTTGGTCACAATTCCAGAATTGCAGTGCTAAGACTGACACTTTCTGACATAATATTTTGTGATCATGTTATGGTTTTTTGGTATCTTCCAAGATTTGTGTATGACATGGAGAAAAATTGAATATAAAATGACTGAGCTTTAAATAGGAAGAGCTGGTAATTAATCTCTCCTGTGGAATAGTGCTTCGTCTTCTGTTACCTGATTACAGTCATCAAAGGATATTATAATAGATTTGAAAATTAAGCTTAGTAAAGCACTCAACTTTTTTTCTGACGGGTATTGTTGGATTTTATCTTGTCCCTTGCTATTTCTGAGTTTATTCTTGTCAGAAAATATGTCTAAAGAAGCATTTTTTTGCTTTATACTTACATATTAAACAAACCTGTGTTACTTCAGCTGCCCCAGAGGGAATTTAAGTGTATCTCTAATCAGAGTAGAAATTTTGGGGGCTACTAAGGTAAGGATTTGTCTCACAGGTTTCTGAGTTTTGTTCTTTTTCCCAATTATCACTGCATTAAATAATACAAGAATACCAACATGAAACATGCAGATGTGTTACCAACACCTTAGGCTGATGTTCCTGAGGTGTAAAAAACATTTTAAAGCATTGTTAAATGGGCAACCACTTATGTAAAGTGGTAATGCAGCTCTCAGCTTTGTTGCAAAGCTCATAAGACATTGTTATTGACACAGCTGATTTTCTCTCTGCTCCCTTACCCTGAGTCTCCAAATTTGAAACAATGATAAAATTAATGTGCAGGTATTTGCATGAAACAAAGAAATGCAATAGATTCTTCATCCTTGCTTTCCATTTAGCCATATTATAAAGCAGTTATTTCAAATAAATAAAAACTGCACGTCATTTTACCTCAATGTTACTACTTTTTGCAAATAGAAGAACAAGACAGAACTAATTGTCTTCCTTGGGTTTGTTGTGCCTTCCAGCACACAATTTACATTTAGAAAAAGAAATTATTTTTAAAATAGTTCTCCTCTTAATTTTATTATTTATATTTTTTTCAACCTCCATATATGATATGATGATACAGACTTTGAAATGCAGTTTTCTATAGTACTTAGGTTTAGGTAGAAAACAACAGATAATTCTTGCAAACACTTAGCAGATACCAGCTGATCAGCTGTCACACTTCAGTGATTTCAGTCAGTAAATTAAAAAAAAATAGGGTGGACTTGTTTTTCAGAGCTGTAACCATCCTGTCATGGTGTATGTTGAGCAGCAGTTTCTGTGCATTTCCAGTAAGATAAGCATTCACCTGCAGAGGTCTTCCTCTTGAGTAGGATCTTCCCAAAAAATCAGAAAGCTGTTGGATTCCTTCCCTCCCTTCCCTCCCTCCTGTCCCTCTGTCACATGAAGACAAATATCTTTCAGTTAGTGGGGAGGGAGAAGGAGAATCAAGGTGTCAAGGTTTTTTTTTCTGTAGGAGGGTTGCAGCAGAATATGACAGTCTCAAGGTCTTTTCTCCTCTTCTGCCTTCCCGTGGAGGTCTCTGAGAAGCCTTCACAGGTGTGTTGTTAAGGATACTCTTGCATCTGATTAGTGACTAGAGCTCTTGAAATTATGGATTACATTTTGTCTTAACACTAACACTGGATATTTTATTTCATTTAAATGAAGTGTTTCCAAATTACCTTTTTTTTTAAGAAAAATGGATGAAAAGGTCGTGTCATCGTGTTTACTTCTTTCTCTATATGTTCTTGATTTATGCTCCTTAAAGAATATTATTCAGTAAAGTGTAATTTTCCTCTTCTATTTTGAAGTTTTTTTACTTTTATACTATAGATGGTTTCATATGCAAAAGTTCATTCCAAAATTCCTTATTTATTTCACTACAAGGCTGTAAGGAACAATAGGGAAGAGGCAGTACATGTTCTGTTCTTAATAAAATCTCATGCAAATTGAAAAATATAATAAGCTAAACTCTTAACTATCAACTGTTGTCCTTGAAAACTTACAGTTATGTAATCTTCAAATTTCTTGACAGTAATGCTTACAATTAACAATTAGTAATTATAGAACCAGGAAGAAAGTTGTTCTGCTGATACCTTGAATTTCTATTTGAATTCCCATTTTATTTTTATACAGAACTTGCTTTTTACTCCTCAGAAAACAGCTTTTGAACTAGTAGCTTATGCCTATTAGCTTGGAAGACTTACTGATTTTATGAATTCATGGAAAATATGTAATGAGTACCAAACTTGTTCTTTTGCTATCCTTAAAAGAAGCAAAAAGAGGGAGCTGAGGAACTGTGTCACACAGCACAATTTCAGTTTCCTGAAAAATACTGTAGCAAGTAATTGAACCAAATTGTTTGTAGGCACTCGGAGATAAAGGAATTACTGTCAGCTAAACTGGATTTGTCAAAAACAGATAGTCAATTTGGTTTCCTTCTGAGGCAGCAAAACAGGGCATGGATAAGAAATAAATCAGTACATGTTACATTTTGTCATAAGTAAGGCTTTTGACAGTAAAATGGTATTTCCATACACAAGCAAGAGGAACGTGGTCTACAGGAAAATATTGTAAAGTGAGGATAAAATTTGACTAGCAGCTGTTGTAATCATAGTTAAATAGAAATGGAAAATGGAATGATAATGTGAAGTGAGATTTTTATGAGGTCTTTCACACGGTCTGTACTACTCCGTGCATTAGGGATGTATTTTTCTTAAATTTGAAGAGAGCATGAAACTGTGAGAGAAGATGCAGTTATGCAAAGGGCAAAATTAGAGTTAAAATGGATTTTGACAAGGTGGAGACACAGTTTGAAATAAATTGAATGCAGTTTCCTGAAAACAAGGGCAAAAATCAGTACATGTATAGGGAAATATGATTTAGAGGAGGAGGGTAAGGAGCAAATGGCTGAATAGAGCTTCAGCACCAGAAAGTTCTGCAATTTTTAGTGAAGGCCAGATTGAATATAGAACTGCAGTATCACTTGCTGGTGCAAGAAGTATTATTTTAATGTATAGACAGGAGTATAACTTGTAATACAAATTCACTCAGTTCAGTCATATCTGAATTGCTAATTCTGGACCCTTGAGGGAATTATCATTTTATCATTAGAAAAGGAAAATTCCCCTTCAAAAAGTGTGTGAAGAGTCCAGAAGGGAACACCAATAACCAGAAAGAAAAGATGGACAAACTTGTGACTGACTGGTTTAGAGAAGTTTGTAGGGAGGTATGAAAAACCTCACAAAAGTTTTAAAAGTCATAGAAAACTTGGAGAATGGCCACTGACCAAAGAATTTGGGAACCTTTGATTTAGCTGAATTTTTTAAGTGGAATTTTTTTCTGTAGTAATATGTAAAATGTTTCATTCTTTTTTTCTAGCAGAATTGCAGCAGTTCTGCTGGAATGTCTTTTTACCCTTGGAAGATTATTCCTGAGTTATCAGACAACCATACAGTCTTTAAAATTGTTGCTTAAGATGCTCATGCTTCTCTTCTGACATGAATGACTGTGTGTTGCTGAATAGTCACAGCAAGACTCATCATCCAATTTCTGTCAAGAGTTAGTTGCCTACTTGTAAATGTGCAGCTGTGTGTGATTCGATGACAAAGGATAACCCAGCCAATTTGGGGAGCTCAAATCATCATGCAGAGCTCAGGCAGAATCCAAGCTGCTAACTTAGGTCACGTGAATAGTCCTTTACATAGTGTACTCTGTTGGTAAATTGATTTGCTTCACAGGAGACTGTTCTTGCATAGCAACATCATCAGAAATAATGGCCTTTAAGTGATACACAGGACAGCTGCTTCAAAGGTTTCAAAAGGGAAGGGAGGGTAAGAAAGGAGGTGAAGCACAGCAGCAGAAAGTAAGCTGATTCTGTATGTCATCATAGCAGATGGAACATTTTGCAAAAGAATGGGTTAATTTATTTGTGCTTGGAAATGCCGTTTTACTGTAGAGTTAAGAGTTTTTGTGGTAGTCTGGGATGAATTTGATATAATGGCTAAAAGTTTTCCCAACTGAAATTAATTTCTAGTATGACTGGTCACATGTCATGTTTCTATTACAAAGAACACAGGTAAAACACCTGATTTTTTCTTTATGATGTTCTGGGGATTCAGTCAATTAGTTTCTGTGGATTTGTTCAAAATAATAACCTTAACCTTTTCTTTTCATTTGTTAGACAGGAAACATAACTGGGAGAGAGGTGTTTTTTACACTGATTTGCAAATAAAGGGGTTACACCTTTATTTCTGCAGCCCTCTTATTTTTTTTCTTTTTCATTCAGTGTGCCATAAAGTGGCATACTTGTTTGATGCTTCTTTTTTCTGGTTCTTTTAGTAGAAGTAATGCATTATCTTTCATTGGAATTTTCTTTTCCCTAATCAAAATGTTGCCACTCTTCTTTATTTCTTAATGCAATCTGTTGTCTACTGCCTCTTCCTAGCCTTCATTTCTTGTTCTCTTATGCTCTGTGTTGTTATCTTCTTGAGGGGATTTTTTTATGTGTTGGTTATTCTTTTTTAAACATCTTATTCCCTACTTATGTGTTCATTACAGTATCTCTGATTTTTTTCTCCTGAGATAACTTGATAGCAATATTTCAAACTGAAAGTAATGTGAAGTAACAAATCTGTGTAAAGCACAAGGACAAGGCACATTGTGCAGAGTTTACAATCAGAGAAAGAAAAGAAACAAACATGAATAACTGACTAGAATAAGAGCTAATCAGTACAGATTACTCTTAAAGATGATTATTCTTGAAAAGTTATTTGAACAGTTAGTAATTTTGACAAGCAACGTAAAGGGGGTCTTTTGCAATTGTATGGGCAAATTAAGTATGGATCGTGATAGTAAAGGGACTGTTAAGAAAAAGTGATGTGAAATGGTTAGAAATACAAGCAGTGTTCAAATATTTTCAAAGGTGGAGGTAAAAATTATATGTTAAGCTTTAGGATTAACATTCACTACCATTTTTAAATTGTTCAACTAAAGACCGTAGAAGTACAGAAGAAAATGAGCTTTAAGCAGGGAGTGTGGCTGTCTGCACTCCTCCTGGTTGTGATCTTTCTCTCCATCAAAGTTCTTCACAATAAGGAACACATAAGATTAGGTGCACCACAAATTCTTGTCTTGAGCAAATAGCTAACAGATTTTATTTTGGATTCGAGGTTCAGACTGGAACTATACAGGTGTGTAACAATTCAATTTTCCTTTCTGGTGGATGGATGTTTAAAAACTGTATGAGGTTTAAAGGCTCTAAAGATAGATACCTCAAATATCCTTTCCTTGAGTGACCTGTTAAAACCATTGCATGTCAGAAGTGATGAATAGTTTTTGTGGGTTCTGGGCGGGTTCCTGATCGATTGGTTGCTAGTTAATGAGGGAGAAGAAGGGCAAGTGCAGAAGTCCAGCTGACTGTGCGAGAGCACACCTGCCTTTTCTCTTTACTTCATTTTCTCTCTAATGAAGGAACCAATTGGTTTAGAGCAATCAATGCTGACCTGTTAGGATCAGGCAGTATTCTGGCATTGCCGAGGCAATTAAATTCAGCAGAGCAAGGATTATAAAGGATAAAAATAAGAAAGGACTTGAAACTTTGAACTGAGTAAGAGCTACATTGATATTTTAAGGCCGGCAAAGAAACCCAACCCAATATAGTTAAAAAGAATTAAATCATTATTGTGTTCTCTTTTGTGTGAGATTGGGGATGCCAACATAATTGTCATTTGTCCTTTAAATCCTGTTTCTGTAACCAGGAATTTCTGCACGTGCATGTGTTTGGAGGAGGCAGTTTGCTTCAAAATTTCATACTGGTAGTTGAAACTTTCCCCCGTTGTTCTCTATTGTATTCTGCACTGTTGAACTCATAGGCTGTGCATGCTCATAAAATGACTCATTCCAATTGAGCTAGGTAAAAATAAAGCTCAAATCCTTAGTAAATCATTGTAGTTCTTGTCAAGTGTTAAGTTTAGAAGATTTGTCATATATTTTAAGATTTCAATATTAATTTAAGTCTCTTGTTGCCTTGTATGGATGCCCTTAAAAGGAGATCAATCTGTTTTCTGTAAGAGTTTTGGCCTTATCAAAAGAAATATATTTGGAAAGTTGGAATGATATCAAATGCTAGTTTCCTGTTCCATATTGTAATTTACAGATTCATTGACTTTGTCTGTTAACTGGCAATATTATTGATGTTAAATAAAATGTCAGGATATCCCTTCTGCCCTTCTTTCCTGTTTGGAAGAGGCTAAAGCATTGTTTTATAAGGTTCATCTATTCTGAGTGCAGAAAAACTTTTTTTAACATTTCTGTTAAAAAAGTAAAATAAACCAGCTAAAACCTTTCAGATGAACCAAAAATCTCCGGGAAAAAAATAGAATATAATATCAAAGCAATAATATCAAAATATAATTTATCTTTCCACCTGATAAGCTCAATTTTATTCGATTGACCTATGTTTCAGGGCAGAGATGGGTAACCTTCACCTCTTTCAACTTCAGAAACATCAGAGATCATTAATATATATATATAAAGTTTCTTTAATCATTAACTGCATGTTGCCATTTTAACCATCATCACATCAGCATCCCTTAGTTCATGTTTGCCCTTGAGCAGATGAGATGCACAATCCTACAATTTCAAGCTTTTAAAGCATTTTTATTGGATCTTTGTAATGGAGTATTATGTTGAATCAACTTCTTAACTTGAAATCTGAAGCTTCTGAGTAATAGGTCATTTCTATTCCATTTGTTAACTGTGGCTTTGTGCTGACTTCTTTTTAGACATGTTTATATATATGTACATGCGTGTGTATATACATGTAAATAGATACAAAGTTATTATGATCATGTATTCTGTAGTGGGTAGGAGGAGTGGAAATTTTTATGAGGCCACTTTCTGATGTGCTACGTTTTTGAAACACGTATTCACCCTGCAGTAGTCTCCACCAGTTCGTTTTCAGATACAACTGTAGAAACTCTTTTTTTTTTTTTTTTAATGTTTGAATATGTTGACCACAGAGCAAATGTTCTACTCTGAAAAAAAAAAAATCAAATGTGGAGACTTCAGAGGTCATTGTTAGATTAGATGTTACACATTGTTAGATATTACACATCCACCCTCGGTGTGGGGAGTATGCTAGTGATGGCTACTGCCAATGACTTCTGTCCTGAAGGTGTCCTATCTTGGATATATCATCTGATACAGAAAAGTTTTGAGATGGTTTTGGCTTTTTTTTGCTAATTCGTACTCATAAGGCATGGGACAGGTTTAATGTTAATTTTCACACTGAATTTATTATAGAGTAAGAGCACTGGATGTAAGCCTGTATCAGTTATCAATAAAGTGAGTTCTGTGTGTTGTAGAGAATACTAATGTTCAACAGCTCTGGAACAGACAATTTTAAAAAAAGAAGGGCCAAAGAGTATTCATCCCTTGATAGTGAGGAAAATTGGTCTTGGCTTATCCTGATCTGGTACAGAGCTTAACTGTTACTGTAGTGAACACACTAACAATAATGTTTATAAATATAGAAGGAAATTGGTAGGAGAATATTTCAAGTAACCTATCTGTTTTAGAAGAGAAGGGATATGTTAGCCGTGTATGAAGTCACTCTCAAAAATGAGTGGTTTAAACTATAGGCTTTGTGCCAAAACAAGACTGCTTTTTCCAGGCCAAAAGGTTCATATCAAATATTTTCAGCTTTTTATTTGTATGAAGTTTGGTCTCTAGTCCAGACCTTTCACTAAACTACAGGTCTGAAATATCTCTTTCTGGAAAAAGTCATCATAGCATAAAATATAAGAAATACCTCTAAAAATGTATTTTTGATGATGGTTTAATATTTCAAAAGTCATGAAGGTTTAACTTTGAGTTCTAATTTAAATGTGTCTCAGGCCTTTAGCTTTAGTATTTATGAGAATGTGAGTGATTTTGAGGTTCAGTTTTTTGGTGTAGAGTAGGCAGATTCAGAGACTTCACCAGTGCAGAGCAGACATGGTACATACCAGTCATAGTAAGGTGCACCTACATTGCTGTTCATTTGCAGTGCACTGAAGCAGTCTTCTGCATTTTATTTATTCATTCTAAATGTCCATTTTCGTTTATGTGCAATATTACTGCTTTGAAACAGAGGTGGAAAACTGAAGCTGTAGGTGCAGAACTAAAACCATATATACAGGGTTTACTTTTTAAAATACTGACATTCTGCAGTAATAGTGAATTATTGATAATAAAAATGAGCTTTGAATTCTTACTGTTTAATATTGACAATGCACACCTAGCAAGATGTTTTCAAAATGATGCTGTACTTGCTCATTGTTTTGGTTTGTTTTTGTCTTCCACAAAACACGGTGAATATTTTGAAGTCTGAAACTATGTATGTTAAGAGGTATCACAGAAAAATCAGATCTTGTTTGTATGGGGAAATATTTTGTTACTTTTTGCTATGAGATTAAATAATACTTTAAAGCAAGTTCCTTTAAAAATATGTGTTGAAATGAGGTAAGTATAGAATAATGTGGAGCTGGCTATTTATTAATTTTCACTGCATTCTGCATTTTCTCCTTTCAGTCTTTTTTTTTTTTTTTTTTTGGTCACTCTTCATACTACTTCTGTTCTTTCCTAGATTTTGGGGTTGTTTGGTTGTTTGTGGTGGGGGGTTTTGTTATTTTTGTTTAAATATCTCTTCTGAAACACAAGTGGATGTCAAGTCTCGTAGATTAGTTGATCTTCTCTTAGCATTACGCATTTTGTTACGTTTATTGCTCAAATTGCTTGTCATGTATAGTCACACATCTTTATATAGGATCTAGTTGTAATGTTTTCACCAAATAGTTCATGTATGGACTAGAATGGAATGTATAGAATGGAATCAGACATTGGGCGAATAATTTTTAGTAATCCAGCTATAGAAAATTATTAGAGATGAAATTTGTTCATGTCCAGTCCCTGTCCAATTCCTAGTTATTTCTGGAAAATTAACAGATATAGTAGAATCCCTGAGTATAAGAGAGAACTTCAAATGCAGTTTGATAACACAGAAATCCCATTTCTATGGTATATGTGTATAGGAAAATGAAAGCATGATCCTAACATGAGTTAAACATCTATGCTGTAATTTTAATCTGGCTACCATGGATAATAATAACAAGTGAGTTGTAGGGATGCAGGTTTCAGCTACTGAGATTCTGAGGGTTATTTGTAAGACTTGTATGTATTTTAATCCATAATGTAAGGTATAAAGCCAATGGTACTGTAGCATAAAAATTATAACTTTGTTTCCTTATGCTTTGGGTACTTTTGCTAAGTATCCCTGGTCCTGGACCCCTTCTCTGAAATCAGCCAATACACATTCTTTTTGCTAGCATTTTGGTGCTACTGGCATCTCTTCCCTGGATTGATGTTTAGAATCTGAAAATTGAAGTATTTAGAGTCAACTGTATATTTAGGTAGAAACAGTGACCAGCCTTCTCTGAGCTAATACTATAATGTAATATAAAGAAAATGATCAGAAAGTTTGAGTTTAGTTTAGGATTGATGCACTTGAGTCATTAGAGGTTGTACGACATCAAGAAAGCCCTCTGATGAGTTATGTAATAAATGGTTAGGGTATACATCAAAAGATATATATTACATACAGATCAATACCACAATTACCTGCTAAATATCTAGGCAGTCGGGTTTTTAAACATCTTTTTATGATGAAAAGTACACAGGTTAATTATTGATTTCCAGTAAAATCCGGACACTGTATTCTAAGTATATCAAGATTCATTTTGAATATATCAAATACACTGTCTATTTCAAGATACATGACATAGTAAGGAGATGGGGTGCCAAGGTGAAGGAAAGATTGCATGAACGGAGAGGTGGAGAGTAAGATATCTGAAAATTAAGTGTGAAAAATTGTCTTTTAGCATAGGAAAGGAAGGTCAAAGAGGCTAGGTGAGGAAGGTCAGATGGGGGAGCCTTAGTTCTGAAGTTCAAAGGTAGTACTTCATGAAGGACAGAAAGAAGTCACAGCCTTGTATTCTCTGTAAATTTCTAGTTAATGAAAATATAGCAATAAATAATATTGATTGCCTCCATTTTAAATGTATATTTATGTCAATATACTGAGAAGAATAATAATATTATGGAGGAAAAGGTACTATTAGACTGATAATAGCCACCTAACTGACATCAGTTACAACTAGGAATAAAGCAATAAAGTATAACAAAGAGCTGCCTCCTGAAACATGTTTTCACTGCATTCATATGTAAGAATAAAATACATTAACTCACCTTTTAGCTACATATCAAAATAATGCAGTTCTGAGTTCAAATTATTAGCTTAATAAAGTGAAGTAGACGGTTTAAAAGGTAATGCAGAACATTCAGGGAAATTGAATTGATGTGCTAATGAAGTTTATGTCTACAGAACTGAGATTCATATAACTGTGTGGTAGATTAATTTAAAAGATACTCTTCCACAGAGCACTTCTATCGCTTCTGAGGCAAGAATTGTGTTATTTAGAGGAAAAAATCTGCTTGAAGAAGATACAATACAACAATACAACCTAATGCCTTTCAGTGGCCGTTCTTCCAATGTAATGTTGTAATGATCTAATTGGATTTCGAATAGGAGAGAGTTGTGTATGCTCATGGACACTTTGGGAAGGCCACATACAAGGTAATAACAATGGAGAGCTATCAAATATCCTAAGGGTAGCTGTGGTGAGACAAGCACATAAATAGACTAGCTTAGCTGATTCCAACACAAATGTGTAGCTGCAGGCTTCTGATGGACTGTACAATTGTTAGAGCTAATATCCTAAATCACTAATTTCATTCTCACTATCTTACCTGCTGTGCAGTGTAGGGAAGTACCTTTTACTTACTTTTCTTTTTTGGTCTTCTCCTATATTTTTTTCTTCTGACTTTTTGGTTCAAGTATAATGGTTTATTTCTTCATTGAGGAGATACATGTTAAGTGTTAGCTGAGTGAATTCAGCAACAGTCAGAAGTAGAAGTCAAAGGAAACAAGTTCCCATCAAACCAAATGTTGGAAACTGTTGGTGCTAGAGATTTGCTGTGTAGGCAAAATTCTTCCAGCTGCTATTGAGGTGAAAACAGAAGCGTGACACAGATTTATAAGGTGGTGTCAAGGATATTGTGGTAAGTGTTTAGCTAGATCAGAGCACTTAGAAAATCTCCTTCACATTTTCTTTACATATATATCTGTATGTATGAATTTTTGAGCTGCATTTGAGTGGTTTTGAACATAGTTCCAAACTTAACAGTAGAGGAAAAAGGTATCAAGATTTATCTGATTTGGGGTCTAATACAGTACCTTTTTGAGTAATGAAAATATTTCAGAAACAGCTTTAAGCTCAGAAAAGAAGTACTACATGTCATCTGGATTGAAAAAGGCAGAGGTTTATGAAAAAGAAATGTTTGTTACATTAGAGTATCCTAGGTAGATCATTAAATTATTTAAGAATCCTTTATTTTGTCATAACGTGGCTCTAAGCCTATTGATTTGCAACTTCCAGCATTTTCAGTGCAGTTCTTCCACTCAGTGAGTTTGTTACTTTTTGAAACAGTTGATGAAACTGCTCTTTGGCACTTTTTAATATATAGACAGCCAAATGGATGATGGCTTAATGCATTCTGTTTTTATGTAGGCATTCAGATAAAACTATGTTTCATTCTTGGATAAGAGATTTTTTGTTCATAGTGAAGGAAGTTTTTACTCTGGTGGTTCTTTCCATGGCTGTAAAGCTCACTTCACTACAGAGGTAGTCATCCTGCAACTGTTCAAAATTTTTGTGCACAAGCAAGTACTGACTTTTTCATGTCCTTTCAAAGCTCTGTAGAATCTGCTATTTAGTATTTGAAGGGCATTACTGAGAAAGATCAAGGCAGATTTGTTGTTGTTACTGATACAAACGTGCATTATTGTTGTCTTAAATGTGGGCTGGTTACCTGTGCAGCCTCAATCACATACTGAGGTGAGGTATTTCTGGTTTTTATTCAAGTTTTCTCCAAGTAGGGATGGGGGTGGAACTCATAAAATCCTGGCTCCCTGATCATCAAAACTTTATACTATTTATACATTTCAGCAAACAAATGCATCAGCATTCGTTGGTTAGCAATTACATAGCTTTTGCATTAATTAGTACCCAAAGCCCTATTTCTTAGTTACATTCCTCATTTCTAATGTTAATTAGTCTGTATGTAGTGTTCCTTCCATTTGAGTCTGGGGTCCATTCTGAGGAGGTGGTCAATGCATCAGTGGCTGCAATCTCTCACTGGATTAGTATCACCTAGAAGTAACCTATGTGCAGCTCACTCCTGTTAGGGAGATGTTGGGCAGGTGAGAACTGTACTTTTTATTACACTCTAGGAGAAATAAAGTTTGGAAGAAAAGCCTTCCTTTATTTTTCTGGTTGCCATTTATTCTCTTCTTCCATTGCCCCCCAAGGTGATTTTAGGATTTATGAAATTTGATTTAAAACAGTTTCATATTTTTAGGTGCCTAACCACAGGAAGAGATCTTCTGGAGTGGTTATTGTTCCTTGGTTAAGGAACCAGTTGAAGGGATTCAGTAGCTCAGTATATATATTTCTGTTTTCTGCAGGTCTGCTCACAAGTTTGAGTGGTGTATTTCATAAACAAGTCAAATGTAAGTTATTTTCATTTTGTAGGAGAACAAGAACTACATTTCAACAAAATAATAACATTTTCTTGGGCTTGTGACAATCAGTGTACCACTCCAGCCTGGTGGTAGTATTTCAGTGAATAAATATCAGTTGTAATCAGTTTATTTGGTGCAATACTGCAGAGTACTGTTCTGAATATAACAGTTCTTACTACTTATTAAATCAGCAAGAGAAGTGTGGCAAACATTGTGTGATACAAGTGGCTCTACTCTACAATTAAGACAAACAACAACCAAAAAAGTGGGAAAAAGAGAAGCAGTGAGAACAAGAAATCATTACACTAGTTTTCTCTCTTAAATGCTCTGTCTTTAACCATAATTCAACTGTTCTCACATGAACTTGAGTTTCTGGGTATTTTATTATTTGTGTACATATGTTGGAGGTCACTACCCTTCTCTTTTGCCATCTCATTGCTGATGAGCTGTGTAGGAGTGTTTGTACAGGTTAATATAGACCACCTACTTGCAATCCAAATTTATGATCCTTCTATCACCGTGTCATCAATTATTTCCAGTAAAGCACAATTTGATTTAAAAGAACTAGACCTGTGATGCTTATGAGATTGAATCTGTTGCACTGTCTGTGTTTGATGAATAGTCCCATAAATATTTCTTTTGTCCTTTATTTTAGAGTTCAGTTGAGGCTTGCGGTAGCTAAGAGCTGTGTCTTGAATATGCTGGAAAGTAGAAGCAAGGAAGTTTAGAGACTCTGATTAACTGAGGTAGCATGGTATGTATGTGTAGCAGATGATACTGCTAATGGGTATCACATGAGATTTTTCTCATCAAAGACAGAACTTGGTGAATTTAGAAATAATTGGTTGATGCTTTCACTACTTTCACTGTTCTGTCTCACATAAGACATTTGTTTAACAAACACGAAAAATGTGTATTATAATATCCAATGAGGCTTCTCTTCTCTTTTATAGTATCTGATATATATTTCATGTGAATTTCAGTCTTCATTAATAATTTCTAAAATCCATCTAAAGAATGATCATAGTTTAAAAGTTTGGCTAAGCTGTGTGTTATCAGGAGCAGACAAGTGTCACACATTTTATGTTAGAGAGGAACACCAGTGCAGTCAGAACTGACTTTCCATTGCTTTGAGTGGGCCATTGCTTGTGATTTTTTATTTTTAGTGGTTTTGTTCCTACAAACATTGCTCCTAATGTTGAACAATTCAAGTTGATGTTTCTTGTGATACTGTTGGCTGGTGTTGGTAAATCTGTAAATCACTGGGTAGTACAGGGGTTTAATAATTGTATGATCTTATCTTTAGATAAGGAACCACGGCTTGTTCAGTTAACAAAGGCATTCTTGTCCCAGATCCAGACCACACTTGAATAGTAACATTACGTGCTATATTGTAAATGTTTAAAATGTATGAGACACACTTTGCTTAATGAATTACCCGTGTTTCAGCATACCAGAACTGAGTAGCAAATTTGAAATTGAGCCAGCAATACTTGCATCAATTTTCTAACCACCTGCAACTTCAAGGAGTTATATCTCTAGGTATAAATTTTTTAACTCATGAATATATTGCTGAAAAATATACAATCAATCATTTTTATGTTACCAATATTGAGCTGGTTTCATTTGAGTATTGTTTAATAGTTTTCCAGTATAATTTTAACATAATGAATGGTTTCTTGCATATATCCTAGGGTGTATTTTTCTGTGAGTAAAATGTTACAGTATTGAATGGGGTGGTGGTTTATTTAGCTGTTGTGCATTTAGTTTATTTGTTGTGTGTTTAGTTTATTTGTTGGTTGGTCAGTTTGTTAGGGTTTTTGGGTTTTTTTACCTTTTTGTAACATTTAATTCTTCATGTGTATTTATGACCCTCTTTTGAGGGCCCTGGAGGTCTTCTCTTATTCTCTTATACCTGTGAGCTCAAATACCAGGAGTTACTGTGTTTCTGATTAGTAATGATTCATCCAAATGAAGTTTGTATATAAAGGATTCTTTCAATAATTGCCTCCTTTTTTTAAAATAATTTTCAGAATTTTTTTTTTGATCCACCCTTCTTTGCCATTGTCTGTCAGGTTTATGTGATGCCAGAGCTAAATATAAATTTTTGTATATATCTTCATTACAGTTTTACAGGACAAATTTCAAAATAACTTGCTTTTTTAAGGACAGGTCAAAACTACAGTTATTTCTTTGTTGAGCTACCTTGATGCAGATTCAAATCAATCTGTCTTTCTTTTCCTGCCATCTCTCTTTCCATCCTCCCTCACTTTTTTCTAATAATTTTCAGGTATTTCTTTGTCATATTGTTTATAGTCTGATTCTAGTGTAGATCTAGACAGCACTTACTGATGTGTCATTGGAGCAAGAAGTAAGCATTGCATGCTAAGTTCACAGGCTGGTGGAGCATGAGAAGTTGGGGAAAATGGAAAACATTCTTATATCTCACTGAACAGCACTTCCCTGTGTTTTCTTTTGTTTTATTCATTATGTTTAAAAATGTGGAGGCTACAACATATCTATATAATGAGGCTAAATTGATCCTAATTCAAAACCTCATGAGGATGTAGTGTGATTCAAAGAAAATGAGTCCTATTCAAGATGAGGTTCACTTTGGAGAGAGTCTGGCTTCATGTCACACTGGCCTGGAAGGTGTGCAGAGCCAGTTTATGTCTGTTCTCTGAATCTACCTGTCCAGTTTGTTCTAGAATTAGACTTTCTGAAGAACAATGCTTTCTTCTCTATTGAAAAACTACCTTTTTTCTATACAATCAAATTTATTAGAGTCCCAGTTTATGTATTCAGTAGAGAGGGCATAAAGATAAGTAAGGGTGATATTTAAGTTGTGCTTGACTCCAAAGTCAGATCAGGAATACAGTTTAAATACAGATTTCTTGACATCCAAATCTTAATATCTTCTTGTCTTTTCTGTTGTATTCTTACACTGGAAGTCCGTTATGAGATCAGGTGTAATTGCAGATTTCTGCTCATATTCAGACAGGTTCTAGGAAATTGAGCTGTTTGGGTTGAGGTCCGACCTGAAATGAAACCAGGTGAACCAAGTTCAGATTGGAGAACTGCATTGGAACTAGAGATGCATACAGTGTGAAGATGGAGATTAAAGCAAGTTTATCTGAAATTGGTTTTTTTCTGTTTTAAAGAAATAAAAATTGGAAACCATTAAAAAAGAACAGAGCATTTGTAGGCTTATTATTCTTACATATCATTATGTATGGAATACAAAACATATTATCACATTGTGCAAGTATTTCTTATGTTCAGTGTTAATTTGGTATATCCTTTGACAAGCATTGGTTGATTGGCTGACATGCTGCTTACATGTGGTATAAAAACAATCACGTGTCCTGTTCAAGTGTTGTAGACCAATATTGTTAGTCACTTGAATGCCCCATCATAAAATACCTGCATACACATTCTGGCCCATTACAATGTGAAATGTGCTACATTTTCAAACAGCTTCACTGTCTGTTGTATTTCCAAGGTGAAAATGTTTGTTACTGTCCAGACTTCGTAGGTGTTATATGTACTTTTCCTACTGGAGTTCAATGATTTGGTCTTGTGTAAGTGTTTCATTTGATTTGTCACTGTTGTTTTCAATATTTGCAGCAGGGATTTCCTTTGGTATAAAATAGACTCTATTAGACTTTCCTGTCTAAGTGCAGGAAAACTTGTCTTCTGTCAAAAGACAGATACACGTTTCATGTTTGTTCTGGCTTAATTCTTTATTTTATGTATTTATTTATGTCCACAGTTCTCCCACATGATTTAATGCTAGCAATAGATTTTTCTTCCTTGTTTTTTCTCTCTTCCTGCCATAGGTCTGTTGATTCAGCTGTGTGAGTCTGAAGGATTATTCGTTTTAGGGAGTTGTCAATAAATGGAGTTAAGATGGTGTTGAATAACACTGTTTCCTTTTCCACTAAAAAACAAACACAATGTCTTCTAATGCCCTTGTGTGTTGGGCTGTCCCTCATGCATCTTTGTGGCAGTGATTGGAATGTGAATGTTGGTGGTTCTGAGCAGTGAGAGGAGGTATAAAGTATATAATAATTCTAGCCCTGGTGTCTCATACCAAATGCTTCACACAGGAAAATTAAATGCCTATTTCATAAGAGCACATTTTATTCATCTTAGATTTAGTTCTTGGAGCTTGCTGTTGCTATTCTAGGTTGCTTGGATAGTAACTGAAGAGTGGATATCAGTGCAAAGTACCTGTTAATTTCCATTCCCTCCCCTTATTTAGTTTTCTGTCTCAATATTTTCAAGGGATTGGAATTGGTGCTTAATATATTTTAGAGTTTGTCTCTATCTTACTGTTTTTATTATAATGAAGCATTAAAATGACTGCTAGAGAATGAGTATTTTCAGGCTTTGACACATGCATCCTAAGCACTGTTGTGATGATGTAGGCAGCTGAGCTTTGGTGTTTGTAGTCCTCCAGGGTATCCACAGCAGAATCAGTGGTGTGATCTGCAACAGCTGTTATCTGAGTTATATGTGTCAGCTTTACAAATGTAAAGAGCAGAAGTAAAACATAATTTAGTTGTTCACATATGTGGTTACTACAGAGTACCAATATAATAATTTCATGTAAAGGAGAAGAATTGCTCTGGGAAAAATGGGAGATGAATGAGAGATGTTGCCATGTAGATGCCTAATTAATCAACCCAGATAGTCAGTAGTTTAAAATTCTACCAAGATCCAGTAGAACATGCTGTTTCCCTATAGCCAAAACAATTTTCTTGGTAGGGGGGAAAAAACCCCACCAGCCAGATTTTTCTGATATTCCTATTGTGAGAATTTTGGGGTCATGTAGCTTGACTCTCTGTGGTTAGAGAAGCCTGTGACACGTGAATGAAACTCTTCGAGCACTTATGTATTATCAGTATCCATTATTCTCAGAAAGGGCCAGAAAATAAAAGTAAGGGGCAAAATTTTCATGTTGCATTCCCGTTTACCTTCTAGGGATGTTCATTTAAACCCCACAAATGGATCAAGGTCTTTTCTTTAAAGATTGATTCAGAGTTTTTTTCTGTCTTCCTGTGTTACCAGCCGACTCTAAAGTCCATTGACAGTGGAGCTAGGCTAGGCATTGGATTGTGATTCTTTTACTCTGCAATCACACAAAGATTTATAGATAACTTTGTGTCACATGAACCTGCTTTGTTGCTGACAGGAAAATGGACAACTTCCAATTGCTCTGAGCAAACAATCAAGAAGTTTGCTCTAATGATACAATTTTATAACACAAAAAAATCTAAGTAAATTAGCTTTTAAAGCTAATTATGAAGCAGTTTCTTATGTTCCTATTAATCTTGTTACTTTGTTTATTCTCTAAGCTCTTTAAGGCAAGGAAGCGTAACTGAAGGATGTCAAAGCACATCTCCATTAGTAACACTCTGTTGGTTTGCCTGGTGCATTTTGTCCAAGTAGCACAGCTCAATCAATATCTTCCTTGCCTGGGAGAGGCAAAGGAGTCTCCATGGCAAGCCAGCCTCCATGTGCACTTCAAAATGTTCCTAAATTACTCCTGTGTTTAATTGAATTCTGTGCTTCTGTGGCTGGAGGGAACGAGATCAGTTACCATTGTCAAATTTTGGACATTACCTGTGTGTTTAGGGTTCAAACTGTGGTTGTGAGTTCATAGAAAGAAAGTCAGCTGGTTCACATGGGCAGGTCTGGGGAAACACCTCCTGTTTGCCTGTCAACCAAGATTCCTGTGAGGCTCTTTGCACAGCTACAGAGTAAGGGCTAAGTTCTGCTTTACTCTTGAAATGCAGATTCATCTTCTTTATGACTAATGAATATTTTCTCCACTTGTTGCAACTTTATTTTTTCTGCATAGGATGATTTTCAGGACATTTGATACTGTGATAATTGATTGATCTGTGAGTTAATATTAATTAGGCAATAGCATATAATTCTTTGTTCCAAGTTATGATTATTAAAATAATTTCTAAATTTGGAGGTTGAGCATTAGCACAGTAAATAGCTATGATGATTGTTTTATTGTTTAAAAAGAAAATCTCAGAAAAGATACATAGTATCTTCTCAGTTTGATCTGATGAAGAACACAAGCCAAAATGATGCTGTTGGTGAATGGCCTTTAAGTTAGGAATATAATTATACCATGTAAATGAGAGACAGACCAAAGATCTGCTTAAGATTCATACATTCTGATGGTTGTTAATTGAAATGAGTTTAATTCATACAAAGCTTTCCACAAGTGTGGGTAACCCATCTTGTGAAGTAGTTGGTATTTGGTTTAGGTCGTTCTCTGGTTGCTTGTTCAGCATTTATTGAGAGGTGTACAATAGCCCTTTTGAGATTTTTGAAAATGTATAGTAAGAACTGTTGGGTCTCTTCAGAAAATGCAGAAGGAGACTGAATCAAGGTTAGTGGTTGTTTATGGAAGGTGAAGCCTCCATGGTAATGCAGCGGGTGAATAGGTCACAATGTTTGAGAGCAGCTTTATTTGATTTGCAATTGGAGTGTCGAAATGTAAGTTATATCACCAGGAATGAAACCCAGAGTAGCTTTATTTCATAATATTTGAATGAGGGGTTTTTTTCATTATTAATAAAAGATACACCAAACAGAGATTGATATCCTGTACATCCAGTGCTAGAATTAGAAAGCCTTAATAAAATGGAATTAATTTCTGGCCTTTGAAGAAAAGCCTAACTCCCTTTTTGGGTTTGTCCTGGTTATATGAAATCTTTCACAGTGCTGAAAATTTGTTGGTAAAAGGATAATTATTATTACTGTTGTACTTGTTGTTATTAATATTACTATTATTATTATTTAAAACCTCCATGAGCACATATTTGCACTAACAGACCATTTCTGAAACAGAAGGTCCGTAATTTTGCTTTTCTTGGCAAATTAATCCAGAAACTGTTTTAGCAGATACTACATCTCTTTAAAGCCTTTTTTTTCTTCTTAAATTGCACTGGAGCCATCATCCTGACTAGATGCATACCTGCTATGAAATTGATATTCTTTTTTACTCCTTTTCCTTTTTTTAAACAGTTACTCAGTTCTTATGGGTCTGCACATTATAATCTAACTGAATCAATTATATTTAAGTGCACAGAAGTTGGTCATGTTTAACTTGTACTGTTTACCTTTTTTTGTTTCCCTATAGGTATATTCGAATTGTTGGGACCCACAACACAGTGAACAAAGTTTTCCATATTGTGGCATTTGAATGCATGTTCACGAACAAATCCTTTACTCTTGAGAAAGGTCTGATAGGTAAGAGAGAAAACCATTTTCCTTTTTCGTGAACTGTTGTAAACACTTGTCTTTTAAAGCTGGCATTTTAAAGCACTCTACTTCTATTTCCATCCAGAAATCTCTAAATTGAGTTAAATAGTGTTGTAAGTATAGAACTGGTTGGCTGGTCCTTACAACTATGAAATTCCAGTACTGTGGATTAATTAATGATGCAAATCAGCCACTGCTGACAAAGCCACTGGTAGCTGAGTCAGTCAGTGCTGGCAATGTGATTTTTCTTTGCATGTCACAGTATGGTTGCTCATGCCTCCCAGTAGATTAGTCTGAACTCTCATACAAGAATGGACTAAGCACAGCTATTTATTGCAGTGATGATGGATTTGGACATTTAGGGCCTCTTATACAGCCTGGTTACAACTGTTGAAAGTAAACTCTCATGTGTTGATTTCCCCCCAAAGAGTCATAGACATGCTTAGCCATGGCAGAACGTTATATTGGCTATGCTGCTGTTATTCTCAGAACACCACGCTGATGGGGCTCTCTTAGCTCTGGGCAGCTTATATAACACTGATTTAAGTGCCTTTACGTTACTTAAGATAGAAATCCCCAACAGACCAATGGTACTGAATGATAACATGTGTCACAGAAAGACTTAATATCGATTTTTTTAATAGTTCAAATGGGGTGGTGTCTGTGCTTTCTTCCATATAAACTCACAAAAGTCAGATCCTGAAGTTCATTGGAGAGAGAGTATTCAGTAGTTGTCTAGGTGGGATTTCCCATAGTTTATTACTAATGGCAAAAAATCAAGAATTTCAGCAAAATTCTCAGAGGTCATGCTGGTTTTAAACATATATTTAAATTTTAAATATGTACCCATCGTGAAAAGGAAGATTTTTAGTAAGACATATTCACTTTAATTTTTTTTTCTGAGAAAACTGAAGTACTTAGCCGTGAAAAACCAAGACCCAATTCCTTCAGCCTGTTCCCTGTGCATTATACAAAGGCAAATCAAAAGCCTTCCCTTTGCTTTAGGTAGTGTACAAGGTAGCATTGCAATTACTATTGACTACAAATAGAATAAGCAGTAAGGAAGAGATGTGTTAAAGGAAGACATTCCTTCAGTAAGCTAGTTAGCAGAGAAACAAAGTGTCTCAGATTTGATAAAACATTTGAGCTAAATTTCATAGTTAGCACTACCAGCTGTGAATTTTTAGAAACTTCACACAAAATCAGTTAGTATGTACAAACACTTGTACATATTTGATTTCAGATGATCAAATTTATTTAGTAAATACTGGATTTGGGACTTAAATAGTTTTTTTGGAGTGTTAACACAAAGTTTATTTGATTGTAAGTAGGCAAGGCAGCCAATCTGTGCATGTTTGTGTAAGTGAACTTACATTCTAAGTGACTCATCTTTCATAGACTCAATTATTTTTTCTGATTGAGTGATCATTCTGGTGAGACAAATTTTTTGGTCTATTTTAACATTTCTTAAGCTTCAAGGGTGATCTAGGGACACTTTATATGGCTTTATTAAAAATACTCTGTTTGTAAGGATATTTTTGTAAAATCACAGGTGAATAGGGTTTGGGCAGCATAAGGGTTTCTGGTGTTAATGGTGATTTTTAATCAAGGGCAGCTTTGCTGTTTTTCAGCATGAGTCAGTCAAGCTGTTGTATGTGTAACTCATTTGAAGTGATGAACAATAAGGAAAGAGAATCCTGTAGGTTTCCACAGCTTTTTGTATTTAAGGGATGTTAGTCAATACAATTGATAGAAAATTAAAAGTAAGAATTTGGTGAGTAGCTAATTGAAAGTGGGATGTGGATAGATTTGCAATGGTCAATGAGGCACCAGCAGTTGTATATACGACCCTGCAGAGTTTATGATGAGAAAGATACAAATGAAAAGATTTGGGGACTGCTTGAGGCCAGTCCAGTTGTGAAATGGAGCAGGGGCACCTGTGATTGTTCCATCAGGATTTTTGTCCATCAGGATTTTCTATTCAAAAATATTCTCAACGACTTTGATCCAGCAGAGAGATCTTATATCCATTTAATATTTCTTTTCATACCTCTGATGATTACTGTAAGGTGCCATATCGTACGGCTCCTGTGTTCAAGCAGACTGTCTGTCCAAGCTCCACTTATGGAAAAACTCAGTATGAGTACCAATGGGTTGGCACAGAGTTATTTTATTGCTCTGATGAGGATTTGTAATGTTTGTTTCTGTTTCTGAAGTGACCAGATACAACAAAGAGAATTCAAAGCAGTTAGGAAAAATCAACTAAATATATGAAAGTGCAGTAATCAAAGTAGATTGCTTTTAGGCTTGACTGAGTAGAGAAATTTTCACCTTAAACCCTTGAAAAGCAGTTCATTGGGTTCATTGTTTATCCCATATGATATTAAATACAGTATTAAAATTAAGTTAGAGTAAACACAGCTGCTGTTTTTATACCCTATTTTATTAAAAAAAATGAAGTATTGGTCATCCCTTGAAGGCCATAAGGTCCTTTCAAAAAGACTACGTGAGCCCTACTTCTACAAAAAGGGCACTGAAGATAATACGTGAAGACTTTGTCATTTGAATACTCATTCCAAAGAAATGAGGCCTCTGAGGTATTTGGTTAGAGATGTTATGTGGAGACTTGAGTGATTATTTATTTAATTTTTGTGAAAGATACTCAACTTGATCAGAGAGCTGTATTTGTGAAGAGCATAATTTATCAGATATATTACTACTGAGATATAGTGTCTATGCAATGGCTGTCATCGTACAGCGAAGATTAGAAGGCTGGTAAACAAATAATAAAAATGAAGTGTTGTTTCATGATTACAACAATTTTATGTTGTTTTGTTTTTGTGTACGAGGTTTTAATGAAAAATTACTGCCTTGATGTATTACAATTAGAAGTGAATGTGGAAGATGATTTATACAGTCACTTTGTACCATAGTGGATGTGGATGACCCAATGGTAGCTGAGTAGCAGTTTTGAAGCAGAAGTGGCAGAAAATGCTCTTTATAGCATTGTCTGGTGTTTTAAGTGTTGGTTTACAGTTTGTTGTCTTGTGAAATGAGGTGATAGAAAGGAATGTAATCATATGAAATTATTTCCCTAACGCAGATGTTAGGGTTGAGATGTATTTTGCTTTTTGGCATAGCATTATCTCTAAATGTGTAAGTTAACAGAGTTTCATATTAAATTCATGATATTAACATAAACTCTTTCATTTAACAAGGCTGCAAATATTCTTTAATCTCACATAGTGCTTATTTATAATGAACTTATGCTTATGAAATTTTGAATGGTCTTTAGCTGTTTAATCTAGAATCCAAAACAAGAGACATACTCCTTTGGAAGCAGTACCTGGTGCCATGCAATGTATTGTAAAATGTTCTAGTCTGCCCGATGACAAGAAGTTACTGCAGTTAAAGGACTGCTTCTGTGCAAGGCCTCTTTAGGTTTCTGGGAGTTTTTTTTTCCTACCTTAATAGAGGAAAAAATTCCAGTTTTCTGCCTCAAATGGAAAGAAGCTTGAAAAAACCTGAGTCCTTTAATCACTACTCAGTGCTGAGGGGCAGTCAAGGATTACGTGGGCTTGACCAACCTTCTGTCTGATTTTGAGCCTGGTAAAGGTCATTGGGAGTGCAATGTGGATGGCTTTTCCACAAAGCACTGTTGGTCTGTGGTCTATCTCAGTCTGTTAGACTGTCTTGTAACTTGTAGATTACACATGAAAGAGAGAACAGTGAATAATGGCTGAGGAGCAGAAGATAGATGTAAAACACTGGAGTGTCCTTGCTCACCCTCTGGGGAAAGCTGTTCAGGACTTAGGAATCACCGTGAACCTTCATTTGTTCAATGCCTTAGGAGAGCTTGTTTTAAAAGGGATAAAATGACACAAATAAATATTCACTTGTCTTTTACTCTGGCGGTTATTTAGAAGAAAAAAAAACAAAAACAAACCAAACAAAATTGAATGTGGAACAGGGAAAAACCAGTCTTATCAGCTTCCTAGTGTGTGGTTCAGCTTTGTAAAAGATTGCTTTGTCTCTCCTCAAGGAAGCAGTGAGAGATGCTGGGGTTTGTCTAGTTTAATGTTGACTCCACACAAAGCTATCATATTTTGTTTTTTCTTTTTTAAAAAGGTTCATATTTTTCTAAAACAATGCAGGCTTACCCAGCAGTATAAGTCAGCTCTGCTGCAGCCATAGCTTTAGGAAATTATGCAAAGTTGAAGACAATCTATATACTGGAGGGATTTTTTTTTCCCCCTTTTGGCAAGAAAGGACAGCCACATGGTCAGTTTTGAGAGAGATCTGTTCATATGGTTCCGGTTTTTAGGGGTTTTTTTATCCTTTTCTGTATTTTTCCACAGCTACAAGGAGGAATGCACTCTTCCTAAAACAACTGATATTTCTGAAAGCCTTCTGCAGACATAATGTTTAATGAAAGAGCCCTGTAGCAGCCAATTAGTTGGCAAAAGTATGGCCAGTACTAGTGACTTGAATGGTTTTGTTCTAATTTATTGGATTAGCAATCATGAGCTGTAGAAAATACAAGTGAAAAATCAGCCTTCTCTGAAGTTTTTCTAATGTAATTTCTGACAGTTGGACAAAAGCACACAGGTTTTCTTTTCCAGCTAAATATGGCTTGCAGAAAGCTTTTCACTGAAACAGGTGAAAATACTGTTGATACTTTTTTGAAGTTGGTATTTTTTTAGCTGTTGATTTCTTTGAATAATTTGACTGTAGATTCAAATTAAATGTAGTAATTTCATCAGCAAATTTCAACTCAAGAAAACAGGAAGAGTATGTGGAATGAAAGACAGGACATGTGGCTTTACTTTTAATTAACTGAAGAAAAGTCTGTAGATTTCATGTTTTTTCTACCATGTAGCAAATACACAAGGGCTAATTCATATATTGAATAAAGATTAGACTTAACAAATCTTTTGGCATGTGGGAAATGAGAGCAAAATGCCTATTATCCTTTTAATTCTTTAATACAGTATGATCAAACTCTGAAATAATCCTTGCATCCTTAATTCTCTTTTTCTTTAGTCTCAGCTTTCTATTTTCCAACCACAGAGGAAGGAAACTTTTGTCAGTGTAGTAGATGTTCAAGTAGAGGAGGAATGCAATTTTATAGTTAAAAATTGAGCAATTGGAAGCTGAACATTTAACAGATGTAAACATGAGAGGAAAAACACTCCATACTAACTAAAACAAAAATTTGTTTCTTCTAGTGTAATTTCTTGTTTGTAGTTTCTTCACAACGATGGTTTTGTGTCTTAAGAGAATTCACTAAAATGAACATTTTTGCTGCAATGATGACACATAAGCAGAGAACTTTTGATTATTGCCTAGAGTGCAGTATAAATATGTTCAACAGTCCATAATGCTTTAAACTGCTGTTTTCCTATAAAATAAGACTATGTAGTAGATCTGCTATCTCCCTATATGTTTACTTTCATAATTTATTTAAGGTTTATTAATGGCTGGTTTTGTGAACCAGTACAAACACTCTCTTTGTTCTGTTGCTTCCTGTATTGCAAAAAGTTATTTGAGGGATTTCTTTCATTTCTGCATCCACCCTCACTGTAGTGAAGTGACAGTGGATGGACAGAAAGCAAAAGGTGACCTGTCCACAATGAGAGATAAAAGGAAATAGTCTACACTCAGATATGGAAGCCACTTGGCAGCAGCAGCATTAATTTATTTTTCAGACTGCTTCAGAGGGAAAAAAAATTCTTATGAAAAATCAAGTATGCTCAAAAGACAAAGTAAGAGAAACAAGCTTAAGGAGTGATAAATAAATATGACTGAGACTACAAGACACTTCTGGTACATTTTTATCTTAGAAGATCTCTAAGGGCAGTTGAGTAACATATCTGTCTTATCTTTAAAGATAGTCAGTGTAGATGACCCTTAGGCCATGTCTTGAAAATTGCAATCCTTTATAAAAGTACTATTGCTAGAATTAAATATATTGCCAGTTCTTCATCGCTCCATACTGCAGCATAAGACAAGGAGACAAGAAAGTAAGTTTTAATAAATGTTTGATGCCGCTGTCCTGTAACCTCAATTGTCTTCTTTTGTTTGCTTGCAGAATGTGTTTGCTTTGCTAACATGTCTTTTCTGTTCCATAAAAGCAAATCAGACTTTTCAGCCCAAAACTGTTGTATGAACAGTAGGGGGAAAAAAAAAAAAAAGAAAAGGAAAAAAAAAATACAACAAAAACAAACCACCAAAAAAAACCCAACAACTTTTGTATTTGTAATCTCCTCTTTTCCTTTCTCTGACAATATTGGTTACTGTAAGAGCTGCATAGCTGGTGAATAAAAAAAAAAAGAAACAAAAATAGAAACAAGACTGTTGGTTTTGACAGTTTGTATTTGTAAATAAGTGACCTAAATTGAAGCAGAAATTCTAATGGGAAAAAGGAAGACAACCAAAAGACTCGAAAATACAACACAGAGCAGAGTCCCCACCAGATGGTACTTTTAATAAATTTATCAAGCGTATACAAAAGATGATAATGAACATTCAAAATAGGGAGTGGCAGACCCCCTAGAGAAAAGGAACTAGATGGCACATTCTGTGCACTTCAGTTAGTCAGAGTCACTTTCTAATTAGCTGTTGTAGGGAAGACCAGAGAATTACATTGAAAACACACTAAGACAGTTTCTGTACAGTTCTAATCAGGGTAACATCTTAGGAGGGTCATGGGTTAGTGTAGAAATCTAAACAAGAGAAGGAGCAGGGTGATGCTCAGAGGGCATGCAGGCAAAATACTGCATGAACTGAGCTGCACTACATACAGTTAATCACTTAACTCAGAGTGTGTCTGGAATATGCCATGGAACCTCAACATGAGCATTGATTTTGACTCTGTCTTTTACTAATTTTCTTTTTTTCCAAGATTGCAATAGCTTCCTCTTCTTATTAAAAAACAGCTCTACGTAGAAGATGCTTTAAAGTCTATATAAAATGAATACACAAATAAGTTCCCTTACTCACAGGGAGGAGAGGAAGAAAAGGAAGTCAAGCTAAATTTTAATTCAATGCCAGTACTCTTAGTTTGCATTGTTAGTCTTTGCTTTATTCAGATAGTTCCCATTGAACTACTACTAATGTCTAACACCTGCTCCCCCATAAGAATCTGGGAATTGTTTAGTGCCTCTTTTCAATAATAGGGGAATCAGGAGATTTCTTGAATAGTAAAGTGGTGGGTTTAGTAATTTTTTATGAGCAGACAGAGATGATAGCACATTTGATAATGCAGTAGCTTTTCTAGAACTGGTTGCTTCTCCACGGCCTTGGATTACTACTTGGCAACGAGCTTGCAGTTTTTTCCCCTGTGTTCTTTAAGGTGTTTTGGTTGGTTAGTGCCTTTCTTAAGATTATGCTTCTGACAGCAGTAGCACAGTGAAATCACAGAATCCTAGCTCTTTTTGTTCATGCTGAAGACTCATACAGTTACCTCTGAAATTCCTCATAGCTATGTTTCAGATATTTTGGGATGTTGTAGGAGAGGGAGGTTTCATCATGAAAACAGAAATTATTTCAACATCTCCAAAGTTTTGCTGGACAAGCTATTTTTTTTCCAATTGCGTTAAAAGAGTGCTTTCCTATCACTGATACTGAAATCCATCTGTTAATTTACCAAGCTATTCTGGAATCAGTGCTATAAAAACTATCTGTATCACTTGTTCATCACTTGTTCATAGTTCATGTTATGTGAGTTAAGTTTCCTTCTGTTGATCGTATTTTTTTTCTTACCAGTTCTTCTCCAGAAATAAAGACCATTGGCATCTGAACTGTTCTCTGACTGTATGTCTGTCATCTTTGTGTTTTTAATTCACAGTTCCCACTGAAAATGTTGCAACAATTGCAGACTGTGCCAGCGTGATCGAGGGTGTGAGTCGCAGTCGCAATGCCCTATTGAATGGAGACACAAAAAACTATGACTGGGATTCTGGCTACACGTGCCACCAGCTTGGGAGTGGGGCCATTGTAGTGCAGCTGGCACAGCCCTACATGATTGGATCAATACGGTAAGAGCATTTCTTTTTCTCTTAAATTAGGGGCCACAGGGAAATTTTTGCTGAGCAGTTATTTTCTTTAGAACGTATGACATTTCAGAATGACGTTAATTAGGGGGGCTAGTTCAGTAGTTGTCATTTGGCTTCTTACTTCAGTGTAACAGGCGTGTTAAAAAATAAATGTGTGAATTATATGTCAAGACGCTCAAGTGCAATTCCAGAAAATATTACTTTTCAGAGGCGTAATAGTAATAGCAGTCAAATTATAAGATTAAAGTTATATGCTTATTTTAAAATAGAATTTAATTGCAGTCTCACTTATGGTTAAAGAGGTGCCGTTACTCTTACCCACTTCATTCTGAAAACAATTTTCTCAAAGAAAATCATCGTGTCAAGTCAGACAGGCTTCCTTTTCACTCTACAATTAGTGCTAGTTCTTACTTCAACATGGAGGGTGTAAAAAAGGTACAGCAACTCGAATATTGATTTACAAGGCTGGATTGATGAATGTATTTAGATTTGGATTGAAGTTCATTGGGCTGTTTCTGCTGTAAACATGTGTATACATATGAAGATCAAAGTTTTGGCTGACGTAGACACTTAAGAAATAGATAGGAGAGAGGGATTTTTCACAGGTGAAAAGAAAAATATTCTTGCCAACTTCAGATTCTCTGACCATAAATGTTTGGGGTGTTAGTTTCATAAAGTCAGGCACACAAAACCTTGTCTTAATGGCATCATGGTCTTTGTAAATTTAGACTAGGTAGTCAGGGACTTAATTTGTATGCTCTGTGACAGTGAAATAAAGATTTCTGAAGTTCAGAGTACCAGTGATCAAAGGCTGAAATCCCAGGTGAGTACTGGCTTGCAGCAGAGACCATGTACATAGATATGTATTTCTAGGAGCTCAGTGCCTTCCCCCTGTTAAGAGCTGCCAAAGCTCTTGAAAGACTTGAAAGCTCTTTCCTAACTGCTGATTTCTGTTCTGTGTGGTTTGGCTTTGGCCTATGGCATTGTTATGGTTGTAAAACTTTGAAGATAAAAGTTTGACATCAGACACCCAGGCAAATCCCTAACCTAATAAAAGTAGTGTTTTGTGTGTATGCAAGCTGTAGGTGCATAATGCATCTACAATGCATAAGTCCAGCATTGTTCTCACTGTGTGAAACAAGTAAGTGTGGTTCCCACACTCGTTTGAGTTTGGTGTTGTTAATATTCTATTAAATATTGCATCTCAAGTAGAAAACCAAGCAGTACTCAGATTTCTTTAAACAGATAAATGAAAATGTAATTCCAACATTTTTGGGATACTTTAGACTTAAGTAGCAGTTAAGGTTTTGGTTGTAAAACAGTAAGAGAGTAAGAGAAGACTGTACTAACTAAAATGCATCGTTTCTCAGTTTCTTTGTCTACCTATCTTACTGTTTTCTGTCATCCTTCAATTGATGCATTGTACCTTCTTTTCCAGTTGGTGACAAAACCTGACTTTCAATAGCAATAAATGCTATTGTTTATTCTTGTGCAGAATATTTTAATAATTTTTTTATTAAATTAGTGTGTTAGGTGAATTAAACTTTCGATTGCCAAGAAATGGTAGCTATGTAATCAGCAAGTGTGTAGAGCAAATTAAAAGAAAAAAAACCCAAACATCACATAATTCAAAATAATTAGGCATTTAGTGATTTATGTGGTATTGAATTGTACAGCCACAGGTTCAGAATCTCATCTTTCTTTGTCAGCTTCCCTGCACATACAGTACAAGCAAGATTAATAGTTTACTTTACAAAAATAACAATAATAAACATCATACTCTGGGGTATCTTCTGACAGAGGAGACTACCTGCATTGCCTAGAGACAGAAATGCTAGCAGAATGTCATTTTTCCCTTTTTGCTTACTGCCTAGAAGAACAAGGGCTTTGAGTTGCAGCTGTGTCTGTTGCAGGTCACAGGCAGCCAAGGGAAGCTGCACCTTAGAGTGGGGAAGTGAAATTTTGCTCTGTGGCATCTACAGCTTTGGCAAGGCTCTGGAATAAGTTCTATATTAAGCAGTGCTAAAGATGGTGACAATGGTCTCTTTATTCAGCATCAGGAAATCTTATGTTTGGTACAGAAATCAAATTATATATAAACATAGATGACAGCACATATCTTAGTATTTAGTCTTAAGGGAAGCAAGAGAATTTTCTTGTTAGCAGAATGTCTGCCACAAATGATGGAACTGTATTCACTGCCTGTTTTCCTGCTGTTTGCTTGTTTGAAAACTCCCTTGATCTCTAATAGAAAAAAAAATTCTAGGAGCATTTGCTTTAGGCTGGCAGTATACCATGACTACAGAATGACATCAATTCTACTGCCCTCAGAAACTGAGTCATTATACCCATGGGTTTGGATTTTAAGTGAATAATTAGGAATTAAAGTATGTATCTTTATAGTTCAGAAACACAAATGTGCCATTGAATATATTTATTTCAGAGAGGGTAAATATATAAACCTTTGAAAAAGGTAGTAGCTGCTTTTAGTCTATGGAAATGGGAATATCACTGGAGAGAGCCTCCAAGACATAATACGTTACCATGGCAACTAAATTCCGAGTATGAAAAAAACCAGAAGAACTATTGGTGTTCAAATATGGCTTAGAAATGCAGAGAGTTCAATGTTTCAGGAATATATATTGTATGCATGCTTTCTGCCAAAGTCATCCCAATGTCTAACAATCTTAGCACCCTTCAGGCTGGAAGGGATTTAAGGGAGAATATAACTGTGAGGGACGCACAGGAACGAGGCAGGGAGTGCATCAATGAGGCTGCATGGAGCTCTTGCAAGCAAGAGACCCCTCCTTTATTTTTCTGACTCTTTTTGTACATTAACAGATGTGCCCACCCCAGAGGTGGGACCCTTGGGAACCACTGGTCGTTTTCTAGAGACCATCACCGAAGCCCCTCCTCTGGGAACAGATGTGGGAACTTCGGTAGTTTACAGAACATGACCTTGTGCATCAAGACCGTGCCTGGGAATGGAATTTCTCAAAACCAAAACATGCAGGCACGAGCATGGCAACAGGAGAAGACATGTAGCATCAGGTTGTTTCTCAGAGGAGGGTCAGTTATGAAAAAAGACCATCCCAATCAAGGCTTTATGCACTCAGGTCTTGAAAATTTCCAAGGCAGGAAATTGCAGCCCTTCTCTGGGTAGCCTGGATAAGCTGTTCTCAGATGCTGACAAGTGCTGTTAGGTTCCTCTTCAGCCTCAGGAACGTTGTGATGGTCCTCTGCTGGAATTGCTGAGATGTATCAGTGTTCTTGTTTGGATCCAAAAAGGGATTCAGGATGCCAGGTTGATCATCTAACAAGTACAGAACAATAATCTCTTTCCATTGTTTTGCTGGCTCAATTCCTGTTATTCCAGCTCCATATGTTTCCAACCTTCGTTGCTGAGAAGGCATACAGGCAACTAATGACATCTGTTCAGTTTGACTCAGGAATTAATTCCATGGGAAACCACGTTGAAACTTTGTTAATATTGAATATTTCTTTGTGTATCTGTATATAAATTTGGAGCTCTTGACTTCCACATCAAAATTTACTCAGAAATTCTGAAAGAGGTCTAATGACAATCAGAGCTCAATACTGTTTTTTAATAGAGAAGACATGTAAAACATGGAGATTTTAACCCATCCTTTTCAATTCAAATTATTCTGTGATACTATGAGGGTTTTTTTTAAACAACTGTTACTAAATATGGTTTTTAGATGATTAAATTTTAAAAAATATTTAATGGTTTTATTCTTTTATTAGTTCTCAGAACAGCTTACAAGATACTTGGAACAGTTAACAGAGTAAATGTTAGTTTAGATGTTTTACCACATAGTTGCCTGTCTGGGCACAATATCTTTCTCCTTTTAGTCCCTGAAAAGGCCAGTATTAGTGACAGAAAAACTATAGTATTTAATTAGGAACAGAAAGACAGCAACTGGTGTGTGTAACATAGTAAACATAATTTAATTTTTAAATGGCTAAAATGTGAATTTTGCAGCAGCTGCCATATCATGATAACCTTCTGTCTAATTCCCCCTGCATTTATCTGGAATACAAATATAGTACTAGTATGTTGTAGTCTTTGACTGATTTTTCCTATTAAAAAAAAAAAAAAGGATTTGTTAGTGTAGAGATGGAATTCTATGCCATAGTGATTTTCATGTTAGACTACACAGAAATACTTTTTGTCTTTAGAAAAGTACATGAACTACTTATGCAACTTTAATCTTTAATGCTAGTGTGAAAACAATAGCTTTTCATATTCAGAGTAATCCTTAAATTAACAAACGGCATCAGTGACCTTGAACGTGTTTTCTGTTGGCTTATACCATCATCATATACACCTCTTATGCTTTTTGGTTTTCCATGCCACTTCCATATGAAGCTTTTCTTTCTTTGTTGCTCATTTTCTGTGCTTGCCTGACTCGAGAGCAAATTCATGACTCAGAATGAATGATCATAGGAACACTTGGAAAATATGCAGAAATTTTGTCTCCTTTCTGGGATCTTTGTAGGAGGAAAGACTGCTTTCTTGCAGGGTAACTACTGAAACATAAATATCTGCAGAAAATTGAAGGGGTTTAAAGACAACCAGAGGCAAAAATGCAGCAACAATTGTATAAAAAACCTCCTTCTATTCAGAAGGGTTTTCTTTCGTTTTCTTTTTCTTTCTCATTCAAGATGTGTCACTATCTCATGTTTTAATTTCTGTTTTTTGGGTTTCTACAAGTATGCAAGTGGTTTATGAACACAGTACTGTCAAATGCTTATCTGTATGTTCTCTGTAGTGACTTACAGTATTCAGGAGGCAGGTGTCATCCTGTCAGGTGCACAACTAATATTGTTTGGTATTCTGCTAACACTTTGAGTATATGTAGTTACACATCAGTCTGAACTAAACAGTGACAATCATTTTTACAGGAACCTGAAAATAAAAAGTAAGCACAGACAGCAGAAAGTGTTTTTAGAAACACAGAGCATTCAATCACAGGGCAGCACATGACATTTAGGGACAAACTGTTTAAAAAAGTCTTGCAGCTTTTTTTTTTTTTTTTTTTCTTTTTTTGTAGCAGGTAGCCAATATAATCATTTTCTTATGCCTGCAATGTGAATTTTTATTCATATTTGAAAAGCTTTTATTTTATAAAGTGAGGCATTGTGAACATGTGATGTAAACAGCAATGTCGTATTAAATGATTCACAGGCTTAGACTCCAGATACCCAAAAATGAAATATGTTTAAATCTCACAGTGTTGCAGAGTGTAAGCTGGATAAATCTTCACTCAATTTTTCTTTCTCAGTCCTGAGGGCAAGATACACTAATGAGCTAATTTAGCTTTTTATTTCAATATGGAAAGTCCTGAGAACATGGGCAATTTTGTTATAAACAGATGCATTTCCAATGAGTATAGTTCTGACTTTTTAAGTGGAATATTCTCCTTCCTGTCATTTAATATTCATCTTAGCAAAACATAGCTTTGTTTAAAAAGTTTAGCATGGTAATTTGCCTGTAATGTGTTGCAAAGATTGTTGTGTCTGGCATAAAAAGTGGCCTTTGTGCTCAGTGTGCACTGGTGAATATTCTAGTTATCACCTGAAAGTTTTTCACAGCTTATCCAGAAAGGCATTTGAGGCAGAGTAAGTTCCAAATAAGTTCTACTGTCAGTCTACATCCTGAGTCTCTCCTAAAAAGCTGCTAAAGAACAAATAACTTTTTATTTTCCTTCAGAAGTATCAAAGAAAGAGAAATCTCTATTTAGCATTCATGCAGAGTCACTTTGGAAAAGATGCTGCTGACTTTAATTTACTCATTGTTTGGTTTGTAATAATTCTAAACCATATGATTTTTAAACCTATTTAATAAGATTAGGTTGATTTGGGAGAGAGCAATTATATATTTTTGAAAGGAACAAATATGTCCTGTTAGCCTTTTGCTTTAAAACCAAGCCAGCTCTGCTTTAATTACAGTATTGTTAGTTGAAATTACAGTCACCAGTGTGCTTCTGATATTCAAACTCTTGATCATAGCTTTGAAAACATAGATCAAGGGAACAGCAATGAGTCACCATGATAAAAGGATTCTATTGAAATTATTCTGTTGAAGTAATTAGCTACATTTTGAAGCTAGCCTTTTTGAAGGAAAACAAATTCTGGGGTTTTTTTTTAATTTTTCCTCTTTTTTATCATTTAGAAGACTTGGTTTAAATATAAATGTTAAATCAATTCAGGACTACCTGTTGATTATTAGTAGTTACCAAACAGAGGATTGTAATCAGTAAACTTCTTTTTTTTAAGAAAATGCACTTCATTCAGTGTCTTTGGAGACCTTTGAGCTGTAGAAAAGCAGAATGGGACTAATAAGAGGAAGGAGAGGTGTTGGGGTGTGGGATTTTTTTTTTAAGTCTGTCATGACTTAAAAACAGACCACTCTTTATTTTTCACTAAGTCAACTCTGAATTTTTTAATTTGCAAATAGACAGTATTCTTATGTGCTGAAAGACTTTTGTTCAAGGTGTTTTAATTTAGCTTCTTAAAGGTACTTTTGACAGCATATTATTTCTGATAATATTAATGAGCTAGATCCAGCATCTAGGGAATTTGTTTTGAATCTGCTTGGCCACTAGACCTAATTCCACTTTTAGCACTGGGGTTTCAAAAGCTGAAAAGAAAGGGCTGAACTTGGTTGTTTCCCTCTGTACTTGGTGTTGGGAGACTGCACCTTGAGTCCTGTGTCCAGTTCTGGGCCAAATATCTCTTACAACAGGGAGATAATGCCCATATAAAGAAAAGTAAAGCAGATAAATTTGGCAGATGTGGGGTTTGATAGTACTTGAGTTTAATGCCACCCCTGATGCTTTAGATCTTCCTCTCTTTAAGACAAGTATGGAAATCAAAGGCTGTTCAGTATCACCTAATACCCTTCCTGAAGGAATGCATGTTTATTAGATCTACTGTCTTTCTTTTTCTTCTGCCCTTTTAACAATTTGTTTAACAATTTGCTAAACAATTGCCTTTTTTCCTCTTCTGATGAACCAGGACTGGGAATTCCTATTTTCTCTTTTTTTAATATATTTCTGATATATTTGCCAAAACCAAGAAAATACAATTAAGAAGGCAGCATAATCCTTTTAATCACCCAATTCTTTTTTTTTCCCTTATGTTCTCTCCTAAACTGAGTTTTTAAAACAGATCTTTGTATCATGTCTCAAGAAGGCAGTGACACATGGCAAATAAATTACAAGTAATTGGATGAATGTAATAGATTCATAAGTTGGTTATTATAAGCCTGTAAGTCTATTGCTGGCCTCAGGATAATAAGAATAGAGACACCATAGTTTGAGATGACAAAAACAGTAAAGACTTTGCTGAGTGTTAGAGGTGCATTCCAAAAGAAGCAGTTACATTTAGAAAGGATTAAGTGGAGAAAATAAAGGGCTGGAAAAATTTGAAGGTTGGTTTGATGTTTGTTTAACTTACCACTCACCAACTTCTTCATACCTAGGTTGCTGCTTTGGGACTGTGATGATCGGAGCTACAGCTACTACATTGAGGTCTCAACAAATCAGCAACAGTGGACCATGGTGGTGGATCGCACAAAGATTTCCTGCAAGTGAGTTTAGCTTTTCCCACTCAATGGCACAAATTAAGAACTGAGGGAAACTGGGGGGTTTGGTGGGTTTTTTTGTTCACTACTTACATAGGTCACTGTGGAAAGAATGATCATTGCATAACCTGTAGATGAATGCAGGACTTTCAAACCAGAATTGGTTTCTTAAGGTCGGTACTGGATCTTCAGACAATCAGTTGGATTCCTCATTCATAAGAAGTCTGCTTTTGTGATCACTAGAAGTTAAACTGTGTTTTTTTGGAGGGCTCATGTTTATGGTGACCCCTGGTGTCAAATCACCCTGCCTTGAAATATGTGGTAGGAGAGGGAAAAGAGCATGCTTGGTAAAGGATTTTGCTAATCAAATGTCTTTCTCCCTTATCAAAAGGTGTAAATATATTGTATGCCATCTGAAGAGAGTGGGGAGAGTGAGGGTAGGAACCAAACTATAACAGACCACACACTTGCCAAAGCTTGACCTTGTCTCTGTTCAAAAGTAGAGTGGCTGACTTATGCACCAAACGCCCTGCTTTTGGAAAAAACCCTTCCAGAGAAACAGTGCTCCTTATGCAGAGATAAAGAAGAGAGAAAAACTTCCATTTTCATTTGAATACTTAAATCAGGAGCAATCAGGCATGAATACTCTCCACATGTATACTCTCCGTTGCCTTTACTGCAGTTTCTGCTGATAAAACCCATTCCTCAAGTATGGAAGAATAATTTAGTGCTGAGAGCCTTCTTAAACCATGTGATGATGGTTCTAGCAAAAAATGGCCTAGATACTGGTCGTGGGAATGAAAAGACAGTCTACAAATTTATGTATTACATATCCAGAAGCCAGGTATGCTCAGCATTCAGTGAATGTTGATGGGACGTGATTTCCTGATTAAGCCCCAGGGAAGCTCAAAATTATAAAAATCTTACGTCTTTCGTTTTCCCTGAGTCAGTTTTCCATAAGATTTGCTTTCTTTCTTTGGACAAAATTCAAGTCATCAGCTTATATGGGGTCACCCCCCACCCATCTCTTATTTGTGCCAACCAAAACAAAAGGGATTTTACAAATTGAGAGGCATTCTGAATTCTCAGTTTGTCACATCAAGCAAGAGACTCAGTCCTTTGTAGCAGCACTGCTGACACACATTTTTCTCAAGTTTATATTTCATCTCTTAACAAACAGTGTGACTCAAATGCTTTACAATGCACTCTAGACATGTTGGTGAAGGAGAACTTGACACGTCCTTTCAGTGCCTGTAAAGGGCAAGGTATTGATGAGCAGAAAACCTGGGTTCTGCCTGCAGGTTTGGAGAATGATTAAATCTTTACTCGTTCTCAAAGACATCTCAGCGTAATAGATAAAACTCATCTTTTTGTCTGCCTCCAGCAGTGGGAGCACGAAAAGGCTGAAACCACAAAAGGGAGAGAAAGAGATATCAGGAATCTTTGTGCACTTTTTCCTTTTACATTTTGATATTGAAAGCCTTCCAACAGTCAAAAGGAGCACTTGCTTAAGTATGCACAGTGCAGGTGAAATTGCTGATAGACTGCCCAGTTCAAATATCTCTTTGGCATGTTCAAACCACGCTTTTTTGCTTTTTTTGTTATTTTCAAAGCCTTAGCCTTGAGCAAATAAAGGTACATCCCTAAAGTAAAGATAGCTGCCTTCTTTGGGTATACTTCAAAATCTTGATTCAAAACATAGGTACTCTGGAAGTTCTCAAAGGTGTGACTGCAGGAACAATTTTCATGTGGATTAAAGAATTGCATTTTGCCTAACTTCTTGCTCTGACAGATGTGCAGTCAGCTGGCATAATGCCAGTCTTTATTCTTGAAGTCTACAGACATAGAGCATCCTAGCACTGTCTGTAACTATCTGCTTTAAACAGATAAAAAGACCTGGTCATGAAGCTTCCAGAGTTCACTGGCCGTCAAACTTCAGGTGATTTCTTTGCATCTGATAGAGTTTTATGTTCAATTTATGTCTCTTGCCTTTATGATCAGAAATGTAGACTGATAGAAATATAGACTTTTTCAGTCAAAGAAAGCTAAGTATTTTTCATTTTATATTCAGTACAATTTGCAGAAATACTGAGGTTACTTCAGCTCAAAAATTACTTGAATTGTAGTTTGATAGCTAGGTATATGTATCATATAAAAATATAAAAATATAAAAATAAATATATAAAATATAAAAATAAAAATATACTATAATATCTATAATATCAATCTTTTTTCTCTAGTAAATATGTTAAATAAACATATAAAATGCTATATAACTGCCAAGTGCTACAAATGTTAAGACTGGTCTGTAAAGAACAGAGCATTGTAATTTCATACAGGGTATAATTACATACAGTACTGGAAAACTCATTTTTTTTTCTGAAAAATACTGAAACACAGTATGATCTAAAAAAGCCTTACTCTTAATGCTTAAAAACAGTTGAATGTAGACTGGAAGAGACATCATCATTCAGTGGCTCATGTGCTGAATGAAGGCCCTCACTTAAAATTGTTGGGTAAACTTTCAATATGGTGGTAGAGACTTCTTAAGGAAGAGGGAAAAATTAAACCAGTCACTTCCAGGAATATGTGAAGAATTAACTTTTTAGGTTAGTTTCTGTAATTAAAAAAAAAAAAACCCTAGATTGAAAACCTGGGGAGGGTTGCCATGAAAACAAACAACTTGTTTTCACTTTAGATAACTTTAACAGCAACAGCAAACAGAGAAGATACAGTTGGATTTTAATCAAAATTAACAGATGCTGGTAAAGTGGAGGTGGTCCAGTTTTTCTGCTTTACTGTCACAGTGTAACCATGAAGATGCTCCTGCTGGATGCAAAGGATTTCTTTTTTATCTGTCTGTCCTTCCTCTTAGCATTACATTGGTTTTTTCAGTCTGCTTCTGAATGCCTTCTGTTGGTGATTTCCAGGCTCCCCAAGGAAAAGGAAGGATCAAACTGAAGCACTGTGCCTGGGTTTGACTCACCCTCAGGTTTAGGCAGACAGTTACAATGCCTACATTTGGTAGTTTTCATTAACCAGACTAGAGCATACAGGGATAGAAACGAAAGTACCCTCATCTCTGTTCTCTGTGGTTCTGAATGTTGTGCTCCTCTCTCATTTGGATGAAGCAAAACAATTCTTTTGCTAATGTGTCCAATTTTGCAGCTATTTTTTATCTTAGACAAATCCTATTTTTTTATGAATATTTGACATCTCAGCCTGAAATGAGCTAATGCTATGTTGGCTTAAAAATTGTCTTCACTTAGACTTGTGTCTTGGTTTAAGGAAAATAAGAAGTAGATATGTCTTTCCATGGGACTGTGATTAGCCTGCTTGACTGCAAGTCCCTTTCAGAGGAACAGTCAACTTTTACATGTATTCATGTCAGGCTAAAATATTAATTCTTTCCAAAAAGTATGCTCCAAATTACATCTATTTCTCTTATCAATACTGGAGATGTGAGTGCAATATAAGTGGTTGATAAGATCTTGAAATCCTGCGGTGACCCATTCTGGCATTACTCCTGTGTTTAATATATTGCAGTAGACTGAAGAAAAATAACTCATTTGCTTTCCAGTGTAGAAAATTAAAGTGGATGTGGTTAAAACATGGGAGAATTTCACAGGGACCCACATTTGAACAGACAGAATACTTCAGTGAGAAATTTTGCATTGCTAGTAATATTCCCTATTAATTTTCCTGTCTCCAAAGCTGTGTGGGTAAGAGTTCTTCTGGTGGATAAGACGTTTTTCCTTCGCTGTTTGCTGCCTGCCACTGTTCTTGCAGTGGAGTTACCCTTCTGTGGAAGTCATTAGCCTGCTGGCTTCCAAGTGTTCTGTGAGGTCTCCAAATAATTTTTGCTCAATTGCTGGCACAAAGGGTAGGATGAACTGTCTGCCAAACACAGACCTTGACAGACACCTTTGATAATCGGCAAGTGGCAAAAAAAAACAAAAACCTATGAGAAAGGAAATTAAATTATGTTTAAAGAGCTTGTATTGGTTTTGGCAGACTACTGAAGCATGAACTTCCCCTTTAAACTATCAGTGTGCTGCTTTAGGTTGTATTAATGGCATTTTTAATGTAGTATTTTGTGTAAATTAATAATTCAGTGCTCAAAGGCAGAAAGTGACAGGCTAGTCCTAACCTTCTCTTCTGCCAGTTTTAAAAGGCTGAAGAAAAAAACTGGATGTCTGTTATCTTCACTGGGGAAGCTTGTGTACCTTCCCTAAGTGAGAGCCAATTAATGCATACTGGTTGTATAATTGACAATTTTCACATGCTCTTTGGAGGCTATTTTTTTTTTCTTTTCCACGATAAACTGTTTTTCTCTACACAGTGTGACAGTAATGAAAAACAGTCATGTTCCCTTCTATTTTTAAAAACATTTATGATAAGTGGACTTGAGCGTGTTAGTGTCAAACAATAGAGACTTGCACTTGTTAAGAGAATTTGCTGACAGAGTCTGAAAGTCAAATGAAAAACAGAAGATACCAAAGGCCAGTAGGAGAACTAAACCTCAGAGTTAATGACACTTCTGATAAAATAAACCCTGCAAAGACAAATACCATGCAGGCTATCACGGTGCTTGTCAACTCAGTATCCTTCTTCAAAGTTCTCTTCTTTGTAGAAGAAATTGAAGAAATTTATTTTGAAATTGATCTAATCCCTTGGCAGCAAGCATAGTATGTTCTATCTAATACGTGATGTGATGGAATTTGGGAGACAATGAATATTGTTTATAGAAGGGTATTTCCAAAGCAGTTCTTATCAGCTGTCTGTGTGGCTGGTTGAGATTTTCTTGTGGCAGGCATTACTTGATTTCCAGGAGGTTTATAACATACTGCATTGTACTTATATTTCTAATTCTTTGTTGTTCAGAATGTTCTGCTGTTATAAATGTGTAAAACCTGCCAAACTTAATTTCACGTTTCCATTGCTTATTGAGTTTTTATTGCATAATAGCTATTTCAAATTCTCAATTCTCAGTTCAGTTCCCCTCAATTTTTTTTTTCTGTAGTTTATGCATAGATCTAACCAATACTTTCACATGAAACAACCTTTGGGGTGTGGATACAAAGTTCATTATCAAAATTTTTAAACTCTCTTCTGATCAGTTTTTTTTTAGAATAATTTTCAACTTTGATGATTTTGCTCTTGTCCAGTGTTTTATATTTCTATCTTATGATGTATTATGTGCATTTCAAGTTTTTATTCACTCCTGTATTTTACTTGATAATAATTCACAGGTAAAAAAACACCTAGAGAGATCTAGGTCATGCGCTTAACAATCCTAAACCACTTTCCAAATGTACAGAAAAGTATTTTCTGTGTTGTCTGAGGATTTCAAGTGAGAAAATACTACTTCTCTAAATAATAGTAGCAAACTCAAGTTGGTTTTTTTTTTTTTCCCTGGGTATAATTTGATGAAACCAGGTTAATATCTATAATGATATGGTTATTTCTTCTGCTATTGAGGTAATATTTGAAGTGTATGCCTGCCCTGTGAAGGCAGTGGCACATTATGTACTTGTAGTTTCTTATATTTAACCACAAACACAGCAGCTTTTTTATTCCTGTCCTCTTCTAGTTGCTGCACTTCACTGCCTGATCCCATTTCTAGAATTCCCTTGCATCAGTTCTCATTCATCATTATTCTCCTTAACTACTTGCACAGAAGTGTTTTCTTGCATAATAGAATGGCTGGGACGTTTCTCAGCTCTGGTTCCAGCTGCCTGTATGCCTGCATCACATTTCTTCTGTTGTTTCCCATCAGTTTTGCATGCATCTATTGTCCTGTCATACCTAGAATAAAAAAACCAACATTTTTCTTTATTTCTCTGTAGTCCTTAATTCTTTCTCATGCCTGAGCTCCCAAGTGGCAGGGTGGAACAGGATAAAAGGAACTGCTGTTGTACCTCTGATGTCAAGCAGATTTTTTTTGACCATACTTTGTCCTATTTTAAATTAAGTTAATTTCACAGCAAAACTCTTCTTCTACCTCTGCTTCTGTCAAATGGAGTACATTTCAATATGGTTCATCCTGTTTATTTCACATGAAGAAAATTTCACAGCAACTCTGTGAAATCCAGATGCCTGCTCCAGGGTTGCCGAACTCACTGTAGCCACATTCATACAATACAAAATGAAATATATTCGAGCAAGATGCTTGGGAAATTGCTACACTGTTAAGCTCAATTTCAAGTCTCACTTCACAAAAATAAACTAAGAGTTCTCATTAGTCTGTTCATTATCCCAGTAATAATGCCTACTGGAACAAGTCAGACAGATATAAAGGGTCATTTTGTGTAATTATTGAGCTTTTAAGCCCTGCACGATAGAGGCATCGAAGTACATATTTTTCCCTGTGTTTATATGCTCACATTTTCGAAAGATTCTAATAAGGCAAAAGAAGAAAGACTCCAGCTTCACAGTGCTGTCTTATTAAGCACAAAGAATTAAGATTTCACAGAGAGAAACCAGAGTTTCCATTTTAGAGCATTAGGAGCCTCTCAGCAGTGCAGAATTTCTGCATCTAATATTTCATTTGCTAGCTTCTATTTTCGGTGATTTTAGCTTGATTGAAGAAAGATCTGGCTTCTTGAAAGTTACATTTCTTAACAGCAATTCAGGATTACAAGGTTTTAAAATTGTTAATTTGTCTTTTCTCTTTTTCCACTTCTACCTTCAGTTCCTTGTGTGTGCTTTTCAGCCACAAATACACATGGATCTTTTGAGCAAGCCTTTAACAGAGTTAACAAGGAGCTACAAACTGCAGTGTCCTAGTCTGCCTTAAATGTTTTCCCATGTACTTGTTCAGTACAGCTCTGCATGTACCATATTCATTAAACTTTTGCCTTGCTCCGTTTTGCCCTGCAGCAGCCACGGTCTTGGCTCCTCTTCAGGCTCATTGCTGTGAGGAGAGTTGTGAAAACATCACAGTAACTCTGACATCAATTTGGATGTTAGCTCACTTCTGCCTCAGAGAAAATGAGCAATACCAAATAACACCCACAATATCACTACCTGTTTCTTTTAGGTATTGGGTTTTCCCCCCATGCCAGCAAAGCCTTGAATGTCTCTTTGGAGACCAGCGAAAATTGTTAAATTAAAAATAGATATATGTACTGCTGTTACCATCTAGAAAAAATACTTTAAAAAGAAAAGGCAATTCAGTATGTGTAAAATATTTGTGATATAGTCTTCTATTCAAAATAAAAATCAAAACAAACAGTCATTTACTTTCAAGTATTATTTTCTTATGGCAGTACATTGGATTGCCTTCACAGTCATAAATTCTCTGTTGTAGATGTCTGTGTGTGCATGCATATAATCACATGCATGTAGACATACCCACACATGCACCCTCTCAGCACCTGCATAAATAAATGTAACTACAAGAAAAGTTATCCAGACTGTACATGTCTGCTGTGAAGCTGGCCCATTTGTCTGCCTGAGATAAGAAAGGAATGCCTAACACCTGAACTATTGTTTTGTGGCTATATTTGTTTAATTTGAAATTCCTTATTGTGTAACTAATAAACTAATGAATAAGAGATACCCAAATATTCATCATCTAGAGTGTAAGTTTTTTTTTGTCTGTAGCTCTTTTGTACAGGCAATATCATTAAATAATACAGCAACTGTTGACGTCTCCTTGTACTGTCAGGTGTTAACATGTCAAATCAAGAGATTTGCCCTAATTTGGTTGCTGATATTCAGGATCTAATTTCATTAAAACTCTGAAAAGTACATATTTGTTTATGCTGGCCAAAACAGGGTATGGTCTTTAGGTTTTCAAATGTTTTGCATTGACATTCATGCAGTGTTAAACTGTTGATTTATTTCCAGTAATGCTTTTACCAGGACAGGTTATAACCATGAAATACAAAGTTGAAGAATTATGTCTTTAGGTTCATCCTTCGAGGTTTTCTGCACTGTGTGGCATGTGGTCTCCTATTTTAGAATAATGCTTTGTCAGTTTATTTCATGTACTTAAAGAGATGATGCTTCCATTTTGCTCTTTGCTTTTCTATTACACTGAATTCCCACAGTAAAATTTTTTTATTTCCCAATACCAGTACAGAATATCATCATATTAGCTAATTTCATTCCATTATTTTTCTTCTGTACCTGTAAACTAATTTTTCTTTCTTAATGGATTTCATATATTTCATGTACATATTTATAAAGTCATTCTACCTTTTTCCTGATACCTTGGTTGCTATGCAAACAAGTTTTGCATGACTTTGTTTTGTGCTATTTCATCATGAGTCATGTTTTCTTTCTTTTTAAAATTGTATTTGTGAAATTTTACCCATTTTTTTGTCTGTAAGTTTTGAAGGCAGAGAATCCCCAACTAAATACTAAAATACAGTTTACCAGACACTATTCTGAGGGATTTTCATTTTTTCTGTTCAAAAAGTAACAGAAGAAAAGTTGTATTTGTTACTTTTGTCTGTCTTGGTTCAATTCACTCTCATGTCTAAAATTACTGCAGACATGGATTCAGGTTCAGGGTTTTTAGTGGGTGAGTTTCAACCTGAGGTCACAAGGCTTTTCTTGCTGACACTGAGGTTAATAGATAATTCAGTGTGGTAGTAGAAAGGGTAACAGTTTTCCTCCCTTCCATTACCAAACCTCACTATGCTTGTATTGCTGTTGGGAGGAGGCACATGCTGATTTACTTTTTTTTCCACTGTTTTATTCTTCTTAGAGGCTGTGGTTCAATTTACTGCATTCCTTGGAGGTTTGACATGTCAATTAGATGTTATCGACAGTAATAGAAGAGCGGTTGCTGTAAATGCGAAGTTTTTACGAGTGGGCCGTGAAATGGCACCCAGGGGAATGCAGAGACAAGCACAGTAAATAGTGTTAGTGTACACACTACAGAGGGACTGACTAATAGGGAGCATGTTTCCGCCTCATATCTCTAAAAGAATTGTTTATGTGTTTGTTTTTCATCAACTTTTCCATTGGTAGGAAAAGTTACATAATAAAAGTAATCCAGTTGTAGATTTATGGGGACGAGAAGTCTTCTAAGTTGAGAGCGTCCCATTAATTGTATTAGTGGGTATGTTATTGCATTGGATGGCTTTCCATATCTTTGCTACCAGTGTGAACATCAGGAGCAATATCTCTTGGTAATAAGTAAGTGCAAAAAAGCCAGTTCAGCCTCTGGGATTATGCAGGCTTGTCATGTGCATGTGTGCTCTGATGTACACACGTGGAAGATGAACTCTCAAGTTACTCCATTTCACAGCCTTCATCTGCTGTCAGCTTTGTCTGCCACTGCCAGTCCCCAAGGATGTGTGTGTAGGTACTACATGCAAAGTTCTTGCTACAACATAGAAATTTAGCTCAGGGCTTTCTGCCAGGTTCCAGCAAGTAGCTAATAACTTAATTTTATTCAAAATTTTAAAATATAAACTATGTTTTGGGGAGTACAGAAAGGTGACCTATTGAAACTAAAACAAAAGGTATAAGCAGGCTAAATTATATGAGCTTATGCAGTACAGAAATGCTAGCAGCTGCCTACATTGGCATGTGGTAATGTTTGAAAACTGATTGCTTCATTTAGATAGAAAGATAATTATCACATTCAGTTTTCCCATAGTACTATTTGATATATTTTAACCTTTTCTTCTTGTAATACTTTTTCTAAGAAAGTAAAAGTATCAGCACTGAGGCTTTGAAAGCAGGTGTTACTATACAGAGTCTTTCAAGTGAGAAGTTTTATAAAGATGTCAGAAAGCCAGTATAGACTTCATGAAATCTATTTTATGTCAGATTTTTTTTTCTAGTAGGTCTATTTTGTTAAGCCCACATTTGGTTTCTACAACAAGTCCTATTCAATACAACATTTATAGCAGTTTAGTAAAGCATTCTTATAGAGGACAGATATTTTTTGTGGCTTGGTGCAAGGGACCAAATCATAGAAATTGTCCTACAAATAGCTACAAATTTAGTTCATAATTCAAATTTCAGAATTATGCAATCCTTATGGGAAGTATATTTACAATAAAAGCTTCTGAGGGAGTTTCCCAAAAGGTGTTAAAGCATGTTTTCACTTGTCAGTATATAAAGCTATTATTTGACAAATGTTGCAGTAGGTGACTTACAGTAACTATTATTATTCTCACATTTATTCTAGACTCTTGTAATATTTATACAAACCATTTTTATTACCTCTGTTAATACTTAAAGTCCTTTTTGGCAGTTTGATGTTTTTTGGGGTTTTTTTGCCAAGATGTATAATTAGGTCAGTTTTACCTCCTTCTCTGAGAGCAATAGATAAAAAGTTGTTACTTCCAGCTTGTACTTGCCTTGCTTCCTTAGGAATCCCCTGTTTGATAGGCCACCTTTTGAGAAAGTGCTGTCATGGTCACAGCATGAGATGGAAACTCAGTTTTAGTTGAGGAATACCAGTGGTAGAATTTATCTTAATTGACTTCAGTTTATGATCTAAAAAATTGATGACCTTTGACTCCTGACAGTATTTTCTTTCTCATGCTTGTCTTCCCCCTTCAGTGGCTTGGGAGGCTGGATGGCAAGGGGTTGGCTGAGCCAGCTACTCAGTCTGACTTCTTTATGGGTCTGTCTTTCTCAATTCTTATGTTAAATTACAGCTGTAACAGGAGAGGGAGTATTACTTCATTGTTTAATACTGTTATGGTGGAAAACAAGGGTTTTATAGGCAATTTATGAGGTAGCTGTAGGCCTTTATATAACAAAGAGTATCTGTATAACAATTACTTTTATAGCATTTAAGGTGTGTGCTTCTGTGTTTATTTTATAGGTACTCCATAAGAGAGGTTAGTGTGGTAGTCATTAACAAAGCAAGGGGTGTAACTTATCATGCAGAAAATATTGTGGTATTCCTGCAGTCTCAGTAAGCTTGCTTATCTGTGCACACATTTTTTTATTTGGCAGCATCACATCCTGGTTACAATCTGCCCTTCTTTATACCAGTGCAGTCATCAGACTAATATATAGAAAAAGGACACAACTCTTCTTTCATTGTCCTGCTTTTACAAATTCCATTTAAACAATACATAGTCACACTTGAAAAAGTCTACATCCAAATAAGCTAAGGAGTGTTCCATCACTTCCTGTAGGGTAAGGCATATGTAGACAAATATTAGAAAGTAAAATGGAGGTTACATTTGCTTCCCAGTCTACTAAACCTTTTTTTTTTTTTCTTGGAGTGAGGAACAGAAAAATGGAAGTTCTGTGTCATCTTGGAAAGTGAGGAGACATGATATGTACATTGAAAATGTACATGCTTAGCCTAAAGCAAGCCTTGCTATGGATATGATATGGTTATTACAGCTTGATGAATGTTAGTTACATGTAACAGCTTTCTCCTTTGTCTGACATCTTTAGCCTGAACTGGGTTTCTGCTCTGAGCAGTGCTGCTCTGGTGAGACCCACAGTGGGGTAGTATTCTGCAGTGCCACTGGCTCATTAGAAAACCTCAACAAAGTATAAGCTTCCACTTCTTTCTGGAAGAGAAGAAAATAATGGGGAAGAATCACTATTTATGTCCTATTATGTGTAATAAATCTTTAGAAAGATAGCAGCTTTTCTTAGAAATAACCAGGATAATATTCCAAATGCTGAAAAAACCCATTATGTTGTTTAGGAGGTGAATTGCCTTTTTGGAGCTATAGATAGTTTAAGGAATAGCAAGGTATTAATTTAATTTGCCTGGACATCAGAATTTCTTGCATTCTTCTTGCAGTAGCCGAATAAGAAAAAAAAATAAGAAGAAATACAAAAATTTCTCATGATCTTTCTCCTTCCTGTGAATAGAGTATGGTGAAGAGATTGTGAGATGCACAAAGCCATCAGGTTTTTAGCTGTTGCTGTTAGAGAGGTGAAAATTCTTGGCCCAAGAGTCTGTTTATACATTTAAACAGAGAAAGTGATTTCCATTGCAAGGAGCTCTAAGTGAGACAGGCAGAGTCAGAGAATAAGAGAGCATAAGATAATTATCTAAATTATGTTCAGGCTATTATAGAAGACGAATATAGTTAAAATGTAATTAAATATGACAGGCTCACAGGATGCAAGCATAGCTTTGGAATGCTAATCATCAATTACTGCATCTCCTTAGGGGAGTCAGGCAGAACAAGAGAGTTAGAAGTCGTGTGGCTGAGGTGAGATGTAGAGTGTTAAACACTGTAGGACTGTAACAAGGCTAATTTCTTTTTTAAAATGGAGCTGCTAGCCAAACAATTTCTAGTGCTGCATTTCAGCTTGAGGATCCTGGTATAAATCTGAGTAGGCTGCTCTTCGAGATGGAAACCTCAGCTTGACACAGTGATTATTTCTGTTGTGAAAGTGATGTCCAGAACTGCTGCAGACTGAGCCAGCAAGTCTAAAACAAATCAGCCAGCAAGACAGGTGTCAAAGCATAAAAAACATCACCACTGCCTGAATATTTAATAAAGCTAAACCCTGAAAAATATATTTGTTATAGGGTCACTAATAAGGTGTACAGAGACACAAAAAGTCCAGAAGACAGCAATGTCATTTTATGAGAGAAGTAAATTCTCATAGCTACTTTATGACTGTGTCCTAGGTAAAGACACTAAAAGTATTGCCACCAGTTGGAAAGATTTGTTTGTTTGGCACATGGGGAGTAAAGGTGAAGAAATGCCATCCATTACACAGGACTATCTTATCCCAGGCTAAAAATAAAGTGCTTTTGATCTGCATTAATGCTGCTCTTCCTCGTATAGAGTGGCCTTTGTGTGAATCAATGTGAGACCAATGTATAAAGTTTGGAGGAAATTTTTTGTAAAGACCATCAAAAGGGATTTTGAGAATAGAAAGGCTTGTGTGAGGAAAGTGTAAAGCACATATGTATAGCAGGACTAGATAAAATGACACGACTACGAAACAATTTGCAAAACAGAATTTCTACAGAGAAACTGAAATTATTAAAATAGTACCAGCAGAGATAACTAGCAGTAAAAAAAGGAAGGTTAAAAAGAAACTTGAGGATTACCTATGATGTCTTTAATTGAGGAACACCACTGAAAAATTGTTATGGCTCTAAACATTAATAGAATTCTAAGTGAATTTGTTATATGAGCAAAAAATGCAAAAAAGAGGTCGGATATGCCTTGATAATGTTCTGTCAGTAATCTCTTTTCTCATATGGGTATAGTTACATGCATAAATTATCTCTGCTGCATAATTATGCTGTAGAGATAGATACTGCCTTGCAAATATCGACATTCTCAAATGTACTTGTTGCAGTCAAATCCCTGCATCTTTCTAGTGAAGGTTTGTCGTGCTTATTTCAAAAATTACTCTTTCCAAATCCATTTAGCTTGTTTTCTGTTTTGCTTTTCTCCTTTTTGGTAAGAATATAGAATGAGACACCTAATTTTCTTATTATGCAATCAAGTATTAATTCTCTAGTGGCAATATTCTTGAATTTTAATAACTCTTTACAAATTGTTTGTAATTTTGACTTTTCTTTTTCCAGTGGGAAAAGAATGAAATGGACACGTACCAAAATAGTAAATATTCTTAGAACTGAATTTACTGAAAATGCTATCTATCACACCCTCAATAATTGTTTTTTTATTCTTTTCCATTATATTTTAATATTATTAAAGGACTAATTATAACCCAATCCTAATAATAGCATTGTAGCAGAAGGTAAGGACTTGCAATGCAGTGGGAAGTGAACAAACATAGAAACTTCCTGGAGGAGTTGATCTGGAAGTATGTCACCAAAACAATCTTCACTGATATTTTTCTCAGTCTCTCTTACTATCTGTTGTGCTCTTCAGCTGTATTCCCAGATAGATGCATCAGCTTCCCTGGTCTCACATCACAGGACACACAATGGCATTTATTGCCATGCTTGGAAATTCTGCACTGAGCTCTTGCAGTGTGTATTTGATCAGTGATCAGAAATAGTAGAAATAAATACAGACCCACTTATATTCTGCTCTATGGTCTGTAATTAATGCATTTTCTTAACACAGAACACAAACTCTACGTTAGTGTCTAGGGAGGCACAGGCTCTTCTTTATAGCTTCTTTAGGATTTTAAACTCTTATTTAGTGCAGCTTTAAAATATTTTCCAAATCACTAGAAAGCAAACTGGTTTTTACATCATGGTTCTCCTTGCACAAAGTTTGTGTGTGTAAATGTCAAAGCATATGCATAATGCAAACTATGGCAATGCTTTGCTGTGAGAAGTAGTGCTGTGATCATCTCTTCCTCCCAGCCTCTCATCTTTGGGACTTCATAGTTCAAGGTAACAAGTTCTGTTTGCCCATGGAGATTGACTGACTGGACTAGAGTAATGTTAGAAGGGATCACAAGAAGAGTAATTTTCCTGTTTAGGGGGGAAAAGTTTAAATCATAACAATCTTTCAGGTCTTGAAACAATCAACAAAATAGTCTGTTCCCATTTATATTTTATTTAGAGCATGAAGAAACAGCTTGAGCTTTAAAATGGAGGTAGAGCCACATAAGGGATATAAATAAACCATACCATTAGGTAGGTAACTGTCTACCTCTGAGGACTGCCACAGACCACACCTTCCTGTTACCATGAATTACTCTAATTATACCCATTACCTCATGGAGTAAGACCAGTAAACTACTTGAAGTTAGGACTTGATTGGATTTGTAATCTTTAAGCAAATATAACCAGACAGCAGTGATAAAAGTAATAGCCAACAAAATTAAGGTGAAAAATGCTACGTTTGTGACAAAAGAAGTTTTCCCAATAAGGAAATAGCCAGCAATGAAGTTGTTCATATTGCCAGGCTTCAGGGTAGTCTGCTGGTAGTGAGTGGTGTTCTATTCCAGTTTTGCTTTGGTCCTCTTTTCCTTACATGAACACTTCTGAAGGTATTAAGAACCCATTCTGGAAAACTATCCAGCTTTTTTCCGGAGTAAGTTAATCAAGTTAGACCTAACTTCATTTTGTTTCTGAAGCCTTCTGTGACAGAGTCTGGTTTGGCTGAGAAATTAAATTCTGGAATTTTTTTTTTTTTTGTGTTTTATGAACATAAATGAATTTAAATAATTATGTGTTCAAGTACTAAACTAGTGGAAAACTGGTGTCCAACTGAAACCTCTAGTTCGTGGTATTCTTTTTTATTTGTTCTATTTTACTGTGAGCACAAAGTTATGGTGTCCTTTTCCTGCTGTGTATTAGGCTGCTTGAGGTGTGGCACCTCACTCAGATCAGATGAGTATGAGGGAGGAACAAAGATTGTAGTGGTCCCAATGTAGCTCTGGTGTTCTCAGTCTAACCTGAAAATTACACACCAGCTCTGGAAGAGTGGTCTGTTCTCCTCACTGCTGCTGTGTCAGGATGGGGAGATGCTTACCACCTGAACTGCAAATGATGCTTTTTGACATTTGTAACTTCCTGGAAGGACCTTGGCCCACTCAAAGACAGCTTGGCTCCTCTGGCTCTGCTGCTCCACTTACTGTGCAAAAAGTTGGAGGCTTTACGTGGCTTGGGTTTTGTTTTTTATTTTTTCCTACAGTGGTAATTTTCTTTAACCAAGCTCTGGTGATTCCTCATGAGAAGTTAATAGGAGGTTGTATTTACTTTTATTTATCTGACCTTTTGTTTCTCTAATGTAGTCAGTATTAGTCAAGGATTTTAGATTTTGATCCAGGCCTTTTTTCTTTGACCATTTTCTTCACTTTCAGCAACAGTATGATTGTTGTCCCTGCATACAAATTACAGTGGTATAAGGTATGTATGAAATTGTATATGGAGAGTCAAGACACTTAAAAATGAGGAAATAGTGCTGGAAACTCAGGCAATGAAAAGTGTTTCTCCATTTGCCCTGTTAAGGGGTAATAATACATACTTGAATGCATTCTGTATGTTTTATTGCAGGCTTTTGTGACTGTGTTCAATATTTGTATGTCTTTCTGAATTTTCTGTGTAGATCCTGGCAAACAATCACTTTTGATAAACAGCCTGCATCTTTTATCAGAATAGTTGGGACTCGCAACACGGCTAATGAGGTAAGGAACTTCTAAAAAAACCCTCTGTTCTTCATGAATATACAACAGCACAGTTTTTCATATCTCGCAGGGAAATTGATAAGGCCTCCTCAAATGTACATACTTCATCTTTTTGCCCTGGCAATCTAGCAAAACACTTGAACAGTGTTATTATCTGTTCCTCGTTTTGACCTTTCCACACTGCCACCAAACACTCCTATTTGGTTTGGTTTTAAATTAATCCTTATTTTGATGAACAATTAAATTGCCAGTTTAGTGCACTAGAGAAAAGTCTATGGTCTCTGGTATGCTTGGGTTTTATCACACGTATATTATCTTTTTAATTAATAAAAAATAAGAAAAATCTCATTATTCATAAGAAAATATTATTTGTATAAGATTAACTTAAAATTAATTTTCGTACCTGGTAAATCAGGTGACTAATAGTGGCCAAACCAAGAGATTTTTTTTCATTTTATACAGAAAAAAATATTTTATCCTAGCCCATCAAGTGCAGTATCATCCCATCTTTGTTTACTTGTGCTTCTCTATTTTGTAATCATTGTGTATTGTCTCAGATGAAGTCCAGCTTTTACTCTTGACTTCAGTGAAACAATTCACAATATGTGAATTTAAGAGTGTATGTCTGTCTTTGTGAGTCTAGGACTTTATATGATGACATTATGAGGCACCAGGAGCCCTGTTTGTGTGTGTAGACCTGCCTGTCTGTATCCCATGTAGCTCACCACTAAACAGGATACCTTGATGCTTTACACCGAGCTTGGGGTAGCACGAGTACATTTGGACTCATTAGAATTTGTCAGCTCCAGAGGTGAGGTTTTCTGATAGGATTTAGCATTTGGGGCTGCTGGTTCCTAAGCACTGGGAACACTGTCCAGTGGCAGTGTCTGTGCCCAGCTGTAGCACAACTCCTGCAAACAAAAGCAGCAGCAGATATCAACATCTCAGCCAACTGCTGCAAAGTAGCTGACCAACCAACAGAACTGGGAATACAGGTTTTTATTTTGTGTTTCTGAGCAGTGTCTCCCACCACACACAGTTCAGCCTTAATCAGTGAGTGCTTAGAATTAGTGTCAGAAGCTGCCTGTGGGGTGGTAAATGTGTGAAGAAGGCTTTTTCCATTGCTGATCCATATTGACAGTCTTGTCTCCTCTTGTGCCACTGTTTGTAAATCCCCAACTCTTTGTTAAAAAAGAGCAAGGTGCATTGCATAAACTTAGCAAACTAGGAGACAATGCTTTCAACTTTGAATTCTTAAAGGTAGCTTTAAGCCCTGAAGAGCAATGTCTTTTTAGCCATAGTTCTAGTTTCAAATTGGTTACTATTTCCAAGGAATTTAATATCCTGTGTAATCATTTATATAGAGCACTGCATAACTATAGTCAAGATGAGTATGGATAGAGGTTACAGCTATTCATGTAGTGCCTCAGTTGAATTATAAATTCATGCTGTTTTCCTTTGTCTTCTCCTCTTTTGTCTGTAAAATCTGCATCCAACACTAATTGGGTTTTTATTTTTAAATTATTTCTTCTAATGCCTGTAGAGGAGGAACATTGTCAATGTGCACCTATTACTAAATTACTGACATATATATTAAACAGAGGGTCTGTAACATTATGTCATAGATTTTAATTTTCCAAAGAAAGCAGCAAGAAATTTTTCATATTTACAATTTAAATAGTAGCAGTGTAACTAAAGTCTTGGTTTGTGCTATAATCTCAGTAGTCTCTTCAGTAAGAATACAAGCAGTGTCCAGAATTACTTGCCCACAGCTGGTTGAACAGTATGTCAAACCATTTGCATTTTAAAGAAAATATACAGCATATTCAGCAGTATATTCTTATCAAGGAGTGTTACTGTAATAGGTACAAAATACTCCTTACTTGTTCTACCAACACATATCTTTGAACTTTGAAGCACGTTCTGTACATCCCAAAGGAAAGAGTTGATTTTTGGAATTTAAAAGAAATCCCATAAAATTTCTCCATTTTGTGAATTCTTTAGCCTTTTAAACTCATCTTTTCCTCACCCTGTTTTCCCAGTTTTGAGAGACACGATCACAAATTTTTTGACCTGGAGTTAGATTAGCTTTTGGTATATTAGAACATGATAGAAGTGTAACTTTCTGTTTTCTTGAGCTTACACACATCCTACTTTTGTAGAGAAGAGAATTATTTTTTCTTGTCATCATTTATTTGTCAGACAGGTCACCTGATACTTGATGTAAGTTTTCTCTTGTTATTCCTTTCCAGTATTACTGACCTGGAAAGGACACCTAGTTGATGATGTGAGAGCTTTATCTTACCAATTATGTGCCAGGGTATTTGTACTTGGCCTTCCTGCTTTGTGTGTCCGACCTCTCTTAAAATATCCAGGAGAAGCAGAGCAAGTTGTGGGTCACAGGATAATCCTGAACAGTCATCTTTTTCTTTTGAGAGAAGCACATGCAAGATCGTTTGGTTTAGTGATGCTGTTCTGAAATGCTTAATTCTGATACTGGATGAAGCAGCTGGGCTCGACTGTGCTTCTCAAGCTTAGGCTTCTCTCACACCCTGTATTGTTTATGTGCTGAGGTGGCTGAGAAACTGAGAATCATGTTCCAAATTCACAGGTTTGTCAATATGCCCCGTGTTTTGCTCATTAAAAATTTAACATGAAAGAATCAGTAAAAATGAAAGTTACAATTTAGGAATTGTACTTCTTTCTGGATTAGTATTAGCTAAATTTCAGGGCCATCTTCTCTATGTTTAAAAAAGCTGTATCACAGTGTAAAGTGAGGTTTTAAATGAGAAACACTATTATTCTGGGATACAGTAGCAATACAGAATCTTCTGGCTTAGAGACCTCCATCACATTCTGTGCTTCCTTTCAAGGAAAGCAGCATCTTAGAGAGGTACACTGATGAGAGAATGTTCTTTTCTGCAAGGCCTTATCCTGAAAAGTGCAGCTGGAAAAATTTCAATAGCTGTTACTTTAACAACATGTGAGTGGGATGAGTACAAAAGGGACTTCTCTAGAAGTGTAGATAAATACAAAAATTGGCTTCTCCAGAACTGTAGCAGATGGAGAGAATGCATGCCAGTATAGGAGTTAGTTCAGCTTTGGGAAAAAAACAGAAGAAATCCAGAGGAAAACCATTTTGTGCACATGTGTCTGTGTGTGGGTGCTGGTGCAGATTTGTAATCTGTTCATATGTGTATATATAAAGGCATAGCAATACATCTTTATGTGAGCATGAGTATATATAGAAATATAAGAATGTATTGCAATGTCTCTGCATAAAAAACTTACACTGAGAGGCACAAGAAAATATAATGGGGATTAAAAAAACCAAGCAGTGACTGAAGATTTTTTTTAAATTCGTTTTATGTATGCTGTCAGAATTCAAATTAGCTAGCTACATCCTCAGAAAAGACCTGGGGCTACTGCAGACATGTCAGTGCAGATGTCTGCTCAATGTTCACTTGAGCAGGGGTGGTCAAAATGAATAATAGGATTTTAGATTGTATTGAAGAAAAGATAGAAAATATAGTATTCTGTAGTCTTGTATGAATATGTATCCATGTCTCATTTATGATATTTGATTTTGCCCATATTAATGTGAAAGGGTCTGGGAAAGGGCAGTTAAGATTATAAGAGATTATCTTTGTTTGTGAGAAGAGCTTTAAAGCCAAGAATAATAGAGGATGTCTATTATTTGTAAAGTATACAAAGTTAAGACAATAAGTTTAAAATTCAGGATTTAATATTCATCAAGCTTTAGCTTTTTAACTGCAATGCATGAGAAAATAGCAAATTTAAAGCAGTGTAAGAAATATTTATGTTTAGTATGTGGGAAAGTTGTGCAATTCATAGCTATAAGAAATAATATGGAAAGAGGTTTTGTAACAATTTTAAAGAGTTCCTCCCCCTTCTCCTCCCAGGCTCTTCAAGAACAAGTAGAAGTAAGTAAAGTAGAAAATAAATTGGAAAAAATGCTTAAGCACATGGTCCTCTTACCCTTAAGATACAGTCACCTGTACATTGGGCCCAGGTATTGTTTGAATCATCAGCAAATGATCACTATTTCAAATGGAATATTTCATCTGATGAAGCAGCAGCCACCTTGGATACTCTGAATGCCTTTCTACATACTCCAGGACATGTCTGTAGAGCTGCCATTGTTATTACAGCAGAGGGCAATCTTGAAATAGAATCATGTTGGTAATGATTTAAATTTCATTTCTAGTGTGCATGAACATTCAGCCTCTTGAGGAAGTGATTAGATCATAACATGTGTTTAAGACAATTAATGTAATTGTTGTTATTATCCAATAGCATGTAGTAGGTATTTCTGCTAGTTGGCAAAGAAAATTGTTTACAAATATCCCTATCTGCTTTGGAGCCATTTTTCTGATTTTTAGTGTCATATGTAAAGGTTGGTATAATTTGAAGGCCTTCTCTTGTTCCAGTGTTGTCCCTGCCTAATGTTTATTGCCCATGAGTAAATGGTTTTGACCTCATGGTGAAACATTCTATTTTGACTTTGTCACTGATCTGGCCTGCAGACTTCCATATAGATTTCCATATAGACTTCATCTTATTTTGATCATGCTTTTGCCAGCATTGAATTGTTTTGCTTTATCTTGATTTTTTGTTCTCTCCAGGTGTTTCACTGTGTGCATTTTGAGTGCCCAGCACAAAACAGTACCCACAAGGAAGAGAGTAGTAAGGAAGTAGCAACAACAGAGGTGGGGACTGGTGGACAGTAGTTTGTTTCTCCTGTTGGAGCTGCAAGCACCTGGTTCCCTGCATTCACCTCCTGGATCCACCTCGCATCCTCATGTTCACCAACCATAAAGGAGGTTGAAAGGGAGCTTTTGCAGCCCCACTGACATTCTATGAAATTATTCAGAACCTTTTTGTGCTGGCACCTTTACTTTCTTTGTGAATGAAGGGGACCTTCATGTGCTGAAAGCTGGAAGTATTGAAATGGAAAAGGCTTTTTCCCCAAGGACATGAAGAGACTGTTGCACTCTCCTCAATATGTTCAAATCAGGCTGGTCTCCAAAGGGGGAGAAAATAGGTCTTCAATCTTCATCAAGTACCCCATTAACACCCTACCTCTCTAATCTAACCAAGGCAAGGAAAACAGAAGGAAATAAAAGGCAGAGCTACAGTGGAAATCTAAAATTACTCAAGCAGAATGGAAAGCATATGAAATAAGTATTTGTTCCCTGGAGGGTTTTATTAGCAAAAAAAAAATGTTTATAGGACACATCAGTCCAGAATATATTTTATTTTTAAAGTGATTCTTCATCCATATTCCTTTGTAACTAGTAATCTGTTTTCTAAATAATTTTGGTTCTGTATTCCACTTAGTTTCTTATTTTTGGCTATAGCAAATGCTGTACAGTAGATTAAGGAAGTATCAGACATGTTTACCTGCTGAGATGCAAATTCTCTCATTCATCAGTGGGATGACAAGAAAAGCATTCATGGTATCAACAAACTAATTAATGTATCTATATTAATCTCGACCTTAGCTGACTTTTCAAAGTACAAAATTGTCATTTCCTACATTCAAAAGGAAGTTTCTAAATCAAACATCCGTCTTGAAGAAAATTGTATTTTTCCCCTCCTGAAGATGATTATTTAAATTTTGCCTGCCTAAGACAACTTGCAACAGAACATCAAAAATGTTTGGTTTAGAAAAACGGAACTCCATCTGGTCACTGACAAGCAGTTGTTCAAATACCAAAAGAAGAATTTGCAGATCATTTACATTTTTACTAGAAGAGTTGTTTTACAGTCTGGAGCTAAAAATCCAAAGGCTGTGTAGGCATTAACATTTCTGATGATCTTCATAAAATGTGATGCTTTTGCATCGTACTGTAAAAGATCTGGTTCTTACTTTATAGTCCCAGAATTCATTATCCATCCATATCTGTCTGGATTACATTGCCTGCTGCTTTGCTTATTCTGTTGTCACACTGATGATGATCTCTTACTCTCCAGATCTGCATGACTTTTAGGAAGAACTCCATGTTGGTCTTTCAGTATGGGATAAAGAGATTTTGTATTAAGACAAACACTGATGTAATTGGCAAAATTGATTAGGATGCTTGTTCCTCCTCACAAAGTACATTATATTGGAAATGTCAGCTAACCAGTTTTACAAACTTGGAATTTCCTGTGGTGATAAATAACCTTGTCAGAAGAAAACAAAGCTAGTGCAGGATAAATACGGTTTTCCTTTACATAACCATAGTGATAAAATGAGTTATATCAACATAGCAAATTGTATGTTAATTTATCACACTACTTAATTTGAAATAATTTCCCTGTTGGATACTAGTTGTGCTAAACCCGAGAAGAAATATAATCAGTGGTAGCAATGAATCAGAGGGTATTTCAAATAAGAAAAGCATCCCTTTTCTTTCAAATAAAATTGATTAGGCTTTATCGATAATATTATAGTATTTTTTCATTGCCAAATTACAGTTTAATTCTGACATTTGCGTACAGCACTGCTGTGTTCTGACTTGTGAATGTCTGTTGGTGAAGATGGATGCCCAGTGTGCTGTGTAAAGTTTGTAATTCATGTGCCACAGCTGCCTTGGGCAGTGCAGAGTTCTGAGGCTTGTGCCAGCCACCTCCCAGTCTGCAGGGTTGATTACCTTATGGCTTAACAGCCTTTGGAGCATGGAACAATTGAGACCAGCTACTGAGGACACCACTCTCATGTTTATCTGTAAGTCCAAAAAGTTGGAAAATTTTCCCTTTAAAAGCAGGAAACTTTTTCAGTGTCAGTCCATGCTGGAACTACTGAGATGTTTGGAGCATGTCTTGCTTTTGGTAGATAAGTCCTTGCGTGGCAGTGGTGGTGTTTCTTTGCAGTTCCATCAAACAGGTCTGCTTTTTTTCAAACTCTGGATAAGCAAAGGGCATAACTTCCTAGCTCTTAGTATTTAGTAGCCACCATTGTAGAGAATGTAAAAAAAAAACCCTAAAATCAAAAAAGGTTGGGCCATCTGTTCTGAGCCTGGGCTCTCAGAGAAAGAATGGAATTTTTCCATTTGTAATCTTTGATGTGCACAGTTAATTTTTATGATACAAGTAAGTCTTGTATGGAACATCTGTTTGATCTTGTCCTGTAACTCATTGTGGAACAGAAATGTCTCTTTATTTCCCATGGCATTCGTTCTCTGCCAAGAATCTAGATGAACATATCTGAGATCCCCAAAGCAAAAACTCTTGAGGTCCAACAGACCCTTCATTTTCTTACCCCCATAAATGAATAAAAAGAAAGACTAATTTTGCATTGTCCCTTCATGTAGGTGAATAGCAGTTTTTAATATTAGACTTCTCAGTAACAATGGCCTTTCCCAGAGCCTTTATTTTATTTAGAATTGCTCTGAGAACCTGGCATCAACGTGAGCCCAGTGAGCTCCCAGGCTCCCAGTGAGCTATAAGGCAAGCCCTGCCACAAGCCCTTCACACTTTGAACCTTTATCCTCTTTATTTAAAGATATAATGTTTACAGAGAGCTGAACTCCACTGGGTCTTCTAATATTGCCCACCAACAAACACCCCTAATACCTGGATTGCCTAGAAGAGGTCTCTTGTCTTAAACATTGTGTCAGCAATGTATTAGTAGTGACAAAGGAGGATGCAACACACCTGATCTGTGGGTTTGTGTGAATGTTCTCATTCTTTCTAATTATTGTCTGTATTTTTTGACTCCCAAGTTCAGATGTACTTCCTGTATATTCCTCTGAAGTTGGTTTTTTTTTCTTTTTTTTTATCTTTGTTTTTCCTTTCAGTGAAAGTAAGTTGTGGTATTATGGCATAGTATCAGGGTTTATCAAAGTGATGAAATGCTGAAATTATTCAGAACTGTGTAATCTGTCTTATTCTATTTAGAACAAGGTTAGAGCAGAACTGACCAGGTACTCATTGCTTTCTTATCAGAAACTCTAAAACAGACCTGTAGTTAGAGTTCTGCATAATGGAAATAACTATACTGACAGTAGTCAGCCATTGATTCTGTTTGGTACCTCAGTATCTTTAAATTCCCCAGGCCTCCTTTTCTCAATTTTACTCCCATAGGTTGAATTCAGGCTTAGACTTAACTCACGTAGAGCTCAGCAAAGGCCTTTGTAAAATCTTTTTATTTAGTTAACTTTTTCCAAACGAAAATAAAAGGTTTTTTATTCACAGAATGTAGGGGAAAATTATTATCTGAGGGAATTAATTTTTGAAGTGAGCAAACATTGTGCAGCTTACGATTTTTCAAGATGCTTTTCGAGCCATTTCCAATCAGCTTTAAAATGAGTTCAAATGGCTGTTAAATGGAATTACAATGAGAGAAATTAACACAAGTCTAATGTAAAAGACAATACAGAGGAGGAATCACTAATTTTGTTAGAGTAAGAACTCTTTTTCATTGCAGTTTCCTTCCTTCAGAGCTCCATTTCTTTTTTCTTTTCTCCATGAAAATCAGATTTTCTTATTCATTATGACAACTCATGTAAGAGCTCAGTGCTTCTCAGCATTGCTGAAAAATTCAGTTTAATGCATCTTCATCTGTACTAATGACAACATTAGAGAATTTTTAGTTGAGTACCTGACTTGATGAGAGTTGGTTTCCATGAAAGAAAGGAAAAGAAGTCTGTAATTGTTTCGGTCTAATTAAATTTCAGTGCAAAAATTAGATGACAAAAGTAATGCCATTCTTGTCTGATTGTTGTGTCGTCGTAGTTCTGCTTATAAAGTGATGCCCACTCACAGATGCTAAATAAGGGATTAGAACTTTGATTTCACAAGCTATAGATTGCATTTCTCTATGAATATATTAATTGGCTTATATTTTGACAGGTGTTAGTCTACTGTCAAATAAACAAGTGAATGCAGTGGTAATTTTGTTGTTGTGGCTAGAGTAGTGAGCAAATGATAGAGCCAGTAAGAGTTAAGGTATCCAGGAGTAAATGTTTAGGCTTGTGCATCATCGTATCAGTTGCCAGAGGACTAAACCACGCTTCAGAAATAATTGTGGATCTCAGAGGATGCTTGAGGCCTGGTTTCCATCCCCAGCTCTCAGGCAATGGTTCTGTTTTGGTTAGAATTGTTAGTTCTCTCTGAACTGACTGTTGGTGTTATCAGTTGTACTAGTTAACTCGTATATATAAGTGGAAGTTCCACAAAGTTTTGTTCAGGATACAGAAGTAAAGGTCCTGTATCAAGTTTTAGGTCTGCTTAAATACTCATACAGCTGTATGTATATTTATATGTGTATATATATGTATGTGTGTGTGTATATGTGCATTAAAGTGAGGTTGTAGCTAATTATTTAGCTTGCATTTAGGATATGTTCCAAAGCTCCAAAATAAAAAAATAAAATAAAAAAATCTATGCAGACAGGTGTGAGATGCTGCTGTTGTGGTAGGGCAGGATGCTGGTTTAAAATTTACACTTTAAAAGTGTAAATGTCAAAAAAAAAGGTACAGGCAAACCAGTCCCAAGTTTTTTTTCCAGTTGTTAAATATTGGCCATTTGGCTGTAGTGAGGTGTATACAATATAAAGCAAGTTAAATGCTCATCTCAAAGAAGGGTGCAGTCTGAAGAACACAGATATTCCTCCTTAGCTACCTTGTGTGCCATGGCTTGCAGTGGTTACAGAGTGAACCTCCATAGGACTTCTGTTACCTGCTGGAAAACCCTGCAGTCTTTTTGGTCCTCACCAAGCTTCAGCTGCAAAGCTTTGGCTGAGGTAATGACAAAGTCCTACTCACATTCCATGGTGGAATCTGGGTCTGTCTTTGAATGCTTACATGAAAAGTTTTAAAATCAGTCTGCATCTTTCTTTAGATAAAGAAAGCCCAAATTAAAAAGTGCAGCATAGTATGAGGAAACTACAGGTATCTGTCATATGTGCATGTACTGACTGCCTTTGCAACACCATACCTGTCTTATCATGCTGTATGTGTTTAATTACTGTGGTATGCCCAGATGGTGGAAGTGAAGAATGAGCTCCATACACCCATGACATTCTCCATTTTCACACAGCCAGTCATTAGAGAAGTACTTCTCGTACTGTTCCTTGCAGCCTAATACAATAATACAACTCAGTGTTCTGAAAAAATTATAATTGATTCCTTACATGAAGGTAATGGAATTGAAGTTCAGATTACTAAATATTTGAGTGAGTGGTGGCATCCCCCTGCACAGGTGTAAACATGCCCCTCTTACTGCTTTAGGCCCTGGGTTATGACAGAGGAGGAAAGCTGCACTATTGGTTAAATGAACTTTAATTCCTCCTTTTTGTACTTATCATCTTGGCATATCTGTTCTCTTTGTGCAGCTGCTCACTTAAAAACAAGTTTCTTATCATTTTCAGAATTATCCTCTAACTCCTGGAAACTGGCAGATACACATCAACAACTTCAGTCAATTTTATCAACTGGTCTGAGGAATTTACAAAGTTAATCTAATACGGTCTTTTACACAAAATTCTATGTGTGCAAAAAGTACCAGCCAAGTCCTGAAATACCAAGTGAGTTGGTCAGTGTTACTGTCCAGATCATGGTGTCTAAACTATCTGCCCTGTAGTCCAAGTGAACAGCAGTTATCACAGCATCTTTCTGTAGAGGAATCAGGAAATCACAGAATGATTGGAAGTGTCCTCAAAGATCATGGAATTCCCACCTCCCTTCCATCACAGGGACACATTTCACTAGACCAGGTTGCTCAGAAGACCCATCCAAGCTGGTCTTGAACACTTCCAGGGATGGGCATCCACAACTTCTCTGGGCAACCTGTTCCAGTGGCTCACCACCCTCACTGTAAAGAATTTCTTCCTCATACCTAATCTAAACCTAGTCTCTGTCAGTTTGAAGCCATTTCCCTTGTCCTTGTAAAACATCCTTCTCCATCTCTCTTGTAGGCTCCCTTTAGGTACTGGACAGTCACAGTCAGGTCATCCCAAACCCTTCTCTTTTCCAGGCTGAGCAATCCCTGTTCAGCCTTTCCTTCATTCAGGTAATTTGTGGTCTACATCACCTGTCTGTTGTCTCTGTACTCCTGAGCTAGAGCTGCTGGGTGGTGAGATTTGTGGTTGATACCCAGAATCCAGTAAGTGTGTTTAACAACAGATGTTAAGAAATTGTTGTCTGGACTCAAAAATTTTAGCTTGTGCTTTTGAAACATGGTCAGGCCACAGAATTGGCTTTTGGGCTGTCTTCCATAGCTGTCTGTTGGATTTTTGAATTATCTTCAGTTGCTAAAAGATGGTAAGATTCCTCTCAGGAATTTCTCATAGAGATTTGTCATGGTGGGAAATGGCTTTTGAAACAATCATGGCAGGTTCATTGCTGGAGAACAGGGGCAGGTTTCTTCTGCTTCTACAGGCCAGGATCCTGTTCTCTAAGTTTGTTTTTTCCATTTTTAATAACAGTGTCAGTGTTATGTGATCTGGATCTGTGTCAGAAATTGTGTCACTTATTCATTTTGAGAGGTAAATACTTAAATGAATGTTTTTCATTTAAGTATTTAAGTATGTTTTTATGCAGTAATATAAAGCTCATGAGGCTTGGATGATCAGATTAGAAATACTGCTTAAAGCAAGAGCTGGAGTTGCAAAAGGAGTAGTTTGGGGGAAAAAAGGACTGGTATGGAATTATGTGGTTGCATCTGTGCATATATAGCAATGGAAATGTATGTGTTAAGCAAGCTGAGAGACTATTTGCAAAGATGTGTTTCTATATGGCCTTTTTTTTGGTTAAAAAATGGAATTTTGTTAAGGAATCTATCACTCATCTGAGTATGAGTGCTAAAAGAGAATATAGGAAGTGAGGCTTTAGTAGTTTTTATGGCAAGAGCAATACAAAGGTAACAATTCTTCTGGTCTGAGCTAGTTCTGTTTCTCCCCAGTCTTTCCTGCTCTTACTTTTTCCTACATACTTTCCCCAACCTGCTTGTTAATTTTTTTATTTTCCTCCCTACATAGCATCATATCACTGTTGCTGAGGTATTTCCTGTAATTTTCCTCTGTATTGTGATGTATTATGGAATTTTAAAAAAATTATTTATTTTTACCTCTTTATCCTACACTGAATAAAATATCATCATCCCCTTTCATTCACATCAGACTCTAAAGGCAACTACCCCATGGCTGTCAAGTGCTAGTGAGTAACATTTGAATTTGTCCCTCTATGGATGTGTGAAATACTAGTCCTTTTGGGCCTTCTGTTTCCATGATCTGTTTACAGTCTGTTACCCTTAAGAGGAAAATAAATAAGAAGTTTGCTGTTGACATGGGAAATAGGTCAGGTTTTATACTGGCTTACATAACTCAAGTTTAAATACAAATTTTAAGTATCTCTTTCTCACCATGGTACACCAGGTACACACTCATTTTGCTAGGTGTGCATTGTCCAAGGTATTAATTGTACATAAGTGTGCATTCTTTTCTGAGTAAACTGCATCATCAAGAGTGAGCCTTGAAAGAATTCAAACTTTTCAGTGTCCCTGTGTGAAGGTATTTCAGTGCCCAGGGATCAGAACATCACACTGAGCACATGAACTCCCTTTGTGAAGTACATGGTTTGGACCCCATGTCTATTAACCTTGTCCAGTCTCTCGTAAAAAGGTTCTTTCCTTTTTGCTTTGCTCAATTTCACTATTGTCTTTGGTTTTCTTTTTTTAAGTGAATGTTAATGTTCAGAGCCAGGCTAAATAGGAGTTCAGCTTTTAGTGAACTTTTTCCCTCATTCTCTGTTAGTGGCTCCTCTTTCTTGACAGACAGTAATTTAAATCCATTTTACACTATGTTACCCTCCCCTTTTCTTTAGCAATTATAACTGTACCTTGAAATCTTTGTGCATTAAATCCCTTTCCTTCCTTCTCCTAGAGTGGTTCTAAACTACCTCAGACTTTGTTGTGAACAGGTACAAGTTTCAGCTGCAGTTTTTAGCCTTTATCCTAGTCTTTGAATGTTCTTCAAGTGCATGTGTATGTAGCAAAACCAGCCTTGCCAGACCCTGATTGCATTTTCAGGAATACTGTCCCAAGTGAGACGTGTAATTGGGATGAATTCTCAGCCACACCTGTTCAGGCTCTCGCTGATACCTCTTCAAGAAAAGCTTTTCAGGAGCGCAGCTTCTGCTGTGGGAAGTGCTTCAGCTTTCTCTCTGGAGGGACATGATGCTGCCTGCCCTGGACGACTTCCACCTCTCCCTTGTTGTGACAAGCATCATAAAACTGCATCATCAGGCCTCCATCCTGGCTGCAGGATCCATGCTATTGCATTGGACTGTGCTCATCATATGAGAATAAAGCCCACGTGGTGTGTTTTGATGATGACCTGGGTGTCATTTTGCTGTCATTTTCTACTGTGGCAGATGTGCATTGCCAACCCTTTGGGCTCATTAGGTTTCAGGTAAAATGGTGGCTGCAGATTGTGCTGCAGTGATGACTTTGGGAATTGTCTGGTTTTGTAAGTAATTCATTGAACCTCATTAGTACTGATTTCCTTTTCACCAGCAGACATGCACATCATCAAACAAGCATTTTGTAACATGGAATTTTCTATGAGCATCCGGAAAAAGAAGCATCCCAGTTATTTTCTCAGTAGCAATGTGTGTGTTTGTAAGGAAAGTTTTAGAATTATTCAACTGCTGTAAGCTATTTTGTGCATGCTCTGGCATTGTATTAACAGTTTGTATTACCAGCTGATAAGCAGAGGGCTGTGGCAAACAAGGAAGGCTGGCTGTGGATTTTACAGTTTCAAAGAGCAGCAGAGTGCCAGAGTAGATGCAGGACCAGACAATGCTCAAAGCAAGTCATAAAGTGAAACTGTTGTGCTTTGTATTTATTTCTTTGGGGATTCTTCTTCAAAGTATTTAACTTCACAGGAAAATATAGAGTATATTTAAAATAGTAACAATTAGAAATACACCTTTTCAAGAATGAGAGAGGTGTGATTTGAAAAATAAAGTGATCTTTTGTGCTTAACTGCTTGTCTGTAGTTTTGTTAACATTATATTGGAACCTGTCTGGTGCTGCTCACATATTGCACGTGTGAATAGAAGACTTTGGGCAGAACTGAACTGATTTTTCATCACAGCAAGGAAGTTAATAACCTCATCATTGATTATTAACTCATAACAACACCATCTTAACATGGCATAGAAAATGGTGGTGATTTTCACTGTGACTTCCAGGCCACCGGGCATCCACAAAGATACTGCAGATGTTTGGACCAACAGGTGCTGGGTGTTGCTACCAGGATGTGCTGCTACACTCTGGATGAAGTGTATGAATGAGTATTTCACCTTATTTCACAAAGAAGTGGACAAATACTGTGAGACTTGGGATTCTGTTTCCTAAAAACAAACCAAAAAAAGGCTTGATTTTTCAGAAGTTTGTAACTGAGAAACCCCTTGGTGTCCATCAGACTACCATGAAAGGTGGGAGCATTGAATGTTTGATTCATGAATATTAGATTTTTATCTTCCTGGCTTATCAGCCTCACATACCAGACAGAATTTTTGTAAGCCTTGCCCACCTTTCAGAACTTCGTGCCCTAAAGGAGTGACTGTTCTCCAGTCTCTGTCTGTAGCTACATTCCTCTATCATGTAATCCTCTAAACATTTGTATGTCATGCTATTTCCTTCATAAAAGTACATTAGAGAGCGGAGAGGTCAAACTCAAAGATAGATGGAAGTAAACTGTAAGATCAAGCTGAGATACCACAGCAAACCATACACTGCCATAATGGAATTAAATCTAATTACTTTTGTGCCTTGATTAGTCATACAATAGTAAATATGTGTGACAGTTATTATTAGATTTTGAGAATAAAAATGAGGTTTTTAAGTGTCAGATCCTCCTGTTCATTTTAAGGAGCAGATGTGTAGATTCTGAAGCATCAACTCAGTTACTAAATTGTGTCACATGTGGAAATACTGAGGCGAGGAAGCCTTACTTTTGAAATTGTGTGTGCTAATAAGGTACAGGCTGAAAGTAAGCCAGCAAGTGATATAATCCAGTCAGTGAGAAGAAGCTCATGCTGCAGCCATCTGCATTCCCATGCCATGTGTCCAAGTTAAATTTGGGAAATTTTCATTGCAGCCCTCAGCGAAATTTTGATTATGATCAAGATAATGCAATTTGTAGTGAGTGCTGGGTATATTAGACTAGAAGAAAAAAACACATTAAAAAAGCATAGAGAGCAGGAAAAGAGGTAGGATGAGAACAAAGCTAAGAAATATTCTTTCTCCTTGCTCTGGTAAGGGTCCAGTTTAACTTTGTGCTTAGGTAAAATCGTCAGCAGGGAGGGCTCATGAAGGGAGTGCAGACTGGAGTGGAACTGCAGCTGCTTTCCAAGCAGTAGTGGAGTGCAGTCAGCACTGTCACTGCTACAGCCTGAGGATTTATTTCAAAGTTGTTTCTAATTCTAAGTGATAGGCTCACTTGGTAATGAGCAGTGGCAATTGAAGCTTAAAGCACCATGACACATCATTTCAGTAAGAGTTAGAAAGACCAAATACAGATCAAATCACAATCATTTTATCTTTACAATACAAAGCAAACTGCATGTAAACAGGATGTTTTTGTTACTTACTCATTTTGTATTTTACCCTCTATAACTGCTGCTTAAATATCCTTGTAGGCTGTGTTAATTAAATTGAACATCCTGGAAAGTAGGCAATAGTTGCCTTATAGCTCAAGGCAAAAAAGAAATAATCGTATAAAATCTTATTTGAGCCTGTATTTCCATACTTTGCCATTCTCTTTCCCTTTTTCTCATCCAATAATATGCTGACCTTCTGCAGCTGGAAAAGAGTGTGGGTTTTGCCTCAAAAGAACTGAGGTATAGAGATAAAAGCATATCCCACTTAATAAGAGTAGACACATCACAGAAGTACTCCTTGTTGCAGCTGAGTCATTGGGAAGTGCCTGGTCTATGCAGTGCCACAGAAAGGCTGTTCTTTGTTGGCTGCTTTTTAAGGTGGTAAACATTAACTTGAAGGTTGGTGTTTAAATTGTTAGGTATTTTTCCTTGAAGACTGCATGACTTGGGCAGAAACTGAAATATTCACAAATCTTCACCCCCCTCAGCACCAAATTGATTGCACAGGAACCCTCCTGGCTCGCAGAGAGGGCACGGGCTGGTTGTGTTCATGGAAATGCATCTGTAGCTCTGTTTGATCAAACACCTCCGTGTGTTTCAGATGTGAATGTTCACAGCATGTGTGCAAGAGAGATAGTGGTATTCTTAGCACTGAAATATCACCATCTCTGGAATAAAAATCAAGTTGGCAAGAAGGAGGTGTTTTTATAATATAAAAGGTATATTTGGTTTTCTATCGTCTGAACATTTTTTCTTTTTTTGTGAGGGGACATTCTACACCCTATGACAACTGAGTTCTTTATGGAAACCTGAATATACCCACTAAATCACTGATATCCTTGTGTTCATTGACTTCTTCAAGGCACTAAATGTATTTATGGCTTAATCATCTCCTCTACAAAGCCATCCTGAGTGTTCCCATTGCGTGTCCATTGAGAAGGAAATGAAGATGAGCCACTCTTCTGTGCATTGTGCAATAGCTTTTACATTTTCACCTCTGCCAGGTCATACCTGAGTGTGCTTTTACCTGAGGCCTGCTTGTCAGTCCCCAGTTTCATTCATAGTCCTTCACTGGCACTTGTGGTGTGGTTTTTAGAAGACACGAGCTGCTGCTGGGCAGCTGCATGGGCTGTATGTAGGTGATGAACCTGCCCCAGAACAGCCAAGGGCTTTGGTCATCCTCAGAATCACAGACTCAACTAGATTAGAAAAGACCTCTGAGATCATTGAGTCCAATCTTTGACTGAACACTACCTTGTTAGATAGATGTTGGCATTAAATGCCATTTCCAGTCATTTCTCAAACATCTGCAGGGATGGTGGCTCCACCACCTCTCTGGGCTGTCCATTCCAATGCTGAATCAACATTTCTGTGGGTACATTCCCCCTGATGTCCAACCTGAACCTCCCCTGGTGCAGCCTGAGGCTGTGTCTTCTCATCCTGGGGAGAAGAGGCCGATCCCCACCCAGCTACAGCCTCCTTTTGGGGATTGTAGAGAGTGATAAGGTCTCCCCTGAGGCTCCTGTTCCCTGGGCTAAAATCCTCCTGGAGATGTAACTGCTCTCCAGTGCATCCTCCCTGATCTGCACTTGGCTCCTGCCTCGGGTACTCTCAAACAGCTGGATCTGCTGCCTGGAGCTCGTGCTGGGCAAGAGCAGGGGCTGAGACACAGCTGTGCTTATTTAGTGCAAAGACCTCTCTGCCTTGTAGGTGATGCATGCTTGCACGTATTTCTGCACACCTGATCTATGCAAATGGCCACCAGCAATTCAGCTGTGCTCATGCACGTGCTTTGCTAATGAGAGATCCCAAATTCAATACAAAGAATTTGTGAGCTTTGAAAATAGGGGCTGCTGTATCCTTAGGTAGTAAGCTTTGTCACAGGTTCCAGGATTGCTGCTTAAAAACCTTGTGAAAGTGATTCTAGCAACAATTACTCCTAATTGCCCTTGCCTTGGAGATGCATGAGACCGAGTCTGAGCTCTGTTCAGAGGTATTTGCTTTTTGATAAATAGCCATTTTGCAGCTTGATTTAATGGTTTCATTAGGCACATGTACAAAGAGATCATGCATAAACAAATGTACTTGCACATATCAATGAAGGGCACGGTAAGAGTATTAGAAATTTGCTTAAGGCACAGCTGAGGCTGCCTGCTGCAGTTCTGTAAGTGCATTCTGTTTACAAGGTAAATTACTATCAATCCATCATTGCAATGTGTTAAACTGATGCTGCTGTAAGAATCTGAAAAGGTCTTGCTTTCCAGCAGTCTAATGAAATGAACACTTAACAATGTGTATTTTAAGAAAGGAGAATGTGGTAGAAATAGATCTAATTCTGTCAGGTGTGTTCTTTATCCTGAATGCTCTGTGCTAAACCTCTGCATAAATATCCTTGTTGTCTTAATTCAGATGTGACGTTTTGTTATCAGTTGCTGGGTGAAAAGATATTTTTGCCAAGGTGCTGACACAGTATGGTTTTATTGCTACTTACACTGCTCAGACTTCACATAATGGAGGTGATGCTTTATTTTATAGATGTATTTCTAAGCTGAGGTTTGGCTATTAATAAACAGATAGATGGGGGTTTATTGATATAAATGGAGCATGTGTTGCAATGGTCCTTTAGCCATGTTCTATGCTGTATAGTGTTAGTGTAAGTTTGCTGCCAATACATAAATTTACATTATAGTTATATTTTGATTTATCTGGTAATTAATGGTAATACCAGATGGAAATGGCTACCTTTGGAAGTGAATGGAACAAGGAAAGGAATTGCCCATGCTTTTGATGCTGTCATTGTACTGTCCTGATTAAAACTTAGTAGGGGAATGAAAAAGCACAGCTTTGCAATTGAGGCTTTTAGAAGAAATGTGGTTTTCTGCACCAACACAGGAGATAACACTAGGGGTGTTCAAATATTCCCAGTCAACAGCTTTCCAGTTGATGTGTACAGTTAACTCTTTTCCCAGATGTTTAATGGTCCTGCTTTCTTGTGCTGCTCCCAGCAGCTTCCATCCTTCTGTAACTCCAGTGTGGAGGGCTTTCTGCCAGTGACAGTTCTGCTCTCCAGCTCTCAAGTTCAATCTCCAGAAAGGGGAATAAAACATATAATTACTACACAGATGTTTTCTCTGTCCATGTTCTCATACAGGCTTGCTACAATGTTTATTTAAATGGTGGGAAATGCCAGTAGCTCCTTGTCAAAAGGATGGCTCCCACCTGCAGACCTGGGGAAGTATTTGGGCAGAGATTGCTGGATACAGGGTTATTAGTTTAAAAACCTTGAAAACTAACTGGGGAAGTTTTTGACACAATTGTGATTTAGTGTTTGCCCCTGATGAGAACAGCCAGCAAGTCCAGTATTCTTTCTACTTTTCTGGAACAAGAAGCAATAGTATAAGCATATGTATATTATCCTGCATATTCTATGAGATCTGAATTCCCCATTAAATTGACCTTTCTTTTTGTTTCAAACTAGACTAGACCCCCCCATGACTTACAGCAAGAAATCCTGTAATCTTCTAGCATTTGCCAGATTCAGGCTTGACTGATGGAGGTGTTTAAGGACTTCCACTGTGCCCCACAGTGGCACACAGCTGCTTGGGTGATGGCCCAACTTGTGGGAGTTCTAGTACATGACCAGGGTGAATAAAACATCTGCTCAAAGAGGATGCTGTTTTCCCTTCATGTCATTGTTAATACTGGCAGGCTCAGAAACACAAGCCTGCCAGAAGTAACAATTTTACTGATTACAAGTTTACTGATACTCCAGGGCATTTTCTTTCTTGTTTTCCAAGTATTAACTCTGAACTGCTCCCAGCGGTAGCTGTTTAGAGAAATGACTGTCCCAATAAGTTAAATGCTATCATTTCTAAGCTTAACTGTTACACACTTCAGATATTCTCTCAGTGGTGTATGAGAACAGGAAGCCAGCTTATTATTCATCTTCAGAAAATGATCTTTTAGCCAGATTTATGTATATGAAGCAGCTCATGAAAGGGCCTGGCACTTCACTTTAGGCTATCATATGATCCATAGTCAAGGAGATGCTCTTGTAAACATTGCAAGGATTTTTTTTTCTTCTCTGACAGAGACAGGAGCTGATGAAACATGAATATTCAGTGACACAACAGCCAATTGGCCTACAGGTAAGGCTGGTGTCTAGCTGTAACAGCTTCTAAGGTCAAGAGACAACAAAATAATTTAGATCATCTGCTTTCCAAGGCTGTGAAATCCTGACTATGTAGTTGAAAGTAGCCTGAGCTTTGAAGCTGGCAGATACCTGTATTAGGTGTATTGAATATGATCTCTAATTGTCTCCACTGATTGCAGTAGTGGGCAGGCCAAGCCAACCAGGCTGTTGGGCAAGACATGGATTTATGTGCCTTCTGCTAAGACACCACAGAGAATGCTCATGGTTGCCTGAAGCAGTCCTGTATCAAAAGCAGTGGTTGACTTTTATTCCATTAGGATGCCTCAGTAGCAACTACATCCAAAGTATTAATTGTTTCTGACTTGATTACAAGTTTGTGTCAAGGTAACCATGGTACAGTCTCTGTCACTAACAGCACCTCCCTGGTGACATAAGATCACAGTTTTCATCTAAGTGATGAAAATATTCTCTGCTAGGTACTGTGCAAAAGTGTTATTTCAGGTGTAGTTTGGAAGTTGGCTGGCCCATTTTGTGGCAAAGAAGTTAATTAATATATTCTGTTCCCCGGAAAATATTCTAGAAACTATAAGGTAACAGGTGTTTTGTGGATTGTTCTGAGAATGTGAAGTAGGAAATTGCTTTAACATTTTCCTCTTAAGTGAAAATAAAATTGCCCGTTGTTTTTTTTTTGTTTGTTTGTTTTTTTGTTTTTTGTTTGTTTGGTTTTTTTGTTTTGTTTTTTTTTTTTTTTTGTTTTTGTTTTTGTTTTTTTGTTTTTTTGTTTTTTTGAGTGATTTTATTCTTAAGGTTGATGGGCAGATGACAGTCTTGTTTTACTCAAGATTAATAGGTTTCCTTACCTGTCTTTCTCCCCATTGTTTTTCCTTTTCCCTCCACCCTCAGAGCCAAACTACTAAAACATAGCAGATGCTGGCAAACAGAAAGAACCTCTTCTGCTCTTAATTTATCAAGAAAGTGCTAAGAATTTAGCTTTCTTGTTCACTTAATCATTTTGACAAGTTGACAGTACAATGTATCATCACTAGACAGGTGACAATGCTAATCCTGCAGCAGGTTCTCAAAGGAGACTTTTATTGTAAAAATTGACATATACTGTATCAAGGCAATCAAAATACATTTAGGAAAACAGCAATTTGCTACTTTGTGCAGTTAAATATCTCTCTGGGTCTTTAACACTGTTGAGACAGAGATTCTGCTAATCTCAGCAGCCTCAGAATGCAGGCTCTGGTAAAGCTGGCAGGTCCTGCATGTCAGTCCCCACTTCTGGAGCTGTTGAAGTGTTGACAGATAGGAATTAGACAGATGTTTGCTTAATGGTTCTTTCCCTGGCAGGAAAATTGGGGAATTTCCTTGGAAATTGCTAACTCACTTTCCCAAAGCAATAGACCAGTGCATTACAAAACAAATCTGACCAGTTTGTGGATGTATGAACTGCCTCCAGAAAGGGAGGGAAACTGTTCCTGGCATAGATGCTGTCACACAGCTCTTGCTCTGTCAAATCAGTCCCATTGCTGTTGGCAAGGACTGGTGTCTGATGCTTCAACTGAAGGGAAACATTCTCTAAAACATACAGGATTTGAGTGGTCCTGGACAGAAGACAGGAAACAATTCCTGAGAAAACATGCAGGGCAGGGGGGAGAGAAAAAATAAATTTCATTTTTGTTTAAAGTCCATTTCCAGAAACTGTGGTAATCAGCATGGTATAAGATTCAGGTAAAGAGAAATTCTAATTGTCTCGTCACATAATGACTGTTTGTCCTGCAATGTGAGGGCAGATTACCTTTTTTCTTCATGGTTCCCATAGTGGTGGTCAGAGGACCAGGCTGCAGATGCAGGGAACTGAGATGTCTGTACCCCTGTGTGCAATCAGGTGTTGGAAGTGTCAGCTGGCAATATGTTACACTGCTTATTTTGCTCCATGGAATATGTACTGGGCCCACATGTTGAGATGCTTTTAACTCATGTGCAGACTTTGATTTTTTTTTTCCTTTCTTTCTTCTTTTTTTTTTTCTTTCCTGGTATTACTGGGTTTTATCTGTGACCTGTGCAAGAAGCAGCCCAAACTGAGGAGAATATCTATGCCTTGCTGATGCCTGCCATATGGTGACTTATCCTGAGATATATTTTTTCTTGATTTCTCTGATATATTCAACATCACAATCCCCATATGGTTATTGCTTCTTTGTGTATTCCAGTGGGAGTTTATCTTTTGCTTTTCAAAGATTTGCCACTGAGCCCATCCTTAGTGGAACAGCACTGTATGCCTGGCTCATCTAATCATCCTCCCTAGTTAGGGATGCATCAGGGACTCTGTGTTAAATTGGGAAAGGCTTTTAAAGTTGAATATCTGAATACTGGAAGCTGTAGAAACACTGAAGAGCAAACAGAAAGCATTAGGGTGTTCAGTCAGCTTTGACTTCCTACTGCCTACAGCTGACTATGACTTGATTCCTATGGCAGAGCTTGGGGAATCACAGTAAAGAAATAGCCCCTCCTCCTGAAGCGACCAGAAATATTTTCTTCCATTACAGCAAATTCAAAACATGCAACGTGCTCAAGGATCTTTGCTGAGCTATTACAGTAATGTAGGACTGCATCATAGTTCCACCCATGCAATATCAAAATATAGGAGTATCTTGTTCATACTGGCATGTCAAATCTATCTAGGTGTTCAGTAGGTTTCTAATAAAATGACAATAAAAAATCAAACCCCTCTTGTGCATCATAAAGTGCTTTTCCTGCTGTTTCACCTTACTCTGAAACCATGACTTTTCACAGCATCATACTGGGGGCATGTCCATGGTAGTGAGTAGTGATTCTGGGAGAGAACAAGTGCATTGGCCTGCTTAAGACTCACCTTGTAGAGGGCAGCATGAGTCAGTGAAGTCAGAAAACCATCCTAAAAACTCCTGAAACAGAGTCCAAAGAAATGCAGACTCAGTGGGACTCTTCAGGATACAAGGAACATGCTGCTCCTATGCAATGTTTTCCAGCTGGAACCACAGTGAAAAGATAAACCCAGACCAAAGTAAATGCTGCTTTTTCCAGCTCCCAGTAGACATATCAGTGCACAGCATAGTATGATTAATTCAATTGCATGTTTGTCATTCAGACATCTGTTAGATTTTTATATCCTCAGCCATAGTAATAAAGGAGTTTCATATAATGTCTTATTACAATGGTATCGGATGCTGGAAAGCAGCACTGTGAAAGATGTCACTGTGATTTTCAGAGGTACAGTGCTTGCATATCATCAAGATTGATTAATGGTAACAAACAACATTAGTGTGAGAATTTTATTAACCTAACTGCCTTTGTTTTCAAAACAGAAAATATGTAAGCAATGATAATGGTGTGTCCTTCAACCCCCAAGTCCAACCTTCTTCCTTTCTCCCTCCCCTTGTTAGTCAAAACCAGGCAGATGGTGTGTAGTGAAAGGCTGTAAATCAGGAAGGATATAGTCTAAGGCCTGTGGCATATGTAGTATTTATAGGTATTTCCTATACTCCATTAGTACTTCACACCTCTAAAGCATCAAGCACACAGTAGCATTAAGATGACAAAAATAGGAATAGTAGAGTTAATAAGAACAGGTTTTTTAAAAAAAACAAACTCCTGGGTATTTTTCTGAGATTAATGAACTGGTCATAGATACTGATTGTACAACTACTTCCATCATGTAAGTCTAGACAGACTGGAAGACTCTTCACCCACTTTTCTGTACTGGTAAGGTTACCTATGTGTCAATCCATGCACATGCAGTACAAAAAATGCAGATGCACAAAAACACACACACACACTCACACAAGAGCTTTCATTGATCCAGCTCCCCCCAAGTCTCTTTGCTAACTGGCAAATACATATCAAAGCTCCAATAAAGTAGCTAAACCAAGTAAATACAATGTCTTATATTTATCCACAGTATCTACCCTGCCAGTTCAGCCTCACACAAGTCACAGTGTTTGGCAATGTTCTCACGTGGTTTGAGCTGCTATAAATCCTGGAGTTGTGTAGTGAGGGTACACAGTAAGGGCTGCTGAATCACAGAGTTCTACCAAAGATGCTGCAATATCAGCTGCTTTCCTGAATTGCTTGTATTTATGGGGAGGGTTCATCAGTGATAGATAAGATCAATTTCTGCTGCTGTCATCATTGCCCAGAGACCAAGAATGCAACGATTTTTCAGAAATTTGTTCTGTTTCTTTCCTGTCCCCTGTCACGTGGAGAATGAACTCTGGTAAGAGCAATCAACAGAGTGGCACAGCCAGTGCAGACTCTGGGCACATTTGAGAGACACTTCTGATCTCAAAATTGCACAATTATCTGCTTTACTCTATTCTCATCAATAAAACTGTTGTTGAGGTTGTTGTTTGCCTGGGCACTCAGGTGCCATAGCCATGACCACCATCCACACTTAGGTAGTTAAGATGAGCATGGTAAGTTGAGATTGTAACATTAAACTCTGTGACTGAATCAATATGAGTTTTTATAATGTAGAAGTTCAGAAAAACCTTGGAATGTAAAGGCCCCATGCAAAAGCAGGAGGAGGTATCTGAGTCCCAGCAATAGCAAAGCTGGGTATCTGAGAAATGGCTTGAAGGCAACCTCTTCCCCAAGGAGCTGGCGTTTTCACAAGACTAAGGGATCTTTAAATAAGCCACAAATAATATAAAAACCTTCCTGAGCTAATGACTTTAGTGATGTCTGCGGTGAAACCATCTCCTGACTGTTAGCTGGGTGGGGAGTTTTGTCTTATATGGGTGACAGGAGGTCTGTGAAACTAAAATGTTGTAAAAAACATTGTGAGTATAACCTTTGCTCCCAGTTTGCCCACATGCAATCTTTAGTTCCGAGGCTAACGCAAAATCCTTTGTATGAGAAGTAAAAACTGGTGGAGATGTGCAATAATGGAGGTCCATGAAATTCAGAATCCCTGCCATGTTATGTTTTCTTCTTTTTAATGTGTTTTTAAAGTCAACTCGGTGTATTCGAAGGATCTCTGTGTTGCATAACATAGGATTCCTGTCTCAAGGATCTTGAAATTGAAATCTAATTTCAAACACAGAATAATAGGTAAGGTTGCGAAAAATCAACAGCACTTCAGTCAGTGCATGCAAATTTCTTACACCTGAAAGGGGATGTGAGGTGAAAGTGAGAAAAGAAGGTGAGGTGGGAGTCCATTGCTTTTCCCAAGTAACAAGAGATAGGAAGTGAGGAAATGGTCTCACATTGCTCCAGGGGAGACATTAAGGAAAATTCCTTCAACCAGAAGGGTTGTCATGCATTGGAACAGGCTGCTCAGGGAAGTGGAGGAGTCACCCTCCCTGGAGGTATTCAAAAGACACATGGATGTGGCACTCAGGGACATGGGTTAGTGGTGAACACAGCAGTGCTGGGTTAATGGTTGGACTCAATGATTTTAGAGGTCCCTCCCAGCCTAAATGGTTCTATGATTCTAAATGAAAATAAGTTGGTTTTTTATGCCCAGAGAGTGGATTATGGACTTAAAGGGACTTTTCCAAATGTCTAGTATATGAAAATAGAAATCACAGAATAGTGGTGTCTCTGTAGAAGACAGATTTTTGTTTTCATTGTAGTTTTATATTTAGAGAAAGCAGCTAGCATATTCTGTCCCAGGTGGCCTTTCCTCAAAATTTGCTGCAAGTATCCTACCACATAACAAATTTGACTTGGGATGTCGGGATTTTTTTTTCATTCGTGCCTTGAGGCAAAAGAGATTGTAACAGCTGTCTTTCATATTTCACCATGGTACATCTGTGTTTCAATTCCTGTTTTGTCTGAATTTCCCTTTAGCAGGATTTAGATTACCAAACATGATTTAAGGCTTCACTATGCAAAAAAAAATCAAGACCCAGAAGTCACTGTATTTATAATGATGCTCAGCCTGATGTGTTTCTACAAAACAGCACAACTAAATTCAGTCTGGGACATCAGACTTATAATTTAGGTGGGCAGGAAGGAACATCTATGTTGAGGGAAAAAAACTGCTGAGAGAGGGAGGAGAAAACAATTAGTGAAATAGGGTATCCTAAATTAATAAATCCTAAGCTTTGCACATTTTTTTGTCTCCTCCTTTCTGGTTCTTCCTATTGTTCTTTTGGGCAATCACTTTATGGCATGTCTTTGGTGCAAGTGTCCCTTTGGCCCCAGTTTGTGTCAGGAAAGTGGCTATCCTGCAATATAACCAGCAAGGATCAATACAGTGACAAACTGTTTTACTGTGAAGGGAGTTGATAAAACATAACCAATAAACTTGGCTGAAAGGCTGACAGGGCTGACAATCACTAAATTCAGAGGGGCCTTGGACTTTGTGAGAATCTTTTTGCTTGACAAGTTCTCTAATTAATGATTAAAGAAAACAAGGAGGCTCAGCACATGAAGCAGAGTGGGAGGAAACTGCTGGCATGATTAACAGCTGGTAAAAATACAGATTTGAAATAATTGCACTGTTCTCTGTGTTCATGGCCTCTTTTTAATCATTCTGTACAGTTCTTTTGATGACAGAAAGAGAACAGGCTAACTAACTTGCTGGCTAGCCTGAGATCTGTAGGAATCCATTTTGTGGCCTCTGATCAAGAGAAAGCACTTCTCTAATGATTGTACCAGGGAAGGAGCAAGCAAGAATCACTCACTACCATGTCAGGCCAGGGACTTACAATCCATGGTTATAGGACAGTTGAAATTCTCTGTAGGATACAAGCTCAAAAATGGTAAATCTGAGCCTCATTTTAATAAGTTCAAGAGTGAAACACAAAATAGACTTGCATTTCTGACTACCAAACAGGTCCCTGCAGGCATGTAGAGGATCTTGTATGACTGTAATTTGACTGCAGATGGAAAGTTACAGGCTTTCATTTTTCTGAGGTAAACTTTATTTTCCCAAACATGGCTTTCTTTTTAAACACCCCTCCTGAAATGCTCTTTTTGGTGAATCTCGGTACATACCTCTGCATTCCAATGGGTTTCTCAGCCTGTTGGATGCTACTGGCAGGGCAGTGATTTGTCTATGGAATTCATTCATTCTCCTGTGATTATTAATCAGCTAATAACCACCTCTAAGCCTCAGCAAATCATGACATATTCTTCACCTCTGAAGTGAAACTTCTGAATAAGCATGCATCCTCACAGCTTGTCCAGGAATTTAGGACAGTGCTGGAGAATGACACGTGGGAAGTGGAGACAGTGCAGAGAAGAATCAAATTGAAACATAACACTCAGAAGCCCATGCTATGTTCAGATATTAAAGCTACCACTAAGACTTTTCTACTCTAAAGGTGATGCCATTTTGAAGGTGGAAGGCTTTTCAGACAAAGCATGGCAAGAGAAAAATCCTACAAGACTGTGGCAAACAGGCTCCACAGCAGAGAGAAGCTGGAAAGAAAATTAAATGTTAGAGGAGTGGAAAGTAAGCAAAAATAGGAGGGAAAAAAAAGAGATGTGGAGAACTAGAACAAATAAAAAGGGCAGTGCAGATCCTCAAGAAAAAGATGGAAGAGGTATTAAGAAGGAAAATAGCCATTGGAATTTTCCATTAAGGAAACAGTTATTTCCTGGTTCTTTCAAAAAATGGAACATCAATAAGGAAAGTTACTCAGAATCTCAATTTTTGTATCTCAGCCAAAACAAAGAGAGAAATTAGAAGCTGTGACAAAAATCAGGTACAGGAAGCCAAAAATCTGAAAGATGCTTAGTTTTGGAGAAACTGAAGTGAAATGAAATGTGCAAATATGCTTTCTATTAAATCAGCTTGAAGGAAATCACACACACCACTGGTGCAAAAATGGGACTGGGGAATAGAGCTAGAAGATGAGAAATGGTAGTCACAATCAGCTAGTCCAAACAATTATTTACAGTTATTTCCCTCCAAACTGTTGTTTTTCTTGAACATTAGATGTCCAAAGGACTTATTACAAACTACAGTTAATTAATTTAGCACCCCTGCTAGAGAAACCAGTCCATTTTCCTCTGTGTCAGGTGGCCTCTCCAGTAGCACACTAAGCCTTGGCATGCTGCCTGGCCGTTCCCTAGCCTCTTGGAAATGCAGGGCAGGTGCTACTTTAGGTTGAATTTGTTGATCTTATCTGTGTGTAAATAAGTAAAACATCAGAGGCAACAAATGAGCCAAGAATGAAGCTGTGCTTGATAGAGTCATACCTGGGCATCTCTGGAATCTCTTGCAACATGTATTTAACTAAGAATGGAAATGTGGATACCGAGCTGCTACAGTTGCTGTGTTTGGCCATTTGCAAATCTCAGCCACCTTTGTTCTTCCCCTATACATAAATGCTATTGGCTAAGAGATGGGAGAGAGATCCTGTAGTAGAATCTCCCTTCTCAAAGGTGATGGGTAAACCTGTGAGATGAGAAGCCTACACATGTGTTACTGGGTGCACCTGAGACCACAATAAAATGAACACATATCTGTGTCCAGTGCAGGGCTGAATTCAGTTGAGCCTGATATCTGTTTGTATCAGAGCTAGGCTGGCTCTTGCTGTCACACTGGCATTCCTCAGTCTTCCAGAGAGGCTTCACCAATGCAGGGCAGTGTTACTCCACATCTGGGTCTGCAGCTGCACCGTGGCTGGAACAAACAAGCCCTGGGAGCAGGAGCACAGAGGTGCAGTGCACAGGCAGTGGTTCTGCACAGCATTAACTCAGATCCAGCTTGCACAGGGCTGCTGTGCACAGCTGTACTCAGTCTCACTGCTTGTGGCTCTGGAACTTGTTCCCTCACACTATTCCTGACAGCCCACCTGGTCCTGCCAGTGTGGCACAGGCACTTTGAATCTAAGGTTGACAGTGGGGGCTCCAGCACAGATTAGCTCTGTGATTTCCCAGCTTCTCAGTGGTGTGTCATTGTTCTCCACCTAAGCAATAATACAAACAGTATCAGAAGCCAACTCTCCCTGCAGCCATACCAGAGATAAACCACAATCTGAGTATTCTGATCCCAGAAGACAGAGAGGTGACTGCATAGTCGTGTCCATGGTATTAGTTTCTCCAAATTACAGCTCTGCAAGGTTAGAATAGTGTGGAGGTGCAGGAGAAGAAAGACTACAAATGTGTCTTGAACTGAACATGGAAAAGTGCTTGTCTTCTACACTGTCATGATAAATCAGATACTTGGCTATGAGTATTCTCAGGGGGAAAGTAGGATGAGCTTCTTAAGTCAGCTGAAATGTATATGCAGGAGAGGCAGCTAAATGAAAAACCCCTTGAAGGGAATCCTGGGTACTCAAATATTTAGAGAGAACCAAAGCAGGTTTCATTTGCCTCCTGGATATAGTCACCTCCCTGGGAGAACATGGAAAACTGCAGGGGACAGCAGTAATCTGAAACATTCCCTTTCTTAGCTAACAAGGGGAAAAGGAAAATTCCTTTAAAATGAGTGTGTAGCCAACCACTAAAATCAGCTCTCTCTGTGATTCTGAAGCATTTGAAGGAGATCTGTATTTTCACTATGACAGCATTAATAGATTATCCCCATTCTCTGATGTAAAGGATACCCAAACACCAGCGTCCCTGCCCCCAGAATCACTGATTTCTTTTTTTATCCCTTCGATATCCTGAAGAAAGGACACAGGTTTTAGTGCAATTAAGCAAGAGGGAGACAGTGTTTTTAACAGAAGTGACTAATGTATGCCCTGGGAATGATGTGAATTTATGCCAAAGGAATTTTATACCTTCCTCCGATTTATCTGGTGGTGGAAGTGCCCACGTGTGACCAAGGCCATTAAGCTCAGTAGGCACACTGTTCTGGAGCTCTGTGAGAGTGGGGCACGAGCCTTCATTAACCAGTCTGCTTTAAGGCAGCAGTGCCACATTTCTAAGATGTCTTCCTGAAGCAATACTCCACGAGCCATAACCTCTCACTCTGTCTCTGTTTACTCGTATTTGAAAATGAAAATAATGGCTCCAGCGTACCTCACTGGGGGTTCTGAGCCTGAATTAGCAATTATGAACTGTGATAAGATCTCTGGAGAGCTCACAGAGCATAGTATTATAATCAGTTTTCTGCTCTCTTAAATACTGGGTTTGTGTAAGTTGGTGTATGTGTAATCTGTTGCCCTGTTTTGGGGAGACAAAAGGGAGAAGAACAAGTCAGGCACAGACTCAGAAATTCTTCTTTATTACTATATAATGGAGGGTAAAGGCACGTTGATTCTTTTGACACATTCTTCTGGTTCCCATGTGCTAACTGCTGAGGCTCAGAGACTGGAATTTTGATGGGTACCTCTGTGCCAGCACTTCCTTTCCATGAAGAATCAATTGTTCTATTTAACATGAAGCAATAACCAATATGAGCCCAGCATTTCACATCTGTGGATAAGGATTCAGAATGAATGTTAATGGAAAAGTTCTAGTTAAAAGTCCCCAGCTTCAGTGAACACCCATTTCCTTTGCTTATGTTGATGGCAACAAAAAAAAGATGACTTGGGAACTGATAGAAAAGTATGACTATTCCTTGAAGGGTGCAAAAGTCAAGTATGTTCTGAGGGCTGGCAGAACTGAACCAGAGATACTATTTGCAAAATTCCTACCAGTCAGTATCTATTTCATCTTGCTGCCAAGGCTTTTTGGAAGCTTCAGATTTTCTGAGGAGGTCAGATAAATGTTGTTTTCCTAATCTGTGTGATGGTGATGAGGGGAGTCACTAATCATCCCTCCTGGGTAGCCAAGTGCCCTCACTGCAAGGTTCTGTGCCCTGGGATCATAGCCAGCCATAGTCAGCATGAAACAGGTTTCTAATCACCAAGGTTAGGAGGTACAGTAAGCAATAGGCTAATCACATTTCTTCAACAAAAAAGCATAATGTTGTACCCAGTCCCATAGCAGTTCTCTCTCCAGCCTGCCTGGGAGCTTCAGCTCCTTACAAAAGCTCTGGAAGAATAATTCTTGGCTGCCATCTAATGTGATAGTGACACTGATATAAATGTAGACTAGGTTGTCCATCTGCAGCTTCCCCGATTTATACATGTTGCCCCTTTTCCCATATCCCACTCAAGCCCTTTTCTCAGAGTGAAACCAAAGCATATTCCAAACTCCTCAGCAGACAGCCCTCATTGTTGGCCACCTTAGGCCACCAGCAAGGAGGGCATTCTTACATGTCAGTCCCTGACACTGCCTTTACTCAGTCTCATAGAAAACACTTCACCTTCACAAGCTGCTCTGGGTTTTAATGAGCCACATTTAAGCAATGCATCAGCATCAAAATCCCTGTTATTATTTCAGCTGTGCCTCTGAGATAAGGCAGGTGGTAAACAGATCCAGCTGGACAGCGAATTTGACTGCAAAAAGTGTGCTTGTTCTTTGGAAATTTTATAGAGCGCTTACTTGACTTGCCCTTTAGAAAAGCTTTGTTCTATTAGAGCTTCCTCCTTCCTGCCCACAGCTTCATGTTGTCTACTGGAAGCAGCTGACAAAAGCATCATGTTCCGTTTTTCCATAAAGAAAATGCTTGATGTTCTGCTTGTGCTTTATGTTGATCTACAGGTTGCACCCTTACAAATTTTATTTTTTTTTTGTGGGTACAGAGAACAGTGACAGAGTGTCCAGCCTGCCACTGTTGATCTACCTGAGCTATCTGCAACAAATTATTTACCTACTGAGGCTGAATTTTGTTCCCTAACAGAGAACAGTTTCTCACCCAGAGCTACTCACTGAGTATTTTGTGTAAATAAATCCTAACAGAGGGACTGTACTGATAGCCATCACTGTTTGGCACTGTAATGTTTGCAATCTAAAATCAGATTGATATGGGCTTGTTCCATGAGGTCATATAGCTGTTGGAAAATAGCTCACGTCTAATACATTCATCTCTCACAAACAAATCATTAGCCAATAATATGAGCATATTTAACTATTCATTCTAAATGCAGAATACTCTTTGCTCCTCAGATGTGTAAGTTATGTCAAAACAGCCACATTCACTGTCAGCTGCCATCTGTCAGGTGGTTTTGTTATGTGGAGTTTTGAAAACAATTATTTTTCTACACTTAAAAGGCTGTTCTGTAGTGAGAGATGAGAGACATTATTCTAAATCCTTATTAGTAGATCTTGCGTGGTAGAAAGACCTTTGGGAGTGGCTACACCCCAGTACTGCTCAGCAGAGATTAAGACTCTCTTTCTCTGCCAGCTTCTTCATTAATGTTGTTCCCAACATGGTAGGAGGCTCAAGGTGGTGACATTTCCAAGGGTGTTTTCCTAGCATGACAGTAGTGCCTTAAAAAAATGCACTTTATTGTTATGCATATAATGCTCTTTCTGTGGGGAAAGATGCTGAAAGCAGCTAGGTGTTTTGTGATCTGAGCTGATCTCTAATTAGAGTGAATTCTTGGAAAAGAAAGGCTTCCAACATTGATACTCAGATGGAGATTTCTGAAAGATGGGACCACTTGTCAATAGACACTCCAGATTTTCTGCTGTTGCAAAGTATTTTGAATGTTTTTGGTGCATTTGAAACATTTTCTGGTTTTATTCTCTGTTTAGCACAGTTGCATTTCTAACCCTCTGCATAGTATTAATTATAGTTATCAAATTAAACAATACTGCACTGTGTAGCCAGAAAAGGTTTGGGAGAGGTTCCTCTTCCTTATGCACAGATTAATCCCAGCAAGAAGCAGGATGACTAAAGAAGGGCAAAGCTTGCTCTTCACCTAATAACTACAGCATGAAAGTGCTCCCAGAAATCCTTACAGATGGGAGTCCAGGAATAATATCAATTTGAGATGCTTTGAAGCTAGATTCATAAAGATATCACAGTAAAGATTTAGCTGCTTTAAAGAGAAATTGTATTGAGTTTCACCTGTGCATTTACCTACGGAAGTCTTGACAAATGGGACCTTTCTCCTCCCTCACCCTGCTGTTCACCTGCTCCTGCTGTGGTGGGATGAGCTGGCATCAGGGGCTGGCTTGTCACCTGGGGTTTCCACTGAGCCAGTAAAACCACACCCACTACAAACTTGTTCAGGAGCCAGCAGTAGTCTGCTCTTCAGAAATATCTGTTTTTGAAAAATGAATGAGTTAGAGATAAAAGAGAGTGTGTTAACTCTTCTAAGTAAATTATTTAAACTTGCAACCTGTTTCTATCTTTTCCATATGAAAAATTAATGTACCATGGGCCGTTTTGCATCTTCATGATAAAAAAAAAATTAAAAAATCATCTTTTTATAGGTTTATTCCTCTTATGGGCTTTCCACAGCCAGTATCAGTATTTTGGCTATTAATCCTCAGGCCTCTCTCCCCCATCCCTCTCCCCAAAGCGGACAATTCCATTAATGAGCATCTAAGTGTGAACAGAACAGAGCAGGCCCACTAATCTCCAGAACACTGTGTGCTACTGAGGAAGAAAACTTGAGTCAAAAATGCTGTTCTTCACATTTGCAAAGAATGAAATTAGGATTTTTTTTTTCATGTGTGGATGCTGCACTGGGCCTTAGACTGATGCTTGCTAAATCATGGCCAAAATCTTCACTCTGGGTGCAAAAAACTGGGCTTTTATTTTCAAATTGATGGAATACCTGAATAAAACCATCCTAATTTTCAGCAGTGCTGAGCAAATGCCCCTCCAATTCATTTCACTGGTAGTTAAGAAATATCAGCACCTCTGAAAATCAAACAGTGCTTAAATTTACTGCTCCTCTAGTTGAAAATATCTCCCTGAGTCTCCATCTATTTAAAAGGAAAACTCTGAAGCCAAGGGCACACGGTGATCTGGGCAGTTAATAATGTTCCTTGCTATATAACAAATCAATAAAACTCTTGGGAATAATGGCATCAACTTGGATTTAACAGTTTCATGACAGCATCACTTTCCCAACTAATGTTGGACACATGGCATTAGGGAAAAGTGAGTATTGCCCTTCTCATCCTGGAGGAAGAGAAAGAAAGAAGAGGGGACAATTCCTGATTTCCCTGAATTGGCTCCAGTCATTCCTGAGCAACATCACAGATTTTTAGTGACCTGAAATGGCAGACTCCCTGATCTTTCTAGGACAGTTGCACAGAGCTCATCATTGCAGGTAGGAACTGATGCTCCTTTTCCTTGTGACTTGCAATTAGCATCCGGCTCCTGTGAGAAGCACTAATTTTTCTAGCCCTGGAAGTGCCTGTGCCTGCACTTGGAGTCACTTGGAGTCTTACTGCATCTGCCCTCATCAGTGGTAGATTTCTCTTCCACATCCCCTGTGCTGAGTGGCTTTCTGGAAGCAAAGCTGTAGGTTTGCTCTTTTACAAGACTGCTCTCTTGGGCATTCCCACATCTTTATGGCCCCATGTTTCAGAGCCTTCTGCTTCTCCTCATTATTTATTTATTGCATTTAACTGCTTATTTGGCTGACTGTGCACTTTCTGTCCTTGTATACCTTGTCCCCTCCAATGTTCCACATACATTTTAAAGACAATTTTATTAAAAAATAAAAGCAGGTGAGTTAAGTAACAGTTTGTGGAGACGAGACCTCAAAGGAAGATTTACGTGAGATTCACACCGTAATAGAAGCTGAGGCAATATTTAGTTTTGTTTCTTTTACATAATTTCTTGCAGAGTATCACAAGCAAATGCTGCCTAACTGCTGGGCAAGGAAAGATTGAAGGGAAAGCAACCTACAAACTACTTAATGTTTTTTGATATCCACATAATGCTGGCTGATATCCACCAGCTAGAAGGGCAATAGTGACATATTAAGGCTGACATTGTAAGCTTAATGCAATCATGTAATTAAAGGTTTACTGTTTTGTTCTAGGGTGAAACACAGCTGAAAGAACGATTTGGGCATTTTGGGTGCCAGGTGTAATTTTGCATTAAAACCTGCTGGGGAAAGTTCTTTTCTCTGTAGATGGAATCTACAATGGCCATCTATTTCTTTCCTTAGTATCAATAATGTGAAGCATGTATTGAACATTGCTTTGTGAGAAACCCTTTGATATCTTTGTTAAACGTTGTCCTTCGCTATAGCTTTCTCTAGCAACAAATCTGGCGTGTTTCGTACAGACAGAACAAACGATAAAAACAACTTATTTTATTGAAAAGGACCATTCAAATTGGAAAGGAGCCTGCTTGTGACAGGAGAGGTGGTTTATGTGTCCCGGGGAGAGGCAGCCAGCTCTGATCAGATCCCCGGTGAAAGGCACAGGGCAGCACTGCCGGCCCCGGGCCTCCTCGGGCGGCACCGCCCGCCCCTCACGGCGGAGGCGCCGGGAGAGCAGCACCCGAGAGCGAGGGCTCCGCACCCCCGAGCCGCCCGAGCCGCGCTTCCAACATCGCTCCCGGCTTTTCTCCTCTCCTCCTCCAGGGCCCGCTCCTCTTCCAGCGGCCGCACCCCCAGCGTTTCCCCTGCGGCCGTGGCCGGCCCCTCCCTCAGCCAGCCGGGCCCTGAGGGACGGCGCCGCAGCCGCTGAGGGGCCGCGCTGGCAGCGCCGGGGCGGCCCCGGCAGAGGGAGCCGGAGACCTTCGAGCCGAGGAGGCGGCGCCGGGGCCCCTCGGGCCGGCTGTTCTCTGTGGGCAGAACGAGCGGCTTGGCTGTCCCTCCTGCCGCCAGGGCTCTCAAGGCCCAGGGGTGTTCAGTGTGTCCGTGCATCCCGGTGAGGGTGAGGGGCTGCTCGGAACGCCGGAGGTGTCCGCCGCCCGCTCCGCTCGCAGTGATCGGCCAGGCTGCTCTGCAGCCGCACCTTGCCATCTGTAATTCGTATAATTTGATTTGACAGTACTTCCATCGTTGTTATGTTTATTTACAAGAGGTGCCCAGTTATTCGTTCGGTTCCTGCCCGTTGTTTTCCTGCCTTTTCCAGTCGTGGTTCCATGATTCCCTGTGCAGATCTTGGGGCCCGGGGTGTCAGTCACCGCTTTGTGCCGTGCCCCAGGAGCGTTTGGGTCTGTGCAGGACCTGCTCGTCCTTGCCTAGCAAAAATCACTGTAGTCTTACCTGAAATCACTTACTTCATTGTATTATTACAATGAAAGGTGCTGTCGGCTTCCCATCAATTTAGGTTTGTGCCTTCCCCCCCCCCCCCCCCCCCCGCCCCGTTTTTCCTTTTAAAAGCAACTTTCTGTGTTTACCTTCAGATGCTCGTTTATTTCAAGAAAAGCAGGGAAGTACAGCTTCATTATATCAGTTTCTAGGAGCTAGATACCAGAAGCAATTCCACACAATGAAGTACAGCACTTTAAATGCCAAAATGTTTTATTTTTTAATCACTTCTCCATGGAGCTGAATCTGAAAGCTGTATCAAATCCCACTTGTGATTCTTGAATTGGCTGTAGGAAAAGCTGGGTGTATCAACATGACTTCCAGAACAGTATTTCAAAGATGCTTTGAAATTACTTTCAGAATAGTGTTTCCAGAACAGTGATCCACAAGATAGCTAGCTCTAACCAGTAGGAAATTGTGAGTGGAAGGGTTCGTCATCCATCATGTCTCATTTTAGAGCTCAAGCATTTAATTAGGAAACATTTGGGATACTGTCTGGAGTTCTTTACTTAGCAGAGATGTCTACAAAGAGAAGAGAGCTTTTATTTCTTCCTTAATGCATCCTTATTGTGGGAGATGAGATGAAGGTATCAATTTGGTATATAACACCTTGTAGAGAAAATCTGAAAGTTGTGAGGTTGCAAAGAGAACAATCTCTCACTTGCTGCAGAGTCACATCTCTCTCTACTCCCAGAAATACTCTAAGCCTGCATTTTACTGGGAGAGAGGCACAGTACTTGTTACCAGAAAATAACACATGAGAAAAGAAAATTTGGCTCCCACATGAAGTACTTCAGTTACCTGAAGGTGTCCAGAGTAAATCCTCAGGTGCTCTGTAAAAGCAGACCATTGCCACTAATAGGTAACAGCTGAGTGAAAGCTGTGGCTAAGTAATTTGGGATCTTGATACCTTATGTCTAGAAACCGAGTAGGTGGCTTTGTTTTCCTCTTAAAAATATAATCAAAGAAATAATGTTCTGATCCTCTTTTTCAAGATTTCCTGTAAATATGGATATTTCTGCATAGATCTGAATGGTAAGATGTTTTTTTTATTTATTTTTTTTTTCAGTGCTACAAATGGCTGCTTTGGATATAATAAGATCATTTTTAAAATCATGTTTTAATGTCTGAATCATGCCAGTGTCTGAGCACAGAGAAAATTTCAGGATGGAGATTTTAAAACTAATGAAAAAAATATGTAAGCATACACAAGTGCCAGATATGGAGATAAAAGTTACAGAAAGAACTTCTAAACTTGGATTTGCATATATTAACTTTGTAATTGTATGCACAACAGGCAATTACACAAGAGTTAATAAAATAATAGTAATAATGATTTGTACTAGGTAATTGGAATTTATGAAGCAGTTTTGGTGTCTCTAATAAAGCTGTGATGTCTTCAAGTAGAGCTAATGAGTATGATGGAAGTGACTAGCATGAATAAACTTAATTAATGTTGCATTTGTCAAGGAAAGATAGTAAAATATTTTTAAAGGTGTCTGAATATTAGTATCCTGATTATCTAAATGGAAAACTGAGGTAGTCACACTTTGATTTGCTTTGCATCTTAAGTCAGAAATGGGATACTACAGTCTTTCTTCTAAACACCCATTTCTCCTACTCAATAAAATCTTGGCTGCTCTTTACAAAAGCCATGTAAGGTGCTGGTGAGCTTCAGCATTACATCCATGGCTGGGGCATGTTCCCCAAACCAGTGTTGTGTTTAGCAACTTGATTTCTTTTCTCATGTTTGCACCACTTTAACTGCACCAGTTTGTTGCTCTTGAGCTCAGATGTGTATCCATTTTTCTGAAGGAGTAGCCTGATAGCTTTGGGACCACAGTGTCTCTACCTATGCCCTTGAAGAACTAAAGAAAGAAAATCTCTGAATGTGAAAATGTTTTTGTCTGGGCACATCTCACTTTTAAAAATACTGGCTTTGTGCTTAGGGCTTACATTAAGGTTGCTTTCTTTATCTTCCATACCCTAGGATGTATTTAGCACTTGATAGCTACTGCTTTTTCAGACCAAAAAATTCTGTGTGGTTTGCAAGTCAGGTAAATACCATCCAAATAGAATGGTCCTTACCTTATGTGTTTTGTGGAGGTTTCACCTGGACAGAAGAGCTTTATGCTGGGAAGGGTTTGCTTTCCTTTGTGCTCTTGCTTCCTTGCAATGTCCATCTGCTAAGAAAGTATGATTACTGTAGGATAGGATGAGACAGTAGAGAATGGACTCTTTCAGCTCTCTCACTGATTGCATTACTTTTTCTTGCTGCACAAAGTTACTGGGTTGCAATGGTATGGATTATTGGTGGTTTGGGGGGGTTGCAAGTAGGAGGAAGAGGGGCAAACTCCAGAAATAAGGTAGTGGAAGAAGTGCCAAGCGAGTCAAATTGTTGAGAAGTGGTGTCAGTAGTGGGGAGCTCTGCTGTCAGCAGTGAGTAAGGACTGCTGGGGGCACAAAGGTCACGAGTCAAGGTAACCTGGTAGTGGCAGGATTACGTATCAGTGTTTTGAGAACTGGATGGATGGAATTAGGTTCTCTATTTCCCTCCTCTCCCATTCCTTCCTTGCCTCCAGCTGAGTTCCTAATGGAAATACTGGGGGGAGGGGAAATGGGAAGCAGCAGAAGGATGTTTATTGCTGCTTGGTAGGAATGTAAATTAAGAAACTAATGATGTGCATTGAATAAATGCATTTGGGTTTTTTTTTTTTCTTACTTCTCAGCACAGATTGCTACTCACAGCCTGTCTATGCCCTTCATAAGCATGTGTAAATTTGACCTTTTCCTAGGAAAGTATCGCCAAACTGAGTTTTGTTTTTGAGCGTCTTCCCCTTCAAAAGGAATCAGAAATTTCTCCAGTCAGGAGTGACATGGCAGATCTCCACCAACACTTGTCATGTTTATGACCACAATGCAATGTGGGAATGATGGGTCTGGTTGCCAAAGCTGTGGGAACCATTCTTCTTTTTGAAAGTAAGAAGGTGGGATTTTGGAAGATCTGTGAGAGCAAATGGAATGGTGGTGCTCCTCCACACCCTTTTTGGGGGGAGGAGTGGGGGATTCTGAAATGTCTCTGGGTGTGGGGCTGACGGATGTTCATCGCTTCCAAATGGTCTCCTCACACCAGGAGAAACAGTCTACAGAAAAGAGAGAAACAGTAAAGGTGCCAGAAAGCTGCACAGATGCAGCTTTTTCTTAAACTGCATTTCCAGATGGAGTTGGAGGTGGTATGAAATGGGAATGTTCCACATTCTCCTCTGGCAAGAGGAAGTAAGAGGAGGGGTTAAGTATTTATTACTGAGCATGCTGTGTTTGGCAAATGACAGAAAAAGGAAGCAAAGGGGTGATGGCCTTAGGGGAGATCAGCTCAGGTCTCTGGTGCTGACGAGCTAAGAGAAAAACTGGACTGACACAGGCAGTAAAAATGCCTGATGCTACGTGTCATACCAATTGACCTTGGAATTTAACCTAGGACATTGCCAATTTAACCTAGGAGTGAGGAACAGCGGTTCAGCTCTTTCTGAAAACCAAAGCAACCATCAAAGGACTTTCCATAACTATAGATCAGCAGCCTGCATTGTATGTGGACATAATGCCTGCTTCAGCTGCCTTAGGTTTGGTATAGAAGATGTTGTGACCCAGTCCCAGAGTGCAGTCTCATGTCTGAGTTATGTCACACAGCCCTTTACAGCTCAGCTTTGTGATAGTTGCAGGTTCATTCTTATTGTGTAGGATTCTGTTCTTCTCTTGCTAAATAATCCAATTTGTTTCCACCCTAACTTCACTGACCATGCTCAAGCCATCTTTGCTGATGTGTACAGGAAACTGGGATCTTAAGACTGGGAGCTGTCTGCTGAAAGCTGCTTTGCTCCATTTGGTACAAAAAATTGCAAAATACAGTACAAAGCCTTGTCTGTGGCCTGCAATGTCTGTCTTCAAGAAATCATAAAGAAGATGGGTGACTGCTTTAAGGCAAAGCTGCAAAAACATTTTGCTTGATTTTTGGTTGGTTGGCGGTGGCGGTTGTTTTTAAAATCTTTCCCTCCACTTCCTTGTTTTATCTTTCCACTCTTGTTTTGCCCTTATGCACAGGCTGACCCTGAGAAATAGGGATTATCTGCTGGGGTGGAAAATCCAGCTCCTTCCCAAGCTGCTCTCATAATTCTCACTGTCTCCGAGGATCCCTCAAGCAGGAAGGTGTGAAGAGAAGTACTGGTGAGAAGGTGTGAACAGAGGAAAGACTTGCAGAAACAAAGGGGCTTTGGCACAAATAGTTATGATCTCTTCCTGCTTGGTTCATCTCTTCCTAAACACCCAGATCCCCGAACTGTGTATTCTCTGGACAGCATGTCACTTAATTATTTTTCACAGGATGGAAAAAAAACTATAATTCCAGTAAATTAAAAATAGAGCTGCAAATGGGCTTGGTTTGATCTCTGTGGTGTCTGAGGCAGAGGAACAAGATTAATTCCCGCAATTAGATGTTAATTGATGTCTGAGCATGTCTATTCCTAGAAACAGCAAGACCACGTATAGCATAACCAGCGCCATTAAAACAGCATCGCCTTCCCTCTGTGCGCAGCAAGTGCAGAGCGGGAGGAGGGCAGGACTCACATCTAAATAGAGCAGTGGGGGATGCTGTGAAATGAGCAGAAACTTGTGATGAGGGAGAGGGAGTGCAGCCACCTCAGCTGGTTGTGAACTGGTGGTTAAATGCACAGGGTATTACAGGAGAACTGTGGCTTTGTTTGCTAAGCCTACGTGTGCTTTATTTTCATTCCTTTGCTGGTCAAGTCTGCTTGAGATTCACATCATAAGCAACTACAAAGGTTTATTACAAAGTGATGAAATGTGTAATAAAGAAAAGAAGGAAAAAAAACCCCAGAAATTTTCTTTGGCCTTTGGAAAACCATATACTAACAATTTTGATTAAATGGAATAAGAGGTCATTGAATCTGGTCTTTTACCTACTGTGTGTAACAGCTTCAGCTACATCCATTTCAATAATGAAATTCTGTTCCTGTGCTGCCTGTGCCTTATATATAAAGCACCATGCACTGTATATATTTCATTTTGTTTCCATTTTACAATACAGTAAAAATCTTTTTCAACTAGAATAGATGCTAGCCTTGGATACTGAAGTGCTGAATAGAATAATAAATCCTGTGCATCACTAGCTTGACTTTCATCTCAGAGTCTGAAAAAGCTTTATAAACATCAAGTAATCTTTCCAGCATGCCCATTACAACTGGAGAATATTACCACTGCTCTGCAGCTATTATTATTATTTTGTATCATTGCATCTAAGGGCCCCAATCAGACTCAAGTCTGTACTCTGTATGTAATGAAAAGCTAAGCCCTATCCCAAAGACCTTTGAACAATTATTAAAAAAATAGTGATAGAGGCCAGAGTAATGCAGGATAACAGTAGAAGGGGAGAAAAATAGCAACATGGGGAGTGACCAGTGTTGGAACAGCATGATCCATCCAACCATTGTCATATATCTTGTAGGCAATGCACTGAAGATGAGACCTGAAGAATTTTCTCAGTGACACTGTAGATTTTACTGTGTGACTACTTTTGTGTTTAAAGGGCAGCACAGGAAGAGCCTGAGGCACACTTGACTTGATGAGCAATTAAGTTTGCCTCAACATTAGGACAAAAATCTGCAGAGAGGAGGTAACTGAACTGTGAAGGAGTAAAGGCTGTTGCATTATGTGAGGCAGTAATGTAAATGGAACCAGTAGGCTGAGGGAAATAGGAAAATAGTGGCCAGCCCCTTGCCCTAACAGAGGTGACAAATGGAGCGTGGATAGAACCTCACTGTCCTGACACCTTGGGATAATCTCAGCTTTGCTTTTCTGCTTCCAGACACGCTTAATGAGGAGTTTGCAGCAGCCAAAGGAAAGCACAAAGACTGTACCAGCATATGTAGAATATTGTATGGTACAGCCTGGTCACCTGTGGCCAAACCAATTAAACCACAGCAGGTGTGGAGGGAGCTCTTCTGTTAATTTTACAACAGAAGCGGTTTTAGGAGGCAGTGTCTGGCATGTTGGGGCTGTGCAGTGATTCTGTGTCGCTCAAGATTACTCCTGCATTCTTTGTATACTCTATCAAGCAGGACTTCCACTAGTGTTTTGGGAGAAGGAAGAACTTCTTTCTGGGATTTCCTCCTAGCTCAGTGCCAGTTAGCACCTGGGCTGCAGGGACACCGTTTAGCTCAGCACACCCCTACATGGGCAGTTAAGGGGAGGTGAAGTGCATCTAAACCATCTATGGCATGATTTTTTATTGATAAGCTGATAAAAATATGCTGGATATCTCTCAATTTACAGCTCCTCTACTGCAGCAAAATTGCAGAGCTAACAGGGGTTTTATACTTTCCATCCTCAAGATGCAGAGTCTGACGAGCATCTACAGAAGAGTTACTCATTTTACCCTGAGATGTGTTCTCCCACTTCAGAGACGCTCATGCCCAATTCTTACGAAAGGCAGAGATCACACCTCTGACTGCTCCCAGCTGTTGAGTACAGAAAACACCTGGGAAAGGAGTGTGTTTGTGATTGCTGTGTGCAGCTGCTGTTGGACTGGACCTCTCCATGTTTAGTTTCACCCTGTGACACCATCTCTGTTTTTCTCATTTGTTTTCTGATCACCTGGCTGTTCACCTGGGAAAGCTGAAGCAGAATTCGCTTCACAGTCCAAATCTGGATAGCAGTCTGCTTTTTTTTGAGTAGATTGTCTCTACTGTCTCTCTCCTTTCAGCAGTTCAGACAAGCCCAGGTCATCCCTGATGTAAGAGCACAGGCGTGCAGAAAGCTGTACCATTGAAAGGACAGCTGTCTGTAGAATATAAGAACCTGTGTCAAAAACAAACCAAGAGAACCCTCAGAGCCCTCACACTGCTTCTACCAACCAGACTCTGGGATCCCAGGTGCTTCTTAGGTACACACTGCTTCCCCATCTCCACATCACCCAGGGCTCCCACAGGCTTCCTTTATGCCACAATTGCAGCTCACACCTCCAAAGTGCCAGGCACAGGTCATTAGCCCAGGTTTGTTAGCCTGGGTTATTTGTTAGCCTTTGCTATTCCACACCATTCCTGCCACCCAACCTTGTTGTAGAGCTCTGCCTCAGTGCCTGCAGCCAGTGAGGTGGGCACAACATGAACCTGCTGAAACCTTTTAACAGGTTTCTGTACTGTTCCTCTGCATCATCAGTGGGCTGGGGTGGCTGCTGTGTCAGAGGGTTGGGTTCCTGAATCCTGGGCAGTGAATCTCTGCCTCTATTGTTTAAAATGTGTGTGCTTGAGAAACTCCTCTTGTGAAGTTTGTGCTCCTTTCATTCTGCCATATGATTCCTGGCTTTAATCTAGAATCCCAAAGACTTTCTGGTCTCCTAGCCTCTGGTCTTCTAACCCAAGGATAATGGACCATGATATAAACATGAGGCTTTGCCTTGAATGTTTCCAAGTCAGGCTGACTTGGAAATACTGGCTGTTGAATCCTTCTCTTCCTGATTAGCGATCTGCCCGAAAAGCTATTTGATCTGTCTGGGACTTGCACAGCTGAAGAAAAAGAGGGATGATAATTTGGGTGACTGCCCTTTAACATCAGTAAATGTGGTATTCCCTTTGTGGCTCTTATTTTCCCATTTGTAGTACCCATCTCCATGTTAGGCTACAATACCTGTGTCCCATGCTGGTGCATGGGACTTCACAGCCATTTTAGTGCCAGGCTGTTGTCATGGGCAGTGTGATACCTTGCAGCTGGTCTCTTTGAACATGTCACTGGAGTTGAGGATCCAGCTCAAAGGCTAGAAAAAAGACACTGACTGCACAGATCAGAGTAGCATTTTGATTGGCATGCTGGCCATCTGCCACAGGTTGTGATTCTGATAACTTTTGTGAGATCATGCAGGTTCAAATCTTGCCAGTTCTTAGGTGGGAGAATGCTGAGGGAAAAGCTCATGCTGCAAGGAGTGAAGTTCATTGATGGAGGAGCTGGCATTCCTCTCTCTTCAAGGGCAGACAGCACTTTGCTGTGATAACAGGGGATGTTGTCCTTCTGGAAGTGCCATCATTCATGCACTGCATGAAAATTGCATCTGGTTTATGCTGCACTTAAAAACTTCCCAAGGCAGGGAGAATCTTATTCTCCATGGCCTGTTCAAATTTCCATGTAAACAACTTCAGTGCTGCCTCCCTAAATCTACAATCCTATGATAACAAATGTTTGAGGTACTGTGTGTGAAGGCCTGTATTTGCAAAAGGAGAATGCATGTGAAGAATTACTGAAATGCTGGTGATAGATGGTAACTTAATAGAAGATTTTAAGCTAGGCACATGGAAGTGGTTTTACTTTGCATTTGCAGTGGTTTAAGGGCACACCATGGCCTTGGCTGCTGCTGCTCAATGGACAAGCTCTGATCCACTGCACACCACAGTAACTCAATCACTTGCAGCTCCATTCAAGATAGAGACAGCCATCTCATTTGAAAATGATTGGGTTTTTTCATGCCAAAGAAATGCGCAGTGTTGCCAGCATGCTCAGAGGGATAGTGATGAATCTCTCTTTAATCCGCACATTTGATGATTTTCCTGTGTGAAAAGGATTGAGCTTTGTTTACCTCTATGTAGGCAACTCAGCAGGAGAAGAGTGCTCTTCATATTAGAGATTTTCTCTTTTAAAAGAACAAATTGTTTGTGACTGGGGCTCTTTGCAATTGAGGCCACATCTAGCAGTAAAATTTCAGTAGTAGAGCGAATGTTTGGATTTTTCTAGTGTAAAGGATAATGAGATGTTCTGATGCCTTATATCATCTCCAAAGGGCAGATCTCTGCTGCTTGTGGCGTTCTAAATGCCACGTGAAGCATTTCACCGCTCTGATCAGGAATTGTTTGGCACCAAGGCTTTGCGTGGGATTTCTAATACTTCTTTGTTGCATTTAGACTTTGGCTTGACTGCAGAAACTCCTAGCAAATACTTCTGATGATATATTAGCATTTTTGCTGCCTTTTAAAATCTAAGATGAAAAAGAACGTAATGAGCCACCTCATCTGTGCAGTACTTGCTCTCCCTTTCTTCCATATAAGAGGAACTGCTCTTTTTTCCTTTTGCCACTAATTGACTCGATCTTCCCTTTATGCTGCTGAAGTTAAGATGCTGCTATGCTCTTGCATCAAGGAGGAAAAATGGCACGTACAAGGTAGGTCAGCTCAGCTACCACTGAGAAATAGGTACTAATTGCACTGATTTTTCACCTGCATCTTAAATGACAGAATTGCTTGAGAGACAGAGGCTGGGGCCCAAGATTAACCATTGTAACCAAACTTGCCTTTGAATGGAAAACCTTCTGGCTAATTTTTTTGCCTGCTGGGTGCCTGTTTTACAAAGCCATTAAATGATTCCAAATGAGAGAAAAGAGCCTAGCCAACATATGCCTTCTCAGCTGTCTTCTTTGGATGGTGAGGAGATAAGAAAGATTAAGGGGTGCTGCATTGCTGTAATTAATGAAAGAAGATAAATTTATTTTTGCTATTCAAAAGCACTTTGGTTCAGCATCTGACATTGACTGACTTGCACAGTTTGACTCTAGACTTCCGGAATTCTCAGTGGAAAGGTATTGGAGAAGAAGAAATGGAACAAATGAGGAACCAAAGACTTCTCCATGTTAACTAATTGAATATGTCTATAAACACTGAACAACCCCACAGTTGTTGCTGAAGCTATTGCATGTATCAGCTACGGAAATTCTCAAAGCACGTAGACATAAAATATGTTGGCAGCTGAGAAAAGAAGCCGTAAAAAGGGAGAGCATTTTAAAAAACTTTTGGATTACAAGTTCCCACACCTCATTTAAAAACAAACAAGCATAACAATAGAGCTGTTATGCAAACCACGTCCCTCGGATGCCTGCACGGTGTTGTCAACGCGTGCCCTTTCCATTCTACAGCGAAGAGCAGCCATTCAGAAGGATCCGAGCCACTGCCCAGGCTTTCAGGCCATCTGTCAAACAGCGCTCACCCGCCCCTCACTGGAGACCCCCAGTCACCTCTGTGCTCCTGCAGACCTGCTGTTATCTCAGTTTCTCTATTCCTGTCGTTTGGTGACATCAAGACATGGAGGTTATGGGAGATATTATTTACATGACTAAAAACAAATGCTACATTATTGGCGGCTGCCTTCTGTCTAGATTTTTCTTTGTAAAAGGAAGAATATTGCCTTCATAGCTCTTCCATGGCATATTTTTAAGTTGCCCACAAAATCTGACAGCAAAAATCCAGGTTTAACACTCCGAATTAAATTTAGCAAGCTCATTTTTCCCAGCTTTCCTGTTTATTCTAAATGACTTTTTAGTTATTCTTGGCTGCAGAAAATTCATTATCTAGGGTGTACAGTAATGCAGCTCAGGCACATCAGCTGAGCTGTCCTAGTTCTTGGTTTTTGATTTGTTTAGCAGATGCAGGTGGTACCAGATGCAGGCCTTCGCAGCAAAGGGTGCAGCTGCTTAATTTGTTCCCTTTGTTTCTTGTGAGGTGTGTTGTAGTGGAGTAGCAGTGAGGAAGAGCTGCCTGTGTGTCTTGCAGCTGCTACACGAGGGTGAAATACTGTTGGAAGTACTCGTACTTTCTCTTGGGGGTGGCGGGGGGAAAAGACTTTCTTCTCAGTTAGAAAATCTCCAGCAGGAAAGATCAGCAACGTGGGTAGGGAAATTCTAACAGAGAGACAGAATCCCTCTCTTTTTCTGTAAGAACAGGGTGATGGGAAAGGGAGAATGTGCTCTGAAACTTTTATTGACTGCCTTACCAAGCAAATATCAGGTTTTTATCTATTTGAAGAAAGGGCTTATTTTAGAGCCTAATAAACTAGAACATCTCCTGGTTTAGAGATTGAGAGCTTCATGGTGTATTTTGATGTGCTTATCTGAAAGAAAAGGTGGGGAGTTGTTCCACATGAATACTCAAGCTGTTTCAGGGTTCTGTCACAGCCTATTTTTCTTCTCTCCTTTTACTTTAATTGGACAAATGGAAAATAATGAAGAAGGTACATAGAACAGGCTACCTGGATCAATAAAAATGTCAGTTTGGCCGCATCAATGTAATAGGCAGGGCTAATGTCATTTGGCTAAATAAATGGGTATGTTTTGTGCAGCATTGTGGTTGTCTAGAGTGCTTTAAAAGCAAAGATAACAACAGAGCTCAGCAGCTGGCAATCAGTGTGGCCTGGTGATCTTAGAGCAGAACAGACTTCTTCCAGCTTTCAGCAGGAAAGGGTCTTTATGCCAGAGCACTGGCTCTGCTGGGGCCAGATGAGGACTCTGAGGCTCAGCAGGGCAAGGCTGGGCATGGTTTACCCAATAAATGGCAATTCTGCCAAATATAAGAAACAACCCAAGGTTTTGCTGAAGTCTGGGCAGTGTTGCTACTGTCTTTGTGGCCTTGTGGAGGTAGTGTGTTGATACTGAGGTGCTGAGCACTGTATGGGTATTAAACCTGCAGTCAGGAGATCTCAGCACTGGACATGTCCAAGACCCACAGATTAAATTGGTGGCAAGAATTCAACCAGACTTGATGTAGACAAGTACAGCCTCACTCTGGTGGCCAGGTTTGCAAGCCAGCTTGAGCAATGCCTTTGCAAGGCAAGCACTGCACGCTGAGCAATGCCCCAGTGAAGTTCAGAACTGCTTTTGCATCTGTGTGGAGTGGATGGTCAGTGCCACCACAGCTGCCCAGCTGTTTGCTATGCCCTGAGGGTGGCTGCCTCTCTCCTGGCATGAGACCCCTTTGCTGCTATAAAGAAGTGTTTCTTCTTTTGCTTGCTTTATCTCCCACAGCACTTGAGCAGAATTCCATGTACTGTGGCATTGTAACACAGCTGCATAATGCTGTGCATTTGATTTCAGTCCACAGAACTGCTATTAGCAGTACCAAACTAAAACCCTTTATGAAAGGTCACAATGTGTCACTTAGTCTTTGCTGCCTAAAGAGATGGCAGCAAATGCATTTTCATGGCATTGATATTTGTTGGGGTTTTTAAAAATTCTGTTAGCCCAGAAATTTGCAGAAGTCTTGTGCAATTTCTTTGATGCTGCAGCATTCCCAGAGAGGTTTTCTTAAAATACCAGTGGAATTGGGAGGAATCTTAATGGTTGGGATAATAATCAGGAACTTCTGGTTTATCTAGGATCAGTTTCATTCCAGCCAGATACTAGAAGTTTTCATAATTATTTGGTCTCTAAATTCTCAGCTTTAGTTCTCAGCTGTGAAATGTGGCAGTTCAATACATTTTGTCCACTTATTAATAAATACAGATGTGAAATTGGAGTGCTACCAAAAACCTGATCTGTGGAAGAGGCAGCCAGGTGAGATGGGGAGAATTTCTACTTTCAAGGCTGCTAAAACAAAAATGAAAGGAAAGTCCTTTAAACCCTACCCTTTTTGGTTCTGGGTCAACAATGTTCATGTTCTTCAGAAGCCACATACTGACTTTATTTATATTTAGGGTCACAGACTCATTTTACTTTCTGCTACACACAGGTTATTCTGAAATGAATACTGACAGACAGCCTCTTAATAGCCTGTATGCAGCACATTTTACAAGCATTTCTGTGCTTTACAAATTGGATTGCACACTGTGATCCCTTTCCCAAAGGGCAAATACCTCTGGGAGGAATCCGACACATTTACAACATTGAAAGCTAAATCAAACACCCCCTTAGGGTGGGAAAGAGGAGAATAGTACTCCAGCTAACCTTAGGAAACTTGAATGGCTTGTAAGAAGTCAGTGTAATGTACAGCCCAGTCACCCTGGCTAGTGACCTGTCCTTTCAGTAATCTTCCATGTCTATTTGTTTTTCATTTCTTGTGAAAATGAAATATTGAGTCAAAGCATTAGTTCAGCATGGAGCCAGATATTTTATGTCACACCTTGACATTGTGCAGTCACTGATGCAGGGCTCAGTTTGAGCAGAGAATGAAACTGTGGCAGAGAGATTTACTGTTCCTGCTCTTGAGGAACAGTCTTGTACCCAGAGGTTGGGTCACTGACTAAAACTTGCTTCTGCAGGAAGCTCTGTGTCCAAAATGATAAAATGGGCACTGCCAGCTGACTAAACAGAGGCTGGTTCTTGCCAGTTTTTAAAAACAGCAAAGCAACTTCCCTTGTTGTGTGGCAAGAGGACATTTCCACCCAAGTTCTGCTTCCCATGCCATCTGTACCAAACTTCCCAGTACCATCAAATACTGAGCTACCACTGCAACTTTGGACAGGAGTTAGTGGGATGTCGGGAGGAGGCTTGTGTGGAGCATGTGTGTCCCTTCACTTTGCTTGACAGACGTTCAGGACCTGAGACAAGATTTGGAGAATGGGGAGAGGGAAGGTTTCAAACTGGCCTTCAGCAGTTCAAAGCAGTACAAGGAGTTCTACTCTTTTTCCTTCCTCTGAGGGCTTTTGGTAAGCATTTGCCAGTGTTTATCTGCCACTTTCCTGAGGCAGGAACATGGGTGGATGTTATGGCAGAGGAGCTCTTAAGCCCTTTCTACTGCTGGAAGAGAGGGTCTGCAGAGTTCAGGCAAGTCATGGCCAAGTGATGTAGGGGCAGAGCATGGAGCTCACACAGGAGGTGCCTCAGGAGCTCCAGCACTGCACAATTGCTGTACTGACACTATCTTACACATGGCTGTCCTTCTGTCCTGCCTACTAAAGGCAGTGTAGGAATGTCACAGTGACTTCTCCCCACAGGAGCAGAGAGTTTGTACCCTTCTCTCTGCACAGAGGCTGGTGCACAGGTCACAGCCTGGCCTGGCCAAGCTGAAGTCCTTGATGCTGCCTATGACTTTGGAGTGACAAGGGACTTGTATGACAATCACACCACGGATGGCATTTCTTTTACTGGTCTGGCAAGGTCAGTATGGGCAAGAACAGAAATGGAGCTTGATTCTTCTACATGGGTAAGTGTGGACTGGACCTCAGAGCTGGCTACCACATTCAGATAAATTTGGGATAAGTGGATACTTCAGAGCCCAGTATTACTTCTCTCTCCTTGCCAAATTACATTAGCTAGTTGCTGAATAACTAGTTGCTGAATTGCCTGCAGGTGAAGGTTGCACAGTCTGTCATCTCTGAAGAAATAATGCCTGTGTGAGGCTCCCCTGTGAGTGTCATAGGTCCATTGCAACTTGAGGAACATCACTGGGTTTCCTATTCTCAGGAAGGCAAGATCCTTTAATTTTGGGGATGGTTATGTGCAGTGTTTAAGTCTTAGTTGGCTTGGCACCTCACAAAACAAAGGCATTTGTTACGCTTCTCCATAAGACCTATGTGCCAGCTGAGAAGTAAAACAAAAGATGGTTAGAGCAGCGTTGTGTAAACCCATTATCTGCTGCAAACCTTTGAAGTTCAGCCGCCTTCAGGGACTGTGAGAGTTGACATGCAAAGCTTGCACTTCTATTTGTGTGGCTGTGCTGGCACAGGCAGGGCCCCAGTAGTCACGGCTAATTCATATGGAACAGAAGCATGGCACGAAGAATGTGCCTCTGGCTGGAGTGAGCGAGTCACTTTATCACTGAGGTTTTTTTAAACTGAAGACTTTTTACCTGGCAGCTCTCAATTAACATGCTGATGAAATGTGTGCAGGAAGTTTACACAGGCTCCTTGAGAAAATTTGCTACTTTCAATTTGCCTGGTTTTTTTTCTCTATATTTAGGGGATCAAGCCCTTAGCCATGTGTCTGAAAAGAAAGGATAAAAACGATACATTCTAAGACTTAATGCTTTCATTCTTCTCACACACTTTGGAGTAGCAGTTATCTAGGAATGGAATTACACAGTACCCACAAACCGTAGTTCACTGTTAAGCTCTCTCAAACAGAAAATTACACCAAGAAATCCATAAACAGTAAGAACAGCAAGGGTCAGACTGTTTTACTGTGAAGAATTATATGGTGTGGGAACCCTACTGACTTTTGGGTTTTTTTCTGCTGTTAATGCACCAAGCTCGGCTCCCATGGAGCTTTCTGAGAAATCAGAAATGTAGTGTTGTATTTGAAATGCATTGCAGTATTGGAATTCTATTTTGGTATGCTTTACACAAAACTGTGTAATCCTTATAGCAGTTATTTAACTCTGATATGTTTTATCTGCAGACTGTTCTCAAAATGATTGATCCTCCTTGCCTTTACTCTAGAATGATGCTGAATGTTGGCTGAGGGAAACTGATCTGTGTTGATGTTAGGTGACTGAATCAGGGCTGGTGTGAAATAAAAGCATTAATCTGCCTTGCTGGATGGATGCAGACTGCATAAGGCCTAAGATTTGTTTCAGATCCTGTGGGGTGATTTAAGTTCCGTTGGCTTGTGGAAGTTCCTTACCCACCTTACTGCTACCAGCCAAAGGCTGCTAAGAGCAAGCCACCCCAGAATGCACAATTCAATGGCAGGTCAGCACAGTCTTGTTTAATACATCACATCTCTTCATAAACAATTTTATTGTCTTGCAGAACAAACATGTTTAGAAGGAGGAGGTACAGCTTGATTGCCTTCATGGACTCACGGCTGATGGTTCTGTGACTCCTGAGATCTTTGAGGGCCTGGGGTGCAGCACAGCTGTCGAGCCAGGGGATGACTGGCACAGGCAATGCAGCTGAGGCAGCAGAGTTTACCTTTATTCTCCACACAGAGAACAGCAAAGGCAAGGAACTGCTTCTGATTCGTGTTAAGAAGTCTTGACTTGGGTCTGCCTGACCCATGGTTTCTATGTCAGTCAGATCTGCCTGTTTCAGTAGTTAACACTTGAGCACTGTCTTCATTGGTGTAAAGCTTGGTGTAAAGAAACCAAACATAGCCACAGGATCAGCCACGTGCTAAAAATCTTAAATCAGTCATTGTGATTGATAAAGCGTTTAGCATTACCTGGCAAATGAGTGATAGCTTTATATTTTATCCCCACAATAACAGTATTGGATTAACAAGAGGAAGAAAGAACTTTATAAAGCAGAACAAAGAGACAATTTTTTATTCTTGGTCTGGATGGGTATTTGGTACTTGCAGAGGTGCTATTAAACACTCCAGTGGCTGCAGTATCAAGCTAACCTAAGGTTTCTCAGATGGAGAAAGTCCAGGGTTAAGAGCAAGGAAGAAGGAGGTTGAGTTGGAGTAGAACACAGCCTTAATGTTCTTTGCATTTGTAATAAAACAGTTCTAGGAATTTCACATACTAAACAGCAGAAGTCATTTAACATTTAAAGATTAGTGTGTTCATTACAGATGGCAGTACAAGCCCCAGCACCTTTAGATGTGTGATCAGCTCTCCTGTTGTCTTCACACAGACTCTATCTCTGAACGTGACAATTTGATGTAGGAGTAGGCATTGTAGTCAACGAGGGAGAATTTGCAAAAGGGATGATGGAGAAAAGCTTATAGAAATCACAGCAAATAAAGAAATGAAGGCCGGTAGGGGTGCTAGAACAGGCTGATAAATAGATATTTATTGGTTAGTAAGTTTGAAATAGCACATATTTACCTGCTCCCACCAATGCAGTGGGAGTTGCTGCTTCAGAGGCAAAGTGCTTCTGTTAAGGTGGCAGCTGAAAAACTCTCAGCATCACCTTGCTGATCCTGCACATGTGCACACTCCCATCATCCCCCAGAGCTCTGTGCCCAGGACAGTGGGACACACACTATGGAGAAAGACCAGAGCTGCTGGCAGTCACTCAAACCTCCCACCCGCTCGAGGGAGTGTTTTAAGTGGAATTGCAAATGAACATGATGGTGGTTCCAGGACCAAGTCCATAGTAGTTGACAATAATTTAATTACAGCTACTATTAAACAGGTAAATCGAGATATGGGGACAAGCTACATCTCACCAGAAGACAAGCCAGACAAGGACTGATAATACAGACGTGGGTGTGCTGGAAGTGAAAGCTGGCTTATTCCAGCAGCATCATTCTGCTACAGCCATCTGATATCCCAGAAGATTTGAGTGTCTCTACGACAGTGCACAGGAAATACATGTGGAACTATTACTTTTGACAAGAACTGAGACCAAACAGTCAAAAGGAGAAAACAAGGGCTATACAGAGTGACTGGAAAATAGGTGTACAGCTGTAGGATTTGTAACTAATTGCTGCTTACCTGGTGAGCGTTTCTATCTATAGAAATGTTGGGGTGACCGTGTGTAATGAAGGGCAAAGTCTGCTTGCAGACAGGACAAAGGTCACACCTCTGGCTGCTGTGCACAGACTACCCAAATGAGAAGGATTCATGCAAAGCTGATACAGGAGGATGAGCTAAAACATTTCTAGGTAGCCATCCTTTTAACACTCTAGTATGGACAAGAGCTGTGCTGGCCAACAGTGACTGATTTTCATTTTAACCTACTGGAGCTCATCATCTTCCTCATGCTGCTGCTAATGCAGCGTGCCAAAAGACTTCTCCAGAAACTGTTCTAGCTGAAACTTTCAGGAATGTAAAGCAAATCTAGTATAAACACTGCAGAAGGAGGAGGTGGGGGAAAAACGACAAATTATTGCTAGAATGAAGAGTGAATTTAGCTTAGCTTTAGCTCACACTCTTTCCTCCCTTCTCTAAGAGTCTTGCATTTACATTACATCTCCTTTGAAAAGCAGAGAGATGAGACTGAGCGTTTCAGGGGTCAACAATGAACCTTTCACTGAGCTGGCCTTAAGCAGCAGTGCTGATCATGCAGGCTCCTTTCAAAGGAAGAGACAATGCTGTGCTTTTCTTTATTTTCTGGATTTTTAAAGGATTAGTTCTTTGCTTCAAAGAGATCCTAAACAATCTACAAAAATAAAGACACCCCAAAATTTTCAAGTGTTCCTTCCAAGAACCCTAAGGAGTGCTCCTTCTGGAGTTGCATCTCTCATATGGAGGATGACTTCAATACTTTGACTTCAGAGATGTCAACTTTTTTTTTTTTTTTTCCCCCTAAAAAACCTTTAGTTAGAATTTGGTTTTCCACCCGCCTCAAGCATGCTGGTAGAGGGAAGGAAAGTGTTTTCTGCAACTCAGAAAAAAATAAAGGGGACGGAGCAACAAGGAAAGAGTGGGTGTTACCTCCTTTCTTGTGAAGGGAGAGCCACAGACAGGAGTAGGTCTGTATAATTTTATTTTCATTACTTACACAGTCACTGCACCGTGCTACAAGTTATTAACTCACAGCATCCTACTGCATGTTATTGGCTTTGCACAAACCTAGCAGAAAGGAACATTCTGCTTATGGTTAAACCACTGCCCTCAATACTTGCTACTATGTGAAGAACAAAACCCTTTTGTTAGAGGATGCAGTCATCATCATCTTTAAAAACTATATATAATTTCAGTAATCTCTTCCTAATGCTTCAGATGCATGTATTGAATTTGAGATAATTTACAGTAAAGTCTTATAAAGTTCTGCTTGTTTTTCTTCCACAGAAAATAGCAGCATATTGCAAAATAGGAAGGTCCAGTAGCAAAATATGTAGTTATTACTAAATAATCCATCAAAAATGTTTTCTTATTATGACGGTCCCGTTTCTTTTCTTTGCATATAACATCCGGTGCAGAATTGACTCGGACAAACTCTACACAGGTATAGTCACAAAGATAAAGCAAAATGGTTTTCTGTAGTACCAACTCCAAAAAGTTGGTGCTGTTTGGCAAGTAATTACCTGCCTCTTTCCTATTCTATGATCCGGTCTGACTTGGAGAGAAAGGCGGATTTGATCACCAGGCATTTGTCACTTTGCATCCTCTGCCTCCTGTTTTCATGCCTTCTTTTGTCCTTACTGAACTTCAGGGTGGAAGATGAAGCACGCAGAGTTTATGGGAAGGTGCATGTGAACAGAATCACAAAACTGAAGTTCAAAAATCCCACAGCCCAACATCCAGAACCGGTAAATCATGTCTGCATCATGTTTCAGTTAACTGAAGAATCAGCCAGTCACTGCAGTAAAATACAAGGAGGTCATCATTTGTGTAGACCAACACCTGTATTTTAGTCTGCTTGAACTAACATGCAGGAACAAAAAAAATTGATTTTTTTTTTTTTGGTGGGGAATACTAAAAAGCCAAAAAGAGGAACATTCAAGCAGAACTACTTTCAAATGCCCAGCTGCACATGCTGCCTCAACAAAATGGAAAAATGAATGAAGATGTGGAAGAGTCCTTCTCACTGATGTACTTCAGGACCATTGTTTAAGAGTGGCTTTTTCCAGCAGCAGCGAAGTTTGTTCTCCCAAAACAGCTGCTGATAGTCAGAAATAAAGCCCATTATTGCACCAGTTCACCATGTAAAATGTGCACTGCAAATACTTTTGAGCAGTTTAATCTTACACACTCTTCTTTCACTGTGGTCCTTCGTGTAGTAAAGTATGCACAGACACAGCCTTAACTAAGCATAATCTTATGAACCGGTTATACTGAAATTACATCCTTACACAGCAGCTCCTGCCACCACAGCCTCTGTGTTGAACCACAGGTATTATTTTTGTTCTTTATGCAAAATTCTAATCAGGTATTTAAATAACAAGATAAACATCTGGTGCCAATAAATATTTTAAGAAGTGCAGTCTTGAATGTTTCCATTGGTTTTCTAGGCATAAAGTTTTTGAGGAGAATATGAATTTATTTCCAGTGTGAATTGGCTACAAGCTCATTGTTACATTAAGGGATTTCTTTGCTTAGACCTTCTCTTGACTGTTCCTCTGATGACTGACAGTATCAGTAACTACAATACAACAAAGAGAGTGTTACTACGATTTGTCAGGGCACTTAACTGTCTACACATCAACTGTGAGGACAGGTGCTGTCAGATATTACACTGGCATACTTCTTGGAGTCTATTATAAAATCTGTATTTTTATGACACAGTTAATATCAGTTTTCCTCCCTGGCGAGCCTTTGTACTGAAATAATCACTGTAAGATTAAAAAAAAAAAAAAAGTGCTTTTATTCCCTAGAGATTTATATCTAAGATGTAGCATAATCAGAGAAGGAACTGCTGATTATAGAATGAACTGAACACCACAGTGAGTACAAAGCCAAATATAAAGAGGACATTGTATTCACTAGGCCAGGGGATCACAATTTGTCCAAAAGAGAAGTCATGCAAAATTCAAGTTTTGAATGATGTATTTATCACCTGCCATTGAGTTAATAACAGCAGCTAATATAACTTCTGGATTGCTGGAATTGCACCAGGACTCCTTTCAGGGTGCTGCCTGTGCACTACTGAAGAGCAGTTCATGTTCTCGGGTACCTCACGTTATGGATGTGCTGCCACTCAGTCAAGACATGAAGGTGGTTCAAAACAGAACAGGTACACAGCAACATTCCCAGATAATTCTTATTTTTCCTAGAAGCCCTGGCTTGCACCTAGTCACAGGTTTAAAACTGGATGAAAAGGCAAAGCTGTTTTATGTAACTTACCTTCACTAGAACACAGCTGTCGTGTTCAAGAATCATGCAGTTTTATAACTGAAAGTACCATAAGAATTTGAGAAAAAAAAATGGATGTATGTATCCCATGAACCAGGCCCAATTTCAATTCCAAACGATTTTCAACATTTTTTTTAAATTATTAGTTTTACATTCTCTCTCCCTCTAATACAGTAAATTGTAGGATTTTTAATTAGCCTTGTCTTTCTAGCATCTAAACAATTAAGAAAAAATAGTTATTCCTCTGTTTATCCATTATGAATATAGCCCATTCTGATTGGGAAATACAGCTACTCTAGGTGAAGCTGTCAAAGTGCATGAAAGACCATTTAAGACATTTTAATGCCAGTGACACAGTGTACAGTATGCATTTGACTTGAGGAGTATGTACAGCTTACTCATTTGATTCCTGCATCTAACCTCAAAGTTAAATGGACCAAACTGGCTACAGTAGATTTGCTTACAAAACCCACCACAAACACTATCCTTTCCTTCCAAGCCTGCAGAAAATCCTGTCCACCCTTCACTGACTGTAAATTCAGCTTGAAGTTACTGACCTAACCTCGGTCTTTTTCCTGTTTATCTTTCTTACATGAATTTACAGTAGAAATGGTGCAAAATAGCAAGACCTGTTGGAATAGGCAGAAAGGAATTCAAACTTTAATCTGATTGGTTTAATTTTTTTTAGCATGAGGAAAAAGAATAAAGTTACAAGATTCTTTTAATATTTTCACAATGTTAAACTAAAACTGAGCTCTAGGCTACATGTGTAAGTAAATCTAGAACACAAAAGGGTTAAATAAGATCTTCTTTTAAGATACAAGAACTTAAGCTTTCTTTACGTTTAACAAACTTCACAGAACAGATACTGCAAAGGAACAACCCCCTCCCAACTTTTTATTTAAAGTGAACATTGTCCATAATTCACATGAACTTTAAGTAGTGTCCTCTCAAGAGCCACCTTGAAACCGTCTGTGCACTTGTAACGAGGTTAAAGAGAATATTAAGGAGGAACAAAATAGCATCTTCAGTATTAATGCAGAAAAGTCTTGTTTATCAATCAGAATGCCCATCAAATGCTAGGATAGGATTTTGTAGGAAAAGAAAGTGCGTATCACAGCAGCCGCCAAAATCCATGTTTTTTTTTAAACTCCTCACAGCAAATATAAATAATATCCTTGGACGGTCCCTCTCACGAGGACCACTTCCTGAAAATGCAGCCCACTACAGAAGCTTTTGCTGCTGGTTCATATTCTTGAATAAGAACAAGGAAAAAAAAAAACAAACCAGCTTGCTTTCCAGACAGCTTGTGTTTATAATGATGGGACACTTCTGATTTGCTTCATGGTTAATGCTAATACAGTCAGATGCTGAGTGTGTGTGTGGAGAGACATATATATATATAAGTGGGTATATATATATATATGTATGCTTTTTTTTAATTAGTTGTCTCATTGTTAAATGTTCCTAACTGGCTACCAGAGTAACAGTATAATTTGGCCTATAAGGAGTTAATTACCTGTAACAAGTAGAATGGAGGATGACTCATACAAGCTGGGGTTTTCCAAGTGACAGGTTACTTCACCCCCAATGTTTCACATCTGCCCAGTATTTGAAGATGAGACGAAGTCAATCCCTCTCTCAGTTTTTCTTATGAATTCACCCCCTTGTTAACAACTTACTAATGGACTGAGAAGTTAAACTCCTCCAGGATTAAGCTGGGCGACATCGGCACGGCTCACCTTTACCTGCGTAAGCCCTGTGTGCAGCAGGAGACAGCTGTTGGCTTTTGTGTTCCCCAAGTGACACAGCTGCTGCGGCTGGGCTCAGCTCGGCGTGACACACCGTGACACAGCACCACGGCTCCAACCAGCTCCAGAGCGCTCTGGCCAGGCAATGCTTTGCACATCCACTTGCTATACTCGCTTTGCTTTGCGGGCAGGGATTCTCGTGGGCGCGTTCAGCTGCATAGAAGGAGGGCTGCTGGGGCCCCTTTGATTATCTCATTGACACTCTGAACGTGAGGAACACGAACTCGTTCTGACAAAGGGTGTTTGTTTTACAGGTTGTTCCCCAATACTGTTACTGAATTCCGTTTGCTACAAAATGTCCTTTTTTTTTTTCCCCAATATGTAAGTCTAGCTACAGAAAGTCAGTCTGTAGAATCCAGCCATGGCTACTGTGCTGTGAATTAGCCTTATTTGATCAATCATCAGATACCTGCACTTAGCAAAAGGCAAACAAGAGCCAATCAGGTTTCGGCCAGTGGGAATGGCTGCACTGCTCAAGGTACGTGGAATCTGTTCACACAACGCGTAGAATCTCTGTGGATGCCATGTAAAAAGTTATGCACCATTTACTGCTCCAGGATGGAGTTGGCTTTAAAGAGAGATCATAATTTAACAGAGAAGAAAGAAAAAAAGAAAAAGAAGAAAAAAAAAAAAACCAAAAAACCAACCCTGATAGGTTCTTTATAGTAAGATACATATAAAAATTTTTCATAAGAATCTCTGTCCCCCTTTCTTTTTGGCTTCCTGGGAAGAACCAGAAAGGTGTTCCTACCCCAACAGAATCCCTGATGCTGGTGACACTGCCTAACTCAAAAGCCACACGCGATGAAGGCACGAGTGACCAGTCAGGTCTTCTGGGCTTAAGCAGCTGCAGTTGCTGCTCCAAGTAGTATTTCACCTCCTCAGGATTCAGTAGCAGTGAAGAGGTGAAAGGCTGCACATTAAACAGTTTGTCCGAAAGCCATGTGCATAGCAAACTTTTACACCAGCTTCTATACAACTATTTGTTTTAACTCTGCAGCTGGAATGTTTCCAGCATAAGGCTTTTAGAGTGACTCCAGCAATAACAGAAGCCTTTGGATTTTTCTTGCTTTGTTTAAATCCACTAGCCATACTCAAAAATAATATTTCTTCATGTTTTATTTTTATACGGTGGCTAGCAGGCACCTTAGTAACCAGCCAGAGATCAATTTCAACCACCATCAATCCCTAAACTACAGTACCAGGACGGTTGGCTAAAGAAAGGAAACTGATTGGCTGTAGTCTGAAACTTGCCTAGTACAAGGTGTCTGGCTGACTTTGTCCTAAATAAGGCTAACATTAGTGAACTAAGAGAACAGCATTTGGTTGCAGTCTTGCACTCAGGAACATCCTTCGCCGATGCGTTGGCATGATCTCCCTACTTTGCGATCCAGTTTCACCATTTTCATGATGGCCTCCTCGCGCCCGCGGCCCATGTGGTCGAACGTGCAGTCGTGCTGTTCGGGCAGGCGGTGCAACATGCAGAACACGTAACCTGCCAGAGGGAGACAAGGGACATGGTGAGGGACTGCTTGCAGGGGTGGCATCTCACCTGAAACACAAGCCAAGGAGCCCCGTCTGCTGGGGGATTACTCGGTTCTCAAAAATTAGCGCCAGTGTAAAGCTTTTACTTCTTTTCTTACAGGTCATGAATATTTGATCATGTACTGCAATTTTGTTGAGAATTTATCAACACAGCACCAAAGCTCAAGTCATACGAGATCTGTGGGGTTTTTTGCCATCCTCTCATCTTATACAGGAAACCTCCAAAATCATCTAGGCTACGTATGTCCACATAGTAACAAAGCTAATGCATTTGGGTTTTAATCACCTTTGCTGAAATCTTTCCTTCTTTTAAGCAGACTTTGTTGTCATTTCTGATGCCTATGGTACTCTAGGGTGAGCTCCCAAGCTGATTTTTCAAGTCAGAACTGTTTAATGTAAGCACCTTTCTTCCCCCTCACTGCCAGCGTTGGCAGTGATGGCAGGAGAGTTCACTGCTCCTTTGCTGTCCCGTCTTCAGAAGCTTCTCCCCATGAACCATTCTGACACCATCCACAGGGGGAACAGGCATTTGACACAGGAATGCGTCACACCACACCACTTTGCTCTGCAGCTGAGAAGATGAGGTTATTGTCTCCTTGTCTAAAGCTCCTGGATGTTACTCAGCTTTCCAGGGAGCACGACTTAGAAATACTTCTCCCTGCAGGTGAGGAGGGCATCTGCCATAGCCACCACTTTCTAGTCTACAAAAGAAATCAGCTTTTTTCTTCTTTGTCCCTAACATTTTGTAACAGTAGAGAAACTGCCTCGAATTTCCCACCTCCAAAATGAATGTTAAATAGCAGTAAGTAGCATTAAGATGCTATAGCAGGGGAAAGTCACAGAGTTACAGGGCTCACCAGCCCACTGTATACAAAACCAAGCATGGTTCATACAATATTGCCTGTGCTGGGATATTTTTCCTGCCTGATGGTGCAAAGAGTAACACTCAGCCTCTTACTTGAATGCTTTACATCAATGCTGCTCCTGAAATACTCAGAAAATATTAAACCCACAAATTATGGTATTTGAGAGGTGGAAAAGGATAAAAATGAGTGAGTGAATGATTGGGAGTGTGTTTTGTGCATACACACACACACATGTATATATGTGAGAATATGTGTATGAAGCAATTTAAGTTCCTGGCCTGTAAAACATCAATTACAGGAGAGAACAACATGCTACCTTTATATTAGAGTGATTGTTAAGAAAACAAAGAGGGAAAAAGTGTCATACATGGAATTATTTTTAAAAAGTGAAGACAAATTGATTTATCTTTGCTCTTTGTTTCAAGTAGCACCAGGCTAAGGAAAGACATGCCTATTATCTGGCTGGCTTTGAAACCCAGTTCTAGGAACAAAGCCAAAAAAGACAAGTTTTCTGTATTGGTATGTACAATTCAGAAATATGGATGGAAACTCACAGATTGAATTGATATGTATCTCACCCTTGTGATCACTGCCTCTACTTCAATCTCAATCTGGGTCATACCACACTCAAATGTGACAAATATCTTTCCCGAGGTGCCAAAAATTCAAGGTCTGATTGTTAAAATGAAAATATCCCTGGACTACAGTGCCAATACTGAACAGGCATCTCACTCAATTCTCTCTCACAGAAAGCAGGGTCTGAAGGCTCCCCTTATTTCTTGAAATAAGATTTCAAATTGCTGAACCAATGTCCACTGCAGGTACCAGAATCATAAATACCTGACTGGATGAGCTCAAAATTCAAGTTTATCATCTTATCTGCAATGAATGTCTAAGAAGCAGATCCAAGACACCACAAAGATACGGACTGGGCAGGAGATATCAGTCCCTTCTAAATAAAACTGGTTTTAAATCCTGGCAGTTTTACAGATCCTTGCCAAATGTTTAACAAGCATATGTAAAAATGCCATCTAATGTTACTGAAAAGAGATCTTGAAAATTTATACAATCTTCTGCACTGCTTCACCAAGACTCTGGCAATTCTGTAAATCTAGTAAGGAAGTACACATGCCACATGATTTATCACTTTTGAATGTGACCTTTCAACTGCCCCATCTCTTCCCCTTTTACAAAGCCAATGCAGACCAGCACAGCTTCATGATGTTCCTTTCTACCCTGCTACCCCCAATACAATCTACCCTGCGCTTTGCCCAGTCTTGATTTCATTTTTGAACACCTTTTATTTCTTTATAGAGCACCTGTTTTCACACATGAAAAGCTGTACTGTATGCTATATTTATTCCACATGACACATTATTTATTTTTTTCTGTTCATCAAGGCTTTTTATGCATTCTTGAACAAAGTTTCAGTAACTGTCCACAAAAGAATGGCAGGTGATTTTCATTTTTTCCCAGGGTATTGGAACAGTATGTCTAATTTCAGCAACTAAATGATCTAAACCTGTTATTAATATATATTTAAATATGTACTGCTAATTAGAACAGATAGTAGCTAATGAAAGAATACCCAAGCTCATTTTAAGTGTTACGAAAATAGTTCTGCTTATATTGGCTGATTTATGGAAGGGGGGTTATTCTGTCTGAATTAGCAATGTAGATCTCCTGGAAGCTCCATTTCCAAAAAGAGAATTCAGATCTTTAGTGCTTAAATCACTTTAAAGATTGGAACTTGTGTTTTTGTAGGTTTTATTTAAAATTCAAAGGCCTTTAAAACACTGTTATTCAGCAGCTAATTGAGTGACAGTAGTTCTGAACATTTTTTCATTAGTTCAGAGTGGCTGTATTAAATTAAGTTTTTACTGCTGTATCCACTCCTCATTTCTTCAGTGGTTTGAAAATCAGAATGGACATTCTGTGGTCTGAATGTGCACAAGTGCCTGATGTCGTATCAAGGCCATCAGATTTTACAGCAGTTCCATTATTAACTGTGTGTGCTGGGGCAGAAGGCCAATAGGTGCATCTGTATTTTGATCCTTAATGCCAATCCATATTTAGTAGAGGTGAAACCTTTTCTCTTGAGAACTCTGCTTTTACGGTTATTAAGTAAGTTAGATAAATAAACTCCTGCAGTGTATTTGCTGTTAAATTCATTATGGGATGGTATCAAATACAGGTTGTCTCCCTTAAAAGAATTTCCTGCAGAAATGCTTCTTTTAGCACACAATAACTAAAAGACAAAATAAATAACTTTCTACTAGTGGAAAAAGCATTGAGAAAGGGAATCCATTTGCCAACTAAAGTTTGTTTACCCAAGTCATTAACCTAAAGCATGCCAGACATCCACTGCCAGCACAGAAGATTTCAATCTAGCAAATGTAATAATACATCTCACAGCACTGCAATTGTTGTTCTCTGATGTTAGTAGTAAACTGTGAATCACCCACTCCTCAGGTCTCTAATGCAAACACCTTGGAAGAACATTATGTAGTGCCTCAAAACATTTGAGGTCCTCTGAGCACCAGAGAAACTTCTTCACAATGCATCATAAAAAAATTCACTTCCATAACATTGCTAGGGCAAAAATGGCTAAAAGACATAAAGCACAGCACTATGCCTGCCTTACAGAGAAAATAAGGAAGCCCAAGACTGCACACCAGCAACTATGAAGCTGCTTTCCTCATTCCTGAGGAACCTGATGGGAAAGGGATATTGGAGAGAAAAGAAAACAAAATAGGCTTCCATAATCCAGACCAGAGAGTATCACAAACCTAGAGTATGCTCTGTGTGGGTAATGAAAAACAATTGCCTTTTCTTCATTGCTACACTCAAGAGCCCTGGTACGTTTCTGACTTTCTGAAAGTTGAGCCATTCAAGTATCACTGCTGACATGGAAAACCAAAGCCCTTCATTACCATCAATCATCTTAATTGTTGACTCTAGACATGTATGCTTTCTTTCATTGCAGGCACCAATTGTTTTGAAGGTTTATCCTTCTATACTACAGTGACCCCTTTCGATACATTCAAAGAAGCTCCCATTGGTAGGTAAAAGAAAGTGAAGTCAACATTACCATAAAACCCTGAGCTTCTGATACTTAAAAATCATCTTACCTGCCCACTAGGATTGGTATTTATCATTTTCATTCCCAAGTCAACAAGCAGAAATTCAGAACTGTCAGAACATGTAGCTTACACCATTCCCAAATTTTATTTCATAAACAACCTGTGTTTGTATAGGGCCCTATACAAAGATTACTCAAAAGCAGTCCTAGTAATGACACAGACATAATCCTGTGCAGAATTCTGTGCTGTGCTTTGACTTCTTCACATTTTTCACAAGATATTTTACTTCTCTTGCAGATTTAAAATTCTAATCAACAGATGTTCAAACAGAATTTAAAAATACCTTGTAATTTAAAGAGTTGAAGGTGCTGCAAAACTTCTGTATCAATGGTCAGAAGTCAACTGTGTAAGGTTAGAAGTAAACTAACAACACCAAAGGTGTATTATCTAACCAGGTATTGTGTGAGTCTACAAGCAGATTTCTGTGCAAGAACAGGTTTTAACATCTCCTTAAACAATGAAGATATCTGCAGGCTATCACACATCACAGCCAAACCAGGGAGATGAGCAAGCACACAAGATCAGCTCATGCTGCTGCAGCATTGTTCACACAGTGAATGCACACCATTCACTCCAAGTGTGTAATAATCCTCAAAATAAAATTTATGCATCTCCCCCACCCCTTCCAACTGGAAAAATGATTTCATATGTTGCAAATTATACTAACAAACTATAAGTTTGTGTGGGAAAGAAGTATTTTTGGTTTTTTTTGAAGACATAAAATAGGTAAGAAATGAATGGAAGAATAGAACAAATAGCCATGAAGGTGCAAAGCAAGATCCTAGAGAACAGCAGTGTGATCCAGCTTGCTCCCCTGTGCTCTGGAGCTTGTTCAGCAAGAACACATGATAATGGAAGGACAGGAACGTGTGCTATAGCAGCACAGCCAGGCAAAGCTTCCAGAGCAGCTCATGTGCACCGTGTTTGGCAACAGAAATATATTCTTCTCTGCTGGTGTCTTGTATTGTTCTCTATTTGCACAGCTCCATTCTTGCATATACTCTAATTACCTCTCCTCTCTCGTCTTTGGGAAGGCTCTGCACTAGCATTGTCAGCTTTTATTACACAACTCAAGGAAATTTCAGTTTTACTGACGTTTTCTATAAAATCAAACCAAATCCCACCAAGCTAAACAATGAGGTTTTGGAAATAAGCTGAACTCCTCTGTTTCTCTTTCCCAGCTTTGCAAGTTGTCATGGACCTTGATTAAGTGGTAAGTACCTCAGAATAACTTGGTTGGGAATCTTGTCATTCATTTCCAAGGGGAAAGGTGAGCAAGCCACAGTATGATGAAGCTTTTTAACCAGAGAGATGTATTTATTAAAACTCCTCAAAATTGAGGCAGTCGTTTCTATCACTTCCACTCCAAACTGAGTGGATAGGCAATGTTAACCTCTAGGTGCTCACTCACAGTTAGAAGTCTCTAAATACCAATTCACATTGTCTTAGGCATTGCCCTCTCGAGGCATTTCAGTTCCATGAATCTTCACAAACTGCACAGCTGCAAAAGCTTCACAAAACTTAATTTTTCTAACCATTTGCTATGATTACTGCAACTTAGTTTTCAGTATTTTCTTCTACACACAGATCATTGATACTTCCAACTTCCATCTTGCTCTCAGTCAGCGATGATCTCAGGTTTCAGGCTGGAAGCACATAGCTCTGTGATCTCTCTGGTGCTACAGAAGAGTGCTCCTGAGATCCTACAGATTCATTCTCTACTTCTACTACTGGTTTTATGCTTAGGAGAAATGCAGGGAACAAAGAAATTTTTTCCTCCTTTTATTTTGCTCTCTGCCATGAAGAGGGTAAAGCCATGTGTATGTATTTGCATTAGAGACAGAAAATCTGTTTGTGGAAAGGACAAGAAGTGAATGGAAGGAATTGTATACAAAAGAGAGAGGACATAATCTTAACACTGTAACAGCTACTGGACAGGTATGGTTAAAGATTCTGCAAGAATTCTTTCCACTGCAAGGAAAAGATTGCATTTCCAAGTTTGGTCACGTATAACCTGTGTTTCAAAGTTGTTTTCCTGTCTATTTTCTTTAAGATCATAAACCTGCGAAGCTGCTTTAGGGAGCACACAAGAGATGCAGCTTGGCACTGTAGGGACCCTGCAAACAAACCACGTTTTATCCCAATTTGTGCTAATTTCAAACACACTTTCCTGTTTATCTGACTACTTGCACAGAAAGATGTCAAACTGGTTTTTTCCTACATTAAATGTGCCACAAATTTTGAACAGAGAATTTGTATCCCTTGAGGACAGAGCAAGCACATGCTGATTTTTAGGGGAATCTTTTGGATCAACAATTCTTAAGGAGGTTCCACACAAGAATTCTATTCCTTGTCTTTGGAACTAAGAAGAACAACTCAAAGTTTCCTCCTGTTTCTTTGAAGACACTGTATTTGAAGTGGGAAAAATTAAGATATGGCACTCTTCTAGACTCAATTCTTTTGCTGTAGTGAACACTAACCCCAGAAAAGTAGGGAAAATGTTTAGAAACAGAACTGAGGTTTTCAGGAAATTATTTCTGAATTTCAAAGAATCCCTAATGAATCAAAGTCATAAATACAGCACATCTACTTTAGTAGTAGCAGTAGTAGTAGTAGTAGTAGTAGTAGTAGTAGTAGTAATAGTAATAGTCATAGTAAGCTGCCAGTAAAAAATGTTTGCTATGGGTCAGGTCTGGCTGGGTACTGCAGGTCTCAGCCAGGATTGTGTCCCAGATCCATTGTTCCCAGAAGACAGTGGTTCAATCATTTGATTTGGATCAGGTTATTTTTTTTGCTGTACAGAACTCATGCATTTGAGAGTAAACACTTCCACGTCACAACTTCACTCACTATAGATTTGTAAGTTAAGGCCATTATCTGCTGGGGACAGACTATCAGTGCAATTCAGGTCCAGGATTACTCCCACAGACACACCATGCAGTCAATAGTTCAAAAGTGCTCCATACCTCAGAGGTCACTGATTTACACAGCAGTGACAATGACATCCCTTTCTGACCTAAACTCTGCAGAACTGGACTCTGGTCCCAGTTAATCTGTGGTAAAGGATGCAGTTTCCCAGAAATTAGCATTTTAATTTGTCATGTAATCTGTCGATATAACTGGAAGAAACATTTTTCACAAAAGGCCTGTGCAATTGTTGAACCACAAAGCCAGGGGAAAAAAACCCAACCAAACAAAAAACCCAAGCAACCAAAACTGGTTAAACTTTAATTTAACAAGGGAATTTTTTGAGAAAACATTTTGCTCCCAACAACTTACAGCATCAAGTGAAGTATCAGATAGTGAACATCAACTTTCAACTTATTTTAAGGAGAGGAAAAGCAAGGTTCAAAATTAAAAGTTTAGACTTTAGGTAGGTGAAAAGTTTTCTTATTTGAATAATTGTGTGATTTTGCAATGATGCATTCAAGAGGAATTAGTATCACTGCTACACTTGGAGAAGGAATATTCATTGCCACATTTGCACAACCAAGAACACATGAAATAATACTGCACCTCCCAAATCATTCCTAGTTTCACAAGGCTATATCCTGTAGTATGTGGGAAAATGAATCCATAGAACAGAATGTAAGGTGAAAAAGCAGAATTATGTTAAAAAGGTTCCTAGTGTCCAAGGCAGCTAATGAAGTAGAGGTAAATCATACTAACAGGTTACACTATTGCAAATGTTAGCACTGCTATAAAATTAGATCTTCCATGGGTTATACCAGCTTATCAAGAGGCCTTTGTTTCCTACTCAACATATTTAGATTTGAGTGGTGTGAAACCTTAATTAAAGTGTCCTGAGAAATGGCAGGTGGATGACACAGCTCTCCTAAGGTCAGAGCAGGGACTTGTGCAGTATTTAACACTTTAAAAAGAGCTGCACGAGCATTAATACTTCTAGAATTCTCTTCACCAAGCCCACCTGAGCTAATACACTTCTCCCAGAAGCTGAGAATTTAATTAAAAGCTCAAGTGTACCCAGAAAGTTAATTAAAATAGCAAGCAATACCTAGTGATTCAATAATGTATGTGTGTAATTTTGTTTAGCCCAATGGAAATGCAGGAAAGATAAGGCTACTAATAAAGAAATGGAATGAATAATGAAAGGGTCTGTATAACATCCAGTATGTGCTGCATTAATTCTAACAGTTCTCCTGGATCCTGCATGTATTTTGACTTCATCACTTGCTAAATACAATTCCAGGTTTGACTTTCAGTATATTTCCTGAGTTGTGTGATTTATACCCTTGGTTTCCGTGGCTTCCTAGAGGTTGCACCATAGTGATCTATAGTCTGACAGCAGCTAGGCTTGCTGGCCAAACAACAGAGAAGCAGCTCTACTTCTTTTAAACCTAAATAAAATGTGGTTTATGTCTTCATTCCCACTTTACACCTTATGTCCAGGGTCTCTTAGATTATACCTTCTGCTCCATGAAAGTTACTGTAGCCTCTTGCAATCTATGTCAAGAGTAATTCTTTTTCTAATCACAGGAAAATAGAGCTCCGTTCAGAAGCCCCATTTATACCACAAAGGAAAACAAATGCTTAGAGCAATGTATACTTCCACTGGGTTTTTTTGCTTTTGGTGTAGACTTATAAAACATTCCTGGCTCCTGCTTGTTCAGAATATGGCAGGACCTCCATACACTTAGGACTTGTGCCTGTAACTTGCAAAACTTTCAGCAACTCAGGAATGTTTAACAGCTCTGAATACCTCTGTGAGTATTTGCATTTCAATACATACAAAGATACAGTAAATAAATGTATTGCTTTAAAAAATTCACTGAATACTAGTAAGTGATTATAATATCCATTTATACAGTTTTTCAGCTCTTTCAACTTTCCTCCAAGGTCAGTAATACTTAATACTAAAAGGCCTTGACTCAGACTAATACTATTCTTTTTACTTTTGTGAAAACTGATGCACACTGATCTTAATGCCATTTCCTTAGAAAATCCATATCAAGTAGTCTCAAGTCTCAGTACCTACCTTTAACACCTTCTTATAACTGATTTATGGAATTTAGGGCCACAGGTGGTATTTTCCTCCAAGACAAGATTTTATTTATTTAGTTTGGAGGGGAAAAATACTCTAGCTCCTGGAAAGAATCCTGACTTTTCAAGCAAACTTAGACAATCCCTTTCAGTATCCTTTTTCTCCTCCCAGTTCTGATGCAGCAGTTGTGACTATGTTCTTTCCCCACTTCTTCCTGTGAATAATTTAGACTTTCATCAACAAAATTCACATTCCTCCCTACCCAAGCCTTACCTCATGGTCAGTTAACAAGCTGGTACTGTTCCTTCAGGATTCCTCAGATTATTGTGTCATATGTTTGGCCCTTCAGTGGCTACTCTTCAAATATCAAACACTAGCAGAATCAGTACTTCTGTGTACAGCTGGTTGTTAACATATGGACAAACATGTTTGGATCACTTTTAGGGGGACTTATCTGTCCTTTTGTCATAAGAAAAAAATGACTCAGAGACTGAGCAAACACTTCCCTAAAGCTACTGTAAGAGATAGAAGGTAGAAGTCTCAGATAGATTTTTATGTTCAAGTACACTAAGCCATGTATCTCTTGTGCTTACAAGACAACTAAAAACGCCATCTTTCACTTTATGGATACACTTCATTCTTCTGTAACCACAATACAGGCGTGTAGGGAAGAAGAGGCTTAATGTGGCACACCTCCAAAATACTGATTTTTCACTCAGTACTGCAGTTTCCATTTGAAAACCTTCAGAAGGTTATATACTGAAGGACCTACCACATCAGTAATGCTAAAATAAAACCACTTTCTGTTTTTAGAAGGAACACACTAACTTGTTTTACTTAAGGAGAACTTGGGGACTTAAGAGATGAGCAGCCCATTTCAATTACATGGACTGACTGGGACTAGAGGAAGGTAAGGAACAGGCTCAGTACACATTACTTAATCAACACAGCCAAACTTCGGTAGCACAGTGGAAGAAATCAAACCCAGCACATCTTGTAAGAAATCCAAGTTAATTGAACAAGCTGGAGAAATATACTGGAGCCTCTTCAAACAGTATTTCATAATTCCTAATTATAAGGAGCATGAACTCCATTAACACTTTTAAAGCTCTTTTGAAACCCAGACACGAAAGCATTTTTCTGGGTCCTACACTTGGAATCTATGATGACCAATTAATCAACTACTTCTTAATTTCTAGTACTTTCAGAATACATATTAGTCAGAAAGACCAACATTACTTAACAGCTCCTATTCCCTGTCAATTAAATTGGAGTCTTGGAATAACTCTTTCATAAAATACAAACCAAAACCCCTCTGAGTTAAAACTTCAGTAGACTTTGTGGGTTTGGGGGTACTTTTTAAATACTTTTTAATACTTTTAGCAATAGAAGGTAAGATGCTGGACATTCCTGAAATGGCTGAAGCAAAAGAACGATTCTGGAGAACAGCCAACACAAGACAGCTGAATTTGGTACATCTTACAGGCTGACAGTAAGACTTGCCAGAACTGTAGTACATAACCAGTCACTAATAAGATTTATTTTAATACTTCTTACTGAACTGGCTGACTCATACTCTCCAGAAGCACTGTGCATATTTCATTTTAATCAATGGAAGTACATCTGTTACACCAAGACATAATCATGCCCTGAAACCATTTTGGTTTGTACCAGATAAACCTTATCCATCTAGAAAGTGAATTTACCAGCACCATTACAAATTCTCCTCCACAGAAAAAGGTTCCATGGAAATGGAACTATGATTTAATATTTTACCAAGCTTTAAGAGAAACATTAGTTTCAATACACATTTGACAACTTTGTATAAAGATGGAGCAGCTTATCTATTCAAATTTGTTTCTTTTTTCCTTCTGAAGATTATTTCTAAATTAACTGAGTAAATCAAATCACTCTAGATTTATTTTGGCACAATCCAAACAAGTGCTTCATCTCCTGTGTTTATGGGCCAGCAGTTCTGTTATCAAAGTTAAGAATCTGCAGCTGCTTTTCTTCCACTTTTTTGATTACTCAATGACAGTGAGACTTGCTGCCATTTTATCTGTAAAATAGGTACAGTCTCTGCTGTGTGGATGTATTTTGTTTCTGCTGGTGCTTGATACAAGTCTGGTTTTCTCTCCCTCTTCTCCCTGTGCTTAGACCAAAACAAAATAAACCAACAGTAACACCAAGAAAAGAATTTCAACAGATTCAGGTATTAGAGATCTATACAGAACTAAACTAAAAACAGGGATGTGGAAAAATAAGCACTAGGAAGGAAATCCATGCCCTTGTAAAGGAGCAGTCTGGTGGGCCATGTGCTCCACCCTCAATTCCAGGTGCTCAGCACCCCAAGGTGGCTCTCTGGCTGAGTGGCCAAGTTTGACTCTTGTTTCCTGGCTCAGTCTCACTGCTGAAGAGGCCACTTGTGAACTGCATCCCTTCCAATCAAAAAACAGACAAACATCAGTACTTGCCAACATCTCACAAATTAAAATTCCAAACCAGCACATTCTGCCTTCACCTCCGTTTGAGCTTAGTGCTCACAGCAGCCTCCCCCAAGAGCAACAGTGAATGCACAGCTGTTAGGCCAGATGCATTCCAGGAAATTGTAGCTTCTTATGACATAACCTAGGTCAGCAAAATTCCAGGAAAAGCTTTCTTGTCCACAGAGGCAAGAAAATATGGCTAGCAAGTGTTTGATCAGAATACAACACGACTGAGCAATTATTTTTTAAGTGTTATCGAGCCAGAAGGTTTCAACATCTTCCCATCCTCTTAGGCATCATCTCCTCTGGCCCAAGAACATGGAAAACATTACTATTCCTACCTGAGAAGCACACAAACAAATGGCACTGCTACTGGAAGCTGAAGCCTGGCTTTGCAGGGCCCATAATCTCAGCCACCCCAGTGACTGCCAAGAGACAGGTGGAGTCTGACAGGCACACCCATAAGGACGTGGCCTGCAAACACCAAACTGTTCTGCACAAAAGCCACTGCAGAGCTGGCACACTATGCTGATTTTTCTTTAACTGCTGACTAGAAGTGGATCTAACGTGACAGATGTAAAATTCCTTCACTGATTATCTAGAATATCCTCATATATTTCTCATGCAATTCCAACGAGGTCACTGAAGACTTCTGCGTGTCGGCTTTACAGAAACAGTGGTACCAGAGCTACTTTTTGCTGTAAAATTGTAAGCTCCTTCCATAAAATAGAGTTTTGTTTTCTGTGCAAATGATTTCTATAGATTAAAAGTTTACAGCTCAGTGTCTTTTAAAACTGTACACAACTTTATTTAGTAGCAATATACATCTAGTCAAGCAATGAAAAGCAGGCTTAGAAATTTATAGTGTAATTTGCAACTAATCAACCTGCCTTTTTTACAATACATTTCCAGAACTCAGTGTTTTATAGCTACTTCCACTCACACATTCACTGCCCCTCATTTTGAAGCAACTCTCTGGTAACCACCCAGTTATGACACCACTGAGACAACAACTTCCTTTTCAGATCAAGGCTCAATGCTGTAACAGAGTGTAACTTGAAGAATATGATTCCTGCAATCTTGATGATAAAACTGACTCCTATATCTAGTATTAAATAAAAATGATTTTAATACAATCATTACCCATTGTAAGACACGAAACTATTGAAGGTCCATCCAGCTGAAACTAGAGAACACTGCTGTCTGCAGGACTTGTCTACTCTTACTGTCACCTACAAACAGTGCACAGGAAGCTGATTTTGTTTTAGTGGTGTTGATATAAAGGTTATCCTGTCAGAAGCTCAAAATGAGAATTCATTTTAAATTTTCTCTTTCTCACTGGAGCTTGCAAAGTGCATCAGCAATTAACAATTCCTATCACTTCTCCCAGTTTGCTGTGTGAAAAGGCTCAGAACTCATCTTACAAATTGCTCTTTTGAAGATCAAAGGGAAGCCGAATTTGTCTTGTGTGTGCTCTGGATGAGTTTGTAATTTACTGGAACTTTCAGAGGAGGCTTGGCAGCACACTCGTTTGACAGCCCCAGGGCACAGGATTCAGGGGAGCTCTGTGACTCTTCCCTTCTGAGTTCCTTCCTTAGCTTTAATTGGCACCTCATTAGAAATTAATGAAAATGACATCCTCTGTTCTTCCTGCTCCGGGCGTAGAATGCTACAAAAAGGCCCATCACAATTCATAACACATTCAATTTATATAGCAATGGCTCTTAAGCATTATTTATGAGATGTGAATTTCTTGTCAGCAGTTAATAACTTGAACTGAGCGGAAGAAGAATGAAAAAAGATCTTGAGAGAATGTGTGTATGAAAACAAACAAATCTTTCTACATCTGAAAAATGTTGTGTTTGGATTGCTGGAACTCCCTTCTCAGTAGTGAATTGTTGTTCTTCACAGCAAAGCCCTGCAGCACTGTCAAATCTGTCTAAAATTCCATGTAGTGTCGAGGGAACGAGCTCAGCAGCATCACCTCTCTCTGGACAGGAGACAAGAGAGCCAATGCAGCAGCCTCCCAAAGATCTCTGAGCTGGTGTAAAGCACCAGTCACTCTCTCTGTCTCCCTGCCAAAACAGCTGTGCCTTGTTGGACAAGTCCCAGTTAACTGGATCAGTATGTGCAGATATGTCTACATTAAAAAAAAAAAAAATTGTTCAGTATGTATATATTTTCCTTTCCACTATGTCTCACTAAAAATCTCACTGGAGGACTCACCAGGGCAAATCATCAGAAAGTAAAATATTTCCAGTACTTTAATGTTAGGGCAAGAAGATGTGCAACAGCAAACAATTAAATTGTTGGTCTGTGGAGATAATTTGGATTTTACCAAGACTGTTTCAGACACAGGTTTGGATCAACATTTTTATGCTTTAAATCCTTTTTCCTTACATCCAAGCAAACCCACACATTTTTCATTCTGAAGATGGTGTCTGCCTTTTTATTGATCCTGATATCAGTTTTTCTCATAATGTTTAAAACTGGGAGGGGTTTCCCCCATTTTCCCCATTGCTTCACTTCAGGATTAAGATGCCAAGAATTTAATAGCAGTGGTTCAAAGCTCAGCTCAAACAATGTTCTGTGTTGACCATTACTTTTGAAGAGTGCATGTGCTTACTTTACACCCATTGATTCTATCCCATCACCTCCACCTGACCACACATCATTACCTGTGCTTCACATTAGGACAGAAAGGGATAACCCAGTCATGTGTGGATTTGGGAAATATTTTAAACCAATGAAAATTTGACAGATTTGTTCTACTGCATTTCCATCACCTCCTCCAGGGTTTAAGCAACTTAATTTTACAGACAGCAGAACAAGCTAGCAAGGATGGTTTCTCAGGCAGCACCTTTAAAACTGTGTGACCAGAGCCACACGCTGCTGACTGGCAAAGCAGTTTGGGTGGTGTGAAGCTGAGGTGCTCTGTGTTGCCCAGTGGTAGCATTGTGCTTGTTTCTTATTAATCTGACTATTAAATGTAAGTGGCACAGGGTATGGCCACAATCACATCACATGGGAGCACAGATAACACACCCTTACTGCACACAGTATTAATGAAACATTGTAACTGCACAGAAACCAAAGATCTCCAGCTTTTTCAGCCCCGCTGTACACATGGAAATAGACTCCTGCCTTCTATTTTCTCATTAAAACTATGGAAGAGAAATGTTTATATAGGAACCATAAACTCTATAGGATATAATACAGGAATGCAAATTTTCCTCTCCTCGCTTATTGCTGAGGAATTCAGATTTTTTTTCACATTCATGTTTTATTAACACATTTTATGAACTTTAACAGAAATATTTCCATGAAGCTATATATATCCAGTAGAAGAAAATTAAAGAATGATTCCTACAACATTTATATTGCAACAGTATTGAATTATGGAACCACTTCATGAAGACTTGAGAGGAACCAACCAAATATATCTTTAATCCAGTTTACAGAAAAAAATGGCAGGTCTTATTTTATAATTTTAAAACCATTACCAATCAATAAGAGGGCTTTTTAGAAATTACTTTCAGCTTAATTGCTCTTACATAGCTCCAATATTGCAAAATGCAGGAAAGAAACATTAATGATGTTACATAATGGATAAGCAATCATTTATCCAATCCACCCCAAAATTCAAACTCTCTTGCTCCCAGAATTAGGGAGCATTCTGCTATTTCAGTCAGGTACCTGGGAGCTGTTGTATACATGACAACAGCAGACCAAGAGCAGGAATTCCTGCCTCTACCATGCTGAGCAGAAAGAGCCATGCCAAAATGTGTCATTGATAGCCCTGAATTTCTTCAGTTTGATAAAAATGTTACCAGACACTTGGAAGTATCCTGACACGATTTCCATAACAAGAATTTCAACGTTACAGCTTTTGATTTCATGTTTGGTGGCTTCACAGATGTTAGTTAGGTGTTAGAGGTATGTTAGTTCTGTGCCAGTGCTCCAATAGTGAAACAAAGCCTCTCATGTCTGAAAGAACCCAACACAACAGTAATCTTTACAGCCTGAAGACAGATGCTGAAGAAGAGAACAAAGCATAACACAAAATCTTTGCAGCCTTCTATTGCTTCTCTTCTCTTGGCATTTGGTATTCAGTATAGGATTAACTGTCTTTGCTACTACCTCAGCCCACCCTTCCTCTCCACACTGCTGGTCAGAAGGACATACCTTCTCTCCAAAAAATGGTTTTAACACAGGATTTTATATTTCCCAGGTGCAACGTGAATTGCACCTATCATCTGTGCAGATCCTTTGGAAATTATCCCCTGCCTGAGACACAATGGAGTAACTGAAACAAACTTTTCCAAGTGTACCAATACAAGCATTGTCAGAGAGTTCAATGCAACAACCTTCAATACACGATTATATGAAAAAATAATTAGCAGGTAAAATTACCACATGCATTATCACTGGGACTAACAAGCACATTTAAACCAGTTAAGAACATAATTGTTCCATGAAGGAGAGAACATCTCCTCTGGAATCTAGTCACATTAATTATTGTTTCAGAAAGATTATTTGCATTTAATATGAAACCCAAAATTAGCTGTCTGCATGGGATTACCGTCCTCAATTCAACTATCTGAACAGTCTCATCAACTTTGAAAAAGCCAAGTTGGATAATTTTAAGTGTATGGTGAACGATAAGCCTTCCCCCCAAAAATTAAGCGTGAGAATGAAAATATTTTCAGTTAGAGAGGGTTTTTGGATTTAAGTTTTTAATATGAATGTAACTATAACATGCAGAAGCAGATACTGACCTATGTTCCTTTACACCCTATAGAAACCTCCTTATCTTTGCATATTGATTGACAGTGCTTCATGCTGCTTCTCCTGTCAAGTGGCTGTGATGCCCTTCCTGCCTTACAGGGACTTCGGAAGTTAAATTCATTACTATCTGGCATCTCTGGAGACAAAGCAGCACATCAAGGCCAACGTTTTAAAGGGGGAATCAGCCAGGAACTAATGATAACTTTCTGCTAGCAGTGAAAGCTGTGGCTTTTGTTGAAAGGCGAGAGACCCGAGCGGTGTGCGTGTCCCCAGGTGTGACACGGGCGCGGCCGCAGGGCGGGCGCCGCTGCCGAGCAGTACTCACCACAGCGACACGATCCCAGCTCCTGCTGGACGAGCTCCAGCTTGGTTTGGCACTGGAAGCATCGGCGTCTGCTCTTCTGTTTGGATCGACTGGTCTCCTCGGGCCTGTCGTTACTGTCATCCAGTAGCCGTGGCCGTTTCACAGGAGAAGCCTCGCTCTCCGACTGTGAATCTGTCGTGTTCACAACAAATATTTCAGGAAAAAGATTAGAATTTCCTGGCTGAGGCATGCCTTTAGGCAGACTGAAGGTATATTGCTTTCAGCTGGGGTCACCGCCAAGCAGTGTGAGACCTCCCGCTCTATTGTATATGCATGTTTTCTTACCAACCAAAATGAGCATCAAGTACAGGACAGATTATCTTTGTTCCCTATAAGAACCCCTCCTGCTGTCAATACTGAATATAAAATGAAGTGATTAGCTGCCTTCCAGCCTTGGCTGGGTCCTACAGAGATACACGTAGAGCATCCACCACCCTACACAACTGCAGGCTTCGTCCCTCATCTCATTTATTTTCTCCTGTGGGCCGCCTTTGGTGTCCCCACACAAACTGACTGAAGTGATGAAAAACAACTGAGCACAGGTTTGACCTATTTCCTCCCTGGGCAGGAGGGGATTTTTCAAGCACTGCATGTAAATTGTATCTCTTATAACTGAAGGCGGTACATGAAAGCACCATACCATGCTTCCCTCTCTTTCCACATGGATAACAATTTAAATGTAAATTAGTATACACCAACAATACAACCCCAAACAAAATAAGTGTGATCTGTACATACATCCTATAAATTCCAAATGCTCAGTATTAGTCAGAATACTATTTGCATTAATAACCTCATAAATTTTCACTTGTAAGAAAATGGTGAGTGGAAAGCCTTTAGAAGTTAAAGTTTACAACAGTCTTCAGGTAGCATACTGCCTTTTATTTCAATCTTTTTTTTTTTTTTTTACAACAGAGAGATTACTGACAAGGGTTCTAGAGTAGCAGATGGAATCCACATCACTGACTGAACTGTGAGATGCCCAAGCCTTGTTTTTGTGGCATGTCAGAGACATGACATTTCAGTGGAACTGTGGCTCTTCAATCCCAAGTCAGGTCAGGAAAGACATTTTCCCTTCTCAGATCTGTGCACAGCAGAATCAGTGCTGTATTTCTTTGTAATGAGAACTGCAAATAGATCTAATCCCAACTGTACTAAAAATTAAATTGTTTGTTGTAATGCTGCAAGGAGCTGCTGAAAGACATTACTGTAATCAGTCAGTATTCCACTGCATGATGGTGAACAAAGAAAAAAACCCCATTAGCTGAGTTAAATCCCTTTTGAACCAACATCAGTCCAACAAATAACAGACTAAATCCCTCTTTTTGGCAGGATGGTAACCTATTGAACACATCTGCACCATTATTCTAAGATTCCATTGCTTATGTCTGCTTTGTGCTGTCCTGGATTATGCAGGGACAGGTAACTGCCATGGATACAACACTGTCCATAACCTTGTTATGTAGCTATCTTACCTGAGCCACTGCTTCTCAACATCATGACTTTCCTTGAGTAAACACCTAAAGGAGTCAGACTTGGAATACTTGGTCACTTCACCCTTTGGGGATGCTCTGTTAACTTCTCCTGGCTCCCCACATGCAATACAGACTAATTCACATCTCTTACCTGTGTTTCAGCCCTTGTGTCACAGTGTTTTTCCAGCTGTTGCACCCCACTGTTACAGCCATCAGAAATATACACCTTGCCTCACTGGGGTCTACTTTATTTCTGTCACACCACTCTCAAGATATGTTGAAAATGTGCCTGGCTTTACAACAAGTATAAAGCCTCTGTATCTCACATTTCATAGAAGAGCGAATTGCTTTCTGCACTGCATACAGGTGATAAGTTTCTATTAAGCTACAATGATTTTATCTGATGTGTGCCTCCAGACAGCCACCTTTCTGATCAGTGTCACAGATTACAATTTACACCTTACAAAATACATATATTAGGCCTAGACTAACATTCAGTACATAATGTACTTCACCTCTGCATGCTTGCCTGTGCAGAAGCCTTTGGAAAGGAAAAGAAAGTAGTGCATAATGCATTAATACAGCTGTGGAACAACCAGTCCTGTCTTAAATCTCTGGAGAAAACAGTTCAAGGGAAAGATCTTCTGAACAGACTGCCTGACTCCCTGAACAGAGATCCTGACTCATACCCCAAGGCCAACAGGCCTGTCCCATGGACACTTGTTTTCAGAGTGCCTAGAACACCAGGCTAGCCTGGAGTGTGTAAGGACACCCCCTCCAACCAGCAGATTCTGTCCTGTGACCTGGCTGACTCAGCATTCAGTAAAACCTGCTCCAGCCCACCTTGCTGCCCCAGATGCAGATCTACATCATTTGCAGTTTATTCACTACTCAAAGAAACAGGTACACTGCCATTATGGAACAGCTGCCTCCCACACACCTTTGCTTTTGAAAGCTATTCTGGTAGTTCTCAGAAGCCAGTCTGCTATTCTGAATTACAATGATGGAAGCCATAGAGGTCTGCTGATCCTGAAGTCCAAATAAGGGATTCAGGGTGTGAGTCAACCAATGTCTAGTAAGTTAATGGAACCATATGCCTTAATGAGAGAAATAGCTACCTCAACTCAGGCTAGTAGTCCTACAAATGAAAATACTTAGTAACACACTTCCTGTTAATTGGTAATGACTAACTGTGTATTAACATGAGTTGGTGATTGTCATAGAAATTACACATATCTCATTTTTTTTACAGTGTGTATCTTTCTGCCATAAACTAAAACACTTAGCACTGAGGTAAACTCAGCATGGCTCTCAGGGACAGCACCATCTCTCTGACCACTGATTGCCCAGGGCCTTGAACACAGGAGTCCAAACTAATACTCATCACAAACCAAACCCACAGCACACACACATCCATCTTCCCATGCAACCTCAACGAGCAAGGAGAAAGCACAGAGCAGAGATTAGGCCTTCTAGAGTCAGTCCTGTGTGCATTTCTTCCAGATCACATTACTTTTCATGATACTGATACATGCAATACAGGACACAAAATACATCTTCCAGCACCTGGAATCTTGCAACCTTAAAGTCCAAAGATCTGACAGCAAAATCAAATTGTCATACATAGCTTTACTACCTGGAGTGCAACTGAAAAAAAAACAAACAACCCTTGTAATACAGGCTGAAGTGCTGCAACTAGAATGAAGAGTAAATTCCCAGCATGAACCTTTAAACAACCAAAAAAGGTTAAGAGAAGAGGATTCTTTCAGCCAGTGACTGACAGTGGCTTTTCTCAGAAGGTTGGTTCATTCAACAACAGTTACTTCTTCCTTTGCTTCTAAAAAAACATTTTCCATGCTCAACTTTTATTTTAGTATTACACCTAAACCAATAAATATCCAGTCTGAGAGAAAAACAAAAATGTCCTTCTTTTACCCACAGATGTCAAAAATCATAAAGCTTCTCTGTAAAAATGAACAATAAAGATGAGAAATACCCAAAATTTCAGCAGAGTAACTGCCACTGACACACTCCCACTGCAACTTTAATTCTGAGTTAAGAAACAAGGATTCTTCTAACTGATATCTGATGGTGGAGACCTTCTAACTGTGTATCAATTTTGAAATGAGAGAACAAAGAAGTTCAGTTAGGCAAGGCTGAAACTAGAGGTTTGTCTGGAATCAACAAGCAGAGCAGTGTTCTTACAACTGTTATGTCACGGACAGAGACTCACATTTGTTTCTCACTGTCACTGTTCTCATCTTCATTACTCATGTTCTCCCCTCAAAATTTTTCAAAACAAATGGTGCCTGAGCTGAATTCCACTCCCTTAGTCTCCAGCCTTGGAGGAGTTTGCAGGCTGCAGGCAGATGGCTTCAGTTACAATCATGATGGCTCCTCCATGGCATCTGGGGGGAGGGTGGGATGCTCTGGGCCAACAGAGATGTGGGCTAACAAAACTTAACAGGGAAGGAGGAAGGGCAGAAGAGATGGGAAAATAATAAGAAAAAGAGGATCTTTGCTGCTGCTTTCTTCAAGAAGATGAATCTGTTTAATCTCTGGTTTCATGACAGCTTTTGAGGCACTCAGTCAGGTTTTTTTTCTTATCATAAAGAACCCATCACACAGACTGGCATTTATGATCTCAGCTGTCTGTGCAAACACCAGAACAAGCAGTCTTTAATGAAGCCTCAAACATTACTGCCATCTCCCCTGAAACTATTTTAGAAGCAGCTTAAGCTGTTAAAACCTCTGTCCATGAAGAAACTTCCATAGTCACAGACAATAACTATGTAACATGGATTAACTAAAATTTGAGCAATAGCTTGTTGCCAATTTCTAGCTGTTGTTTGTTTTTTTTTTTTTTAATTCATTATTCTGTTCTTAGATGAGGGATTACTTAACTGCCTGGCATGTTGATTATGCATTAAAAATTTCATCTAGAGAAAACTGCCTCTATACAAATCTTCCCTATCACATTTACCAGAATCATCATTTAAAATAATCTCTCTAGTTCAAATGAATCTAAAATTAACATAGTTGTTCCAAAATCCTGTTGCTTGTTGACTGTTAATGAACAAACAGAAATTCAAGATGTAACACCTCATAAGCCAAGTCTGACAACTGTGACCGCCTCAGTCCCTCCCTGCTGCTTTACAATGCTGTGGAAAATGTTATCCTGAAACTCTGATATTTCATTGAAATAAATATCCTGTCCTGTCTTCTCACACAATCATGCCTACAACTCAAGGCTGTGCACCTCTTTGGAAGCACTCACACTCATAAGAAATATATTTCTTTTGTGAATTTACTTCAGTGTTCTTTTAAAACCTAGTACAACTACAGACAGATGTCTCAAAAATATCCTACATAAGCCCTTTGGTAATATTTAACCACACAATCTCTTTTCTAGTATCACTGCAGAGCCCTCAGCATCATTATTTCACAGATTTATTTTTTTTCCTCTCCATAGAGTTTAAAAGCAACTGCACTAAAACTCAATGTCCCTAAACAATGTGGAATGGAGAGACCACATGGGAACAGTCTCTACAGAACTCACATCCCATCAGTTGCTTCCTCGCCTCAGGAGGCTCTCCATGAAATCACACTGCAGACTATAAATAACACCCAGAAGTTGCATTACATAATTTACTATTTCTCATCCATCACCACAACCATGCAATAGTAGTTGTTTCCAGCTCTAATGAGTAAAAACAACCTATAAAAAACCCCCACAACTTTCAGCCTAGCTGTTTGAGACATGTAAGTGCAAGGATCGCTGCAAGATGTTCTAAATGTGAAACATTACTGATGTGCTTCAAACTCATGACCAAAAAGTCTCTTTCCTCCTTTGCAATAGAGCTAAGAAAAAGGATTCCATTACTCACTTGAAGTGTTGGATTAATTTTTAAAAAAACCCAACAAACAAACCCTCAAAAAAACAAAAATGGAAAACCAAAAAAGCATGTATATGGCTTTGTGTGTTCAACAACAGCATGGCTTAATTTCTCCAGAAGGAGAGCTGGCACACATGGCATGTGTTGCTCAAAAAGAAGATATACATGTATGTATGTATGTGACTGAATGAGTATTAATTATTATGATTTCAGGAAAACAGACAAGTGTGGAGGCATAACCATACATACAGTTTGGATGACATTCCACTTGCACATAAGAAAATGCTTTCTTACTGTAGGGGAGACCTAACACTGGCACAAGTTGCTCAGGTGGGTTTCTGGAAGCTCCATCCTTGAAGGTACTCAAAACCTGCCTGGACACAGGCCCCAGTCAGCTCTAGGTGACCCTGCTCTGAGTAGGGAGGTTGGATCCATCTCCTGAGCTCTCTCTCCCACCCTCAGCCTTTCTAAGATTCATGGATAGGAAAATAAAAGTTAAAATTATATAATTCCTTTCCCCATCCACATTTTTGTTCTCCTCTAAACCTCTATATATTGTCAATATTATCACCTGGAAAAAGGAAGTGTACTATACTGCAGTGTAACTTAATGAAGGTGTTAATTACCATCTGTAATGAAACAGAAGAGAGAATCTAATGCATGTTGAAAATGTATGACAAATAGTGAACTGCATAGGCTGAATTGGAAAAAGTGTGAAAATGACTATTATCCCTTCTTGTCAATAAAATTCATAATTGTTAAATTACATGAAAAGCTAATTAGTTTTCATCTCGTATTTAGATTCCTATACTACATCTGTTTTATATTTAAGCGTTTGCATTACTTCCCCCATACTCTCTGATGTCAGCATGTCCTTAGTTAATAGAAATGGTAATTTATTTCTCAAACATTTTTACTTATATATACCAGATTGCTTCAAACAAGCACATTATTTAAATCTATTCAGGCACCTGTACCGTACAGTTCCTTTGATGGATTAACTTCGGGCATTTCAATTAGTTAGAACTTTTCCTAAGGCAGTGGCCACCTCTACTGCTGCTGGCTGACAGCAGGATTTTGTTTGTTTAGAAAACCAGGTGAGTGGGGTTCCTTTCCTGAATTACACCCATGGGAGAAGTCTGCAAACCTCCAGAGCCACAACAGATGAGCTTGTGAAGAGAGAACAGGTTGGACAGTCCTGGCCTGCTGTTCATCTCATGCTCCAAGGGTAAACACCTGAAGAATGTGTTTCAAAACAGCTGCTGACAGTAACATCAGACACACACTGGGACTACTGCTGTGCACAGGCAGGAGGTTAAATTCCCATTGTCTCGATTACTGGGGGCAACTGATGGAGGGTAGAAGCTTAATGTTATTCTAAGGATGCTCAGGGAAGCTGGTAGAGGTTGGTGGGGGGGAGGGTTTGTAAGGCTCACAAGCAGCACCTCATCTTCATATATTCAGACTATTATAAAGAATGAACTTTGAAAAGGCCAGCAGAGAAAAAGGGCCACAACACTAAACTCAAAAGAAATTACAAAGAAAATATTTTATGGTGTCAATTTGAACTACTTTTCTTGCTATTAAATTATGTACTTTAATAGTACAGGGTTAGGGCTGGGAGAGGGACAAAGGCCAATTCTGGTGACACTTGAAGCTGGAGAACAAATGACATCCTAAACAGCCTGAAGAATCAGAACAGGATTATTAAGTGAAGGGATAATGCACATGTACAAACAGCTAAATGGAAGAACAAGACACAGGTAGGAAGAAAAAAAGTCATAACAGTAATACACATGATGAAGAACCTATGAAGACAAATCATGAACACCCTGGCCATTCCACAGCACCTGAAGACTGCTTAATAGTACTCAAATATGCATATTTACATATCTGAATATGTATGTAAAAATACACACAAATAAGCTCACACTGGTTCTGATGAAATAGGAAATTTAAAAGCATTCAGCAATACCATAGTTTTGGTTTTGCTGACTTTAATGAGAACCTTCTTATGCTTTGTGAAATTCTCTAAAATATGATTAGCAAGAATAGATAATGCTATAAATATTTCATATTTGCTAGTCAGCTCCAGCGTGCATAAATAAGTAGCGCTGCTCTGCTTCCAAATCCTAGTGGTATACTCCAGCTATGTCCTCATCAATCAGATGGTATACAGTATTAAGGAAGGTAATTCTTCAAACTAATAGCCTAAAACTAGTTCTATATAGAAAATATTTGCTCTGTTATTTTTCACTCATACACAGAGTTTTCCTTAGTAGACCCTTCCCCCACTGGTATAATGAGGGTTTTCCAAGGCTAAGAGAGATATTCAGAAGAGGAATTGTAAAGAATTCTTGCCTTCTAGCAATGGAAAAAATACTTACCAATATTTATCTTTCAAAAAACTGATTTGTCTTTTAACTGCAGAATTTCAGTGATGTCATTAGTAACAGAAATCCTGCCATGAGAGACTATAGTTCCAAGGACAGTACCTGATTAATGTCAAGGGAAAAAAAACCTAAGAGCTCTTGTATTTTGATAAAAATTTTCCTGAATGCATTGTGAGAAGGTTCTGAAATGCACAGCTAATCCATCTTCAAACTATGCTTAGTTTTCATTCCTTTACTTTAAACAAAGCTTCACGATCAGTTTATATTTTGACTTACTCTTTCTAGCAATTCTTTTGGTGGGGGGAAACAACCAGCCCTGGCATAGGACACAATTCCTGACTGGTGTCTACAGTCCACCAGAAGTCAGGCTGGTTTACCAGGCAGTTCTTACTGTTTGGAAAGGAGATATTTGGGAAGCTTCTACACGAACCTGAACCAAAGACCAGGGAGAGGAAGAACAGATCAGTGAAACTTGGAGGATGCAAAAGTACATGCACTGTCTTGTATCCTCTTTTGCTCCAAGATGTTGCTCTCACTAGTCATTAGTTATTCCTCAAAGTTCATGGTATACAAAAATAATTTGGAACAGAAACAGGAAAAAGACATCACTTGTAAGTTCATGGAACTGTCATGCACATAATGTCCTCACTTTCTAGGAAGATACACTTTCCCTGTGAATGTTCAACAGACTAAAGAATACTTCCAAAAGGGTTTTAAATTACCTTCATATATTTTTTAAGTCCTTATGAAAACTATCATCTAAATGAAAACACTGAAAACTTGTTCTTAGAAGTCTGATGCTCACTGAAATAATTAGTCAGAATAGAGAACACTTCTCCAGGAGTCAGTGAAACCTTTGGGGCACTCACATCAAAAAGTACAGCAGGAATCTGATCATGGATTTGCTCCCTGCAAGTTACATGTCTTTTAAAATAGTAAAAAAAAATAAAAAAAATGAATGAACAAGTAAATGTAAGTGGCTATTTGTTTCAAATATATTTCAGGCCAGTTATTTAATGACTAATTTCATTTTAAAAATCTCCAGTGCAGTAAAGTAACAATTTTAAAATTATAAACTAGAAGTTTATAATTAGAAATTTAAAATCATGTGTCTCCTTTGCTAAAGCATAGCTGTAAGGAAGCTGTCTGATCTGAACAGATCAGATCAGGGTGCTGACTGCTGAGGTAAAATCAATTCAATTCTTCAGCCTGACAGGAGCCAGGTCTTTAAAGTTAATGATCTCAACTATTCTTTGTGACATTCTCCACACTGTCAAAATTAAAACAAACTCTAGGCTTACCAAATCCTCTTCCAGTAGAGTGTAGGTGAGAATGCAAGCCATACAACCCTGATTTCTTTACCCTTGAAATTAATGGAGATGTGCTTTGTTTAAAGTTAGGAGATGCAATTTTTCCAGCAGTCTCTAAAACAAGGAGTTGAGCTGTTGGGAGAACAATGTTAAATCAGGGTAGATGTATATTCCTTCATGATATATATCTACTGTCAGAGATCACTTAATTGACCACAGAGATCTTGAGAGTTCTGAAAACTAAACATGGCCTGAAACCACTAAAAATAATCAAGGTAAAGCTGTTTCATTTTAACCAAAATACACATAAAGGCCAAAATATTTGCTCTTCGGTTTCAACAAACTGAAGACAAATCCTTCATCGTAATTCCCTAAGACTTTGGTAAAAAGAGGTAGTAATATCTGAATTTTAAAAGACAATTTATTGTCTTTTAACTGCATAGTTTTGTACCTGGCAACAATTTCACCAACCAGACTGAAAAACATCAGCCTATAAAGAAAATGTGAGAAAATGTTAAGGGCAGCAGCACACACTTTTTCAGGACAGGAGAGTCTCATTTATGAAAGCACAGGTCCTTTATCCTGCTCATGGCCCAAGAGAATGTTGCTGCATGGACTGCTTTCCCAGCTCTTTGCTTTGCACTGACCATCCCAGCTGTCCCACCTTTCCTCTCCTGGCTCTTCTCCACAATGCTTGAGGCACTAAATGCTTGCCCGTACTTCCAGACCTCAGGTCTCATTAAGTGCTATGAGTGCTACTGAGGTTAGCCTAAGTATCTCTAAATGCTCACATTGTATTTGTTTTCCATTAGTATCACTGAAAAAATTAGGTTGGCAGGGATTTCTGGAGGTCATGCAGTTCAGCCTCCTGCTTGATGCAGAGTAAAACATCAAAGAAACCAGATGAGGTTGCTCAGGGTCTGAATCCATTTTCAAAAATTTTCAAAGACTATGACTTCATAGCCTCTGAGGGTACCTATTCCAGTGCCAACTAGAGAGGAAAAATCCCTGCCCTTAATCAGCCAGCTATACTGTTCCTAACACAGTTAATCCAGACAGTGTTTGTTCCTACCATCTGGTACCTTTCGTTTGACGTTCAAAATCATTTTCTTACTGGCTGACAATTCAATGTGAACTCCTCTCAAGAGATCATCCTGTCCTATTGACCCAAGTGCATTTTCTTCCAAGTTGTTCTTTTTTTATGGGATTCAGAATATGGAAATGAAAACAGATGAAAAATTTGAAACAAAAGGAGCAAAAAGAGATAAAGATAAGTGAAAGCTGAGGAATGGACTTATACAAACCCAGAAAGTCTTAAAGGAGTTATTTGGTGAAGAATGAAAAAGTTTCAAGGGCTTATCTGAACTCCACGAAGGATAAAAGAAGACAAATTTGGATGATTTGAGAGGATAAATAAAGATAGTGGGAATAACAGTTTGAAGTACTTGGATGACATTTTCTGCTAGGATGCTGAACTTGAACTGCCCTCAGAGAGCTGAGAGCACTGTGAGGTACACAGAGGTGTGTGTGTCAGCACCTGCTGGGAGCTCACACAGGCCAGGAGGCCCTTATTCCCCACCCACAGAGAGATTTTGATTATTGCTTTTTACTGCTTTTTTACTGGGTTGGGGTTTTTTCCTCCCCACAAGGGAAAAAATGGTTATGAACCTCTGAATAACCCAAATCTACCTGAATTATTGCACATTTTTGCCACTCACACCAGCATACACCAAATTCCACTTTCTGCACGAGGTAGTGTCCTGGTTTCCACTGGAATTTTCTCCCTAGTACAGTGCTGTGCTTTGGATTTGGGATGAAAATAATATTGATAATGATATAATAATACTGATAATATTGATAAACACACTGATGTTTTAGATGTTGCTAAGCAGTGTTTACACAGAATAAAGGGCTTTTCAGCTTCTCACCCCACCAGTGAGAGGGGCTGGAGGGCACAATAAGCTGGGAGGGGACACAGCCAGGACAGCTGACCCCACTGGGTGTTCCATACCTTATGGTGTCATGATCAGCATATAAACTGAGGGGAAAGCTGGCCAGGGGCTGCTGCTCAGGAACTGGTTGGCAAAAGTTGGTTATTTCTCTCTCCTTTCTGCCGTTTTCCTTTTCTTACAATTTATTATTATTTTAAATATTAAACTGTTCTTATACCCAAGAGTTTTCTTTCTTGGAGAACATGTAAGACTGCCTTACATGCTCTTAAGAGAATTGATCTGAGTTAGTGCTGTTTTGGGGAATAAAATGTTATAAAATGGGAAACATTAATAAGCATGTAAGTTATCTGTTCATCTATTTATCCTATTCCACAACAGTAATTTTATTTCTTAAGGCCAAGAGCTCTTTCAAGACTGACTTCAACAGACTAGTAAGAAAAAGGAGTTAATCCTAAATAAAAATGATTGGCATATCTCTTAAGTATTTTTAATTGAACTATACAGCATGTGAAAGAGGGCTTTCACAGCCAAGATACATCTTTCATCACTTTGGCCATCTCAACTATCCAGCTTCCTCACTTGATGATCAATGCAAAGAAAAAGTACACCTAGGAGCCACTAAGTGTGAAAGTTAATTTCAAAGTAATACTGTAAAAAGTTTCCATTCATCTTAGTTTAGTGTACTTTAACACAATCAGCTAAAAGTATTCCTGTCTTAATACCATAAGATGATAGAAAAATATTTATTTTATCCTGCCTGTACTGAACAGACAGGGACAGGAGTCAGTGTTTTCATATGCTGTCATGCTGCTGCACGCCTTTTCACTTCTGAATGCTGTGTTTTTTCCACTACTTGGAAGAAAATTCTCTTCAAAAGTAAACAGCATGAGTGATTAATGTACGAACTATGAAGATGCTTGCAAAACTTCTCCTTAGATCAAAGCAAATATGGACTAAAATTCAAGGCACTTTTTTTCACTGCAGTTTAGTTAAGCGATGATTTAGATGTCTAGCACAGAATGTGTGCTAGACTGTGACAGATAAAAATCAAGGAAGACTTTTTTACAAAAAATATTACCAATTATTGTGTGCTAACAAGCTCTTATAAACCTTCCCAGGAACAGCTAAGTTTTTAAACTCAGAGGCAAGGATCAGCACAGCTGTAACTGACTTTTAACAAACTTTTTGATGTATCGACCCCAAACACATCACTTTGGGTTCTCCAACTAACTCAATTAGTCTAAAGTCATGGGATGCCCTCAGTGTAAAATAAAGTTCAGGTGAACTGTATCCACTACTTCTAATGAACAAGGGTGGCTTTGTAAAGCTGAGAAAGATAACAGTGGAAACAAATCATACAATTAGAGCAAGTCCTTAATTTTGTTTACTGCTATGACTATGATCCTTACCACTAGGAGAATTTTAATCTACAATAATCGTAACACTTTTGAGAAGGCTCTTAGACAACCAGGAGGAGAAGAAACCAATCTGTCCATCCAGATAGATGTGGGAGCACGGAACAGATAATCCAGCATGTCACAGAAATAGGCAATAAGCTGAGGCAGTAAAAAGCCATCAACATACATCATCTGATGATGGTAGGGCGTCATCTCCCAGCCTGTGTCAGCTCCTGCTGCATCAGTGCCAGTCCCAGGCACTCCATCCTGTTTGTAATTGCTGATGAGCAGCAATCAGGCCTCCCTGCCTCAGCTCCCGTCCGTTCTGCTCCAGCACCCACCTATGAGGTTGTAACTTTTATTTACAGCCTTGCTTGATGTGCTGCTCTATTAGTACAGCTGGAAACTGAGCAGAGGGAGGGGGAAGAGCGTCCCTAATGGGCACTATTATTGCTAGGGCTGGGTGATTTACTGTGCTGCTCAAAGGCTGTTCTATCATCGCTTTCCTGGCGGTGAGAGAGCTCCAAGAAGGCTGGACTTACAGCACTGTGCCCTCCAGAAGTCAAACACTAAAGAACACCTTAATAGTCCCTTGAAACACCAATGAAAAACAGACCTCAAAGTTGGTTTAGTGCTATAAAGCCCTCTTCAGTAATCTTTTGTGTGTTTTTTTGCTCAGGAGCTTAACACTTTAGAGCAATGAAAGAAGAAAATCTAATTAGTGTTGTATGAGGTCCTTTTGTCCTTACTCAACACATAAGGATTGATTAAAAAAAATGATCATATCAATGTAATGATTTCACGGTTTTGGCTCAGGCTCAGAATCTGTGTACTTCTATTTCCACAACTTGACCTTCCTGTAACTCCTCAAAGGTTGTCCTCTCAATTGTGGAGGTTCAACCTCAAAGCACTTGGATTCCTGGCACTGTTACAAGCAAGCACATATCTTAGTACAAGAACATCAATAAACTCAAAACTTCAAAAAGGACTTCAGCCCTATTTAACCACTTTACTATAGCAGTGAAATAATTATTTCCATCTTCTAGACTCAAATTTTAAACTAGAAAACATACAGAAAAAAGAGACAGATTCTCATCATGTACAATATAAACAACACTACACCATTCTACCACAGACGTTCTCATAAAATGTGAGCTATCTACTCATATAACTATACAAAATATTACAGATGCACATTTCTCATGAACTACTACTGAGAAATAAAGTACTTAAACCTCACCAACTTTATGGATATAATGTATGAATTGATTGTATCATTACCACACTTTATCTGCCTGTTTCTAGCACCTTCTCTACTGCACAATTAAAAATTAACTGAGCACACTCACATAGCTCCATCAATTTTTTTCCAAGTTTCTTTAAGCTGCATGAAAATGTTATAAAATCTGGCTGTTCAGAGTTGTGTAGTAAATCATCACTGAAGCTGTACAGCAAGAAAACAAGACTTATATGCTACTTGGTACTGCACTTTCCCAACGTGGGCACCTGATACAAATGGGATGTGGATGCCCTGCAGACCAGAGTAAGTCTCCCAGTGCCTGCCATCAATCATTACATTACCCAACCATTAAGAAAAAAATCAAAATACATAAGAAGCTATACACCAGGCCACACAGCCTCATCTTTCTTCCTACAAAATCCTCAGACTGCCAATGCTCAGAAGCCTTTGAGGCATCATCCAAACTAATGATTGCAAGGCTTTATTCATTCTTTTCATTATAATCCTTGTCCTGTGGGTACACTGGAATAGAAGTACTTTTACCACAGTGATTCTGGTGAACAGGACAAACAACCCCACTCTTTGGTGTCATAACACTGTTTTTTATCAGAACAGCTCCTACAGCATGCAGGTTGACAAGTGCACTAGGTAAAACCTCTTTTTTCTCTACGAGAACTTTTCCTGTACCTTGGCAGATTTATTGTTTTGATCTTTCTTCAATTGTTACACTCACGCTGATAAAATATGAAAGGTTTGTCTCCTTCCTTAATATTCTGATGGAAACTTACATATAAGAGAAGTCAAATTTCTAATTTTCTGTTTCAAATGCTGATTTAGGGAACTTTGGGGAAAAACCATGCTTGAAGGGTGAACAGAATTACACAGATAAAATCCAACACAACATTTTTTCTTCAAAGCTCTTCCAAGCAGAAGAAAAATAGAATACTTACAGAAAATAGGCTTATAAACAATGTGTAGTGTTGACAAATGCTGCTTGCATTATTTAAGCAGCTTCCTAGGAAGCTGAAGTGATTCTAGTCTGAAAGAACACGCTGGTTTGGGCTAGGATAGAGTTAATTTTCTTCACAGTAGATAAGGGGGCTATGTTTTGGCCTTGTGGTTAAATCCTGGGAAATGTTCACCTACATGGTAGGCTGTTCATGCCTGAAGATGTCACAGCACTTCTGGGTAATATTTTGTAGACAACGTTTTCTTGTCAATTCCCATGACAACATGGTGATTTATTTTAAAAATGAAAGTTTGCTGAAAATTCAAGATCTGGAGAAGAAAATTAACTCCTTGTACCAGGTTTATTCATGTAAAGGATTATAAAGATAATATGTAGATTACTGAGCAAATAATGTAAAAACCTCAAGTGAAATTGAGGTAATACAAAATCAGTAGACTTAGCTGACTGAAGATTAAAGCTGTGGTATCAAATTAAGGTCATCTCCTCATTTTCTTACAAAACACACTACATGAAAAACATACAAGGACGAACAGATCAAATAAGGGTACAAACTGAAAATAAGAGAACTACTGAGCAAAGTTAGCCAGGACATTTTTCAGTGTCTCATGGTTTCATCTGCTTCACTCCAAGGAGTTTTTACTGGTGCCATTTGACACTCCAAATAATGAACTTACCTTTATTTTCGCTAAGCACACACACAAAAACTTTCCAACAGTACTCTCAGTTCACTGTATCTGTAGCACCACAGCAAGCTTTTAAATTACTCTGCTGTGAAAAGCAGCTCAACATTACAACAGCTAACATATAAAGAAAATACAATTTAGTGATACCATGAGCAAAGCAGATTAGTTTGCAAGGGATATAGTGGCAAACATTCCATCTTGTTCACATACACCTCCATGGCTACACAGAAAAGAAAATCCAGTCCTCCTGTTTTGCAGAACTATCTTCCAGTTCCAAATTCAGTTCTTTGGCAAACAACACTCACTATCACAGACTATCATGTGTTACTTGAGAAGGCTGCACCTGCACCAAGAGCAAGGTAATGCAGCTTCTCTGTAACCTTCCTTCGGTGTAGAACAAGCCAACTTGTATCACCAAACACCTGCTGCAAGCTAACAACACTCACCCATGGAATAACTACAGTTCAGCTCAACAAAGAGCAACTTGAAACACTTTTTGAAAGAATGACTTTAGAAGAGATTTCCCTTGAACTCCTTAAAGAGCAAGGGTCCTTACTCAAACCGGAATACCCTTCCTTTCTGCACATAAATGCAAATACAGGCAAAAATTATTTTGGAAATACAGACTTCAAGAACATTACCACTACCTACACACTCACCACTCCCCAGGATATTAAGGCTTCCAACAGTGGTCCTGGTGGAAAGGATGGTGTGTGTTCTCCTTAATCCACACAAAACCAAAGCCTGGAGAAGTCCTGAGCCAATGCAGGTAACTTGGCTGCCTGACTGACTGAGTGCACACATGGTTCATCAGGACAGATCTGATGCAGAAGCAGTGACTTCAGCCTGGCAATGACCTAACATGGCACTACTAATACCAGCCCTGTGAGACATTATCCATCTACATCCTGCAGATAGAAATAAAGGCATCAAAAGGACCCAAACCAGGTAAAATTTACTCTCAATGCAAAGATCAGCTGTCTAATACTGCACCTTCATTCAGGCAAAGTCAATGTACCTAAAACAGTTTTCTACTTAATACTTTGCATTTCAAGGGCAGGATTTCCAGAACATTGTCACAATCACTAGATTTAAACTGATTACTCTTCTGTATCTTGCTTTTACAAAGATTAACTGAAAACAGAGTGTATTTATAGAATTATGTTTATCAGGATTCTCAGATGAACTATTTGCCATACTAATCCTTTTAGATGTACGTTTCTGTCAGCAAGAAAACAATATTTATTCTCATTTGGCATTTGCTATGGTTATTACTATTAAACTATAACTGCTAAATTTAATGCAAAACCTAATTCCTTGATCCCACCAAGCACATACCTGAGTCACAAGATCTTTTGGTTGGTGTGGTTAACGAGGCATGAGCTGTACCTGTGCATGGCCCACCTGGAAACAGAGAAGATGGTATATCTCAAAACACCACCTATATTTAACATTTACAACCACATCAAGATTATACTTAGGAACATAAAACACGGAGAAGCACTTGTCTTTGGAGAGCACATATGGAAATAGTTCTACTCTCAGTACTTCTTTCCCAGATGAATCCAAATGTCTTGTGGTAAAAAAAAAAAAAAAAAGTTGGGACAAAGTTACACTTTTTAAATAGGCTTTATAAATATTTCAAGAGGCATTTTTAGGAAAATATACACGTAATTGCAACGCTAGAAATGTATTTAAGTGACCCACAAGTGACACAAGGGACGAAGTCATCACTTCTCTGATATCAAACCTTGTTACTCCAGCGAGATAACGACTTTACCTCTTTATTTGTTCTCATTATGGGTTCTAAGTGTGGCACAAGCATATGCTAACAAGTTCTTTCCATGTTTAAGGTTTTTTGGCTCTGGACTCTTGCCCACTCATCTGGCATCTGCTTGGTAGCAAATTGCTTTCTGCCTTTTTTCTTAACATGCATCATCGTTGAGGAGGTCTCCAGAGATCTTGTTAAAATAGCAACCAATTGAGTGTACACAGTGACTTGCAGTAAAAATAAATAAATAAAAATAAACTCCATGCAGGAAGCCAAGACAAATTGACAGTAGCATTACCAATGGTAATAACACATCATAGCTTTGAAAATTGGATATTATAAATGGGAAGATGCTAGAGAGCCTGAAATTGAGTTTGATCTACTAGAGTTTGGCTATCAAAATACCAATAATCAAGTTTGCACTAAACTGCTGGTGATACAGCAATACTTGCTGACAATGTAACAGAGCTTAGTATAACAGGATAACCTTTAACATTAGGTCTTCATGGACTGAAAAATACTAAAACTACTTCCTCTTCCCCCCCCCCCCGCCAGTCTTTGCATATCTGGAAAGCAGCACTATGACTGTGGCAATGTTTTTACCTTTTCAAGTATTTTCAAGAGGGCCTATTAGTAAACTATTTTTGCTTCTCTCTGGGATGTTCCTCCCTTGAAGCTTTCCTTCATTTTTCTTTTTCATTAAGTTTCAGGTCTCAGGTCTACCCTAAAATACTCATAGCATTGTAAGACTTAAAAAAAGAAAATTCTGCAGTTGAGGGGGAAATATATGAGGAACTTACTTCAGTGCATTTGATTTCAATGAAGTCCACTTGGGAACAGAGTTTTACACTCTCAGTTTTCCACAGAAGGACCAATAAACTTGTTGAGTGTTTTGTTCTCCCAAGGAGTCCCTCCAGTAACACACACCAATTCATATCTGTGCAGTGGGGAATCTTTTAATGGCTGGCTACAATGGCCAAGAAGCCAGTTCCTGGCCTGCAGGCCAACACTAAGGGCACTCATCAGTTCCTGGCCTGAGGTTAAGCAAAGCATCAGGACATGGGAAACTACTGAGCCTGACATAAGAAATTGCTATTTGTCATAGGCAACAAACAGCACAAGCAGCTGGCAGATGTTACAGACAGCATTGCAAGGCACTGCTGGATTCTCCAGGCTGGTGAGGAGGGAGCTGGTGAGAACAGGCTGAACTGCACAGGTAAGGGGAGGGGAGCGGTGGGGACCTCTCCACAGGGTCAAGTGTGCATATGAGAAGAGACAAGCTTGCTTTGGCATGAGGAGGACTGGGAGTCCCAGGGTGGGTCCTTTCCTAGCCAAAAATACAGCACGATGGATGATGGATGGATGGATGGATGGATGGATGGATGGATGGATGGATGGATGATGGATGGATGGATGGATGGATGGAGCATTCTGGTATTACCAAAGTGATGCTGGCTTCAAGCCTGACAGCACTAGCAAGCAACAACCTCTTCTCAAAAACCCAAAATGGTCAAGTAAGCAGAAATTGTTTTTTACAACATAGTATCTTCAATTTTTTAATATTCTGGCCTAGAAAAAGTAATCCTAAGAGTACTACTCTTGCAAAAGGCTCAAAAAATGCTTAGTGTAGAGTTTGGTGGATTTGGGAAAAAAATCAATACTGAAACAGAATCCTTACCAAGTTTTCTAGTGAAACCCTCTGCATATTAAAGAACCTACAGAGCAGGTCTGTTAAGTCAGTCTCTACTTTCAGACACCAAGTATTTGGTTTCAATATAGAACGTGTGTAAGTAATAAATTCAACAGGGTACGGAATTTCAATGAACTGACTTCAGACACAGCTGCCTCTTAAAATGCAGCAGCTCTTCTGTAAATAATTTCAGTTACATTCTCCCAGTTTTCACTGAATAGACAGTGAGAGGCATCATCACTGTGGACTAACAAATAAGACTAATCCATTCAATTATTGTAAAGTAAATATTTACAGTAGCTGATACTTTCAGCACCCAGCCAAATGTAAGAACTTTATTTCTCACTCTCTAAAGTACAATAAGTTGGCATGCATTCTGCACTTCCCTTTGTCAGAGTTTTCCAGTTATTTTTTCTTCCCTCATTAGGTATGGCTTTCATACAGCTTTGATTTGTATAGCACAGCACCAGAGTTTTAATAAAGAGTATCTTGGGATTTGCATGCATGTACACTAGTGCCTAATAACCAGTGAAGGCAGCACGTACTTTGCAGCATTTCCTTCTGCTACTCCTTTTGTTCCACCATTAAAAATGTCATGCATAATGCAGTGCTGTGGGCTTGACTGTGCAGTTCTATGTGGAAGTCACTACGTGGACTCTTTTGGTATACATAACTGCTAATTCAGGCATATTTGTATTGTTTGAAACAGGACAGTGTATTTCTCAGAGCTTTGATTCAAATGCTGTGTGTGTGAGAAAGAAAAGGGAAGTCATAACAATAGAACACCAGTCCATCTTGGCTATTCACAAAGGTAGGCTTATAACTTCACACGATTCAGGATATATCTGCATCTTCATTGCCAAAAAAAGTAGATTTTTTAAGATTATTTAACTGTGCTACATAAAACACTTCAGTGCACAGTGAAAGGCCACACATGTCTAGCTTCTAACAAAAGGCTGTAAAGCTCTTCTTGCTCAGCACAAACAAGACATTAAAATGGAAGAACAGGAATATCTTTCTACTCTGTATCTAATTAACAGATAACACAACAGCTTCTGCTCCTATTTTTTCCAGTGTATGGTTTCTGACATTTGCAACTTCTCTTTCAAAGAAAAGCAGCCACTGCCCAGGGATAATGTAATCCCAAGAGAAGATGATTATAAATGTAAAAATACTAAAAGCTACTGAAGAAATTAGAAAAATTGTGAGAATTTTGAGAACCTTCAAGTTTGCAAATTCAAACAAAGAATTAATAAAGGACAAGACAAGATAACTTGAATGTTATCAAATATTAATACAACAGGTCTTGTTAATGTAGTTGCTATGTTTTTGGCTTCTGATAGCCACAGCCTTCCATAACTTACTGTTAGCTGTATTCAAAATACATCGATTGGAAAAACAGATTCAAACCAAATTTCTCTGATTATCCAAAGCAGTAATTTTTTATTTATATATTGTTTCTATTTCTATGAATTAATGTTGCTATTATTTACTACTGTAGACTATTCTAAATTCTGTATGTTTAAACTGTCCTTCAGAATGCCCTTCTGCACTGCCCACCTCCCTTCCTGAACTATGTTAACTGCTGCCAAGCAGAATTTGTCCGGAGGACATCCCTGAGTCAGGGCAACTTGTTGTTTCCCCTTCCTAAAGTCTGTAAAGTGAAGTGACTCCACTCAGTCAGAGTCTCCTATGCAGGAAAAAAAGTTAAATACTAGAATGTTTAATCCCCTCTTCTTGCTGTTCCAAGAAACACAAAGTTTGAGCCCAGAGTACACACATCAGGCGGATTTGAACATTCTGATTTGTATTCAGAAGTACTTACTGTGCAGAGAAAGGGATGCAGAATGGAGCAAAACTAAGTTAGCATGTGAGTAAAAAGTCTAAATTACAGTAATACATCAAAACAATTTCACATGCCACAAAAACTGCAAGCCAGATAATGAACAAAGATGAAAAAAAAAGTGGAGGAGCCTGAAGCTCCATAACACTTGATCACAGTAACAGAAGGACAAAGGAACTCCACTTTGAGCTTTTGGTACTGTGATGCCTCTTTTCCAGATAAGCCACACGGACACCTTGAATGCAACAGGCTGGAAGAAGGTAGTAAGAGCTGAATTTCCTTGGACAGCAGTGCTCTAGCCAGGACAGGAACCATTTCATGGCTATTTGCAAGGCAGGAAAGAACCCACCTTGGGAAACCTGTCCAAACCAGTTAACCTAGCTGTACATTTCCTGAACTGGGGGAGACATCATCTAATTAATCCACACAATTGACTCTGAAGGCAGTCATTGATTACAAACACCAATACATAAACAAACAGGAACATAAATCTCTTAAGTTCAGTCTGCACAGACAGACTGTGCTATCTTTAAGGAAAAAAAGGCAAAAGAACTTTCCAACACCTAAAAACTGCTTATTTGTTACAGAATGGGCAAGATGCATGATCATCTAAATGATGTCATTACTACACAGATAACAGGATTATATAACATAAAAATACTTACTTTTTAAAATCTAGTTTTACAAATCGGCCTTTAGGTACTTTTGTGGATTTCTGTCTGCATGAAGCTTTTGCAGAAGGAAATGAAACCTGGACTGCTTTTTTGCTGAATGGATGGTAAATTTAACAACTATAATGAAGTAAAGGGAGACAGGATCCAGATTCCACCTTTTTCCCTACTATTGTCTCACTTTGTTACCCGTTCATCCTCAGTAATAGACATTATATTCTCCTTCTTTGTAGGTGTAAGTTGAACTGTAAAATGTGATTTTGAAACCAGCAGTAAAATAACATTTTTATAAACAATTTTATTTAACCTCAATAGCTGTGCAGCTCTAACCCACATTTTTCCAATGTGATTTTGAGTTTCTGTTTTGTGTTCCATGGGGTCCTTCGACTCTAACAAATGGGACTGTAGGATACACTGTCTACTCTGCAATGTAAAGTGACTATAAATCAGAAAGAACAATTAAAAGTGGTATAACATCCCATGGCTTCACTGTGTTTCAAAATTATCATGTCACAGACATGGAAAGAAGTGCTCATTTCATAAATCTTTGCCATATCTTTGCTTGTTAGAAAACACAGATATGGTCTTCATATGAAACTGAGACTGTATGGAATAGCTGGAAAATTACAGAAAGATCTTCACTGAAGAAAAGATGATAATGACACTTCTTATTCAAATTTCTAACTGCCTTTATGTCCTGTACTAATAGTATAGGTGTGCACCTAATACTGGTGGCATTTCTCAAAAGCCAACTCAAATAGCCCACAACTCAATATGATTTTACATTTGAAAGCATTCTTACAAATTCCCAGAGAAAAAGGGCTTGCATTGATATCAAAATATATGTATTTTGTGATAAATATTTTAAAAAATCAGATTCAATGATAATCAAACTAAAAAACTGAGTTAGTTAATATTAACATTAAAAGTAGTACCAAAACACTATTTGTAAATAGCTTCTAATGAAAATAAAGCTAAAAATTTAAAAATTGCAGACAATGTAAAAGAACTTTTACTATTATCTAATTTCATAAAAGCAAAAGCCTGAGAAAATGGCTAGTTCTTGTTCTGTGACATAGACACCCAGAGATGCCCATAACATTAAAAACCAGGCAGGTGCATATCCTGTATTAGAGGTGTGTCCCCTCTTGCTTTAATACAACACACAAAATTGACTACAATGAGAAAGAATACATGACAATCTCGTGGGTTGATAAAGAAAATTAGAATTATTCACCATCACTCAGCTGCAGGTTTCTCAGTTATGTCTGGGTATAAGTTTAATTTAATATTGGGTCACGTGGGCTTCACTGTAGCCCAGCACAATTTTACTAGTTACTGCATTCTTTTGAATAAGAGAAAACCACAGAAATTGGTATGAGAATAGATCAGGTTAGCAACAAAGCAAATTACTTTCTACAACCATTTGTGACAAGCAAGACAGCAGCTTGGTCTGTTTATATATCTACTACTTACAGAAGTGGGTATGCACATAACCTTCAGTCAGAGATGAGGCAGAAAACAAAGTTCCCCATTGACCGAATTAGGAAAAAAACAAACCAAGCTCAAAACAAAGGAAAAAATACAGCCCCCACCCCCCAGAAAAAGCAAACAAACAAACAAAAACAAACCAAACTGAAAAAAACCCAAAACAAATTAAGACAAAAGGATGTACAAAACTGTCTCGTACTGCAATAAGTAGCTGCATTCTCAAAGTCAGGGCATTTACAAAAGTATACAATGAATATCATCCACAAACAACTGTCATTTTTAAAAATCACTCTCCTTAAAAAGCACAAATTGAAGTTAAGGATGTCATCATCATAACTCAAAATGTGAAGTATTTTCAGAGCATACACAGAAAAGCTGTCATCTAGGACTCTACTCAAAACCCAGGCAAAATACAAAAAGAGTGAAGTTGTTATAAATTGGTAGAAACCTTTTGCATAGTGTCAGAGAAAAGGCCATTCAGCAAGAAAGATGCAAAGAAAGAATGCACTTGTTTATCCATTTTTCACAAATTTATGTTGAAAAAAATGACATATGTTTTTATTTTATTCCAAAGAGAAAAAACACCATTACTTTTTTGAGTGCTATAGCCTGTGTAGGTTTTTACACAGTCATGCTTCAACAAGCAATAAAATTCAGAGTATAAACATCCAATAGGTGCAGTAGGAAAAACAATCTCTCACCTTTCTGCCAGATGTCTTTTATAGAAGCCTACTGCATCTTTGTCTCAGGACTAGTACACTTAATGTACATTAACTTCACTAAAATTACTCCATAATTGGGGGTATTTCAGTGCTTCCACTGCACACCAATGCTTAATAACACAAATGATTTTATAAAGCATTTTTCTATCTGTATCTTCCAAATTTCAATGTTTGAGACAAAGGTGTTTTAGTTTTGATGTGCAATGGCTCAAATTCTGAAGGGTATAAAGAAATATAGCCAAAATTTACAGACATCCAGTGAAAGACCTTTGTGTTTGGGCATCTAAAACTCAGCACACAGAGAGGTAAGGTGTGGTCAGTGATCATCACCATCTTTCTGGGCTGAAATCTCCAGTGTATTTTCTGACATTCATACGAGTAGCTCAGATCTTTGTTTATCTTCTTGTAAATACTTCAACACAGGAATGCAGAGCGTTTAACTCTTTTAGAAACAGCAGATACTCTTTTTGTCCTTTTTCACTTGTGGTTCTTGCTATTCAAGAAGCCAAGAAAAGTTAAGCACACAATTAAAATAAAATCCTGTCAGCCGAAGCTAAAACCTACTGAAATACCAAATCTGATCAAGCTGCCAGAGTCAGTGTTCTTCACATTGACATTTCTCCTGTCACATAACAACACAGTTAATTTCAAACCTGCACAGAATCAGCTTTAGCTCTGCTCATACAGTGACAGAAAAATGATGTGACAGCCCCAAAGAAAGCATTGAAGGCCTGAAACTAAGCAAAATTATTCCATGTGCAGTGTGACCTTTTCTCTACCAAAATACATAGAACCTTGCTTAATAAGCTGCCTTTTTTTTTAAAGAATATTGGTGGCTGAAGGTAAGGACATAGAGAAGTGAGGGCCATTGTCAAATCCATTTTTTCCTGTCTGCTAAAAATAATCAAAACCCTTGGCCACCCACCATGAAAAGGAAATCTCTGACAGAGCAACTGGCTGATACAGTGACTGATGCTGAAATAACTACCATTAGGAGCTCCTAAATGAAAGGAGGAGACAGAAGGAAAAATGAGAACAGATGAAACTTATCTGCACATAAAGCAGCAGCAGAACAAAAGTTAGACTGATTTAACTACCTGTTAAGAAATGGATCAATAAAATCCATGCAGCTCTAGAGTAACTGAGCTATACCAATATCAATACTACTCTTTGTCTGCAAGTTTATTTCAGAAAGTTTACTGCAACTTGTGAGACCTGAAAGTTTGGGATGGAAACAGGCAACTCAAAAACTCAACTCCCCCTGAGGAGGGGGGAAAAAAAGAATTCCATAGAATTCCCTCCTCACCAATTTCAACAGCATTTAAAAAATTAATGATTAGTAATATTTCATAGAAGATCAAACATATGTGAAGGAGGAGAAAAAATTACCGAAGTTGTATCACTGTCTCTGGTTATAAATTTTTAACACCTTTTTGTTGACTGTAAATATAATATTGAGAATTACCTTTCACCTATAAGGGGAGAAATATTAGAAGGCACAGCAGCCATTGTGGTAGATAACTCCTCAGAACTGAGACTGGTGGGAGACAGTAAGTCACTACAACTTGGTTTTATCTGTAAGACACTCAGGAATGCAAATGCAACTCTCACATAAAATCAAAACAATAACAAAAACCACACAAATACTTGCTCCTGCAAATACAGTCAAACTGAGCTCCTGCAAAATATAGTTCTAGGCCTGTATAATTTATTCTGTGATAAAAAAAAAAGGAATAGCTATTCAAAAACAAGTACAAAAACCCTTTCACTTTCTTCGATACAGAGTATGAATCTTACCACTTGGGATTTCTATGGCTTTCTTCAGTTGTTATAACATGAATGACTTTAATGGCCTAAATGACTTGCTGCTATTTTGTCCCCTCTGTTTACCCTGTGGACTCAAGTACTGTGGCAAATGCCTTGATGCAAGACTCTCCTCAAAATCTTGAAAGAGAAGTGAGTGGAATGAAACATGAAGCTCCTTCCCGATTAGATCACTTTTCCCACACTTGGATAGGAATTACTACAATGATCCCATACAATTGATTTCTGGTGAATTACCACAATTCTGTTCAGAACAGAACACAGCTGTACATCACTGCATGACAGTGAAAAGGATCAATCTTTGAAGAACACAGCTGTACTAAGAGCAGTGCATACTTTACAGAATATGCTGCAAAATAAATACATATTGCACAGAAAAAGACACCCTCAAACTGAAATCAAAAAGACATTTAAGTCTGGGCATCCTTCATTAAAGGAAAGAACCTTGCAAAATAAGGTCATCATCCATCAGAAAATCTCCATCTGTATATAATTATTTCTTATAAATGATATTAAGCTTCATTAAAGAGGTAGTGGGGATGTGAGAGAAGACAGAGCTGTAAATAAATCCCTCCCCATGTATTTCACTTAAAAACATCCCAGCAGGAAGTCATAAATAGGCAATATTTTCAAATGCTCTGCAGGCTGTGCTGCCCAATATCACGTTCAGTGTTTGCTCACAAGCTCGCAGCAATTCAGGTTGAAGGACATCTTTTAATTTCTTTCTCATTCCTGTAATCATTTCCCCACTTACCAAATCTTTCTCAGTCACAACTGAAACACTTTGCTGTAACACAGTTTCTACCTGAACAGATTTTCAGAAAAGCTGACCCAGTAAGCACTACAGAAGCACCTTGTGACACTGGCTAATAAGTGAGCAGGGTGCTGAAGTCCCCTGCACTGTGAAGGCCCAAATGTGTTGCTGAAACACAATGTTTCTTCCTGAATTCTCCAGGAAGCTGGAGAATTTCGTTTTAAGGCCTTGCTTTTACAGCAGGTTACAGGTTTCCCTTGAAGAAGCACTGAACAGAAAGAAGAGATGGAAGGGTGGTCAGCAGCGACTGTGTACATGAAGCAGAGACAAGAGTTACATGGCAAGTTTAGTCCTCTGACAAGAACTCGTCACAGACCATTCACATTTGAAAACTTGTATTGTATTTCTGACAATATTCTCAAATGTAGCTAAAGAACAGCATCGCAGTTTAAAAGCTTTACTTTAGTTAGTCTAATAAACCACCACAATCCCAAAATGACATTTTATGCTCTGTCCACAGCCAACCTGCATAATTAAAAATGCTTCATACCTGTAACCAGAATAAATACTTGGACAACTCAGCAAAACCATCCTATGCAAATAGTTAACACAACTGAAAGCAAGACATTTTAGTCCTAGTGCTTTTGACAACATTGTTATTTCCAGCAGTTGTCTAAATGTTCAAGAACCAGAGTAGCTCTTGCTGGTTTCCTACTGAAAACCAAGCATTTTCTTGTAATGTGTAGATCTATTCACTAGCCACAACCTAAAGTAATCCCAGCTCAAGTGGGTTTCTCTCCATAGAGCACCTTCTAAAATAAGTCTACAACTGGAAAAAAAATGAAGCTACAAATTACACATTGGAGAAGGCAGATTTCAAAACTGAATATATAATATACAAGATGAACTTTATACAAAGATTTAGAATAATTTAAAAGTCAATTTTATAGCAGTGTGTTTGCAAAGCATTCTAACTTACCTTCAGGGAGAATTTTTGCCTGACAGTTCAATAAAGACAAAAGATAGGTCATGAAAGAATAGATAAATTACCACATGAAACAAGTTATATGCAAGTAGCAGTCTAGACAAACACACATTACAGTCAGCGTTATGTGCAACTACAGTAACTAAAAACCAACATGTTTAAAAGTCAAATTTCACAAGATACTAGCTGTTGATGCTAGAATATACATATGAATTTACCACTAATGTGGAGGAGAAAGAAGAGGTAAGAAGGAGCTTCTCACAATTAAATTCTTTCCCACACATCGAATGGCTTACATAAACATGAAATACAGTCCATCAACTATAAAGTTAGTTAAAAACTCCTATTTGTTTTTCAGTTAAAGGCATCGCCGTCTATTTTGTGAATAGCTTCTAACCTTTCCCTTCACCCCAAAAGCCAGGCCATTAACTTCCAGAGGGAGTCAGTGAAACATAAACCTGAGAACAAAGCAAAAAGTTTCTGCCTCCTTTGCCTTCAGCTAGGACTCGTGCACTTACATTCCTCTTTGCTCGGTGAAGTTACATTCAGTTCTGTCAAGAGTTGCTGGTTGGAGTTAGCGGCCTGCGTGGTTAGAGAGGTATTGCTGTTGTCACTGTTCGTTTCCCCAGAGAACAAATCTGACTGGCTGTTGCTTGTGCTGGGAGTAGAGTCATCGTCTGGCTGTTTCTTCTGGAAATCTATCAAAACCAAGATTGTGTATGTCATCACACTTGCTCAGTCTAATCGTCAAATTGTATGCTAAAAACCCCCATGTAACAAAAATAAGCCCGAAACACTGCCAGAGGTATCATTGCTTTGATAAACACAAACAGTGGCCTTCCAATTTTTACTTCAGATTTAAAATATCCTGAAAGTTATTTGCTGGAGAAAAAAGGATTACAGAAAATAACACAAAAGTCTTGTTTCCCCAGCCACCCAAGAACATTCAAAGCTTACCACAGCACGTGGTATCATTTTCAGAAGGGTTTACACAAAGCATGTACAGAAACATAAAGGGAGCAGACATTCAGAGAGGGAAGAACCAAGGCATGGAATATAGCACTATGGGAATATTACACTTTTCACTGCCATTATATAAAATCCCATCAGTAACAGTTTTGGCAAAGCCAGTGTAGACAGCTACAGTTCCAGGTTAGCATGGGCAGCTGGTGAGGGATTGCCTCTGCTTCACTGGTTTGATGGGTATTTGGGGGGAGTGTGAGGGAGGAGGTGAGGGGAAGGTTGGGGTGTTTCCTCTTTCCTTCACTTACTCCAACACTGGTACTAAAATTTGCCCACTGATTCAGGAGCAGAGAGTTAGATATGGAAGGTAAATCACTAAAATACATTAAAGATGTGTACAAACAATTTGGCTTCAAAGTTTTCTTATCAGCAAATGCCAAGTCACACTTGTCTCCAAACCGCCCCCATACTCCAAATCCCATGTGTTTGACAAATGTCACCCTCCAGCTTACCTTGCCTCCAAACTAGATTCAGGTTTGAGGGGAAATATTTTCAAATGCATATCTCTCACTGAAAGCTTCTTCCCAAATATGCAGTTCTGATATATAATTGATTATAGTATTAGTCTACCAGCTACACTACTGGATTTCAGTCTGGCACACTCTGCCTCTGGGAAGCACCCCTGCCAACCAAGTGGATTTTGGTTTGCTTAGCATCTAGTTCTCTCACCTCTTCTTTGTAAAGAAACAGCTGAAGTGCACCAACACTTGGTATCTCAGTACATTTTTGGTATCTCAGTATCTTTTCTAAGTTACATACAAGGGTAGAATTCATTCAATACAAAATACATAGATAAATCAATATTTGGTTGCTCATTATTACGTCATGACAGAGAAGAAAACAGCAGTCTATAAATATTTGCAGATGATGATGTGTTAGAAACACAGGTTGCCAACATGACTCACTGGGATTGGGAAGCACTACAGTCAAACAGTCCCTAAATGCTGATTTAGGATTTAAGTGATTTGCCAGAAAAATTAAGCCTTAACTTCTGCTGTGGAAGAGTCAGCCAGAAGTCCAGATAGGAGAGGAGCAAGCTCAAAGCCAGGGAGGAGGAAGGGGAGGATGGAGGTGGCAGACAGGAAAACATCCACCTCCACAAAACAGCTCTGAAAAACCAGTGGGAAGCCTTTGGTCAGGGAAGAGTTTAGAGGATTTAGGAAAATGTTCTACTCTGGCCTTACCAGTAATCAACAAAGTTTAACCCAAATTGGGCTTCTGGATTTTATTTGTGTGTTTGTGCAATCAAGAAGGCTTCAGACACTTTTCTGCACCAGTCACAACCAGGCAGCTGCAGCAATTGTAACAGCTCAGAGCTGCCGCAGCAGCAAAATCCACCATGGCAGTGAAATAAATGCTCTTTGCCTCCGTGAACTCATGACCTCCTGTTCAGAACTAACTTTTACTCAGACTGCAAATCAATTAACTTTCAAAAATGTTTTAGCCTGCTCAGTTGAGTGGAACCCAGGAACACCTCCCACCCTTGTTTTAACCCCTTCTTCATTACAAACAAGAGTACTTGAGAAAAGCCTTAAGACTGGTGATCCCAAGCACCTGAAACACAAGAACTGTAACTGAAGCTGCCTTGTATTTTGTCCCTCTACTGGGGGGGCATTTGGCTTCTGTCAACCAGCAGGTCTCATTAACACAAATAACTTGCAGATCACCTTGCTCTCCCTGCAAGTGCCATAAAAGTTGGCAATATTTCCAGGAGAGCTGAGCCTGAATAAATCCAGTTAAGCCTTAACTGCTTAACAAATAAAACAAAAATACACACATGATACAGGCAAGAGCCTGGCAAGTTTTGAAAGGTAAGCTTTATTCTGATTAAAATCAGAATGCAATTCTGTTGACAGAACAATGACCTCACCTAATAATCTCAACAAGGAAAAACCAGAACAAGCGTTGGCAAGACATTAATCACCATTTGCAGAAGCTCCTATTTAATTGGAAAGGCATGAGAAACACTTTATTTTTTTTTTTTTATTTTTTCCTGCAATTTTTACTATACTAGCAAAATCTGTGCCAAAATGCACAAGGGTGACCGAAAGTCCATGAAACCTGCACTGCCCTTTCCTAGTTAATGAAATGCGTGTTTGCAATTTTTAACACAAACCTTCTCTATTTCTCAGAAAATATGTTTTCTTTTTCCTCTCGACATTGTCTCCCTTTCTCCACTGCCTTCAGGTTTGGTGGTTTTGGTTTTGAGGGCTTTTTGGGGTGACTGTGGTGGTTTTTTTCTTTTTGTTAAACTGCTAAGTATCCAAGTATGCCACTGTTAACTATATGGTGGAGTCAGCATCAAAATAAGACACAAAAATTTGCTCTTTCCTGCAAATATGGGGAAATAGTAGATGGAAAAATCTAGGAATTAGCATCTGTCAGTCTTCAAGCTCCAAAATTCTTTTGCTTTGTTGAGTTCAAGGGTTACACACTCAGTATCTCAAACAGCTGAGAAAGAACAGACTATCTCAGACCTCTCATGCACTGGATATTAATACTAAGAGTGTTATTTTCGTTTTGTTGCTTAGTATCTCTTTGTAAACAAAACAACCACTATGTGACTAGACAGACATGATACAAACATTTCATATTCTATATATACAATGAATTCTAATTGCTTAAACTAAAGGAAGGCAAGAAGCTGCATTTTTTTCCAGATTTCAGGTAAGAAGTTCTTTTGCAGGACAATCTTTTGCCAATTTTTATTAATAAGGTAATATTAATAATGGAAGCCTTTACAGCTTCTGATTTTAGCTCATAAAACTGGAGTTGCCACACAAAATCACACCTTCTGCACTGCCCTAAAACGTTGATTCTCAGTTGTCCAGTTACTGTTACCAGGTTATGGTGAACAACCCGCAAGAGCCCATCTTCCCAGCATGTTCATTCCACCCACTGCCTCAAAAACAAATATTTAGGACATCCAACCCCTTCTACCACCTAAATCATACATGATTCTGTGACACAAGAAATCAGACAGTCCCAATTCCAGTACCTACCCTTCTTTAGCCATCAATATCCAACAAAATATCTAAGAAAATCTTGAGTTCTCAACTTTTGCTTAACTAAGGGTTCTGTGACTAAGCAGGAAATGACCCTTCACAGCTTCTGGTAACTTCTGTGATTACAATCAGTTAAAACTTAAGCTAAAGGTAAGTATGACAATTATCAGCACATCACAAAGCATTTCTTCTGAAAAAGACAGGCATGTCAAAGTATTACATGAAATTACTTAATACTAAGTCAGACTGTTTTCTCATTTGCACTCCTGCTATGGTATAAGAAATCATGTCATCTCCAAAAATCTCCTTTTGGGTTATTTTAATAGTCTAAGTTACAAACAATTCCTATTCTCTGACCTATAACAGGTGCTTCATTAAAAAGAATTAAGTTCATTCAAATATGTTATGGAAGAGGTGTCAGAGTAAACAGCATGCTAAGGGAAGAAAATCAGAGTCTTTAAAGTAATTATTTTAACTGATAGGAAATAGTACACTTCCTTACTTTTCAATCCTACAGTTCCCATAACATAGTAATGAGAACTACTAAAAAGGTTATTTGGAGAGTGCTAGCTTCTTACACTGCACTAAATGCACAATCTGCATGGTTTTTATTCCCAGAGCAACTTGTTCTTTTACAGAGCATAAATTAATGTGTTGGTGTAACATCCAATGTCTCCAGTTCATAGCATCCCAATGTACACAACAGACTTACTCTACTCAGAAAACAGTCCCACAATTAAAAGAAACTGCTTCCTGAGACTACTCTATGGGAAGTAGCACAAATGTTATGACACTGAAACTGCTACTGTGAAATCTTTTAAAAAAATCATCTTTATGGCCTTATTTTCTTCTTTTCTTCATGTGTCTGTTCACAGAACTGAGAACAGAGAAACTGTTCATGCATGGCCAGGGAATAGTACTGAAAGTCCTAAAGATTTTATTTACTTACTGAGAACTCTTCACTGACTTCTCTGGTTCCTGGCTTACGGAAGGCATTTCAAGTGTCATTCATACATAACTACTTTTTGCATAATAAATTAAGGTGAGATGGGTAAAACCTTCACTTTCAGTACATACTTGAATGCAATCTAGAGCTCCAATAATGGTCTGGCAATAAAACTCCACTTGGAAAGAGAAGTTTTAGCTTTTTTCTTTTTAAATAACACGCAGACAGAAAGATGCATTAGCCCACTTGGAGAATAAACACAGATATCTGGCTATTAGGGGAATGCACCATAGAATGCACAAGCATTTGCATTAAGAGGTGACAAACAAAGTCATAAAAAGGAATCAGAGATATGTATTAATTATAGTACATTATATTTATAAATATATAAATAAAATATATTAGACTGGAAAGTACAAAATTACAATTGCAGTATAATCTTATATGAGCTATCAGCAGATCTCATTGCTTTCACTGTACAAAGTACTGAAAGAATTAAACAGTAAAATTACTAGAAAGGTGATTTTCTGTAGAAGAACTTTATTTAAAGTTATGAGCACGTGTGATACAGGAAAGCTATTCAGCTCTTAGGGGTATTATTCATAAATACAACATTTTCTCTTCAGCTTTTCTTTTCATGAAGAAAAACTGAAATGAGTTCTTTATGCTAAGTTATCCTTTATGATTACTACAGTTTTAAAACTTGCAATACATTATTAATAAGTTTCAAATAACACTGATCTTTGCATGTTGCATATATTGAGTTTTTCATAAACAATTGTCTTTTCAAATAAGCAGAGAAGTATTACAAAGGAAAAATAAAAAAGACACATCTGCAAGGGTGGCAAACACTGAGACAACACAGCTGCAATTACATGTATTTATCACTCAGGAATAAGGATCAAGTTATATAACACTGCCTTATTTGTAAAGCTTATGCAATGTACCAATATTTTGGGGATTTAGCTTGGGGGGAGATTTGTTGTAGGGTTTTTTGTTTGTTTTGGCTGGTTGGGTTTTTGAGGGGTTGGAGGTCGGGCAAGTCTGATGATGATGTGTTCTGAGCTGGTTTTCTCCTCAGTAAGACCCTCCGTGCTTAAAGACCACATTCCACAGTAAACCTTATTTCCCTTGGCTCAATCAAATATTTTTTTCCCAAAGCTTTTGATTTGACTACCAGATTTTGCCAATTATTTAGCAAGAAAATTCATGAATAGCTAATAAGCAAAGACTATCAAGACAACAAGTGTAACATTGTTACAGATGACCTTCAACTCAAGATCCAGGTCATTATTATATATGCAGACATGTTTTTAAGGAATAAAAATGCAGTTTTGTACAAAAGAGTCTACTGCAACTGTATTAACCAGGCTTATAACACATTGCATGGTAGACATGAAAAGAATTGCCAGTTTTGCAGCATATGATCCCATCATTTCCAAAGCAGTTGTGAAATCCTAAATTGATGAAATAGGAATTTCATTATCATCTAGAAAACATTGCCTGAGAGCGGCTTCCCTGGAGAACAAATACTCCTTGCTCTGCCTGATAATGACAATTTACTTACTGTAGCTATTTCAGTACAGACCAGGAACAAGGTCACTTAAAACTTCTGTACCCTGGTATCACATTTCCACATTTCCCATTACTACATAAAGCAGCAGGCTTATTATTATTACTTATTATTTCAACTAAAATTTCATTATTCCAGAAAACTCCCCATTTATAAAAAATAGATATTATTGACTGTCACAGGATCCAAAGTGCTGAAGCCATGAAGAGCAGACTCCTATTTTAACAATCCACTTTAAATTTCCTGTCAGAGAATCCCTAAGGTCCACAGTTAGCATTCATACTTTAATTTATGACAGAGCACATACAGTGAGAAAGCTCTGCTTGAAGGTACAGTAATGTTACATTGCAAAACCTAAAACCAGTGAGGGGCTGGCTTATAGAGCACCTGCATCTGGTGAAACTAGGACATGAAGACAATTAAATACCCAACTAACTGACATTCTATGGGTTCTTGAATCTGTCTCAAAGGATATTGGTAACAGACCAATGTAAAGCATGAAATTTAAGTAACTGAGGAAGACAAAGCAACCACTCCATCATGACTGCAAGAAATATTTTATTTTTCAATGATATGTGGAGTGGGTACTCATTAGGAAGGGCATATACCAGAATGGACTACTTGTAAGACACCGAGAGGGCAGCTTGCCAAGAACTCTTACATGCTCCTCTTGATTTATTAAAAATATGAATATCGATCTAATACCGATATCCAACTGAGACGGACAAAAACTCTCTAACAGTTCAAAGTTAGCAAGTGTGTGTTTATTGCAGCGCTGGACAGCATGTGGGGTAGCTCCCCAAAGGCATACCGCACCTTACAGAAAATCACAAAGCTATTTTATTTACAAAACTGTTGAATATCCAAAGTACAAATGCATATTCATAACCTTGGTACATCCCATTCCCCGCTTTGTATGGTAATTAGCAAAAAAAAACCAATTAAGCATGCACAGTTTGTCCTTTGAAATGGGTCGGTGGTCTCATTCAAGAGGAGTGGGTTTAAAACGAGGAAGTGAAATGACTCTTCATGGCCCTGAACTTTCTACCTTTTCAATGCAAATGGTAACAAATGGGTGTTGGTAAAATTCCCATTTCCTTAGGTACAGTGACTTTCAATAAGTTTCAGGATTGGGGAGTCTCTGTAATTGTCCTGTGTCCTTAAACCTATTTATCAGGTTCTCTATTTATTCTTTCAAGCACAGCTAAGCAAACATAAAGTTGACAAGCAATCAGTTATTTGGAAAAAGTTAACTCAAGCCTAGTCTTCCTTAGCTAACTACAAAGCTTTTAATTAACTTCAACAACCATAAGGCTTATTTCTAACTAAAATCTTAATTTCTTTAAAATCCTATATTCTTTAAAATCTATGTCTCACTCTGCTCAAGATGGCAATCACAACCATTTTACCAACTCCAAGAAACAAGAAAAGGAATTCCACTACTTAACAGCCAGGAAAAGTAAAATCCTGCAGCCATTTGAAGATCCATCTGGCACTTAAGAAGAACAAACATTTAACATGATCTGAAGGTAGTACAGTGGATTCTTTTTTTTTAAAAGTACCTGGGGAAAACATCCAAGCAGCTGTGATCTGTAGAATTTGCTCTCAAAGACAACTTGGAAAACGTGACATTGGCATTTTACAAGAGACAAGACAATTTTAGAAAATGCTCAAAAATGTAAGAATAAAAGAGCAGCACACTACCCATTAAAAATGCACCTCTATCATTCCCCTAAATTTTGGTATGTTTATCACTAGAACTGTTTCAGTATTAGCATCCCTTTATAAAACTAAACAGATTAGTAAATGTACAAATTTGAACTAAATTCAGAGTGATGAGACACCAAAATTTCCACTCCTAAAGGGGGAGAAACATTTGCTCTGATGAGGAGACTGACCCACGAACCCACAAACCAAGCACTTTGCAACAGCAGCGAGTCCTATGGAACAAACTAATGAAGTGAACTTCTCAAGGTGCATTTATAACAAATGAGAGCTCTTGAAAATTGGATTGTTAACTGACAGAATTTAATTACAACTCATATTTATTCTGGACACATAGGAACTATTATTTTAATAAAAGAAATGTTTCAATTAGCTTTTCTTATACTGGAGTTATCTTTCAAGTCACCTTACCATGCCCTTTCCAATATCTAGAGAGAACCTTCCAATTTCAAGACACACGTCTATTATTTTTTAATTAATTCCTCCAGTCTAATTTACGTGATTCCAATTTACTTGGACATTTGCCTCATTTTCTGTCAATAATAGTCAATTTTATGGTTCAAGTATTCCCAAATGTTTGACTATGCCATAACTTGAGAGGATTTTCACAAGGGACAAAAGGCAGTAGATTAAACCCTGCTTAGCAGTAAGCCACTCATCAGTTCTCTCTCCTTTATCTTCAGTTAGGGCATCTTAGTAACTACCAATACTGAAACTCTCTCAACATCTCCCAGAATCACTAATTCATCAGATTCTTTTCTTTTGAACCGCCCAGAGGCTGTTCTAGAAGAAAAGGGAGAGCAGGCACTCTCATTCCCTGGCCTCACTTCCCCAGATCCAACCAAACACTTTGAAATGTCTGTAAAGAAGATTCAGTAATTTCTCACTATTTAGGTTTTTTCCACCAGAGCCAAGAATGGTGAAGTATAAGGGGTAATATTCCCACTCTTCTCAAGCTTACTGCAACATGGTGCTTCTTCTTGTAATACACATCTGCCTTTCATATGGCTGCAGGAAAGCATGGACAGGAAACTCTCAGTCTGACAGTCCTCAGTTGTTGGGGAACAACTCTGCAATGGTTACAGTTTAGATGACAACCTGTGACTTCAATAAGCTACAATAATATGCAGAAAACTGAAGTAATGTTTTAATCATACAAGTGAGAACACTCACTGAAATCTCAACTGACACCTTTCTACAAGAGCTTATCAACTATGCAAGGAGTCCAGAAGCTTCAAGGTGCAGCTGTAGTCTCCCACTTACCATCCCCTCCACCACATTCTATAACCACACAGAAATGCTGGAGAGTAGTGTTCAACCTGCCAACAACAACAACAAACAAAAACAAACAAACAAACAAAAAACAAACAAAAAACCCCTAAAAACAAAACACAAAACAAAACAAACAAACAAAACAAAACAAACAAAAAAACCAAAACCAAAAAAAACCCCCCAAAAAACCCAAAAAAACCCCCACAAAAAACCCAAACAAAAAAGACACAAAAAACCCAAAAAAAACCCAAAAAAACCAAAACACCCCCCCCAAAATAAACAAAAAACCCAAAAACAAACAAAAAAAAGGGGAAAAAAAAAAAAAAAACAAAACCACCAAAAAAACCCCCCAAACCCCCCCCCAAAAAACACCAAAAAAAAAACACCACACCCAAACCCAAACCAAACCAAACAAAAAAAAAAAAGGCAAGAGCTCAAGGACAAAGAAAAGAAAAGCTGGTTTAGGTTTATAAAACTGAGAACTCTCCCTAGTTGTGGTTGCTACAAACCACCACGTGACAATTAATTTTGACTATGGAACACCATGGCTCAGAAACCAAGCTCATAGTTAAGCATACCATCCTTGTTTTCAGTAAAGTTTAAATACACATTATTTCTTTTCCAGTCCTTTAGGAACAAAAATACCAGACACAGACATCGAATGCCTACATAAAATAAACATGGTTTAGGCCTCTCTGAGAGCAACAAAACATGACAAAGTTTTGAACTAATAAGTTTATTTCTTATTAAAATTGTTTTTTAGAAGGAGGAATTAGAAGTGCTGAATGTAAGTCAAAGACAACATCCATCTTCCTTACTAGCCAATTGGTCCCAAAGAAAAAAGCTGGAACGCATCTCAATATTTGAAATTGGTACTAAATGGCTGCAAAAAAAAAGTCAGCTATTGAGTTAATAACATCTGAAGTTCATGGATTTTTAAGTATTTTTTCCTTACAAATTCTGACTATTTTGATATTGGTGCTTCTTTTAATGCAAAGAAACCAGAGAAGTGTAGAAAAGGAAAAGGAATGGAAAACCTGCTCTCCTCAGAATGTTGCATTCCTGTCCCCCCAGTGGAAAACACAGATACACTTCTCCTCAATTCACCGTATTTTTATGTAACACAGACATGAGAACTTAAAGCATCTCTCATGAAGATGAAGTGATCCTTCTGCCTGTCAGTGCAGGAGGATCATTGCTGAAATTGCCTAAAACACCCACTCTTGTCTATGTCTGTATCTCCATATTAAGACAAAGTGCAATAAAAAAAGAGGTGTAAGAAGTAAACAATCCTTTTGCTTGTCATAACCATGATTTGTCATTTGATGTGATCTGACTTCCTGTGCTATCACTTCCAAATTAATGCAGATAAGGAAAAGTAGCCTTTCACCAGTGGTGTTTCCAGCCCTCTGGTTGCTATTTAGCACAACAGGTGTGGATTCCCTTAAAGGTGAGTCCTCAGTAGCAAAGCAAAAACCTGAAAATCAGAGCAGTGAAGTGCTGACCTTGAACAAAGCTTTGATTAAATGCTGGTAAATGTTGGGATCCTGCACATAAAAACAGGCTTTTGCAGCCAGTACTCCACGTCTAAAGTTTTGTTTCTCAGAGTTTAACAATGTCACAGTCATGGAATTACGACTCCTACTCATGGAAACATCCCAGATTTTTTGCTTTTCAACTGAAGCCTTGGAGAAGATTTACAAGGTTTCACAGGTTCTTCTATTAATGACATACAAAACAAAGCTAAAACTGTTTTGAGTGTTCAGCCTAGATGGGGGGGGATAAGAACAGTTTTCACTATGCTGTGAAAGAACAACAGGAAAAACCATCATAAAATGCTTACTAATCAGAAAGGAAGACAAGGATCAAAAATGTTATTCTCACACATTCTGGCTAGTTTGCTACACTTTCTGAAGTGTAATGGGCATGAAAAGCAAGGAACTAAAATATGCCTTCAAGAAGCATTTTAAAGCATTTTTGTTATGCCTAAACAGAGCTAGAAATAACAATTCTTCAGCTGAGCTCACATGCCTGATTGATAGATTGAACCCATCCCTGAACAGCTTATTAAAAAAAATCTTTGAAACAATCTGTTTCTTGGCATTAATACCCTACAAGATAAACAATTAACAGCAAGCCTTCTCCTCCAGTTATGGTGGCTAATTGTGTTTCAAGTACAAGTAATTACAGACATTACTTTGGAAACTAACTGAGGACCGGCACATGAAATTCAAACCAAGCAGCTAAATATGAATAAACTAAGAGATTAATTAAATTTTCAGAACGAGCCAAATGACTGCTAGAAGCTATGAGCTGTTTAGTACATATTGTTCTGAATACCTGCTTAAAACATCAACATCCACAGAGCCTATTCCTACAGCCCAGAAAAAATGGTAAAATGCAACCAAATCCCAGCAGCAAGAGGGGAGGAGAAGAAAGCATGGACTGCCTGACAAAATCAGACTGAAGGGGGTCAAGCAGCCTAAACCTCCCCCATCACACCCAAAGAGCTACACAGGCAGGAAACTATATATGCCATTTAATTCCCTTTTTAATGAGTTCTCCCAGCTCTTCAGTAGCAGTGGCATTCCCTGCCATGAAGGTTCCAGCTCAGACTGAACTGTAATAGTTACCACCAGAGGGAGGTGTTCTATTAGGCTGCATTTTCCCAAACCTTCCCTCCCTGCACGTTGATTTCTACTCTCATCATCTTCAGCAGAGAAAAAGTTTCCTTATTTCTGTAAAGACACTTTGAAGAGTCTCTTTTTATGCATATCAATTTTAGAGTAAGTACTGCGACGGCAAATTTGATTATTTAACAGAAGCAACTTGGTAACTAAATCCATCATTTCCATCTCAAACAATCAACAAAACCCTTGCCCTTGATCCTCTTTCTGACGCATAAAAACAAGACAGCAGAAATGCTCTTCTTCCATTATGACTGGAATGGAATTTTTTTCCACTACAGAATTTTTTTCCAAAACAGAAACTACTTCTGCTTTCTTCTGTGAGGAGGGAGGGGGGCAGGAATAAAAAGAAAATAAAAATTAAATTAAATAAATAAAAAGTGAAGTGGCATCACCTTGTTGTTCAGCAAATTATCAAACGTGAAAGATAAATTTTAAATTAAATAGGAGACAAAGAGATATAATTCAGAGTCAAGACTGCTGTCATTTCATCTTTGGTAAATTCTGCTGCATAAATCTCTGGGAACAACCAGTAATGTAGTTTTCTAAGAGAAAAAGGAGTGGTACCAACAATGTCTAACTGCAAGAACTTAATTTTGGCAGAAGTTCAAAAAGGACTAAGGCAGAGACCTCTGGAAAAACAAAAAATACTCAGAATGCCTACACCAGGAAAAAAACTACTACAATATACAGTGCCTAAATGGCTCTCTTGAAATACCCACTTCTACTGACTGCAATGAGCAACACAGCTAAGCATGGAAAAAAAAAATCTCACAACCCTGCCATCTTGCTTTACAATGATTTCTCCTGTTCTGCCTAAGTAATAAAAAACAAATCCCATTTGGGGAAAAAAAAAAAAAAAAAAGACAAGAGTTGTATGCTTCCTACCAAGCTGAACAGGTAATACCTGCAACACTGAATCCAGCAAACAGAAATACAGATGAAAAACAGAGAATGAGGATTTCCTCTATCACTTCAAACACAGGGTACACCAAACATTGGTATTCAGGAGAAGAAATCTGTCATCCATTGCACTGACTATTTCTAATTGAAGTCTGCAAGTTCTTCAATATATGAACACTACATGGTAACTTTTATCAGGACAATCTCCAATGTTAAATCTGATCTTGCCAGAGAAACAGAAATATATCTAAGAAAAAAAGGGGAGCAAAGTTTTACCTATTAAATGGAGTTTGCTTGGAAAGAGTGACAGTAAATGTAATTGTTGTGCTCTGTGACTGATGTTCCAGTGTTTGTCCTCATCTAAAATACCATAAGGTAACATTTCAATCCTGCCTAATTGTCCGTACATTAAAATATCTGAGGCAAACAACCTCAGAAGTTACTGTTCTGAAGCATAAATTTTAATCTCACAATCATATACTAGGACCATAGTAACATATATAACACCAGATATATTTTAACACCTGTATGTAAAATAAACTTAAAAAAAACCCCTCCAAAATACACTTAGCACAGGTAAAAATGAAAGAATTTTTTTTCTACATGGGACAGGAGCAATGGAACCATTAATTTTATTCTAGGTTATCGCTAGAAACATTGGTTACACGCACAAAAAGATGTTTTATGTGTTTATTCAAATAAAAATAGGCTGCACTAGATATTCTGGAAGACAACATCAGGAAACATCTGTCTTTCTATTCGTTGTCCAAGGTTTCTGTAAACATTAGTACATTAAGATTCACACCAAATAACAGTGGCAACTCAGCTGAAAGCAGAAGTAAAATGAAGGGATTTTAGATAATTAAATCAATCCACAGCCCAACATCTGAATTTTTCTTTTCCTAGAACTAAATTCCAAGCTGATGCACGTTTTCCCCACGACTTTTAATTAAGAAATTAATTTGTAGATCTGCATGCTAACTATACTGATATTCCATAGGAACTCAAAGCCTGAATCTTAAATCTTGTTTCATAAAGGCAAATCATCTACCAATCTCCTACATTCGATTTCACAGACTCAAGAGAATTTCTGGTTATGCCCTATCTTCCTCCTGCCAAATTCAGCAATGACTAAGAACACATTAGCACTACAAACCCCGTGATTTGAAACCCATATATTCAATTCCATCAACACACTCCCTTGCTAATTAATTTGTGATCTCTACAATGCACTCTGGGACTTCAATCTATAATCTCTTCCAGTTTGCAGTTCAGAACATAACTCAGTCTTGACTGCAATACTGGTCTGGCTTCCTGCTTCCCTCATTTCCAAGTTCCCCAGGCTATACTAGAATGTGTCAGCTGCATCTGAGATAAACAGTATGATTACAGAAGCTGAACTTTCAATTACAAGATTTCAAGACCTCACATTTAATTTAGGCAAGAACACTCATTTTTATGTTTTACAGACATTTACTGTAAAAGCTGTGCTACTTCTGCCTTGCCTGGTCTGTCCCAAGTTGAATTCTGCTCTATCAAATTACCAACAAACCGAGTTCTGGTTGTGATGCTACTTAAATCATCAGATTCAAATTTGCACATTTAAAAGATTTTTTTAAAAACAGAGGCAAATAAATTAGTAGCCCAGAAGGGACCATGGTGGCAGAGGTGACAGATGAAATCCAAGCTTCTGTAGTATGTTCAACTGCACTATTTCAAGCTGCTGTACATTGAACTGCACATCATTTAGAGTGAAAAATGTCCCATGACCAAAGGTTAAGTTTGTGTTTACTGTTGAGTGATCTTTTCAGCATTATCAAATACATTTTCAGTACTGTTAGCTATATTTTCATAACCATTTTCTAAGGGTATCCAACTGTCTTTAGAGATAGGGAAAAGCTATGTATAAGGAAAATTAAGCTACTAGCCCAATTTCATGCTGGAGATGCATGACAAAGTCAGGAAGCCAACACTCATTTCAAATTTAGGAAGGGTTTCTTTGTTGAGTGTTTTTAGAAATTTTGACAACAGTTTGCCCTATTTGCTTAGTCTGGCACCTTACAACTCATGAGAGGGTGCTGACTAGTGATAGCATTGGCTGGCCCTGTACAAACATTATTTCATTCAAATTAATGAATTATTTAGGAATTGCTCACTTGTGCACAGGAAACAGTTTGTGGAGAACAAGCAATGTTGTAGTGAAAAATGGAGCTGAGGAAAGAACAACAGAAAAGAAATAATACAGTTCCTAACTGTATACTGTGTGAAGAACTCAATGTCACAGATCAATTAATATGAAAACTCTGGAAATAACGATTTTGCTTGTGAATTGTAAGGCTTGTTCCTTTTATCTTGCTTAATTATCTTAATCCTTCTAGACAAACAAACTTGTTTTTAAAAATTATTTTTTAAAAGGAGATCGCCCGGCCCTTCTGAAAAGAAACAGCACTTGTAACATCTTTATAAACATTACACAATACTTAAGTAGCTTGTTATTTTGCTAACAGCAAAGTGACTAGGATAACTTTAAAAATGAAGTAATGTCACAGCTGACATGAAGAGCTTTTCAGTACCTGACTTTTGCTCTCCTTTTCCAGGGAAGCCTGAAGTAGCTCATCATAATGTATGGAAAAATTAACACTGATTCTCAAGCTACTTTCTCTTATTCTTGCTTTATCAAACCTGAAATCTCTTTCCTTCTCCACACTCCCTCAAAAATGTAGTTTTAGAAATGTGAATCTTCTACTCCCTGGTCAATTTAAAGATGATTTACACAGTCAGTATTTCCCATCAAACTTGCTTTACAAGAAAACTACACAGTCATATTGATTTGCAATGCCAGGAGAAAAACTGCATCAATCTGAAAACCTGCAGCAGTCCCTCATTTTGAAGACATGGCACTCACCTTAAGTATTTTCAGACTAGTTTTCACATCAAAATTAGGTAGCAGAAAAGTAATGACTTTTTTGAAAAGCATTACAGTCACAAAGACAGCTAGGACCAGGCTTGTTTATCAAATTTTTGCAACACTGGATTCTCAAGCTTTCTGTTTTATTTATGCTAAAGACTGAGGCAGACATTGGCCAGTGGGGAGGGGTAATGGTACATGCCCAGAAATGATGTTGCCATCAGCCTCTCAATTGAAGACTTGTTGTTTGTGATTTTCTGCACTAGCTGCCTTCCAGGCTTCTTTCAGTGCTCTAAAAAGTATTTTATCTTAGTGATACACGTCTTCTTTTCAACACTTATTTTTAGGGAGCAGTATCAGATGTTACACTGATTGACACTTCATGCATTTTCTTTCCCCTCCTTTTTGGTAATATCCCAAATCAAATGCTATCTTAAAGACATTAACAAAAGGGAAGTTAAGAGTATGGTAAGTCAGATTTGCATTGTCTTCTCACATGAGCATAATTCTATTTTCTTTTTCTTTAAGTCATTCTCTTACTTCTGTTACCAAGCACAAGGGGAAAAAAACCCCATGGCTAGAAGCAAGTTAAAGCAACTTTATTCTTAACCTGCTGAGAGAGCAAAACACACTAACACCAGGTAAATGCAAAGCAGTCCCAATGCACCTGAATCCTGTCAAAGGAGAGCATGTCAGAAGTATCATGTTTAAGAAGATCTGAAAGTTCAGTAAAGGTACAGAGCTATCCTGCTATTCTTAACTCGTTTCATAGCTTCTTTAGGGAAACAAATCCTGGCCTGCTATTCTGATGCTGAGAATGGAGAGTTTCTATTCTCTTCTTTACCTGTTCAATGACAGCAGAATGAAAGGCTTTCATCAAATCTCATGTGGTGAAGAACAGAAAGCTGTAGCTTTCCACCTGGCTGCCTGATTAGTACTAAAATACCTTCAAAGACATCTGCTTTTAAAAATAGAGGTTGGTAGCACAGCCTCCCTATGTTAATACAAAATTGCTGTCTAATTGAAGTTCAAATGAAAGTGATTCAGAAGTGCCAAGCTAAAACTACTCTGTAGAACTTCTGTCTTGCTTACAAAGTTTCACCATTTTTCACAAGAGGAGACAAACTCTCCATGGTTGTGTTATGTCATGGATCTATCATTGATGCCTAGAAGTTCCTTGGGACCTACGCTTGCTCCGTTTTTCAGGAGTCAGATGTGGGAAGTCCACAACTATGAACTTCTGAAAGTTTTAACCAAGAGGTTACATGACTTGTTTAGGCAAAACCCAATATCTAGTCTGTATTCAGCTGCCAAGAATGTATTTCTGGACATATTCTTTAAGCTAAAGATCTAGAATTGCATCAGAAAAGTAAAGAACACCAGAATATATATGTATCCAATTATGTTGCTATTTCTTGCAAATGTTCAGACTATATAACAACAAATTATGAGGTTTGTTTAAAAACACATCAGACTGATGAATAATTGAATTAAGAAATGATTAGAAATGTGTAAATTAGAAATGAAAAAGCAGCCAAGATGATAACAACTTCACATATTTCATCCAATTTAACTGTAAGTGCAACCAAAATATATTTATTTGAGATTTATTCAGCAACTAAATATAATGAGAGGAAAGAGAATAAACACAGAGTGATTAGCTATACCATGAGAGAAAAGATGCTCTTTAAGTATCATGAACCTGAAAGCAATTTTATCAGAAAATAAAAATCAAAGAGATATTGCAGTATCAGCATGCAATTTACATGCTGCTTTTTAAAAAAACAATTGTCATCTTTAAGAAAGCACTCAATAGTCCTAGGTTAATCAAGATTCAAAATTATTAGAGGAACATATACACGTATATACACCAAGCACTCACTAAATTATTTTAGAAGTAACTTAAGTTACTTCTAAGTCAAAAATTTGTAACAAAAATACATCTACAAACAAAATACATCTAAAGTAAATCTATCTTAAATCTAATGATATTTATGCATTTCTGCTGCGCTATTAAAAATGATTTGGCAAGAAAAACGTTTGTGAGGAAACCCAGTAGGTCCATTATCATTTCTGTTGTCCCTGTAGAAACTTGAGCAGGCTGGGACCCATTTCCTCCTCTAAACTCTACCACATAGTCCCTCCTTTCAAATGCAAATGGTGTGTGAGAGCACAACTATTTAATTCACCCATTTAATCCTCTTAATACTTTAAATATGCCAGAATTTGGTCACAATGAAGAAAGCTTTTCTCTTGTGGCACAGTATTACCTTTATCTACTGTATTTTAGTATCTATTTTTCATGCTCATTCACACTAATTAGGGCTTTACTCAGCAAGAAGGTAACAATTACTGCGTTCTCCAGGCAGCATAACATTGCTTCTTCTAATCAACATGTTGTAAAAAGACTAGACAAAGAAAATGACAAAAAAAATCCTGAAAAGCAAAAAACATCAAGTTATTTTAATCGAGTACCATGACAGGCAGTTATTATCAGAGACTCTGATACATAGTATACTGTCAAACCACATTCTTAATAAATACATGAGCTAGAATTACAAGAGATGCTACTCTGCCCTTTTTAAAATACAAATCCACACTCAAATGCAAAACTTGAATTTTCTCTGAAATGAAAAGAAGAACAAAGAACTGCAAGAGAGGCAACTTGCATTAGGCTTCAGAAACTTCTACTACTTTAATTATTTTTGCTGACTTCATGACATCTTACTTTTTACTAATTAAGAAACCTTCCCCTTCAGTATCTATTACTGGTTGCAGAGTCTCCACTAACAGCAGCCTTTTATATAAATATTACAAAGGCAGACAGCTGTGAAAAATTTTCTTCTTCAAAACTTCATATTGATTTTCTGTGGCTTCACCTATTATTATATAAATTGAGCTACTTATAGAATTCCACCAGGATTTTAATCCTTTGTATGTTCATTGATATCCTATATATTTGATCAAAATTATTTTAAAAATACATACTTTCAAAGCATTTTATACACAAAAAGTGTGCTGTAAGAGATTGTATGGCAAAGAACTCTGCAATGGAACTTTAAGATGTTGAAGAAAACAAAGGCTCCAAAGTGCATTTTATTTCTCTTCTCTTTAATGCACCAGACTCAATAGAACAAAGTAACTTCCCAGTTACCATTCACTGTTCCATGACTTACAGAATTCTGCCAATTTCTGGAATTTGAGGGCAATAACTCTTCAGAACATCTTTTGACATAGCCATAACATGTCCCCAGCACTTGCTGAGTTACTTTCTGATGAAAATGAGGAAAGGGGAAGGAAAGCAGTTTGGAAAACACACAAGGATTTTGATTCTACAGATACAACTCTTCGTGCAAACAAGTTACTGAACGTGTCTGACATTTGATGTCAATACTTTAAGACTTGACCACCAATTTTCAAGTTATAAGCAGTAAATAAATGGAAGATCTGTGTCAGACACCAGTTAAACATTCATCAGATATCAGCTACAAGTATCTAAGCAAAGAAAGGCTTAACCTGAATTACCTTTTCAATATGAAACAAATCCTTGTACTTGTGAAGTAGTTTGCTTCCCAGTGCTAGAGTCTCAAAGATCTTTGATTAACATACTTGTGATTTTATGGTTTGCTATTTCTATGTTAAGTGTTAAAGTCTGTATTTCTCTTCCTCAAATCTTCCAGAGTTGAAAATTTCCTTCAAGCCCCTGTGAAATTCTGAACTTATAATGTAATCACAACATAGCCTCAAATATTTATCAGGCCTCAGTTTATAGGGTCAGGGGTAAAAGTCTGGAATAAAGGAAAATATTAAAACCGATTTTTTTCCTGCTTGTTGAGATGATTTATTATTTATTGCAAGGATCACTATTTTTGTTTACACAATACTCTGACCTGAATTTTCATCTCAGATACTTAAATGCTATTGATTCCTCAAAAATACACATTTTATAAATCGGATATCATAGAAAAATTAAATGATTTTGTTTAGGGTAGTAAAGTCATTTTTTTCCTTTGTGGGAAATTCCAAACTTAATCCACATCTTCAGATCCTTTTCCTACTTCCATGCCTTACTTTTTAGCATTACTTTATAGATTTAGTTCCTGGATAATTAGTAGGTGCGTAGATCTATATCTATATATCACCACATTATAAGTAAATAAAAAATATGAGACCTTAAATGACTACAAGCCTAAAAAGCCTTCACAAGGCTGAGTTCTACCATCTTCCATGTAAAGACACACCTAAAAGTCACTTTTGAAATTATGATTTTTGGACTCCTAACGGACATCAAAGAGCTCTGCTGTCACCTCAAATGAACTCTATCGATAGCAAACAACAGTTACTGCAGTTATCTTCTGGCTGAAGGAATTTTTCCCACCTCAGTGGCAGATAATCCTGGTTTTGACTTTGAGTATGTTTTCTAAGTGTACACCGAAACACAGCTGTGGATACACACAGGCACATCTGCTCAAAACCCAGAGGGTGTTGTAGGATTAACAGATCCTTGCTTTTGATATGGCTCCCAAAACTGTTGGAATCATTAAGAAAGGCCAGATTTAAGGGTGCTCTGCTAGAGATGGCACTGACAGAGTGGCTGACAGATCAATGGAATAGCAGAATTTATTTTTTTAACTATAAAAGTCAGATAGGTAAAATGGAGGAGGCAAACTGTTCATACACACATCTACCTGCCCAGTCCCATCCCTTCCCCAAAACCTTTCAAACAAAAAAATCACTTACATAGCCTGCACAGGATTTTACCCCTGGCAAAAGAACAAGGGAACTGTCAGCATGAAAATATCATACTTTCTCAGCACTGTCAGAAAATGATCAAAACATACAGTGACACATGGTAAAGAAACCTGCATAAAAATGTTATACAGACGTGCCTTAGAGCTGATTTAACTTTTAACTAATGCTGGGCAAGATGGAGCAGTAGGCACTCCAAAGATTTTGAGGTAAAAACCCCAAAAAAATGTTTATGGTTTACAAAAAAAATCTGAAGCACAAAACAGGAAAGCTGAACATAAGAATTTCTAGAAGGGTGGTGTTTTTTTTATATTTTGTTTTGGATGTTGGCTTGTTTTTCACATTTTCATAACCATCAACATTTTATCAGCAGCAATGCAATGACTACTAAAGAGCAGAAAGGAACTCGAAGTATTTCAGTCAGATGTTGACCACTGTTTTATAGTGCTACCTTCAAGTGGCCTAGAAACTTCTTGGAATAGAACATACCTGGTGATAAAGTTGATTTTACTCCTGCCTCAGGAATAGGTTTATCTAACCCTATTTGTAGAGAGCATAGAGATGTTGGGTAAAAAGAAATACTGCACAGGGATAAAACAGAGAACACAAATTGCTATGAAAGAAGGTAGTGAAGATCCTGATCATTGTTAAAAACATGTTTAATTCACCAATATGTTGTGACCAGTGGAAGTGGGCAGTTTACCACCAGCAGGCTTGGTAGGATACATAGGTGTGATCAACCACTGGCTGCCTGAAAAGCAGCACTGAACAACCCTCAAAAGACCAATTCAACATATTCAGCCAAATATATAAAACACAAAGATTCTGAAGAGAACATCGCTGGGTGAAAAATTCACAGTTCTGTATGGTTTAAGCAGACACAGAAAGCTGAATGAATGGAAGAACTTTTGAATTTTTAGAAGACTGTGCCACCCAGCACAGAGGACACTTATTTGTATCAAAGCATTTGGGAGCTATTCAGCTTTCCAACACTGGTGCTCTGAATGATGCTGCACAAGTCACTATATATGCTGGTCACGTGAAATTAGCTTGTAAACTCATCAACACAATGATTTGTTCTTAAAATTCATCTACAAAGGATGCTCCAGAATGTTAAATTAAAAATGAATTAAAGTCTGAAGTCTCTGAGCATAGGGCTAAGCATAGTAAAGTTTCACATAAATTTCTCTGAGATAAGTTTGAGACTCAACTTCACCCCTCCAGTCAATACCCTTAAGTTTTCCCACATCTTGCACTAGCCTCCCAAACATATTCAGCAGTAGATTTCCAAAGAAATATTTAAATAAGAGCTTGGATACACAAAATTACTGCTTCAACTGTTTAATTATTTACTATGGCTTTAACTGCTTCAAGTAGTACAAAGGAATTTGCACCCAAAAAAAAATTCTAAAAAGATTCTTTGCCTTAAGAACTAGAATCAGAATTTCCTAGTCTAAAAAAACCACACCACGATAATATGCAGCAAACTAGCTGCAGCACATCAAATTAAGCTAGGACACCTTCTGTATTTTAGTACATTTCTTGAAAAGCCTTATACTAATAACCCATCTATATACTGACTTTCATGGACAAATCATTTAACTTCCCCACACTGCTTATCTCAGGTAGGATAATGGTTGATCTAATCCTAACAGATTTTCATTTCGGAACCAATTGTAAATCTCAGCATGGGATTATATACAACTTCAACAAGACAGCCTCTTGCAAGAATCTGCTGACATACACTTGTTTAGATTTGCAGCATTTTCCTTCTGGAGGTCGGAGCTCAAGGAGAAAGGTTAGTTGAAAAAAGAAAATTTAAAAAGAAGCGACACTTCTTTCCTGCTAATCATATTGATATGACTATATATGAAATATGACCTAAATGCTCATGGCATTTCTATTTACCTTTAGAAATTTCAAGACAAACTGTGCTCTCTGTTTATAGGTGCTTTTCACTGCATCTACTGAGCTGCAGAAATTAATGCAAAGCAAGAAAGCAGCTCTGTAAACTGCTGACAGCCATTTAATGGGAGAGGTGGCAAGTGGTGGACATGTCCTGGCAGTGTGCTTAATGGATACACAAACACCCACAGTCGTCAGCCTAAAGTGATACTGGCACAAAATTAACTGAGAGATGCAAAGTGCATTTAACAAAGAGACCCATAGCAATCTGGATAATATAAGGCTGTATAAAGGCTGGAAGAAGGAAAACAAGATGCATTTCTTCAAGGAGATGGCAGTCTTTAATTTCACTTAAAATTACTTGATTTCAATTAAAATGGCCTAAAAAGGTAATTGTATTTAGCCTTGTTTCTTCAGTGCAGAAACCATCACCTCTGCTTTGCAAAGCAAATGCTCTTGTACAAATCAGAAGTTCCTGGACAGAGTATGTCACAGAACTGCTTGAGTTAAAAGGAGATTTCCATGTTAATAACACTGCCACCATATCATGTTTTCTTCAGACACTTCAGAACGTGGCTGTAATAGAAATCATAGTCTCTCTCTCACTTTGTGACCATTTCAAAAAGCAAACCTCAGCCACTGTCAGACCTTTTGAAATTACTGACAGAAAAGCAAACCAGTATATTGAATTATACCAACTACTGGCATTGGGACATAAAGAGAGAAACCTACAAACAATGATTAAAAAAATCCCAAAAAACAAAAAACAAAAAAAACCAAACACCACAAAACCTTTCTACATGGTTAAATAAGAATAAAACCCCAATTCTTTATCTATCCATACTGCAGTAGTAACTAGCTGCCCAAACAAGTCAGGGCTGCTGTTCTACCGTACAAGGTGAGCTGTAAACAAAAGAGAACATGCAAAGGCAAGACTGCAGAGAAGTGTATCTGTGATATTACAGAGGACTTCAAATAACATAATGGAATCACAAATTCAGTCTTCTCTAAGATTTCTGTGCGACACTGTGGTGACTAAAAGATCAAACTATTTTATGATCTAGTATAAAGGGCAACCATCCTCTTCATTTGTATTTTTAAGCAACTTTCTGTGGCTCATCTTATTGCAGAGCAGTGAAATTTCAAGTGCATGAATCTCTTGCAAAAACAAAAATAAGGAAAATATCAGGCTGTCTGTTTTCTAGGACCTGACATTTCCCAGCACAAACCTGAAGTGACCTGTAAATCCACGACCTTCTCTTTGAGTCATCTGTACAGCAAAAACTAGAATGAAATCTGCAAGTCCCCAAATATTATAACAGGATAATTAGGCAGCATTTCCTTAGGTTTTACAATTTTGCAGCTAATGGTAAGCCTTGCCATCCCTCCTTCTTGTGTAAAATTTAAAAAAAGACACAGTACGTAATGCTGCAATAACAAAAACAGTTTTGTTCTTAGCTAAAATAGAACTTCATTCACTTTTAAAAAGTAATTTTTCTAGTATAGCTCATCCAATCTCTAGTTGAGGATGATTTTATTTCTCAAACAGTAAAAAAAAAAAAAACCCTAAACCTATCCCACCCTATTATCTGCATGAGCCAGAAGTCTGAAATTCTGTCCAATGCAAAAATAACCTTAGTACTTTCCACCCAAACTGTATCCAAAACAGGATGACTGCATCATTAAAAAATTTCATCTTGAAGAGATAAACATGCCGAAGTTCAGAAAGCATTTCTTCCAACAGCTGCACCAGTTTAAGGAGCTTTCCCTGTGTGCTCCTCAGGCAACTGTCCTACACCAAGTGTGATGCAGCACACCACAAAGCTGAATGTGGAAAAAACAAAAAACACACCATCCCACCACCCCTCTCATCCTAAAGAGCCACACATTTTTGTTGTCTTTTTTTTTTTTTTTATTCTGGTCAACATCACTTACCTCCCAGCCCAGGTTACACAAAAGAACTGGGGGTGGGTGAGGAGGAAACAGACAACAGGAGTCCTTGAAACGGTATCAATCACAGAAGATACCTACTTGAAACTCTGACTTAAGTTTCAGATATCTGTAGAGTAAGCAGTGATAAATTTTCAGAGCAGTTGTGTTCTCAGTATCTGAAAACTGGCTGCAAAATCAACTAACATAGTTTTTGCTTCAGCAGCTTTGTGGAAAATATCTTAAATTATACCCTCTACCTATAGAGACATATACATTTTATATTATTTATTTATCAATAAATGGTTCCACACTTGGAGATAGTATGCCAACACCCTAGACCTTTCCCCCTCCCCTCCATGCAGCTCCATCAACTTTCTAACACTAAACGCTAAAACTTTAAAATCTTAAAGTAAATCTTAAAATCTTATCTTTTATCTTTTGGTATGACAATCTCAAAAGAGATTTTCAATATATTTTCCTTTAAAAGTAACTCTCTAAACCATAAGCAAGTACTACTGTTTGTCTGACAGAGTTATATTTGTAACAAACATACAAAATGCAACCACACATCTTCCACAACTTTCCCTTCTCCATTTTTTCCAGCTAAAGAACAGAATTCTTTTCTTTGTAGCCAGATATATATTTACTAGACATATCACGGGAGTTAACATTTCAGACAGACTTAGAAGAGGGAACAAAGACAATGCTTTTACCTGAAAGAATAAATAAATCATAAATTAAATCCTCCTGCTCGAGGCAAATTAGTTGCCAACAAGGGTCAAAACTAAGTCTCACTTTGCTATCGGTTTCTAGACAGTTGAGCATTTTGTGTTCTAGATAATTTTTTGCTCCTTTTCTTAGTAAAAGTCCTGTATACTTCCCACTCCAGACAAGATTTTAAATGCAATGCAACTCAAGTGTCATTTTCATGATATTCTGAACTTCTCTTAGCAATAATGAAGGGAATGCATAAATTTATTTTTATCTTTCAGCTTTCACTACTGTATTACTCTGGTTGGAAGGTACCACTAAGTATTGCCCTGTCAAAAATATGTAAGAATATGCCATTAGTACTGATTTCTTTATTCTAAGATGCAGATTACAAAATCAAGATATCTCTATTTATTCCTAAATTGATTGTCAGACGTTTTAATAATATATCCTTAGTCCAAAATTAGTTTATTAATTTCCAATACCCATCTATGCTAACCCATGTATAATTGGTCCCTCCCTTGTGGTCTCAAAGTTATTTGTGAGGTGGTGAAATACACTGAAATACAGAACTCAGCCAGATGTTTGCACTTTGATGGGATGCTTTGCCCCTAGTTCACTCTGCTGTCTGGCCAAAACCACCACACCCACAGAGGGAAATAGCAAACATGGCTTTCTAATTCAGTTTACCTAAACCAGTCCATATTGATAGTGAAACTCTATAGTGAGTTATATTTGAGCTAACTTGGCTTTAATCACTTAAACATAGAAAGCTTGATCACCTTCAGCTTCAGATGAAAGTTCCAAACACTGAGCCAGGAACCAGCCACTGAGAGGGTGTAACACTGGTCCAAATCCAGTGTCCTGGGTTGTGGAGCCAGGGGTTGTGTGTTCTATTTTCATTTGTTGGGGGGCAGTTGGAGAGATGCTTTTCTTTGTCTTTGGTAACTCAAGCAGGGAGAGGCCTGACGCCTTCTGATAATGGGCCATCAGCACCTCCCCAGGCTGTACCCCCCCAGAGCAGTGCATCTGCATTTCCATCATCCCATTGTGAGATGGATCACATCCCCCTGGCAGTGGGGGTGGGGCAGGCAGTTTTGCTGTCTGGATAGGCTGAGATACAGAGACAGGAAGGTGGCTAGCTTCACCCGATTCTCTGGGAGGAGGACTGGACCCCTTCTCGACCCTTCCCACCACCACTGGACCCCTTCTCGTCCACTGGACCCTTTCCTACCACCACTGGATCTCTTTTGCCATCACTGGACCCATTCTTCTACAGGATCATCTCTACTCCAACAGAATCACCTCTGCCACTCCAGGAGAACTCACTTTTGGACTGCTTCCAACAGCCTGACCAACAGGGTGTCAGGTTGTAGCCCTGACTCTGTCAGGGTTTTCCAAAATTGTTGTTTGTTTGGTTGGTTGGCTGGTTGGTTTTGTTTCCTATTACATTTGTATTGTTAATATTCCTAGTAAAGAACTGTTATTCCTATCCCCAAAATCTTTGCCTGAAAGCCCTTGATTGCAAAATTATAATTTGGCAGGGGTGAGGGGTTTCCATTCTCCAGTCTCCATAAGGGAAACCCCAGTTTCCCTGGCAGAAACCTTTCTTTCCAAACCAAGACATACAGACAAACTTAACAAAATAACAGCAAGGCTGAGAAACCTACGGAGCAAACTGGACAACTCAAACTTGAAGCACTTTGAGGCATGGTTACTGTTTGATAGGCAAGAATGGGGAAAGCAATACATAAAGTCTAATAAAGCAATCTATACCACCATGTGTCTAATTCCATTTGACCTGTAAATGATGTCCAAAACAAAATCTGAAAAAAGTCAGTTTAAAGTGCAAAAGATACTAGATAAAAGCAGCTATTAAATCAGTAGACAGTACAAGTCTTCTAAAAGGGATTTACAGAGAAAGTAGTAACCTGAAACATGACATGATGCCTCTAGAGGATGGTTTTATCTTTGATATAAAAAAATTGAACACATCATAGTGTCACTTCATTGTCTGCTGAGAAACATGTATCCTGTCGTCTGTTCAACCCCAGGAACAACACTAGGAGAAATTTCAACAATGAGCTCCACAGCTTCTGAGAGGTTATGTGATTTTCTGCTTTTGCTTTCAGGTTAAGCAATTCTTACAAAGATGTGGAATTTTGTTTTTCTCCTATTGTTTCTGCATTGTCAGGAGACAGCAGAAAAAGCTTTAAGAAGAAATATACATTATAGAAATTATCTTGAAACCCTGTATGCACGAAGTGAAGAGAGGCAGCAAAGTGTTTTCAAAAACAGGAACATTGATATAGTGGAACTAAGCAGATCAAGCTTTCAGACTGTATTTTTAAAGGACTGGATACATGGCTGGCTGGGCACACTAATAAACAACTTCAAAAACCAGCTGAAGGAGCTCTGTACTGGAAAGACGGCCTAACTGAATAAAAGCCAAGCAGGGAAAACAGCTTATTTTTCCATTACTCCTACTTGTTTGTCCACAAAACCCACAACAGAAGTCTTCACTATTAGCCCTCTATTTATTTTACATATTGAAAACTAATATGAACAAACTTGTGTAAGTGGAACTTCAGAACTATTTTGTGTACAAGACTCGTGGCTTGGGGTTTATTTCTCAGATGTACCCTGTTGTTTTGATTGACTTAGGAAGTGTTACTCACTGTTGTGAAAATGAAGTCACAATTATTTAACTATTCTGAATCTGGATAAAACATTTTTTTTAGGTTTATGAGCACTGTAGCAAACACTTGCTTTTTACTCTCCTTATATCCAGGACAGTGAGAGTGATGTTGCTATTATTTTTTTCCATGCCTACAGGAGGTATAAACCACATATATCCCCATTTAATTGTCAGCCTGGGATACCCAATCATGTTCTCACTGGGTATGGTGCAGTACTTAAGCTTCCACAAATAATTTACTTATGTGAGGTCAACACACATTCCTGTGTTCAATGATGGAAGTCAGAATGTAAAGATCCAAAATGTGTGTCCCAGCTACCAATGCAAAGTCTTACAGTCAACAAAGTATTTTTAAACCATTAAGAGATGGAAATTTAGAGATGCAACACTGTGAAGTTTACAGCAGAACCCAAGATAAACATCTCAGGTCCTTAACTGTAAAGTCATTCCTGCTCTGAAAAATATCCAGTACTGTCCAAGCCATGGGAGACACACAGAAAGCAAGAGAATTAGCACCCAGTACTGGGAACAGAATAATCTCTTGAACATATGCATATTCATTACCATACCAGCACTTAGTCCAGTGCTGGCTGCCACTCAAGTTAGGAATTCTGTGTCCTGGGAAAAAACTTTGGGATAGAAGTTCTCTTTAACAATGACAGAAATTTTAGAAGTTTTTATTTTTCATAGTTGGTGAAATGTATTGGCAACCAGCATAATGCAAAATTAAAAATTCAAGTAAGCAAAGCAGTACAAACTTTTGTTAATCATCCAAATATTTATCACATTAGTAATAGGAAGCCTGGGGACAGATGAGGAAGCTGACTTTTCCTATATGGAATAAAGAACTTAGAGGATCACAACACAGGTCTCAAAGCACAGAAATTTGCTTTGGCAGGCTAAGCAAAACCAACAGAGGCAAAAGAGAGGTTTAAAAATGTTAAATTGTTTCACCTGTTATCATCAACTACACTTGGTGAACTGGGAGACAAGTCCTGTTCTCAGCAGCTGTAAGGCTGTGTTTTGGAAGAGATACCATGCCACAAACTGTGAAATACCATCTATAACTGACACAAATACTAGTGTGTGCAAGAGTGATTAGACAGGACACTGCTTCTGTCATTTGCACACCTGACATGAGCAAATACTTTCCCCATTCCATGACAAAACAAGACATTAAATAAACACAACTGTTTTACCAATGATGTTTGTTCATAGTGTTGGTAGGCACATGGTGCAGCTGCTTTCCCACTCATTTCTATTATTATGACAGTAATGCACAGTAAAGGAAATTTCAACAACAAGTGAGAAACAATCAATAGCAATTTACCTTAATGGGTTGACAAGAAGTATAAGCAATGCTTCCTTCTTACAGAAACTCCTAAAAAGCAAACCTTGAAGCACTTAAATGTCTTCTATGAGCAAACAAAAAATGCAGACACACCTGAGAATTTGTTCCTATTATTTTCTACAGAAAGGGAATTCAAAATAAGGGACTGGCAGACGTTATCTGAGGTTCTTGATAAGTAGTTTAATTCTTCAAATATTTTAAGCCAAATAAATTCAAGATATTTTTTACTAAAATTCTGTTCAGTGAGAAGATAAAATAGGTAACTGAACAATTACACCATCAGGGTCCAGCTTAAGACATGTAGTATAGTCTTCCCCTGCTGCAGAACTTGTAAATACTTGAACCCACAGAAACCCTTCCTATTCCTCCTCCAGGAAGGAGATACTTTTATTATGCCTAATACAATCATCAGCTCAGCTGGAAAAGGACCAAGGCCACATCAGCTCTCCTTCAGAACCATTCAAGGGGTAACACCTCACACCATCCATGATCAGTGGTTACCAAGTGGAGGAGCTACCATGAACTGCCTGGAGTACATTTCCATACATGCACAGTGGCCAGAATTTAGTATTTCTAACTCTCTGACCAAGTCACTTGTGGATTATGTGGATACATTGTTATGGGGGTCAGGGATAAATAATAATACATTTATTATACATACAATACAATACATAATAAAATACATTTAGGTAAACACATGTAGTAATTAATGTCCTTAAATGAAAGATAATGGGTTTTTTTCACCCAAAACCAGTAATAACATGCTTTTCCAAGTATGGTGTTTCTGAACCAATTGCAGACAACATTTCATTAATTTAGGATTAGTTTACCATCTCATACAGCCAATTATCTGACCAAAATCACTAGCTTAAAACAGTTCCCAAGAATTATTTAATACTTTAATAAGAATATGGGCTTTGTTTTCACTGCTGTTTCACCCGGTCTTAATTACTTCATACAGAAAAACAGAAAATAGACACTTTGTTCCTAATAAAATATTATTTTATCAATTACAAAACACTAAAAATTACACAGACCATTAAAAAATACTGAAAACTAAATTCAAATTTATGCCAAGGGTAGATTTTATCAGTCCTTTATATAGTTCACTTGCATGTATTTGCATGATTAATTGTTCAGGTTCAATATCAGATAAGATAAACTATGCTCTCTCTCTCTCTCTGTGTATATATATACACACACACAAATCCCTATATGGATAGGTTTCCATTTAATTCTAGGTACAGGAAAGAAGTGAACGCTATTTTCATTATAACACTTCCAAAGAGACTTTGTAGCTAAAACATTGATTTTTCCCTCCAATATATGTCAGCTTGAGGGCACTTTTCAACTAACACGTTGATCCCTGAAGCAACTCTGATTTTAGAAAGTGTTTTTGTGTAACAGTTAGCAATCAGCTTCTGAAGAGGGCTCTCATTTATGGTGCATGACTTCATTCTGGACATTTTTCAAATTAGCTGACACCAAGATGCTCCAGCTTCTCATAATGAGGAAGTGCTATTTAGTCTGTTAGCATATGGTGCAGCCTTTCTGCTGTCCATCGAAGAATATAAGAGTTGCCAAGGGACAGTACCACTTCATAATTATTTAGAGCCTCTCAAATTAACACCTTCATCCCCACATCTTGCATATGGACAAAATTTTTCTGAATACCATTTGCTGTTAATTTTGTCCTGAGAATCTCTAGCTTGCCCTGTGACCTCAAACACCTCCAGAAAATGCATGTAAAAGCAAGTTACCAAGCTTTTTAGGAACTACGCAGCTTACTATTCAACTACTCCAAGACAGGCAACCCAGGGCAAACTGCATCTTCTAACAAATGTCAATCAGTCAAGGAATGAGACAAATGCAACTCAGTAGGCACCTCAGGCAGCACTTGCAATGAAGTCCTGTTTCAATGCAGTTATGAAGTAATATGCTAACCCTTCAAGGCACCACAATGAAAAGAAGTGAATGTATTTTGGGACTTAGTTTGATTAAATCTCTGGGTTTACATTTAATTTAGAGAGGGCATTTTCTTAATTGCAAGAGCCTTTTCATGCTTTGCATTAAAAAAAAAACAAACAATTAGAACAATCTGAAACAAAGTGAGTGTGAAATTTTGCCAGCATCCCACATGCCACTGCAGCAAATGCAAAGACGTGCAACAGCTGGTCAATTTAACTTACATTCTCAGTTATTAAACACTACCAGAAGGTTCATTAAACTCTTTTCTACTGGAAACATGGTATAAAGTACTTTGTACCCACAATGCTAAGGATTAACCTGACCTTTCTCTAGGGCATGATCCGTTCCTGCTGGAAGTCGCTCAAATACAAATCTAAAATGGTTTTAGCTGTTCTTCTAGTGTCACATTTTAGAGTTACATCTTTTGTAGGTGACTTGGGAGAGCGTCAGTCATCTACCCTATTGTTCCTTTATGAGAAACACTGTGAAGTTAATGGATGCTAGGGAAAAAAAAAAAAAAGGCACATTGACAGATTAAGGTTCTATTACACAGCAATAAAAACCCAAGATTGAGAATCCTGGTCAGCCCTTGAGGGAGACAAATAGACATAAGTACTCTTTCACATGGCTGGTATCTGTGCCTGTTGTATGTAAATTATATAACAACTTTTGCCTATTCTTATAAAATTACTTGAATAGCTCCTGGAAATAACAAGACATAATACTGGGACACTGCTTTTAATTCTCTGCCTGGAAAAACTGAGATAGTGAGAACTTGGCCAAATACTGATTTTACCTGAATTAAATGCTTGCCACATGACAAGCTACAAATTCTTTACTTTGTGTAGTACAATAACTGTATGTAAATTAAGATGATTTCTGAAATCCATCATTACAGCTAACCTTATTATTTAATACATTACAATCCTTGTAAACAGCATAGTGGAAGAATAGTTGCTAGATATCATTAAAACCTCAAGTAAATCTACTTCTGCTTCAAATTTTGGGAGACATGAAGCAAAAACTTCTCCTGTAGCTTCCTGTCATGTGACCTCTAACACCTGGACTGTAAAGAAACAACAAACTTTTTAACATTTTCAGGAAGTACATTTCTGCTTGACTGAGCTCTAAGACATAAAAGTTAAGTGAAATGGAATACTGCTATGCAGCATAGAATGGAAATTCAAAGATATATTTGGCTAGTAATACCATTATGCATTTAGACACATGACCGTGTCAAAGCAAACAACTTCAAAACAATATTCTTTCCATGTAATGACTTCAACACACAACAGCCCAAGGAAGCAATGAATATTCCTTGAAGCAATCTGAACTATCAAAAACCTAATTATATTTTCTTTCCTTCTTCACAAATGTTTACTTTGGAATGGCAAGAGTATGTACTTAAGACTACTTGCTCATCCTGCTCTTTCCTTGACAACCACATTCCTTCAAATACAGGCACAAACTGAAACGTGTGAGCCTCCATCCAAATATGAAGAAACACAGGACCCAAGGGGATGGCCTGAAGTTGTGTCAGGGGAGGGTTTGGGTGGATATTAGGAAAAGGTTCTTCTCCCACAGGGTGGCTGGGGACTGAACAGGCTCCCCAGGGAAGTGGTCACAGCAGCAGCCCAACAGAGTTGAAAGAAGCATTTGGACAATATTCTCAGGCACAGGCGATTGTCGGGGATGGTCTTGTGCAGGGCCAGGAGGATGATCCTTGGACCTGATGATCCCTGTAGGTCTCTTCCAAATCCATATATTCTGTGATCCTGTGAACACTTTTCAGTATGACAGTGACAGAGTGCTGGCACAGGTTGCCCAGGCAGGTTGCAGTCCCCATCCTTGGATCTATTCAAAACCTCTGAACATGGTCCTGTGCAATCAGCTGTAGGTGGCCCTGGTTAAGCAGGGCGCTTGGATCAGATGACCTCCAAAGGTCCCTTCGGACCTCAAGCAGTCTGTGATTCTGTGAAATATGCAGCAGTCTGACCAATGACAAGAATCCCTCTCAACATAAAGCAGTTCTCATTACTTGAGTTGCAGGTAGAGTTACCTGCAGTACTAAGACTGTAGTCCTGATGCTACTGTTTGAGAAGAGGAACAAAAGATTTAGATAGCATATGGAACATTAAATCAACGTGAAAATCACAGGAGACAACAAACCATAAATACCCACAATCTACAGGTAAATATGATCTCTAAGAAATGGCTGCTGTAAGGGAAGCTGCAGCCCAGCTGATGGTGATGATCTGGCCTGAAATACACTCAACTTCATCATACTCAGGATGTTCTACAGCAATGCTGATAGTCCAACCCCTCAGGGAACTACAGCTAGTGCTGAATATAGTAGTCATCATCATACTGCCAGTAGCACATGGAACCTGTCCAAACCTTTATCCTGGCTTCTCAGAGAGGAATTTCAGGTGAGATGTCAGATCTTATCTTTGTGATAAGTGTTATCTACAAACATGGTGCTAGAAGACATCTGAAGAGAACCATGCAGAACACACCACAAATTGCCTAAAGCAAGGGTGAAGCTCACCTGCACAGCACAGAATTCCCCACAGTCAATTCATGTCTCTGTGATGGATTCCTACAGAAACTAAACCCACTGCAATATTAGCAGTATCTTCTCTAAAGGCAAGGTATACTCTGGTGATGTAGCTTTCACTAACAAATATAGAACAGAGAATAAAGGAGCATATTTAGTAACAACCCTACAGGACCTTACCTTGGGGAAAGAAAGAACAAACCACCCACAGCAGATGCTAATCAGATTGCTTGCTTAATTTCAGGCATTACAATAAGGAGAACTATATATGAAACAATAACCCACACTAAGAACGTAAATTCCTTTAGAAAATGTCACAATTGAGCCAATACAATCAGCATTCAAGGACACTGAAAACACTGTATTTAGAGCAGACAAGCAGCTAGGCTAGAACACAATCCCACTAGAAGATCACATAATGCCATGGAGAATTGAGGGAATGCCTGTGCTCTTGCTGAGAAAAACATTACCATGAAGGGCTGCCAACAGCTTGGAAGCCTTCTTCTGTAGATGTTTAAATACAGACACACTTTAAACACACTGGCATCGATTTTTGCAGTCCTTATACCATTCCACAATAAAGATGACTTTAGTATTGACAGAGAATATCTCTAGATTTTTCTTAAAGACACCATGTAATATTATTTAATTTCTCTCATGAATTTTAACATGTTCCCCTTCTGTTTACAAATATTCTCCTTTTAAAACTAATTTTATGGGGATTTTTGTTTCACATCCACTACACTGTAAACTAACTCTCATTTTTGTTCTGTAATAGTAACATGCACTAAAAGTATATGGAGTATAAGATTAAAACCTTTCTCCAACACAAATATTTGTGTACGTTTACACTTTGGGACAAAACGTATTCTAGACCATATTTTACACTCAAAACTAGGGTATGGCAACTGCTAAATTAAAGGAAGTATATTTATAAAACGTTTTTTTTCTTCTCACATAAAAAATATTGCATAGATATAATCAGTATTAACAACACATGAATTTCGTTTAGTTCAGTAAACGTAAGGCATACCTCTATTATTATGCTCCAGGGCTACCATCTTACTTTGAGATTTACTGCATCTGTGATGACAGTGACTGATGGCCTCTTTTCCATCTTTCTTATCTTTCAGCTAATGAGAATTTTACTTTTGAAACAGTGTTTTATAACCATACAGTTCTTGTAATTCTTAACTTCTTACAGCAATTCTTATCTGCTAAAATTTTTGTATTGTGCGATTAACGCAACAAAGACAATTGCCATATACAAAATGAAGAAAAAATTAGAGATAATTTAAATTAGAAATTTGAAGCAGAACACAAAAAAACCCACATGGAAACTATGTATATGAAAATAGTTAAATACTATGAAATGGGTTTAAAAACTATCAAAGTAGTGCAAGATGTATTGTAACCTGTTGCTCAAAACCAAATAGTAAAATGTACAGTTTTACTTATTGTTATCAATGGAAAAACTTCTTTTAACTATGCCTTTTTATGTCTTTCAGATAGGAGGTGTTCTTCGAGAGAATGAAAGTCCAACTTAATACTGCAAGTTGATGTTCTTATGCAAATGGGAATTGTTTTTTTTCTTCCCTTTACTGTTTAACTAAACACTTTTGTAATGTACATTTTCTATATTCCACATGTGAACTGCACCTTGCAGAAGGGAAAACCTGCTGGCAGCTAAGATACACATTCACCTAGAGCAGAATAACTGCATGCTAAAGACAGCACCAAACAGAACTCACTGAGGAAATTTCTAGTTTGATTTGCCCAAACCCACAGAAATAGAGATTTTTCTCTAAGAACTTGAACTAAAACTCAGAATAAAGCATCTGATACAAATTAATTTTTCTACACCAACACAACAGAGGCAAAGGAAAAAGTTTGTGTCATGTCGACAAATTACATTTCTACTAAGAAGCCTCCTAAATTGAGAAAAATCTGTTTAATGGAATCTCTGCATGAGTCAATAGCTTCCACTATCTGACTTCCACTGACACAGGACAGTGCATCAACAGAAGTAATATTATTTTAGTATCTCCAGCATTATGGTGCTCCCACTTTCTCTTTTCTGTTTTCACCTCTCAATCCTCCATTCATTCACTGCCAAACACAAGGCAGCTGATCAACTCTTATCTCACTGTTACCAATGGAGAAATATTCCATTTAGAACTGTTGAGGTAGTGGTAGAGGGCACACTTCAGGCCATGCTGAACACGTTTCCCCTATCTTTTTAAACAGATGCATGATGTCCTTACATGTTTAATGAGCCTTTTACCAGGAAAAGAAAATAAATTATGCACAGAATGTGCATAAAGTAGAGAATGTCCTCTTGCAAAGGTCCATCCAGAACTCCAGTAAGAGGTGAACACATTCTGTTTTTCTGTCAAGTGTTTCACGTATATTGTTAGAAATAAATTAGAAAGTAGATGAAAAGGTATTTTACTGATTAAACATCCTCATTATCTACAATGACAGGTAACAAGAATAAAATGCTCCAGTAGTTACTCCAAGAAAGGAGTATGTCTTCAATCAAGGAATAAAACTTGAAATGAGAAATACATCCTTTTTCTACTGAGATTGGAATAATTGTCACTCATTTCTATGGAAACAGCCAAAACAGGAGGCTCTCAGAATCTGAGAAACTTATATAAGGGAAACTAATATAAATAAATGGCTGCGCACACATGCACACAGTCTTCCTCTCTCTCCTAAGACAGCCACAACCATACAACATAATTCAGAAACCAGAAAAAAAATCTATTCCAACAAATTATAACAAATGAAAGGTCTTCAAAAAAAACTTGCTCTCAGAATCAAAAACCAATATATTTTGCTTCAAGAAGAAAACCAAGCAATAGTTTCAGTGCTTTGCCACCGTCAGCACTTCCAGAAGCTATTCCTCCTACATTTTACAGGACAAGTATGCCTTTTACAGCCTCAGGCAGAAAAACCTTTGCCACTGCCACCTAGACGTAATTCTGCACTTCCACTTCTCTGGTAATTCCATGTCTTGCTTTGATGAATGCAAGAAAATCTGAACATTTACTAGAGGAGCTTCTGTTCTGAAAGAAAATACAGGAACAGTTCTTTTTAAAGCAGCTTACTCTCAACAAATCCAAAATATGCTATATATGGAGCCACCTGATCAAGAAAAAGAAAAGAAAAAAACCCTGGTGTGTACATGCTTACATATTTGAGAAGCATTAGCTGAACTTCTGCTCACAACATTTAAGGTTCTACCTTGTGAGTAAAAAGCCTGCATCCATACAGAAACTTCAATGAGTTCTGTGTGCCTTGCTTTAGCCTGCACTCATACTTTTTCAGGAATTCTTCCTCTCTATGACATCAGAAATTAAAAGGGAAGAGAGAAAATTCTACATCCAGGTTGTCTTGGTTTGGAAAGAAAGGTTTCTGCCAGGGAAAGCTGGAGTTCCCTTAGAATGGAAGAATGGAAACCCCTCACCCCCTGCCAAGTTATAATTTTGCAATCAAGGGCTCTCAGGCAAAGATATTTGGGAATAGGAATAACAGTTCTTTACTAGGAATATTAACAATACAAACGTAAAAGGAAACAAAACCACCCAACCAAACCAGCAAACAAACAAACAAACAACAATTTTGGAGAACCCTGACAGAGTCAGAGCTACAACCTGACACCCTGTTGGTCAGGGTGTTGAAAGCAGTCCAAAAGTGAGTCCTCCTGGAGTGGCAGAGGTGGTTCTGGTGGAGTAGAGATGATCCTGTAGAAAAACGGGTCCAGTGATGGCAAAAGAGATCCAGTGGTGGTAGGAAAGGGATCCAGTGGTGGTGGGAAGGGTCCAGTGGATGAGAAGGGGTCCAGTCCTCCTCCCAGAGAATCGGGTGAAGCTAGCCACCTTCCTGTCTCTGTGTCTCCGTTTACCCAGACAGCAAAACTGCCTGGCCCCACCCCCACTGCCAGGGGATATGATCCATCTCACAACAGGATGGTGGAAATACAGATGCACCCTCTGGGGGGAGGGGGTATAGCCTGGGGAGGCGCTGATGGCCCATTATCAGAAGGTGTCAGGCCTCTTCCCCCCTGAGTTACCAGAGATAAAGAAAAGCATCTCTCCAACTGCCCCCCAACAACTGAAAATAGAATACACAACCCCTGGCTCCACAACCCAGGACACTGGTATAAAGAGGCAGTTCTCTGTAAGGCAGTATTTCAAACCAGACATACATGTGTCACCAAAACATGTCTCACTTTCCTGCACCATGCAAGAAACTCTACTTAAAAGCCCACACGCGCTCCACATTGAAGAAGAGGAACCAGAACTCATCCTTTCAAAAAGGAATCTTTGCCTTTTTCCATACAATCTATTCAGCTATATATTCCCTTTCCCATGCTACTTGCTCAGGATCATAATGTCAGACAAGATCAATGTTCATTGAACTATGGCAATAAAAGAATAGTGTGTAAGAGGGTGACTCCTTAGACTGAGCTGGCTGACCTGTCCCCTCTCCCCCATTCAATGGTAAGCAATTTTACTCTGTGCTTTTATTATTTATTATACAATACACAGCTCTATCTTCGACTGAAGCACACAGAAATTACAATGCCTACTGCTAAACAGTAGAAAATCTACACAATGAAATTCCATAAACACTACTGCCATGGTAAAACAAAACTGAAATTAGCATCCTTTTTTTTTCAGTTTTAATGAAGATGACCAAGAAGATTCATTATTGTGACTAGAGCACTAGGGAGTAAAGAATTTTTTCAGGTTTCCTAATAACTTTTCATCACCAGTGGTGTACCACCAACTCATTCAGACTCAACTGTTTTTAAATTTACTAATTACTGAATAGCTTTGCTGTGCTCCAGGAGAGTAGTGTGATTTTCCAACCCAGATGCCAACCCTACATAAGTGACTACAGCACCATTGTTCAATGCTTTCAAAAAATTTTGACAGTAATGGTATGAAATACCGGCCTGTTGAAAATAAACAACAACTCAAATTTTTGGCAGAATGTTTAAACTGAATCTTGATTCAATATAAATTCTCAAACTTTTATTTTACACAATTCTCTCATCTCTTTAGTCCTGTGCATAGAGCTCTATATATTCACTTCACTGGCTACTGGCAGAAGACAAGCTGCCCCAGAATGTCCAGGGGAGACAGATACAAGCTACTGAACTAAAATTAAAATTAAATATTAACCATTTTCAAAAGGGAGCACAGTTTCTCCACAGATTCTCTTCTAGCTAGCTCCTATACCTTTCACAATTTGTCTGTCAGTACCTAGTAAATTAACCTTACCCTAAATTTTTTATCATGGAGCAGTCCCATATCACACACATACACTATTCATTGCCAGGTTAGAGTTCAGATTAATTCTCAGTTTCTTTGGAAAAGTAATAAGCATACATACAGAAAAAAAATACTTACTCATAGCCCAGTACATTTCAAGCATGAACATATCTGAAAGCTTCAGTCAGAAATGAAATCTCATTATAAGAGTTAGAGAAAAGGCCCAATCAATTTAACCACCAGACAGCACAGATGCAGAAAAATCCTTCAAAAATGCAGTTCACATTTACCATTTAAACCTACATGGAAAAAGATGACAGGAGATGACTTACCACATTAACAAAGTATAAAAATTGTTAAGGTTTCACTTATTTTCCCTGAGTGAGAAACAGTAGGGGCATGCTGCTCAACATGTTAATGCACATCTGCCTCTCAGAGAACCTTCATAACATCGGTTTTACAATTCTTGAACACTGCGGGCTCGATTTCAAGAATTCAAAAAGGTTACCAGAGAAAACTTGATTTGAAAGAAACACTTTCCACTGATCATATAAGACAAGCAATGTATTGTATTCTAGGGACTAAAACAGCTTCTCAGAAAGCTATCAGAGATACAGATGCTTTCCTTTAACCACTTTGTACTGCACTCTGTAAGGTACTTCCACAGTGACAGATGTGTCATCTTCTGAATTAAATAAAAAAGGTGGAGGGCCAGAGGCATTACAAAGAGATGTCAAGGGAACTGTTTCCAGCAGACATCTGCAGACATGGCAGCACAAACTCCTGCCATCTGGAACACAGAGATCCCAAGCTCAGTCCCTCATTAGATGAAGGCTTTTCTGTTCAGAGTCCCTGTTTTCTTTTGTGCATTTCTGTAGATCAAGCTGAATAATACAAACTTTCCTCCAAACCTTTTTTTACAAAAAAAGAAGGTAATGATCCATTCTAAGTTGGGCTCAGTCATGAGTACCTTCTAAGGCAGGAGCCATAGCCTATGAGGCCAAGTTAGAAAAAACTAAGTCAGACTGACAGCATTATAAGAACTCTTGAAAGAAGACAAGTCCAAGGTAGGGCACATGCCTCATTCTTCATGCCTATTGGGCACCAAGCTACATGTGACATTCTGTGAAGGTCTCACTTCTCAGAAGGAAGGAGAATGATTAAAAAGAAAAAGATAAAAAAATTAAAATCAGTGTTATCTGTAACTCATTTTAATCCTAGAAAACTCACACTTTCGTTTTGTGCTTTATTGGTAAGCTAATATATTGGCAAACCTTATGTTATTATTTTAAAACCCCCAGGAGCAAATCTAGCACAAAAGCAAAAGTGTTTGACAACTTTTTTTATTGTTGTCAGGTTTTAAGTATATGTATTTCAACTCCTTTTGGTATCTCATTTCACATCAGTGAAATTAGTTTTCCCTTTGTTCTTTGAAAAGATGAAGCAACTCCTTGAATTTATTTGCCTTTAATCTTCTAAACAATTTCTGTAGCCCACACCAGATGCCAAAAAAAAGTATCAGAAATCCTGTACCATCTGCAGATGGACTAGGTGATCAAACTGGTTTTACTACACCAGGTTATGGCTTCTGTTGAAGCTTTCTGCATAAGTGTCATTACAGCAAGAGTCAGTCTCACCTCATGAGCACACAACTTTCGGTACAGAAGTTTCCAGCTACTGCTTTTGTGATCTAAATTTGAGCAGTATCAGCCAGATAAAGAAACTAATCCTAACTTTCCCATCTCAATCTGTCACTCCATCCAGTGCATGACTCCACTTTTAATTCCTTGTTAAAACCAACAGTATATAGTAGTTATAGAAGTCTCGGGAACAACACTTAAAACCAATGTAAAGCAAATTTCATTTCATAACACAGCCAGAATATCATTTCAAGACATTCACCAAATGCATTAGTTATAATTTTGCTGTCACTCTACAAGAGAGCAAGCAGATAACAGGACACTAGAAAAACTCCTGGAAAACCACAACTGTCCCACAGAACAAACTGAAGATTATCTTCTTTTTCCTCAGCTGCTGTGTGCTCGCCATCTCAGTAGAACAAAAAAACCACAACAAATACAAAACAGTGAGAGTAAATCCCCACTTGTCTGAGGGAATGCAGCACATTCTGAAATGCCCAACTTAAAAACTATCAAAAAACGGAGTGCTTCTGTCTAGGGCTGTTAATTGGTGAATTATTTTCCATTCACCTTTTCTGTTCTGTAAAACAGCTGAGTGGTTTTCTTGTACACAACACCTCCCTTGGCAGAAGTCTGTGCTCCACCCCTTGTCAAATACTAACTCAACTACTTTTATAGCTAAGCTTTGTCTCATGGCTGTAAGCCTTCAAGTAGGATGCTTAAATTATCTTATAAGCAAAACAAATAATTTCTTTCCACATCACAAACCTCTTATTGGCTATGCTGAGCACTCCAGCTCCATCCATACATATCTATCTCTTTGCTAAAGTTAAAAGCAAATGCTTCATCTGAGCATTCTAAAATTTTTACAAAGTATTCAATAGAAACAGAATTATAAAGCCTGTTTATCCTCCATAGGCAAACAGAAATTCCTTATCAATAACTTCTAGTTAAGGCTGACCTGAGCTGAATCAGAGCAAAAATCTATAGTGAAAGCACTTGCAAAATGCCAGCTCCAAACCTGCACTCAGTTTTTTAAAAAAGGCTCTGCTCAAAGCAAACAAAACCAAATCCAACCACCAGGATTGACATTTAATATCAAACAGCTTTCCCACCTCTCCATACACTGCACAAAATTCACATCACCAGTGTCATAAGGCACTTACTGAAAAGGCATTAAAATGCTCTCTAAAGGCAGAACTCGGAAGAGCTGTTTTCCCTTGTTGTACTGACACAGATGGGCAAGAGTATCTCCTCTTCCTCAGCAGTTTGCCCTTTTCTCGCTGTGACTTCCACTCATTCTTATCTTCTGCATTCTCCTGATGCCTTGAATGCTCCACAAGCACTTTTTCATACATGAAAGTAAAACTAAATCATACATTGATTTTACATTATAATCTTTTTAGTTGAATTCTACTTCAAGGAAAGTATTTAAACAATTAATTTTAATGTACCAGCAATAAGATTTTTTTTCCATTATGTTCCAATCTGAAGACAAGAACAAATCCAGTAAGAGAACATCAACATTAATTTAAGAGGAGAAGAAAAATGACTTAATAATACTGCAGAAGGATACCATTCTTCAACAAGTCATGGAGGCATAAAATTTTCAACAAATTCATTCTTGTACCACTGTATATTCCTGCTAATAGGCCAGGGCACAACTGAAAAATTGTTAATACCTTGCTGCACAAACTTACATAGTGGAAAGAGAAGGTAACTTTTATAGCCTCTGTTTCCCTGATCAGCAGTAAAACTGGGGAAAGAGGCAGGAAACCTCCTACTTGCTTTCTCTTGAGCAAAGGGCAGAAAATGAGCTGCAGTTAACCATGAAATGCAACTCAATATTAAGCCTCTACTTAATAAGTGATACTAAAAACTACTATAGACATGTTCTAGTGAAGAAAGCTGTGCACCTAGAGAGACAGAATAGCACAGAAAAACTACTTGCTGCTAGTTTCATCCAACCAACTGGAACCTGCAAGTACACTCAAAAACTTAAGAAACTTTCTCTTCAATAACCCAGTTATGTATGAGTGTTTTGTAAAGGTGTTTGTGTCCTTACTAGAATACAGTACCTTGCTGAATGCTGAATATAAGGCACAATATAAAAGGAAAGAAGAGTTTTCTAACACAAGGGAGGGGGAAAAAAAAGGTCTGTTTTGGACACAGTAAATGCTATGTCACTTTAACTTCTCCACCCAACCAACCCTGCAAGAGAATGGGGAATCAGAGAGGGAAGAAGGTGGCCCAGACATACGCCAAGCTAAAGGGCTTCCACAAGAGTCTAGAAGCCAAAGCTCCTTTTGGCTAAGCAAAAAAGAAGGCTGGGTAGAAACCAGCACACATCTCAACCCTTACAGTTAGTTGCTTATACAGGTTCTACAGCTCCTCAGCCTCAAACCTGATGGAGAACATACAAGAGAACATGGGATTCCACCACAGGCTCAAGAATACAATCCCACAGTACATGATGATTTTTCTCAATTTTCAGGGCCTGATTTCCTTTGAGCTTTGCTAAGAAAAGAAAATGGAAGAAATAGGTTCTAATCTGCCAGCTCCAGAAAGTTTTCGATTTTCAACTTAGAAAATGTTATTCTAATTCTGGTTCACAAGGACTCATTTTAACCAAAAGGTTTTATTATTTGGTGAACATGTTTAAAGACTGATTCTTAGTCACTGTTCACATTTAGTAATGAAGTTGAGAACTTCTTTTTGTTAACTAAAAAAACTAAGGGCTACCTACGTGCATTTACAAAATAATTAAGTTTAGTATTTGTCCTGTTTGTCAGACACTTACTGTTTTCTAGTTCATTTGTCTATTCATGGTTTAGGAATACAAGAAAGTGGAATTTCATAGAAGGCTCACAAATACAGGAACTTAAAATAGATTACTTAGCTGAATAAGAAGCTAATGAATAAGAAGCTAAATTCAAATGTTTTGCATTTTTTTAGAGGCACCACTACTGTTAGTAAAAATGACTGCTTTTATGATAATGAAATATTAGTAAAAATTTCACAGAAATCACCTTCAACTTGAATTTTTACACATTATATGTCATCACATCAACATAATTATTTGCTTACTGTTTTTTTAATATGAAGTAGCTAAACTTTTTTTGAACACTTTGCTAAGTCTAACTAAAGAACAAACTGCCACAAGAACATACAAGATTTAGTGCTTAATTGTTTTCTGAAGTCTACATGAAGATACACTCTCAAGTCCTACTGACAACATCATCCTCAGAAGTCTTAAGTGAACGAGCCATGAGTTTCCCTTCACTGTAAGTCAAGACACAGGTAAGTTAATTTCTCAGGCCCAGGTGTGTGGATGGAGTCACAACTGACCATCCTATCTGCAGGGAGTTACTGCAGCTTGCTGTATAGAAGAGTTAACAGTTTCAAGTTAAAATAATTACTCCTGCTCTCCTGTAAATGGACATTCTCTACTTTGTTACAATACCTGGAGAAAAGATCAAAATAAGTATTTTAAAAGTCCTTTCACCAGGCATGGTCAGCAGTACACAGTGCTGCTCACAATGTCAAATGTTTATGCAGTACTAACTCACAATAAATATCTTATAAATCAAGTGCAAAATAGCTTTCCTTCTGTCAAAAAAAAAAACTCAAGTGGGAACAAATACATGAAATCTGACCTTTACATGAAGAAAAGCTCATTTAGTTACTACCAAGGAAAACTGGTTCTGTTACAAAAGCTTTCAGCACTCTGCATTTCTACATCTATTAGATGAATATTCCTATGTATTTTTCCTCAACTAAAGCACACCATGACCCTTTCAAAGAAGGAGAAGAAAGGAAAGGAATGGAATAAGGAAAGGAATAAAAGGAAAGGAAACAGAAAAAAGGGAAAAGGGAAAAGGGAAAAAGGGAAAAAGGAAAAAGGAAAGGCACAGAAGACCTACTGCTACCCATAACTACCAGATATATTGATTTAGAGAATATTGCCAGCCATCTTGATTTTGAATTCAGAGATACTCTTTTTTACAATTCAGTTGTGAACAGATTTAAGAGCTCATTTAAGAAAAAAAAAAAAAAGAAAAAAAGAAAATATTCATACTGGAACACATCCAGTTACCTCCAACTAGCTGCAGCCACATATCAGCTATGATTTTCATATGCCAATTATCAAAACAAGTCACTGCTACGTCTATCATAAATTAAACCTTTGCAGTCAAATGTTTCCAGTTATACAATCATTCTAACTCATTTGAAATAATAATTATGGACACTAACAGAAGTGCAGAATGAAGAATAATGTTGGAGCAATTTCTAAACATTAACTTACCTGTGTCAATTGAATAGATGTCAATATTCACTATATGCATTTGCATTTTGCAAATGGGATCATTTATTACTTACTTATTTATTTGGGATTATTTACACCTATCACAAATTTCTCTAGATATTAGTGAGCCTCAAGGGCAAAAAAAGGAAGCCAGCATTGTCAAAGTCTACTTTGCAAATTGTTGCTCAAAGGGTTTCATCAGCAGAGGGCAGTTCTGCTGAGAACTTGAAGCTAAGCACTGCCTTTGCTGAGGCACAGAAAACGTCACGGTGAAAGACTGGGATCAACTTTCTATCTCTCCACAGATTGCAGGGCAAGACATGTCAACAGAGGGGAAGGAAAGCTTGTCTATGAAGAGCAGTAATGCTATACTAAACATTGCTAGAACACAAAGGTAAATAGCACAGTGCATTTCCTTCTCAGCCTGGAAATGAGCCAGACTGGTATTTATCTCCACAAACACCCTCTAAAGTGTTGGAAGTTTTGGGGTTTTTTCTATTCTGAAGCAAAACACAAGATGGAAGGCAAAACTCCAGCATCTTTTGTTAAAAGAGCAAAGCCTATACCTTATAGAATTGCCAAAAAAAGAAATCAGTCTTTTATTGCTGACTGAGCTCACCACAAACAACTTCCCAGTGAATACCATGTCCACTTTGAGCAATCCCAAAGCATTTGAGATGTACAAGTGTATTTTATGTCATTTCTAATGCTTATCAACACCCCAAGACATCTACTGTCTGCTCATAATTTGCTCTCCACTTATATGGGACCGTTTTTACAGAGCTGGACAGCAATGTCCCACCCTCAAAATATAAAAGCTCCATTTTTAATGGAGCGTAATTTAGGAGCTGAAACCTAACAAAAATGCTACAAATGTTGCTAAACTATTAACATAGATAAATGCACACAAATACAAAATAAATGTTTAGAAAGCTCCAAGGTTCTTCTTTATACATTGAACCATTAACCCTGCACATCATGAAATTCATCTGTTCACTTGCTGAAGTAACAAAGAGCTAGGATGTGGGTAACATTAGTGGTTAAATATAAAAATATACAAACCAGAGCCTCCTTCCACATTTGTCTGATCAGAAGCCTTAATGCATAGGAGAGAGAAAAAAAAATCTTGCATTATGTTCTGAAGACTACTCTAGAGCTGCTTTTGTTGCAGCAAGAAAAGAGCAATCTCAGAAGATGGACTCTACAGAAGACCCCAATCACACTGCTTGTCCAGCTTCAGCATTCCTGATCAGCTGTGACAGAGCATTTGGGTCCAACCTGACTGCAAGCCAACAGCTCAGAATCAACATTCCTGATTCATGGTTTCCAAAAGCTTTGGCCCACTAACAGTTAACTGTTCCACACAGCTGCATTTATTTATACTAGAACATTGGGGGTGGCATTACAGGATGGCAAAACCCTACACTGAGCTTGAAAAGTCAAGCAGTCTGAAATAAAGAAGTGCCTGATCTAATCAATTTTTTACACTTGTGATCTGACCTCTTTATTTAATTTTAAATTACTTTCATAATGCATACAACTCACAGAACTTCTCTTCTAGAGGACCCTTAACTTCCTTACTGGATAGAATGAAAGACATTCAAAATGTGAAATTGGAATTTTACAGAATGCAAAGCAAAGCTGAGCTCCTTTCTGTCCTTGACTTTGTTTTGACCCCAAAGAAGATTCCAAAGAAAAATCAGAGAACTAAACTCTACCTACTTTATCTGCTACAGAATTTTGACATGACTTTTGTAATGTATTTATTGTATTTATTTTCAGGATGTTCCAAGTTATTCTTAGGTTCACCAAGAGAAGCATTAAATACCTTTGCAGTTCCATAGAGATAGGGAGGTGTGTACTTTTAATGCTTAAAGCATCAAAAAATTGTATGTCTTGGGGGAGGGAGATGAAGAAAAGACTGCAGTTCCAAGGCTTCTCAAGTTGATACCCAGTATCTGTGGATGTTTGACATTTGTGTTTTAGATTCTTATCTATGTATGGTGAACAAGAATATCAACACCTCTGACTCTCAAAAATGTCAAGATGGTAAACTACTTGTTTTCTTGAAGCACTGGGGGGCTAATGAGTTCTTTAAAGAAATTCTCTAAAGAAAATAATTATTCTCTATGCAGCTCAATGTGCAAATGTCATCCCCTATAATGCTGCAATTAAGAAGGCATACCTTAATATTACTTAATAGTGAGGGGGCCTATTCATTAGAAATACTACCCATCATGGTGCATTCAGAACCCCCAGCGTCCTCACATCAAGACAGAGTAGCTGTTTAAAGGAGAAATTTTCAGCAAACAGAGCTTACCTAGATGATATTTAATGGCTTGTGATTTAAACCAGGAGATTAGGCTAGTAATCCTGTGCTTTCCTGTACTCTGATCCTTTTATCATAATTAAAAGACAGTTACAATGCAAACACACAGACTGGATTAATTACTACAGCACTATAACCTGTCTCATCATTTCCTAAATCTTCAGTGCCAGATTCAGCCAACAGCCTATGCTTTCTGCAAAGGAAAGGAACAAAATCTTACAGGTTCAACTACTAGAGATGCAGTTATTTCTGGTGACTTTTCAAGAAAGGCCTTATCTGCATCTCCAGCACAGGGTTACATACACACACACCTGCCCCCATAATACAGAGTCATCTATTTAAAATTAAGGATAGAGACATTCCTGCTGAAAACTGTTTTAAGCTACTTTTTTCTCCCTAACAGTTAAGTGATATTTAATAATTTATTTAGTAAGGGATACTTAATGTGATAACAAGGAAAAATATTATCTAAAGAGGTATTTTTCCCCCAGTGCTTGCAAATTAGTCCAACAGTTTAAATTTTACCTTTTAAAAATTCCATCTCATTCAGTGTAAACTTATAACTTTATCTCTGAAGCCAACAGTCACTAAACTTCTCATTTAATTAATACTTCATGGAAACTCACTCCTAGACTGTTGGGCTTTTTTCAAAAAAGCAGGAAGTTACAGCTGTATTGCATGAGCAGTTTGCCCTCTGGTGACTAACTTTGTGAGAATATTTTGCTATACATATAAGAAGACTGGTATGAATAAACAATGACTGGCATGTTTGCAGGCTCCATAAGAAAAAGAATTAAAAGTTTTAAGAGAAATTGTATGCATTAATTGTAGCAGTCCAGTATGATTTCCTTTAAATTAAGAGGAGAAACAAACTGGACTGAAGATAAAGTGTCAAGAAGACGAACAGAAATTCAACTGCAGAAAAGACACATACAGAAAATAACTGAAATTCCAAAATTTTGCCTAAGACTTCTCAAGACTAAGACAAAATGCATACATTCCTCAAGGGTATGAAAGGCAAGTCCAAAATCAGCAGGGAAATAGTACCACCTCTCAGTAACTGATGAGAAACAGAAGTGCAAAACAAAACAAAAAAAACCCCCAACTTGTCTAGTATCACAAAGAAATCCTCATTGACTGTGAAAAGGAAATCAAGTCAGGATCCTAGCTAGCTGCCTAGCTGCTAGATCACATTCCTTTCATATGAAATGGCTAAGGAACTGGAAAGTCATCACATTTCGTTCTATTACCCAGATCACATTTGTCCCATACACCTGCTTTCCCTAACAGCTTCAATCACCTTAGCAAACAGCTGTACTTCCCTTACAGCTAGCTGCTCAACAAAAAGGTTTCCACAAGGGAGGTCGTTCTTGGTCTTGCCTCGCTTGTGTATGTAAGGACTGCTAAAATGTTGTCTGAATTAACTGCCATGACTGTTCACCTAAATTCTTTCTCACTGTTCTTAGCTTAAGACTTGCTGTTGGACAGTAACAACTTCCATGTGGAGATGCTCACATGTGTAGATGTACAAGTTAATTGTAATGACAGAGGAAAGGAAATGCTGGGGGTGGAATGCCAGAAAAAATGGCAAAGTAAAGTTAACTTCCTAAATCATTGTTGTTTTTTGCTTGAATTCACCAGGAAGTTTAGCTAGTTTGAAGATCAGTAGAATGCTGGATAATTTCTTCAATGATCACAAACACTGACCATGAACACACATCTTCCCAGCTATCTCAAAATAGTCATTTCCTCTTGGTCACCTAGCACATAAGCTTAGCTAATTAAATAAATGCTGCTTCTAGACTCCTTCCCTTGTAAAATACCTTCTGAAATCAGCTCTTTCACCATCTGGCACTCCTCCTGTTCTCTCTCAGCCTCTTGTGTAGCAGTACAAGGGGAAAGAGCAAGGTAGATGCTAGCCGTGTACAATTTGGACATGGCATTAGCAATCAGAATCCTAGAAAACATGCAGTCAGCTCGACAGATATCCTCATGAATTCCTAAACACTCCGCAGGCAGTAGTGCCTAACACATCTCCAACGGCAAACTACATTTTATTTAAAAGACAAACCATGAATCTGCGTAATACTTTTTAAAGGAATGAGCTGAATGTTTCTAAAATGCTCACTGTGATATTGCCCTCTCTTCTCAGGCAGAAAGAGTTAAATATCCTCTTTTTATTCCCCGAAGGCTGCTGGTCCCACGCAGAGGTGCCATGTTTTATTTAAAACATGCTCTCTCTCAGTAACCACTTGTTCTAATTGGCAAGGCAAGGCTGGGTCCCCAAAGCACATAGCTCGTTAGATTCAGTTTGGATTACAAAAACACGATGAAACAAACTGCATCGAAATGTACAAATTAACAGCTCAGGAGTGCACGACACGGACATGGAATTAGATTGTAATATGGAACAAACTCCACAGGGAGGCTAAGGAACAAATCACTAGTGTCTCTATAAACTGTAGAAGGGTTCCAAATGAGCAAATGCACAAAACAGAGCACAGAGTTTTCCATAAATCAAGCAAATTGCTAAATTAGAAAAAAAAAAGAAGAACATTCCTTCTTCTATCTTACGCACACATTTGTAAGAGAATGGAGTCATAAAAAAGTTAAAAAAATTAAACCCGTGGGTTGCACAACCTCAATAGGTAACTCCACTTTCATGCTGGCAAAGTGCAAACATCATGGCAATTAAGTCATATTTCTAAATATTTTTTTCATCAACACAGAACCTATACACTAGAGACTAAATTACAGCTGGTGCTTCAAGGAGTCATTTGGAAAGGTTACGAGTTAGAATGGGAACAAGATATTAAGAAAAGAGAAAGAAACTGGCTTTACCAGAAAGGAAAAAACATACTACAAAAAAAAGCTATGAAAAACTTAAAATAATGTAAGTCTGAGGAAAAAAAGGGCTTGAGCATTTTTTTCTTTGCTTGTGGATCAATCTATACAGTGGGACTGGCAATCCCCTGAAGTAAGAAAAAGAAAACACATGGAAAACATCAGTGATGTCTTGTCAAGACAGAGCAAAAAATTAAATTAAGACTCTTTGGTAGTCTATTCAAGTAGCCAATGCTGAGAAAAGGTCATATTTTTGCTTGAGTGAAATTTTTATTTTTAACAAATGAGCCCGAGTCTACTAGATTTAATTTTGCAAGACAATCCAACAGCCACTAATGTCCTACAGGGTAGTTTGCTGATCTGCTGAGGATTGATTGACTGTAAAATGGTAATAGTTATTAATTAAAAGGCATTCAATTTTACTAGACTCTATTGGTGAAAAGACACTTATGTGACAGGCTAATGCCCCACAAACTTAAAGCAGTCAGAAAGAAGAAAAGAGAAAGAGAAAAATCTGTCCTACCTCAATAAACAACATTTGAGTGACAGCTGTGATAAAAATTCTTTCTTCCACTAACAATTACACAGAAAATTTGTCTGTCCTCCAAGCTCCTTCCCACTATTTTGTCCAGGGGAAGTTAAAGGAGGATGAAAAAAAGACAAAATAATTGAGCACACCAAAGCAGGAGCTGAGCCATTGGCCCTGCTGACACCCCTCACTGCACTGCTGTGCACACAATGCCTTTACACAGCCAGGTCCCAGGAAGGTGAGGGTTGTGCCCTTTACACAGCCTCTTCCACACCTTTTTGTACAATACAATGCACAGCCAAATCACAGCAGTATTGACAAAGCAACAGAGGAGCACTGCACTCTGCAGCTTCCACGCCATGGCAATGTAGATTTAGACCCCTCAAGTAATGTTTTACTAATGTCACTAACACGTGATCTGTATTTAACTCCAGCAAGGCTAGAAAGCTTCAGGTATCCCTCTCTCCCAGATTTCCAATTTTTCTGTATATACTGAGACTTAGGAAGGTACTGTATAAATATGCTGGATGATTTGGTTCATGTTTACTTTTGACAAATGTAAAATGATTAGTTCTAAGCTTAGATCATACAACTGTATTTGAATAAATGGATTTTCTCCTGATTTGTATTTTCCCTCCAAACCTTTAAGACAGATTAAGGTAAAAGGAGTCAACTAAAAACCCTTTCATAACCTTTCCACAAAATTTTGCTGTGTTTTAACAATCCAAACAGAGCTACCACTAGATTTGTTTGTTTGTTTGTTTGCTTTAAAGCCAAACAGAGTAAAAGGAATGACTGGGGTCAGCAGTGCAAATCAAGTACATAAATAACTGAAGCAGTTTATACAATTTTTTTCTTAAGTCCATTTCATGGTGACTCTCTTTTTCAAGCTTAGCACGCATCTCATATTTCAAGCTTACTAATTACACTAAGACATCTTTTTCCTACCAGGCTTACCCATTTATAAATTCTTTGGGTACAGAGTACAAAAACGAAATTGAATGTATGCCAAACAATATCTATGGTTATATCTGAAATGTTATATTCGTTACTGGAAGGTGCTCTAGAAATAAGTAAAAAATTTCTTGCCACTGTAACAGCTATACAATTTTCCAAAGAAATATTTACCTGCAAGCTTGACTGTGTAACAGAAGCTAAAGATGAAGCTTGACTACTTCCAAACTGCAGCCAGTGAGGGCCATTTTTTGTAGCAAGCAGTCCACGTACTTCAAATTACAAAGATGTGAATACAGCAGCAAATTCTAACCTAATGAAGCAACACATTGAGGCACTGGCTTTTCTTATGAGCCAACAAAGGGAATGAAATGACTGAAATGCCTCGTGTGGTGGTAAAGAAAACTACTTTTTAGTGACGTTTTCAAAATTCTGGAAACGCTTCTTGCTGCTTTTCTAACAAAGTACTAAAACTTCTGGATTCACATCAGAAATTACAAGTGTATGAAAAATACAAACTTAACAGATTTGTATCGTTGATTTAGGACTGAAAATTTTATGAACACAATACTGAATGAAGCATAATTTCGTAATTACCATACAATAGGGCACAGCAAAAAAAGCATAATTTGAACTAGCAACATGCAAGGTGCACCTGCTGAAAAGGTTTCCAGTAAGCACGCTGAAAGCTTGACTAAGAATCAAATCAGCAGTTAATTAACAGCAAAACCTATTTAGGCAGGAACACTGATTTTTGCCAGCTCATGCTTACAATAGGAGTCATTACTGCCAGACGTGGCAGCAATAACAGACAAGTTCTAAAGAGCTCCCAAGATTTACAAAAACTGAGAGAAAAGGAAATTGTACTATTCAGTAAGTCTGAGACACAAAAAACTGCCAATTTTGTAAGCTCCAAAAACTGCATGTTATTTAAGCATGACAAAATAAAGGTCTGCTCAACAAAAGAGGAAGGTTAAGATATGCAAAAATATGAAGTAACTCCACAGTCAGACATCTGAGTTCAGGCAATAGATGAATAATCTGACACTTCTAGACTCAGACAATTTATAGGACATATTAATGTCTATTTTTCTTTTTCACTCCTTATTAGATCTTTTCTGTTCAGGAACATAAAAAAACTATCAAAGTTTCAAAATTCCATAATAAGCATACAGTTAAGCATATGTACTGAAAATACAGATGTGGTTCTAGCAATACTGACTTTCTGCTAGTATAATGAAGCTTTAAAAATTCGAATTTTTTACTCATCAAGAATTCAGTAATTAAAAAAAGGTGTTTTATTTCAACCCAAAAATAAGACCAAACAATGAGCGGAAGCCCCTAAAACTCAGACAACTCTTGGGTTTTATGGCTGAGTTGTTTTGTCCGTTTCAGTGACACTGATCCAGTACTTTGCACAACATGAATATAAATATTGCACAGCTGGATTAAGCGATGGATAGCCACCTCTAGAAGTTTCAATTACATATTCAGACAGAATGCCTACGATTTTGATTCACAAATCCGTGAATACTCTAATCACATTGTATCTTCTTCCAGTTGTGCAGTTGCATCTCTCCACCAAACCATCCAGTGCTGCACTTACCTTTAGCCCCACACACTACTGAACAAGCTGAAATCCACTTCCTGTACCTCTCCTTCCATTGCTGATAGGAACATAACACAAATTAGGCCTTCCAGGCTCACAATCGAATGGATTAAAGATAGACTGCATTTTTGGGGGGTGATGTAAGTAGGAAGTGTACTCATCATTTTCTCTGTTTAAAGTTTTGTTCTTGCTCTGGAATAGTCCATTCTGTGACTGCTCCCAGAGGTTCCAATTAAAATTGAATTCTTGAGGCAACAGGTGCTGTTTCCATGAATGCAGAATTCCTGCCTAAAAGAGTCTACTTTATCAAGGGGCATTTCAAAAAGTACTCAAACCATGTCCCTAGCTGAAGTTGGTACTAGAACTTCCATAAACCTAATGGGAGCAAAGATAGGTTAATGAAGAGTACTTTTATAAATTTTAACTCATCACTGTTCTGTATTTAATCACTCAGAATTTGCAGTTTACTGTATTGGAAGAAGAAAGGCCCCAGCATTCTTGAAAGATGCAGTGTCACTAAGGGAGATATTCTGGCCATAATTTACATTTTTTACTTCCCGGCATATATTCTGACTGAAAAAAAAAACAAACCCCACCAAAAAAACCTCCAAAACCCACACCACTTCACTGCATTTGTATTCTAGATGCATGGGAAGTCTGAAGCAGCCACGTAAAAAGCATATTTATTTGAAGCACTTCAGTATGTAGGGTTACACTTGTTCTGTATCTGGAGACTCTGAGGCATTGGTAACACATGGTCAGCACTGAATTGGAGACAGAAGTGAAGTACTTTGCAGAAGTACAATTAACTTCAAATCATTTCAGAGAAGCTCTTGAACATTTCAGAGTCTGTTGCTTCGAAAGGGTTTAAGTAAAACGAGCCAGGTATTCCTTGTTGGAACAGGCAGATGGTGTGAAGAGGAGGCAAAGACAGCTGAAGAGGGTAGCTAACTTCAAGCTCTTCTACAGTATTTATCAACCCTGATGTGCAAGCTAAGAACTAGTCTGTGGCAAATGAACAGCAATTTTGTGGTTGTACAGAAGACCTTAGTAAACTTGCTGGATCTAAATCAAAACAGTTACAGGGCAGTTACAGGCAAAGGGCTGTGTGTACCTGTGCAGTATGCAGCTCATTCTTGCCACAGAAAACTGAACAACTTAATCTCTGTAAGAACCTGTGAGCAGTAGTCCCACATTTAACATAAGAAAAAGTACATAAGATAGCCAAAACAAAGAATGCCAGTCTCCTTGCTATATTATCTAGCTGCTTGTGCAGTTTCTCTCATCTTTGGACAAATGCAAGTGAAAATTCAGTGAATTTATTTTGATAATAAATTTAGAAAACACAAGCATTTGGTCAAACATAAGGCAAACCTGATATTAACCTTTGCTCCAATTCTGGGCTAACTAATCTGATGGATGTCAAACTTGACCATTTTTTCCCCAAGGGATGGGTGTCATGGTTTAGGAATGGTACTCCAGAATTTAGTGTCCCACTGAAACTCCCAACCACAAGCCGCTCCCTCACTTCCCCCTCCCCTTGTGGCAGGCTGGAGAGGAGAACTGGAGGCACAAAGGTAAAGATCTCAGGCTGAGATAACAACAATTGACTGGAAACAGCAATGAGAGAAGAAAACGAACATAATCAGCACCAATATTAATAACAAAAACGTACCAGAGAGAGGAGAGCAGGTCGCAGCAAAATGCTCAGAACTGGTGTTACCCAACCACTCCCTCTGCCAGACCTTCCCGACTGGCAGGCAACCCCTTCTCCCTGGAGGAGTGTCCCTTTCCCCCAGGGCTGGCAAGGAGGTGAGGTGGTCCAGAATAACCTCCAGTCCCAGCCATGCCCCCTCCTGGCTACTGCAGAAATTAACCCTGTCCCGGCAGAACCAGAACAATGGGGAAGGCAGGAAATGCAGAAGCAAAGAAGACTTCATGATCATGTATTTACAAACTTGTTGATAGTTCAGAAAGTCTGAAAAACCTGCTAAGATAGGGAAGTTCCACGAATAAATCACACTCCACTGTAAAAGCAGTGTTTTATCCCTTAAGGACTTGTTGCCCTTCTCCCCTGATATATATAAAAAAGGAATGCTTACACAAACCTGCCTTTTGCCATGTGTGTCTCAAATTATTTTTTTAAAAAAAGTAAGACTGGATTCTTCCATTTAGAAAAAAATGAACAAAAAAAGTAATTTAAAGAGTTACTAACCTTTTTCGTTGTGTGGATTTCTTTTTTCTGAAATAAAAGAAAAAGGAAATGATGGTCAAGAGAAATAATATTTTGAAATTTTCCCTCTGCTTCAGCACATTTGAATAAACAACCTGCCATATTAAAAGAGAAAAAAGAGGAACTATTTTTCACATCCTTTTTCTGGAGTGCCTGAAACAGTGAAAAACATCTTTCAACAATTTACTTGCCTAAAATCTTGCTACCTGTGGTGATTAAATTTTCAGAAACAGGAGTATATATCTTTCTGTATCAATATGTAGCTAGAAACCCAGTATAGAAAATACGCTAAAAATATTTCAGTAACATCAGGGGAAAAAAAGAAAAAATAGAAAAACACTTTTAGGTTAGAATGATGACACTGAGAGGTTTTGAGTTATGACTCTAACAGAACTGGTTATTTCAATACTACTTGTTGAAGGAACCATAGTTAAGATCTAAAGAAGACAGAGTAAATTTGTCTTTTTCCACAGTACCTTCTACAGTACCTTTAATCAAACCACTAGTAGCTCTTTAAGATACTAAAACTCTTCCAAAGACTTATATCATTAAAATAAACAGGCTGAAAGAAACAGCCTTGAAAATTTAAAAACATAAGCTCTCCCACCCCCATCCTGCCAATCACACAAGGTCTCATCTTACAATTTTACAGCAGAGAAAAATTAACTTTATCAGAGGTAATGGCATTTCAGAAAAATTGCAGAATAGAAGCCAAGAACTTTTCTTCTTGTTAAAAAGAAACAAAATTGCAAACAAACAAAAAGAAATCCAAACCAGTAAAAACCACAAGAAAAGATGCTCTGTGCCTAATGCCTGCTGGCTGTGAAGTGTTGGGTACTCTGCTAAATTCAGCAAATGAGGGGTGGGTTCTTGTGATGCCTCAGAATGAGAACACCTGCACTGCTGAGTACACAAACACAAGTTATTTACAGTGCTAATATGAACATAACAGTCCTCCTGAGTCAAATCAAAGACTTGCTTGTGACTGTGGTCAGCAGGGACAGAATACAAGAAATTACTTATACTTTTCTTCAATATACACTTTCCAGAGATGCATGCCTTTGGAAAACAGCCAGAGAAATACATTTTGCTGAACAACCTTTAAACAGTCCTTATTTCCCCTGAGTTTGTTTAATGAAGTGATGCTGAACCCAAGATCTCAAATCTAAGTCAAAATTCACTTTTTGTTTAAAAAAATGCTAAAAAAGCTTTAAAGTTAAAAAGAAATGTTTAACTTTAAAGTTAAAAAAAAACCTTTTAAAATTTTATCTGTTGCCCCATGGCAGTTAAAAATTACGAGCTATGATAGGACCTAAATTACAATTAAAAGTAAGCTTACCGTACTAAATAATACCAAAAAAATTAATTCAGAAGGGCAAAGCTAGAAGCTGCTAACAGGAAAAGGTCAATAACAATTCATAAGATTTTATACAATAGCAATGACCTTATAATAAGAAAATAATATGAAGTAATTAGAACAGCCTACCAATGACTTACTATGATTTAATGTTCAAGGGCTGCAAGTTAAAGGAAATGGAACAAGGTGTTCTATACCAATTTTTCCTTTTAATTTTTTATCCATTCTATATATCAGAGGTTATTACAAAATAAATCCTACAAAATTCCAAATTACAATTCAGACTTATGTGGTGTGGAAACCACATCATCCGTACAGGAGCTGTGCTGGCAAGTGAGCCCTGTAGCTCAAGGATGTACCTAAATTCCATAAACTTCAAGAACAAGGTTTGGTGGGTACATTTGCACAAGGGGTTCTTGATTAGCAAATAAAGGAAGCACCAAAGTGAGGGAAATCTGATTACATATACACACTGAAGGAAGAGAAATCCATGCACAAATCCTAAGGGAGATGCCAACAATGTGGTTTCAATAATCTAAGGGAAACACAAAACCTTTTACTGCACTTACCAGCAAAGCATTTGGAACAGAGATTCATAGTCTTGCTGGACCTGGGGCAAAAAATAAAAAAAAAATAGAGCTAAAAAATTCATTATATTTCTAATAATACAGGGAAGTTTTGGGGGGAATGAAGCAAGGGTACAAAGAGGTAAAGAACTTAAATGGCTAGGAATCAAAGGTAAGTGGCTAAAAGTGGCTGAACTAGAAACAAGAGTATGGAAAGAGACTTTGTACAGTAATCTCTTCCCAAGAGTTTCCAAAATATGACTTCTACACATTTACCTCACATATGAAAATAAACTTACTTTACCATTTAATGTATATGCTACACATTCATCATTCAAATCTTTGTATTGCAATGTGATAATAATGATAGACAGGAAGCACCAATACATTCCACTTGAATATTAGACTCCCCTTGGCAACAGCTCTGCAGTCCTGACAAATCCTGAATACAATACAGCAACGGAGAGATTAAAGTATTGTACTTATAAGGACACGGACAGATGTGCACTTGGACGTCTAGCTGGAATGGTTTAAGGAGTTATTACATCAAGCTGTTCATTACTACCCTCAGCTGCATGCAGCAGTAATTTCAAATAACCTGGCTGACTTTACACTGACATGGACGAGGATCCACAAAGGTGGCTCAGCTTTGAGGGCAGCAACCCTCAGCTGAGCGAAAAACAGCAGGAGAACACCAGCAATATCTTAAGCCTCTCAGATGTCTACAAAGTGCACGTGCAATTATGCCACAGGTGTTCAAACCTCAAAAAATCAAAAAGTAGCCTCACCAAAAAAAAAAATATATATATATATATAAATTAAGGTTATAAAACCTCTCTAGGGCTCGCATGAAAATACCCAAAGCAACACACTACGTTTCCCCCAGTTTACAAAAAGTTCTCTTCTAACATCACATCTCCTTTACAAAGTGACCTGGAGAATACTCTCAAAAGTTCTCTAAGTTTTGAAGTATCTTTAGGTAAGAATGAACTGGTTTCTGTGCACACTGCCCAATATTTGATTTGTTCAGCATTCCTGAATCAACTCTGCCATTATTTGCAGGCATTAACGCCATCCTGGGCAAGTCTGAAAGTACCTATTAACAGGCAAGGTTGTACCAAAATGGCCCATGCCCAGGAGACATTTTTTTCTCCCCAGGGCATCCTCCAGCTGGAACATATCATTTAGCCAAATTAGTTGCACCTTTCTCTCTAGAAAAATGCATACAGAGAAAACAACTGAGACTACCAAAACAGTTGTTTTCTATCTCCAACCAAACAGGAATGGAATTCTGAGAGGAGATCTGTGTCTAACAACACACAAATTATAAAAAACTGCTTGTTACCTTGAGACAAAAAAATTGACAGTATTTTTCAAAGCAATTATATCACAAGTGAACACATATCAGAATTATAGATTCCCCTGCCCAAATTTGCACATGGTTATTTTGAATGACTTTCCAGTAATAAAGTAAATCCAGACTTGGTCAATCATATCTTGGTATCAGTCACATCTAAACATGACAGATGCTTTTCAGTTCAGGCACATCTGAAAACTGGTTTACATCAGACTAAAAAATTCCATAAGAACACATATCACTGGAGATTTGAGACACAACCATTTGCCAGCTATAGCAAGAGCCACAGACATATGAAAGCTAGTTTTAAATGCAAACACTATGTGCACAGGAGAAAAGTTAATTCCTAAGAAAAGAAAAGCAGAACAGCATTTGTAGCCATACATCAGATTGGTAGATACCCAAGGATTTAATGTGTTGACGGTCTGCACAGATTATCTACCTTCAAGAGAACCGCAATTAAAAACAGCATGGTGAGTCAACACCTACAGCAGTAGTGTGCTGCAGTTCAGTACTCACTGCTTATGGGTTAGACCTTCTGGAGCAGCTCAATATGCCAGGCAGGACCTTCTCTGCAAAGCCATTAAACCCCAGAGGCAGCAAAGAAAAAGAAAGGCAAAGTTCAGCTGGTTCATACTGATGACATTGGAACGGGCAATGACAAATGTTTTCAGTGGGATATAATCAACCATCTCAGCTGTTAAATATCAATCCAAAGACTCATATAATATTTACTTATCAGCACACCAACAATGGAAAACACAGATGCAAACACAGCACAGAGCTCTGTGAAAAAGAGAAAAAAGGCTGCCATGTACTTCTAACACACAAAACCCCACGAAATTCTCTCAAAGGACAGCACTATTGGACAAGTGACCTTGTAAGTCAAGTAACACTGTTACCGTTTCAAGGATCACTTTCTCTTTCATCCTTGTATATGCCTTTTCAAGACATCCAAGTCAGTCTGAAGCTGCTACTGTGATGAGAACCTGAACCTTGAGAGGTTTTTTTATTAGTTTCTTTCACGCAGTCACTTGTGTGAGAGCAGATACACCAACATTACACTAGAACTATGAAAACAGCAAAGACAGAGTAACAGCATTGATCAACAACCAGCTTCTTTGTGAAAATACAGTATTTAATTAGAGAAAAAGTTTTATGAAGAAAATGCATTATGCAGTTTATGTACATCAAATTTAGTAGCTCACTGTCTGTCAAGTAAAATGTCTGACATCCACACTGCAAACCCCTCCTCTCATTGCTAGGACTTTCTTTTTTCGGCAGGCAAGGGTTCACTCACCAGACTTAAAACTGAGCAAACCTGCATACTGCTGTCCTCTCACAAAGCACATGCTAACCACATCACTGGTTTAATTATTTCTCAGTGACTCCAGAATTCACCAGAAGCTCATAGTGCCAGGGAGGAACACAAAAATGTAAAATTTCTTTGTTCCCAACAACCTTCTCAAATATATCATGCATCTGCAATATCTGCTATTTCTAGAAACAATTTTATTTTAAACGCTCAAAGTTGTGAAATATCAGACATTCTTGATCACAACACAGCCCTCTGTTTCCACTTCACAGGAAAAAGACGGTTATGGGTGACTTTTAGGGAAGGCAATACAATTCCTGTTTCTAGAAACACATAGCAAAATCATGACTGTAGTGGTGTAAGGCATAGCAAAGCTAGAATTCTAACTTAGTCCTGGCAATGAGAAATGCATGTTTTAGACTGCAAGTCTTTAGGCTGACACCCAACACTTCTACACCCTTCTGACGCAGCTGGCTTGGAATACGCTCCTGAATCAGAAATCAAATCATCATGGTTTTTAACTGCACATACTATGGTAATTCCTAGATTTCCCTCATAAAATGTCAGCTTCATGCTGAACAGATCCTAATCCAGAATTACTCACACTATACGTTTTATATGTACAATATCCCTAGAAAGCAATTTTTATACAGGTAATTTATAATCACCACTTATACATAATTTAAGGTGGTATTCAGAAAGACACTCATATTTATAGATAAATCAAGTCAAATAGAATGGCATTACTGCTGAGGCAGAATATATAGTTAAACCCTCTTTGAAGGTACTTCCATCTGTCAAAAAGAAACCATTTAACTTAAGTGTGACACAAAATTATTATGTAGATCCAAAACCTCAAGGTGAAGCAAGCTCAGAAGGTCAAGTGGCAGACTAAGTTAAAGGCAGAGGATACTTCAAGCCCAGAGGCTAAAGAATGATTGCATGCAACAGTTCTGCAGGGTTTGGTCTGAAAGAAGTGAGGGTATTAAAATTGCCTCTACTGCCAAAGGGAAAAAAAATACTCTCTTAACAACATGACCATGAAAGCAGTAGCAATGACATAGCAACTCTGAGAGAGGAAGAAATTTACAGAAATGGGAAAACCTGTTAGTTCTAACACATTTATACTTTAAGCAGAAAATTAACTGCATGGAAGGGTAAAACTAAAATGCACATTTGAGGCTCTCCAAACCATCATCCCTTACTTGTGCTGCTGTGCCTAGAACTCACCACAGCAAAGGGAACTATTTGAGCATTCAGACAGGCGAGCACACAAACCACTACAAGGTCCCCAACCTCAGAGAGATGCATTTCTGCATCTCCAGTTGAAGGTGCATAAAGCAAACTGAGAGCCAGCAATGGGCATTAAATAGCTAAAATCACATACTTCAAATCCTATATGTGCTCATATTGTGTGCCACACTTGATATGTAACTAATTATGAAAACTGGAGAGATTGCTTCCCTGATTCCATTTTCTTATGGTACTTCCATTACATTCTTATGAAGTGTGAAGTGGCCTTACCTGCTGCAAGACTTGATCTTATAAACTTAATTTTATGCTCTATACAATCAATTATCCATTTATTCCCTGCCATTTTACAGTATATCATTGCAAGGTATCATCCAAATAAATGTCTTCGCTGGAAATTTGGTTTTCCTTCCCCCTCTTCCAGTAAATGACTACAAATACAAAACCACATTCAGACAATGCAATTGAATTCTAGCCCTAAAACCCAAAGACACAACTGTTAAGATGCACAGCAGCTGATCAGAACAAACAGAATCAAAAGACAATCTCACACTGAAGATTAAAGAACAAGTTACATGTGGAAATTTTGTGCAGTCAAAGGGAGTTAAAAAGAAGTATACCAAAATTTGACTGATCTCAAGATACTCAGTCTCCAAAAACAAACTTCTTCCAAGAAGCTTGGATAGGCACACCTAATAAATAATGAAGGTTTTGGTAACAGAAACTTTCTTTTTCCAGCAGATGGTCAGGCACTTCATAATTTCCCCATCCCATCTTTAAGACAAAAAACAAAAGGAAACCAGAAAACTAAACTAAAAACTAATACTAGCTTTACTCTACACAAGTGCCAAAGGGCAATACAAAATGCTTGGTTTCACCTGTACTAGCATGTCACCTAGACTTTTTAAGGTAACAGTGAACCAGTATTACTAGTGCAGATGCTCACCAATGACAAGAATTGTGCAGCTGCCTCAGAGTAAAAATTCTACTCCCACATACAGGTATGTATTCCCAATGCTTGAAAAACAACACTAGAATGATCATAATTCTTGAAATTAATTCTTGTATTTTGATGACGGAAGAATAAGGATGTTGGAGAAAAAAGGTTTTCATGTAGCATATGTGCATTAAGACATTTAATTTTAAAGATATTAAAACCACAGATGCTAATTAAGTATGACTATACTTATTCAGGTTCTGAACTTTTATTGGAAAGAAAGCCTTCCAGCATATCTAGTAATGGTTTGTTACGATTCAGAAGTTGCTATGACTTGGTAGCAGGAAAACGTATCTACTTCAGTGTCCCTGTAATTGCACTGGTGATTAAATGCAGCATGTTAAATGCCTCTTGGTCCCCTTCCAGCACAGCAATTACAGTGGGATCACAGTGTCACTACACTGCAAATGTATCTCAGCCCCTGAATGATACCTGTCCAACATTGTCAGGGGCCCTATGTCTGAGAAAGATTAACACAGTATGAATCATGTCATTAATTAGTTAAAAACACAAAGATACTCCCTATATGCTCAGCACATACTGTGTTATGCATTTTGCAACTCAGGACGACTATACACATGTTAAATCAATGCATTTATACTACTGTAGTTAATGATCTGCCACCATTTCCATTAGAAAGCAATTTTCAAAGCCTTAGACCTCTGCTAAGAATTCACTCTGAGCTGAATCCTGGCACACGGCAAAAGCAAAACCGTAGCAGACACGTTTACTTTCATCCAAATAAATTAGAAGGATTATTTATTATTAAAAGAAAATCGATCCAATTCTGTATTTCCCTGACACTTTTCATCATTCATTAGAGCATCTAACACTTCACCTTGTACAGGAGGGAGGTTAATTAGGCTGTGTTAATAAGATCCTCAGTTGTACTTTGAAAGTTCTATATATCCTGTACACTAGCTTCTGAAAAAAGCCATTTTACTTTTCTAAATCAGATGTCACCTCACTGATTTCATATATACTGCATAGTTGATATTTATAGGTCCTCTGTAATTTATGATCTTCTTAAGGGAATATAGGCAAGTTTTTTGGGGGCAGTTTAAACAATTATTGATCTTTTTAAACTGAGGTGGTTCCATTATTCTTCATAAATAATGCATGCCAAATTTCTTTCAAATAAAAGAGCAGAAGTGGAGCATGGCAAATACAGATGGACCTACAGAGAACCTGGCAATGAAAAAGTCACATGTATTCAGAAACAGATGTTTAAGTGAACTAAGATCTGAAATTAAATATCCCACAAATGCATTCAAAATCTTCCACTTCATCATCTCTTCTATACCTTTATGCTCAAGGTTAAGAACTCTAGTTCAATTAGAAAAGTTTTATCAGTAACATTTTTTATAGTTACAGCTACTATAGGGAGTTGTGCTTTAAATGAGTATTCTGGTGTTGGACCTTTCTCATTTTCACCACCAACAATTAAAATGTTGCTTATCATCTAAAGATTTTTAGTAAGCTACTGAAAATGATGGATCAGTCAGTGAGCCACACATTCTTACCTCAATCTGAAATGAAATAGAGGGTAAACCTTATGAACATTACAGTGTACTAGTGCAATGCCCTTGTGGCAGCTTTCCACACTCAAAAGATATGCTGATGTAGCCCAATGAAGTAGCTGGATCCTAATTTATTATTTTTTCCAACGGGTACACTAAAGCATCCTTTTAAAATTCTACGACTGAAAGACATTTTATGTTTTAAATACATAAGTATTTAAAACATTAAAAGTCTTTCAGTCATAAAAAGACACTGAAGTGCTCAGATGACAATTAGTCCAGAAAAGAGCACAAACACAAGCGGTAAGAAGGGAGAACGTGGAAAATACACAGTCAAGTAGCTGAGTCTTACAAAACACACAAACACACTGATAAGAGTTTTTCACTGAAAACCTTCTCCAACAATTCTTAAAATAGACTGCCAAAGAATCCAGTGCATTTAAACTAGCTAAGACAGGTTGTGAGAACTTCGATCTGATTCATCTGGGTTTCTAGCTGAACTTAGTGTTGTTGCCCTCCAGCCAAAGCTAAATGGTTCATACTCCCATGAATACACAACTCTACACTTTAAAAAAACAATCTCAGCAGCAAAATCATACATTCCTCTGATAACTCTTCAAAACCTTTTTCAAGAAGGTGTGCAGCCTACTATTTAAAGGACAATTAAAAGGTTGGAATTCTAAGAGTTGAAGGGGCCTTTAGTGAAGTAGGAATAAAACTTTAAAGTTGCAATCTACCCACCTTCTACCAATTCCTCAAGGATATTCTTTTGCTATATATTGCAGATAATAACCAACATTGCCCTATGACAACAGAATCATCCTCCTGAGATTGACAATATGAGATTATCTTTTTCTTCAGATCAGACACTCCAATAAATGCTCTGCTGATAAGCACCACTCAAAAATCAATTCCAGTTCTGTTATTCCTTTTACCACAGGATCAGTAAATAGATACTAAATAGTAAAACACACTTAGAAAAAAAAAAAAAAAAAGCAGCTGGAAGAAACCTCAAGAAAGAAAGCATTTTGTCCCCGGACTTAAAGGTATGGGTAATTACATATCAAACCTTGCCAGGAAACCCTCCTAAAATACTTCCTGACCTGAACTGCCAGATTTAGCATAGAAAGCAGGAAAATGTTTGATTCTTGCTGATTTTAAGCCCAGTGTGTCTCTCCTCGATGCAAATGCATAGAGAAGCATTTATTTTTATTTAATCAAAGTTCTTTTTCTATGGCACAAGTATACTTAAAAATGTCTGCCATTATGATGGTGTAGAATGGTTAGAACTTTTGAATTCTTGGTGGGGGGAGAGGGGAACAGCTTTGCAAAGTATTTCCAAGAGTGCAGGGTTTATGTTGAGCAACACTTAAAAGGACAAGATATGTAAACTGATTTTAAAATGCTGTTGTTGCATTAGTATTAACAAATCCCACAAATAAAGTCTGGTAAAAATACTGTGCCATGTGTATTCTCTCAAAAGCTAGCAGAACACCATACTTATAAAACAAACTACTTTGCTGCAGATCTCTACATTTTGTGTCTAATAAGTCAAATATTAATCAAGCAGAAATGAGTTTCAAGTGTTGACCATCTCAAACGTGGAGAGAGAAAGCACTTGAAGGTGCACTACATGCAAAAGATCTGACAGTATGAATTAGAATCCCAATTATTATTTCGACTATTCATTTCTATGAGTTAAAAAGTACAGATTCAGAAATAAAGCAGCCAAAACCAAGAGTGGAAAGAGTATCCCTCAGACAAAGCAAGAAAGCATTACTCTTCTGAGATGGGTAAGGAGCTATGTCCTATTTAGTAACAAGCAGATTGTCCAGCAGGATCTCCCACCTGCCTAGACAACCCCCAAACCAGCAATACTTTGTGAATGAGAGACAAACTCCCTTTAAGGGTTCCCTGCACTCCTTGGTTATCAAATCCTTCTGGAACTGCACACCATGGTAGAATTGTGGCACTTGAAAAGCAGCTGAAGAATTCTCACAAGGTGCCTGCAATCCTATACTATTACACTGTTCATAAACACATCTGAAAGAAGGTACTAGTATGGAAGTTAGCAGTCATTTTTCCTCCTCTCCATTTACAAAAGGTTTCAGCAGTTCCCCAAAGTTTAGCTAGATATTCACCATGGGAAATCCACTTTCTTTCATCCTAGCATGCCTTATACCCAACTGTACAGTCAAGAAGCAATGGGGCTCTTACTCTGGTCACTGCTGTCTCTTATACCTGACTGACTACACACACACATTTTCAGTTTTCAGGTGTGAAAATGCAGCTACCTCTCATGATCTAAAAAACTAGAGTACTTCAGCTCCTCCTCAGGAATTTAAATGGTATTAAGATTATGCCTACACTAGGAGCAATCTGCCAGGTAATTAAACAAAACATTCCTGGAAGCAGATCTACCTACACTGTCAGAAAACAATTCTGCCCTGCTGTTACAATAGCAGAAAAATAAGACAAAGAAAGAAGGAAAAAAAACTCACATAAAAAGTCACTTTTAAAATTGAAGTAAACCACCCAAGGCTATCTTACTCTTACCAAAAGCAGGTTTATATGTTCATCTTGGTCACCCCAAAATTTTGGTCAATCTCCTAATAGCTCTCAGGTGGACACCTGTCCCTGATTTTGTATATATCAAATGAACAGAGGCTCCCACCCTCAAAAGAACCATCCCAGAGTAAAGAAAGAGAGTGTAACTCTCTTGCTATACTGCAAAAATATTATGAACTGATGTTTCCACCAACACATGACACAAAGTCTTGGCTCAGAACAACTGTCTGGATGTTTAACCTTGAGAAGAGATACCCTCTCAAAAGTAACTTCGGAGTTTTCTAACAGTTCAGCATAATTCCAACCAGTACAGCACTTCTAACCAGCACAGAACTGCTTATAAATAATTCCTTCACAATGTTTCTGTCTTAAACATTCAACTTCTAAAGTGTCTAAAAAAGACTAAAACTGGTAAAATTTAGAACAACAAAGAGTTAAGGAACAAACCAACACAAACATGTTTGGTGACACCACTTCAAAAAGCAAACAAGCCCTCAAAAAAACCTCCAAAACACTATAAGCAAGACTTAGGCTGATAATAATAAAGAGTTCTACAAAGCAAGACATGAATCTGAACACAGAAAAAGGTGTGATTTTTTCTTTCCCACATGTGCACCCAGGCACAAACACAGGTAAAGAAACACATCAGCAGCTATACACTAACCACCATTAGCTCAGTGCAACATGACATTTCATAGGCTGGGACCTATAGCTCCACTGATAGCTCATATAAAGCACCATCCTCTTTTCAGCAGTGTTCAGTACGAAGTTGCCTTCTCAGGAGCTTCTAAGACACATGGATGCTGGCCATGGGAACTGTCTTCAGCCCCAAGACCACTCATGCTGTATGAAACATCCCCCATCAGTCCATTCAAAAACAAATCCCAAAGAGGGGGGTGTAGGAAATCTGCACTATTAAAAAAATCCAAAATGAAATGAAATGAAGTGCTTGAAAGACTGAGTAGTTTTTTTTAGGGGGAAAGGGAACATTATTTTGGGGTTTTTTTGTTTGGCTGGTTTTGAGATTTTCTTAAGCTGTGATTAAAACATTAAACATGAAAGATATTTTAATATCTGAAAATCTCAACTCCTCCCTACATCTTCAACACAATTTCCAAGACCTGAGCTTGACCCAGGGAATGCTGCTCAATGCCATTCTCTTTTTTCAAGTAAGGGATTTTTGAAAGTTAATGAGTTAACAGTGTGGCAGAGTTCAGTAACTAAACTGCACGTAAACGTGCTCTTTCCCTCAAATCCTATGATTCATGTGCCCAGGAGGAACAGCTGCCTTAACTCTACTTTTTGCAGCTATGTTATTTGAAAACTCTTCTCAATTTTACTTAGGGTAGAAAAACACTTAAAATAAATTTAGCTGGGCTAAAGAACTACACATTAAAAAATAGATTGTAATAAACATCCTGATCCCAAAGGACTTGAGCCATAAGGTCCAGAATCTGTGGTAGATAAACAGGAAACAACTTTAAAATAATGTAATGCATCACAATATCCACGTTTTCCATTTTCCAGCATTCTGAATGCAAATGCGTGATCTCCAAGAGCAATTACAATAGAAATTAGTACTCCCAAGTTTTTTTCGGAAAAAGCATCTTAAATACCCCACTACAATTCTAGATGTAGGAAAAAAAGTTGTTTCCTAAATGCAAATTTTAAACCTGCCTATCACTGATATAATAGCAAATACTGAATTATTATTATAGTAAATCTTCTCATTACTTACAGTTAGCTATTAGGTCTGGCTGCTGGTCTTTCTGTAATTGCAGTCATACAATTTGGTTCTACTACAGAAGACCTAAGCTTACTGAGTTACTGTAGTAAAGCTTTCTCAAAACACAGGTGAAGAGCACCCTATGCATTCTTCTAGAATACTCAAAGACAGTATTCCAGTCTTTGCTATTTTCTTTTATTACATGCTAATTCAAGTTAACATGCACCTGACTCACTGAATAAAACTGACATACTACTAGTCTACATTTATTAATTTCTTCCACAGAGAAAATTGAAATTGTCAAACAACTGATACAAGAAGCTGATAACATCTTATGTGAAAGCTTACTGCATAAACATTTGCACGTTTAAATTCCTCTGTAAATAATGAAACAAAAGGATACAATTAAATAAAAGTATTTTGAGTCTTAGTATGTAAATGTCAATAATTGTACAGATGCTTTTCCTTTTTTCTCTTAAACAGAGCAGTATCTTTCCATTCTCTTTTGCAGCTATGTGGTCACTACTACTGTCATGGCATTGATCAGGAAGTCAACAGCATGAAGTATTTTCCATAAGAACTGAAACAGAATGAGTACAGTAGACAAAAACCAATCCAGCCAGCATCAGTGCTGAATTGGATCTATCAGACAAGTGTCACAATGTCCTAATGGAACACTAGCATTTTTATGCTAGATTATTCCAAGTTTCTTATTTTTGCATCTTTCAATTCTCTATACCTTTTCAAAATATTACATAAAACTACATTTCTCAATATTCTAAAAGGAAGTAACAGCAATTTGTTTCCACATATTCAGATTTGGTAGTTAATACAGCCATCCCAATAAAACACCATTATTCAAAATATCCAAGTGCTGGGGATCTTGTCTGAGTCCTCAATTGTTTTGTTTCTGACTGTGACCAAGAACTGTTCTCTCTGCATGTTCTGCAGCATGTCTGAAAATCAATCCCTTATATTCCAGTATAAGCATCTGTAACCACAGAAGTAGAGAAAGGATCAGGGAAAAGAACAGATTCGCAGATACATTTCAAGTACCTTTCTCCATACAGCCTGTCATCTCAGGCTTAAGGGACTCACCGCTTGAAATTTTAACTAACCCTCATCACTGTAAATGCTGCTGCTGTTACCCCTGCCACAGAACAAATCATTCCTTATGCTGTCAATCAGCACTGCTCACAATCTACTACAGGTACATTCTCATCACTTATGCACGGGCTAACTTCCAGCTACCACCCATCATACCTGGGGACTCCTAGGACTTGTTAACTTGAAACCAGTGGCATGAACATCAAACTCTGTTATTTACTTGATTACTACCTAAGACAGACAGATCTGCAAAAATACTCTCTAATCAGAAGTTTAATCTTTCTTTTCTTAAAGGTATTAAGAAAACAACGTGCAAAAGAATTAATGCCGGTGTTGTGATATGTATGCAACTACAGGCAACTTTGAAAATATAATTCTTGTAAATATAATTCTTAAAATCCCTTATTTTCCTGAGAGATGTTTATGGTATGAGCTTGGTATGCATTAAATTGAAAGCGTTTCTAAGAAAGACCCTCAGTGTTCACTAATACAGGAGGTTATTTAATAGTAAATATCCCACCTGTTTTTTCTTGAGCACATCCTCTCAAGAACTGGCAAATTGTTTCAGTGTATCTAATTGACCTACTAAGACTCCAAATCTCAGTTTAGTTCTTGGCTTAAGTAGTCTGGAGAACTTAAAAAAATTACAAATTAATATTAATATAAGATATGGCAATACAAAAGCAGCAAAGGAAGTTGGAGAGAGACTGCTCATCTTTTATTAGATGGTGCTCACTTCCCCTTAGCCTTCACACATAACCAAGGTCAGAAAATTAAATTTACTGTTTATTCAACAAAAAAATGTTAATGACTCAATGCACCTTCAAATATACCACTGGTCTAACATCCATGGATTATACCTAGCACCCTTAAAATGATGTGGCATCACAGAAAAGTCCCCACACAGGCAGGGGTTAACACAGTGCCTGTCTGCTGTGTTAACAAAATCCATACTCTGGGTCTCTGCTAGTTTGCACTAACATTTATAATTCTCTAGGTACTCTAACATCTGTGAAACATTTTACAACTCAAACTATCAGCACACATGGGCTTCTGCTGTTGTAAACACTGAATCAGCTGAACTACCAGAAACACTAAAAAGAATTTAATGTATAAAGGAAATGTATTACAGAAGCAGGCTACCACACTCCAATACCAATGGATGAGACACAACAGGACTTACAGCAAGTTCCCAAGATCATCCCTCAGCTCTACAAAATCCAAGTTAAATCATAACCTGCTTACACTTGCATTGCAGGGCTGCAGTGACTGCCATTTGTGGTGGGCACTACTGTATGATAATTTAGACTGCAAATAAATCCATAGAGAAGAAACACCACTCATCAAAATTAGCATTCAGTAATCAAATACATTTATTGATGTGGTAGTCTTTTGTGTTATTAGAAGGGGAAACACTGAATACTGTATTAAATGAAATGGGATAAATACTACAACTTGGCGTATTACAGGACTCAGTATCACATAAGCAAAACAACCCAGAAAACTTATCCAGTATAGAAAAGAAAATACAAGCAACTACACAAGCTTTTATGTTTGCCTCCTTTTTACACTGTATTACAAGAATCCTGGTCTATTTTTTCCAACTTTTTTTTTCAGCACAATAAAACAAGCAAATCAGAAGGTGAGAGAATGAACACAATGGAAAGTATTATTACCAAGGAAAGCATCTACAAAAACAAATATGAATATTTACAATATTTAAATAGAATGAGAGTCATTCACAAAATGCTTGAGCAATGCCAAAGTGAATAAAATCGTAATTTCAACTCACTTCCTGCTCCCTCAGTAAAGGTCTGCAGGAACTCCCACTTCTGCTCTTGAGACTTTAGTAACTTCAGCAGAAGCAAAGAAGTAGTTTGACAGGCCCACCAGTTCTACTGAAAATTTTCAGTGCTTAAGAGTCTCTATAAAGGTTAAAACAACAACAGAAAAAAAAATGTGAGACACTTTTTTTCAGTAGTCCCTTTTCAAAAAGGTAAGTGGCTTAGTATTTTCAAATGGTTGGCGCTGCAGACTCCAGAATTTTATTCTCCAAATTTGATTTGCAAGTCATCTGAGAATTATAATTATTGGACTTTCTAAACATTGATAAAGCTTTTGCTTTTCTATGCATCACATATGGAATTTTGTGTCCCTATATCCTAAAGTTTAAAAGAAGGTAACACAGCTTCTTTGCTAAAGTCAGCCACAACAGATTAAATGTTCAATTTAGTAAGAAAGCACTAAGGTCCATGGCTTCAATGTAACTGAGATATAAAGATATAGAGAAATATATATACATATGTCACAGAATAGTCTGAGTTGGAAGGGAACCACAAGGATTACCAAGTCCAACTAATGACTTGTGGGATCAAACCCACAACCCTGGCACTACTGCCACCATGCTCCAACCGAGATAGAAACATACATCTATAGATAGATGGATAAAAAAATATATATGTATATTTGTATTAGTATACTGCTAATGTTGTCAGTTTATGGCTTGTGAAATGTGCTGTCTGGAAACCTGAAAGTGACCAGAAATCATATGCTCAAGCAGTCAACTCTTGGCTTTCCTGATGTAGGAGTACAGAGCAATAAAAAGATACATTGCTTAAAAGTCATTTTCTCTTGACCATTTTCTAAAATACATATTAAACTCTCACACTTGAAATAAAATGCCTTAAAACTATGAAACAATTTTCTTCCCTGATACAATACTCATTCCAGGGGAAAAACGGAGGGAAAAAAACCCACAAAAAATCACCCAAAAAACCTCAACAAAAATGCACAAATCCTCCCATTTCCACAGCTATCTTACACTATTTTTGCTAATAAGCTGTATTTTCTTACTATTTGTGAATCAGTGACCAACATTTTCCTCAAGCTTCAAGATGCAAGTACAATTCTAGCTTGCATTGAACTAAATCACCTGGCATCGTATGCCCACCAGCCAACAGCCAACATCACTCTAAGTAGTTTCAGAGGAATAAAAGTTATATTTAGTTTTGTATTTTTGCTACTGTGCAAGAGAACCGTAACTACACTGCAGGTTTCATTTTTCCTTTTAACACCTATACTAAAACTGGTCACACAATGTGGGCAAGGTTTGTTCCTGTAATATAGCGTGAACATTTCATCCCAGAGCACAAGGTCCAGAAGCCTCCTCAATAACAGTGACAAAATGGTCCAAAGGAAAAAAAAAAGAAGTTTTTGAACTCCCTGTTTCTTACCTCTCAGCTGCCAATGGGGCAGACTGCCATATCTGTCTCTCCTTGTTCTGCTTTTTGTTCCCTAAAGGTAAGGGTCTTATTTTGAATCATCACTTTCAATTGAAAAGAAGTATTACATCTATGGTTTTAAAAAAAGTCCTGTGAATGGGAATACTCAGTTGAATACTCTGGTTTTCACTCTTCAGTGAAGTTTCCGTGATGTACAAAGCAATGCACTTATATATCAGGCCCAAAGGTTTTGAAAAATTTTACCTTACATTATACAGCTGCAGATCAGTGATTGCAGCTGTACGTCTGGCATTTTTAGCATAATAAGAAAAAAACTTGTATGATTTGATAGAAGTGTCTCAAATAACTCAAAGGCAGCTTAGGGGAAGGCAGAACTCCTCCAAAAACATTAGCCTTCTCCATAAAAGCTATGTTGTATGAAAGTTTTACATTCTGTTGATACCATATGTAATTACAAAAGCAGAATTTGTGTGGATGGAGTAATGCATTTTTTTTTCCACTACTGACTCATCTTCCAAGTTACTGAAGCTTTTGAAATTGTATTGAATCAAGCATCACACCCCAGAAAATCAGAGCTTACAGCTTGTCTGGGCTCATGGACTATTTCTTACCCAGTGCAGGTGTACACATCTCACTGAAACTAGAGGGGCTTTTTTGGGTGCATTTATTATGGAAAACACTGTTGGCAAAGGCAAAACTATTCCGAATACCTTTTAAGTTCACAGGATTGAATGTTAAACATGCTTACTCACGACAGCTATTGTCCCTGCCTCCTCTCCTCTGAATTTAACAAGGAAGTATGGGAATTTGGAAACTTGCTGGTTCAGGATACCCCAACTTAAGTATATTTTAAACATCTTTTTTTTTCCATTACCATCATCTAAATTATTCCCCTCACACAGTCAATGTGTTCAGTAATCCTGTCCTGTCCCCTACTTCAAACAATTTATTTGATCACTTTGTTCAAGAAAAATCCTATTGCTACCAGCACTGCCAGATTCCATGAGATACTTAAACACATTGCACAATGAGGATGCAGAGAAACTCATACAGGAGTTAAAATGCAACAGAATGAACCCACTACACTTAGGATTTCCAAATTTTTCCCTCTAACTTGTAGACCATTTTGCAAGCTGTAAACATACTCATGCAACAACATTTTGCAAAGAAAAAATTACTGTCTCTTTTTGAAGCACAACAAATACCTGAAGGAATTTCCAAATCAAAACCCAAAGTAAGTCAAATAATGCAAATATTTGTTATACTACTACAGGGTCTGTCAAAAAACCAGTCATAAATAGAATGTGTACACAAAGCTGACAAAGTATTTCTTCCAAAACAGCTTATGATCAGAAACAATAGTAGGTTACTGTGGTGATACATCTTACTAATGGGGAAATCATTTATATTTTTGTACAGACACAAGATGATCTCCACCAGTAATTAAACATATAAAAGAGTAACCAGTAAGAAGTGAAAAAACCAAAGCCTGCCTTATGAAATAAATAATTGTTGTGAAACTACAATGAAAACAGCTGCACTCCTGTCCACAGCCACAGAAAAACGTATCATATGGATATTCAAAAGTACTAACATCACCATGTATTTATTACTTATTTTCAGATGTGTTAACCAGGGACAGAACTACAGTTATCTTATTTCATGGCATTCCTTTAATATGGTCTGAATTTTTAGTACAAGACTGAGTGTGAACTACAGATTGCATATACAACAGTTTTTGCTCTGTTGTATTGCCAGTTGGGGAGAAGATTAAAATGTAAAACTGTAGTATTTATTGCAACATGTAACTCCTTTCAGAGTTGTAAAAGCTGGTTCAATATAAACATGTACATGTTTTCTAAAAGAAATGGACTACACAACTACATTTTAAATGCACTTAGGTCAAGTTATACATAATTCTATCCAATGCTGACTCTGCCCCTGAAGTAAATCACCCCACCAAGATATTCCCCACAGTTCTGCCTCTGGATTCAGTCCTACAAACCTACAATCACTGTTTGATTGAGTTACCTAAGTATGGATGTAATGTAACGTTTTCATAGATTCCTGAGTGTCAAGGGGGTTTAACACACAAGTCATTTAAATGCTTTGAAATTATTTATTATATTTAGATTTTCAGTGAAGGACACTCAGTTACAAGAACTATGTTTGCTTTGTTACTCACAAAAGATAATGAGTTTTTTTTGGTTTTAACCCAATCATGGTATTTTCAAGGCACCTCTAACTAGATAAAAGGCACTCGCAGGAAATCACTCAAAACTCAAGTTGCACTAGAAAAAAAAAATTAACAGACTCTATGATCCTGTATCAATATTCAGTTGTGCTTACACCAGTCTTAAACTTTTCAACATTTGCAAGTGTACAAAAACAATCTCAGCAAGAGAAAACACAGAAGATGACACTGTAATACTCCCTAAAATGAATATACCTATTGATTCATGATTTCTATCAATGTAAAGCAATATTTTTCCATTTTCATGCTCGAAGCTGTAGTTAGAAATTTTAGTTGTTTTTCTCACAAATCTCTTTCAATCTTATACATTTCAGCATCATCTTAACTCCTCTTAATGACATAAGAGAGGGAAAATAAAGCTTGAGATTCTTCTTACTGTTTGTCTCCCAAAGATGGAGTTTGGTAATACCCATCGACTGCAACAAAAAGTTGTTCTGTGCTTCCTCTGAAATTGAGCTCAAATGACTCCTCACAGGCTGTACAGTGTGCAAGTAACCCTGCCCTCTGCTCTTACCCAGTCACCATGCAAATCTTGCTCCTGTAAGTAGCAAATTATATACCCAGTAGAGATCATTCAGCATTCCATTCACACGTTCCATTCACGAATCTCCCTTTCTGTTTGCAGTAGGATAACAAATAATTTGATTTTCAATCTCCTCTGCACTTTTCCCAACTTCATACTTTTGTAGCTGAGCTCATTTGTACCTCTACTAGACACAGGTATTTCCTGGTCTATGTTGTATCACACTTCTTTTATGTGCCTTGGAAAGCAATTCCATTTTAGGATTTTGAACTACTCTAGCACAGAACACACTGATTTTTTTAACAGTTGACAATTCTGCGCATAATGTCAACTTGACAAATTTTTTTCCAGTTTAGGGAACTCTTTGTGTCCCTAAAGTACAAATAAATATTTTCATATGATTGGTGTTTCAAGTTTAGGTATAGTAGAACTGAAATACTAATGAAAAACGTATTTATCTTACATTTCAGTCTCTCTGTGGCAGCTCTGAAAAGCAGGATGTACATGGCTATCACTTGGAAATTGTAACAAATCACATAAGGCTCAAAGAAAAAAGTAGAAGCTTTTCTTTTTTGAAAAACCAAGCATTTCCTATTTAACATCTTAGCAATGCAGCAGTACAAGAAACTGTTATACAAGAATCTGCCAAAACATAAACAAAACCTGCTAATCTCATTTCCTCTCAGCACCTAACTAATGAGAAATGCAACTAAGTAAACACTATGCATGCGAAATCACAGGGGGTTTAGTTAAGTGTTTAGGTCAATCATCAAATGTGCTATCAACAGCAGTAAGTCTTGTTTGGAAACAACTTGGACATAGCCAAATCTGTTGAGCTAATCAGTGACCCACAAATCTAAACTCCCAAATTTAAAGAGACTGATCTACATCAGGCCATTTTTGCATTTTAAACATGTAAGTTCTGTTAATTCACACAACTAATTGAAGAGAAGTACTTCAAAACTACATAAAGTTCATCAGCAGCCTCTTTTAAGTAAAAAATCAGGATCTCACAAACATCTTAAACCTTACCCTCCGATGTCCTACTGACTGTCAAGATCTAAAGCAAAATTGTAAAAAGCATTGGTGCTTACCATTCTGTAATGTGTTCCTTGCTGTCCTAATTCAATTGCACATAAGCAATGAGGTTTTATCTAAAGAGTTTTAAGTAGTATGTGGAGAAGTTTGCAATGTCTACATAATAAGATAGATCACACACTTTGTGACTAGCCACTTGACATTTTCCTTATAAATTTATAACTAAAGCCTTTATGCAAGTGCAGCAGAACTAAAATTTAATGGCTGGAGGACAGACAGAACAAGGTCACCCAAAACTATTATATTCTTTCCTTGACAAAAAAAAATTACCTAGGTTTTTCTTTTGTACTTTGAGAACTTAGAAGAAAAGGTAACAAGGGAATTAAAGGAATAAACAAAATGTGAATGTGCTTCACCCTCCCTGCTTCCTACCTCCTTTAAAGTTTTGCCAGCCTAAATTTATTCTCGAGTGTAGATGTTTGTGGACAATCTTTCTCACACGGTTCCTTGGAAGCTGAGTCAGGAGCTCTTATTTCACTGCTGTTCAGGTGAAAGCCACCTAAAGAAGACCACAGCTACTACAGAAGGCAGTGTGGACCAGCTGTAGGGGCAGCTCAGCTCACTCATCTCCACTAAGTTTGCACTGGTCATGTCTCCATGGGAAGTGGAGGAAATGAGCTGCTGCACGTGCCCTTCAGTGGCTGACAGGTCAGGGAATAGCACTTTCTAGGAAGGGAGTCAGTCAGATGTGAAGATGAGATGAGACCCCATATGTAATGCACTGTGCCTTTCTCCTATTGCACACAGCACACTTCCCACGTCTCAGGCAACTGCATTTCAATTACCAGGGTAAAAAGAATTCAGAATAGACATTTTGCTTTAAAGTTCAAGGGTTTTAAATATCTAGCGAAAAAAAAAAAATCCTTCATCCTATATCTTCATCCCATGACAGGAGAAGGAAACCTTTATGCAGGGTGGTATTTTGGCTTTTCCATCTTCAGATTAATGTAAACTGTAATCTTCACAGCTGTCATTTTCACAAAAGGTAGCTTTTACGATTTCCTAAGTGCTCAAAGTAGACAGCCTAGAATTATTTACATGAGCAAAAACAAGGGCATCACAGCATTCACAGAAACCATTATTAGTCTCACCATTTTCCTATTTTAGAATAACATGGAGAAAGTGTGGGAACAAGCCTCAACTTCTTATTTTCCTCTGCTAATGGAGACTGAGGGAATAAATCACAACCAGTACGTTTATTTCACCCAATTCCGACAGCGGGAAATCAGGGCCAAGTTAAATATTTTCTTCTTGTGCATGCAAACAGCAAAGGCTCTTTGCTTAGAGCAGCTTTTGATGCATCTCTGAAGGCAATCTCGGGCAAAGGCGCGGTAAGCAAGCCCAGCGATCATTAACAGCAAGGAACACAAATGAGCCCCGAAACCTTACCTCATCCTGAACTCTCGTCCAAGCTATGTGTAACCTTCTCAGTACACAAGAACAACAAGCAGGTTTTAACCACCTAACCACTGTGCCAGGCTGCAGCTGCAAGCTGCAGCTCTACTGCTTCATTAACTACGTCAAATTAATGCTGAATCCTAAAGAGAAGCAGGAGTTAAAATGAGTTTTAAAAATTAGGCAGAAGCAGTGTCAGCCCATAACTCTTCAATCATCTCTAGTCTTCAAGTAAAATTAAAAAGAAAACCCAGTATTTCCATGATTCTGCCTAACTTTAGGCTTATAATCATAAAACTGAGCACTTTCTTCAGCTGCATCCTTTACACATGGGAGGCCCCTTAATGAAAGAAGTCCACGTAATCTTTTGTCATTCTCCATTTACACTAATGCATGACAGAAGTCTGGGAAACTTAGTGACATGTAACAGAACTTAAAAAAAAGTGTCCTCGGCTATTAAGCTAATGAACAGCAAGCATGTGAATTACTAATTTCATGTACATTGTTTTCTTGCCCTCTTACTTCCCAAAACTTTTATCCAACATCTGACCCTGAGCAAACAGTAAACTGGCAGACGACAATTTTGGATTTTCAGCTAAGCATCATTTTTCTCCAGTCAATTCATATAGATGATTTTGCTCTGTTTTGGGGAAGTAAAATACTACCTACATCCACTCAAAGAAAATGTTTACACTTGCCTACTTCAACTAGACTCAAAGCAATTTCAACACATCTCTAGCTTTTTCTAGATGGTACAAATTGAATAGTTTGATCTTTTATGGTAAGGAGAATACCACATTTAGTGTTTGCTACATATCATGCCAAAAACAGGGGTTTCTGAACAACATACACAAGAAAACAGCTGAAAAAAACACAGAAACATGAAATCAGGCCACCTGTCCGGGCTGGTAGAACACATTTGTTTTTCATATCATTGCTGCAACCATGATGACCTAAGGGTATGGGCAAGACTGATTTTGGGAACAGAGGTAATATCTAGGTATATACTTAGAAAAAGTAGATTAACTTTCCCATACACTGAAGAAATGCTTGTGCCTCCAAAAGCTGGTCTACTTTTCCAAATTAAGTAGTCAGCTGTGCTACTAAAAATGTAACACTTACCTTCAGAATTTGTCCTGCAGAATGATGAGGGACAAGAAAACTAAGCCGAAGAAAGTTAAGCACCACTGATTAATCAGCTAATAATCTCAAGATGAGAGCTCACCATTTCCCATGCCCTCTTCTGTAACTGCCTTCATGGACACCCAAAGAACACAAGCTTCCATTTGTGTCATCATTTTACCAGGTAACCTTAAAAGAACTGTAAATCCATTTAGACCGTAAACTGATTTAAATACTCATTGGTTGTTTAGTGGCCTTAAATAGTCCTCAGAAAATAATAATTAAAAAAAAAGAACATCTCTTCTTTATACAAGTTTGCAAAAAACACCTTGCTAGCAGAAGTCAGAAATCTACTGTGAAGCAGCAAACTAAAATAAGAAGGACAAAAAGACTGCTAATAAGAAAGCAGCTACATCACTGTCTGTCTCAATGGCATCTGTGTGATTGTGAATCATAGGAGTGTGATGTAAACTTGATCTGAAGGGGGGGACAAAAACACAGAAAGCAACCAAAAAAAATAAAATATAACCATCTCTGAAATCTGCCAACTTACATTTCTCAAAGCACTGGTCTAGTTCTGTTTACTTTGGGATTCCAATTACAGCAGTTTCAACATCAACCAGTACTTTCTGTTATCTGAATTTCAGCTGTGCTTCAGCTCAGGCAACTGAATTTTAAACTGTAATGCTGGAGTTCTTGTTATACCACTGAATGATGTCATTTTCAGTGTAATATAATGTACCAATTTGCTATATAATAATATACATCACTGTAATACACATTACTGTGGTTTTGTTTTTACCTTCTGAATCTCTCTTTGCAAGTCACTTGAGCAGAACAGGAAGTGTTAATTATTCACCAGAAAGATTTCTGGTCTTTCCTGAATTAGTCACACAAGAACTTTAATAGTCAAAGGAGAGACTGCATCACAGAATAATGGATAATAATGGGGTCCTATCTTCATCAAGAGAGTGCTGCAAAACCACCTGAGACTTGCAGATGTGTAATGCAGGCAGTTCTTGCTCTTCTAATTGCATAGCAACTCCTCTGATTGAAAGAGATTTCCTCCACCCACCACAAACACTTCCTTCTAGATGAACCACCTGGGAAACAACATGTCAATGGGGCAATATTGTCCTATAGCAAGTTCTGATTTAAAAAGAACACCTGTTTCTAAATGAAAATACTCCTTGCTCCTAAATACTCTTTGCTACAACATCTCTCATTCAAGGCTCCTAAAGCACTGTGGCATCGAAGGAAGAGGGATGTATGATTCAAAAATGAAAACAGAGAAAAACATGGACTTGACTGTCACACAGTGTATCAGCAGCAGAAATAGCAATAAATCCTTTACAGACTTAAATGTCAAGAAGGGGACTTTTATTAAAAAAGTAACATCCTACTACCCATATCTTTATGGGTTTATAGTCTCTAAAGTCTATAATAAACTTCTGTAATAAACAGAAGTCTTAGAAAAAAAATCAGCATTAGAACACAACATCTAAAGCAGTACCCAAGAGAAAGTGAAACAGGAACACATCCAGTGTCCAAAATAAACGACAGTCAAAATAAGAGAAGAATATATAGTGACATCCAACACTACATCCAGAGGCATTCTAACATCTAACTTGGCTGTTAGATTCTAGAAAAGAACTATACTCCAAAGTAGATATGCTAGGAGTATTACAAACACTTCATGTATTTGACAAAGCCAGGAGTTAACAAGCAGCAGAGTCAGTCCACTTTCCTAAATAAAAGGAGTCAACCTGCTCCACCTTAAGTATTATTTCCAAGGCAAGTTAAATTTCAATTATTTTGCCAAGAAGTACTAATCACAGTGTCAATGACAAGAAAAAAATATATTTGAAGTGTGCAAATATTATTGTTAATTGCTTTCTTTCAAAAACTCAAAACTGAGCCAGCACCTAGGGAAGGTACTGAATATATATGGAGTAATCGTAAAAGCCCCTTATAAGTTATGGCAAAAATGATGGTTCATCCACACATCTATGTAAAAAAAAATTTAAAGCCCCAGTATTTCAGCCTCTTCAAAGAATTTTAAAAGTACTTTAAATTTTGTAAAATTCTGAGCATTTTAAAAAATATAAATTACAATGCTTTTTTTCCTATTAAAAATGGAGTAATTATGTTAACATGCTTGCAAATTAAAAGTGGAGAAAATCTTCACTATGGACACATGCTATATGAGAATTGCTTTAATTCCCTCATAGAAGTACACAGTCAAAAGTGTATTCTAAAAATAGAAATGAATAGATTTTAAATTGATAAACACGTTAAAAATTCAGGGGAACATTTGAAACCTATCTGCATGAATAAGCAAGCATTTGTTAACACCCAGACAATTCTGGAAACCATTACTGTCCATTAGTTCACTGAAGGAGATTGCTAAGGAAAAGGTAGCAGTGGGGCATTAAGCAATGAACAAGCATTACTAACTCCTCGTCCTGCAAACTGGTGTCAGCAATACTCAGCCTAGAACTCTTCTTGGTCAGGTAAAAAATGCATTTCACTCAGTAACAGTGGATACGTGTTAAAGAAAAGTTTCAAAGACACTTAATTGATTTATCAAAAAAGCCAGGCTCCTTAATATTGACACTATCTTGGACCAAAATAGCATCTAATCAATACTTAGAGGACAATACGATTTCCAATACTGAGGGACTCTCGCTAAATGACAGCATTTTGCCTACTTTATATATGCAGACACCTCTAAATATAATAATTAGAGATCAAGATGCTGCAGTTATGGCGACAGAGTTGATGTCAGTAACAGTCATATTGTGAAGGCTGTGTTTTAGCAATTAAACCAATGAGGACACGACTTTGGATTCTGCTTTTCCAAGGGCACAACTAGGTGGTTATCATGAAACCAGCCTGTTTTCATTCTTTTAAACACTGCTTCAAATCTAGTATTGTGCCCCCCCTTCCTTAGATGCTTAGGATTTAAATAGGACTTTCAACTTAAATAGTACATTCAACCAAGCAGAAGTTAAATATATACATTACTAAGACAAGCCTTCAAATAAACAACTCACCCAACATTAGACACTATATAATCTAAAGAGCCAAAATCTAAAGACAGTAATCATCAACCAAACTCTTTTTCTCTGTCTGACTGCTTATTAAAATTATTTTAGGAAAACCGGTTTTTATCTCCATTCAAAATTTTTGTTACTTCCAGTTAGTCTCTAATTTAACAAACATTGGGAATCCAACACTAGCCAAAGCACATTTATTAAATAACTTAACACTGATGAAAGCAGTATTAGAAATAAATTTCCTTTAAAAACTAATAAAATGACTACAATATTTAGAAACTGAAGTTTATCTTCCTTGTATTGACTTATATTGTTCGAGTTCAGGGCATGCAAATGGTGGCCAGATTAAACAGATGGAATTGAACAGGATCCTTAGAAGTCTTTCATACATAATGTGGAGCAGCATTCTCTGCTGCACAGAAGACGCCAGCAGGCACATAAAGCATAAAAATCCATCAACAATTTTCTAGTACAACTTCTCTGTACAGGCAAGTACTGCATTTACCACAATGCTACTAGTCAAATGCTATAAACAGAAAATGAACACTCAACTGCAAACATCTTCCTTCTCCTCATGGAATACTGAAACTCTTCAAGTACTATGTTTTCCTGAGTACAGGTAAGGAATAACTGAATGGAGCTATGCATTACAATACACTGTTTGACATTCAAGATTTCAAAAAAAGTGTCAAAAAAATACTCTGGAAGTATTTAAACTTTCCACCATTTCAAACAAAAGACCCATCTCTATTACAAAAAAAAGCGCTTTACATCAAAATCTTAAATTAGAAGATAATGACTGGGCTTTTTTGCAGAACCTATAAATACCAACCCACTACTTCTGTACATCAGTATCATCTCCACAGCCTGAAACCACTGCGGTCATTCACACAAAGGTTTCATTTGTCACAACCATTTATTATTCAATGCATATGGTGTCCTCAACAATATTTTGTTACGTGGCCTTCTCAGTGTCCCAAGGAGATGCCATTTTAATAGCTGCAGCTACTCTGACCTAAGTTTCTTCACAGATCTATCATTGAGAGAAGTTTTGCAGCTAGTGCCTGATTTTCAACACTTCTTCCAAAAGCAAAGAAGGGACTCCATCCTAGTGAGCCCTGCCTGTTCAAAACAGACAGGAAATATTTCTGACATGTCAGTTAAAAAAGGAGAAAAAAAAGGGAGAAAAAAAAATCAATGGAATTTACCAGCCTAAAGTGAATATGAAGTTTATCTTAACCCGAATACGGGTTTCAACATAATCAAGATCAAATACTTGATGTCCAACAACACTCACAAGACATTTGTCTTAACTTGTGAAGTATGTTAATTACATCAGTCAAGGTTGCTTATTTGAGGAGACACATGAACACAATTACATTTTTAACTTCAAAGAATATAACCAGTAATTGGCTGAGAAAGTGTATCACATTTGTAATTTTTACCCACTGGCTCTAAAGAAAGCCTGTGTCTATTTATATGCACTAACTTCTAATTTAAAAAGAAACTAAAATCCAGTAATGGCATAGGATGTTAGTAAAACATTCAAGTCAAAACCAGACATCTCCAATAAATACATCAATCAAGGATCATTTTCTCTAGCTAATGTTTTGCATCACTGATTTCAACACCTTAAAAGAAATACTGAGTCACGAGTCTTCCACCAATTTGAGACTGCAACAGCAGTCCAACACGCAGCAACAACATTAACATCAAATTTCAACAGAAGTAGTAAATGGTTTGAAACTTAGGGAATTAAAACCAGTATTTCCCCAAAACTGATACCTATATTATAACCCTCTGACTGACTGGGCTTACAATCAGAAACTTTTGAGAACCGAAAGCATCTTCACCAAAATGAAGCATTATACTGAACACATCTATGGTACCATACAGCATTTAAACATTTTACTAATTACATTAAGACAGGTATCTCCTAGCACTAGCTGTGGAATAATTGTTGTCAGCACTGTCCAAACAGTAATACCTTTGACTAATCACGGTTCACAGAAGACACGAAGAAGATTCTGTCACACAGGAAGACAGACACCCAGAAGGTGACCTAGACACAGTAACTTTTACCTCCTCCAAGCTTCAAAAAGGAGGACAATCTACTTCTTCCTTGTTTGTTCCACTTGTAAGAAAAGCAGCTACGACAGTGAATTTCATTCTGACTGATGAGGAAGTTACAATTAGATTAAAAGGTGTTGGATATGCCTGTCTATAATTAACACAGCACACATTCAAAATTAGAAAATATTTATAAAACATTTTATATACACACTTTGAATAAATTCATGATTTAAGAAAGGGCTTTTTCTTCAAATTCTGGCTGCACTAAGTTAACAGACACTTTTAATCAAGCAGACCTATTTTTGGATCTTCTTAAATAAAACGCCCTCATACACCAGCTGTTTGAATTTATTCACTCCTTAGAATTATCACACAGCAAGTTTAAAGGAAACAAAATCAATTACTTTTTTTTTTTTTCCCCACAGAGAGAATGGTTAAATTATGGAATGTCTTCCTGCAGGATATTGTAAGGGTCAAGAGTACATACGGCCACAACAACTCATTATGCAAATTTATTGAAAAATAGGTAAGACCTACTAAGCTGTAAATCTATAAAACAGAGGACAACCTTATGTCAGACTGCCAGAAGCAAAGGAGGTATACTAAGACAAGCATCACTGCGTGCTTGCTCTGTCCTTATGCTTATTCCCTCAGCATCACTTATCACCCAAATCAGAAATAGGGCTGGATGTATCTTTAGTCTGATCCAGAACAGCTGGTTTTCATTAAGTAACAAAATCTCCTTTCTGTTTTGTCTATTCTATTAAGTACTGCAAAAGAAAGCATTGTTTTCACATTCCTAGAAAAGAGCTTATTACAGTTAAAGTATTAAATCCAGTTCATCTGCTTTTACTTCAAGTGCCAATATGCCCCATTTCACATGGTAAGCTTCTACAGCAAATGGAAAACTTAGGAAAAAAGTGGCAACTTGCATCTGCAGTTGCAAGAGGAAAGTGCTCACTGTGCAAAAAATTGGATAAAATTTATATCTTTTGACTTTATTTGATATGTCCTTCGACTTGTATTATGACTGAGGGAAATCACAATTTATCATTCCTTCTCCTGTATATTTTTACTCAAATAGGGAGTACCTCCTCAGTACCACTCTCTCCTCAGACAGAAGTTTCTCTATCTCATAATTCTCAATAACGTCTAAAATTAGGATCTAAGCAAATAATTTCAGTGTCTCTCCAATATCCTTTATCATACACTGTAGCACTTTGCAGGAAAGTTGTAAATAAATCAATTTCTCATCAGACTCTTTGTTTCTCAGTTAAATAATCTGTCACTTCTATCTGTGCAACGCACCAGTAGATATATTATTACAGCAGTTAATGCTGGATTTAAATATAAACTGCTTCAAGTTCTTTTACCCAAGAATTTAACAGAGTATTATATAAGTTCATGCATAATATTAAAGAATTACAATATAAAGTACTTATAGTCTTAACCTAAGAGCAAAATAGGGTACACTGTCCCACATAAACCATCAAATTCACTGGTTACTCCAGCATCTGATCCAAAATGCCAGCCAGTGAAAGCCTGGCTAAGGAACTGCATGATCCAAGCCCAGTGAAAACAGATTCTCAGTGGGAAAGTTTACTTATTTACAGATTTCAATAGTTTACTCAAACCTCATTTATGAACATCTATGTGAGGTTGCAACAACGATTAAAGCAAAATTAGGTTTAGGGAAGCATTATTGCATTCACCATGACCTACACTGCCTATGAGATTAGACAGTGTTTATTAAAAAGGCAGTGTTTATTAAAAAGGAACAGAGAGTTCCTATGGAATGAACAGCTGTAATCACCAAGAAAAGTAAAGAAAAGACTAGTCAGAAAAGAGCCTTCTAAACAGCACATATATATAACCATTGTTTGTTTAGAAGCTAAAAGCAAGCTTTGGTGATATACACTCACAAACTCATCATGCTTATGTTAAATGATTCACTGTTTGATCAAATGCTTAATTTTAGCAAACAAAATTGAGGAAAGAGCCAGATTGGCATGGCAAGGATCTGATGATACATAAGTGACTGGAAAATCCAGACTCAGAAATAAACTCTGAATTGGGCCTGCACAGAATGCTCGAGGCGCCGTGTCTCATCACACATATGATGCATCCAGTGTCAGAGAAAGGCAGAGCAAATGGCAACATCCCACAAAAGCCCTGCTGGCATGTTCTCAAATAATATTGCTATCAGTTTTAGCTGAGTACAGTACCTTATAGTTGCCAGAACTAAGATGAGATGAAACTAATCATACTGTGTTTTCAATCAACTTCCTGCTGGCTGCCACCATTTCAAGAATGGAATTCATTTGTTTTATGTCTATTAACATATCTCCCTCTTTTCTGGTTTTAAGGCACTAAATGCAGTGGTATAGTATCAGTCTGGACAATAAAAAAGATAAGCAGCAGTCACTACAGCACAAATAGAACTACAAGAGTATTACCCTCTCTGACATACTCTCTTCACAGTATATGCTACCACCAGCTTACAAGTCTCTTCTATGCATGTAACCATTTAACACTCACAAGTAAACCCTCATGGAGATCTTTAAAAGCCAAAGGGAAATTGCCAACATGTAGGTCATTAAAGAATCAGCCTCATCTCTAATAAGCAAAAAGGTTTAACTGGAATATAATACATCCAGTAATATTTTCATGTATTTATAAAATCTTCAACCTTGAGCTCATATACATGATAAGGGAAAAGGTTCTGAAATCCAGTAGTCTAAGAAAAAATAAACATTACATGATTCTAGGATTCTCTGGTCTGTTAACCAGGAAAACAAGAAAGCATTTTTCCCGGTCATAAGAATCAGAAGTTAAGTACAGCATACTTTAGATGAAGTAATCTAAAATAAAAATTTGCACACTGAACCCTTTCCAATCTTTGTACAGTAAGACTATTCCAATAAATAGTGAGATAGTTGCTAATGACTGAAGTTGAAGATATAAAAACAGGGAGAAAGGGGAGCAAAATATTTCCAAACACTAAGTTGCATGAATTTTTCATAAATAACATGAATACTGATGAGGTTTCCCAATTGAGATTATCTGGGTAAGTGAAATGATTTTTTAAAATATAAATATCATCTCAGCGCTCCATTTAAACTTTACTTGAGCAGAAATGACAGACTGGAGATTCTAAAAAGAAGGGCAAGTCTGCAGATTTAAGGATGGATTTCGTTATCTTCAACAAAAGGCGAGCAAATGTTAGTTGATGACCTTAAGCAGATGTTTCAAAAGTTCTTAACAGCCTCACTCAAAAGTATCTTCTTTCAGCTGTTCATTTTTCAGTCTCTTAGATCTTGAAACATCAAGAGTTTAGTAGTTTTCCAGTCCCTCGAGATCCTTGAAACCTAGAGGATCTGAATTTCTAATATAAACCCAAGTCCTTTAAAAGAAGAACCCCTCCTAGTCTGCTCCTGTAATCTCTTTGCATGCCATCACTATCAACACGTGTCTCTGGAGCTACTTCTATCCCTGTTCAACCAATGGGCAAGCTTTAGCACTGTAACCCACCACTTATTTCAATTTTAATACTTCTTTCAGTTTTTTCCTTAATGATTCCTGTCACGGTGGCTTACTGCAGAAAGCACGCATCTTACTACAAAGAGTCCTGTAAGCATTACATAAAATGGATTTTTAAAAAAAAGAAAAAAAAGCATCATCTTTTATACTTGGTAAAATCTAGACCTTATTGTTTGACCCTCAGACACAGAATTGCTCTGCTGTTTACCTGGCTTGGGCTCACTCAAGAACTGTGAAAGGGTTCTCAACCATTGCACTGATAGGGACCAGAAAACATAAAGCTATTCTGTTCCTCTATGCTACCTTATTCACAAATTCAATTGAAACTACTAAATTAAATTACAAATTTCAGAACTTTTCACAGCTTTAAATGTCCTGGCCCTGTTGTTCCCAAATGTGACTTGACAGACATTAAGATGACATGAAAGTCACAGGTAAGACACTGTCTTAAGACATGTTGCTGGTCATAAGCCTAGCTGAAATCTAGATCAGAGGAATTTCAACTTCAGAAGAATAGAAGTCTTTTTGCTATCATGGCTTACTTTCTTCAGAAAGCTGGCATAAAACTGTAACCCCCTAAGAACTCCTGACAATGCAACTTCAACAGAAAGGCACATCTGCACTGCTTCACCAGGCAATCCATTCGAGCACTAGCAAGGCCTAGGTAAATAAGGTCATGGAGTCACTTAAGCTTTTCCAGGACTCAAAAGTACAGCAATCAACTCTGGAAATTAACGGCAGCGCAGTTTTTTTTTTAAGTGGAAAAACAGATATTTAGTTTGCCACTGTGTATTGAAATGCACCTGGCAGACACTTATAGAGACTGAAAGAAAGGGTAATTCAGTCATTGTATTAGTGGAAAAAGTGAGGGTTTTGTTCCATATTGCTGTCTTTCAAAATTATCATACAAAAACACCCCTGCACGGATGGCACTCTGAAGGGAAAAAAAAGGGGGGAGGGCAAAAAAATACCACTTGATATCTGCTTCTGCAAGGGAGGCATGTTTAAAAAAAATCAGCTTTAAAGGCAATGGGTTTTCTTGAGAGCCTCCTGTAACCATTAAGCAGATCCTTGAACACAAAGCACCAGATTTTCTTCTCATTATCAAAACACGCTGAACTAGCCAAGAAGTTGAGCCCAAAGAAAAAGTTCACTTTCAACTTTCTACAATTCTCCCATAAGTCTCACGTTACAGAAGTCAGTGCACCGCATTAGAGATAGTAAAAACTTGTTCTCCACTACTTAACAAAAAAATATCAGACTCAATATGGGAGCCTAACAAAAAAAAAAAAAAAAAAAAAAAACAAAATAATTTACTATGTATTTATAATCTGTCTTGCAAGATCACTCCCAACAGAGCCATGGCATTTGTTGCCATTCAGGCTTCTGTCATAACTCAAAAATGGGATTTCATTTAAAATCCTGCCACTTCAATAAAGCAACCAAATGTACAGTGACATCACTAAATCACTCGCATTGCATCTCTTTTCTCTCAGCCTCCAGGTCCCCAGAGTACCTTAAATTGCATGACATAAATCCCAAGAAGGTACAATCACAGACAAGTGTAAATCTCAGGTGGGCCCTCAGAAGTCTATTTAGTCACATATTCTTCGAATTTTCCATAAATAAGAACATTAGGGACTAATGTTGCAGTGATAGACACTAAAGACATTTTACAACTATGTGTATCTGCTGGAATACCATCCCCCATGGTACATCTGATTTAAAAAAAAATAAAAATCAGAAATGGAAATATCTTCAACAGACAAGACCCTAGGGGTGGTAGTTTAGGAAGGAACAGGTTCACTCTTTTTTTTCACCTTTGGCAACCAGGAATGACCCCTACTTCCTTCTCCCTAAAAGGGTATCAGCAAGCAGCTAACAAGGGCCTTATCGGTTATGAACCACTTCTTCGCTTTCATAAGGTGGAGAAAGAAGTATGTTTTTGTCCTTAGCCTTTTTCCCTCATTAGTTATGCTGCCCTGCGTGAATTGTAGCGACAGCTCCCCGTTCCCGGGCACAGGGCAGGGATGTGTCAGGGACACCCGTCAGGGCACCCAGTGGCCCGCATTACTCATCTGCGCCTTTGAGGAGCTAAAGGCAGGCCCCGGAGCGCAGCCCGCAGCCCCAGAGGAGGGGCGGCCTCTCCAGGAAACCTGCGTGCCTGGGGAAGCGCTCGGGCCTCCCCCGCCGGGCTGCCGGGAAGGCCGCGCTGTCCGGGCGGCGGGGGGGCCGCGGGCGGCCTCTGCACCCCCTCCCCCTCCGCGCCCGGGGGCAGCGCAGCCGCCTCCCCCCGGGCCACCCGCTGCCTCTCAGCCAGGAGCCGCCGCAGACACCGCGCTCCAGACCCCCCGGGACCCGGCACCCACAGGCAGGGAGACATCCCTCTTCCGAGGCGGGGGGAGCCCCCGCGGCCCGCCCGGCGGGGGCCCGGGGCCGCCCCCTCCCCGCGGCGAACTGCGGGCTCGGCCCCCGCCACCGGCCAGCGCTCGGCGTTACCACCTGGCCCCTCTGCCCCCCCCACCCCCGCCCGGCCGCGGCCCCCCGCCGCCTCGCCCTTCGCCTGGCCGCCCGCCCCCCTCCCTCCCTCCCTCTCCGCCCCAGCCCAGCCCCGGGCCCGGCTCACCCCCAGAAGCCGCAGGGGCAGCGCGGGGGCAGGCTGGGCGCTTTGCTGCGCTCGCTGCCGGCGTCTCCCATGGTGGGGCCGGGGCGCGGGGCGGCGGCGGGCGGGGGGCGCGCGGCTCCCGGCCGGGATTCCAGGCCGGTCAGCTGGAGCCGGGCGGCACCACTGGGGAGGCGGCGGAGGGGAGGGCGCGGGGGGGCCCGGCCGCACCCTGCCGATGGGGAGGGCAGGGGAGCGGAGAGGCGGCGGCGCGAGGACGCGGAGCTCCGTGCGGCGGCGCCGCCCGCCCGCCGGTGCCGGTGACCGCTCCGGTTCCGCAGCGCCGCGCGCCCGCCCTCCCCAGAGCGCCGCTCGGCCCCTCGCGCAACAATGCGTGCCCCCCTCCGGCACCGTGTCTCCCCCCGTCCTGAGCGCGATGGTTTCGTCAAGCCACCGAATCAGCTGGGAGCGGCATGTACCACAGCACATCCCCGGGGGAAGTTAGGGTAGATCGCGTGCCGGAACTGGGAGAGAAGAGAGTTGGAGGACACCCATAGGCTCGAGAAGAGAACAGGATTCTGAATAACGAGTCTCAGGCGGGGCTGAGGCCCACAGAGCTGCCGCTCCCTCTGCCCTCTTTTGCCTCTACCCATACGTTGGGCACACAGTGGTACAGCCAGGGACGGCCGGCAGGGTGGAGGGGGGCGGGGGGGTGCCGCTGCCGCTCGCACATGCGCAGCCGGGCCCCTGACGCGGAAGTCTGTCGGAGGGAGCGGGTCCCGGGGGGCCGGGTCGGGCCCGTCCCGGGCTGCGGCTCCCGTTGTGCCGGGAGCTGCTTCGCCGAGGGGAGACACTGAATATCATTCACTAGTCCTGCCAGCGCAGTGTGCCGGGGCCGGGCCGGCTGTGCGCTCTCGGGAGGTCTCCCCGGAGGCTGGGCGGCTTTGGGGGGCTCCGGTGCGGTGCAGGCTGAGGGCAGGGACTTGTTCCCTTTGGGCTCCGCTTGGAAGAGGTCTGGAGGGCCCCGAGGGCGACGTTTGGCCTTCTGTTTGCCTTCTTATCCTGTAGCTGTTGGTTCTCGTTTCCCTCAGTCCGAGATAAAGCCGTGTACGCGTTTGTGTGGTAAACACCGCTTGCTGCGTGAGGACACGGAGCTGTGGGCTGGCGGAGCTGTGGGCTGGCGGCGCTGGGCCCGCTCTCTGCAGCAGGTAAGGGATGGCAGCAGGGAAGAGCACAGCGGGCATCACCGGCATTACTGGAGAAGGGAATTTCCAGCACCTGGACTTGAGGGCTGAGTAAGGGGGACTGTACTTCTGGTTCTGGTTTAGCCATTAGTATTGAGCAAGTTACAGCCCGGCACTCTGTGTGCCTTGGCTTTGTCTGTGAAATGGAAATAGTGCTGATCCCCCTCCCTACCAGAAATTTCAGGTCTGAGTGGAAAATGTTGTGTGGAAAAATACTGGTGTGGCATTAGTGAAAGTGGAACTTTGATCTATTCCTCACTGTTGTTGCCTGTCTTATACTTTGATTTTTGCTTTGCACTTAAAACCAAAACTTTGAAAATAATAAACATTCTTAACAAAGTTCAGAGTATGTGAATCTTTGTGATCAACTAATTAATTCCGACAAAGATATTAGGGCTTTAGTATTAAGCTTCCTAAAGCATCTTCTATCAAATTAATTCATGACAGGAAAAAAAAAAGCAATAACAAAGTACACATACACACATGCTTAAAATTTTTTAAAAAAAACTTTGGAATTTAATTGAAATCACGTAAACAAGACTTCTTGTGAAAAGGCTGGCTGGTGACAGTTTACTAATGGTGGTGATTTTATCAAACCATTCTTGTCTGGGGGTGCCTGACTCCCAGCTGATGCAACTCTCTGCCCTCTCTAAAGTGTCTGTGGCTGCAGGCCACCCTGTGCACTGAAGCACCAGGGCTGCCCCTTGCCAAAGCTCTCTGAGAGCAAAGCTGAGCTGCTGAGGAAATACTGCTGAGGGTACTAAGAGAAGTGAGTACATGCAAAAAAAAAAAATAGCCTTGGCCTTGTTAACTCAGCCCTTTAAGCCACTAAGTCAGCTGGAAACTGAAATGGTCTCTTTTGTGCTGGTCACCAGAGGCTGTAAACTCCCCTCAGATAAGGAGTGGCTTCTTAAAGATGCTCTAATAGGCTTTATGTCTATAATTGCTGTTAAGGTAAGCTCATACTGAGTTAGCTTTCAACTATTACAAATGTTGTGGAAAAGCAGTCTCTCTGCTCAGTACTCCTGTGTCATTTCAAATAAACCTTGGCTTTCAGCACCTGAAGGGAGCCTAGAAGAAAGATGGAGAGAGTCTATTTACATGGGCATGTAGGGACAAGGACAAGGGGGAATGGCTTTAAGCTGACAGAGAGTAGATTTAGATTAGATAACAGGAAAAAAAAGATTTAACTGTGAGAGTGGTGAGGCACTGGAACAGGTTGCTTACGGAAACTACGGATGCTCCATCCCTGAGAGTGTTTGAGGCCAGCTTGGATGGGACTCTTGAGCAACTTGGTCTAGTGGAATGTGTCCCTGCCCATAGCAGGGGGGTTGGAATAAGATGATCTCTCTTTAAGTCCCTTCCAACCCAGGCCATTCTATAATTTTGTAGAGTTGCTGGGATAATGTCAAAATTCCAGTTTTCCAAGCAGTTCAGGTTTTTAAAAACCCTGCAAGGGGTAGTGGGGAAGTGGTAGGGGAAGTGGTACTTCAAAGTTAAACACAAGAAAAGCATAAATTTAGGGACAAAGCTGTTACACAAAGCAAACACTAAGCATGCTGCCAATGAAGATATGCAAACAACTAACTCTGGCCACTACTCGTGCCCTAAGGAAGAATGATCTTAGGGACAGACACATGATAGACTTCAGGATTATAGTGCAGGTGAATACTATGGGACCCAGAAGAGGGGAGCATGTGCTTTGATTTCATGCCATGCTTGTAATAATGTATTTAGCCTTTTTTTTTTTTTTTAATATGACCTTTGCAATACTGGGTTTGTGATATTTCCCATTTTGTTTAGACAACAGAACATTACCAATGTATCAGTTCAGCTTTATTTTGTGAAAATTCAGTATGTCAATCTGTACCTGCTTTTCTAAACCCTCCAATGTTCTGATTTGTGTCATGTGTCTGCTGATCACATCCATCCATTTGCAACCACCAGAAAGTCTGTTTTTGTGTTGAAATGTGGCGGCAAAGGGAAGTACGGCTGAGCAACGCTTCTTCCGAGGCTGGCGAGGAGAGGAGTGGTTCAGCTGATCTAAAATTAATGCAGTCATGAACAGGGCATTGCAGCCTCCATTCAGTGTGTGGGCTCTCCCTCCAACAGATCTCTTGAGCCAGGCCTCTGGCAGCTGAGGAGTTTCAGTGCTGACCTTTTCTTTGGCTTTTTTGATCCAGAGTCCAGGCCCTGGATGCTTTCTCAACAGTGTACAAGCATCCACAGACAAATGGATAAACAGCATTTAGGAAGCATATGGAGGGATAGGTAGCATATTAGTTGGACAGGGCTGTGAATATTCATATACAGAAAGTTATCAAATGGTCCAGATACAGCAAAGCATGTTTCAACCTTTGGAAGCAAAATATGCATTGTAAACATGCATTAGGTGGGGAGAAAAAAACCTCCTGAGTGATGGGAAGGTAATTTGGAGCAGAATGATGCCTGGAGTAGTGAGCAACAGTTTAAGTGCATAACAAGAGAAACAGCTCATGCAATTTTAGTTCTGCATGTCTGAATGCATGAAAGAGATGGGGAAGGTGCTAATTCTTTTTAATGAGTGACCCTGCAGCTATTCTCCAGGTGTATTTTTGCAGACAATTCAGAGAATACAGAGAAAAGCAGCCAAAATACAGGTTGCAGATACTGAAGTGCCTGAAAAATCTAATGTTTACTGTCTGGTCATTTGGGGAGAGATTATAGCCATACATTCTTATTTAAAATTGTCACCAAAAATAAAAGGTATTTGCTAGCAGGACACACAGAATTTAGTGAAAAATACAAAGAGATGTCTCTAAGGAGGTAAATGCTTAGGACATATGCAGAAAGTGTTCTCATGGTAAAGTCTGATTTTAACCTCTCATTGAGGTTCACTTCTAGTTCATTCTCAGCAGGACCCCATTTCAGGATTAGATGAATTAATAGACCTCACAGAATCAGGAGGCAAAACTCCACCAAATTTAGCAGCTTCAATTAAATACCATTGTTTCTCAAGAGCTCTCTTTTTTTCTGTTTGCTAGAAAAGGTTGTACCTGTATATAATCAGAACATTTGGGGGTGGTTTATTTTAGTATAAACACGATTGCCTGACTGAAATACACGTGCACAACCATACAGCGGAGCAGGTGGAGAATGTCACAAGTATTGTACATCTTCCTTCTCATCTTGAGATCTAAATTACCATGAAATGATAGAAGTGACTCGTGATGCCAGTCTGTTTGAGAGACTCTTGAACTGATTGAAATAATCACCACATTTTAATTCCTCTTCAGTAGGCAGATATTCTTAGTGAAATCATTTCTTTTGGAAGATGATCCCTGTTAAAACCTGTACTGAGGCTGCGAAATAAAACGAGCATGTGGGAAAGGGCAGTGGAGAGGACATGTCTGAGCTGAAGCCATAGCAAACAATAAAAGTGAACGATTATGATGATTCACTAGAGCCCAGGGCATGCACTGCAGATCATGAAGGCATTAACCTGCAGCAAGTCAGCACCATAGATCTGACCCTGGGAAAGGTGACTGAACTGTGCCAAAGGCTGGCTGAATCGGGACTGAGGCTGCCAGGCTTGCAAGTGCCTGCTCTTGGCTGCATAGCTCACCTCATTTTCTCCATTTGGAACGCATACCTTGGGTTTCATATGCACCTGGCCTGGCAGGGTGTGATCCAGCTGAATGCCTCAGCATTTGCTTATTCATTTTATTTTAAGTTAGGTGTCAGTGCAAGCTGTCTGAAGAGAGAAGTGCCCACACCTTAGCCTCTGGCTTGGCCTCAATGAATCCAACTCAGTTTTCTTTGCTGCTTGAAGGAAGTCTCCAGATTAAAGAAAACAAGCTGAGCTCATCTTGGCCCTCGACATTGCTTGTGTTGACAAAGCGAAAAAAAAAAAAAAAAAAATTTACCAGCCATGAATTATCAATTTATGAGTCACGCAGATTAGAAGGTTTTTGTAGCTGTGTCTTTTTAAAACATAAAACATAAGCTTGAAAACTAAAGGACTAGTTTAAATAGTTACAAGACAGAATTTGGAGTTTGGACTTCGACATTCTTCCGGTTATTTTAGTTCTCTCTGTGCCTCAGTTTCGTTTTCTCAAATGGAAACAATAATCTCAAGGGCACTCTGGTAAAGGAGTCTTTATTGGATGGTGTTTTTAGAAATGAAAAACTGCTGTTGTTGCTATTACTGTGACTAAGAGAGTGCCTTTTCTTCGCAATTAATGGCTGGATGGAGGTCCAAGGTCAAAGAGAAAATTCTTAACCAGTTGCAATTTGCATTATTATGACTAACCCAGAGGCAATTAATAATATTTCTATTTTTTTCACACATGCAGTTCTTCCCCTTCCTGCCCCTTATGTAATCCAGGGCACTTTGAAAAAAGCACAGATGGAAAAATTGGAGTGCAATTAAACAAACATTCTAGGCTAGTCTAAAAATGCCAGATAATATATTTCAAATAAAAAAAAAAAAAATCAGAATATTAGACATGATTTAGTAAAAGGAGTGAGGATGCCTAGAAAACAAAAGTAAGTAGTGACCTCACACCATGGGGTGACAGCGACTAATACTGAAATCACTCACACAAAAATAAACCTGCAGATGTTAAAAGACATGTAAGATGTGGCACTTTGGGGCAATGGTTCTATGTTCTGTATAAGTGAGACTTTCATTATTATTAGAAACTATGAGACATATGAATCTGTAATGATGCTGAATTTTTGCTGGTTTTTCCAGCATTTCCTGGTGCTGGATGGCAGACTCAGCAAAGACCATTCATAGCCTTTGAATGTTCTTTTTTAGCAAATAATCTCCAGTACTTCTTAAAAAAAAACAAAACAAAAACAAACAAACAAACAAAAAGGTAAGCATTGTGACAGCAATTTTACCATGAGGAAAGCAGCTTTGGGAAGTGAAACAAGCTGCCTTGAGTCACACAAGAAGGCACCTGCAGATCTAGTAATAGCATTCACATTGCTCAACTCCCAATATAGCAACCAATGCAGAGTCTGTGCTGTCTTACAGAACTCATGCCTTGGGTGCTCCTATAAGCACCTCCCAGGACCTGCTTCCTCTGCCACAGTGTCCAGATATGCTTAACAGTGCTATCCCAGATCATCTTTGCTGCAGCTACTTGGTTTTTAAATTGCATGGATAAAAATTAATAAAGGACTATACATGTCCTTCCATTTGAAAAAGCAGCTTAGGCCAAAAGAATATGGTTAAATGGAAAGGTAGAATATTAGTAATATTAATATATTTCTTCTGCTTTCTTTACGTGTCTTCAGGATTTTCATAATGCCTTGTGCAAAGGGATCTTGTCTGCACCTAGGTCCTACTGCAACACAGATAAAGATGCATTATGAAATTCTCATCTTGTATAAATACGAAAAAGTTCACCCTTCATTAGATTGGAAGGTGCCTGCCCCTGGTAATCTGTTTGAATATAAGCTATTTCTGTTCTTTCCTCCACTGCTCTGAAGATGTCAGCCCCAGGGGAGCGGCAACTGAACGTATTTCTTGGCACCTCAATAGGTTTATTAATTCTCTGACTTCTGACCTGGTGTTTCTGAGCACGGCTGAGATGAGCAGTAATTCCCTCATAAACACTCCAGTGTCAGGGAGGCTTAATTGCTCGGCGTCATGAGAAAGTGTTTGGTAGTTCAATGACAAAAGGTCTTAGAGGACGTGAAATGAGAGCCGACAGTTCTCCCTTGCTGCCCCTGCCTGCTTCCCTCCATAACGTATCCAGCATTTAGCTTGTTCAGGGCTGTGGCACCAGTGTTAGCAGAGCAAACCCTGATCCTGGTGTTTATGGTATCCATGTGATCACAGCCAGATCAGAAGTTAGAAGTCATAAGTGCAGCTCGGGTAATTTTGTAAACAGCAGCAGCACCAATTTCTTTTACAGCAAGTAAAAAAAAAAAATACATTGCAACTGGAAATGAAGAGCATACAGAGCAGCTGTTTCAAATTTGTCTGATGCTGTTATAAAACAAGTTTAAAGTGTTAACAGTTGTACCCATGGCACAGTTTCCCCTGCTGTGTGCACACTGACAGCTTTCCTTTATGCCGTGTAACTGAGCTACCGCATTTGTGCTCCGTTCCCTTGCTGTTCCTCTGAGCTGCATTTCTCCAGCTGTGGGCTGGAAATGACTGGGCAGACTCCTGGACTTGCAGGAACGCTGTGCAGCCACCCACAACTATCATGCCATGCAGCAGCAGCATCTGCTGGGCTGACCAGTGCTTTATGGTGGTCCTCAAACCTTCTGCCCATCCTGTTGAATGTCTGTCGCCTTCTGACTCCAGGCAGGGAGTCACACCTCCAGAGAGCCCCAAGTGTTTCACACTCTGCCTGTCACATCAAGGTGATGCCAGGAGAGAAACAGGAAAGGTTGGAGGAGGTGGCAGCCCTGACTAGTGTAGTGCTTCCCAGGCCAGACCAGCAGCCACTGAAGACAGTGATACAGATACTGAAGAGGAGGCGAACTGGTGAGGGGCTGCTGGAGAATCCTGTCCTGCCCCTTGCAATAACATACCTGGGGCAGTGTGCTCTACTCTCCTCTCCCTGGGCTGAAAACACTGAGATCTGAAGGAGTCTTTCACCCAAAGGGCAGAACTGCTACTCCAGTTTGGAGGAGCTGGAGTATTTGCCGAAGAGTGAGGAAATGGTGCTCGTTGAAGGTAAGGAGAATGCTGAGGCTTTGAATTTTCCTTAGAAACTCAGCAGGGGATTTCTGTACCCCCCTCCGTCAAGCTGCAAAGCATTTCACTCTAACAGGCTACTGCTAAAGCCAGGATACCCCATTTTGTTTCAGTCAGGTGAGAAATTTGACGAGAACCTAGACAGCAAAGCAACAGATAAGAGAACAGAGCAGCAAGCCATGAAAGAATGGTTTCCAGGGAACTGGGGAAGTTAGGACTCAGAATCTGGAAGGGAAGCAGTAGTTAGGGAGATGCTTCTGACAAGATACCCAGCCATGGTGAGAAACCTTGGCCCAGCTGCAAGAGAAATTAATTGATCTGTGCAACAACTCTGTAGTTGAGGTGGAAAGTGGAGAACAGACTGGATGTGAGGCAGGCTGCAGCAGCTGAACTTCATGACCACAAGTCCCAGTGGGAGCAGCTGAAACTCCAGCTGCTGATCCTTACTTTGCTCCTGCACAGCTCTGTTGATGGTACCAGCAGTGCAGAAGGAGGAATGGGCTGCATGGTGTGGGGCCACTGCTGGGTGGAGGTGGGGAGATGTTATCTCCCCTAAGCACAGGGAGCAGCCATCCTTTTCCTACCCACAACAGCAGGCATGGCAAGCCTTGTCCCAAAGTCTTTGGAAACCTCCATCCCAGACTTCATAGCCTGTAACAAACCAAGTACACAGGTGGCCCCAGAGTCTCACAGCTGCTGTGAGAGGGAGGATTTCTTACAGCAGGTGGGAGGGAAAGTGGCTGTCAGTGTTTGTGTATGGGTGAGGGAGGTAGAAGTCTTGGAGTGGGGAGAGGGGATGGAAATGGGCTCACTGCAGCTTCTCCACTTTCTGAAGGTTGACTTACTGTTCCAGCTTCCCAAACACATCTTCAACTTCAGCAGTGAGTCTGCCCTGGATGGGCTCCAAATGTGTGGATTTGTAGGCTAAATTGAGGCTGTGAGTGCAGTAAGAGCCTGGCTAGAAGACCAGTGCAAATGCCTACACTTGGGTGTGGAGCTGAGTGCTGGCACAGGAATGAAGCACTGGGTGATCCTGTATGTCTAAACCATGTGTGCAGGAGAGAGAGAATAAATCCCTGCTGGGGGTTGAATATTGGTTTCAGGAAGATTATTGCATTTTACATTTTACAGACAACTTCAACAGAAGGACAGCTTACAGGGTACATCTTGAAGGCTGCTGACAGGAAGAGATGGAACCTGGGGCAGGTCAGTGGTTAACAAGCTGAAAATAGTTCAGTGAAATACCACAGGCAGAAACCATAGCAATGGAGAAAGGAGTAACAAGAGGATAGGAAAGAGGAAGTTATCAGCGAGCTCTTAGGAAGCAATATAAAAACTGAGAGACTTCTGAGCAGGGATCCTCAAGCCCTTACTGTCACAATTAGCCTCGTGAAGCTTGTCTTGTGTTGCTGGGACTGTCACTTGTGTTACCTGCTGAGTTTATTAATTTCTTTATTTACCCCCACAGCAGTGGCTAACAGGAGAGTGATGGCGATAACAAAGAGACGTGGACTCCATACATTGCCCATATGAAGCCGTTTATTGATCCACCTAGCTGTGCTTTTATACCCACGCATTATATAACAAGTAATACATGCCAAGTGATATTGCTTAACATATGCCTCGTACTAACTAACACAGGTATGCCTAAAATGCACTATCACAGCAACTTTCTCAAAATCCCGCTTTGCCGTGCCAAGGCTTGAGGCCTAGCTCTTCTGCTCTTGACATGAGTGCAGCCATACTTCCACTTCGGCTCTCTAGCTCCAGGCCCTGCAGGCCCACATCTCCCCCTTTCTGTTCTACCAAGAGGATCTTCTTGGTGGTCTTGTCAATCAGTCTCTGCACACATTGCAAGATACATGGCAAGCAAATCATCATCAGCAACAATATGGCTAAGATATAGATTCCTGTTTTAGCTAAATGTTTAAGCCAGCCAGTGAGTCCCCATCTGCCAAGCAAGTGTCCAAGCCAGTCACTATCATCCACTACTCTTAATTTGGTCACGCTGTCCCGAAGAGCCTGTATGCTAGCATGAATAGACAAGGAGTTATCCGACAGATTCATACAGCATAAGCCTTCAAAATCTTCGCAACCGTGTCCATGGGCTAAAAGCAAAAAATCAATCGCAGCCCTGTTCTGAAGGGTTGCATGCCTAATACTATCAACATCTGTTAGCAAGCCTGTTAAAGCAGAGCTAGTAGCATTAGTTTGTTTTGCAAGCCAGCAGCCAAGATTATTCAAAGTCTTCAATGCATGTGCTGTACCTATAGCTGGAATGATAGAGGCAAAGATTCGGGCTCCAAGATTCCAGGACTCCACATTATCATTACAGTCAGGGCTGTATGTGTGTGTGCTGCGTTTTGCTCTCACTAGGCTGTGCAGCATTGGCAAGTTATCCCGAAAAGAGTGAAACATGGTTAGCCTCCCAAAGGTACAAGGTCCTCCTACAGACCTTCCTGGTATTCCCTTCCAAGCTCTGTTTCCACATATCATAAATATATTATCCATCAAGCCAATAGAAGCAGTCCCAGGTGTAATGGGCTGCGGCAGGGTATGATTGCACCAGGCAGAGGCATTGGCATAAATCCCCGTGCCTGAAACTTCCTGAAAAGGCCCAGCGGTGTAGTTTAAGTAAAAACACGCAAAAGCTTGCATGGATCCAAAAATGTCCAATTCCTGGGGTGGCAAGGAAAGGGGGGAAAAATCAGAAACCTTGTTCACCCCCAACCCTTTATCATTAACAAAGTACCACCCAGCATTTCTATTATTTTGTTTTCGATATCTATCATAACACCACCACAGTGGCTCAATTCGGCCTGGGGCAGTACAATCCCTGTGCATTGTTTCATTGTATAGGGTATCCCATTCAGTTTTCCCCAAAGGTATAGCTATCAGGCAAGTCTGGAAAGGATCACCAGGAGAGGTCATGGACAGGCACAGTGTAGACTCATTCAAAGCTTCAGCAAGCGTAAGCCATACATTGCGTTCAGGAAGGGGTGGCATGGCAGTCACTTCCTCTATATAAAGAATCCTTAAGTATAAAAGAGTTAATATATGAATTTTCCACATTTTGTTTTGATTATAGTTTGCTTATCCCACAACTTAACAATCAGGTTATCTCTTGTTTGATTATACACAGTAATAGCTAAAGCACGTTGATCTAACGATTCTATTCTCTGCAAAAATCTCTGTAAATTAAAGCGTGAAAAATGTCTAGGACCAGAGAGGTGCTGCCGAAGCACTTCAGGCCCTAATTGATCCCTAATAAATGCAAGTGGAGTAAATGTTGTATTAATATCTCGAAAGCAAAAGAAACATAAAATACTAGCAATATATGAAATTCTACGAGTAGTTCGTACACCACACTGCAGACAAACAGCAGTCACAACAGGGTAACAGCTAAAATTATGTGACCGACACCGTGCTTCCCTTTCTACACGTCTTTCTGCACGAACTTGAGCATAAAGCAATTCATGTATTATATCATCAACATTACCATCACTATGTTTCTGCAATAGCGAACTAAGCACTCTGCGAGTTCTTCGAATGTGTCTTTCGACTGCTTCTGGGTCTTCCAGTTTGCAGATCAGCAGGTATCACAGCATGCCTGCGGCATGTAGCTTCCCACTCACTATCCTCTATCTGCCAAATTTGTGGAATCTTTAAGCCTACCTTACACCTATGTTCTAATACTTGAGTATTCTTTTCTGCTGTTAACCGATTCACAAGGCGATCCAGGCGCCAAGCCAAATGCAATCTCTCTCGGGCCGCTAGATCTTCAATCAAGCTTAACCCTTTATACCAAGGCAATCCAGTGTACTTACTTATAGCATTGTACCAAGTATCTCTGCTCCAATTATGAAAACAAGTCCCACAAAGGAGGTAATTTCTCCAATGGTTCTGAAACACCCACACCTTATGGCCACAACCCCCACAATAGATTTTTATCCAAGCAGCACAATCGCGTTTTCCGCAATGCAAGCAGGTGTGATATGGAATAGGATTTTCACCACAAGTAAATACAGTTATTATCTGTCCCAAATCTTCCTCATTTGTCCAACGCAAGCGTCGTTGCAGAAGCTGTTCGAGTTGTTGTAGGGGTTTCTGTGTCAGCAGTCGAAGACGATGTAGGTGCCTTCGTCGTTCTTCGCTTGGCATAGGTGGGTGCAGGCTCTCAGCAGTCTCTGGATTCAGCTGTCTGAGAGGGGAGAAGGCGAGGGTGGAGCAGGCGAAACTGCAGGCGGAGTGCCAGGTTGATTAGGATCCTCAGGGGAGGTCTGCAGAGGTTCTCTGAAAGGTCTCACATTCTTGGCCGGAAGCCATCTGGGGCCGATCTCTCCTTTTCCCGGAGGAATTGATTGGCGGCCGGCCTCCGCTTCCTTTCAGCGGTCTCGTCCTGCAGGGCGTCGCCACCCGGTCGGGGCGTCGCCACCCGGTCGCAGAGCTAGGCGATCATCGCTCCTCACACGAGGGCACCATTTGATGGCGATAACAAAGAGACGTGGACTCCATACATTGCCCATATGAAGCCGTTTATTGATCCACCTAGCTGTGCTTTTATACCCACGCATTATATAACAAGTAATACATGCCAAGTGATATTGCTTAACATATGCCTCGTACTAACTAACACAGGTATGCCTAAAATGCACTATCACAGCAACTTTCTCAAAATCCCGCTTTGCCGTGCCAAGGCTTGAGGCCTAGCTCTTCTGCTCTTGACATGAGTGCAGCCATACTTCCACTTCGGCTCTCTAGCTCCAGGCCCTGCAGGCCCACAGGAGAGGTTTAGGAAGACCAAGGGAAAAACTGGCAGAGTGGCTTTGTCTGTAATGACTTCTATTTCTGAAAAAATGTGACAGTTCAACACCTCAAAATGGGATCTGGGACCAACTGCTTTATTTTCCAATTCTGTTATCCATAATCAAGGCTGGTTTAACACTGTGTCAGTGCAGGCCTAATCATTTCACTGGGGAAGAAAGCTTTCTGCTGTCCTGGTCAAAGAAAATCTTGAAAAACCCTATTCAGGAATTTCTACCACCTTTTGAAGGCAATTTACAGACAACAGCTCTGAGGTGCGAGCTGCCTGTGCTCATTAGTGAAGTACTGTTGTGACCAGCTTTGGTTACCAAGTAAGCTCATTCACTTCTGGGATCCGGAGGTGTCACAAGTCCTCCAGCAGCATGATGGGGAGGAGGTGTTGATAGCCATTAGTCACCCTCAGAGGTGCCTCCCTGCATTTCTGGGATGGGCTCATCACCTCCCTGCTTCCAGAAGGCCACACACAGTGACTCCCTTACTTCTACTGCAGCACTTTCTGGCCCTGCTGATTTACTGCAGAGGGGGCACCAAGTGCTGCTCTCACACTCGGAGTCACCCAGTGCACCTGGGCCTTGGCTGCCCTGGGGAAAGGGGCTCCAGCAACCCGGCAAGGGAGGCTCTACTGCTGAAACTGAAAGCTGGGCCTCTCTTTTTAAAGAAAAACAGTCTGCATTGCTCTGGTCCCAGAAGTTAAATCTGACATCTAAGTCCCTGGGAGCCCGTGGTTTATATATTTTGAGCTGCTGCTAGTGCACACAACTGATGCACTGAAGGCAAGGCCATGCTGCTAGCAGAGCCCACTGGAAGCAGCTCATCTTTACTGCAACACAGTGCATCTGCATAACATTTGTGAGAGGATCAGGAGACTTCTCCAGCAAGGGGTGCAAAGCTTTGCTAGGTTGCACACATGCATGGCAGCAGATTTCAGCACCTGTTGACTGATCATCATATGAATGAACAGGGAGAGCTAGCTGGCAGCTGTTGGACATTCATCCTGCTTGTGATTATCAGAGCTTGTAGCAAGTCTGTCCTCTGGAAAAGAAAAAAAAAAAAAAAAAAAGAAAAAAAAAAAAAAAAAAGGAAGCACCCAGTCAGGAATAAGGAATAAAGGGGGTAAACATGCAAGTAGTGTTGAAACCAAGAACAAGATGATTAAAAATCATTTCTTCTCCAGCTTTCTGCATTATTCCCAAATAGCAGGCTGTGAACAATAACCTTTGGAGACTAGTATTCCTGGCAATTTCATTCAATATAGCCCTGGGACTGGTAAGGGCCTATGTGGATCAATGTTGCACCACTGGTTTTGGCACATCTGGCTAACAACACACTAACCAACTCAAAAGAAATGTACTCATGTAGACCATGGTTCTCCATTTCCTGTCTTATGCTGAAAAATGCATCTTGCTTTATACATAGCTACAGATACAGCTCTGCTGCTGCATTTATTCTGAGCCCATTCCCCAGGAGATCCTTAAAACACAATTATCTCCAGCTCCACTTAATCACACAATCTGTCCCAAGGTCTATTCTTGTTTTTTTTGGCCCTCCTGTTGCCAAGGGCTCTTACAAGGAGCTCTGCTCTCTCTGCTTTGATCCTGTATCAACACTTGTCTGTGTGCCTTGCCAGTCACCTTGCTCTGGAACAGCCTCATGGGCAGCTCTTGCTGTTGTGGCACATTGCCTTGTGAAGCAGATAGTGAGGTGCTCTAATTGTGTTTATCCTGCCCCAAACCAGGATATACATCTGCCCAAGCCTTTCCTTTGCCATCTTCCCATGTCTGTTTTCATCTGTACCATGATACCCATGCAGGTGTCAGTGTGCTGACCCTGACCACCTTGTTTCCCCTTCTCTCACAAGTGGGCACCCAGGACTGAGCACTCAGGCCAGCAAGTACTCCATTCAGGTAGTGTCTTTTCAGGCTGTTGAAGAGATCTGAGCAGTGAAGCAATGGAGAATGTTGTGATATTTTGGGTTTCAGCTTTGCTAGAAACAAGCAGGTGGCTTCTAGTAAGCTGGAGGAAAAGGAGTTGCAATAGAGAGTATAGAAATACAGGCTTAGGAGATGTGATGGCATCGAAGAACTACTAAAATTAAACTCTGCTGTCTAGGTTTCAGCTGTGTCCAGCCTGGGTTCAGCTTACACTGAAACCGAGGCTCTAATTTATACCTCTGCAAGAAGTTCCATCTCCAGATTTCTCTTTTTCTGGAGGTTGAAGTGAAATGCATGAGGGCAGCAGCCATAGGTAAGGCAGTACAAAAATGGATGAGAGACAAACTACCAGTAGTTAGCTGTAGCTTAATCCATAATTATTTAGTGCAGAATCTCTTACAGCCATGTTAGTCTCCTGTATTCTATTTCTGGTGGCAGGCTGTTAGACACTGGTTAAGCAGGTGGTTTGCTGATGACTCCCACATTATATATTGATCTCTTCTGGGCTCCCTGTTCCTGGCTGGTAACTGTATCAAGGCAGAATGTGGTTTATGTGGTTTATGTTGTGACAGTGCCCAGAAATACTGGGCTCCTGAATAAAACACATAAAATCCTCTACAGGTACAGAACCAAAAGCCCCAGGCTAAAGCACCCACTCTTTAAACCTCCTCTCCCCTCTCTTGTTGGCCCATGCCATGCCAACCCTGGACAAAACCCAACAGAAAGCTGTGATCATTCATTCTCCTCCCTGCAAGGTGCTAAAGCTGCTTCTCAGCCCCCCACCAAACTCGGGGGGCAGTGTCTCTCAGGATTAGACATGTCACCCCTATATAACACCACTGAGTACTCTTTGTCCCCTTTGCTCTCTGATCCTTTGCTCCATCAGCCAGCCTAGACTGATCCCCTCCTTTATCAGTACCAACATCAACAGCTTCCTGATGACTATTTGCCCCAGCTTTGGATAGGAAAGGTAACATGCACTTTCTTTTCTTATACTGCCTCTTTCCCAGCTCATGCAAGCTGCCACATGAACCAAGGGGAGCTGGGCTGTGCACTGTGCCTTACGTTTTCTGCTGTATCTTTGTGGGGCTTAAGCATTTGGGATAACATATCTCTTCATCATTTTCTCATCCAAATCCACTAATACTTCGTGTTTTGGATCTGTTTAATCCAAAGATGCACCTTCATCGTTAGATAGCACTGACAGTACTCCCATATTTTCATAAAGTGACAGAACTGGGCCTTTGATATTTGTTATCTGACTTACCCTGCTGTATTGTCCTGACACAAAAAAAAAAAAAAAAAAGTAGGACAGCCCAAGGGCACCAAATAAGCATTTTGGTTTCCGCAGTCAAAAGTTCTGCCCATAGATGTAAAGAAGGGATGCTGCAAATTTGTGGATTAGGTGAAAGGTGTGAATTGGTTCCTAGCTAGACATAGCTCAGTCAGAGACATTTCCCTCTTCACACCTTCAATAAACACTCAAAAACAAGATTGTAAATGGACTTCAAAGGAGGCAGAAAGTGAGAATGACCTTGGGGAAGGATGGAGTTCCCCTATGGGATGATAAGAATAGTTTGAATCCCCAGACTACTTTTTTCCTGTTGAGTTTGGTTATAAACCTTCTCTTTCAGAGAAGAGCTCTTTTTTTTTTTTTTTTTTAATAGTTTTTGCCCAGTCATACCATTTCCTTCCAGCAGCTGATTTTACATGTCACCTTTTGCCTGGCAGCAAAATGTCTGAGAATGGTTTGAAAATCATGGAGGACAATCTTCCAGCAGAGAAATAAAAATGCCTTATTCAAAGCTCAGTTCTGCATAATATCAGTAAGATGCAGTTACTTATGCTGTCTGAATCAAAAACATTTATTGCCATTATAAAAAAAAAATATTTCAGGAGTTTCAAATGGGAATTGTAGCTTGATGCACTGATTGGTGCTCAGAGATTTATTAGACATGTGATAAGTAACTTGAGAATAAGAAAATAGCTGTAATCAATTGAAGATGCATTTAACTTTGAAAGATATGGAATCAAAAATAAGTATATATTAGTTGTAACACTAAGCAAGCATATGCCCTGTTTCCTGCTGCAAAGTGTGACCTGTCTTGAGCTTTGCAGTCACAGTTCAGAAGCAGTTTCCATCAGCTCATGCAGACAGCTAGGAAATAGGTTTCCTATTCTGTTGAAATGGGGTAAAATCTCTTACCAGGATCTGTTCAAATGTGTTTATAAATGTTCTAAACATTTCAGCATCTCCTTGTATTCTTTCTTCAGGTGGTCTGCAAATTGTTTCTGACATGTTTAATTTATTCCTGAAAGATTGGTCTGCTCAGAAAACACAAGATCTGGTTCTTCTGCTTTCTTGGCTTTCAAAGCACGAGATCCTATTGATGAAAGGAAATGACACCTGCTTTATACCAGTTAAAAGCTACAATTATTAATGCTCTCTTAGCCTTAGTAACACCTATACATCCATTCTTAGGATTAGGGCCAAAGTGAAAGAGAAGTCATTCATGGAACACATTGGTCTCTTGGAGTTTCGGGAAGCTCTGTTGACTAACTGACAGATGGGGAATCTGAGAACCTAAATTTCTGCTGTTGGTACTACTGTGAATTAATTTCCACAGACCCCTTGATTTTATGTGTCTTGGATTGCAATACCTTTAATGGTTTTGCTCTCAGGGAGATGTAAGCTCTTAATGGTTGCATAATGCTTTGAGACCATTGCATAGAAAGTACTGCATGGAAGCTGAAAATGACATAGAGCAAGTGTGACTTCAGACTTCTTGTTGTCTTTTGGGATGACTGATTTTAATTGCAGTGAGTTAAACAGCTGTAAACATGCACATGGAACAAAGGTTTTCATTTCTGGGTTCCCAGGCAGGTGTGTGGCTGTGACCTGACCAACACTGTCTCTGCTGATCCTCCCCTGGTTTCTCCCTGGCAATCGATTCCAGCAGGGATGAATTCACCTCTTGAAATTAATAATGTCAAGTTTGTCAATATTTTAAAAGCCAAACTTAATTTTGTTCTCCTGAGCCTTGCCTTTGGCTTGTGAAAGCAGAAGCTTTAAACTCTATTATTTGGGAAGTCTACTGGGATGCCTTGGTGTGGCAGGTGCTATATAAGTTAAGCGCTGCATCACTATTGAAGTCCATTAAGAAAGATCTTTCTGGAGCTGTCAGCACTCTGCAGATTAAAACCAGAAAAATAAAGGCACTCAATAAATGCTGCTATAATGGTTCAGATAGCTGCAGAGAGAGGACTTATCTTTGGCTTGTGATCAGTTTACTTCTGGGTTCAATGTAAAGGTTTTTTGGCTTCCTGTATAAGCTCCGAGAAAAAAAAAAAATCAATGTGGAGAAGCTTGGATGAGTGCCAGAAGAAATATTGTACTGAATCCAGAATATAGAAATCCTTCACAATTTCTATATTTTGCTCCATGCAGGCTCTTTATAGTCTAGCAAGAACTAAGCATTACTGTCATGACTCCAGTACCACTGCAGGGTTGTACAGGATGTGAACAAATTGTCGGATTTTATTTGGTCATTTAAAAACATGTATCAACACCTCCCTCTCCCCAAGATACTGTTAAAAAGGCAAGGTGTGTAAAAGGCGAGAGGAAGAAGCAGCAAACACCTGCAAAAGGGCTGGAAATTAAGTATAGGAATAAGAGTTTCATTTTTTAATTGGTGAAGATTGGCAGCAAGACACCTCCCTAATCCCTGTTATGGCCACTATTTACTTGTTTGGAAAAGAGAGGGCAAAGTGAGCTGTTAGAAGTGGATTGGAGCCTGCCACAGAGATTGGAGCCTGCTCACATGTAGAGGAGGAGATGGAGCCATGGCAGGGGCACCCTGCAGCAGCAGGAGTAGGACAGTGCCTCTGGAAGTGGTGGTGGAGAGCACCCAGGCACCTGCAGGGTTTTCCCTGTAATGCCTCAGGGAGGGAACTGTGAGAGTGCAGTGGATTCTCCTGCTCAAGGCATAATGGGGTGCTGAAATCTGCAGATCATGCCAGTCAGAGTACTGGCCAAAGCAGCCTGCAGTAATGGCAATTAATGCCTTTGGTTGGGTCAATGGCACAATGCTTTTACTCTGCTCTGGTTTCTGTTTGGTAAAGATGCTGAATAAGGCTCTCAGTGGCAGAAATACAAAGTGGCAGAAATTGCAAAGTGATCAGAATGTGATGTTTGACTGGGGAACATCTGAAAACACTGGAAGCTGTACATCAGAGAGGAGGTCCATTGGGACTGGGAAAATGTGGGTGGTAGAAGGAAGGTGAAATAGGAATAAATAGATGCTCCTATTCATGCTCCCAGAATACAAGGACAAGGGAACATTCAATGGAAATATAAGGCAGCAAATATAAAACTGTTAAAAGGAAATACATTTTATACAATGCCTAATTAGCTCATTCCCATAAGATAACATTAAGCCTAAGAGATTAGTAGGATTTAAATAAAGGGATTAGACATTTATATGGATAATGTAATTGGGGATGTTCTTATTAAATAGAATACATATTTTCTTTTGTTATGGAAAGATATAAGCCCTCTTGCTTCGGGGCCTAGGCTAGTTGCTAACTGATAAGAATTTAAAAGAAACTTCCCTTTTTGGCAAGTCATTCCCTGCTTGCCTTCTGCTGGGTTCCTTGTACTTAATCTGAATTGTTTCTACAGGCCCTATCACAGCAGGATTATGAAACTGTATGGTCCATTTGTTTGGTGTGGCATGGCAGTTCTGTTTCTTCATAATCAAACGTCTCACTGACAGATCACAAAACAAAATTCCCTTCTTCTTCTTCTGCTAGTTCCATAAGAGGATTGACCTTGAGTACCCACCTATTAGACACCACCAGATCAGCACCAACAAATCTCACTTACCTGTCCTAAGAGTAATATCTTCCAACTCTCATTCAAGATTTACACAAGCTCAGTTAGAGGTGGAAGGACACCAAAGATCCCTCAACCTTCACCAAGTGGCTTGTCAAGCATTGGAACAGGCTGCCCAAGGAAGTGATGGAGTCATCATCCCTGAACTTATCTGAAAGATATAGAAATGTGGCACTTAAGGACATGGTTTGTGTTGGGCTTCACAGTGTTGGGTTAATGATTGGACTTGATGGATGATCTTGAAGGTATTTTCCAACCTGAACAATCCTATGATTCTGTGTCCTCCCACAGATGTGAATGGGAGTGTCTCATGGAGGCTGCAGGCTGTCAGAATTTGGAACAAAATCCAATGACAATCAGAAGGAAAAATGGATTCAAAACTCTTACTTCCAGGCAAGATAAGAAAGTTGCTGCTAGTAGTCTAGTCTTCCCATTAAAAAGATGGCCTTATCTAACCTAGCTAAAATTCAATTGTCTTGCATTTTGATTACTGAAACATCCTTCTCTTTGGTCTTGCCAAGTGTATTTTCAGTCTGTGCACATCCCTGCAAAATACTGCTGTAAAGATCATCCTTCTAATCCATCAGTTTGAGGATTTTGCACATTCTTTGCTCTTCTCTACTACATTCTGCTTCTTTACTGCATCAAACACAAGCTATTTGTCTTTTCTGTCAAGCCCCTTCCCACCCTGCCAAAGAGCTCTCCTTTGCTATGTCAATGTCATCTCCTTCTCATCATTTTGTCAGTCTCTATTTCTCACTTGTTAATATTTTTATAGAAACAACTTCTGGGCTTTTTTTTCCCTTGCTGCTATTGGGAAGAATCTTAGTAAAGAACAGCAAAATACCCTCATTATCTTCCCAAATCTCTGTTGAAAACACTCCTTTACTGTGTTGTCTATGAAAGGTTTGCCAGCCACTCCCCATCACACTGACAGTGCAACAGGCAACCAACCAACCAACCAACCCACTGCCCTGTGTGCCCAGATTCACCTGCTGCCCTTTACATACACCTGGAAGGTAGGGATGGTCTATTTGGTTCTGCAAAGTGTCTTCACAACAGCATTCCTGGCACTGACTGGGACTTCTGAGGGCCACCACAAAACAAACAGTGATCTTCCTCATTCTTTTGTGGCAGTGAAACACCCAAGTGAGTGTGCTGGTTTGAAAGCAAAACCAGTGAGACTCCCAGTCAGAGATACAATTTAATAGAAGAAGAGAGGAAAAAAGGTGAAATAAATGGAATAATACAACCTAACACCCTGTTGGTCAGGGTGTTTGAAGCAGTACGGAAATCCTCCTGGAGCGGCAGATGTGGTTCTACTGGAGCAGAGATGATCCTGAGAGAGAAGGGTCCAGGGATGATGAGAAGGGTCCAGTCTTCCTCCAGGAATCCAGATGAGATGTTCTTGTCAAAGCAGTGATTTCTGTAGAAACGTCTGGTAGCTCGTCTCCTCTGGGAGTCCAGTGGATAAAAAAGTGCTTGTGAGGTCTCAAACCCTGGATTCTATCCAGGTGGGAATGCTTGGCTCCTCCCCCTGGGTGGAGCATCTCACAATGGTATGATTTCATCCTATCAGTCATGCAGTGGGTCCTTGATGGCCCATTAAACAGAGATAACTTCCTCCGAAGGCATTGTTGGGCTCATTAACAGAAGATAAGGAAAACACTGCCCCACCTTGGCTCCAAGGGCTCATGGGGATAGAATACATACCCTGGGCACAATTTTACATTGTAACCTAGGACAGTGAGGAACTGTTTTCTTTATGTGTGTGGTCATCATGCTGTCCAGCCAAGGTCTCTTCTGAAGGCTCATGCAGTGAGAAGTGGGCCCCAGAGAAGGAGTGTTCAGCTTAGCCCTGTGCTTGGCAATGTTGCTTTTCCCTCGTGGGATAAAGACTCCTGCAAATCCTCCAGTTCAAGAGGGTGCCTTTTGTGCACTAAATGCTGCCATTATTTATAAAGTACTCTTGCTGAATGTGCCTGAAGTCAGTCCTGCAGGACAGTTTCAATCAAATTGTGTTCAATTTATTCCAGCTGAATAACTCTGAAACGTAAATAAAATTAAATTAATGATGTTGTATTTGTATTGTGTTACAAATGTAATAAGCTGGAAGTAATGCTGACTGTAAAATCAGATGAAGACTAGAGAGTAAAAATCAACCCCTAGAAAACAGTGCAAAATTTGATATCTGGCTTGCAAGAACAATCAGGGTACATGTAATCCAGAAGGTATTTTTAATTATATCTGTTCATACTGTTTCTCTACTTCATTCTAATAAAAGACAAGAAATACTCTCATTTGACAAACATGCAGAACACCTTGTATCTGTTCCTAGCTGACTGTTTTGGGACTTACAGAGATACTGTTACTAATAATTATCTTACATTTATAGGACACCTTTAATCCCAAAGCACATTATAAATTAGAAATGAGGCCCAAAGTGCTTACATAGCACTGTCAAAATATGTGTGTTTTCTTCCACTTATTTGGTGAGGCTGCAGATTTGGTCCTAGAAATTGTAAATATTGATATATATGCAGCAGAGTATCTTATCTATTGAATACCTCCCCAGAAAATTTGCTTCCCAGGTAGTGTAGGATTCCTGTCAGTTAGATATTTGGATAATTCCTGGTGCAAACATTACCCAGAATCACTGGGGAACACCCAGCTTTCACCAAGAGTACTACAAAATACGTTGCAGGCATACAAAGCAGGCACAGCTTCGTGATGTGATTGATGTCTTATCTAAAGCCTTAGAGACAGGAAAATACATGGAGTGCAGTTGGGTATCTGGGCATAGCTGGTTGGATTTGCCCTGTTGGGACTCCAGCCCCTGGCTCAGGGGAGCCCAGGTATTTATTTTGAATGCTGCCATCTCTTCAGCCACAAGCTGCTCTGCTCTGGGAGCAGTTTGGAACCCACCCAGTCTCTCACACACCCTTCTGCTTATCTTGCAGGAGCATCAAGGCTTCGTGGTGTGCAGACAGGATTCCACAGACTTAGGGGTAGGATGCAAACCTAGCTGGGGCAGCACAGGTGGAAGGAAAGGGAAAGTGGGACTCAGCTGACAGATACCCACTGCCAACCCATCACAAGGTATGCAAACTGCACTGGGCAGGGGTGATCAAACCAGGCTTTTTTCCCACCTGTTGGTTCTTTTCCAAAGGCCCTAAAGCACAGTGCAGTAAAGTTGTTCCCACAGCAAACAGTGCTCCAAACCTCAGAAGGTCTCAGGTCTTCACCAGGACTGGCCATAGCCATCTCTCTGTATGAAGCAAATCTTCTTTGGTCAATCCATATCAGGTTACCAGAGGCAAAGTGAGGTTCTCAGTGGACAAGAAACTCTTTTGACCTGCTAACAACATGCAGATATTAAGGACATCTGGTTTCCAAGACATTTGTGACCTCAAAGTGCTCCGACAGTCTCCTTTGAAAGTCTGACAGATTGTCTATGAATCCTGGTGTTTAAAGTGATACAGAAAATACTAAATCAGTGTCAGTGTTGATAGACTTAAAAAACCTGATGCCTTAATATTCCCTGACTTTAAAAGCTTGCCTAGAAATCTTTCTAAATTCATTTGGACTGGAGTAAAATTCATGAAGCTGCAGTCATACTGTTCTTTCTATTTCATTTCTGCTTCATACATTCCTTTCATAATTACCAAGCACAGTTATGTGGCCCCAGGAAGAGAGGGCAAAGTCAGCTCTATTGTTACAGGGAGCATCTTGGTAGAAGGCACTGGGATTATGCCAAGGCAATGTTCAGGCCAAAGAGCACCAGCTCAAAGTGCTGAATTAAGGTATCCTTAATGTATCATCCAAGAGCCATGGAGGCCTTTCAGTAATCTTTTATTTTTAATTAAACAAATGAGCAGTCAGTGGGTTAAATAAATTCTGAAGAGAAAGAAGCTCTGACATTCCCTCTGATCCTCCTTTCTTTTGTGGCTCTCGAATGTGCTGCTCACGTGCTTTCCTCGGTTATTCACAGGCACATGACAAATGCTGCCTAATGGCTGGCTTATTCTGTTTGTGCTTTTGTACTACCTTCTCCTTACAAACCTGAAATGCTTTGAATTCACACAGTGAACTACAGCAAGTCAATGTTCATTTTTGATACGCTGGGTTTATTTAAAAAGTGGCTTGTGCAGGAAAAAAAGGTGGCTTGGATGAGCTACGGTGTATTAAGTTTTGTGTGGACACATCTATACTTTGAACTTTTCTACCTGGCCTCTTGCTGATATCCCATATGATATTTCTTCATGCTGGGGTTGTTTCATCTGCTTGCATGTAGGCTCTCACTGGATCAAGGGCCAAGCTAATGGGATTCAGCTAATGGTGCATGTACCCCAAAAGTAGCCTGTGAATACGTACTTGAAATCCCATGCACTCTTTCACACCTCACAATCTCCTTGCCCAGAAAATGAGGAGTCACCCAGGATTCACAGGTCATCATGCACCCAGGAAAAGCAGGATGATCAGACATGCTGTGAGTGACCTGGGGGTATGGGAGTATATACAAATGGTGGAGAACGATGTGCTTAGGATATAGCTCATTGCAACAAGGATGGAATAAAACTGGCAAAAATAGGAGAGGAAACTCTCTGAGTCTGTAAACAAGGTCTCTGTCAGTGTTTCATATACCAACTTCTTCCCCAAGGCTTTGTGTCTGATATTTGGTGCAGAAGCTTGTGTGCTGTGACCTGTACTGGTGGAAGAGAGGATTCTTGTCCTAACTTAGTCAGGGCTACAAGAATGTAAAATTCCTGTAAACCTAGGACCTTTTCTTTGTGGGAAAACAAACAAACAAAAACCCCAGATAGACCCAGGCAAGGATGCTCCTTAAATACAGCATAAACTTGCTGTACAGCTACAGTAAGGGAGTGCTCAAGATGGTGGTGGTAGACTTCATGTTCAGGTGTATCTTGAGGTTATAGAGGGAGGGATGAGGGAAGGCACACAAGTATGTTCTGTGAGCCCTGCAACTGATGTCAGTTTAGGCCAGAAGAATTAGGCAGTTTCTTCAATCTGTTGGGGTTGTGGATTCTAAGTCTGCTGAAAGCAGCATCCATGCCAAGGAAGTTTTGTTTGGTGATGATTATTCCTCTGAAATTTGCATAGTGATTTTATACTGTCACTTACTTACCATCCCCATTCTCCCAGCCTTTTGCATTTTCATACTTTCCAGGCCACTCACTGTGGTACATGCCTGCACCTCAATCAAACTAATGACACTGCAGCACTTTCAGATGGATAAATACTTAATAGGGGCATCCAAGTCTACTGCAGCTAGGGAGAGCTTGGGCAATAAACAAGGCACTTTGCTGTTTGATGGACACTGTCAGCTTTCAGCTCCCATGACATTTTACGAGCTGTATTTTCCAAAACAAGACGTGTGGCAATGGGAGGAGTTTAAATACCTCTGGGCTGGTCACTGTCACAGTCACATCAGAGTCGGCACCATCAGAGTTCAGGTCTGGTGAGATTATTGCAGGACTGGAGTTGGCATTCATGGTGCTTTGAATGTGTCCCCTGGTGGAACGAGGGAGAACAGCGAGCAAGGCGCTGCAGCACCTCCTCACAGGGAGTGCAAGGCACAGCAGCCCCAGGTGGGCTCTTGGTGAAGTGGTGACCTGTGAGACGACTCTTTGGTTACACAAAGTGATGGCATCTCCCTTGTCTCTGCTCTGCTTTCAAATAGCTCCCTTCTCTGCCCTTCAGGGCCTTATTTAATTTAAAAAAAAAAAAAAAAAAAGCCTTTTGAAATTGAAATACTGTGGTTGCAACACTCTTTTTGCTTTTCCAATACCAAAATATCATGTATGTTTTGAAAAGCAACTGTTTAAAAGACAACAGTCACTCTGGGATTGTACATTTACACCCTTTTCACTGGGTACCTTAGAATACATAAAAACAGTGCAAGAAGTACCAGTTGGAAATTGCAAGCTTTCATGCATTTAGTTTTTTACTCCTTCCAGTACTGTAGCAGTGGTTATTGGTATAAAGTCTGTATCAGTATTAGGTCTGTTTCATTTTGACACAACGTGGAGCAGTAAATGTAAGTGCAGAAATAGGGACGTGGTTGAGCAGTGGATTTGGCAGTGCTAGGTTAACAGCTGGCCTCTTGAAGGTCTTTTCCAAACTGAGAAATGCTATGGTTATATGATTCATGGCAGGATGAACTACTCCAGCACAAGAACAGTGTGCCTTGACACAAAGGCAGGGCTGACTTCATTCTCTCCCCATCTCTACTCTTTCAGCTCCTCAGTGCATGGATTTCTCCTGCCTAACCTCCCAACACCTCTCATCCCCACCACCTTTCCAACTCTTTCGGGTTCCAGAAAAACGTGGGAAACATTTTATTGTTGCTACATTTTCCCCTGCCTGGGAAGAGAGAATTGGGAATGGCATTCCAAAATCCTCATTTTGGAAATGTTGTCATGGCTGTGATCGAGATCCCAGCTGCCACAGGAACAGCTTAATCTGTTTGTCAGCCTGTCCTGCTGCCACATCAGTCTCCAAGAAAGGGGAGAGTGCCAAATTGACCTCCTAAGTAAGAAAGAAAAGGGAAGAGATCAAGTGTTTCACATCATCTGGATGGTATTGCGGAGGATGAAGAAAAGGAAAAAATGAGGAGAAGAAGGGAGCTCTCTGAGCAGAAATAACAAGACAGGTTTTTTTTACTTGAAGGGGGTGTAGGAGGGAGAGAGAAATGAACAGCAGTGAATGAAAAGCAACAACAGCAACAAAGAGAAAGAACAACCCTGCAGAACGGGCTTCTGGATCAGAGACAGAGCAGAGAGGTGGTGGAGGATGTGCTTGTGGCTCATTCCTGTGCACCATGTCAGCCCCAGCCAGCTGTGCTCTGGAAAGCAGAGGGACAGATGATTATTATCAGTACACAACACAAAGCCAAAGACAAGCCAGAAGCTCGTTCCTTCCTTCTGCAAACCTGGGGCAACAAAACCAGCAGGCCCCTGACTTGCAGTCAGGCAAGGACAGCAGCCAGAATGGCCACACCTGCACCCAGGTGGGAGCACTGCAGCCTTCCTGCACCCACCCAGCATCTTTTCACTGCTTTACAGCACAGATTTTATTGACACTATTTCACAGATTGTTCTGTGGATGGGTCTGTACCTTGCCTGATGGAAAATTCTGCCTGGATTTTTCTGGTGGGAGGTTTTACTACTTGCATTATTTGATTTCCAGCGAAGGCTACTTTTGACAAAAATATTACAGTTTCATAAATTTATATGCTATCTCATAAACATCATAAAATGCCTTTTTGACAAATCTAATAAACATAACAAAATGCCCTTTCAATAAAATCGCTGAAATCTTGCCAGGCTGAATAATAAACTTGCATTTTAGCATGGTTAGCATCTGGGCTTAAAGAAGAAGTGTAAAACCACCCACACCTTTGAGCTATGGCTTTCTGAAAATTGCTGATGTTGCCATGTCCAAAGACCCTGTGCTTCACCTTTTTACCAGCCAGTGAGGCTCAGAACTAGGTTAAGCTATGGGGCAAAAAAAAAATACAGTAGGTTTACACTTCACAGGAGCAGATATTGCTCAGTAGCCTCCAGCTTTGTCATGCCTTTGTCAGCCTTTCAAATATATATTTCATTTGCATTCCATGTTAACTCTTTGTAGAATGGAGTGGTTCTTGTAGAAGTGTCCCAGAAAAAATGTTTCATGAACGGGGGGAAGCTGATGGATAGAATTTCTTAGAAGAGGAAAAAGTGACAACACCCTTGTTGTCAAAGTGTTGTTGGGAGCCAGAAGAGCTCTACACTCTCAGAGAGTGTGTGACTCTGTGTGTGTGTGTCCCCAAACTCAGTAGTTACCAGCTGGCAGTAGCTGGGGGTGCTGAACTTGCAGTGTAATGATGTAGTGATATTCATAGTGACAAGCAGAAAAGGAAAAAACCCTCTGGGATACATGTCCAGAATTGCAGAGCTCCTGTTTCTCAAAACCTACTACAACCTCGTGGTGCTGGTGAAGACTCTCAGCCATGCCTTCCCTTAGATGCACTGCCCTGTGCACAGCTTTCCTGAGAGTCTGTGGATGCATGCCTTTCTTTGTGCCTTTGCCTCTCCACTGGGGAGGGAATATGGGCTGAATTTGCATGAATTGATTGGTGGTGAAAAGGGAAGAAGGAAGTGCTCAGCCCACCACAGAATGCAAGACACCTATAGTTACTTCAGATTCTGCTGCCTGCTTGTGAGTCAGGCATCCTGTTTTTTTCTCTGTTTGCTGCCATCCCATTCTCCCTCTTATCCAAGAATTGGAGGAAGGTGGTGAAGAGATGGGAAACTGGGGAGAGAGGAGCACTGCCAGATAAACAAGGCAGTGGAAGCACAGTCCAGAGGGTCAAGGGCAGTGCTCAGGTGAGTGCTACCACTTTCACACTTGATTCCTGTGTGAACTTTATGGCCTTGTTCTTAAGCTGGAGTAACTTTGGCAACTTCCAGAATTTCTTGGGAAAACAGAAGACTATAACTCTGACTCTGCTAAAGAGGCAGACTCCTGTGGAGGCTGAAAGGTGCTCTCTTATCTTTCTGTGTGATGCAAGCACTCGTCTGGGCCCTATCTCCCCTGAGATGTAGCTCAGAGAGAGGTTTGGCAGTGGCACCCCAATGCCATGGAATGCTGTTAATAGCACTGAGCTCCTCATTGCAAGGAAATTTCCATTTTCTTCCACTGGCCCGATGAACTTGGTGTAGGATATCAGTGGTAAGACAAGTGTCACCACTGAGCTTGCTGAGCTGTGCTCTCTCCTAATGAAACCAGCCAGTCCTCTCTAACTCCTGTTTTCCCTAAGTGTGATCTGCTGGGCATTTGTTGTCTTCTACAAACACTTTGCAGAATGGGCATGGAAATAATTTGAAGTTATGTCTTGCTCTGACAGATGAACTGCCAAGTGTGAAATGCCTCTCTCCTGGTGGTGTTTATTAAGATCCTTCTGGAAATGACATGCATCTTCCAATGGGCTCTAGGTTGGCAGCTGATAACTGAACATAAATGTGAACTCCTGCTTGCAGAGCTGAAGATAAACAGCAGGAAACAACAAAATACATCTCAGTCCCATGAATGAAGTGACATTCTTCAGCATTCTTTTCTGCTTTCTCCAATTTCATGGAATGTATTTAATGACTTTCAATTATAAGTGAGAGTTAAATTAGACAAATGTGCTTAGAAATCTTCTCCTCACTGCATAGCTATATTAGCTTTGTGATGTCACAAGTATCAGAATAAAACATTTACATTCTTCTCTTTATTGGTGTAAAGTTCATCTGTGGTTGTAAATCCACAGAATTCAATTAGATCACACCAGATAGCAATTTGATCCTGTTTGTTTAGGTTCTGAGGTGAAAAGATTTACAGATAGCTCCAATTCCCTTATTTCCAGAGTTAGTTATCAAATTCACTTAAATGATATTCTGCCTTCAGTGTCATGAGAGCTATTCCCAAAAGTGCAGGTAAAGGAGAGATTTTCCTCTCTGTGTCAGATATTCATGGCATAACCTGAGAATGCAACATGACCAAAGTGCCCAGCTTTTGCTTGGCCCCCATCTGACCTAGATTCCCTCTTAAGACTGATAAGTCTCTGGGTTTGCTCCATCCAGTTTCATGTTTGATAGGTCAGGCCATTTATCCATTGTTCTAAGGTTTACAACCCACCTAATTCCTCAGGTGTATAGGGCAGTGAGATTTTGCTGATTTTCACCTGCAAAGTGTGGCTCTTCTCTGGCAGCCTTTCACATTCATTCACAGCTACAGTTGCACATGGGGGTTTGCTGGGTGGTCAGTGGGTGATGGGGCCTTCCAGAGCTTCAGGCTGAGCTCTGTAGGCTCCAGGAAAGGACTTTGCAGCAGTGGGAAGCAGAACGGACTGCAAGTGCTGGTTATGAAAATTCCTTTAATTAATAAGCTCATGGGCAACAAAGGAGAGTCAAAGCATTCCACCAAAGCCTGTAAACAGGTTCCCTCACTGGTTCCTTTGGGATGAAAGGTGCTACAGAAATGTAAGGTGTTATTGCAGTGGTACCATCAATATGGCTTGGTGTGGGAAGGCATTGTTTAGTATGACAGTACAGGTTTGCTTAACCTGGTCAAGTCATGCCTGTTCTGAGCTTTTATGAGGAGTCTGGGGAGCTGATGAGAAGTGCTGGCTCTAGTCATCTGTAGTTTCCTCTCTCCAAATGAAATGGACACAAGATATATGATTTTATCAATACAAATCTGCAGTATCACAATGAAATAAGCTAAAATAGTCTATACTACTATAAAACTGCTGAAATTTCAATGAATTCCATGGATTCGTTCCAGATCTAATGTCACTAGGAAAAGAATCTGTCCTAATTGTTATTCACTGACTCATGGGGTCAAAAGTCCACTTTGTCTGTGGGAATCTGCATTTCCAGGTACAGTTGTACTGCTCAGCCAGAGTTAAGACTGTGAAAGATGAGCATTACCAGGCCAGAGCACTCCAGAACACTGCTTCTGCAAGATGTCATTATAACATATTGCATACTTTGGACAATTACATCTCTTTTGACCTAGATCTTAGGCATCCAGGAAAACACTTCTGCAGAGTTCAGCTTGGATCTGCTTTCCCCTGCAGCCAGTCTTTAATTGAACAAAGTTTCCTGAGCTCATTTCAATTAATATTGAGTGGATATGCCAGAGAGTTTGTTTCTGAGCCCTCAGAGATTTCATTTGCTCTGACATCTCTAGTCTCCATCAATTTTACTTTGTCTAAGCTGGAACATATTTGTACCCATTCTTTCATCTGTTTGTACATAAACAGAGGGTAATGGCTGAAGAATGAACAAAATTCCAGGAGAAACTTTTCATATTCTGTTTATCCATTTCCTTTTTACATGCCTATTATTTAATCATCATTCAGCTCTTTCTCCAGAAAGAGCTTGAGTAAAGACTGATTTCAAACTGAGCTAGAACCTCAGAAAATTGGGCAGCACTAAATGCTTTGGTTTTTTTATTTTACATATAACATTACTGTATAGATATAGTGTTGGCACCAAGGAAAGCTGAAGTGAGAAACTAAATAGAGAGATTGGAGCAATGTGGCAGTCAGGTCCTTCAGTGCATTCCAACACTATTATGGACCCCAGCCCAAAGCCAGAAAAGCAGCTCCCTTATTAGTTTCTAGGTGTCTGTCATTTTCTGCTATTTGTGTTACTGGTGATTATTATCTTCAAGTTCTTTTCAGGCAAAAATGAAGGGGGAAAAGGAGAATAATAGAACAGGAAGGCAGAAGTAGCCTCAGTGTCTCTTTCAGCATCTTCAAACCTATGCCTAGAATAGCCAGCCTTTCCAGACTTTTCTCAGAGGCTGCACATTTTCTACACTTCCTCATGCCCATGTGTCCAAGGGAAGTGTTTCACATAAGAAAAGGAGTTTCTCAAAACGAACAAGGAAGCCCCAGGAGGTTTTTTTAATTCAAACACCCAAAAGTGTAACTGTGCCCTGAAAGAATGAAATGAAATGAACTTTGGAAGTTTCTGAACAATCTTCCTTTCTCACCAGGTGCCCTGGGCTGGGTGAGATCCTTTCTTCCATGTATCCTTCTTCCTTCCATGTGAAGAAGAAATCTACATCACCTGCCTGCAAACTCTCAGATCACTAACTAGGTGGATCTGTACATTTTCATCCTGCCATAGCTTGCTGCTTTGTTGTTTCTTTACTCCTTGCTCATAGGGTGATGTCAAAAATGTCATTCCTTATGAAGGAGGAAAGGACAATGTCAGTGTGTGATGTGTAGGGACTGTGACAGGGAGACAGGCCATGGATATATAGGTCTAATGTCACTAATAATACATGAGGCAGCATAATGGGAGGTCTCTGGAGAGGAAGGTAGCACTTAAGAGATTCTGGACATGTGGAATTCAGTCCTCCTTTGGGGGTTAATTATACCATTTGGCCCAATATATCCTGGTGTTTCACCTTCTTTCATATATTAGATTTCAAACATTTAACCTTGCAATGACAGAGCTGCTGTGTCTGTTCTTACATGGTCCTGCTTAATAAATTTAGACTTGGGTGGGTCAGCTCTGAGTCTGGCAGAGATGCTGGGTTTATTGCCAAAGGAACCTTACCAGCTAAGGCACAGACTGAAGATTATCAGTAGTGATTCTGACAGTATAAATGTTAAACTACTCTGGTTCTTGATTCAATATTACTTGAAGTTCTCATTCTCTCAGCCCCCAATGAATTCATTGGGAGTGCAGACTGAGCACTGCACCTAAGACACACAGCACCCTACATGTCATGTAACAATTAGACATTTGGGGGTTTTGCCATTGCAAAAGAGAAAAAATTCCAGTAGGCTCCATGCCAGCCAGGCCCCCTTCCTACCCATCACACAGGGAAAGCTGCTGGATGGAACACAAAGATGGTAGAACAGAGTCTTTTGTGTTCTTTTCTTGAGAGGAGACTCCAAGAGCCCAAGCACCATTATCTAAGTGCTGTACAAATATTGATAACTAATTTGCATTCTATTCTATTCTAATAAAGCAAAGAAGTAATTTTGCCTATACACTGAAGGTTCTTTCCCTACCTGTTATATTAAATTAAAGTTTGGGTCGGGATCATTCAATGTTCTTTAAATTCGAGTGAAAATATGGGTGTCACATTTGTGATGGAATTAGCACACAACATCTGTGATTGTGTTTATGTCAGTAGGATTATATTAAAGTACAGGGTTTATTTTTACACTCTTTCAGGTTTCTCACATGGTGGGCCTTTGGCAGGGAGTTGTCAAGACAGTCACAAAGACGGTGGGATCTTTTGCAATGACAGTGAGACAACCAGCATGATCCATGGTGTCCTGGTACCTCCTTGAGCCCCCTGATACTGAACACCCGTGCTCCACTGCAGTGTTGGTGCTTTCTGGGTTACCACATCTTCCCTCTTCAGTACTATTTATTGCCTCCCAGCACTATTTCTAGTTCACTGTGCACACCCCCAGCAGGGCTCAGCCCTGACCCTAAGCTCCTTTGAGAGCTTCCTGGCATTTTTCCTGGAATACTATGGGAGTCTGGGCGTGAAAAATGCCTATTCCAAAGAGCTGAAAAGCCAGAGGGCAGTGTTCCTCCTTTCTCTTGCTACACCAAACTCGGCTCCACCAGGCACAACTTTGCTTCAGGTCTTTCACTTTGTTCAGTGAGAATCCAGCTTTGGCAATTGTATTCCATTGAAATCAATGTCAGGCACTCAAAGGCAGCTCTAACATTTGGCATCTGAGCAGGAGCTCCCCGATTTACATGGGGAAGCACTGGGCAGCATCCAGCTTAGAGCTCTGCTTGCTGCACAACAAACAAACACGGGCTTATTTAGCTTTCAGTAGCCTTGGAGGCAGGCACTTATCACCAGATGCAGCTCCTGTTGCGAGGCAGTAGCCTTGAAGAAGGCTCTCAACAAATCATGAGGTTCTTGTTTGCAAGACTTCTGCTGCCTTTATATCTCTGTGCTGTGTTCAGAGATATTGCATGGGAGGAATAACAACTACTCCAGTGGCATTTGCTGGGCCTCCTTGATGGCTGAGCAGGGAAGCTGGTGCTTCCAGTGGGCTCTGGGTAAATCTCTGAGAAGGTAAGGACCCAGGGTCATAAAAGAGGAGGGTAGGGGATTTTATTTTATACCTGGGATGGGCCACAGGTATGAACAACAGGTTTTGTCATTTATTTAGCAGCCCTCACCTCTGGGGTCACAGTGTCATTCCTTGTTTTTTTCACATGGCTCCCACATTGGTTAGGAAGTCAGTCCCTCAATCCCCACTAGTAGGTGAAAATGGAAATTATTAAATTTCACATGCCCTGTGTTCAGCACTATGGCTGCTTCCTCTGAAGCAGAGCAAGTGTCACATGCTGATGCTGCTCATTGAAAGCCCTCTACAGAGCTGATCCTTGCAATAACCCGGGCTTGCTTCCTTCAAGATTAATTTGACCATGTGTCAGCACCAGACACAGCTCAGCTTTTACACTCAGTCTTTGTCAGAGAGGGCTCTGGCACGAGGAACTCACCCCACCATCACTCCCCTGCTAAATCCATCTAAACCACATTTTTTCACACTGGGCTTTGAAACAAAACCATTGTAACCACATATTTATTCCCTTCTGACATCTCCATGGCTTTGCCTCTCCAGAACTCAGCATGCTTTATTTGAATTATGAGATGTTTTTAATACTGTGTTTGTATTGAGTTCTGAAGCATTTCTATTGTTGTTCTGCACTGCCCCAAGTGTTCTGGCTGCTAAGTGCTGTAAGTACAACCGGATTACTATTTGCTTAAGTAAACATCAGAAGATAGGTTTAGAATCATAGAATCATTTAGATGGGAAAAGAGCTTTAAGATCTTCTAGACTGAGTCTAGCCATTAACCCAGCACTGCCAAATGCTCTACTAAGCTGTGTTTCTAAGTGCCACATTTACATGACTTTTAAACACTTCCAGGGATGGTGACTCCTACACATCCCTGGAGAGCCTGTTCCAAAGCTTGCTAACCCGTTCAGTGAAGAATTTTTTCATATCCAATCTAAAGCTTCCCTAGTGCAACTTCAGGCTGTTTTCTCTCATCCTGTCCCTTGTTACCTGGGAGAAGAGGCTGACCCCTGCCTTTCCATAACCCCCCGTCAGGTAGTTGTAAAAGCAGAAAGGTCACCCCTGGGCCTCCTTCTCTCCAGGCTAAACACCCCCAGCTCGAAGAGTAAGCCCTGAGTCCACATAAATAATCAGCATGTAAATTCACACTCATACCACAGAGACATACTCACACTCATATACCACAAAATTGTATTCATGCACTTGAACGTCTGGAAGATGTCAAGGAATCACAGTTCAAAAGATCACCTCAAATTTCTCTGTCTTTGTGGTCTGAGATAATGTTTGAATGCAAATCTGAGCTCATTCGTTGCATTTCCTGATTTCTATAACAGCTTATATTTTTTTTTTACTTTTTATTTATTTATTTATTTATTTATTTTTATAAATATATATTTTAATTTTTTATTTTTTATAAATATATATTTTATTTTTTTAAATTTTATTTTTATTACTTTTATGCAGCTGCCTCAAACAGTGAAAATATTTCCCATTTCTGGCTTGCATAGCCTGTACCCACGACAACAGGCATGTGGAAAACCCTGTTAAACCCAAGAGAGTTTTCTGTCCTTGTGAGAGAAGGCTCGGGGAGAAATGTTCATTAGTTTGTGGCAGCAATAATTCAGAAGGCAAACCTAATCATGTTGGGAGGCACCCTGGGCACTCACTAATGTATTTTCTTCCTCCTGGATCTCTGTCCCTGTGAGGCAGGAAAAGCTGCTAGCAGCCAAGTTGCAGTGGGCCATGTGTGAGGATGCACAAGCAAAGACACCAAAAGTATATTCCTTCCAGGCTGGACAAACAGGCAGACTCCATGAAGAAAAGGCTCCTTCACTTTTCTGGTGGTTGCCTATGTAACTACAATGATGCTGGCACAGAAAAAGCCAGGTGCCAGAAGCCTTTGCCTTTCTACAAGCAGATGATGGCAGAAGCTTTTCAGTTCAGTGGAGGAAGTGGAAGAGGAGAGAAGGAAGCCAGATTTTAATTTAGCTTCATTTCTTTGGTCCTGGCCCATGGCTTTTGAGATAGATGTTTTTTCAGGTATACCATATTTGGTTTATTTTCTTTGAAATCTTTAAGTTTTTTCTTTCTCCAATTTGACTAGGAATGAAAGGGTTCAGGTGATCAATAGCAAAAAGAGCACATTTTTTTCTTAGATTGCCAGGGCTTGTTCTTTGCTTTTATTTTGCCTTGTTTATTTTTATATATGACTGTGCCTGCAGAAATTCAGTAGGAAATAAAGATACCTTCCAGAGAGCTAAGCATTGTCCTTTACTGAATTTTCTGGGACCATGGGCAGCAGGATAGAGGAAAATCCTGTTCTTTCCCTTCATTCCAAAGCTTGAGTGATGGACAACAAATACGAAGACTTCATTATTGTGCATTGACTAAGGGTCTCTTGTTTACCAAATTCTTAAAGTTGAACTGAAAGAACTGTTGAGTTTATTATTGTCTATAAGTAGAAAATAAAGTTGTATCATTACCATCTCCTCATGAGAACCAGATCATTGCCATCTTTTGGGGCTCTTTGCTAGGCACCTTCAGCATCCTCCTCATTCCTTCACATCTGCTATACTCTGTGTCCTACCTTAGTTGGCTCTATTATTTGTCGCAGTACGACGCAAAAGAAACAACACTCACACACTGAGGTGTCCAAGGCAAAAAAAGGTCAGTTTATTTACAGACCTGGACATTTATAGAATTCCAGCAGTGACCATGGATTGGAGGAAGAAAATCTTCCTCTTCAACCACACTGGTCAACCCAACAGTCCATCAACAGTCTCCTCTTTATGAGAAGAATGTAAACATGAAAGGACAGTTACAACAACAACAGGTTGTTTGTGTGAAAATTGTGAGAGACTCCATTACAAAAGGTAAACACAGAAGGCTGAAGTAGAACTTTGAAAAAACTTTAAAAAAACAGAGAAGAACAGAGTAAAACCAGGGCAAAAATTATTTGTCATTTGCAGGACCCAGCTCTACTCGGGTGTGCTTGAAAATGCAAGTCCAGTTACCTTCCTTTGTTTTTGTAGACCCAGCTCCACAGCTGGATTTCCACCTGGCAGACCTCTGATCTTGTCTGGAGCACTTCATCCTGCATTAGAGAATTTTCCTCAGTTTCTAATAAACAGTGTGTCCAACCTAGCTGGTTAATCATGGAGCTTGTGCCTCAATGTTTTGGGGGTTTTTTTGTGGCCTTGTTTTAGTCACAGTTGGCCACACAGTGAGACCTTCCAGTGTTCTATTACTCTGACACTCCACCTAGGGACATAAAAAAGGATGAGGACTGGCTGTCAGGGAGAGTTTTTGGTTGCTGAAATGGCTTCAACTTTGGATGTCAGCAGTGGTAGACATTAAGTGAATCAGCAACCCAAATTCTTCACCGTAAGAGGCATAGCAACAGCATTCGAAATCCAATCCAAATGATAGGGTTTTTTCATAATTTATTTTCTTTGCACATTTTTAGCTCTCGTTATCCTCACTACAAGTCTCAGTGGAGCCACATCTCTCCTTGCCTTTTAACAATTCCTAAGTCCATGGCTATAAGCACCCCTCTCCAAACACCCTTTTGTAGCTCAACACCTGTAGGCTGGAGCTGAGGGTTCATCAGCAAATAGGTAGTGGAGCTAAAAATGACCCCAAGGGAGATCTGAACTAAATCTTTCAAAGCTCTCAGATCACAGTGCTTTAATTAGCTAACAGACAGCTAAGCACTCTGGAACCTGCAGCTTGCTGCCCTTGTGGGCTGAGAGCTTCACACCAGCAGAAATTTGGGTGATTTTCTTATCTCTCTTGAAAACTTTGCCATTGGATTTTGAATGTGACACTTGGTAATGCAACAGCCCAGCATTAAAAAAAAAAAAAAAAGAGAGAGGAAAAAAACCCTCTCAGACTCCAGAGAAGAATAGCTCCTACCACCTCCCTTTTGTATCTGCTGCCGAGGTATTTGAAAAGCACAGGAGATAAGTAACCTCATGACTACTACAGATTAGCAGGCTCTGAGGTACCGAATGCGATTGCTGCTGCTGGGAGTATAATGGCTATTGAAATTCCCATTTATACAGACATTTTCATGGTGGCACTGCAAAGAGCAGGGTGTATAGGAGGCTACAGACTATAAATGCCGAGGCCATGCAAAATAGGACAAGGAGCAAAATCCCTGTCATTGGGAAGCAGCAGGGCACTGACCAGTTCCTGCCGTGCAGGAGACCCACTCCAACTTCAGACTATGGATCTTCCTCAGAGACAAAGAATACACTGAAGCTTGGAAAATGACTGCCAGAGGTTTTCTGTAGGGAATGGAACACAAGTCCCTGACCTGCAGTGCTGAATGACAAACTGCCATGAGGCTTCTGCTGTCCTGCCAGGCTCTCCAAGGCAGGTCATAGGCACTGAGGAACTTCTGCCAGGTGAGCCAGGGAAGCTCTGGAGGAGAAAGGTACAACAGAGGTTTTGTCTCTTGTAGCCTGTTTTTGTTTGTGGTTTGTTTTTAGAGCTCACTGAACAGGGATGGGGCTTCATGCAAGAGGTGGTAAGGCTTGTCACCTTTGCAGAGGCAACCTCATGATGTGTGGTTGTCCTTGACACAAGGGCTACAGTGTGCAATGTCATCCTTTTCCAAGGTGTGTACATCAGAAAGCACAGGCAGTTTGTTCAAGGCTGGTTAAAGCAGGACTGACTTTTGCTTTCCTTGCTTTAACACTGAAATGTGAGAGGCTCAAAATCAGCTGCATTGGGGTTGCACCAGGACAATGACACTGTTAATTCTAACCCATGATCTGTGATGCAAATCATGAAGTATTCTGCACGTGAGTGAATTCAGCTTTCCCAACCTCCTCAGCTCCTCAGTAAGGTCAGTAGTATTGTTCCCATACTGTGGCTGGAGATATACGGATGTACTGAGAAGAAAAGTGTTTTTTCCACCATCACCTAGAAGACCAAGGACAGACTTGGGAAAATAACATAGACATCTTTTCTCCAAGTCTCCTGGTCTAATGCATATATATGCAATTTCCCAATAAAGACACAAGTCAGTTCTTTTTGTATTTCCTCATACTCTACAACATCTATACCCACAGCCTCTGAACACCTTTCAAGCATTTGCAGTTATCCTTCCAGCATCCCTGTGAAGGAAATGCTAGAGTGCCTCCTTTTACACCTAGCAAGTAACAATTCACAGTTTTAAGGCATGTCTCATGCCTTTGGTTTGCAGAAATCTGAAATTATATGGAAAGCTGAACTGGTAATAAGCAATGCTTGCGTAAGTTCCAGAAGAAAGCACTTTAATAACCTGTTTTCTGATATTTAGTTGCGAAAAACTTAATTCTTTGTCTATCAGGGAAAGGAGGGTGGGAGGATGGGGACAAGCTCTTAACCAAATTTTCATGTGTGCACCTCCCTGGGGAGTAGAATTGGCACATAGTCGTTAGGTCTAAGTTATATCCAGACATTTCTCTCCAGCTGCTCCTGTTACTGAGGAGAAGAAAGCTGACGTGTTGATTTTCATCTCTTATGTGTATTTTTGATTAACTGATCCCTGAGGAAAAGAGGGATTAAAAACCACATCTGCAGGTTCCAGAGGATATGTCCGGGACAGGTCTGTTCCTCCTGCTCCCTCCCATCCTGCGGTTTTCCATCTTCTAAGTACAGGGAGGTTTCCGAACAAGTGTGAGCCATTCCAATGGGTGTGATGGTTTTGTGTTACACTTATCCCATCAGAAAAATGAGTTGTCTGCATAGTGTGGGGTGCTCAGTGCTGCAATAGTAGGGCCTGTGGGTCATGGCTCATGGCTGAGCAGCACTAGCAGAGATGTGTGCGGGTAGCGCTGGAATATCAATGTGACTTGGAGGTCAGAAGTGAAGAAGGTGGATTTTGGTCTGTGACAGGTTGTCTTGGGTTATAGAACCAAAAATGTGTATTCTATTTCATTTGCTAAAAGCAGTTGGGGAGATGTTTTTCTTTATCTCTTGTAATTCTGGAGCGAGGGGGGCGGATGCCTTCTGGTAATGGGCCAGCTGTTCAAACCAGGTGGGGCAGTGTTTCTTATCTCTTTCACTGCCTGTCCTCCCTCCAGGGGGATATCTTCTGCTGATGGGCCATTAAGGCTCACCAAGGACAGGACACATTCCATCATCCCATTGTGAAATGCTCCACCCAGTGGGAGGAGTCAACCATTCCTACCTAGATAAAAACTGAGATGCAGGAGCACAAGATATCTGGTTCCACCAGATTCCTGGAGGAAGACTGGACCCTTCTCATCATCACTGGACCCTTCTCTCTCAGGATCATCTCTGCTCCAGCAGAACCACATCTGCCACTCCAAGAGGACATCTGGACTGCTTCAAACACCCCGACCAACAGGGTGTTAGGTTGCATTATTCCATTTATTTTACTTTTTTTTTTTTCCCTCTCTTCTTCTATTAAATTGTATCTCTGACTGGGAATCTCACTGGTTTTGCTTTCAAACCAGCACACAGGTTTTAATACCAAATAGCTTTGTCAAAGAGGTATGTTCTTACTCCAGTGGAGCCATCAACATTCATGGCAAATTCATTGTGCCATTGTTTCTTCCAGCATTGTTAAAATTCAGTACCAAACTAATAAGGGTTAAAAATAACTCCACAGCTGTGTCTATTACTCTCTCTAAGTAAATGTTTACTTTCTTTGTATCTGTTAGTGGCACTGGCCAAGCCAGCACTAAGACACAGCAGAACAGAATGAGTTACTGCCTTAGCCCCTGGGTCACACAGAGCACATGGACATGAAGCAAGAAGCACATAACTTATTTTTACTGGAGGGAGAATGTGGAAACAATCCCCAGGTCTACAAATGGAAGGGGCCAGTCCTGTAACAGCTAAGAACATCAGGTTGTCATACTAAGGTCAGATCTAGTGTGCTATGTTGAACGTAATTGTTCTACTGCTTATAATTTCAGTACATTTGAATCTGAATATAAAATGAGGCAATTTTCTTCCTAGGGAAAAGAGAAATGTGTGCCTCTGCAGAACATGAGACACAATCACTCCCAGACTGGCCAGCTTTATTTCTTCCTGATGAGCCTCTGACTCCCCAGGGAATAAGCTGAAAACAGTATTTTCAACAGAGAGGGCAAGATACAAAGAAGAAAGTTTTTCTTCTGCTCTCAGGGGTGTTGTGCTTGGATGGTGGCCTGTTGCTAAGTGGCCCTACGGGAATGATTCCCAAAAGGATCATAGTTCTGTGTCTGGGGATTTCATTCCCTTTAGACTTCTTTCATCTCCTCATTCAAATCTCACTGCTGAGATTGACCCTGTAAGCTATTAGTTGCTTCAGCTACAATTCTTTCCATTTTAAAAGCAAGGCTGATAGGAATATTAAAAAAAAAAAAAAAAAAAAAAAAGGCTCTTCAGCCCCAGCAAATTTTATCATTAGGTAAGTGCAAAATACTCTGCTTTTTTCCCCTCTCTTTTCTTTGTGGAGTGAATGAGATTGGATCCTTTGTTGCCTTGCACTTTACACTGAAATGTATGCTTGTGCCAAATGCCTATAACATGCTGCCAAATCCAAAGAGTAGCATTTTGTATGTTCTTTGTTCAAGCATGAATGCCTTGTGCAAGGTGCAAAGCAAGACTAGCTCAGATGCTGTAATAGTCCAAATCACAGAATGCTACTAGCAAATGCTTAAACATGGTAGCCATTTCCTTAGTTCTTCTGCCTCTTGTCTGAAGACAGGATAACTGAGACTGAGCACAATACTCATGCAACAAAACTGGCATAAAGTTAGAAAGCTACTAGGTATAAAATATCAGGCATTGCTACTAGGTATAAAATTTCCCATTACCTTGTTCACTTGCAACCTGCAAACAAAATTTAATTTTTCAAAATCTGAGCTTAAGTAGGAATTATAACAGTGTCACTTTGCACTCTCAATAATTTTTGGGTGTCCCGACAAAGGATTCTGCACGCACTCACAAAAAAATTAAGGCACTTGTGTGACTTCTGATCCATTTCATACCTTAGAGAGGAAGAAAGGTCTTTTATTATACAGTGATCCTGCACATTTGTAGTTTGTTTGGTTGTTTTTTTTTTCTGAAATGGTTTCTAGTTCTGTAAAATCTCTGTATGACCCTTCCTTAAGGATTTTTCTCACAGCAAATGCTCTCTCTTATAGAAGTGTAGGGGCTCAGGCTCAGGTTGTTAAGAAGACAGATATTCTTGGGGGATGGAAGGAGGTAGTAATTGTGGAAGAACCCCTAATGTGAGAGCATTTCCTGCTTCTGCAAGTGAGGTTGCTTTTTCTGGTGTCCTCAGAAGAACACGTACATACTTTTTGTCAATTCAAATCCATGGATCTTGATGGCACAGGTTCCTGAATAGTTTGGTATTGTGGACTATTATCAATAGGAAATGAGCATGGTATATGTGATCACAGCCTTTAGGAAGAAGGACCTTACCCATAAAAAGACAGGGCTGGTGCTAAGAGCCCCCAGTGCTCATTTTGGATGAACCCTGGCCAGCTCTGGTTAAACCAGGCAGTGCTGAACATGACTTAGGGAGGTTGCACTCTGGTCTTTCTAGTTCTCTTTTCAGCTCCTTACAGCAGAGACAGAGAGGGACCTGTTTTGTGGGGAGGAGAAATAAAGGAAGTTATATTCTGATCCTTCTTAAAAAATAGAAGCTTTATAATTGAGTTTGTCCAAACAAGAGCAAAAGCTGAATTTGACATCTGCTTCTTAAGTTCCTGACAGGAAAGACCTCCCATCTTTACCTCTAAGCTCCTGTGCTAATTTCAGGGCCACTTCTTCACCTGATCCACTGTGGAGGCAGGTTCTAACTTGGCACTTTGCAAGGTGGTTTGAAATCTGGTCTCAGAGTATAAAGAAACTCCCTCAGGAAAAACTGCTGGACTGGGATCCTGTGATTTCTGCAAGAACACGGTGTTGAATTACTGCTAAACACATGAATAATTAGTGATGGTTTCACTGAGAGCATCAGTACCTACCACAGCATCTTGCTGTGCTGGGCTCAGTCTCTAGCCTCCCAGGAGATCAGCTGGCATTTAAATTTGATCACTGCAGAAAAGGGAGGCTGAGCTTGCAACAGTGACTGACTTAGCTGATGTGTGTGAAAATGTTATTAAAATGGGAAAATATCTCTCCAAATGGATCTTGCTTTGCCATTTAAAAATCCCATGTAAATAATGCACATAGGATTTGGAGTGGGAGGAATGTAAGATATAATAACAAACCCTTAACACAAACAGGTCAAGATTCACTCAGTGGGATTAAGACTCAGTCATGTCTCATTCAGGAGTGTAGTATTAAGCCGTCTTTCAAACATGACAAGGTTTATGTTTTCCCTGAGTTGTTTCCAAATGAGGAGGGAAATCTCAATTAATTTAAATTACTGCCTGTTGTCAGTCCTGCCTCCATGAATTTCAGAGTCTAGCCTGATGCCATAACCTACAGCAGCAGTGATGGATGTAGGTTTGCCATTGACAAGGAAGCAGTAAGTACCAGGAAGAGGTGCCAAGCAGGGGAAGAGCTGTCTGAAGACAGGGCACAAAGTGGAGTGGAGAACACGCTGTCCCATTCTCTGGGAGTCATTGATGTTGCCATAGAAATGAATTTGAAAGAGTAGATTATTTTGCCCTCAGGAGAACAGAAGTTTCTTTTTTTTTTCCCTAACACTGGCTGCTAGAAAATCATAGCTATACATGGAAAAGACCAAATCACCTTCCCTCTAGCTGCCTCTGGACAGAGCAGCTATCAAACTGAATGTCTGTATCTCAAAATTGTGGACTCTCCCTCTTTTTCTGTCAATTCTGTCCTTTGGCTTGGTAGATTGCACCATTAGAAACTTTTTTTTTTTTTTTAATTCTACTTCACCTTTTATATCCATCTGAGCATCTGAATCAGGGAACTCACTTGAAATGTATTTAAGATGTATGGCATGTGAGTCCTCCCTGTGTTGCAGTTGGATCCTCCGACTTGCTTAGCACCATACAGACAAGTTGGTATATTTAGGTACCATTTACACTGCCCTTTTTCAACTCTGATCTCAAATATGTGCAGGGAGTTACTTTGTCCTCCTTAGGGGTCACTTAATAAAATTAAACTTCAGCAGCTGCAGTCACATGCTGTAGTATCTGTGTTGTTGTCATTATGCCAAATACTGGGGGATTTAGAGATACACTGCTTTAGCAGGATGAGGTGTGACCATCCTTCATTTGTGCAAAGAAATGTACCACCTAAACTCCGGATACCTCCACTCTTCAATGCTATAGAAATACCAAAAAATTTCAGGGATTTCTTTAATTAACCTGCCATCAACGTTTGTGATTTCAAATGAATTGGCTGGGATTGTCCTTGCTTGGGATACCTCTTCAATTTATGCAAAACATCTGTCTGAAGTATGACTCATGTCAAGAGATGTAGGCTCAAACTGCTGCTTTTCCCACTAGCTGATTTCTCTAGTCCTTTGCTGTGATATTTGCAAGCCCTCTGTTCTGGGATGCTGTTATCCTTGTCCCTGCCATGTTCTCCTGGGGGAAAATGGAGGCCAGAGTTCCCAGAAGTGTATGTGCCCACAGAAATTTTAGAAAAAGGAAAAAATTTCATCCTTTACCATCATTTTACCATGAATTTTAGCTGGTGTGTGATTCTTTTCCAGAGAGTGAATTTTAAATTTGCAAGAGATTCTGCCTTTGAAAACCAGTGTTAGCAATTAATGAGGCACAGCAGCTAGGGATAGAGAAGCATATTAATCTATCTAGAAATCTATACAAAACCAGCACAATTTTAGGTACCGAATTTTTCCAAAAACACCTTGTAAATGAGCTGTAGATCACTTAATTAACAGGTTTTCAGATACAATTTAAAACGGTGAATTAATTTCAGAAAAAAAAAATCTCAAACTAGCGAACAGACATTTTGCAATGACTAAATAGACTATAAGATAAACTTCATTTAAGAAGTTATTTATATAAAAAACTTGCTCAACTCCACTGGGATTTGGGAGTCCACCCTTGTGATTCTAGTCCCATGCTCTCACATACAAACACACACACACACATATACTCTGTCTCTCTCTCTGGACAATTTAGCTCTTGCAACATCTTGTTATTAGCCATAATCATTAGTGCCACGGTCGTTTTGCTGTTCCATTTCCTCCTCTCTCATCTTTCCTGGTTCTGCTTGTGCACTACAGTGATTCCTCTCTGTCTTGTAGAATTAATTTTAAACATGGAGACTTACATGCTTCAGTCTTTAGATGGCACCAAAACTGAATGCACTAATTAGGGAAGCTTTATGGTTTCTATTATTTTCCACTCACAGAGAGGCCTATTTTTTCAGGCCAGAGCCTGTGAAGGTTCTGGCTTGGCAAGGCATTCTAGGAGTTGTATGTATGCTGCCTGTAGTGCAAGATCTTGTGTTGATTAAAGGGCACCATCTAAACAGAAGCAATTACACCAGCAGCTTTGAAGTGCACTGTATATTGGTAAAAACAGAACTGAATTGAGCTGCAAGAGTTTGACAACAAAACATAATCAAATTCTTGAGATATAAAACTAAATGGTGAGGTTGTCTGATGTTGGTAGTGGTCCTTTCAATTCCTTCCTGTTCAAGCATATGAAGCAGTCAAATATTTTCTTTTCATCACAGGACATTATTACCTTTAAGGAGCTTGTGTAGGTAGTGACTTCAATTTGTCTAGATGGTATTGACTGAAACAAAGCAACGCATGAAATTGCATTTCTAAAGAACTGGTGCAAAATGATATGAAATTAAAATGGATAGAGAGACATTAAGTGCTCCCCAAGGGCAATAACACTGGTACTTAATGGTCAGAGACAAAACTAGGAGTTATTTACTATGTAAATCTTTATAGACAGACAGACTGGGGCTGTGGTGAAGGAAGGTCTGAAATTGTTGCTTTCTTTCAGCCTTAATGCTGGGGTGGTCACAGTCCACTCAAAGTGACACCTTCTGGTCCTCAGCCCTTCCCATATCCCAATGCCTTTTCCTTAACTGATTGCTGCTTTCAGAGCACCTGTCAAAGCACAGTCAGAAGGCCAGAGTCCTGGAAATCTAAATGGGTAAGAAAAATTAGCCAGGGTCATTTTTCTTGAATTTAAATTGAATTTTGTACACTATCTCTTATTTCTTTACTTATATTGCATCTTCTTCCAAGCAATGCTTATATTGCATTCTCTTCCAAGAAGAGCACTTCTGTGGTTTATGAGCAAGTGGCCCAGAAGATTTGAATTTTAACAAGTGTGAATTTTACTGATAAATACTGAAATCTCAGACTTGAGATTGGCTGGTTCAAGAATTACTCAAAGAAAAACTGCACTATGTGCAAGCATGTCATACTGTCTATTCACTCTGCTTGGATTAACTTATGGTTTCAGCCAGCTCAAAAGACACTTTTTTAAAAAAAAATATTCTAAATATGCAAGTAGTAACAACCAAAAACAAGAAGACAGGCAACCCAACCAGTCTGCTTAGTATTGGTCTGAGCCAACAGCAAGCTGTTTATCTTAGGTGTTAGTAAATTTGACAAATAAACTACATGTGTCTTGAAACTTCTTAGAAACATCTCAGCTTTCCCTGACTATTCAAAGGTCTGCTGCAATCTCCTTTCCTTTGATGAGAAAGGTCTGAGGGACCACCATCATCACGAGAACAAATGGTGACAAGGTTTATGAAGAGAAGGTCTCACCCAGGAGCTACAGGGAACTTCTGACCTCTGTCAACTTCACTCAAACTAGCAAGTGGTAACCTGAGTTTTAGAAAGGCATTTCTTGAAGGGTTCAGTCTGTTTCATGTGCCTAACTGCTCACAGAAGCCTCAGCACCCATTCCAGTGAGATCTGTTTCAGCAGTGGCTCAGCACTCAGAGCACAATTTTAATGCATCCACTTTGGCACTGAAGCTGGCATGACCTGGTTTGTTGTTCCTCTGACCTGGATTGCTCATTGCTGCTCATTTCTGCCTGTGTACCCTCTGTGACTGCCCCCTTGAGTGCATCGTGGACCTGGATCTCTCAGTAAAGTCCTGGAAAAGATTATGGGACAGAGGGAAGGAAATTTGATGCAGCCATGTTATCTAGCAAAATAGGTCTGTGTAACACAGGAAGAAGAATGAAAACACTGGTAGCATGATGAGTGATAAAGGAGTCCTTGAACCCTCTTGAAGAGCAGTGTGGCCACTCCTCTGATGAGGGATGCTCTGGGAAGTGCTGGGCTCACAAAAGCAGCTCTTCAAGGCAAATTGTTACAGACTTTTTTCCTCCTTTATGCTCACCATATGGCTGTACAGGCTGAGTTACACTTCCCAAAGTGTTAAATCCTTGATGTGCTTTGTAGTTGAACAAAAGCTTGAAACATCAATTCACCTCCTCTTCTGGGCCTTAAAGTTTTCTTGGGTAGATGCTGAGCTCCAAGCAAATACCAGCCACACCCAGCCTGTTCTCCATGTTTTTTTTTTGCCTTGAGAGGATAGCTCAAGACAGATACCAGCCACAAACTCCTTTATTTGGTTGCTGTATTAGCCTGTAAGTTGTGCAATCCAGCACTGGAGCAAGTCTCCAGTGAGGCTGTAGCATCACCATACCTGAAAATTTTCAAAACTTTTGAACAGGACCCTCAGCAATCTGACTGCTTTAGAAGATGATTTTGAGCTTGTGCTTGGTTTAGATGGATTCCTAACGTCCCTTCAATCCTGAATTATCCTAGGTTTTAAAATTCCCTTGTGCTGGATGTTTAGACTCATCATCTCCTTTCATTTCTTTGCTATCTGGTCTCCCTTAAAAAATGTACTCCCTTAAATATAATCTCCTTTGTCTTGAAAAAAAATAATAAGGTCCACAGAAAAACACAGATGACCCAAGTGGAAATTTTAGTGATACCATTACATCAGAGCAGGGCTTTAATTAGTAGGCCTGAAGTAAAGATAATCAATTCTGCCTGTATCTGTTACAGACACATGAGAGGGATGCTAACCAGATGGAGACTGTCATTTGTTAAAGTGAAAGGTGTCTTCCCTAACCTTGGAAAGATCTCTGTTCCAACTCTGTGCTTCCCTTCTTGAGCAGCTTAGGAAGGCAATAACTGTGAGGAGAAGAAAGAAAGAAAAGAAGATTCAGAGATGTACAACTTGAGGAAGTCAAAAGCTATCATACCTGAAATATGGTTTTTAACTCTTACCTTGCTGGTGGGTTCTTTCTCAGGAACTGCACAAATTTACCTTGGCCTGTAAAGAACAATTTCATTCCTTATGGATTTAGCCAGGAAGAAAGGCACCGTGTCATGCTCTCTTGAGGAAAGTTTGGGCACAGAAGGAAAAAGAGAGGGCTACAGGTATGTTTCCCATTGGAAAGATGATTCCTTTACAGTGATGCAATATGGTCACAGAGGCTGCACAACGTGACTCTGGATCTGTGTTGCCTCAGAGAAAGCTCCCATCACAGAGAGGAGAGGAAAGCACTGTGGAGTAAGGCTTCACCTGTTCTCAGGGTCACCAATCCCCCTGGAATATCCTGTTGTCTCTTCAACAGACATGACAAGGAGACTTTGGCTAGGCCAAGTACTCCCATGTTCACAGATGCCCATTGCAGGGAGAAACAGCCTGAAGAATGAGCAGCAATTCCTGTGTCTGTTCTAGGAAACCAAAACCTTAGGGAAGGTTTAGGGAAAAAGTAATTAAGGACAATATGATAGGATTCCAACCTTACAGTATCTTTTATTACAGGGTATTTATGATCCTCTGTTTTCTAAATACCCCTTGCTGTTGGATCTCTTGGAGAGTGGAAGAAATCTTAAAGACATCAAAAAAAATGGCAATATGGTAAGAAGAAAATAAAGGAGAAAGGAAGTGACTGTAAGAGAGAAGAGATCCAATTTTCTTAAGTGTCTAAGGGACTTAAGAGATCAATAATTTGGTAAATTTAGGTCACTTGAGTCACTTCTGATAATTTACCCAATTTACCAGGAAAAAAAACCCAAAATGATAAAAGCTTGGCATTAGTTATGCTGGAGGCAAAACAAACCTTATTTATCATGCCTCTCACTACTCTGTATATCCTAAGCTTGGTGGTGGAACCCCAGGGAATCTCCCCTTGAACACATCCTGTCTTAGCACAGAGCAACAAATGTGTGAGAGTGCCTAGAAGGAGTCACTGTTTTTGAGTGACAGCATGTAAACTGTACAGCCTCCTGTAGAAAGCCTGTCTGCTGGTATTTCAGCTCTCTGGTAGAGATTCTGTTTCCCCTGTAGTCTGGCCTCTCCTTGTCTGTTTGTTTTGTTATCATTTGTATGGAGATCATCAGATCCAAGTACATTTGACATATGGAGATAACAGTCAGGAAAGGAAACAACATATGGCAGACAATTCATATCCATCAAGATCTGTCATAAAACCATTTTTAGCAACAGAGAAAGAGGAGCAGAAAAAGACAGCAGGTTTGAATTTAAAATAAGCATGCTGCTCTAAAAACAGGAGGGCCCAGGGCTTGCTTTTCTCAATGAGACCCTTGGTTTCCCAAAGCCAGCACTTGCTGGTGCTGGAGCACTGGGTTAAAATCCTCTGTAGTGCACTGGCCAGTTCCCTGTTGATCATCATGACCAACTAATGACTAATCTCAATGCCCTGAATGAAGCCAGCTGCACTGGCTGTCTAGCCTGTTGAATCACTGCCTTGGGCTACTTCTGGGCTAATTCAGCTGTTCAGCCCAGCTTGTGGGGAGGAGGGAGAAAAGGAACATGTACAGGTGCTAAAGGCTGGGTGGGTGCAGAGACCCCAGAGCATGATGCTTAGCTCTGCTGTACTCACTTGTGCCCTGTAGCAACATCACATAATTGATTGGACAGATGAGATGGTCCAAGTCCTTCCTCACAAGGCACTAGCATTGCCTCTTGGAAAGGTGGACAGGACTGAATTCAGGATGAACTAAAATCATCTATGTGGGTGCTTTGCATGTGTAGTCCTGGGTCTCAGGGATGTCCTAGGCTTCAGGCTGCTCCTGGGACTGACCACCTCGGGTAAGGTGTGGATGTATATCTGAAGAATGGTATTTGAATTCTTTAATAGAAAATAAAAGTTGGTCCTTCAATTTGGCTGAATTGAGCTTTTGGCTAGAGAGGAGCATTTTGAAAGACTGCATCTAGTCCAGATGTGGCTGTATATGTATTATTTGGATATACTGGGAAGTTTTAAAGGAATGAGGATGCTTTCCAAAAATACTCTGCATGTCACTAATCCATGTAACTTAGTTAGGAATAAATGGAATTTCTTCTGTAAAATGTAACAGCTATCTTTCCCTAAGGGAAACCTGGCCTTTTTCCAAAGAAAGTGGCCCTTTACTTTTACTTAGTTTCCTTTTTATAGCCCCATGGAAGAGTCCTGCAGGACAAAGATACTGCTTTAAGGATGAGAAAACCTCTGCAAGGGAGTTCTTACATAGCCCAACCTAACTGAGGTCTCACAGGCTCAGGCACAGTATCCTGTGCCAAGAGGAAGGAGCAGCCTCAAGCTCCTTCTTATGAAATGAAAAGCTGAAAAACAGAGGAGAAATAGCCAGAGATATATTTTTCAGGGAAGATCTTCTCCCAGTCTATTTTCCTGATGTTCTTTTATATAACTTCTGGTGTGGCCAATCCTTTTTCTCTTCTGGCAATTATCTTCTCACCTGTTATTTTCTCTGCTCCAGGAGCATAACAGTTGAGCTGTAATGTTGGGGTTTGCTGGTACTGCATCTCTGTAAATAAAAGGGTAGCAAATTTTGTGGGAAGAAACAAACTCTCCGAGATGGACAAAGCTTATTTGGTGGTTCAGGGTACCTTGCTACAAATGGAATCAGCCAGCCTCATCTGAGGGCTAAACAATGACCTGAGTAGGGTTATGTGAGAGAGGAACTTGGCCAAGTGTTTCTCCCACTCCTGTCTGGGTGAGCAGGAAGGATAAAACCTTTGTCTGGTTTAACAAGGCATCAAAGGCTGGCCCTGTCCAGAGCCTCACCACAGTGGCAGAAGAAGGAGGTATTGCTGTTGAGCACAGCAATCCTTTACACATGCCAGCTTGGAGGGTTTAAAATGCAAAATGGCATTTCAATGTTTAAGAATAGCAAGTAATTTGATGGCTGTAACAGAAAAGCTTCCAATAGAAAAGCAATGTGTTCCAGGGCTGCATAACACTGCTGATAAAATTGCCTTTGGATTCCTTGTCTAATATTCCAGCCTTTCTCTTGCTCAGCAAAACACAATAGCTTGCACTAAGCCTCCCTGGGAGGGCAGCTAACAGCACATTTACTAGACACTTCAAACATTTGATCATATTTCTCCTGAGTATATTTAATATCTGTTAATGTCAGCAGCCCCAGCCTGATCAAAAGGCCTGCATTGCTGGGAAAAGAGTGTTTAATATAAAAGATGAAATGGGTAAGCAATCACTTACTGATGTTTTTGGAAATGGATAGGTGACTACCTAGGCTTACCCTACCCCATTTCTTCTGCCCCCCTGTCCCCAGCCCTGCTCTGTTACCACCCTGTTGTTGTGTGCTGCTCTGAATGCATTAGAGTGGTTATTCTGAGTATGCAGGAGATGCCAGGAATAGTTTCAGGTTTCCTGCCTCATCAAACCAAATTCAATCTGTAAAAAATTAATACACCCAGAAGGAACAGTTAAAAGCATCTCCAATCAATTAATGTTAAAATGGGGGCTAGAAGGCTGATTTGTTAAAGGAAACCCAATCCAGCTCAGAGCTCAAGAGGCTACTGAGATGAGCTACAGTGATGAGTCAAGCTGCAGTGCTTCAGAGGAAGGGAGCAAATAAGGTACAGGTTGAAGCAATCTATGCATCACTCTCAGCTGCTCACTGCTTCAATCTGGGGGACCCCAAAGGCACACTCTCTTTGGGGCAGGCCAAGAAGTCTCAGTAGAACAAGTCTTTCTCCCAGATTTCCCACAAGGCAGGAGGTGGCACAAGTCTAGGTGTTTGCACTGGCCATTCATCCAGTGAATCTTCTGTCCCTTCTTCCAGTGCAGCTGGAGTGAGAGTGAAGGATGCAGCCAACAGCCTTGAAAGATTTTCACATTTGCAGCAGCCCCATGAGTACTGCTCTGCTCACTCCAGCGATTCAAAAGACAAGTTGGTACACCACCCCCATAACTTTGCCTTCAAAAATCTTAAGTCAAAAAGAGACAGATGAAAGTTGGGAATTTTTTTTTATTGATAACTCAACCTTGATGACATTCAGTGTTATTTTGTGATGGAGGCTGAAACTTATACAATCTCTTGACTCCAGAGCCTGGAGCTTCAAGATGTAATTTTAAAGGCATGTGGATAAGTTTCAAGAATTGACAACAAAGATCCTGATGGTGTATTTAAATCTATGCAATTTACACACAGCGGGTTCAATCTGCAATTGTTGACTGCCTCTTGTCTGGTGGGCTAGTCTTCATAAAGCTGATTTTATTTGTTTTTTCCTTGAATAATGCCTTGATTATTTCCAAAGTGTAGAAAATTTCTAAATCATGTCTGAAGCCACATTTGAATGAAACCTTTCAAGCATGTTTTCTTGATACTTGCTGTCTTATAAACAAATAAATATATGACTAACCAAACAAATAAATAAACAATTAGGTACAAAACCAGCTGAAGCTTATTGTCACCACTTTGTTTCTGATTAAGGTAGGTCACACTTTTCTTCCTTCCAGCTATTAAGTATTTAGATCCATTTATACTTTAATCCCTTGTCTTTTTTCCTGGTCCTTTGTTGCTGTGTTACATCCTCACAGTCAGAGAGCATTGAACTAAGTGGTAGAAAAATGGGAAGAGGGAGTTAAGGCAGTAATCCAGCTTTGAAATAAAAAAGTTGGCCTGAGGTTAGTGCTTGAATCTAAAGAGCTTACCAAAGGCAGATGGGGGGGAAAAAAAGACTGACAAGAGAAACTGAGGCAATACAACTGAGCCAATGTTAGCACTTATCTGGATGGGGTACTTGAGTGGAGTCCTTGTGACAAAGGGTTAGTTAAATTGCATTTCCCTGAGTGTTGACTAGGCCAGAGCTAAGAGTGAGAGATTTTCAGAAGGTTATGATAGGGTTATTAGGTGAAAGTGTAGTTCAGCTGGTGCTGGGCTGTGCTGCTTGGTGGGCTGTTCTGTTCAGGGAGGATTTCACACTGCCATGAGGAGGAATCAGAGAGACTCCACAAGTTCTGAGATGGGAGGTGTTCATATTGTACTCCTCACCTTCCCCTCTATCTCTTTGTTCAGGTAGAGGAGCACTGCACCCCAGAAATATGGTCACTTGGTTTACAAATTATTGCCTGTGAGATTTAGAGCGTGTTCTGGGCTGGACCTTTTCTGAAAACTGTATTTCCCTTGGAGGTGGGAAGGAAATTTTGTGGATACCAGCAAGAATTTTGTGGATACCTCATAGTGAGGAAACATGTCTGCCTGTCACTTTTTCTATAGTCTTCTTTATCTTTGACAGTAGCAGCAATCTCTCCTCTGGTTAAATTAGAGGAAACTGGCTAGGGAGAGCTCAGGTAAAGGCAGTTGAGATATTCTTATGTACACTAAAAGAAGTTTACACAAAAATACAATTATTGGTCTCCTCTGTCAATAACTGGGCATGCTGACTCCATAATGCCCTAGGTTACACCTCTAGTCCTTTGCTGCTTGAAAGCCAAAATCAATTTCCCCATGAAATTCTGAAAATAAAACACCTATTTAAGGAGACATTTTGGGCTCTGTGTGTGCTGCATCACAAGAAGATATAAACAGGGTTTTGTTGAAAATGAGCATTGCTATTTCATTTATCCAGGTTTGGGCAAAAGGAATGATGTTTCTGCAGTACAGATATAGGAGACTGCATGGCTCAGTTGTGCCCTACGCTAAGACACAATAAACACAGTATGGTGCAGCTTTAATTTTAATTCAAAATAATTATTTCCATAACCTACAAATTTCCTCTAATACACTTATCTGGGAGAACACAAAGATTAAAGAAATCCTGTAATTCCTTTATCTTTCAGATACAGGGCTGAAAACAAAGACATCCAAACCTTGAGCCATTTAGAAGAGGAAGAAGCCAAAATCTGTGCCAGAGATTTGACTGCTGGGTTTACTCATGGCTTCAGGTAAGCTTCTTTCCCTGGGTTGTTTAGCATTTCAGAGGCCCTCTGTGGTCCTCAAGGAGAGCTGTGGATTACAGACATAAAACCTTGCATAGCTTGCAGCCAAGGCAGAGCAGGGGGAGTACAAACAAGCTAATCCAGGGTGCCTTCCTATCCAGCTGCCTGCCTCTGACCCTGGCCAGCACTACATGCTTCAGAGGAAGATGTAAGAACCTCACAGCAGGCAGATGTAGGATAATCAATCCTTTCAACCTTGTTCTCAAGCCCTATTAGATCTCATCCTGATCCCAAAATAGTTAGAGGTTGGATTAAGTCTTGAAGGATGGCATTTAATATACTCTGAAAATTGTTGTTATCATTAACTCCCATGACTCTGGAAACTAATGTTATCCATAGACAAATACATTTTCATTTTGAATCACCTTGTGTCCTTGGTCTACTATAGCAATGAGTACATAGGCTTAAACACCTGTTTGCAAAAGGTATTTAATATTTCTTTCTATCTGTGGTGATTTTGCTGTGATTTTTTTCACTGCGTGTCTCTTTTCCTGACATTATGAGCTAAGGAGGAGGGATAAAGTGAGTAAACTCTAAAGATTACACATTCCTTCATCACATTATTGTACAAGAGGTCTCAGGAGATGAATTATTGCAGCAGCATAAGCATTGGTTTGGCAGCCTGCTTCCAGCCCCACTCAAAAATACAGACAGATTTGCACCCCTCCCAACACAAACTCTGATCCACACCTCAGTCCAAATTGCTGACCTTGGCTGACTTTTGTCCCAGCTTTCCCAGTCATGGTCAGGATAAGCAAGATCTTATAGGAAAGCTGTTTTTGCAGACCATCCATCCCTTGGCAGCCCGTTCCTGCCCTACTCCACCTGGAGCAGTAGCTCGTGTCTCTGTCCCAACACTAACCCTTTCACTCACCCTTTTTGTCAGCACAGCCTTACCCAGGACTCCCAGGCATCCTGGAGGTGGAAGAGTTGTCAGTCTGGAATACTTTTCCAGCTTCCCTGTTCCTTTGGCCTCCTTTTCACCCTGCACCATTTGTGGCACTCTTATTGTAATGATTTTTAAACCTAACCCTTGCTAACAGCAGCAGCAAGCAGACTTCTGCTCTTTCCCTAGGATGTCTTCTTAATATTTTGCTTTAACAGGAACCACATCCCTACTTAACTTGTGCAGTATCTCTGAGGAAGCTTTAGAGCCTACGGAGAGATGTTATGTGTAGGATAAGGATAGATGATATGTGCTGGATTTGAAGTGCTTACATAGAATTGCCTAAATATTTTTGAGTGTTTAATTTTTAATTAATTTTAGCTACCTGCTATCGTTTGTGCACAGGTTGAATCTACATGGATATATCTACAGTGATGACTTGGACTGTCTCCTTGTGTCACCTTTGTATCTTTGTACCACCTGCAGTGTGTCCTCTCCAAAATCCCAGCTCCTCACTGTGATAGTATAGGGTTAAATTTTAGTAGCATAGGGATAAAATGTTTCTAAAATCATGGGAATAGATTCAGGGAGGAGTGGAAAGAAAGGTTGGGCTCGGGGAGGCCTGGGAAAGGGAACTAGACCTTGGGAACAAATGTTTAGCTCTGTTTGTATTAGATCATGTACAACTGCACCTGCCTGATCCTCATATGATAAATGATATGATTGTTAAATGCAGTAATTGTTAGTAATTGAATATGATTATTGTTTAATCTTAATAAGAATCATGAGAAACGATGCAATAAGAATTATGAGAAATGATGTTTGGGGGTCCTGATGAAAACTACAAGAAGTCACGCTTGGATAGGATCAATGTATACAATAGAACAATGTGGGTTTAATAATTAATATATAGTTATATAAAAGAAAGGGTATAAAACATGTTCATCTCGAAACCAATGTCGGAGTCCGATTTGGGTCTGTACCCCTGATTCCCAGAGCTCTTCAATAAAAGCACCTGCATATAATCATCCTGTGATTGTGTTTCAACGCTAGCAACCATTCCTCCTCCCTGCTCGTTCTCCAGCCTTTATTTTCCCTCTCCTTATAACATCACAACCTCTTTCTCTTTCTTGTTTCATACACTGTTCTTCTCTCCTGCTTGGTGCCCCTCACTGAGACAGAGGCCAAGGGGCACCTGAGGGCCCCCTGTGTGTCTCTGTGTGTGGTGGGCAAGAGACTGCAGAGAAGGACCTGTCTGGGTGAACTGGCAGAGCCCCAAGCTGTGAGCTGGGGGAGGGAAGCAGGGAGGGAGCTGTCCCTGCTGTAGGGCACAGCCTCTCCCATGGTGTGACAGGGACAATTGCTGCTCAGAGCCGTCGTGGCTTTCTGGGCTCATGCCTGCTAAAGGCGAGGTACTGTGCAGCCATGAGGGCCCTCAGCAGTTTGCAGATCATGGGATGGGTGTAATGATAATTTTGCTTTTTTGGTAAAGATTTCCCACCTTCATTTAGATTCCTGCACAAGCAATATTCTTCCCTTTTCCAGTGTTACATATCTTTGGTGTTTTGGCACTGGAATTTGGTTACCTGAGCCAGTCATCTGGTTACAAAGGGTCTTTCTGAGTGTCATCATCATAATAATTCTTACTACTCACCCACCTAAAAATTTGTGTCTGGTGCATTTTTGCTATTTCAGTTCCAGTCCTTTCAAGATTGTTCATAAATACAAGCAAATTGGATAGTGTGGAATCCAGAGTAGAACCTTGAGGCATATGATGTTTTCCAGGGTGAAAATAGGCCATCTGATTCTTCACTTCTTTTCCCTTTATTAAAGTTTCATCAAAATAATAGTTTACCCCCTTCTCTGAATTCATACAGTTTCTCTTTTTTGTGATGTTTGCTCAAAAGCATTTTGACAGTCTCAGTAGGTCATGGCTTTCCTCTGACATGGCCAGAGAATTATGAGAGATTAGGGAAACATTTTCGCCTTCTCTGGCTGTCATTTTAAACACCCTGTTACTATTTTCTTCTTGTTCCTAATGTTACTTTCAAGAAAGGATGGCTAAAACATTTCAACCAAATGTAGCTTATCAGACTCCAAAAAATCTATTTCTATTACCATCCTGATCACACCACCTCTCAGCACAACCAGGTTTTTAAATATGGAGATCAGAAGTAATTGGAAGAGCATGAAAAAGGACAGATTTCAAGGGCTTCGGGCTTGATTTTTGAAACAGTTTGGTACTAATACGTGAGACTGGAGTTTCACAGACCTAACTCAGTGGAAACAGAACTGTGTTGGAAACCTGACCCAGAGCTGTGCTTTGGCCCCTCTTAACAAGCTGATGAGTCTTCATGGCACAGTGCAGCTCTGTGCAGGTAACAAACTCAGCTTCCAGAGTAGACCTTTCAGTGCCCAGAAAATTAGCCTTTCGGTAGAGCAAAGCAGCTTCACAACTATTTGCCTTCCACTTTGGATGATAATTAGAGCAGAATTAGCTTGGCAGCCTTTGCCCTGTGTGTGGCTGTACCGAGAAGATGAGTTTATGCTTTGGAAGTCCTTAGAAAGTGCTTTGGAGAGTGTACATGCTCATCCCCCATCTCAGACAATGAGGGGAACCCTCTTTCTGCAACCACTTCTGCACAGGGTGAACCCAAAACCTATGGAGGCTGCTTCCCTCGTACAGAGACACTGAGGAGGTGAACATGCCTTTGCCACATTCATCAGAATTCCCCTCTGACCCTCACAGGTTCTTCAGGACTAGGAGATCTCTGAGATCAGGCTGTTTCTGTTCCTTCTCCCAGTGAAGTGTAGCTTGTCCAGAGGGAAGTGCTTCACTGCAGTTGGTCCTTCAGGCTACTAACAAAGTAGCCCTTGACTGGCTGCACATGTGCATCCCTGGTGTTCTGCTATTTCCTAACTGTACTGGGAAGAAATGGGTGCTGTGTTCGATGACAGCCTACTCAATGGAGACAGTTCCTGGAAGAAAAACCCAAGCAAAACAAAACCCACAGAAATCAAAACAGCTGGAAAACGCTGCTCCATATAATCCCAGCTGTCCTGTCCTGCTGCTAAGAGGAGCCTTGTGGCTGTGCCAGACACATGCAGGAAAACGATGTTATTAGAGGCATCAGGGTTTTGTTCAGGAGGCTGTGGGATGCAGCCATTCCTTGGGCACTCCAGATGTATTTACAGTATTAAAAGGTCAAACAATCTTTCTATTTCCCTGTTTGCTTCAGCGAGTTTTGTTGAACATTCTCATTATTTGTTGTGGTATTTCTTTGATTTAAGAGGATTTCTCTACATAGCTGTAGTTATTAGAATGCAGTGTGTGTGTGTGTGTGGTGAATGTGCTATTACAATAACAAACTTCTCCCTGTAGTAGATATTTATTCTGAGAGCAAAGCTTTTAGTTCAGTTGTGCATGTGGCAATAAAGACAAGATGCACCAGGTAATTTGGAAAAAGAAAAATGAGTGAAATGGAAAAAGACACAAAATTAATAGTTTAGAGTGATGACTCCTGTCCCTGTCTTTGTTATGGCCTCTGTGCCAATTATTAACTTACTTTTCATTACCTTTTTTTGACAGACAGAAACCCTGTACAACAGCATAGAGACCCTGAGAATGGGAATTTCCAAATTTTTCTCTTCACATAATTTCCCACTAATTGCAGGCAGGGCTTTTGGCCTCATGAACTGTAGATGAATTGCAGAAAGCCTCTGAATCCCACAGCAGTTGTTAGGCACCCTTTATGATCCCCCTCCAGAACTTGTGTGCTGTTCCTTGACCACAACACCCTTCCAGTGTCAGAGAGGGGAAAGAGGGAGCAGAAATGGGGTTACTGGAGTGGGAAACAGTTAAACACAGCACACAAACCCTCTGATTAAGTGAGAGAAGGTAGAGGCACTGAAGGCTTTCTGTAGGTTTAGGAACAGTAGGAATGCTGGCATTATCCGCCAGAGATAATTAAAGATATAATGAAGGCAGGGAGTCAAAGGCATTATGTCATGATTTCCACTCTATATTTGAAAATCCACAGCATATGGACTTGGATAAGGCTGATTACTTCCCAGAAGAAGGAACTGAAGAGTCTGCTAAACATTATCTACTAGGACAAAATATATCTAGGAGTCTTGAGAGGGTTGGCTCAGGAAACATCTGTTTTTAATGAACCTGGGAGTGCTGGCAATATTGCAGATGACTGCAAGGGTCTTAGGTTTTGCTAGTACTTTGCCACCCCTTCAGAGGGGTGTAACAGGAGCAGTTAAATAGTTTTAAGCTGAACAACTGGAAATTAATATCTGGCAAAATAGTGCACAGGGAAATATGAGGTTCTAACTGGAAATATGATTAATATCAGGGAACTTAGCTTTCAAGGAGGTAGAGCCTACTAAACAGAACAACTTTCATTTTGTATGTGATTACAAATTCAGTTGTCAACAGAGACTGCAGAGAGATAATGTGCTTCTGCACTGTGTTTAGCATGCCCCAGCACAATATTTTGACTTGAGTCAAAAGAGGTAGGGAATGCTGACTGATGGGAGTGGGGTTTTTAGGAAATAGTCTGTGTCCAGTGTTATTTCCATTTCTCTATTGGTGATCTTGAAATAAGAATAAAATTGCTGCTGATAAAATCTGAGGATGACACACAAACTGAAGGAGTAGCCAATAATGATGGGGACAGAGTGGTTGCAGAGAGATATGATGGTGCAGTCTGCAGTGCCCATTTCAATAAAATGCTTTTTAATGTTGCCAAATGCCAAGTCATTCACCTGGATTGCAGGGAAACCAGTTTTGATAAACTCTTATTCATGGAAGCCCTAGCACATGATTTCTTTCCTTTTCATTCCTCTTTTCTATTTTTTTTTCCCCATCTTGAAATATCTGTTAGGGTAATAAATTTGGATCCCATCACTGACTGTTTTGCAAATGTTTTTTTGCCTGCACAGACTGTTTTTAGGTGGTTGCATATGTTAGTGTTAGTCTCTTACAGGTGAGGGTGACAGTGTTGTAGCAGCAGGGAGTGAATCAGAGTTGGTGGAGGTGACTACTGAGATCCACTCTGTGCTCAGCACATGTCACTCTGCTGCTGACAGTACCCTTCTCCTTGTGTGCTCTTCCTACCCGGGGGCAAGCTGATTAAAGCAGCTCACATCATCCCTGAGCTTGGTGCTCTGCTTCTGACTAAAGGCTCATACATTGGCTGATAAATTACACCGAGTCAAATGTGCCTGCTTTAAAGTTACTTGAAGCACTTTCTTGGACAACTGCCCTTCCCAGTTCATTATTTGGGCAGTCTCGTACCATCTGTCCAAGCCACGAGCCCAGCTTACTGCAGCTGGGTCTTAATTTCTACACTCTCAAGGTTCAGTCTTCATGCTGCGAGGTTTGAAGGGTGATTAGTATCTCACACTGTCTCGGGCAGGGTAGGGAAAGTCACAGTAGCAGAATTTCTCCAGCTTGTACTTGCTTTACAGCATCAAACCCTCATATTTCTATAGAATAATGTAAAGATGATAAAGGGGAGGGTCATCTATTTGTAGTTAATTATTAGGAATATCTTGATTTCATGCAGGATCTTGAGTGAAAGTCAAAAATCTTAACAGAGAAGCTGCATGTATGAAGATGAGTCCATTGATAGATGCTCTACTTCAGCAGTTTTTTTCCTCCTTGAAATCAAACATCATTTACTCTAATGTAAGCCCACAAAGTCTTGTGGAATACTTTATGGTCACAGATACAGAGTACATTGTCTCCACATCTCTTTTCACGGATCACTACACCAGGCAGATGTCAACCAGGGTGCTGGGCTCAAGTCTTGACTTGCAGGACCAGTCAGCTCTTCCCTATCACTTCAAGATGCACCTCTACATGCTCATGGCACCCCACTGAACACACTCCTGCCACTAAGCTTGTGAGAGCTGATGAGATCACAACTTGGGAAAACAGCTTTATTAAAATAGGGTCTTGAATATTGAACCAATTTCTCAGACGTGCTTCTCTTGTCGTTAACCCTGACAGATCAATGAGTTTAAATTTCTTTTTCTGACAGTCTAAGCAGGCTTTGATAAAAAACAAATGTATCTGTGAACTATTTTCTCTTTCTTTCCAGGAGGCTGCTTCTTGGTACATACCCACCTATAAATATCATAGTGATTGTTAAAGAAGTTTTTTCCCCCATGATGGTTTCATTTCAAAAGGAATGAGATACTGTTAATTGTACTAATCATGCATCTTTCAGAACTTACTTAGTGGATTATATAGTGCCTCCTCCTCCCCCTGCTGAGTAATCAATGATATGGGTATACCTGTGTTTGGACTCTTTTTTAACCATCTGAACCTGCAGGTGGTTCTCCTCTTGCTGCTCTAGAAGGGAAAGCGGTGATGTAAAATTAATTTTTTGTGGTGCTAGCAACCAAGGAGTTTAGGCCCCTTTCCCTAAAAGTCCCCAGCCTATGGATGTTGTTTCAGGTCTATTTACAGAAGTACTGATGAGTATGACAAGAACTATAAAGGAAACATGAACCTGCTTCATGTGGTGATGTGGCGAAAAATTAGATGCCTCTGGAGAACTGGATCTGAACTGCTGTTCCAAGGTTATGGGGGCTCCATTTTGCCACTGCCTTCACCAGCCTGTGAGAAAGAAACAGGTAGAATCTCCTTAGCAAGAATGACCCAGCAGGGAAGAAGCCTTTCCAGGCTCTCATTTCTTCCAGCTTTTTTTAGCAGATGTCAAGGAAATTGCATCTGACCATCAGCACAGAGTCTGGGGGACTTCCCACACTCTACTCCTTCTTTCTTTTCCCTTGGGATAAAACTGCCTGAGCTCCTACTTAGGGCTTCTCTGAGGAAGGCTTGCTTTGTCCAGTCTCATGACCCTCAGCAAACAGTGGAACAGGAGGATCTGGGTAATTTCATTTTGCTGGGGGTCTTGTGTGAGCTGGGTTAGTGCCAGAATATGGGCTTGGGCAAGGGCAGGGGACAGGAAAGTGCATGGCAAAGGGACATGAGGTTCAGGTGACAGGCACATGAGAAGGGATTTTCAAATTTACTATGTCCCCTTCTCTCAGTCTTTTTGGGGCTCTCATTTCCTGTGACCATGCTGTACCACCTCAGCAGCTGACACCCAGGCTGGGCATGTGGTGCTTCTGCACCACGGGGAACTTTGTGAGCAGGCTTGGGGCAATGAGAAATAAAGGATTACTTTGGCTTGTCCTCGCAGTGCTGGCTTTTAGGTTGCTTCTCTGTGACAGAGAAATTTCAACATCTGTAAATAATTCTGTCCTCCAGAGAAGTGATTGCCTGTATTGCATTACATGTGAAAAATTCTTGCCCCAAAACCTTATTTGTGGCTCCATTAACCTAAAGAACTCGTCTGAATGCTCCATTTGCCTTTTAAATAAAGAACAAGTGATTGCTGAGGACTCAAATCCCTATCATTTTGTGTTGCTTTCCTCATTATGAGAGGAACATAAGGGTCCCCGATCATTATTTCTGACTCTGTCATTAGCAAAGGTCTGGAAAGCGTGTTTTCACTCCATTAGCCTTCAGAAATAAAAAGAATGATTGCATAAGTCGAGAATAATTATTTCAACCAGCTCTTCTCAATGTATTGCTGTGGAACAGGCTGGGATCTAAACAGGAGCTGACAAATTAATTTATATTATTTCTATTTTCCACAAAAACCACCACATTCAGGACTGATTCAGAAATACAAACAGCTCTATTTGTGGTTTAATGTGCCTCTCTGATCACTTGTGACAAACATCAGGAAGCTAATCTGCTCCTTCATGATGTCTGCCAGGATTCCTGCCATTTACCCCCAGAAGAGTGGTAGAACACAGATACACAGATCTTGGTATGGGTCCCACCTTGGTCAGGGTCCTTTTGTTTCTCAGAAATGTGTAGATACTTATGCTAATCAGGACTGACCTCCTTCTGTAATGATGCCCTTCTGTGATGATGTTGAAGTTCACAGTTACCTGATGGAATGTGAGTCCAGGCATGGTCCAGATCTGAATAGGGCGCTTTCCATGTTCAGAGCAATTTCTTCTTTGCTTTAAAGAAATGATGGAATGCCCCCACCTTTCTTTCTTTCTTTGAAAGACCAAAATGCAGCCACCTTTCTTCTAGATACAGTATTAAAAACTTTCTGGATCTCTGATGAGATCTGTAATTCCTTAGCAAGGCATGCTTGCCACCAAGAAGGGCTCATGCTGGACAGCCTCTTTCATGGTGTCTTCAAATGAGACAGCGTGAGTGCACAGGAGTGGGCAGTGAGTCAGGGCCAGCGAGATGGAGCCTTTCTGTCCCACCACTGCTTGTTGTCAGCAGAGACAAGCTGCTTCACAGCAAAGGAAGGCAGTAGGATGATATGATAATTCAGCCTCGGATAGAAAGTACTATAGAAGAAGCAGTATTTCTTCTTTTGACTGAAAATATTCATATAGTGCTGTGGATAGTAAAGTTAATTACAATGCAGCTGAGAGCTTGGAGTGAAACTGGGTTGAAGGAGATTATTTAGTCCCCTTTTCTAACTGAAATAGACTTTTAAACCTTTTTGTTAAAATTACCAATGAGCCCACTGGCATGAAGGAAAGCATCTCCTATAGATCTGTGCAGCTCCTTTCACCACAAGCTTCTCAACTGGGGTCTTTAGTGGAGGTAGGAAAGATCATATTCTCCTTGTCAGTAAAAGATCGTGAGCTATTGCATTAGCATTTTTTTTTTCAACAAGTGTATGGTTGCCAAATGTGATGTGGATTGACAGCACAGGTACTCTGTGCACGAATGTCATTCAATAAGAGACAAAGGTGATGAGCACAGAAAGAAAAAACCCAGGTAATGCTTGAATCATGATACTGTGCCAGAATTTTATGTTAATTGCACACCTTGTTTTGCTCACCTCTGAGCGTGCTAGTTCATAGGAGAAGAAAGAGTTCAAAAGCTAGAGTCCAGCAAACCCACAGAAAGGCTGCGGTCATTCACACTTCACTATTAACACAACTCATAACCTGAAAGACAAAGAAAGATGTCCTCTATCTAACAGTGTTGTAAAACAATTATCATGGTCCCTTTCTCCTCTGAACAATCTTCATGGAAGCTTAGCCAGAGCATCTAAGATAGAAGAGTCCTCTGACCAGTAGTGTAAAAAAGACAGCATCAGTCCTGAGACAAGGAATTCATCTTAGCCTTGAGATTGACCTGAACTTTAAAGGATCTGAGCCCAGGCATGCAAAGAATAACAATTGGTACGTGCCATAGTACCTTGTAAAAGAAGGCACTGTGGGAGCTGACATGACCATCACTTTTGCTGGCAGATTCATGGTACAGGTAAAGCCTCATCAAAACAGCACAGAGAAAACAATGGGGTATGCCTAGGGGAGCTGTAAGATGACTCAAATCTACATGAGATGAGCCTTCACCCCATTCCAGAACTGTGACAGTGATACACAGGCTGAGGAGATGTTTTGAAGCATTTGGGTGATAAGCACCCAGAGCTCCTCACAGACATCAAGGCTAGAATAAAGTAGAGTGGAAGTAAAAGTGCAAGATGAGGTAAGAATACCATGGTAAGGGCTTCTAGAAGGGCTGTGACACAGACTGCAGGTTCTCATCTTCAGGCTGCTGGACACGTCCCTGTGAGCTTTCTCTACCAGGAAAGTCACATACTGGGATGCTGAAACAGGCTTGCTGAAACATGGCTGTGTTGTAATTAATAAATACACTAATAGACTCTTCATTGCATTATTAGGACATTTAGAATTTACTCTGGGAAACCTTTCAACTCCATTAAATCCACCTTTGTCACAAGATAAAGTGCCGCTCATAATAGGCTCATTAACATGCAGACTGCAGTTCAGCCCCATCCATTACCAGCTGGCAGGCAAGAGTTTCCAAAAAGACCCCAAGAAACATTTTCCCTGACCAGAGGCTGGCTTCCTCAGCATGTCTGTTAGTCCTGTGTGGGATGTTTCATGACAGGGAGCTTTTCTGCTATCTCCCTGTGCCTTTTAAACGTACTGCCAAGACTACCTGTAATCAGTTTGGGATCTGGAAGAATCTGCCTGGAGTTCCCACCCTGCTGCTGGGGTCTTTATTTGACTCAAAAGCTGCCATGAGCAGAAAATGCCAGCCCCATGCAACAGCCACGGGCATTTTCCACCTCTCTCTCTCCTGGCTGACTCTCATTTAGAGCCCAAGTGTCAACTGCTCTGATTAAGAGCATTAGAGCCAGGCGTGATGATTAACAGTGAATGATAACAATGGCATTTCAGTGGTTGCTAATAGGCTTCCAAACCTAATCTCTCACGCTCTCACAGAGATAAAGAATAGATAATTCTTCCAGCAACAATGATTACACAATAAAGTTTGCATTTGCTCTGTGCTGATGAGCTATGGCGCCTGGTTTCACTCAGTGACACTTTTGAGACCCTAGGGCTGGGGGTGGTGCCAGCTCAGGATTTTACGGATTTCTGATGTCTTGCAGGTCTGTCTCCTGGAGCAGGGAATTAATGTCTTTGTTCTTCCCTTCTTTCTAAAGCCCAGATCTCCAGCCAGCAACTGGTAGGGAAATACAGACTAAGGGAAATTGAAGTTGTCTCTAAGTCTATCTGAACTTACAACTTTTGGAAAAAACTCAGAACTTTTGGACAAAACTCACAACTTTTGGGCACAATTTATTGATTTGAGTTCTGAGGGTTGTCATTCTGGGTCTGGCACACCCACAGTAGGGGTGAGAGCTATAAAACTGTCACTGGGCTAAGAGGCTCAGCAGAGAAGCAAGAGTGGGCTGTAAGGATGACTTTCTAAACACCAAGAGCAGTTTATCTGAACGAGATGAAAGCCTATCAGTGACTGAGGTAAATGAGAAGCTTGACATGAAGATTTGAGACTTCAAGGTGTTGCATTGCAGCAGCCTGAATGCCAGGACATGAAGACTTAACAGTCCACTCAAGCACAGATTCAGTGGGTAGCTGAGCTTCGATGAAACTTTCTACTGGATAGGAAGCATGGACCAAAGCACATTGGATTCAAGAGAACAAAATTCCCACTGAAATTGTAAAGGAAACATGGGCAGCCTGCTTTGTTTTTGGACAGTGCCTGCTAGGAGGAAACCCTCATTCCCTCTGACCTGCCCATCTGGAATAAGTGTCCCACAGCTCTGTGTTCCAGGACTGTTTGCTGCTTAAATTCTTACAGAAGAAAATCTGGTCCTTTTTTCATTTCCGTCAGTCTTGCCTGTGGTGCTCCTGAGCTGCCCAGCAAGAGGTCTGCTCTTTCAAAGATGTTTGTCACACCCCTCTTGACCAGCCCCAAATCCAAGGTCTAGAAAAAGAACAGTACAACCAAGTGGTACATTCAGTGAGAAAACTAGTTTTGGGGAAGACAGGACAGCTAAACAGAGAATACATCCCACTGCTAGAGAATAATGTGATTGAGTGGACAAACAGCAAGACAATGTGGTTAGGCTTTACAGCTGCTAAATGTGTTAGTCCTTAAACAAACATCTAATGGGACTTTAGCCTTCATTATTTTGAAACATCAGGCTTCAGAAGACAGTAATTATCTTATAACATCTAGCATTGTGTCTTCAGGATAAGGGACATTGTTTTAAAAAGTCAAAGCAGAGTTCATCCCTGATGTATTAAGCCTCATTCAGTTTGCATTTTTGCATTTTTCCTTGCACTGAATTCCTCCTCCTTTTCACTCTGCTGCTGGTATCCCAGCTGTTCACATTTCCTTTCCTCAGGCTTCATGAAATGAACCCATGATGAGATTTCGGTGAAACCAAGAGAATTTGTAATTAACTCCACCTTTTTCAGAGAAAATATTATGTCTGGGTCTGGAACTATGGTTTGTGTAGCAGCATGGCACAGTTCCTGTAATCATGTCCTACCAGTTCGTTGAGATCCTATTTTTATAGCAACAGTATCCCTACAGATCTCCCACAGAGGAAACAAAAGATGCTCATTGTAATCACCATTGGGCTGTCCTGAACCCCTCTTTGAAAATCAAAGCAATTCAATTACTCTTTTACTCTTCATTTTTTACCCGTTTCTGTATTGCTGGTTTTATCTGGGGTACAATATGGTTATCCAAATACAGGTCAGGGTTGGGAATTACTCTGGGTTTAGTTCTTGCAAAATACTGAAACACTTCACTAGGTTTTGGCACTGTGTTATTCCCTTTTGAAGAGAGACTTTTTTTTTTTTTTTTCTTCCAGCTGTATCTAACATCTTCTTACCTTGCATGTGTCACACCCTGAGTGGCTTTAACTCACTAAGATAGCAGAAACCACCCCAGAAATTAGGATCACATCCTGCAAGGCTAATGATTCATATAGTTCATCTGAGGGTTTGGTGGGCAACAAGAATGGGCTCAAAGGGCCAGGAGAAGGAAAGGCTAGCTCACAGGATGAGGGGAAGTGGAGAGGTAAAGAAAGACAAGGGGGTGAGGAAGACAACCCCTTCCTTTAAGTAGAAAAGGCTGTGTGAGCTTAGCTGACCAAGACCTGGTTTCACCCATGGTGGAGCAAATTCAGTATCTTCTTCTGGATGCATGGTTCATTTGGAAAAGCTATTTATTTTTTGAGGAGAAAAGATATATTTTTTATTTCTGAGATGCCACTAGAGACAAACAGCAGTCCTACCTGCACACCCCTCTTCTCACTTCCTTTTTGCAGAGTCAGAGGCTGTTCTTGTTTACAGGTGGCATCTGAGAGAGGCTCTGAGGTCTGTGTGCAAAATCAGTTTAGCACATATAACTGGTCAGACTTCTTTACATTCTAATTGATCTGCAGTTCTTTTTTTTTTTGTATAACTGAGGAAGCAAAATGCCTCTCCTTCAATAAAACTCTGCTCCTCACACTCGGCCCTCCAAGGTTTAAATTTATTGTGTGTACTTTGTTCCTGCCCAGGCTTCTCCTCAACACCCCACGTTGTCTATTACTGTGTATAAAAATGATCTGTGTTGACACAGGACTGAGTGAGCACTTTGCATTATCAGCTCCAGCATTTGCCTTTGTGCTTTATTTCATGCAACAAAAGCGTAATTCACAGCAAGGTGATTTCTTGAAAGGTTTTTCACTGACAATTTGTCTAAAAAGAGATGCTGCTCGAGAAGACAGAGAAGTCTGCTTCTTCAACCCATTCAGCAAAGTTGCTAAAGAAATCACTCAAGGCTTCCATGGTACTGCTATGACCCGAGGTGCATGTTGCAATTCCTGGGCTCCTTGTCCCACTGGTATTTCATGAAAGAAAATGAAATCTTGCTAATTCAGTGAGTAATATTTTTTTGGCCAGGTTTGGTCCACTTCACTGCACTTCATGTCAATCCATTCCATTTAATTGTTTTCACTTATTTTCAGAATTTTTTTTTAAATTCTGATTGCAATTTATTTCACCATAATTCCTCTCCCATGTGCTCTTTTCACTTCATTCCCTGATTTCAAGATTTTATTTCCTTCCATGAAATGAAGAATTTTCATTTCATGAAAGGAAACAAAATCTCACTATTTCTATATTATTTCTGCAAGTTTCAGTGCATTTCACTGCAGTTCATGTCATCCCATTCAATTTAATTATTTTAATTACATTTCTTATTTTTCTTTTCTTCTTTTGAATTGCATCTTACTTTTTCATAACTTCTCCTCTGCCTATTTGTTTCACTTTGTTCCCCAATTTCGACATTTCAATGAATGTCATTTCAGCAATATTTGGAACTTTTAACTGCACTTCATGTCATCCCATTCCATTAAAATATTTTCACTTCATTTCAGAATTTTCTTTTTTTTTTTCTTTTTGATTGCATTTCGTCGTAATTTCTCTCCTATGTGTTTGGTTCAGTTTGTTCCCTGATTTTGAGATTTCATTTCTTTTCATGAAATGAGGATTGAAATGGAAAGGAAATGAAATCTCAAAATCAGGGAACAAACTGGAATGAACAGACTGGACAGGACATATGATGGAAGGAAATGCAATTAAAAAGGAAATGAAATCTCACTAATTCAATGAGTATCACTGCAGCCAGTTTTGGTCCATTTCACCGCACTTCATGTCATCCCATTCAATTATTTTCACTTCATTTCAGCATTTTTGGGTGTTTTTCAATTGCAGTTTATTTCATCATAATACATCTCCTGTGTGTTTCACTTTGTTCTCTGATTTCAAGATTTCATTAAGGGGCAATTTATGGCAGTCCATTTAAATATTTTTACTTAATTTCAGAATTGCTTTTTTTAAATTTCAGAATATTTTTAATTGAAATTAATTTCATCATAATTTTTCCTCTGTCCATTTCACTTCATTCTCTGATTTCAAGATTTCTTTTTTTTTTTTTCATGAATTATTATTTGGGTGGGGAACTACCCCTCTTTTCATGGTTCTGGGGGCCGTAGCAGTAAGCTGCAGTGTTTCATCTGAACTCTCTGAGATCACCACCAGCCTCTGAGCTGCCTTGCCTTCCCTGTAGCCTACCTACCTGTGCACACCAGGCTCACTGGTCCTCACCAGCCCACATTGTGCCCCCCGAAGCTGGCATGTGCTTGTTTTGTACTGTTCTCTCTTCTGCAGCAGCAGAGTCTTTCCACTGTTGCTGGCTGAGAGGTTTTTAATTATCCTCCTTGGACTTTTGTGCATCATAATCAACAGTTAATTGCAAACAATCAGACAAATTGGTGAGCTAGGGAAGTGGAGAAGAGTGACGGGGGGAGCAGGGACTAAAGCAGGAGCCGACTGGAGTGATGGGCACGGCTGATGGCAAACAGCTGTTTGGAGGAGAGGGGGGTCAGTGGAAGAGGGGCTGTGGTGAAAGCCAAAGCATCTCTTCTTTCCTCTGTCCCTGAAGCATCTTCACTTTGCAACTCACTTCTGCCACATCACTTCGCTTGTAAGACAATACCGCTTGGTTTTGCTGGCAGCATTGTTAGGTCCCACTAGTCTGTGGATAAAACAAGGCACTGGAGGATGGCAAACAAGGAGACTTAAAAGTCACAGCAGCAGCCTTACAGAGTTCAAGCAGTGTTTGGACTGCTCTCGGGCACAGGGTGTGATTCCTGGGGCTGTCCTGTGCAGGGCCAGGAGCTGGACTTCAGTGATACTTGTGGGTCCCTTCCAACTCAGGGTAGTCTATGTTTGTATAAGGTAGGAGCAGCTATTTTCCCTGTAGTTCTCCAGATGTTCCCTGGCATATCCGAAGAGTCCTGCTGGGCTCGAGGAAAGCTCCAGAAAGGCCTTGAAGAGCTGGCCCCAGCATGTGGCGCAATCCCAGCCACAGAACAATCTTTCCAGGAGGACAAGACAAGCACAGGGAAGAGCTCCTGTGCCTAAAGCTGGTATTCCACCCTCAGCGCACAAGGGCCGCCATGTTTTAGGTTATTTACACTTCGGCGCTACCATTAGCAACGAAAGGCGACCCAGAGGTTTGCGTGCCTTCAGCTTGCCTCACTTTCCGGCTGCCATATTCCTGGGCGGGGTGGGTTATTTCTTTTCCAATTAGCGAGGGAGGGCTCGCCTCTCTCCAAAGGCTCTCTGGAAGGCCGCCGGCTCCCAGCCCTGAGGGCCGGAGCTGTCCCGCCCTTGGCCAGGCGGGAAGGGCGGCGGCGGGAGCGGCGCGGGGCCGGCAGGGGGCAGCACTGCCCGTCCCCGGCCTCCCTCAGCGCCGGCCCCGCCGCCGCCGCCCGCCCGCCCTTGTGCTGCCTTCCCGGTCTGAAATATTAATTAAGGGAAGGGGAAAGGGGAAAGGAAAAAAAAAAAAAAAAAAAGAGCCCTTTTACAATGCGCCACTATATTAAACTTACAGCGCTATAAATCGGCGCCGTAAAGCTGTAACTCAGGGGCTGGGTGTTAGACAAACCTGACACGCTGCTGGGGGAACGGCAGAGATCTTAACAAACTGCGTCATATACAAGTTTCTGCAATGTACATAAAACTTACTACTTTGTACCCCTATTAGCTGGGTTTTACAACGTTTTCAGGGACCAAAAAATAAAAATGGCAAGCAATAGAAACAAGCAAATCAATTCAGAAAAATAAAAGTTGACGTGAGCTTGCATGCAAGAAGTGAGTGACGGTTCAGCCTGTTTTATTTGTTTGTCTGTCTGAGGTGGTTTGAGAAATCTGGGTTAATTTAAAGATATTTTCCTTCCAGTTTCTTTCATTGCTTCCCGTAGGTCAGGATAGACACAGCTAGATAACGAAGGCACGGTAAAATTGGTTATTTTGAACATATTTACAGTCTGATCTCCAGATTTCTATACCTCAAATAAAAATCAGCTGATTTGATCCCTATTGCTTTTTTATGATCACAGATGGTCTCAAGGGGTGTATTCTCCCCATTTCTCACCCCGTCCCCCAGCAGAAAAAAAAATTTCTCCTGGTTTGTCCATTTGTTTTGACCTTCAAAGCCTTATCTCCTGTCTTTCTCCTCTTCACTAGAAGAACCCTGACAAGAACTTTTGAAACCATAAATAGTCATGTCATTATAAAGCAATAGCATGGGCTGCGGCTCTCCTTCCTTAGGAAAGGTGAGCAAGGGTGTGCAGCTTGTTAGCCTCCTTTTCTGAGAGAGGGAAGGGAGAGCTGCACTTCGTTTTGAAGTTTCATGCAACATCACAAATCAGGTCCCTTGGCAAAGAGGGGAAGCAAACACCAAATATGCTGAAATGAGTAACTACCATGAGTGAAGAGAATCCTTTAATGTGAGCACGGTGTAGGTAATGCAGAATTTATTTACCGCAGAAAAACTGTAAAGAGCACAGCATTGATTTCTTGGTTTTTCTTTTTCAGGTTGGTTTCACAGGGCTTGGTCTGTTGGGAGGAACTTCTGAGAAGCATCTGAATAGCTCATAGCTGGATGGCTTCGGTTCTGACCCCCTGACCTGAGTGAGGTTTGCCACTCGCAGTATTCCTGGAATGACACAGGGGCTCTGGCTGGAGTCAGGCCAGGACATTAAATGAAACTGCTTTTGTGGCACTTCTGCATTTGATACATAGAGGACAGATTTTCCTCTGTATCTCTCAGCTGCATTTGACTCTGTTGACCATGAAACCCTTCATGCCCCTGCTGAGGAGAGGATTTGAAGTCTGGTGGTAATGGTTCAGTGGAACATACCCAGTCACTAGAGATGAAAACATATGCCACTACTACTAATGCCTGGATGTGGTGCTGTCCCACTAAGACCTGTGCTTTCCCCTTTTTTCGCTGATCCAATTGAACACCAAGTCATTGGGGTCTGGGAGACATTGCTGCAGTCCAGAACACTTCAATAGCTCATGATGGTTGTGCTATTCCTTTCTCTCATGTTTTAAGATAATATATAGTCAAGTTCAAAGTCTCAGTCCTTGAAAGCCTTAGTAGTCTGGATCAAATTATCTAAAAAAGTAACCTTATTAGCACCATCTGATTTATATGAGAGTCTTGCCATTTTCCATTGCAGCAAAAGGAAAGAAGTGGCCCTCTGACACCTTCCTCCAGTAGTTTAAAGCATTGGCCAGTGTCTCTCTGAAATGTGGGAAAAAACAATCTTACCTGAGACGGCTAGCACTTCTCTTACTGAGATTACCAGCATGTACAGGTTCCCTTGCACTTCACATGAACAGGGAACGTTCACTGCCTCTGGAACATGTGTCCTCCCAGACAAGCACAGGGCAACACAGTGTTTCACCGAGAGAATGGTGACTGGCTCCCCAGAACAATGCCAGGACTGCCTGGTTATCTGTGCAGGCTACAATGTCTCTCCCTCAGTCTTTTCGTGCACACACAATCCCCACATACATAACACTTATCTTTCATTTTCTGTGTGCCTAAACCGTACAATTTCTAAAGAGGGTTAAAAATATCAAATTAAGACAGAGGTGAAAAGAATCATTCTGAAATATTCACAGGGTTGGTAGGAGTAACAAGAGAGACAGTTTCTATCCTTTTTTGATACTGAAGTTAATTGTAGGCATCTAGGGTTTAAAGACCTTGTGTTATTGATGGGGGTATGTTAGCAAAAGGAGGGACTCTAACATTAAACTGAAATTTAGCATGTACAATTTAGGTTGTCAAGAGAATAAAATAAGAACAAAGGAGACTGCTATTATCTTTTATTATTATCTTTTAATTCCCCCCCGTTTCCCTTCTGCATGCTCTCTCTCTGTCAGCCTTCTCTCTTTCAATAATTACAATAATCAACTTACAATGATAACAGAAATAATCTCCTGCAAGATAACTAAACAAACCACATGTTATCTGTACTGAACTGTGCTTACTTACAGTAGGTACATCACTTATGGAAAAGCCAATAAGAATTTAATTAAAAAAGCATGTATGTTGTCAGTTAAGATGCAAAGAGGGTGGGCAAACACATTCAAAGTGGTCCATAAATTGCTTGGTATTTGATAGAACAGGGAGGAGGGCAAACCCACCCCAAACAGGACAAAACAAAACTAAAGCCCACCAGGCTTGAGGAGCTCTATTTATGTTGTTCTGTACAGAGGACTGATTGCTTGAGAACTCAAAAGCAGGGGGAGGGGAGAATCCCCCCTTGAGCAACGATCACATCCACCCACCTCCACCAGTGCTGGGAGCAAGTGAGCAGAAGTTAATTAAAGATTTTGCATCTCCCCACTGCAGCGCTGTATTGATGGCTCTGGATCCTGAGATAAACTCCAGCTCTCCCACACTGTATCGCTGATACGCCTCCAACCTTGCCCTGGAGGCACCACCTCGGGGGATCAGATGTTTGGTTTCCCTGGTGTACTTGAGGCTTGGCCTTTCTGCGAGGACTGAAAGGAGGAGGACTGATGAATGCCAGCCCATAGGTAGGTGCATGTGTCAGAGGAGCAGGTCTGTAGGTAATTATCCAGTCATGAGTCACCTTGGCTTCAGAGGATTCCAGTCCTCTGTTAGTTGTTTTCTCTAAGCATAGGAAGACTTTCACATAAAGGCTACTTGACATAGAAGAATTCCTGCACAGGTACTGTGAATGTGAAACAGGTCTCAGCTGACTAAAGCAGAAGGTTTGCTGGAGCCCATTCTGACACGAAGGAAGTCCTCGACACCACTCAATGCCCTGAGTTTGTCCTGCTCCTCCGAGTTGTTCTTTTTGTTCTTCTGGTGTGAATGCTGGCATGGTCTTTTCATGACCTTTGTGCTCCTATGGCAGGCTGGGAACAGTGGCTTCAGGAGTCCCTTTGAAGACAGAAGTGCATATCCTTCACCCAGATTTCTTCTCTGAGCTCTTGCTGCAGGGCATCACTGGGAGGAAATCTTGGCAGTGATATGATCAGCATGGATCAACAATTGTTCTTTGCACTGTTCTCACTGGGTGAGTGAGCAACCACTCCTGGGATTGCATTTAGTGCAGAGAAGGCCTATTTGATATAGCATGATATGTGAGGATGTCCCAAGACAATGTCTGAAATTCCTTGCTCTTGGTTCAACCTTCGGCTTCAGCTGTAATGGGCAGATATTGCCTGTCCAGGCTGCCCAGGAGAACCCTTGCATGTGAAGCAAAGCAAGGCTGTGAGGTGGAAGGACCTATTTCCTGAGGGAGCACATTGCTGTGGTAACCTGCCATTGCAGGACACTGAGTTTTGAGGCTATTACAGAGAGATAATGCTTACATTTAAAGAGATCTTTGGGTTGTACCTAATTACAGAACCACAGCAGCCTGGCAAGGCAGGACAGTTAGAATCTACTTCCTTTTAGGCTGGAAATCAAGACAAGGGTATTAAAATGTATGACCAGGGTTAGAGAGACAAGGTTAGTAAGAAGGCCAAGGTTAAAACATCAGACTTACATATTCCCAGAGCTGTGCTTAACATGTGTCTCAGCCAAAGAAATTGATGTTAATGACATACTAACACCTTTCATCTGAAGATCTCAAAATGTTTTATGTCCCAATTTGCTTTCTCTAGGCAGCTCTATTGAAGGCTGTTGGTCTTTCAGGGGGAAAAAGTGCAGGCTGCTCCGTGCTATACCGTGTCTGTATTGCCTTCAAGCCTCTCAGAGTGGAGATGGCTGGGGACAAGCTGGGTGCTTGTGCTAGAGGAAAGCAGATGCCATTGAGGGAAGGTGTAGGACGATGGCTGGGAATGGATTGAGATGATTTAGTATTAGGGGTGGTTCGTGTGACAGGATAGAGTTGCACCTGGTTGAAGGGGTACCAGGATGCAATGGGATCCATACAGGGAAGGGACAGCAGGAAACAAGGCTGATGGATTGGCCCTCTTAGGGGAGGGCTGGACAGACAAGTTGGTCAAGAAGAAAACCAAAGCTCTTCCCTGTTCCTCCAGAGAGAACATTTTTGAAATCACAGCTCTGTGCCAGGCAATGAAGGAGAGGCAGCTGCTGGCTGGGCAGGATGAGGCCAGCCCAAGGTCCCACAGAACAACCCATGAGAGGTCTGTGGGGTGGTATGCCACACTGCATATGGCCAGCTGCTGAGCAGGCTGAGAAGGCTGAGTAGAGCACCCAGGCATGGGTAAGGCTCCTGGGAGACCTGACAAAAGTCAAGTGGGTTTGACTTTCTTAAATCTCATGTTTAGGGACTTGAATACTGTGGAGGAGCTAGACCCTGGCAGAGACTGAGGGAGAGGATTAAAAATGGCACATGAACTATAACATCTGTGGCTCCACAGAGCCTGGAGGGGAAACTGAGACGTCGTGACTAGTACCCTAATGAGCCACAACCATGGGCCAGAGGATCTTTATCTCATTAATGCTTTCTCTGATGATGAAGCAAAGCACCCTCTGGCATCCAGAAAGTCAAGGCCGCTAGCCACAAGTAGACAATTGTAAACTGCTCAGAACAATCTCCCAAAATGAAAATGGAGAGACATGTACGAGGCTGAAGCAACTGCTGACTGGCAAAGCAGGGAGGAGCTGGTACTGCCAGCTGCCACTGGGAATTGCCATGGGCTTACTCTGAGTCCCATGCAGGGGGTTTGCTTTGGGGGTTCTCAGGGAAACCCTGCATCCTGCTCTGACCTTCATGCAAGCTCCTGCATGAGGACATTGCATGAAGTGGGGGCAGTTTCCCCTGCAGCAGCCAGTGACTGGCAGCTCTGACTTTTTTTTTTTTTCTCTCCATTTTTGATTACAGAACTGCTCTGTTATTCTAGCAGGTCTGAAATTAGATACAGGTGCAAATTAACTAAGTCACAAGTGCATTACATTTGGTAATTTTTCTGTCAAGAGTCATGCTGAAGGGTTGCAGAGAATAATAAGAGCAGCCGAGAGCCAAGCGGCTGGTCCAGGTGTGCCCGGCTGCTGAGTGTTCCTCCCTGATAGTGGTTTGAGGCACAGGGTCTATTTTCACAACACAAACTGCAAAATCACCCGCTTCCTGATAGTTTCCTACCTCTGATTTTTGTCTGCCATTCCTCTCCTCTGGCTGCAACTGCCTTTGAGTACTCAGCCCCTTGATTGCAGAGCTGCAGTTGTCATGGTTATGTTGTGGTCCTGGGATTTTGGAAAAACAGTAGAGCAAAAGCCTGCATCCTCCTCCTCTTCCTTCTCCTCTATGGTGTAGGCCCTGTGTGTCTTCCAGATGAAGGGAGAAAGTCTGTCAGTCTGCCCAGCTGTGACAGGTAGGTGAAGGAAGCCAGCTCCATCTGCCACCAAAGAGGTGCACAAGCATCTGCTGCCCCTCCTCAGCACCATGGCCACCTCTGCAACTTGCAAGAGAGCCATGCTTGTGGGGGCAGCTTCCAAGCAGCAGAGCAAATCCAACCAGTTGTCATAAAGCAACCATCAGACGCTGTCTAAGGAGGTGTGAGGATCTTGTGCAGCACACAGCAGAACTTACTAAAGGGAGCTGGTTGGCAGAGGACAATAAGACAGCGCGAGAACGTGTGAAAGTGTTATTCTGCTGTGGCTGCTCACAGCTGCAGAGTGCTCATTTTGTGGAGGGGCCTCTTCTGGCTCCTGTGACAACCTGCTAGTCATTTCAGTTCCAAAGATGCTGAGATTTGAGCACAGGAGCTGAGATGAGTCTCAGTGCCAGCTGCACTCTGTGAAAACTTTCTGCCCTGATGTGCAATAAAGGTCCAAGAGAGATTATGAGGTGCCTGAGCCAGGAAGCTGAGCTCCTTTCTACAGCTCCTCAGATGAAGCTGTGCACTTATCTGTCAAATCGAGGTTGCAGTGTGCTGGCAGGTCAGCTTGTGGATAAAGCTAGTCCTGCTGCTGTCTCACAGATAAGTGGAAGGCTTCATTCACCAAGCAGTTAATCTGGAGAGCTTTCACTGGTGCTAAATCCATACTATTTATTTAAAGATGAAATGAATGGTTCTATACAAATTTGCAAATTAGTTAATGACATAATTGCATCAAATGATAATATACTGCTGCACAAAGCTGGCATGAAACCATTTCAGGCCTGGATTTCCATTTGTTGTGGCATTCAGACAACTGCTCACCCAAGTGGAGCTGAGCTCTTTGGCCTGTGCTGGGACATGCATGTGGCTGAGACAGGGCTTCACCTCCCTCTTGCTTCCCTGAGAGCTGCTGCAATACAAGGAATATTGCTTATACCCATGAAGGGCATACTGGAAATGCCTTCCCCATTTGGCTCCTTATTTTGAGACATGGGGGAAATTGGCTTCAATTTTGGTCACTTTTTCTTCAAAAATTGTATGTTTTGTAATTGGAAAAACAGGTCAGCAGTTGCAGACCTAATTTCAGAAACGTTTTCTTGAAGTGTCATAAGTAAACATGTGCTTTTAGAGCACAGTGGCTGTGAACTGCTTACAGTATTTCCTTCTGTACTAAGATCTTCCCTTTCCAGCTTATGTAGTCAAAGCTGCCTTCCAGGAATGGATCAGATCACAACCATCCAACCAGCTGCTCTGGGTGAGACCCAAGAGCTGTTCCACTTAGAATCCAGTATCTGGCAGCAGCAATGGCCTAGAGAAGAGCACCAGAAATAAGCTTCTAGACAATGAAGCTTCCCTGGTGTGCTCTCCTTGGCTGCCTGTGGACTGCAGTCATGCGACCTCCTGAGCCAGAGGGGGCACTGAGGGGCAGTGACAAACTGGTTCCTATGCACATCCTATTTGTCTTTTCAAATAACTTTATTTTATCCCTTTGCCCTTCCCAAAGCCTTCCTTATCCCAGTAGATTTTAGTGGATTTATGACATATTCCTGCTTCTTTCTTCTTGGTGTTAAATTGTTCTCTAAAACATTTTAATTGTAGCATATGTGGGATATGGAAACTTCTGAGGATTAGAGAACATTAGAGGCAGTAGCTAGGCACCATTAATGCTGGGATCACCCCATAACTCCACGATGCAAAAAGAAATCACAATTGGCCTGTGTCTTTTAGAAATTAGAACAGTGGCAGCCATCTTTCATGGGCTGAAAGGGTGTGCTTGATAGACAAAGGAAAACACAGGAAGTTTGGCAGCTACTGAACTTGATTAGTTGGTTACAGCTCCATGTAGACATCCCAGTCAGTGCTCAGCTCTCCTGAGCAGTAAAACTGCAAAGGTTTCTAACCTCACCCCACTTTTGTTTGAAAAGTGGTTGTGTATGTCAGGATGAAAGGGAGAAGGGGCAAGTGACAGAGAGAGTGGTAAATGTATGGAGTGAGGAAATAACAGCTACAAGCTTTTGCACTGGTACACCCTAGGCTTGCTAATGCCTCCAGATGTCCTTTTTCCACCCTAGTTCTGCTTTCTGAATCAGCTTTACAGGGCCCCTCCCTACCCCCAACAGTCCCCTGGCCGCTGTTTATTAGCACAGAAACGCCTCTGAGCAAACTAAACTCATTCTCTAGCCAATGTCCTGGCTCCTGTCTTCAAAGCTGCAGCGTTCCTAATCTGTTTTCATTTCTGTCACTGATTCCACTGGGGCTCTTGGCTAATCACCCAAACTGTTCTGTAACCTTGCCAGCTCTGTCCATGCTGATAGCCTTGCAGCCCTCACTGATTTGTACCCGCTTCTCACAGCCCAGGTTCAAAATGGAAAGGTTAATCCTCCAAACCCTTCAGTAGTCACACCTCCTCTTGAGAAACACCTTTTCAGGCTATTCTCCACTGTACTGTCACAGTGCTAGGAAGAATGTAGAGAGATGCCCTTTTAAGATAATGGCATTAAACCTTAGGTCTAAATTCATTTTACATGACACAGATTTTGTTACCGCTCCAGCAAAATTTTCCTATTGATTTCTCTGGAGCATCTCAAGGCATTCTTACAAAAAAGATTTCCAAAGGTGGGAGAATGGAAAGCTTTCTTGACCTTTCTGACCATTGCTCTCCTCTGAGCGTGCTCTCTCTGGGTAACTAGTCACTAGGACACACTCATCTGGCCGAAAGGTCACTTAAATTGTGTACAGCACTTACACCATTCTAAATGATTGTGTTTTACTTGGGGACATGATCTACTGGAGCAGGAGTTTGGGTCACTGGCCTTTGTTGCAAACAGTCTCAATGGCCTTGTTCCCAGTAAAGTGTGTCTTGGTGCTAAAGTGAATGGATTATAATCCTGTGACTCTGCAATTACACAAATATTTAAACTATCTCTTCTTCTAGAAAGAGAAACATTTACTACCTATTCATTCCCTTTTTTATGACAATGGTTTCACAATTTTAATATAGCACCAATTAAATAAAACTGTTCCTTGGCTGTAGGCCAGTAATGAACTGGGCGTGTGTACGGAAGAGCATTATAATACCTAAACCATAAGTGTCAAAGATCCCCACAGCACAGCATCTTTTATCTGTCAGGAGTAAAAAATTGGACCTTTCAGAAAATATGTAAGACCAGTGTAAGCAGACAGTGGTAGCTCCCCACGTCTTCTCCAACCTACAGCCTCCTGTGGCTCAGCCTTTCTAGTGCCAGATGTGTTTTTATATATTTGTTAGTTTTGTTAAACAGAAATTAATAGCACTCTCATTTCAAAAAGAGGCCTAAGACATTCCAAAAAGGACTTTATTACTGTTGTGGGAACTCTTCCTCAACTGTCCACAGTATCTGATTGACCTCAGTGGTAGACAACTGAGTTTTTCTATGCAGGGCAGAGAAGACAGTGCTGGGATTTGAACCTGCTGCAGTGGGTAGTGTTGATGCTCAGCTGAGCAGGTCACCTCCTTGACAGTGAATTAAAAAAGCCGACCTGGAAATTAGCTATTCACCTTTGCTGTTGAGAGAATCGTGTTCATCTTTGCAATGCAAGGAGATCTGGCAGGATCTTTACAGTTCACGTACAAAGTAAAGCTAGGATTGACTTTTTCTGTTTCTGAAGGTGTTTCAGGACAGAAATCAGAGGTCTGGAGGGGATAAAAGCACTGAGCGTATTTAACCTGTCCTCTGAAAAGACAAACCCAGCAAGTGCTCTTCTTAGACATACCCTCCCTTTCTGTTCACCTGCTTTTGGGAATAAAATGTGAGCATTAAATGGACTAAGGGAATGACCCACTATCCTGAAAAGCTGAATCTCTGTGCATATGTGACCTAAGCATTTCAAGAATACACATTTTCCTTTGAAATGTGCCTTTGCCCCGGAGTACTGGGCAGCAGGTCTGCACTGATACAGCAATTTCCATGTTTCCTTTCCTGCTGTTTGCCCATGGCCATGTTCTTCTGGATTTTCACAAGGTCCAAAGCAAGCTGTCTGTAAAGTCTCTGTAGTTAGTGGTTCTCCCCAGCATCACAAGTTTAACTCTGTATATAAGGAATGCAGGTTGCCTCTTCAAACAGGAAAAAGCTGCTGCATCTTTATTCTCATGTTACACAAATGCCCAGATCAAAATAAATATGTGTTTCCCCGGGTTACTTCTCTTTCAAATTAGGGCACTAGGGGCCGGCAACAAGGTTAGTTGTTGGGGAACTTTAAAAGCCACCATTTCCTCGGAGAGGGCCCTTGATTTTACAAACTACAGGATTCACACAGCAGCTGTTTAATTTCTAAAGTGTTAACTGAAATTTACTACAAATGCAATTTTATGCCAACACATTTTTTTGTTGTTGTTGTTACTAAGGCAGCTATTCCATAGTTACTATTTTGGTTCCCATGACGACTGCACTGCTATCCGAGTTGGAGATGATAAAATTGGTATGTTGACAGATTCTGATTGACTGTTGATACCAGTTGGCAGAAGAAACGAAGGCTTGCCGATAGGTTATTATGTATATTTTCAGGAAGAAAGAAAAAAGACATAAATGATTTTTTGGTACAGTTATATTTTCCTAGCAGAAAAAAATTAAAGTTCATATTAAAAAAAGCCCTGGTAGCCCAGAGATGCGTGGGGGGGGGAGGGATGAAGAAAAAGAAAGAGGGAGGGAAGGGGGAGATGATAGCTGAATTTCCAGAGACTCCATACCTTGTTGCCTGTTGCCCACCAGAAAAGTGGAAGAATGAATTGAGCTGAATAGTGCAGAAAACCCCAGAACACCGGAGGATGATCTACTACCAACTTACTGGGAAAGTGCTGAACACCAGGCTTTTATACACTAGGAAGCCACAACCAGAATATCACAGGCATCTGAATATTGGCTGGTAGCCACAGCAGAGGCTGGTGTGAGGAACTGTGGAAATAGCAAGAGAAAGGAAACAAATCTTGGGTGGGAGGCTGAAGAGAAGCCACTGTGGGATGGGGACACTTGCTATGTGACCTCTTTTTGTCTGCACTGCCACTATGGGCCAAGTTGGTCCTCACTATGCTGGTCTCCTGAAGGGATGCAGACATTAGGCAAATGTGTTGAGGGAGTCATTTGTGTCTGGAAGCTGTGGTGAAGAAATCCTGGCAGTTTTCTGATGTATGCAATTGTTTTGGGAGCCCTGAGGAAGTTTGCAGTGGGCAGCTGCAGTCCCCAGGGAGACAGGAGCAGTCTTACAGTGGAGACCTCTCTGGCATTCTCCAAGAGCTCCCCAGGCACAATTTTGTTACACTTAGACGTTGCTGTGACTGAAATTACTGTTCAGTCGTTTGGGGATTGCCTGGATTGTGGCATTTCCCCTTTTTTTTCCTCTTGAGTGTGATTATGGAAATGTATTTATTCCCAGCATCAGAGTGGGAAGCACATGAGAGGGACCTGGGCTCTAAACTGAGCTAGAAGAAAGGAAGCAAAGCTTGCTCTGTGAGATGTGACTTGCACAGGAAACTTGTCCCCCACTTTATGCTTACAACTGGCTGGTCTTCATCAGGACCAGGATGGTGCATGCAGAGAGCCTGCCTCTGAGCAGTAGCACACACAGTGCACTAGCTAATATTTGGGTTATGAAAGAGCCCAGGTCCTCACAGTCCTCCTCCAACACCAGTGGTGGGGCTGATGACAAGGTCAGTGTCATCATATTAACAGTCGAATGGGAAAGGATGGAAGGATGGTGAGGGCAGGAGGAAGCTGGAAAAGGTTGTCATCTCCCTTAAGAACATCTTTCCATGTGTACAGTGCCTGGTGCAGCCAAGTTTTTGGCTCTTGGCCAGCATTCCTGGGTTCTACCACATTAAAAAACAGTTGGGAAAAGGGCAGTCTCTTTATGCCTGTTCTTCATGCTTCCTGTTTATGGTAACACAGGCTACTGCTGATCTGTCACTCAGAAAACTTGCTCAGTGTTGATTCCAGTGTTCACCAGCATTTGTCAGAGTTTGGAAATGACTATTCCAACATGCATTCACTGCCTGGACTCCTTGTTCCTTACAATCCTTGATTATTGTTCTATTTTCTGGTTTTGGTAAATGCTACAGTGCTTTGCTGCCTGCCGCTTCCAATCTCTTCCTAACCTCCCTGCAATCTCCTTGGCAGTGACTGTAATTTACTGTGAATTAACCTAGTCACCAGGGAGCTCCTAATGGCCGTTCTGCAGGTTCACAGATTATCTTAAGCAACTGGTATTTAGTGCAGAAAGAAGGAAAACTTCTAAAAGATTTAGTAAATGAAAAGTCTATTACAGAGCTTGGGGCTTTTTTGTTTTTTCTTTCCCCCCCCTCAGTGCTTCTTGGCTTTTCCTGCTCCAGGTAGAGGCCAGCCTAGGCACATAATGAATCCTTGTGGAGAAAGGAGCATGAAGGAAAAATGAAGGGAAACAAGTGTGTCAGAGCAGAGGAAAGATGCCAGTTCCTCTCTTGAACAGCAGCAGCACAAAGGGGAGGTATCTGTTGCCTGCTGAGGCTCCCCCTGCACAAAGATGCCTTGTTGTTCTTTATCTTCCTCATGTTACTTAACAGCAGGGCTGGTTTGTACAAACCCAGATTAGAGCAGATAAGAAAATGAAGCTCTGAATTTTTCAGCAGAGGAGGGATGAGAGGATGTGGCTGGAGTTACTGGATAAAGCTGTAGCCTCCAACAGAGCTCCCTGTCCCTTGGGTTTTATATCTAAATCTATTTGCTCTGCTTAAGCCTGGTTGTGGAAGAATTAAGATGATGATTTCTTTTATTTACAAAGAGGCACCTTTCACAGGAACTGCAGAAAATGGAAGTAAAAAGAAAGTCATGAGATTTGCTAGTCCATTCTCCTACCCCAGCAGGGTTGGTTAGAGCTGGGTCTCTCCCAGCAGACATGTGTCCATACCAGAAACTCCCTGGGCAAGGTCAGCTGTCCAACATGTCCCTCTGACGTTTCCCCTTCAGAAGCTTGTGGCCCTGAACCCACTGTCAAAGCCTCCCTAAATTCTTTTCTCTTGGACCTCCCAGATCTACCAACCCCTGTTTTGGGAGCTCCTCTAGTTCAGGGAAAGCACTTGTTGCTCATCCCTTGGTTTAGTTTTGTTGGAGAGTATTTGTTCAGTACCTCTCGGAGTTGAGTTAGTCATGCAGCAGAAAAGATGATGTTTGGACACTGCTTGCCCAAGAAGGGACTCTTTGGTCTCTTGTATGTCTCTGCTGGTGCTTTGCAAAGGGAGGTGGTAATGTAGAATAGACTGGGGCTTTCTCCTCTTTGCTTTGTTCTCTTTGCTCCCTTCCCAGCCATTGCAGGAGTTGTGCTGAACCAAAGTGTACCCTGCAATAGCTCCACACAACAGCTGCACCAGCTCTGATGCTTTCTCTGGGGGCTGCTACTCTACAAGTCCTCCCAAGAAGTAAGCACAACTTCTTCCATCTCTACAGCTGTTAGACAACACACTGATTTTAGGTGTCCTGGTCCCCTAGAGAAGCCTTTCCTGTTCTTAGAACTGGGAACACCATTTACAAGTCCCATATGGCCATGGCAGGCAAAGCTTTAAATTATTTTCTTCACTGCTGCTACTTTATATGGGATAGCTTGGGTTGCCTGGATTGCTTCTACTATAACTACACCCATGTAGGGAGGAACAGAGACATCCAGAGACAACAGAAACCTGCTGCTGCTGCTGTGCCTGCTGATAGGGTGTAATTACATCATAAGTTTCCTTTACTCAGAAAGCTGACTTAAGAAATTTCTGCTCTTGGTAACACGTCTTGCAGCCCCCTTAGTTGTCCTGACACTGATGATTATAGGGCTGTGTTCTGTGTTTTGATAAGAAGATCGAAGTTAGCTTCTCCACTCCTTTACTGGAAGTCTTATTTTTAACCTTTGTCTTTTTGTTTGTTGCTGAACACGCCACACTGTGCAACTCCCACTTGAATGGTAAGGGAATCTATTCTACCCCCATTCAGAAGAAAGGACATTCTGTGCTTTGATGCTTCATCAATGCTAGATGCTGGGCTGGCACCCCTGTTCAGAAACGCTGCACCAGGGAAAGAAAGGGAGAATCCTGATAGCCCATTCCTCAGCTGTGCTTTTCTCTGCTTTTGCACAAAGCCTATCAGTTGTATCAGGCACCTTATCCACCCTCCCCAGCTGCTGCACAGTAGTTGAAAAAGGCTTTTCTGGGCTTGTGTTGGACAGGCAAATCATGTCTGAACCTGCTGCCTTAGCTAAAGTCACCAAAACATTTGTTTTTGGTTGTTTTACAGGTTTTGCTTTTAGTGTTTCCCACACACAGTGACTGACATGGCAGAGACCTGACCAAGAAACCCAGCTATGGAAATTTGAGGCTTTTTGCCAGGCAACCATAATGCTCATGCAACTTAGGATGTACTCTTAGGAACATGGTTAAACATTACTTTTACATTCATTCATTGTTTTTGGATTCTCAAAATTTGAAGCCCTAGAAGAAGAAGGATCAGTCCCACCTTCCTGGTGTGCAGTGCTGTCTTATTCCACTGTGCTTGTTTCCTTCCAGGACCAGCCACCTCTCCCTTCTCAGCACAGTGAGGCATTCCTGAACCCAGTTTTGCTGAAATCCCTTTAGGATCAGAGACAGTTACAGTGTCTGAAACTCTTGTTATTACAGAAGCAGCCCCCAGCAAAGCCTGATGTTCCTCACGCTTCCTCCAGTTCAAAGTTTACTGTACAGCCTCCAAACTCCTGTGCAAGGAAACTGCTCTCAGCACCATCATCCATCTCCTTTTTGACATTGAAAGTCAGGCCAGGGCTTAATGGGTTGAAACACAACTCCTGCTCTCCAGCATCAGCTCTTCAGGGCCTGTTAGAGCCCTCAATCCACACATTGGAAAAGCATTGGCTTTCACTGCTTTTTTTTTTCTCCCTCGTCAGACACAAACTAATGACCTTCAAGCAGTGCAGTGATACTCCTTGAGCCCTCCACTCAGCTGATCCACTTTGCTCTCAGCTGCAGAGTGCATTGGATACAAACATTTTCAAATTTCCTGGGGGCTATCATGTTTTCCAGGAGCAGGGCTCTGAGATCTCTCTCTCCACACCCCTGCTGAATTACCCTGTTGATTAATAGTACAACTTGCAGTCCTCTTGCTCCTTGTAAACAGGAGCTCGAGCCCCTGCCATTTAACAGGGGCGTGGGATATGCGAAAAGCTGAAATGTCACCACATCACAGCACCCATTAATCATAAAGCTGCTCTTAAAAAAAAAAAAAGATATGAAAAGGGAAGAAGAAAAAGGAATTATCAGAAATATCAAGGAGCCAATTTAATTGAGGCAAAGACATGCATGGCAGTTGCTTTTTAACTTTACCTACATCTCAATTAGACAGGGTTGGAGTTCTCTTTGTTTCTGCTTTTGAAAAGTCTAAAACTCTGCAGGTTTGATCAATGGCAAGGGACAGAGAGGAAATGAGCAGGAGACGAAAGGGCTGAGTTTCCCTAGAAGCTGTCATGATAATTTATGGCCCTGGCTGATAAAACTTTTAACTAGTCAAATATGAGCTAGGAAATAGCAAAAGCAAAACGAGCCTTGGAGGAACAATGCCAACCAGGTAAGTCTTCTGGGAAGCACCACCTGGCATGAACAGTTTTTTGTCTGGGAGCTTGGGAAAACTGCTATTGACTCATGCTCCTCTCTTGACTTGCTGTGAGCAGGCCTCGCTCTGGAAAAGCCAACAACTGTGGTTTTTTGGGTGTTTTTTTTGTGTTTTTTTTTCCTTTTTTTTTTTTTTTTGGTGGTTTTTTTTTGGGGGGGGGGTGTGTTGTTTTTTTGTTTTTTTTTTTTTTTTTTGGTCTGGTCTGATTCAGCTGGTGACAGCAATCTTTCTGCTTGAGGTATGTTGGCCAAGGTGGCTGGAGGGTGGTGTGACCAATGTCAGCAAGAGAAAGTTACAGGAAGAGGACAAGCACATAATGTCCCTCGGGGCTCTGCTTCTGACCCGTCCTACAAAGTAAGCAGCACCAATATGTGTCAGTACCCCACTATGGGAAACTTAACTGCTGTGGGGAATAGCACTGGTGTTTTGCTGTGTCTGTGCTTGCAGGAAACAGCCACTCTCTGCTATTTGAATCCATGCTCAATGAAAGAGTTAGCAAGACCTGGACAAACTGTACAGCTAGTGATATCTTTAATCCCTGGCAAATGCCACAGCATTTCTCCCTAGGACAGAGTACCAGAATCCTGGACACATTCTAACCCACTCTATTAATTTAGCTGTTTTCAGGCTTTCTGGCTGGGAAATGTACAGTGCTTTCATAGCTGCTGTACTGTGTCTGACCTCTGTCTTTGATGGTGAGGAGCAATGGATGTTTATAGAATGAGAAGACCACCAAGACACCTGCTTTCTGTATGGGGAGCCTCTGTCATTTCATTTTGAAGCAGAAATCCATGAGAGAAGCAAGTTAATGGGGTGTCCTGGTCTGTTACCCACATCACTGACATTCATGTACTCCTGTCACCCCAAAAAGTGTGTCACATAATGACGGTGTTAACTCCATGGTGCAAAGCATGGGCCAGTGTGTTTGCACTTCACATGTCTTTTTAACATATCTAAGACTTCAGACAAAGCCTTGTTTTTGGCTGAAGGTTGCCTTCTACAAAATTAATGACCTTTCACCCATGCTAGATTGGGAAAATCCCTTCTTCCTTCCTTTCTCTTTCAAAACCCAGAATCCTGTACCTGACTTTTTCATGATACTCCAAGGAGAGAGGCAGTCAGGTTTCAGAGTCCCACAGGGAACTAGAAGGGCAGAGCAAGGCAGAAGGGTCAGAGAGGTTGTCCCTCCTCCAGTCCTCAAAGCACCTCTGTGGGGGCCTTGGGACATGCCAACATTTGGCCACCGGCCTGGTGCAGGTCCCAAGGTTCTGCTCAGCACAATTTATTCAAGCTAGAAAATTTCTCTGGAGTTCAGTGAGGGTCCAAGGGATGAGACACTGTTACTCTCCTCTCTCCATAACAATTTCTTTAGAAGTGACTTGGGAACCTTTGTGGATCTTGGTCATAAAACCAAAATGCCTCCTAGCTGTGCTGGCCTACTCATCAGCAGGGAGAGGAGAGGCTGCATAGACACCCTGACAGAAAAAGATGGGCTTTGTGGAGGCTGAGAGTTTTTAGAGAAACCTCTTGCTGAGCAGCTGTTGTTCACTGACTCTTGACCTCTGCACTGCCTTCTGCTCCTCCTCCAAGCCCAGGAGTCCCAAGTTTGCACCCCTAGGCATAGTGGAGGTGGTCAGAGGGGAGTGCTGCCCGTGCAGTGGCTATCTGCACACGAGCTGTGCATACACCAAACCCACAGTCCTCCCAGCTTTAACAGTGGAGGTGATTAGCCTTGCTGCCTGGAGCATTTTTCAGGGATTAAAACAGTAAAACTATTCCATTGTGCAAAGTTCTGTCCATCTTCCAGCATGTTCTCTTTTCAGTTGGAGAAACACCGGCCTCTCTCACCAAATTATCCAACATTTGAGCCAACGTTTGAGCCAACATTTGATCCAACGCAGTTAATACATAAATCCCAGTGTGACTGGCAGCTACAGATGGGTGAACCAAGAAATTGCTTGACATATTTGCTTACACTGCATATGAAACTGCTTATCTTGTACAGGAAGGATAACTCTAAATTATCAGTAATCCACTGGATCTTGGTGCTAGTTGAAACAAATTTGAAAAGGTTTGCCAAAACTCCGAGATATCCATCTGTATAAATATACAGATTTATACGTACACACAGACACTGTGTCACTGAAGGTGTCACCTGCATGGTGCCTATTTCTCTCACAAGCCTGGACTCACATTAATTCACTCATGTGTGAACAGCTTGAGCACTCTCATCCCTGAGGGTAGCCATAAGCTGGTAGAGGGTTATTTCTCAAATGCGCCTATCAAGGTCACATTTGCCATCCTGCCCTCTTACTTCCCTCCCTTTTTGAACACAGATTTTCTCCTTCTCTCTCCATTGCCAGGTGCCTTGCTGAAAGACTTGGACCATTGTTGTTCTGTGCTGTAGGCAAACACTTTGGATCTGATTCTCATTTACACTACAACAGGTTTTACTGCACTATGGCAGTGGAAAGAAACCATGAGATGAATATAGATCACTCCAATTTAAAGCTCCTTTATGTTATAAGGGAACACCATGAAAATGGAAATTGGGTCCCCTATTTTTAAAGCCTGTTGGCAGGTGCCTATAAAGCGAGGAAAGATACTTTCATTGCCTGGGCAATGGGAAATTACATCCTTCTCTGCATTCCTCTTAGTTGTGCTGTGGGCCAAGTAAGGAGCAGAGTGCCCAGCAGAGACCTCTGAGTGACAAATTGCAGGGCAAGCAGGATGCTACCTACCTGTCAGAGGATGGGATCCATGTGTAGGAGGATGTTAGTGGGCTCACTCCCAAAGGCAGGTGCAGTAGCCATGATTTGCATCCAGGGTCCACTCCCTGTTCCATGTGGGCAAGGCCAATCCAGGGAAAATGCTGATTCACTGCTACAGCTGATACATCTTGGCTTTTCTGACCCCCCCATCACCACTTCACATCTCTGCTGACTGACAGGTGGTGCCAGTGGCCATGGCTGCCCAGAAGTGAGGCATCTGCACCAAGCAATTCCCTCACTGGCAGCAGTCCCCAGGGGCCAGTGCACTAATGCTTTGTGGTGTGGTGGTGAGGGTGGTGGGGTTGGCTGTGCTCTGCAGGACATGCCCCCTCCCCCTTGCCTTGCTGTCGTTACTCTCCCTCTGAAACAGGACTTCTGCTTGCTCAGCAGCCTTTCCTATCCTCTGGATTTAATCAACCCAAGCACTGGAATGAACCTGGGAAATCTGCACAGCAGCTGGGGCTTCCTGACTGCCTTGTTGAGTTGCAGGAACTCAAATGTTACCCATGAGTACTGCTTCCCTCTTGGGCCAGTGAAGATTTGTGTTGTTCTTCATGTCTCTGGTAGTGGAAAGTCTGGGCTTGGAGGCTGATCTCCTGTAGATCCTCAGTGGAAGGTTTAGGCAAACCGCAGGAGGAAGGACTGCATTCATCTTCATCTAGCACTGCTCCCAGCAGCTGGTGTGGGTCTGCGTACCTGGGGCTGACTGAGGGACTGGGGGGGATTCATACAGCCCATAAACAGAGGCCACTGACAGAAAATGTGCCAGACAAAAATGCAGGGCATGGAAAACTGCTAACCCAAACAAAGCCAATAATCTCTTTCCTAAAGATGTGGGTGCCATCATGGGTGAGGAGCAAGGAGAGGTAAGTTAAACTGTTCAATGACATTGCTGTGTCTTCATTTAAGGGAAGGAAAAATGAGCTTTCCAGTGCAGAGAACTCCATAAAACCCCTCCAGTATGCAGGAATGTGGTGAAGCAAGGCAAAGAACAGCTGGAAATGTGAGAGGAGATCAACTATGTGGTAATGCCATGATATTGTTAGATGGCTAGCTTTTATCTGCAATATTATACTCTGCTCTGGAGATCTGTCCACAAAAGGTGTAGAAGAAGTAAAAGGAACCAGCAGTCAGGCTGAAAAAGGGTGGAAAATACTGGACTTTTAATCAAACATAGGGGATAAATAACAAAGACATGGTAGACCAGAGTAAAACAATAGATGGGTTAGACAAGGTGTACTGGAGGCTCCTAATTACTTTCTTTCTCAGAGATGATTCATTATATTGAAAAGCTGCTCATAAAAAGCTAGGAAATTATTTTTGTGTAATACATAGCTGCAGGTCTGTAAGAACTCCTTGCTGTCAAAAATTAATATGTCCAAAAACCAGAATGGTACAAAAAAAAAAAAAAAAAAAAGGCATGAAAATGGATTATGGAAATACCTTTAATTCTCTGGTTTTGCTCCTTCCCAGTTGGATGTGGGGCTCTGTACACACTGGCTGTGCTAGCAGAAGGTGTCTCCCAGTCATGCTGATCTGTAGCCACAGGTCCAATCACTTTGGCAACTCCAAGCTCATCCCTCTCCCATTAATGAGGTAGTTACTCATCACCTAGGACAAACCTGGCGGGCAGCACAAAGCAGGATTTGGCCTGGATAATGTAATTTATTCCACAGGCTTTCAGCTAGTGCAGCCCTTGTGGGGGCTACTGCCGGGGAATGTGGTGCCCTTTCTGTTTTGCTGAGGCTGTCAAGAATCCACTCAAGCGATGTAGCCAAGTTTATTGGAAAATCATTGGAGGAAATCAGCTTGCAGGTCATCTTGAAAAGCAGATGAGCCTCATTCTCCTTCTCCCTCTTCTGCTGTTGGAAATGGGAACTGGCAATGCTGGAGGCTGGGGCAAGGGTCCATTTCCCAGTCCAGCTGCTGACTCACAGGCAAGTCAGTCCTCCTGCCTCCCCCCAGGCTCTTGGTCTGTGAAGCAGAGATGTTTACTTAGCAGTGAACAGAGTTCCCCAGGTGAAAAAAAGCCATCTAGCTGTGGTGCTCATGTCCCTGGTTCTGGGAGAGCAGGCAGGTGGCAGCTGGCCAGTAAACTTGCAGAGACCCTTAGAAGTAGCACAGCCCAGCAGCCTCAGTGGCTGCAGGATGAAGTCTACACAGCCCTTGGCTGAAGATAAGGGGAGCCAAGTTACTGTAACAGCCAGGACCAGTGTCAAGTGCAGTGCCTCAAAAACCTCTGCAGCTTGTTCTGGGAACAGCTGCATGGGCAGAGCTGCCAGGCCCCCTGCAAGGCCATGGGTGGTGCAGCAGTTTGAGCAGGGGTGCACATCCATGGACAGGGTCTGACTCTCCAGCCCGGAGCTAGGCAGGGACCTCCATGGCCAAAGTCAGTGGCTGTGGCTCTCCCCTGCTCCTGCAGCAGCCTGGCAACATTGTTCATGTCCCCCCCCATCAGCATGGAGAGGGTGAGTGGGGCTGTTTGGATGCTGCTCTCATCTGAGGGATCAAGGCAAGCAGCCAGGAGGCTTTAGTGTGCTGTGCCTGACCTGACCAGGGTTACTGTGGAGCGTGGGCAGCTGTTATTCCATCACCTGGGCAGTTCCAGCTTGGTGGCTTATTAGCAGGTAGGATAGATTAGTAACTGTCAAAGAACTGGAGAGCTACCTTGTTGGGTGAATGGATGAAAACATTTTAACTCCCACAAAAGAGGGAGAGGTGATGATTAGCTGTGAGATGACAATATGAAATGTCAGAGGCACAGACAGTAAGCACAACTGTTCATTATTATATTAACAGCTTTAATTTTCTGCCTTTAAACACCAGTTTCCTGTCAGTGCAATTAGATTGTGTCTGTGTGTTTAATTTAAATCAATATACTCCTGCGTTTGGAGTTTTCCTCACACATCCTCTGCAAGGCAAGAAGCAGACTAGCCAGCAGGAGCATCTTTTCTTATGTCCTTGAGGTGAAAGCCAGCTTGTGAAGAGGGTATTTAGGTGATGCATGTCCCCACGGCAGGTGAGTGCAACCTGCAGTGATTTATGGAATTTCCACAGATTGGAGTGGGGCAGAGATGACGGCACAGGAACACCTTGAAGAGGCAGGCGGTACAAACAGCACACAGTAATATTTTTAGTGAATTATCTTACAGACCACAGAAAATAATGGGAGGAACAGGGGGAGGGGAACAGACTCTCTCGTCAGAAATAATTGAAGGCCTGATTCTGATTGTGGTTACACCACTCTAAGTCTGAAGTTCCTCAGATGATGTTAGTGCTGCCTTGATGCCTGTAAAAGCGAGATCAGTATTGGGCTGGATGCTAAGTGCCAGAAAACAGTGCATTTAGGAATGGGCTTTCCCTGATTTCTCCTGCTTGAACCAGTACCAATATTTTTACCAGCTAGGCAAGAGGAAGGGAAGCCCAAGAGAGCACAGAGCATCCTGCTGATTTCAACCTAGATTTTCTCTATGTCAAAGGATTTTCAATGTCAGTTGGATCTGGTGCCACATTCCTGTTCCTTTCTGCAGACACAAGGGTGCCCTTTGTGCTCACCAGGGCAGGATAACATGCAGCTTTCATTGACATTTGTGCCTTGGTGAGTGCTTATGACAGTGATGCTAAAACAGAGACTCCAGTGCACTTTTCCCCTCTCTCAGCTTTGGCCCAGGATTTCTGTATGTAATTGCTCTGTACATTACATAGGGTATTTTTCTCCTTCATTGGCTAATGCAGTATGACTCAAGGAGCTTTATTTTGAGTAGCTAGTCACGTTCTTTTGCTTTATTGCTCTTATAGAACTGATCTCTGCAAGATCTTCCATCATTTCACTGATACTCCTGGATCATCAAGTTTTCTCTGGCAGCTCAAATGTTTTACTTTGGTTTCTCATCTACTTTAGTCTGGCCTCCAGAAGCTCTGTTGCTCCATCCTCATCTCTTGGACAGGGAGGAAGCTTACTGTTGTGGGGAGACTGACCTCCAAGCTCTCTGTGTCCAACCCAGCCTGCTGTCCCCATCCTGGAGAGAGAGAAACTTCAGAGGGTGGGTTGCTTTCCCCTTCTTCCTGGAAGAAGCTTCCAGGCTTAAGAGGAGATGGTGTCCTTTCCATCATGCATCTCCAGGAAATCCAGCATGGGAATAGCTGAACAAGGGATCCCAAACCTGCAGAGGTGAGAGCAGGTGATTGATCCACTAACCTTGACAGGAAACATGAGCAACCCTGCTGCAGCACCATACCCAGCACACACCACATACTGAGGGGATGCCAGAAAGACTTTGCCTGCCATGGAAATGTGGGAAAATGGGAATGTTGGGTCCGGCACCCACCCAGCAACTCCAGGCAAATGTGGCAAGTAGTCAAGCAGAAGCCCCAGCACTTTAGCCTGGGTACCAAAACCTGGCTCTTGGGCTTGAGATGAAAGCCTGGGGTCCCTGGAAATGCATCATGCATTACAGAACACAGGAGCTGTCATGTTAGATTAAACAAATGGCTTGTCTGTCTCAGAGCTAGACTGCCTGGCAGTGGTCAGCAGCACAAATTCAGCCTGCAGAAATGGCCAAAACAAAGCTCTTGGCCAGGATCCAGAGTGGGGCAGGGATCTGATTTTCAGTTTCTGAGTATTTGGTTAATATTCTGATGTCATATAAATCATCTAAAATGCTCTTCCTCATTCCCATCTCTAGGATCTACCATTCCTCCTCCTCCATTTTGCTGAGACATCAACAATTATGAGAAAATGACAACACCTGACGGCTGCATCAGAAGAAAGAGCCAAGTGGCTGATAACCCTTTCTGCCTAGGGAGTGGTGTTTGGTCCCAACTTTTACCTGATACATGGCAGAACTGACTTCCCTTGCTATGCAGTTTAGGGAAATTTAGAGACTGGGTTTAATCTCTGGTCTCTTCTTCATATAACACAGAAGATCACAGGTAAAACATTTCCCTGGATGTCTAGGCGTCCCTCCTGCCCTGCCCTGAACCTCTGGCTGGACAGTAATTCTTACAAGGACCTGCTCTCAGCATTTCTTCAATGGTGGGCTCCTCCCTTCACTTTCAAAGTTAACAAACTGCTTCAGCCTCAACCTGTTAATTTCCCATCCAGAGCTTTCCATTTCCAGGATGGAGCATAAACATTACAAATGAGATCTCCAATGGGTAAAGAAGGAACAATCACTTTCTTAATTTTTTTTTAAAGGCACTTTAGGGCTTTTATCAGCAAAGCATTGTGTCCATTAAGAAACAAATTAAGTAATTCTGCAGGCAAGCTAAGTACTGCTCCCATGCCAGAATTAATACTGCTTCTTTCCACCAGGAATGTTTAAGGGTCCCTCCCCTGTGCCCTGGGATTATAGCGGCTTTTAGTTCATAGATGGAGGATTAATCAGTGGAGCTCTTTTGCAGAGCTCCTGAAATAGACATTACAAATCAGGGAAACTTGGAAGGAGTCTGGGAAGTGACAAATGTGAAATTATGTTGCACTTTGTTTGGCATCTGTGCAGGGAGGATGACCGGGGTGACTTAGAGGTGCTTACCTGATGTGGGATGCCTCTGGTTGCTTTGGAAGGAGACCTGGAGTTTGGGAGATGGAAAAGCAGGGTGGGGAGGGTGGAGGGATGGCTGCAAATTTCGGTGTCCAAACCAGGATTAGTGACAGAACCATGTGTAGGAGAAGAAGGTGAGAGGCAGTAATTGAACCCAACACATTGTTCTCTGCCATCAAGAGTGGAGATGCAGATTCATGCTGGCGTGACACCAGAAGCTGTAAGTCCCCCATTCTTTTGAGACTTTCTTGACAGAGTATCCCAAATCTGACTCTTCTAGATTCCTTTTCCTCAAACCTACAGATGCTGACTCTCAGTCTATCCCACTAAGTGCGAGACAGGAGTGTGAGGTGGTTTGCCTTCTTAGTATCACCTGCCTGTGCCTGAACACATTTTAATTTGTCATAAGGGTTTCAGTATTTCATCCCCAGTTCATCCCCCCGTGATGTTGCAGCTGTTTGCATGTGATACAGGTGTGCAGAGAAGGAAAAATTAATGCAGTTAATTTTCATGTAAACAGTACCATTATAAGTCCCTTTATACCAGTTAAAGTGTGACTGTGGAGGAGGAGGGAATACTACTTTAATTACATTGGCTTTGAAGCTATCATCACTAAGTCAGAATGAAAAATTATGCACAGACTATTCCTAAGGGTCTAAATTGAAACAATTCCCATTGAAGAGAAATTCAAATAGAGAAAATCATTGACAGAATGGTGTAAAAAGAAAAACCTTCTCTTAGCTTCACACTCAGTACATTTTGCCCAACTAAAACTGCTCTATGTGGCTCTGTTGTGGAGCTGAACTCTGATACTTTAGCTGAAGGGAACACAACTTGATAGGGCCTATCTTGGACCTTTATTTTGAGTCCCCTGGGGTATAACTTAGAGAAAGACAAGATGAAAGCCTGACCCCTAATAGAATAGATGCACTACTACAAAGATGCCCGAGGTTGCTAATTGGGACTCATGATACTGTCAAGAAAATCAAACAAGTGCTGCTCTTGATCTTTACCTGACCCTGTGCTGGGCCCCAGCATTTGTCCTACTAGAGCATCAGAGGAATTTTGCATTACCTGTTGGGTTTCCTCACAAACTTCATAGAATCATGGTATGATTCTGGTGGGAAGGGGCCTTAAAGATGATCTTGTTCCAACTATCCCTGCCATGGGCAGAGATACCTCCCATGAGCCCAAGTTGCTCAAAGCCCCATCCAGCCTGGCCCTGAGCACTGCCAGAGATGAAACATCCACAACTTGTTCCAGCCTCACCAACTTAAGAACTTCTCTCAGAAAATCCACTAATGAAAATTTTCCAAAATTATTCTCAGTACTCAGGGCTTTTTCCGTGCGAAGAAGAAAAAAAATTGCTGGGAATTGCTCTCAGTTTCTCACAGTCTAAACTGCTTACATCATTAGATGCATTAATATAACCCCTTGTCTGGGGCAAGAAGGTATGTTTGAAAACATCTCCCTTCCCCCAGAGATGGTTTAGGCAGAGAACCAAAACACCTCAACGTGTGTGCTGATGGCCAGGTGCAATTTCACCCCAGGTCTAAGTGCAGATGCCCTACCTGGCCTTGACTGCCAAGGAACGGGAGGTATCGTGATGTGCTCTGTCAGCTGCAGGACACACGTGTGTCCATGCTGGCTCAAGATGGGGGGCTGCAGCAGTCCCTATCACCCCCCTTTGCCTGCAAATGACAGTGGAATCTAGCTAGCAATACTCAGTTTTGCATGAGGGAAGATGGCCTGCCTCTTTCTTCTCCCCAGAACCTCCCCTTTTAAGAGCAAGTATGAGACAGGGGGACATGTGATCCCCAATACAGACAGACTCTCTAGTACAAAACTCATGGCACAAATGCAAAAGTTTTATTTTCCATGGGCTGACCCTCTTTAAGGCAGCTGAGAGGTGGGGTGTTGTTTTTGTGGTGTTTTGTTTTGTTTTGGTTTTGTTTTTTGTTTGTTTGGTTGGTTTTTTGGGTTTTTTGTGTTTGTTTGTTTTGTGGGGGTTTTTTTTGTTTTGTTTTGGTTTTTTTGGTTTGGTTTGGTTTGGTTTTTTTTTTTTAACTGTGCACATTCAGGCCAGTAACTTCAGCACATCAATTCAGCAAGACCTGAATGCACCGTGCCCCAAAGCTGCCTTGCTTTTGACCATGTTTTCCTTGCTGTGAGGGATGCTCTTCTGCAAGAGGAACTTCAAAAAACACTTTCCCCTGTCTCTGAAGCAGTCAGATATAGGGACAGGAGGGGAGAGCTTTCTTTCTAGCCTATATGTGAAGATATTAAGCAGAGGGCTGGTCCCCTGCTGCCAGACCCACATGACTTTCCTCTTAGCCTTTTTTCAATCTGTTAGACAGCTGCCATCCAACTCAGACCCCAAATATTTATCTTACTTCTGAGGCGTCATCCTCAAAACAATCTGTTGTGCTGACATGAGCACTGGGGAAAACAGCCCCACACTGACATCAGACACCAAACTCTCCCACCCCAGCAAGCCAGAACCAGCGTTTGACCTTTGAAGATTTGTTGCTTTTCTTCTTTGCAGCTGGGGAAGTGAAAGGGGGGCAGGGGAGTGGTGCTAGAGCTCAGCTCAGCTGGCTGCTCTGTGGTGCTGCTTTTATTTAGGAGCCCTGAAGTAGAGTTTTCACTACTTCATGCCCTCTCTGGTGTGGGAATGTTCACCTGCCTTTTTAAATAGCTGAAGGAAGAGTAAATATTTTTATTTGTGTTTTGTGCTGTCTAAGAATAGGAAAAAAAAAATCTAGATTGTTGTTCACTTCTTAAGATGGTCATGGGGAAGGGCCCCTGTGGAAGTCAAACATAGAAAACATGAATTTCCATACGGGAAACTGAGCTCAAACATTGGATTGTACAGACAAGAGGTGGCTTATATGGTACAGAAGAGAGGTAGAGGGACAAAGGAGGTGAAGGTTGTCTCACACAGATCACTAAGATCCCAATTATCTCCAGCTGAGCACCTGACCCTGTGTGCACAGATGGAGATGACCACACAGAGAGAAGAAAGGAGCACCTCTGAAACACACAGCTGATTTGAGAGCATGGGCAGTGTCCACCCCAGTGGCTGGCACTGCCCAGAGGTGAATAGCCACAGAGCATATTGTCTTCATACAGCAGAGATACCAAGCTGGGCACTGCCCAGCTCTTTCCAGAACATTTCCCAAACTTTATCACAGAACTACAGCCTCCAAACCAGCCCGACCATTTTGAGTGTTGAATTTCTGATGAAGGCTTAGTAATGCTTCCCATTTCTGACTCTGCTTCCTGATAAATTTATGTTTCCTCTTCCTCCATTCCTTCCCCACATCCCCCTTTACAGTGTTGGTGGAGAGCTTTTGAAAGCTCCTTGGTGTTGCTATTCCTACCTGCTGGAGGAGAGAGGAAAATCCCAAGAGAGAATTATTTCTGAGGCCCCAAGAAACAGCATACCCTCATTGGCTCCCCACACACAGCAATGAAGCATGGCTGGGAGCACAAGACATGTTTATTACCCACTATATGCACCAGCTGGGAGATTTGTTCACGACAAAACAAAAAGTGGGGTCAGGCCCAAGAGAATGGGAGCTGTGATCCATGGATGCATGCCCAGCCTCTGGGATTAAAGGTGCCTTGATCTCAGCAACTCTGAGCAAAGACTTCAAAGGCAGAGACAGGTGAGACACTAAAGCAGCCACTCTCCACAGCAACTGGCTTCTGTTTGGCTGACCATGCAGGGAGTTTAAGGAGTCTCCTATCCAAATGTGCCAGGACAAAAGACCTGGGTTGGCTTCACCCTTGATTGGAGTGGACTAGTTGTCGTAAAAAGACTATTTTAATTTTTATATTGCTATAAATGTACATGATGCAATGCTATTAAAAAAAAAAAATTGGTTGAAATTTCACAGAGTCTGAAGCAAAGGTTTCCAGGAACAGACCCCCTGTTGTACAAATGCTGATCCTCAAAGTCTGAAGAGAGTATGGCATGGGCTATGCTTGGAAGCTTCCCAAGAGGAAAGGTTATTCCTTCATAAGGAACACCCGTGATTTTTAAAGGAGCATTTACTTGAAGACCAGCTGTACTGTGAATTAAAGTTGGAAAGAAGCAATGTTAGCAGCTGCAGTCTTGTGAAAGCAGTGCAGGCAAATACAATGTTATGCGAGGTTTATAGACCCAAGTTCTGGCTTGGTGCTTCAGTGGTGACCTCCTGGAGGCACCTAGCAATCCCCATAGCCTTGCAAAGCCTTGTTTGGATAAAGGGACCTCATCTACTCATTTTGCTGCTTTTTTTTTTTTTTTTTTTTTTTTTTTTTTTTTTTTTTTTTCACATTCCAAGAGCACCGAAGACTGTGTTAAATAGTACAATCCCCTGGGACTAAAACTTACTGTATTTCACTTAATGGTGTTTTACCATCATGAAAATTGGTCATTTGTTCCTCTTGATTTTCTTTTGCTTTGCAGTCTTGCTCCGGTTTATGATGTTTCTTTGCCTCTGGCTACTTAATTTATGCAATTCTGTCTTAAGAAAGGCTTTGTCAAAAGTTCTGTAGGAATCCAGTAGCCTGTAGCAATCAATTCTCCATTGCCTTTTTATCCAGAGTCCAATCGAACAATGAAACATGATTTTCCCGTGTCGAAAATTTGCTTGTTAGACCTTAACGTATCTCAATCAGTGGTACTGTAATTATGTTTTAAATTTTCATTACAAAACTTGTTTATCAGAGTAAGGTGTATTGATTTGCATGGGATGAATAACCCTCGTGTTTCTGAAAATGGTAGACTTGGTGTTTGCTGTCTTTCAGCTAACTAATTTTATTGAAAGATTATGTATTTTCCTCCAAAATTTCTTTCTTAGATGCCTTCAGAATTCTTTAACCTGGGCCATCAGTGAGTGGAGATTTACAGCACTTTAATGTAGTGCATTTATTCTAACATTTTTTCTTTTGACACATCAGTTCCTGACAGTGCCTCATCTTTACGTGCAGGTTGTTAGACTCACATATAATTAAGCTTGTCCAGCACTTCCCATCATAAGATCTTACTTTTCGATATGTAAGACCATTTCTGGGCAGAGATTTTTTCATGATTACTCAGTCTTCCTTTTTGGAATGCATGTATTTGTTACATCCAAAATGATGTAACAATTTTCAAGAATGAAGCCGGAAAAAAATTATGCCTTTGTGCATATTAAAAAATAAAGGTGACCTTTTTCTTTAAATGTTCTGTATCCAGCATGCTATTGAAATAAAACTTGAAACTGAGCACTTGGGTAGCCTCTGAGCCAGGAACGCACCCTTTGTCTATGATCCTGCCCCAAATGTGGTCCCCCAAAACTGTGATTTGCACATGCCTGTGGGGAATTACTTGGATTGTAGAAGCATCATTCCCCCAAGAGTCTGTCCTGGGCATGTTTGATGCCCCAGTCAAAGCAGAATTTGCTGTTCAAGGTCTGTAGTCACATGGAGCCAGCTTTTAGCGGCTGTTGGGACAGCAGATTTTCATAGGAGCCTGGTGAGGTTTGGAACTTCACCTGGGAGCCGGTAAGAGCAAAAGGGAGAGACGGAAACCAGGCTGGGAATTTTGAGAAAGGTGAAAGATTGAGACACAATGAGCAAAGGAAAATGATCTGGGTGAGGGAAGCGGGATCAGGGAGTCAGGCTGGGACTAAGTTTACAGAGGCTGAAACCCCGTCCAGGTGACTGTGTGAGGTCCCCCTCCTGGCCACCAGTGTGGCATTCGACAGCTTTGCAGGCTCTATTTCTGTTTACAGCCAGTGGCACTCCAAGGGAACATTTCGACTGACCTATATTAAGTGCCTGCTTAGGATGAATCATGCCCCAGGACCGCTGTGTTTTCTGTGCCTTGACGACAAAAGGCTCATCAGATGGTGAGCTCAGACGGACACCTCTGCGTCTGATCAGATGGGGCCCGGGCTCACAGGGAGGGACATCAGCTGCTGAGCCCTCCGGGGGATTTAAACCTTCCGAGGCTGATGGGAACTGGGGATCTGCCTGTATTGCAGAGCCCTGGTCCCAGGCTGGCACAAAAACCCTCTGCAGGGCTCCTCTCTGTGTCACAGCCCAGCCCCTACAGCCCCTGGCTGCAGTGCTGACTCCTTGGTCCTTCCCCTGGGATTGATGGGGACAGGATGGGTAAGGGTTCTATGGGAGACCAGGCCTCAGTGGAGATAATGGTGGGAGACAGCAGCAGATCTTGGAAAGGAGTTGAAGAGGATGGAGGGGAGCAGAGACAAATGTGACACGATGTCTTGGAGGCACTGATGGGAAAGGCTTGGATGCAGCAAGACTTGGTGTTGTGCCTGGGGAGGGGCTCTGGACTGGAACACCAGCAATGGAGGGGAATATGGCTGGGAGCACAGGGACCGAGAAAGCAGAAAGGGGCACAGGAGATGAGGAACCCAACCATGAAGGCAGCAGGGCAAACACCAAGGAGAAAGGAAATACTGCAATGCTATTTATTAAGTTTGTGCTGCCTACCTTGTGCAGTGAATGAAACAGGGCCCTGCGGGGAAAACACTGTGTAGCCACATAGTTAATGCATAAGGGAGCAAACTAATGGTTGCCTGAAGATCCCTGCCTTTTCCTAATTTCTCAGTGTTTGACTTTGTACTGTCATTTTAATAAGTTTTGTTATGTGTCAGATGTACATACTCTGCTGTAATGTTTCTGGAATGAGTGATGTGCATCCTCATTTTCACCCTGTTGCATCTCACAATGTTTCTCTGTTTAATGCTTGGTCCAAAAAGCAACTTACCCCTCCAGCCTTTTCCTGCTTTCCAACTAGCAGGTAAGAGCTTGAAGGAAAATACAGACCTTCAATGCTGCTGCCTAAAGGCAGGAACATTGCCCACTGAATTTCACTGTCATTTAATGCCTTATCCTGGATGCAAATGCTCACGTGGTTTACAGAGCACACACCAGAGCAATAAAAAACAGGCAAGGAAATCAAAGGCGTATTTCTGCTCTGTTTTTGTATTACCAGTTGTGTTTAATGCAGTGCACTTAAAGTGCCTCTAGAATACATTAGAGTGGTTTTGATGGTAAATTTAACTGCCAAACTATTGCCTGCCTCACTGGGATTCCTTCCCATCTTCAAATCCATATACTCCATGTCTCACTTCACCACTAATGGGAGAAGGGTGACATGTGCTGCCAGCCTAGCAAGAGCAAAGCCTGAGGAGTTTGGAATTGTTCCTGATTGTTCAATATCACCCAGGAGACAAGGCTCATGCCTGTGCAACAAACATCGCCAGGTTAACGCGGAAGGACTGACACTGACCTATTATTTTCTTCCTTGGCAGATCTCTCTGAATCACACGGCACAGAGGTTCATCTGGTGATTTGAGCATTAGCTGCCGTGATACCCAGCACAGCTGACCAGAAATGGAGATAAGAGGCTGTCAATTCTGCTCTTCCCCTCATGCACACAGAAAGCCTGTGATGAATTTTTTAGATTCAGTAACCCTGGCCCAGAGGCCATCATTTTGAGGGAAGCTCCAAGGCTAGGGCTTAACCCTCAGTCTGGCTTTTGCTTGCCCCATAAATACCACAGACCAATAGAAATATCACACAGCAATTCATTAAAAACTTCCCATGAACGAAATGTTCTTAAAAACAAGGAGAAATCCCCTCTTGGAACTTGCAACACAAATGTTACTCTGTTAGTGCACAAAATTCAGAGTAAACCTGACTAGAAACTGAAGTGAAAGCCAGGTGTCTATTTCCATTGTCCATCAGAGAGAAATGCCAAGGAACAAGGAAACAGCAGAATGTGAAAAGCAAATTGGATTTTAAAAAGCCTTGCAAGGATAAGCTTTAGAGGGATCCTCTATAAATCAGAGTAGGCAATGTTTAGCATGCCAGCATCCATTCAGGTTGATTAGACTGAAGTCCTGTGCCACAAGCTGTGTGAATAACCTGAAATAACAACAAAAGTGTGAGCAGTACCCACACGTCATAGGAGAAAAAATACAAATGTGGGTGTGATGGGGCTGGTAGGGTTTGCACCTTCACAGAAAATAAGGATGACACCTGCATGCAGTGGTCACTTGATTGTGGAGGAAATGTTTCTCACATGCACAGCACTTCTAGGAGTCCCAGAGACCAACCTTTCAGGCTGTACTGGTCACTTTTTGTCTGTAGTATTAACAGATGCATTAGGAATTGCAAAGAAGAACTGTTCTGCCTGGGTAAAACATACCTGTGAGTGGCAGGGAGGGCCTGTCCATGGCAATGCAAAAAGGAGGGTGTAATGCAATGCCTCTGAGTGTCAGAGAGAGCTGAGCAGTGGCAGGTCTGGATACCAGGTCTTGAGATCTGAGGTGGCAGACTGGGTCTGCCACAGAGAGGGGGAAGTCACATAACCAAAGGATCTTCAGAAGCAATTGTATTTTGGCTAGCAATGAGGACAGGAATAACATTTAAAGAAGATACTGCTTTCTTACAGTAAATAGAGTTTTAATCATCGTGGAAGTAAGGTGGACAAAAAGCACTGGATAGCTCAAGGAAATGGTCTGCACTGAGTCAAGCTCAGCAATGATTAAAAGCTGCGGCCACTTACAGCAGTTCAGGGGATATTTGTGAGGAGCCGAGAGATGTCACACCACAGGCGTTCACATCTTTGCAGCACCACCTAATTGGCTCCCAGGTTGGCAGTCTCAGCAGTGATGCCGTAGTTTAAAGGGGTTGTGGGGAGTAAATCCACTGCTCTGGCTGGGGAGCAACCTGGGGTGCTCTGGCAAAGCAGGGGATGGAGGCAGAGGTAAGCTTGTCACGCCAGTGGCTTTATTTTTATTGCTTTGAGGAGAAATAAAAGCTCCCAGCAATTCCAGCCATCAGCCCAGTACTGCTCCGAGAACTGAGACCGTTCCAATAAAGCAAGCCAACAGCAAGGCAAGAATTTGTAGCCCTGCTCCTCTAATTGCAGGGCTGTTCCCCAGCCCCATTAATTTCCTGTGAAACTGAGAAGTTTAGTCAGCATTAAATCTGGGAATGTTGCCTTCCACTGGGGCTCTCTGTTACGCAGCAGACAGGCTTACATTTTTTGCTGTGACAAATATTTTATTGACATTGATACAATATATACATTGCAAAAGAACATCCAGGATAAAGTATTTTTCTGTTTCAGTGGGGAGACACGCTTCGTATACAGATGGCTGGAATAAATCTGGCCTCACAATTAAAATCTGTTTAGAGTTTGCAGTGAAGTGACGGATGGATTGGTCTCAGTGCTCCATCAATGCCCCCTCCCCATGCCTCTCTGTAGAACAACATTGATGGCAGGTCATAAATAGCCATTTGTACAAAGTGCAGGAACTCTTTAAGTATCATTTTATAGCTAGTATATATATTCCAAGTGGCTGGCAAAATGCAAAGTGCTTGGGGTCTTTAAGTAGCAAAGGCAACAGACTGTGGGTGGACAACAATACCTTTCTATTTGTACCAAGGGTGCCTATTTGAACCTTATTTTTGTACCCAGTATAGGCATGGGGACGTTGTTAATATTCTGGTAAATTCTTTATTTGCTGCATGCACAAAATTCAGGCCCTATGCTAAAGAGAGAGAGGCATTAAACAGGGGTTTCCTGGCCTGTCTAATTATATGATTTTTAAATCTCCCCAACACTTCAGATAAGTGCAGATTTTCACTTTGCTTTTTGTCCTATATTCTTGCATAATTTTAGTGGACAGCACTAAAGCCACTTTTTTCTTCTCCACAAGTTTTTTTGTCTCAAGGCTGGAGGAAAATCAGGCTCTGTTGGAATGTTCTACCAATTATGAATTATTTCAGTGGTGCTTAACACTGTGATGGAAGGGGCCAGTTGATCATCAAGCAGTGTTAAAACTAAAAGCTGTATAAAAATGTAAAATACCAAGGTAAGAGCTCTCTGCAGTAACAGTAGCCACATGTCATGGACAGAGGGGGGTAGCAGAGGCATGGAGCAGAATCAGGATGCATCCCCTTTTCTCACCAAGCAGAGGAGCATCTGGAGCAGCCCTGAGCAGGGAGAGACAGCCTGGGCAGCTCCTTGCTGCAGCAGGACTGCTGTGTGTCCTCACAGGTGCCCCTCTAATTAACCTGTTCCTAAAGGTAATCTCAGCCAAGAAGGCATCTTGGCAGTGCCCCCATAGTGTAGCAACTTCAAGCACATGACCGTGGGCTACCTCTGAGCTACAGATGGTGTTACAATGTTGCAAAATAATGACGAGGCCGTAAATCCAAAGATGGGGAAAAGAAAAAAGGCCAATTCTTTATTGATACAAAGCGGCTACAGGAACAAGAGGCTGAGCTAGTCTCAGCCCCTCAGGGCAGGTCAGAGCAAACAGATACCTGCACACGGGCCACCCCTCAGAACAGTCTGTTCGTGAGAGCTGAGCACCACTGAGGGCGGTCAGTCCCCTCTTATAGCTTCAGTCCCCTCAGTGATTGGCTCGTTTTGCATCCTCCGTATGATTGGTGCATTTTCTCAGCTCTCATTGGTCCTTAGCAGGGTGCTTTCTACACCAATCATTCCTTCCCGCCATGACGTGATTGGTCGGTTGTATCCACCAATGAAGGCTCTGGGTGGTGGTCTCTGGGTTATCTGGAGGAGAGCAGAGGAGAAGATTTCCCCCGGGTATTATCCCTTTAACAACCCCATCACCATAGTAACCACATTGGGAATGCAACCACAAAATCTCTATAAACATTCGAATCTATACATTGCAACACCATCCAACAATCATTTGAACAACATTACGATTGCAAGTATTTGTAACCACCCAGAACCACCAGAGCCACTCGAAACATAGACACAGCTGCAAACAGATATTGGAACACACAGTCAATATACTGATACAACCATTAAAAAGTTTCAGCTCCTTTTTGTATCTATAACAGATGGGTGTTAGCAGTGTGTGTGACTCCCGTGGTGGGACACAAGCCAGACCCCTGAGCTGCACATCTTCTGTCCTGCTGTACAGAGACCATGGAGCGTGCCCTCAGCTGCCAGAGAGAAGCCTGCAACAGAGGAGGTCAACTGCTGTGGAAAACTCTGAGGATTTGCTATGCAGAAGCAATGCTCACACTGCTAGGAAATGCCCTTGCACTCACCTGAAGTGTAAAGCCGAGAGTAAACTGGTGATCAGAGCCTGAGCAACGAGGTAAGGAGCTTGTGTAAAGCACCCATGAGGGAAGAGGGCTGTGGGTACCATCAGGTGCTGTTGCCAGCATGATAGAGGAGAGGAGAGGAGAGGAGAGGAGAGGAGAGGAGAGGAGAGGAGAGGAGAGGAGAGGAGAGGAGAGGAGAGGAGAGGAGAGGAGAGGAGAGGAGAGGAGAGCTTCAGAAGGAGCTCATGGCTTTGGTGAGGCAATGATGTTCTGTAGAACACCCCCTAACTCACCAACTCCTCCATGCTTCTGCATGGAAACTTAAGGGTTCAGCTCACAAGCTCAGTGCTTCCAGGCACATTGTCCCTGCATTTGCCCCAAAAGCCAACTGTGACCTTAACAGCTTCTCCACTGGGTAACTACTCTGGGGTCTGAGGTGGGAGAAAACTCCAGGGAAGTTGTGAAGATTCTAATGTTTTATGAAGTAGTAATGATAGTCCAACCACTTGTAGTTAAGAGACAGAAATTTAAAAAAAGATATTTAATTAAAAAGAGGAGGGCACATCCTTTTCCTGGAGGAAAAGGAGTCCTGCATTTATTAATTTTCTGTAATAGTGAGTAGTATTTTCTTTGAGAAAGAGAGAGCAATTTTCCTTCCTGCCCTGTTATGGCCTGACAACAGCAGCAAACCTTAGCTGAGGAATAAACAAGGAATTATCTATTTGTTCTTGGCTCAATTAATTCCTGGCTTGGAATCTCAGTGCAGAAATCAGGCTATTTTCACATGTCCATTGTAGTAAAGTGGTGTCAGGCTGAGCCATTCCTGGCAGTACCTCATGCCTGAGACTTAGGAGGGAACCACTATATTTGGAAATAGATAGAATCCTGTTATAGCACTGCAAATACATTTCCCTTACAACAGGATGCAGTAGACTCCAAAAGTCAAAAGCCTAGGAAACCTGATGCCAGGAAAACCCATCTGCTTTCCTAGGATGCCAGTCCAAGGAGTAATCATGGTTGATGTTAAAAACATATCTGCAGAAAAACATGGAAACTGAATTTTAGGTCCTGTCACTTAATAATTTTAGCCAAGCTCAGCTGCTCAGAAACACCCTGAAATCTGTCTCCAACAAATGCATCTCTTTTTAATTTGAATATTTTTATTTTAAAAGAATCACTAGGTGAACCATTCAAACACAGGTGTTGCTGACCTCCTCCTTACACACTTTGTTACAGAGAAGGCTGTAGAAGATGACACCCGTGTGTGCAAATGTCTGCTGGCAAATATCTTTCTTGCGTGGAGGAGGAGGATGGGGAGCAGAGGAAGCACCAGTGCTCCAGTGATGGCTTTCAGTTTCAGGAGCTTTTGCACCAAGAACCTGGATTTACAGCTTTTCCTTGATGTGAGAATGAAAATCAGATTGCTGTGCTGGTTTTCCATCCTACCAGAGTCAGCTACATTCTAGTAAAAGGAAGAAGTAGGGAAAAAGAAGGCAGGTCGTGAAGGGACCAAGTATGAGGGAGAGCTTGTACAAGGACAGATTGGGGAGCCTTCCAAGCAAAAGTACAAATGTACAGGATGCACATTCACCTGCTGCTTTTGTTGACAGGCAGAAAGCATTTAGTCAGATGTTGGTCACCTTTAATGCTGCTCACAAACCATACAGCAAAGAAAAGGCTATGTGAGACTGACCTGAGGACTCCCAGCTATTGTGGGGAGCTGTCTTAATGAGACCTGGTAGCCAAATGGCCTTAAACACAACTAGAGGTTTTGGAAGTTCACATTAAAAAACAACAACAACAACAACAACAACAACAAACCAAACCAAACCAAACCAAACACAAAACAAAACAAACAAACAAACAAACAAAACACAACAAAAAACCCCACAAAACTTTGGGTTAATCTTTGCTAAAAAACCACACATTAAAAATGCTGGCAACTCTCTAGATCTGTGCATTCTGGATGGGTCACTTGTCCATTGCTATCACTGAGGCAGCCTTAGAAACAGTGGCAAATTTGGCCAAAAAGGCTTTGGACAGTATTTGCTACCAGGTATGTTGGTTCATTGGTTCATTTTGTTCAGCTGATAGACACTGAAGGGGCCAGGGCAGGGCTCACAATGGCCTGTTCCTGCTGCTGTTCATTTCAAGCTATTAGCATGAGCAGAAACAGCCATTTCATGCTGATGCCACAAGATTTTCAGCCATCTGTAACATTTAAGCCTTTCTCAATCCACTATGAAAAATAGCTCAGGAAAGACAGGTAGGGGAACAAATCCTTCGGCTCATCGTAACAGCTAGGAAAAGATGATAAGGCTTGGAAGGAAGGATTGCTAATGCTCTTCTCTCCTGTAATGCTTCACTTCTACCAACCCAGTGGGGCAGAAATCCAACTGAAAACCCCTCTAACATCCACAGTTGTTAGTAAAAGGGAAATCTTTCCAGCTTGCCAATTCCCAAGAGCCAGAGCTCCAAGGGATGAAGGACTCTTTATTCCATCTGCTCAGGTAGAGGAGGAAATGACTCTGACTATTTCCATTTTAATGGATTCCCTGCTCATAGTGCTCTTTGTGACAGGGCAATAAACCACTATTACCTGGGATTTCAGATTTGTAAGATAAAAAAATATTGATTTTCAGTTGCAGGAAACGTTTGTGTTTGGGGGCAACAATTAACTGCCCACTGTCCATGTCTCCCTGGATGCAGGTAACGGGATAGAACTGCTTCTAACTTGGAGCATATTGTGTTTACTTATGTCTTGCTCCTCACCTGGGAGTACCAAACCCTTGATTTCATCGATCTCAGCCCTTGCTTGGCTAAGCACTTTTAGCTTTCATCCTCTAAGTTTTTGCTGCAGAAGATATAAATCAAGGAATTCAGAGAGCCAACAGAGATGGAAAGCTTGACAATGACAGCTGTTACAGACTATAAGGTGAAAGTTTATGGTCAGGGCATTGTTAAAGCAGAAATGACTCTGGCAAATCCTCTCTGTATGAATGCTAATTGAGGTGAATAATTAGCTGGATTAGCTTTCAGACGGCAAAGGCAGGCTATTCTGTGGGAACCTGAGCTGGTATGCCTAGTCATGAGTGGAATTTGGGAGATAGGTGTCTAGAAGCCCTGAGAACATTCTCATCAGTGTACAAGAAAGTAATTTGATGAGTTGACTCTGTCATTAGGGATCCTGGAAAACTAGGGGTTTAACTCTCTGCTGACACTAGTACTCTGGATTTTCCTCAGCTTGTGCACATTTTCTTTCTCTAAGTAAGATTTTTTTGCCCTTGATGAGCTAATGTCAAGGGCCAACATCTTTAGCTTTATGATCACCAGGACTGCAGTGAAAAACTGGCTTCTTTTGGAGGTGCAGATTCACCACCAGAAGGAGGAGGAGGGCCTGGTGCCAGGCAAGCGCTGGCCAGCAGCAATGGTTTCCTCCTTTTAGCAAAATATCCCAGAAGGTGTGACGTGAGGAGGTTTTGTCTGGCCTCCAGGGCTGAAATTCTGGCCAGTCTCTCAACACTTGATATTACACATGGTCAGAAAACATCATTGAAAATGTAAGAAACCTTGCTTTTTATTATCCTGCTGTTTTCTGTAACAACTCTGCAGTACTCCTGGACAGAGACATATGGTTTATAGTAGAATATCCATCTACATAGACTTTTTTTCCGTGGTTATTTATCATATTTGTCCTTTTTTAGCAGCACAACAATCAGTTATAAGCAATGTAAAGGAGCAGGTAGTAAAGTGCCAAGTGCTATGCTCTTGTCTTGCCAGCATCAGGACTGCTAATGGGACCATCTGGCTCCAGGGCCCTGTTTATTGCACTAGACACAAAGGGACACCTCAGCATGAAAGTTAAAATCCCCAGCAATGGACAAGTGTGGAATGGCAGGGCCAAGGCAGGATGGTGGCATTCCCGCCCCAAGCCCTCCAGGCTCAGGGGTGTGATATTACAGAAGATGTTACTGATCTGTTCTCCCCTTCTGCCCTTCAAAGACCTCAACACAGCATCTCTAAAGGTGGATATCAGCCACAATTCTGGTAGTTTATCATTCAGACACTGCACATTGCCCTTAGACATCCCAAGGCAAGGTGTCTCAAAACAAGCCCTATTTTTCCATCTTCTCCTGCTCATTTAGGAATTCTTCTATCTCAGATTTAAAAGGTCACGTGACCTTTCTGCTTCTTCTCCCCCACTGTCCAGTGCTTCACTGAGTAGCTCTCTTCTATTCATCCCACACTCTCCTGGGCAGCAGACAAGCTTCATGGCTCCCAAGTCTTAGCCCCATGGCTCGTCAGGTTACAGGTTACATCTCTGCTGCTCTCATAGCCGTCTGTTTCCTCCAGGAAACTAGCAGCAATTCTAGGAGTCTGCTTTTTATGCATGAAGATAAGGAGAAAAGAAGGAAAGAAAGAGCACCTCAGACTGTGTGTGACAGAGAAAGGCTAGTGGTACTTTTCGGGGCTATAATACCAAAACCAAAACAAAACAAAGAGGGTATATCCACATTTAGTTTGTTCTTTATTTTTTCCAGAGTTTTCTTCCAGGTTTCTTGGGAGACTGCCCGCAGATATGCCATTCTCCTGGTGACCTCTGGATTTTGGTGCCATTAACATTTGTTGTTCTTGGAGCTCTTCTGCTGTCCTTTCTTGTGTGTCCACACTTAGACTTTCCTACTCATCCTCCAGTCAGACCAATCTTACTGTCACAGTTCTCTACACTGGTCTCTACAGACCAGTCTTACTGCCACAGTTCACTACACAGTTTCTCCTCCAGCACCACTGGGGACATGTCTGTCACAGTACAACACAAAAGAAACGACACCCACACACTGAGGTGTCCAAGGCAAAAAAGGGAAGTTTATTTACAGACCTAGACATTTATAGAATTCCAGCAGTGACCATGGATTGGAGGAAGAAAATCTTCCTCTCCAACCACACTGGTCAAGCCAACAGTCCATCAACAGTCTCCTCTTTATGAGAAGAATGTGAACATGAAAGGACAGTTACAACAACAACAGGTTGTTTGTGTGAAAATTGTGAGAGACTCCATTACAAAAAGTAAACAATCAGAAGGCTGAAGGAACTTTAGAAAAACTTTTAAAAAAACAGAGAACAGAAAAAACCCAGGGCAACACATGTCCTGTTATTCATGTCCTGGGGGAACCTCATTCAGAGATACAGCACTTGTCTGTGATTACCAGGCTTTCCTGCAGATGCATCCTTGCTACTGACTGTCCCGATTCCCTGCTGTTCAGCCCTGAATCTTTCTAAAGTAGAGATTGCCACCATGATGGTTTATCTGGTGTCCATTAGCAGTGGTCAAGACAAGGCTGGCTCTGGCCAGGACCCACATGTGCAGAGGCAAAAGGCATTAGCCTCTCCTGGTCACTAGCTGACTCTCATTTCAGGCTTGGTTAGAGCTGCTACAATGTCGGTAGGTGAACTGTCAGTTTGCTTCCCAGCTTCCTCTTGATCCCCAGCTGCAATTTGCTGGTTTTTTTTGAAGGACAGGAGGAACCAATAAACAGATTGATATGAGAAAAGGCAAAACCCCAAAACACTATACAGCCTGCATGAAAATAAAATTGTGGGTAATTAAAATGGACTCTGGGAGAAACACTGGGACACAAGATGAAAAAAGTAAAACCAACTGAAAAAGAAGGCAGAAGACTTCAGGAAACATTAAGATAATAGGAGAAAGAAACCCTCACACAAACCAAAACAAACCCTGGAAGGGAAAGGAAGGGAGAGTGCAAACTCTTTGATTCTGAAGATGCTTCTGAAGATAAGGCTTATATTTGCTGTGCTTGTAAGGTCACTTCCCAGCTTTCTTTCTAAGCATTCAGTTTTGTCCATTGATGTTTCTCTGTGGAACATCAGTTGAGAGACCAAGAGGAACATTTGATCATAGTTGTGGTGTTGGCACTGCAAGCATAAGAGACAGAGAATCTCCAGGAATTTTGGGAGAATTGTTCTGGCTTTACATCCTTACAAGTAAGAGTAAAACCTTGCAGATGGAGATTTCGTACAACAAATGGTTCCATCTGTGAGTCAGATGCTAGGCAGGAGGCAGGTGTGACATACATCTGAACAGTGGCAGACAGCCAGTCTTTAGGGGGAGAGGGTTTGTCTGCCAACAAGGGAAGAGAGAAGACCAGAGTTCATTTTAGAGAGCTAAGAAATTTCTGGGAATGGGGATGAGCTGAGGCAAGCCCCAAAACAGAGTCTCAGAAAGAGGAAGAAGACAAAAATGTCATTCCAGCAAATCTGGGTGGGAGAGTACTGAGAGAAAGTGAGTCCAGAAAAACAACATTTTTATGGTGTTTTATTTACCCTTAATCCGCATCCCCAAAATCTACTGGAGAGCACCTTGTGGTGACATCTCTCGTGCAGTATCACAGGAATGCACTTCTGTTTCCAACCTGGGCTGAGTCATACGTAGGTCTAGACTTGCCCAAGCTGAAGGATATTTAGCTGACAGTGTCAGATTTGATTTCAGATGGAGGTAAGGGAGGAAGACATTCACCACTGTACCTTTTGCTCCTTGAAGAAGAGAATGAAGTCCTGAAGGCCTGGCTGCTAAAAGACCTGCGTCCTTTTTTTGTGTAGAGAAAACCTTGTTGGACAGCACTGGTGGGAGGAAACCACTCTTGACTAGAAACAGGCTTTCCTTCAGGGTAGTAAAGTGAGCTGTTTGTTAGCTGGAACTTCTGTTTTTCTCCTCCTGAGAGTCTCCTCTCCTCCATGCAGTGCTGGTATGGGAGGAAGATGTTTTGTCATTTAAAAGAAAGAAACAGATGGAATATGTGGCAGTGTTAAAAAGCTCCAGCTTGTTGCCACGGTAACTGAGGGGGATATATTTTATAATTATTATTTAAAATTCTTCATTGTCTTCATTAAAGGTAACAACGATAGCAGAGAATAAACAAAGTGATGCCCTGCTGTGCAAATCAGTCCCTCAATAAATAAAATTAAAGGAGTGCTTTGCATTGCAAATGCTGATACAGTCACCAGAAGGGTGGAAGGACTGCAGGTTATCTGAGGATGATGAATTATGCATGCCAGCACATTAAGGACACAGCAGGGTCATTTGGTACCTCTCTCCTTTAACTTCTGTTGTGTGGGTTTGGACAAGTCCTCTTGAGCACTGGACTAAGGCTCAGCCAGCTTGCATCACGGAACTGAAGTCTGATCATCTTCAGGAACCCCCCAGACATCCATCATATTGCCCCAGCAAGCAGATGCAGCAGCTGTAAGGTCCTTGTGAGCCCTTAGGCACTGGCACTGTGGGGTGGAGGGTGTCTGACATCCTGAATTGATTGTCAAAGGAGTTGTGTCTCAGTGAATGATGAGTATCTTCCACTCAAGATACATAACAAACTTCACCAACTTATTACCTACGTTCAGGTGGCACTCAGCCCCACACTGTGGCCTAGTCACAGCCCTGCTGTGAGCCACAGCAGCTGCCTTTCAGTTCTTAGCTACACATCAGTTAAGAGTATGAAGGAAAGAGTTACTCTTGGCTGTCTAGGACAATAGGATAAATCCAGGATGAGCTGCAACTCTTCTGACTTGGTATTTGGTTCAGGCACAGAAGTAACAAGATAGTGATCAGACTCAGCTGTGGTTTTTATGGGACATCTCATGTTAAAAGACAGCATCTCATGTTGCTTTGACCTTACTTGTTGACTCAGAGAGAGTAAGGCATCAACAGATTAAAGAGGTAGTTACAAGGGCAAAGTGTTTAGGTGGCTGATTAAAGGACACAGCTGTGAAAGGCCAACTTTGAAAGAAAATGTTTTTCTCTTGATGAGCCCAAGGTCAGTAAAGAGAGAATGTGTGAACACAGCTCTAATTTGATCGAGAGATTACATTTCATGATAACAAGTTCATACACAGCAAAATCCCTGTTATTACTTCTTCTGACTGTGTTTGTTATTGCTGATGGAACAGATTAAAAATACATCCAAGCCTGAGGAGATTCTCCCTGGGGATGAGATTGCACAGAGGTCCTCCAGCTTTCCTGCCTTTGCCCCCAGTTCTTTCCCAGACTTTCTCTGTGCCCAAGCATCCAAGCGTGAGAGAGACAGCTCAGATGTGGAATCCGGGGCATAGGCAGCTGCTCACTCTTCCTTCAGACGGCAGAAATGAACGTTGTCTAAATTTAACACTGCTTCTGCTCCCTGCGTTTGCAGTGAAGTCTGAGTCTCCTGGGGCTGTGGAGTTGCCACCAGCAGGGACAGCACAGCAGCCCCAGCTCTCCCCAGTCTGGGTTTGCCAGGCAGCTCGAGGCAGAAATTCCCTTAGCTAAATAAATGGACAAGGGAGGCCATGACCTTCTGTATTTGCATCCCCACTGGGATGAGAGTGAGTAAACATCAGAGAATTATCATCTTTTCCCCTCTGCAGATATCTGTGTACTGGCAGGACCAGGTCAATTATGAAGGCAGAAACAGTCTTTGGAAGATGATAGCTATTTCTGAAACCATAAAACAAGAATGAATCTCGCAGTTTTTTTACTGGCTTTACTAGTAAGTTAGCTGGCTCTTCCATGTACAGCCATGAGACAGAGAGATGTTCAAGGGTCCTCTCCAGTCACTCTCTGGGCCCTACTGTATTCACCCCTACAAGTGGCCACTAACCTGTTAAGCAGACAGAAAGCAGCTCTAAGCTGCTCTCCTTCCTGCAGAGACAGAAATGAGGAGGGATCTGTCTGCTCAGTTTCTCATGGCTACAAATGCATCAGCCAGCCAGACCATATCACTCTGGGAGTCTTCCTGTCGCAAGGGGAATGGTATTATCCATTTTGATAGCTGTTCACATGTCATTTAATCCTGACTCTTTTAGTAAGTCTAAGTATAGTATTAAGCATAAGAGAAAGTAGGAAATATTATACAATAATCATTAGGAATGGAATATGATAGGAGTATAGGTAGTAGTTTTGCACATATGAGTACCCATTACCAAGACAGCTTTTGTCAGCTCAGCATTAGGCAGGCTAAGTGGAAGTTAAATGTCCAGGAAATATTGGAGGTGCAAGACAAATGATTTGAGGCTTTCCACAAGCAAAAGGTCAGAAGGAATGGCCTCATTGCCAAGAAGCAATTTTCCACTAAACTTATAACATAACTGAGGACATAGTCTAGGTAAAGATAAGATGGTCAGATTGTAATTCCATTGTATTGTTCCTGATTTGCTTGTGGCATCACATTGTAAGATTGATAAACACATTTCTTTACACAAATTACAGGAAACCCTTGTTTCATAGAGGAGTTTCTTTCACCCCTTTGCTGCTGATTTCTGTGGGGTCACACAATGTAGCTGTAGGGTCCAGCTCTTCTGAATGATGCAGTGTCTGTCCTCACACACAATCTGCTGCTTTTATCTAAAAATGAATTTGATTTTCACCTTATACCTAGTGGTTTTTGAGAACTGGCTCAAGGAGAGGATTCAACTTGTATCTGTGATGATCAAGTCACTGTTACTGATGGGCTCCTCCCACAGCTACTGATGTGCCCATTGCAGATGTTACAACCTCTGGAGGCAGGTGGTCAGGAAATGGTATCTCATCCTCCCAGCACCCTCAGGATTTTGGAAATACCCCTGCTTCACAGGAGAAAAAGAACAAAAGGAAAAACTTCCATTCTATCAATTTTTTTTTTTTTTTTTTTTGTGAGAGATGACAGACTGGGAGTGGACACTCGAAATAGCTCGTGTGCAAGAGACTACAGCACTGACCAGGGATGAGTGAAACTCAGGTCCAGTTTTCCAAGTCAGTTGGAAAAGCCATGGTTTTGGAGCTGGGCCCTTCCCATTGAGAACTATCTTGTGCTGAACTTTTGAGCATTGCATGTATTCACTTGTGCTGCTCCTCTCACAGAAGTCTTCCTCTTGGAAATGTTCAATTTAGAAACATCACCAAGGAGCCAGGAGACTGCTTCTGAGCCTAGGATGTTCTTCTGGAGAGATTCAGTTTTTCAGAATTAATAATTTGTTACAAAAATTTTTGGACTTGCACTACTTATCCCTCCAAAGGCTGATTTGAACTTCGATATTGCTTTAGGAATTGGTCTAACTCCTGCAGGGTGGAAAAGATCACTTCTTTTTTCTTTCTCTGAAGTTAGCTTTATTGTTTATGTTATGCATGCATGTTTTATGTGTCTAAGCCATATGAAAGCCATATGAAACACACAAATTATTATACAAAAAAATAGTATATATCTTAAAAAACACTATTTATATACATGTACTGCAAATATGTGTAAACACTCAGAGTCCACACTGAGATTGCCCTTCCCTGAGATCAGCATATGGTCCTCTGTTTCAGCATTCCCCTGGAGCAGTGGAATAAGCTCTAGGGACAGAGATGGATTAATCTTGGTATAAATGTTTTTCCTGGTCTTCATTTCCTGGAAGGCCCATCCTGTGCCTCCATCTGCCCTGTGAGCTCGAAATTTTCCATGTGGATTCATTCCCCAGGTTCTTCCAGAATGGTGCTTACAGGGAAGCGCAAATGAGTGAGCTGAGAGAGGAGAATGCATTTTTGATCTCTTTTTTCCCCTGGCCAATTTCAATGAAAGAGCAGTTTTTGGAGGATGGAGCATCTGACCTGTCTAATTTTATCTGTAGGGATGCAGATCTATCTTTTCAAAGCTGTTTTCAAAGTGACTCTGATAACAGGACTGCCTACAGATAGGGTTGCAATGATTATTCAGAACATTAATCAGGGGAAAAAAAATTATGCCAGTTACTGATTAACTAATTACTGCAATCAAATATTCTCTTCTCTCTTTGGAACGTTGGGCACGGCGCTGGGAGAAGGCGACAACAACAACAAAACCCCTCAACACGGGAAATAGTTTCTTTATTCTTTTGTGAGCTGGGGGGAGAGTTCCAGCTGCAGGAGACAGAGGGGTCCCAGAACACCCCAGAGGGGCCCAGCTGGGGCCCCTCTTTCCCTGTTTTCATTCCAGTGCATCTTGACCTGCTCCAGTTTGTGATTTAATGGAACACCAGGAAGGAACAGCCAGTGTTTCATTAAGGGAGAAGCATTTGAAAGTGACCTCTGATAACGGCCATCAATTAAGATTCAGCAACACTGCTCAGCTCCCTGCTTCTGCCCCCTGGAAACCACAGCAGAGGCTGTGTCCTCCCCCTGCACTTGCAGGCAGGAAACTTTGCAGGAATCTTCTTTTGTCCAGATTACCCATTGTTCCCTGTGGAGGGTAACATGGAATAAAGCAGGAATGGAGGGTAAAGAATAACTGACTGGAGTCTGTGTCACACTCTGAAGGCATTGCCAACACCCCAGCTTGCTTCAGAGGAGGTCTGGAAAGTACACTTGGAGGTAGCACGTGAAAGAGGGGCAGACTCAGTGGTTTCCTTCAAACAGGCAGCACCTGGTCTTGGTCTATTTGCATCACTTGGTAAGGCTAATGCATTTCAGGATCAAGTGGGCTGTAGTTCTGCTTCCTCTTCAGAAGGAAACAACCATCAGTCCTCCAGCAACAGCACTTTCTATTAAGCAGAGGTTAATAGTGAAGTGTTTTGTCTATTCCAAAGCTTTCATGTCTTGCTGAGTACCAGTCCAACAGCTGCTCTTGCAGGCACTGTATCCGTTCCACATCCATCACTGCAATAGTTTTCAGTCTGAGCCCTGCAGATTCCTGGAAGTCCACAGACTGCTCCCACAGGACGTTCCGATGATAACAAAGAAACATGAATGCAGTCTTACATTTGTTCTACAGGAAATAAATAAGGCTTACACTGGAGCTTTTTTTAAGGAGCTCATAAACTGAAAAGAACGGTTTAATTCATTGATGTGGATGTTTCATCTCATGTTCAAGGCTTTTTTTCTAATTGTAGATGTTAGATATACTGACTGGAGATGTTAAGGGAAGAAGATGGGTCAGAAAGGATTTTCTAGTGAAAGGAAAATATACCATCTGAGAATTAGAGTTTTTTCCTTTGAAAACTCCATTTTCCTTGGTTTTCCATGTTATGTCTCCTACATCACTATCACAGACCTGGAAGGGTGACTTGAAGCTCCAGCTCTCCATACTTCATCTCCACACTGCATTTTCACACTTTCCAGTGTTAGTGGGGGTATCCCACTTCTGCTGCTTCAGGCACAATTTGGAGACTTATTGCCAGTCACCACAGAAAGTAGAATTGTTCAGATACCACTGACCCTTTGCTACGGGTCTTACTGTACAAACAAGGAGAAAAAAGAGTCTAAACTTGACAGTGAGGAACTAGAATGAAAAGCTGAAATAAAAATCAGATGCAAAGTCAGTATGAGATTTGTAGGCATTTGACACTACAATAAATGACAACTCACAAGTGGTCAGTGCTTGTCAGTCCGGGAAGATAAAGCAAAATCTCAGAGTTGGATAATGTGCTTTGGATATTTTTTTCATTAGTGGTGATATAGAGATCTTGACATTCTCTCCAGAAGTATTTGAATTTCAGAATGGCTGAAGTTTGTCTGTTATCCAGAAGTTGGGGGGGCAAAAAAAAGAAATTAAAAGAAATAGAAAAGCCTTAGATGTTAATTGCTATTTATTCAAAATGTAATAGCTGCAGAGCCTGAAATTCATACCAGATTCAGAAATGAGAACATGCTTCATAATAATTGCTATTTCATACTGCTTGATCCTTAATTTTTTTTTTATTTTAAAAAGCAGTAATAATTCCTTTCTAGTGTTACTGACACCCATTTAACCACCCACTCACTTACATCCCACAAGCATACAGACACAATTGGCCCTTAAATTTTACTGGACATTTAAAATGTCTTCTCTTTTTGTACCTTTCAAACATTAATTATTTCAAGTTTGGTGGGTTGGTTTTTTTTTTTGTATTAAGGGAAATTTTGTCTGACATTCAGCAGTAAGTTCTTCTTTTCTAACATATATGCAGTGCATAGAGCAGAACTGCAGAGGACACATCCATGGTGTGCATTTATTAGGGGCAGATCTGGGGAGCTGAGCTGACTACCAAACTGGGGGAAGGGATCAGTCCCTCTATTTGGCACTCATGAGGACATACCTAGTGTCCAGTGTCCCGTATGAGATTGTTCTATAAAAGAAGGAAGGAGCTTGGCAAACTGGAGAGAGTCCAGTGCAGGGTTACCAGGGTGGTTGGGAGCTGCAGCACACAGTGCAGAGAGAGAGGCTGATGGAAACTCAGTTTAGTCCTAAGCAGGGCAGACAAACAGGAGATCTAACTGCTGTTCTCTACTGCCTAAGAGCAGTGATGGGGAAAATGCTCTTCCCAGAGGTCAATAGGCACAAGGCAATCATCACACATGAATTGCAGCAAACAGAATTCCAGCTGAACACAAGGAAGAAATTTTCCACCTGGAGGGAGATCATGAGAGAGGTGCCCAGCAAGGCTGTGGGAACCCCATCCTTGAAGATGTTCAAAATTCATCTGCACAAGGCCTTGTATAACCCAACTCAGCTTTGAAGTTAGCAGGAGTTAGAAGGTCCCTTCCAACCTGGGTTATTCAGCAATTCTTTATTTTGCTCCTTTCTCCACCCAAGGTTGCCACTACAGAGTGCTGCACTCATGGTTACATGGAAACTGTGAAAAAATGCCTCTCTGAAATGCCATCCTGTCTTCACCTTGGGAGGCAGGACCTGAAACTGAGTTGTATAAAACCACCTCAAGAACACCTTACGGAGCAGGTGCTTTCCCCACACGCATGGTTGATTTTGCAGAAAATTGAAAAGGGTTATATAATCCAGAGAACTTGTGAAGGGAATGCAGTTTCTTTGTCCAAGCCTCTGGAGGTTAACACAATCCCCAATAAGCCTATCAGATCCCAGAATGAGATTTATCTGGATCCATCCTTTGCGATTGGGATTTCTTTTTTCCCAAATACACTCAAGTACTCTCAGAAGCAGAGATGCAGCATGTTGGTAATTTCTTCCCTCTCCCTCCAGTTGCTTGCAGCAAGCCTTAGACTACTTCCCTTCCTAAGAAGGGAACTAGACCAAGTTTGCTTTTAGAGAGGGGAGAAGGCTGAAGACCTCTGCAGGTGGCTCATTCCCTGAGATACACAGATAGATATACATATGTGTGTCACCTCTTGTTCACAGATATTACCTGCAAAGTAGGAGCGTAGCTTGTTAATTCTGATTATAATCACAACTGTTCATCAGACAAGGGGGAAAAGGCTTGAAAATCAGACTGTTGAAATCCTCCCCTTTCTCCACGCACGAAGATAAAATGTTCCCAATATCCAAAATATCCAGCACATATCCCAGGTGTTGGCTCCAGCATCCTCCAATAGGAACACACATCTCCTCTGCCTGTCCTTCCCTCTCTCTGGCCAGTGCAATCCACCAGCAATCTCCCTGTCCTTTCCCACTGTCCTCAATTCCCCTTGACCCAGCCTGGACATCAGTATTTGTCATACCAACACTGGTATGTGCTGGGAATTCCTGAGTGCAGTCTGACACTTGAAAATGCCTGGGCAAGAGGAGGACAGAGAAATTGTCTGTGTAATGCAGAAGTTTTTTAAAGGGAAGCTATGATCAGTGCACCCTTTCCCCTCCAGAAGAGTAACTTGCTGAGCCCCCAGCCAGACAGGAGCATGGACTGTGTTGCAAGAAGTGTGAACTGGTTTTATTCAATTTTAAACAGAGCATTACTGTACTCTAAATCCATAATCTCTGTATGATCCTGCCTGTGCAGTCAAGGGGAGTAAGAATTGGAAATACAGCCACAGCCACGGCTTAAGCAGAATATATCCTTCCAACAGAGCTCCATGGGGTTACAGCTGTGCTGCCACTGACAGGCCTCCCTCCTGTCCTGCTCTAGCAGCACACTCGCCATCCCACTGGGGGAGAGGGAGGATCTTGGCCTGCTGGAGCCACATTTTGCATCTGCCCTTTATGCACTGCTCACTTCTGAAAGGCGCTGCAGAAACATTAGGGATTATTAGAGAGGATGAAACTGCATGAGGGAGTATTAAATATTTTATTCCCTTGTATTCTTCATTTGGATTATTCGAAAATTCTTTCCTTAATTGGCTTATTCTGCTCCCAAAAGCACGGCTATGCTGCTGGCTGTGGCTCTGTTCTGTAGAGCAAGGCCTTGGTCAGAGCTGGGGCAGATTGCACAGGAGGAGACCCTGTAGATACAAATAAGAAGACACTGTCCTTTTGCTGCTGCTACAAATTCAGACTGTAAAAACAAACAGATGGAGCATGGTAAAAGGGGTCACAATGTGCAATCAAAGTGATCAGAGCTGTTGCTGGCAGCCACAGGGGCAGCATAATCATAGGCTCTTTTTGCTTTTCTTTTTTTTCCCCCTAAAGATATATTTTGATTGCCCAACACCATGTGGAGTGTTTGCCTGTATTGGTCAGAGACGGAGAAGGATGTGCAGGGACATTTGGAAGAACAACAGCAGAGAGAGGAGATGGCAGGAGCAGGGAGCAATGCTCAGGATCAGGTAACCAGCGAACTAGACAGAGACAAGGAGAAATAAAGCCGTGTTCCAGCTGCCCAGATGAGTAAGGCAGCTGAGGGAGTGGTGTTGCTGGGCCTGCAAAAGGCTGAGAAAAGCTGCCAAGTTCAGTACTGCTCATTCTAATGGACTTCAAAATCCTGGAACCTCCATTTCATGATCCAAAGCTGCTTTTGGCCAGACACAAGGATGAATGTGTAAGTGTTCTGCAGGACAACTACCTGCACACAGCTTCTTCCTTGATTTGTGGCCCAGGATTACCAAGCACAGCGATAAAAGCCCATGAGACTGCCTCCAACTGTGTTGGGAATGTGCAGGAGCACCAGAGTCTCCAAGCACAGTGCTGTGAATGGGACCAGCATGGACACAGGAGCATGAAATAGAGGGGACTAAGGAAGGAATAAACTGGGGATTAATTCAGGTGAAAGGGAACATCTGAAAGAAAGGGGTAAAAGGATATGGAGAAATATCACAGAGGTGAATGGGAAGGCTCTGCACTCTCACCCCAGCTGGGAAAGGCTGGCAAAGTCCAGTGGCCAGGAACTGAAGGGGACAGTGAGTGGAAAGAATGGAAGGAGCTGGAGAGGCAGAAGCTTACTGTAGTAATAAAGAGGAAAATGACAGATGAAAAATAAAGCCCTAGAGAGGGATGAAACAAGTTCTTTAACTAATCAGCTTGTCCAGATGAGCAGGAGGGTTAATCCAGCTATGACGGAGTGAAAAGGCTAAATACATGAGGCAGGGCCAGCCTGGCTGCTGAAGCACTGTCTAATTCCCCTCCAAGGGAGAGGATAGCGAGGAAGGCAGAGCAAGGGCAGGGCTGGGAATGCCTCAAAGACCCAGGAGCTGGGGGTCTTCTCCTGCTCTCTGAGGAGCATGTGGCTGCACAGTCACTGTGTGGCTGTGGCCCTCCCTGCTTGAGCAGTAGGCAAGGCAGAACTTTTCTTCACAGCTGGGAGAAGATGTTCCTCTTCAGGGCTCTCTTGTAGCTGTCTTTCTGGGTTTGTTCCTGGGCAAAACAGAAGTTACACCTTGTAAAATCCACTTCATGTATTATAGGGTAAATGATGTATTTGCCCAGGGTATCTGGGCAGTGCAGCTGACAGTCCTTAAATCTCTGTGGTAGCTGGAGATAGCTGCCCATGGGCTGGGCTACTGCCCCAGCTGCTCCTATAGACATGGCATGTGCTCCAGGACATCTCAGCTTGGGGTGGCTTCTCATTTCAAGCTACATTTGTGGCCCTGGGACATCTAACCTGGCAGATGGGGGAAAGGAGGGATAGGTTAGTGTAGTGCACAGTGGATATAATAATAATGGTTCTCACAAATGATAATGGGTTTGGGTTGGTTATTCTCTTTTACAGAGTTCCCCTTCATTTCCCCAGAGAAAAGTTCAAGGACATAGCCACAAGCTGCATCAGGGGAGGTTCAGACTTGACATCAGAAGGAATTTCTTCACAGAAAATGTTGTTAAGCATTGGAATGGACTGCTCAGGGACCTGGTGCAATCACCATCTCTGGGGTGTTTAAGGAAATTCTGGACATGGAATGCAGTGCCATGGTCTAGGTGACTAGGTGGTACTTGATCGTAGGTTGGACTCAATGATCTCTGAGGTATTTTCCAACCTAAATGATTCAGTGATTCTGTGAAGCTAAAGGGATCCTATATCAATCACGCTGGTATCACTTCAGATTGACTTCAGATTGGCATGAGAACTTGGCTGCTTCTGCCAAGCAGGACAAAAACCAAAGGTGAGGGCACAGGAAGGAGCAGTCTCCCAAGACAGAAAGGAGAAGGTAAAAGGCACTGCCTTTGCAATGTCAGTTGCCAAAGGAGAAATCTGACAGCCAGTCAGTCTGCTATTTCTCTGGCTCTGCAACAACCAAAGGGAAGAAATCCTCCAGCAGGGAATACGTGAAGGAATGGTTATAATTTTTTTTGCTCTTTTGTTTTTTTCTTTTATCTCTGATACCTATTATCAGCTGTGTTGAAAAGGCAAAATTTACAAACCTGACTCAGGATATGGGCTGCATCCAGATCCATAGCTATTCCTAATGCTGAAAGGTAAGATGTAGGAGATACAATTATTTTGTATTATGGTATTTTTTTGTGTGCGTGTTTTCTGCAGGAGATGTGTCAGAGAACTGGAAAGCTGAATTCTTCTTTCTTTCCCCCCTGGAATATATCCATCAATTGCCAGCAAGACTGCTGCCCATTTGCACTGTGGCTAGCAAGAGCAGCTCTTTGGCACACAGCATCATGGCTGGAGTGAGATGAGCAGAATGAGGCAGTGAAGGAGAGGAAACCTGGTCTGCAGGGGCTTGAAACAAAGTGCTGGATCTCAGTGACCAGAGGCTGCACCCCCTGTGTGCACAGGGGACAGGGCCCTGTGGGTGCCTTTTAACACGCAAGTCACTCACCAGTAGATAATGCACAATTTTCTAATAATGGAGCCAGAAGCCATACACTGGAAATGTTTCTGAGCACAATGGCATGCTTCTGTAGTTGCAGCCCAGGAGGCATGAAGCAGTGAATTAGGATGAGAATCTCAGCAAGAAATTCTCTCTCTGGGAGGCAGGCTGCAAGAGAGACAGCTCCTCTTATTGCTGTTATTACAGCCTCTGAAAGGTTATCAGACCTTCTCCATCCTGTTGTCCTGCCAGAGGGGATGGGTACCTGACTGCTGAGGAGTTCCTCACACTCAGCTGGCACAGGTCTTGTGTATTAAGTCATCATCCCCAGACCATCCCTGGCACTGAGCATATGAGGGATATGGGAAAAGTGGGGAATCATGGTGCTTTCACTATCCCCTGCAAGTGGATAATCCCTAAGGGATTACATAAATTTGCCATTGTTGGTGATCCCCAGGATTTCTTTTCTCTGCTCCAAGACCTACAACCAGTAAAAAATAGGGTAGAGAATTACTATGGTTTAGCCTCCTCCTTTGCTGTCTGAGTGGTCAGAGCTCATCTGCAAGCCTGGGTCACTACATCACCTGTCCTTCCTTCAAAGTCTCTGCAGAGATAATACAAGCAATGTCATCCTTTTCTTACAAAGGGAAAAACAAAGGGCACACACTGTGCTTTTGTCTGATGTTTGCTGGGAAGTTGGTGACAGGGCTGGGAAACAAATTTTGCGGTCTGGGTACAACTTCACCATCCTCATGACATGGTCCTTGCACTTCAATTAGAGGTGGCAGACAGCAGGTAAGAGGAATGAAGGCCCCTGGGATTTCAGAGGAAAAGCTCCCTGTCTTTATGTTTGGTCTTCAAGATTTTTGTGACAGTAAAGAGCAACACTGAGGCAAAAAATGCCAGGACCAGCAGGGCTGTGCTGCACATGGATCTCTGTCAGATTTTTAGGCAAGGAGAGGTTTAGAAGAGTACAAGTATGGGATGGCAGAAAACAGGTCACAGGTTGGCACTGGGAGCTGCATGGCTGTAAGCCACTCAGCAACAGCCAGTTAAGAAGCTGGACAGGTGTTCTGGAGCTGCCCCAAACCAGGAGTCTAAGAGAACAACGAGCCAGTATCTTCCATAAACAATTCATTTGGATGTAATGTGGGGTGGCAGACCAATGAAAAAAGAGTAAGGTATAGAAACAGATATATAAAATAGACCCCAGCAGGACCCTAGAGTGAGGAAGAAGGAACCATCAACACTAACATCAGGTTCTTCTGGTGAAGGACTCCGAATGTTGAAGACACACCGTGACAAACCCCACCGCCTCCCACCAGAGAGAAGCCACCACCATCAAGATGCAGAAGAACAATGGACAGGGAAGCACAGGAGCAGGAAAAGGAGTGCCAAGTGAGAAGCTTTAAAGTGCATTATTACTATTATTGAGGGTTTTTTTCTTTACAGAAGTATGCTTCCTTTTTGTGTTGCAGTCAGATCTGGAGCGTTATTCTTGGATTACACTGCTAAGACTTCGATTATACTAGCAACGGATTCTTGGGTTTAAATACATATATAAAAATATATGCACATGTGCTCCCATTTCCGTTGTGCCTGTAAACAAGAACTTGCATGTAATATTTGATTTAAACTTCCTGCAGATGGAAGATTTTTCAGGAATTTAAATTTAGTCTGTTTGCTACAGTCAACTAATGCATTCAGCCCACAGGAAAATCCAAAGAGGTATTACATCACTAAGAGAAGAAAACTGGAAACTGGAAAGAATTTAAAGGGTAAATTTTAACTGCTCCTTTTTCTTAAGATGATTGAATAGAAAGTGTGTTTCAAAGTGACCCCTGCACTTGCTCTGAAAAAAAAAAAAAAAAGACTAGATCTAGGTGAACAAGAGCAAAAATCATCTGCATAAGAGCTTAAATGGAATAGTCCTCAGCCTTGTGCAAATTGAAACATATGTCATTTAGCCAAAATAAATTCCCTAATACTCCTTAGTTATTTTGACATTTAAATCCTCTATCACATGCTTCTGAGAGTTCTTCTTCTGGTGCTGGGAGGAGCCCAAGTACATTTGAACAAGATATGCCAGGGTCTGCAGTGGGTTTTCCAGGACAAAAGTGACTTATATAAAGATTTTGCTCTGTTGCATTTCAGTGACTGAGTAAGGGTCTGCTTTCGGATAAAGGAGGCATAACTACAAACACATCCAAACACCAGTGCTTCATTTAAGATTGTTCTTCCACATTACCTCATGAGCAGGACATCCTTACTGCCTTGCAGGAGGCTCCTCCCTAACTCTAACATCTCTCATCACCAATCTCCATGGTTCATGAAGTCCAGTTGGGTTTCAGCGCTGTGTAAACTGACTGCAGTGAAGGCAGGGACTCAGGGCCGGTGCTTTTTTATTTTTCCAAACACCCTCTCTCCTTCTTGAACTGATTGCCGAGGAGGCAGGTGGCTGTGGGGGTAATTAGATCTGTTTGCTGTCCATCCTCTACACCGGTCCTCCTTGCTGTTTCCCGGGTTGTGCCACTGATGCCGGGGCGCTGCCGCTGTGCCAGGAGATGCCCGGGGGATGCTGTGTGTGCCGGGGGATGCTGTGTGTGCCGGGGGATGCTGTGTGTGCCGGGGGATGCTGTGTGTGCCAGGGGATGCTGTGTGTGCCGGGGGATGCTGTGTGTGCTGGGGGATGCTGTGTGTGCCGGGGGATGCTGTGTGTGCAGGGGGATGCCCGGGGGATGCTGTGTGTGCCGGGGGATGCTGTGTGTGCCGGGGGATGCTGTGTGTGCCAGGGGATGCTGTGTGTGCCGGGGGATGCTGTGTGTGCCGGGGGATGCTGTGCTGTGTGTGCTGGGGGATGCTGTGTGTGCCGGGGGATGCTGTGCTGTGTGTGCCGGGGGATGCTGTGCTGTGTGTGCCGGGGGATGCTGTGTGTGCTGGGGATGCTGTGTGTGCTGGGGGATGCTGTGTGTGCTGGGGATGCTGTGTGTGCCGGGGGATGATGTGTGTGCCGGGGATGCTGTGTGTGCCGGGGGGATGCTGTGTGTGCTGGGGGATGCTGTGTGTGCTGGGGATGCTGTGTGTGCCGGGGGATGCTGTGTGGTCCAGGGGATGCTGTGTGTGCTGGGGATGCTGTGTGTGCCGGGGGATGCTGTGTGTGCCGGGGGATGCTGTGTGTGCCAGGGGATGCTGTGTGTGCCAGAGGATGCTGTGTGTGCCGGGTGAGCCCACTGCCGAGCCGCTGAGCCGCCCGTGAGCGGCCACCCGGGCGCTCCGGCTGCTCACCCTGTCACTGCAGCCACGCGTGGGAGTGGGGGAGAGGCAGGAAACAATGTTTGAGTTATCAGAGAGACTCGGTGTGGTAGCAGTTGAAATGGACAACATTTGGGCACAGAATGAGCGTGCACATGCCAGACTAGACGTGTTAACCATGTGCCAGATACTGCCTCGCTCAGCTGGAGCACTGCTTGGGCTCTTCCTTTTGAGGAGTGTGGTGGGAGGCTGCGGTGCTTGGTGGCCAACAGAGCCAGGCAGCTGTTGAGAGAGTCAGACTCTACCCTTAGCCCTGCTGCTGACTTGTGACTGTGACTTTGCACACACCTGCTCAAGGCCATCCATTAGTCATCCAACTGCATCATTTTTGAGGGCCTGTTTACATGGAACCCCAATGTTTGCTGTAGGGTGTCTTACTTTTCACACTGGAAGCCACTGCAGCAGAACCTGGGCTGTTAAAACAAGCGTTTCTCTGTGTGCCACAATGTACCACTTGTCAGCCGACTTGAGAGGGAATGAGCACTCGTCAGCACTCAGTGACTTCCTGGCAGCCTGAGTGCATGTGTACATGTGCCCGGGAAGAGCTGCTAGGCAGCAGCTTACACTTCTCAAAAGAGAAGCCATGAGCTAGCTCAGAAAGGTCTCCTTAAATCTCTAGGTAAATAAAGACTCTAATGTCTGTTATCTGACTTCACAGCCTTTCAGTTTCATTAAGTTAATAGCCTCCATCAAGGGGCCAGCCCGGATGCTTGCAGTTGATTTAAAATGTGTGAATTCATCAATCTTAAATTGCACTTCAAGCAAAGTCAGTGTACTACACCCTGGGGACACATGGAAACCCTAATGCTCAGTGCAGGACTTTGATACCAGCACAACCAGGGACCAGATAACCAGGGTCCTTTGTGCAATCCCTATCTGGGCTTTTTCACCTGACCACTTCCCTTGCTGTGCTGGTTGGCCACGTTTCCCTGGTAGACAGTGGGATGTTTTGTCTTTGCAGGCAACATGCTAAGCAGTCATGGGAGGGGCCTGTGCTTGGAGACAACTACTTAGGGAAGCGTGAGCAGAGGTGGACAGGTCTGGAAGATGGGTCAGATAAGCATTTTCTGAGTCAGCTTTTTATTTAGGCCTGTCCAAATTGGCTTTGTCTCTGACAAAGATAACGTTGTCTTCTCACATCACATAAAGAAGGCTAAGGCATCTTTGTATTCTGTACAGGCTTTGAGAAATTATTCTTGTACAGATAGCAGTGTGACCCCTTGTCATAAGATTTCTATGGAGATGCAATTGCTGGGACAAGGGACAACAAGGATCTTAGAGAAACCTTGGAAAGACTATTATTCCTAGTTTAGCTAGACATACCAACAACACAAACTATATGCCCTTTGGATAGGCTGAGGCTAACGTACTTTTAGATGTGGACCAGCAGGTGAGGCCTCAGCTGGCTTGTGGTGACCCACAGACACTGACAGCTTGTCAGTCAGGACATCACAAAACCAACTGGCATTACAAATCCCTTTCTTAGCTCATGGCGAGGACTTCTAGAAGAGAAGCCAAGCTTATGTATGGATACATAGGGTAAAACATTAATTATAACTCACCCTACTTAGTTCAGTTCAGTGAAGAGGATAGGTTTCTGTTGACAAATCTTGTCCTAACTTGACTGAGACTTAACATTTTTCACCCCTTCACTTGTGTATGTGTGCATGTCCTTCTGACCAACTGGATGACAGACCTGGAAGAGAGGTCACTGCAATCTAGCAGAGGTCCCTGCTGTTGACACTGAGGCATTTTGGTACATAAAACTCATGCTGCCACTATCAATGCTAGGGCTATACAAGTAATCATTGTCTTGTCCAGATCCTTTTGGGATCTATGTTTTGTAGAAATTCTCCACCTTCAGTCCCACTTCACTACACGAATTCAGAGGCTCAGTCTGGGCTTCTGGGTGCACTGCAGAAAGAGAGTCAAACTGCAGACAGAGCAGAAGCTCTGGAGTGACTTCAGTCCTGGGTCCCTTGGGCTATTGGTATTGTGTCTTTTAACAAGAACAGTGAATCAAAGTCTGAATTGGAAGAAGAAAGAGAGAGAGAAAGGGAGGGAAGGGGTGAGAGGCAGCTGATTCCATATCAATCCATGTACAAAGCTCATTTATGTGAGCTCCAGACAGTTTCTGAAAATGCCCAGACAGAGGAGAAAGAAAGAGTGGTATGTGCCTATGTTTTTACCCCAGCTCTTTCTAATTTGTTGCTTGTTATGATATCTTTTTTATTCTTGGATGCTTTTCCTCCTTGTGGAGTCCTTGGTATTGCCTGCATTTCATAGCAAGGTCCTCATCACATCAAGAATTCATAATCATCTAAAAATATTCAATAGGAATATAAAATATTTACATGTGAAAGACTGTAAGACAGAATGAATCACTTGTGTTACTCTTTTGGAAATCGTTCACTTAGAGAGGGCATGAATTTTGCCAGGGCACAAGACAGTGTGATTCTGGATGAGGGCTGGGGGTGTGGTGTGGATGAGACCCCAGGGTGGTACTCATAGCTCCAGTCCTAGGCTGCTCTGTGGTGCGTGAGGGTGGCTGGGAGCCAGGCCCAGTATCTCTTCCAGGATCAGGCAGGCTCCAGGTGTCTCTGCACAGCGAGCCAGACCTTGTTCTGCTGAGCACAAAGTAACAATATAAGACAGAAGGAGGCCAGGTGGCCAGGCTTGATTCAGATATCTGACACAACCCGTATTTGCCACCCAAATTCTCACCTTTTTTAAAGTGCCTTGCTGATTCTTTTTCAGCATAGGTTCACTTCTAATATCCTTTATTTCTTTGCTGAATCTGGCCCACACATGTACCTTTCTCCTGCAGAGTCAAATCCCAACAGAGCCTGTCCCCAGTCTTACTCTCTTTTCTAAGCTCTACTCATGCTCTGACTCTCTTGAGCCCGCCCTTCTCCTGTACAGACTCCTCAAAGCTGTTGCATCCTCTTGTAATCACCCTCTTTTTTGATAACCACACCTGGATGCTGCACTGTTGTCATGGCATGAGCTGGGAGGAATAAAATGGCTTTGGCAAGTGACCCGAGGGCACGTCCACACTGCAGAGTGCACCGCTGTGCTGAGTGCTGAGTGAGCCCAGCAACAGGGAGTGGCATGGAAACATTAGGTGGGGTCATGGAAGTGGTACAGCAATGCCAGCAGACTGCTCCCAGCAGGACCAGCTCCCTGGAGCCAGCACCACACAGTGAGGCCCCGGTGCCTTTGAAACCAAAGCGAAATCATGACGTGCAAGCCTGGAAGTTTCTGCATGAGATGCACTGCATGATGGACATATGCTCTGTAGTGTGAGAGCAGAAGATGCCTTCTGTTTTTGGGCACGCACTCTAGGATCCATCCATGTGTGCTATCACAGCAATAAATAAATCAGTTGCAATTCCCTGACTGAACACACTTGGCTACTCCTTGGCACTGGCCAGCTAAGATCCTTTTATAAACCAAATGCATAGAATTAAATGGCAGGAACCCAAATGCTAATCAAACTTCTGGGACAGTAGTCTTGTCTTCTCTAGACAGTAGTATATACTGGTAGTGCTCTTTGGAAGCTAAGTGTGCTCAGAGTGCCTCTCTGGAGGAAGCTATCTAGCACAGGTCTGTTCCAGTACAAGAACTTGTAGCGTGAACGGAGTCTGATAAGAAAGGGTGTATGGTAATTGCTGCTGACTATTGGAATGATTTGTAAATACATGATTTCAAAACAGAAAGAAAATGCATCTCTATAAACTGGTCATCTCTAGTGTAGTTCCTGCTCCCACTCCTGTTCATTACTAAATAGTGTGTGGATGGTGAGGCAGCAGAACAAGTTGCCATGGGAAGCTGTGGATGCCCCAACCCTGGAAGTGTTCAAGGCCAGGTTGGATGGGACTCTGAGCAATCTGTTCTAGTGGAAGGTTGCCCATGACAGGGAGGTTGGAACTAGATGGTCTTTAAGGTCCCCTCCAACCCAAGCTATTCTGTAAGTCTATGACTGTACAAACAGAAACAGCTGTCAGAGTTCTTCTCATGAGGCTTTGCAGGCTCCTGTTTTCATCTGTTGGTTTGACTTTGACAGACATGATGTATTCTGGAAGAAATATCCTCATGTTGCAATATGGAGGCAATAAATCCTGTCAATATGCAAGGGGAGAAGGGGCTAAGAAGAGACTGGAATGCTCAGAAATCCAGGTTATGTGGGATTTTAAGGACTCCTCTGTTCCTATTGCACTGGTATGGGACCAGTATCCTGTCCTGGACAAAAGATTCATCAGTAGTTGATTTTTTCTCAACCAGTCCCCAGGTAGGCTTTAAGGGTTTGGTCTAGAAGGTAGGAGACTCATGCCACCCACTTCAGCTTGGGCAAGTCAATCCCCCTGTGCCTCAATTCTCTCTGTTTAAGCAAATGAGAAGTTGCTATGGTAAGTTCTATGGGTGCTCTGCTGGTGAAGAGGTGGTGATCATTCAGACAATATCTGTAGTGCATTAGCATCAGAGCGAGGAGAAGAACATTGTTTTTCAGGATGCTTCTAGGAGGAAAATCACTGCTCCACAGAAATTGCTGTCTGGTATTGTCTCAGCATCTTCCCTGCAGATTTCAAACTTTCCTTTTGCCCTCTCTCTAATGAAGTCTGGGAGCCTGGAAGATGCACATGCATATCTTCACACTCACACACACAGGGGTTTTTTTCTACCATGTCAGTAAAGAAGAGACTGGGAGGCAAAATGGAAAAGACCTAGGGATTTATATTTAAGAGCAGGAGGAGAATAGGAGCGGTGGAAATCACTCAAGAATATATTATAATGAACAATCCTGTGTTGACAGAGGGATGAACTAGGTGACCTAATAAAAACTGTTGTTACAGATTTTTTCACTTCTGTCACATAATAGAGGAGTTCAGTCTCCAGAGCTGTCAATCCAACAGCTTTCACTGGCAGAAGTACTCACTCAAAAATAATCCTGGAGAACCTCAGTTAACTGCTTGCCTGGGGCAGATAGAATGCAGCCAGGAGGCTTGTTCAGCAAGTAATTATAAATGCACTCTTGCTGCCCAGGTGCAGAAAGCACAGCTTAAGCTTCTACTCATTAACATCATTAGAATTTCCATTTCAGCTGTTGCTCTGGCATTGACAGTGTTTGCAAAATTGTGACCAGGTGAAGTCAAAATTGGCAGTGAGGCTGATGCTGGACACCATGAGTTCAATTGCTTAAAAGAGCCGAAAACCACCGACAGAAATGTTAAATGATTCAAATGTACTGCCATGCACTTTAGATGACAGGAAGGTTGGCCTTGATGACAGAAAGAAATAGAGGAAAAGAAGGTTCAAGAACACAGGAAATGCCATGTCTGATCTGGGCAATTATTCATTTTGTTTGGTATTTTATCTTTGATGTTGATGGGTGCCAGAAGTTACAAAGAAAGGCTCACAGAGTCTCATGCTGAACAGTTAAGGATAACCATTGCTTAGGGAAATAGCTTCCCTAGCACCCTCATTAGTGGTTAGCTGACATGCTGTAGTGTAAAGCTGTGAAGCTTTTATATTCATCATTTGTATCTTAACTTCTTCTATTGTAAATCTGGAAAATTTCAATATCCACAAATATCTCTTTCTTATTTGAATCCTTCCACACCCTGCACCTCAGAGATATCTTGTAGAAGAGATTTCCACAGGTGGATGAGGACGCCTGAGGAAAAGTATTCCCTTTGATGGAATACTTTCCCTATCTCTCAGTTTAATGAGATGTGCCTTTGGTGCTAGAGTGTGAAAGACAAGGTAAATAGGAACATTGAATTTTCTTTTCTACATAATTTATTCTAACTATTTTGAATACCTCTTTTATTCATATGATTTCTAAAATAAATACACCTGCCATTTAATTTGCTTCCTACATGGAAGTCGTGCAACAATTGTGTTGACTATTTCTGGACCCTGTTGATTTCTGCTATAATTTTCTTTGAATACAGAACTGAACACAGCGTTCTGGACATAATGCTCTTTCATACTGATCTCTCACATTTTTAGTAAGAAACTCCACCTTATTCCCTATGCATAAATGGAATAAGAAACTCCACCCTATTCCCTATGCATACCCCAAAAATGGAGAGCACTGCTTGACCCCAGAGGAGCACGGTGCTACAAGGATGTAGACTGCAGCCCTGGAGGACTTCAGATCTTTCTGGTTTTGAACCAGGAGCAGACATGGATACTTCAAATGAATCCTTCCAACATGCTTTTGTTGCCAGGAAGCTTTTCACCATTATGTGGTTGATTACTCACCTCTTTCTCCAGGTTTGACAAAGAATATTTACCATTTGCAAGTATCTCCACCTTACTGACTTTGCGATTACCATATTGTCCATTAATCTACAAACCAACAGAGATATTTCTCAGAGATAGATGCATGCTGCTACTAGTATTTTTCTGCATTGGAAAAGGCAGACTTGATGCTGAATTGCATGGTTGTTTTTTTGGATGCTTAGCCAGCTCGTCTGTTTGCCATGGCATGATGTTCTTATTAATAGAGTACCTGATTGCCTACTCTCCTGTTTGGATCCTGTCGAGAATGCTTTGAAAATCCAAGTGAAAACAGGCAGACAATTTTCATTTGTCCCATGTTTGCTGACACGCTCTAAGAGTGCTAATAGATTGAAGTGGTTTGGCAAATGCCCTTCCAGAGTCCCTGTTATATCTGCAACTTTCAGATATTTTGTCATTCCACTCTTGTTTTCATCACAGGTAACTAACACTTCCCGCTCTGCTTTCCCAAACACCTATTGCAGAGGGCTGCTGCAACATCTGCCAACCCCTGATTCTCCTTAGAGCTGATATCAGCCAGGCTGAATACTTTCTGCAGCAGCTTAGCAGTTTCCTTCTTAAATTCATTCAGACCATTGGATGTACTGCATGACTTTCATCAAATTGCTTAACTATTCTGTCTTGCTCTTCCACTCCTTCCCCTTTGTATAACAAGGCACAAGCAGTTATCTTCCTCACAGTGGGTTGGAGGAAGTTCCTTCGTTCATTTTTGTAAACTGCTTTGAGTTCTTCAGAAGGAAGTTGCTACAATAGTGCCAAGTACTATTATTCAAGGACTTACACACTATTCCTAAAAATATGTATTTATGTATACATATTGGAAAATTTCAGTCCACCTTTAAAAATGTGTGTGAGTTCTATATGAAATGATTCTGTGATCAGCTCTGTTTCCAATGCATTCACATGATACTATGCTTAGGAAAGAATTGCCTCTATTTGGATGGATGCTCTAGATTAATTGTTTTATCCTATCCTTTTCCTGCAAACATCCCTTACATAATAATATGTAATAACAAAAGGATTATGATCCCAGGCCAACAGCAACCTCTGGTTTCAATTTTTTTTTTCATATAATCTTTTCCTGTTGTTTGGAGGTTTTTTGTTTGGATTTTTTTTTAAATTCCATTTTTAACGCCTTTCCTTTCCTTTTCTGTTATTTTCTGCTGCTGGGTAGATTATGTGTTTTCCCCCCTGAATTTCTAGTGGAGATAAAATAAGAATATGATTTTTGCATTTGCTTATGCACTCTCACAACATCCTCCATGACAGTATTCAGGGAACAGGGTTTACTCTGCCACTGTACACACTGGTTCCTGAAAGTTACTCTAGCCCTATATTAACATCCCTCATGCAGGACCTCTTCACATTATTCTTCTGTTGCAGGGGCATGCTCCAATAACCTCTCCTTTGTATATACACATTGCCAAACAACTATTTTTTAACACCAGGAGAAAATTCTGTTGTCATCTCTACCTCTCTGATAATTGCTGTGGCCATTTTTGCTGAGACACCTTCTTGCTCTGTATTAGAGACACTGATGACCATCAGGTCATATCCCTGAAAACATACAGCTCAATAATCAGATGAATAGGCCTGTTGCCATTCTCTGAGTCTCAGACAGATGTCCAGTCAGTGCAGATCATCTTCCATCCAGCTACACCCATCTCTGGGGTTTCTTCCCGAAGCCATTTCTCAGTTGATGGCTCTTAAAACTGGGAAATAACTGGCTTGTTTGCCCTGAAGTCCACCCACTCTGTCTGGGCTATTGCCTCCAGCAACCACGATTAAGTGTGATTATCAAATCGTGTTGGCACTGTTCCATCTCACAGCACTGCCCAAGACCAGACTGCAGCTTAAGGAGTTTGTTCCACCCTCAAGGCTTAGCCTGGCCCTTGCTCCACAACAGCTTAGCACTTTGATTTTCCTCCAGTGCTCTGCAGCAACTTTCCAGCCACATGTTTTTCCCTCTTGCTTGAGAGGGGAGGTTCCAGTTGCATCGAGGGCTTATTGATGTGCTCAGATGCTCTGGGCTGGCTGCAGGGAGACCCTCTGCTCCTGAGATCCCTCTGCCACATGCTCTGCTTCTCACACCCAGCCAAGCCACACAATCCTCAGGGAGTGGCCAGCATTAGCTCAGCAGTTGACTTTTAAAGCTTTTTTTGTGGTAACTCAGTTAATGATACCCTCATCCAAGCTCCTTGAAGAAATGTTTTCTGACCCATCCATCCCTCTTGCAACTGGGATAGAGGAAAGCAGGAAAAGCCAGGTGCCTGTGCCACCACAAGGCAATTTGTGAACTGTATTTTCTGTGTTTACTTGAAAGCACAAAATTTGTCACTTGTGTGAGTAATTTACTGCTAATTATGAGCTTACAATCTGCAGATAGAAAAATCAGAACCAATGAGCATTTTCAGAGGAAAAGGAAAATTACTCCAAGTACTATGTAATTATGCACTTAGCTGGGACTTGCTCCTGAGCCTTTGTAGAACATTGGTTTTCAACTTGAGCAAGTTTACATGTAATTGTATTAACATGTATTTGGGAAGGGAGGGTAGCATATGCCAGAGAGAGCAAACACCCAGAAGACTAATGGCAGAAAACCCAGAAAGATGGAACCCAGGGTGGTAAGCCGCTAAAATTCCCTTCTCAAAGCCCAGCAGAGTGGTAAATCTTGGCTGAGACTAAGCACCACTGTGCACCACTGCTGCACATCCTGCAACCCATTCACCTTTTGCTATTCCAGCCCTTAACTCCTCATTGCACAGGCCCTCCCCTTCCTCTGGGCCATGTCCCAGCCTGCTTCTTCCCATCCCCAGCTCATGAATGCACTCTGCTAAATTCAGCCCCACAGGTTTTACCCTACCTCACCCATACCCCATACCTTGCTTTCCTTTGTTGAGCACAGACTATGGAAAGCAAAAGCTTGTTTTCATTCCTGCATTCATTTAATGCAGCATTGAACAGGGGTCATCAGAGCTGACAGACCAGGGGGCTAATCTCCTGCAGCACACAACTGTGCACACAGCAGCTGGGCTTTGTTAGTGCCCTACACTACAGCTTCGTTTTGTGCCTCCTTTGCAAGGAAGAGAGAATCCAAAATATTTCCCTGAATTAAGTCACACACCTACTGAGTTAATAGTCTAAGGGCAAAGAAGTGGGAGCCAGAGAGGTAGGAGATGTTGTCAGCTGAGATTTGAAATGGGGTGAAAAGTCAGTGAGGCAGGGAGCTACAGGAAGGAAAATGTTAAATACTTAATTGTATTTGTGTGAGTGATTCCCTAATGATAAACTAGGGATAGGTAAAGCAGAGAAATTAAAGATGGAAAAGACTTACTAGGTCCTCTACCCCCACAAAACAGTTCAGATAAAATAACAGTCTTTCCTGCTCACACATAGCCCCACTCTCATTCATTGCTCATCCTCCATTTTGCCTACATATACAAATACTTGCATTTGCATACTTGCTAGATTTCACTTGCATTTCAAACTGACAGAAATCTTTTCAGAAGTTTTTATTACTTATCATTTTTCTTTAAGTGAAGAGAATGTTGTGCAGAGTTAATTAGCATCCTGGGAGATGGGTGTGTTCTTTGCTTATTCCTACTACCACAAGCAGAAGCAACATGTATTTGTGCCTCCTTGGCTGCTTGTCCCTTCTGCTGGAAAACAGCTTTCCCTGGATGTGGAGACTGAACAGAGCAGGAGCCCTGAGGCTGCCTGTTGAGATCCCTGGCTCGGCAGGCATCTCAGTGCCAAACAGGCTTCTGTTTTTGCTATGCAGACATTTATCTACCTGGAAATGGGCAGACAACCCAGACAAAAATCATTAGGCACAGGCCTCCAAGAGCCATAAAATAATCAAGATTAAGGCTTCCTGCTGAGTCAGTCACAGGAATGGTTGCTGGGATGAGAGCTGTGTTGTAACGCAGGGATCATCATCCCTAGACACACACAGAGCTCTTGCTCATGGCTCCAGCCACTTGGAGAAATCTGGTTAACTTTTGCAGAGGTTTTATCTGGGAGCCTGTGGGAAGGGCTGTGCCAACTCTCCTGGGCATCTTTCATGAGCCAGAGTCTGTCTGGGAGGCTCTGGGTCTGCACAGCAGAGCACATATGTTTGGGCACTTAGCAGAACCTACAGGGATATTTTTGTTTTTCCCTAGACAATAATCAAGCTCTGGAAAAAGCATCATCTGTCAGGTTTCACTGCAGAAATATGAATGACTTAAACAGTTCTTCTCCTTCCCACTCATCAGAAGGGTAGTTTGGAACACTGCCAGCTTCACTGGGGACAAGCTAACACAATAAACTAATTTTTCATTAACAATCGCCTGAAATTTTTAATGAATCTGCTTCATTCATGTTCACTCCAGTTTTACTCTACTTTGTACCCATGCAGGGTAAGTGGGGTGAACTGCCAGGTCTACTTGGGTGAGAAGAAATTTTAAGCAATTATTGCAGGGGAATGATGAGATGTTAAAATTAGATTTGTAGCAAAAGTACTTGAGGAGCTAGTCCAAGATCAGAAGCCCACTGGGAGATGACCTCCCCATCCAAACCTGTTTCCATTTCGTGCAGTGTCTCCTTTCAAAAAACCTGCCACACAAGGGGAACCATGGATCAGATTTATTCCAGTAACTTCAAACTCTAAGTGCATTTGCAAAAAGAACAATCTGCCTATTAATGGCCTGAAAGAAAGGACAAATTAATTGAATGAATGATTGATTATGAATTATTGTCCCAGTCCTTCAGATCTCCAAATGCAGTGTGAGTCCTTTCTAACCTGACGTCCTCATCAAATCTTCTTCCCTTTAAAAAGCTGTTGTACTATGTGCTTAAATTCATGTGCTGAAATAAATGTGTTGGTTATGGAGTTATCCCATCTCCCTTTCCTTCAGCTGAAAATATTATCTAACTTTAAGGTGACAGTTATATAATTTAACCCTTGCCTTTCATTATTCATGATTTTGAACATGAAATATGTAGGCTTTTTCCCTATTCTGCCATATAGAACACTGGCCATAATTATGTCAGATAGAAATTTTTTCTCTTTTTATTCAAAGTACCTGTTAGAAACTGTCCTCCATGGTGCTGACAGAAGAAGTTTAAATGCATGAGTTATTCTGCCTCCTTATTTTTAGCCTTCTTGTTGGCCATTTCCAACAACAGATCTTTCTGGTGCCTTATGGCCTGTTGGCTTGAGTCCTACTGCTCTTGCTGGGGTGATGGATCTCTGCCCCTGCAAGCAATGCTGATAAAATCAACAGACACAAGAGTGAAGGTGAGTTTGGCTGGACCCTTCCCTGAACTCCCTCATGAATTTTCTCACTTGAGACAAGCCTATACTCCATGTTTTACATATCTGAAATGGAGCATGGGAAAATGATATGCCCACTTGCAGTGCTGGCAACAGCACCTAGGATTTCTTGTGACCAGGCCCTCTCTTCTCATGAGACCAATCTCCTTTTCACAGCTGTCAGTCCCCCAGGACCTGGAACTCCCCCACTGACTGTCCCTTCCACCCCCGGTGCATGTGTGCTGCCACCATCGTTTCTCCTGCTTTCTAATGTGATTATTCTCACTCCTGTTTGCACACACAGATGGAGCTCAATGGATCCCTAATAGCGTCATTTACTTAATTAACATGCAATTAGCTTAATGAATATTTTAACCTCATTATGTAGTTACTCATTTTTATCTGTTGTGAGTAAGTCTAGTGCCCAGCTCTGGACTGTTTATAAGGACAAGCCAAATTAGTCCAGTTCCCCAATTATGTTCAAGGGGCCTCTTTATAGAGCCCTTTCTCCCTCCCTTTACACATCACATCTATGATGGAAGGGCTGGTGCCTATGGGAGGAGAACATGTCTTTTTCTTCATCTTCCCTTGAAAAAATTTCCATAGAGATGAGACAGAAGCAGAGGGTGGTGATATTGAACCCTTGTGGGTGGGTACATGGTGTTTCTTCTGACTTGGTCAGGTGAAGTAATGCCTCCCTCTGCCCCCCTGGCTGGCTGCTAGCTCAGATTCTGGGGGGCTTTGGGCAAGGAAGACTTCAAGATAGGGAAAGAGACCCAAAAGAGGCTCCTTACCTAGGAGTGTTCCAAGGCTTTATTCTTGAAGGGGTCCCAGGGGCAAAGAGGACGAACAAGGAAGAGCAGGGGTTTATCAGGACAGAGAGCTGGCACTGAGCCAATTGGTCAGAGATAGGGGGGAAGATAGGGTCAAACTACATAGTTACAGGCTTTGGGGCTCCTTTTGGGGTAAATCATTCCCCAGAGGGATACAAGAGTCAGGATGAAAGCTCTACCTATGGGGCAGGCTTTCCTGGCAGAGACATCTCCCAGCTGTGTGTCTTTCCTGTTTTCAGCCTGCTGTATGTGCAGTGCTGTCGTGCTCACTTCACAGTTGGCAAATGCCCTTCTCCATCACGTCCCCCACACTCAGGATTTGCACCTTGGCAGAAGCATTATCTATACCATGCAGTCATGGGATGGTTTTCTGTCAAGCCACTGACCAGCATGTGGAAAAATGTCTGAGGTTGGCAAGGAAAACACAGTCCTTTGGGCTCAGATGAGGGAGGAGATAGACTCCTGCCCAGAAGTTCTGTAGCAGGAATGGAACAAGGAAGGGTCTCTGCTTTACCTCACGTGATCTTGTTGGCACATTTCACCCTCTCCTTGCAGGCAGATGTCTTGGCAAAGCTCGACAGGAGCCTGCCTAAATGTGAAGTGCCCATCACTTCCTTCTCCAGGCAATCTGTAACTGCAGCTAGGAGTGAGGGGAAACAAGAGTGGGTGGGGAAAGACAATTTGCTTAAGAGTGACTTTTTGGGTTGACTGCAAAGCAATATGAAGAAGAGACTTGCTCAGTCTTACTCGATGGACAGAGCAAAATCCTAATAGATTATGTAATTTTCTAACTGGGACATGTGTGAGGGAAGATCTCACTCCCACCATCTTCTGGGAAAAAACAAAACACATCTCTGTGTTCACTTGTTTACTGCTGTCATCTCAGCAGCCTCCTCACTGACCCTTCCTTCTTGTTATCACCTGGGGAAGGCAGCCATGCTTCCTACCCCATGGAGGCCTGGGGAAGCAGGCTGGGAAGTCATTTGGTCTCAGTGGGAATCCACACAGAAAGAGAGGAATGGACTTCAAAGAGCTTAACAAAAAGAAAATATCTCTGGGAAAATGCCATTGGAAAGTTAAGAAAGCACTGAGCACTGTTTCCTTCAGGCTATGCTTTTTGTTGTTTTGAGTCAGCAAGGTTAACCAGAGAAATAGAGCAGAAAGTTGAGATTATTGGGAACGGCTACAGTTGGGTTTTCAAAGCCTTCCCACAAACTTTAAAGAAAAACAAGCTTTATTTAACCAATGCATACTCCTCCCTTCTTAACCCAAAACTGGCTGTGCAGAGAAGAAGAGAAATTAAATACTAAGGGGGTGATAGCAAAGAACAAGAACAGAAATAATGAGGGCTGTCTCTTAATGAGCTCCTCCACAAGGCCAAGGGTTCTGTCCATCAGGGCTGTCATGTGTCTTTGAGGCTGTATCTTTTGACAGGACCCACCTTTCCACCAAGGCAGGTCCTGAGCTCTCAGTCAGCTCTTTCCATCCCTGACTCGGCATGTCGTGTTCAAATGTTCATGAGGTATCACCAGGCTCCTGTCCTCACCGAGCAGCAGCCGTGTTCAATGAGGTAATGAGCTGAGAAGATTTGTGGGTGTGCATATTGCAGCAGGGGCAGCCCATGCAATCCATGTAAAGAGCACTAAGTCTGCATTATTTGTCTTAATCTGGCCCTCTTACAGAAGCAGCTGTTACTGGGCCTGGATATTTTATCGACAGGACAAACACAGCTAGAACAGGCATCCATCCCAAACTCAAGTGGACAGGCTCCTATTGCATACTGCTGTGATTGCTAAAGCCTAAGAATCAGGTGAATTTGTTTGTCCTCATCCTTAGGCTTGACTGAAGCAGCCTTGTGTTTTAGGATTGATTCAGTCCCCTCTTCACCCTGTAGCTACTGTGAATAGCTCCCCGCTCTTCCCCAGAATTAGGGAGGGAAAGGCACTCTGTGCCCTCACTCAAGGTGAAAGAAAAGTATCTTTTCAGAGAAAGAAGAAGTAAGTGATAAGATCCACGTGTTGCAAAACTTGGAGACCACAATCTCTGCTTGTCATTGATTCCTGTGTGGGGCTTCCCAAAATATTTCTGCTGATGTGGTGTACCTGAGACAAACTCTCAGTCAGGGTAAACTGAAGTAGAACAATCAAGTCACTGATTCCAGAGCACTTGAGACACTTTACTTCCAGGCAAATATTTTTAAATTAAGACACAAGGGGAGACACCTTGCTACAGTCAGGAAGAGGACTAAGCATGTTGCTGCTAGAGACAGGGCTGTATCCAGCTGGCAACATTTGTGCATGTGCCAAAGGGAGCAAATACCTCCACTCCTCTAAGTCAAGAGAGCAAAGGCATTCATTTTGGGTGTGAAGATCCCATCATGCAAACTGTTCCATGATCCTTGGGTGTGACTGCAGAACCAGCTAGGTGCTGGAACCCTTTGTGTATGTAGCACACATGAATCTGACCCAACAGACTTGCTCTACAATTTTAAGCCTTTTAAAGGGGTTTTAAGTTGTCTTTGTAGAAAGTTCACAGGGATCCCATGTTTATAGCTCCGCTATACATCAGCTGGCAGGCTCAGAAGATGCCAAGGGCTGGCATCCTCACTGCTGGCCCTGGCTGGGGAATACTGGCAGAGCCCTGTGTGAGAAGCTGTTCTTCTCCTACCCTCTTGATAGAGAGGTGATGAGATGAATTTATTCACCAGGGTTGTCAATCTAACACCTTTCAGCAGCAGGAATTCTGTTTAGAATAAAACAATAGACACAAAATTGATAATCAGATGCAAATTATGTACCAGTATGCAGAAGATAAAGATAAGATTTGCATAAAATGTTTGTGTGACAGAAGCTAAGTATCCCTAATTTTTTCCCAGAAGGTATCAAGGAACAGAAAACAATGATTCCTCACCCAGCTCATCTCCCCTCCTTTACCACAGCCCTCAGCCAGCAGTCCTGTATTTGAAGGCAGGCACCTTTATCAGAGAGGTGCCCCTTTCCTTCCCACCTGCTGAAGAGAGCAGCCTGCTGCAAGGAAGCTCAGGTCAGGCTTGGTGACAGAGACAGTTTGTTTCTTTCCTCAGGAATCTCTTTTCCAGAAGGGGAAGCCATTAGCTAAGAAGGTGAAATGAATTTACAACTGCTCCTCTGTATTTACAGAGCTTGTTCAACAACAGCTCTCTGTGGAGCTTAAAATAGTCTTTTGAGGATATGAAACATCTCAGCTTCAACCCAACATCTATGTCTTCTGTAAAAAAAAGCAATCCAGGGTGCCAGTGCTGGCACAGTTTCTCTTTTGCAAGCAGGCAAGAGCTTCTCACACTGTGTCTGCTCTGGATGTGTACTTTGGCCTGTCTCCAGCTCAAAACACTGTCCTGCTGCTTCCACTGTTTTGTTGGAGTTTTGGGCCAGCATTGCTCAGAGGCTGCCGTGTCTCCCAGAGCCAAAGGGGACTGTTGACCAGTGCTAACAGGTTTAAGTGTGGGAGCCAAACCCTGATGCTCTGCGGTGTGGCCGCTGTGCATCCTTGGGTGCAGGGCTTCCAAGGAGTGCAGGCAAGAGGGCTTCACTGTGGGTGTCCTCACTGGCTCCTTCTCTGTACCTCGGCATCAGCTGAGGACTTTGGGTGCACCATGTCCTGGGTTGTGGAGCCAGGGGTGTGTATTCTATTTTCATTTGTTAAAAGCAGTTGAAGAGATGCTTTTCTTTCTCTCTTGTAACTCAAGAGGGGAGAGGCCAGACACCTTCTGATAATGGGCCATTAGCACCTCCCCAGGCTATACCTTCCCCCCCCAGAGCAGTGCATCTGCATTTCCACCATCCTATTGTGAGATGGATCACATCCCCCTGGCAGTGGGGGTGGGGGCAGGCAGTTTCTACCTGGATAAAACTGAGACACAGGGACAGGAAAACATCCAGCTTTCACCCAATTTCTGGGAGGAAGACTGGACCTCATCTCACCAATACCAAACCCCATCTCACCACCACCTGACCCCTCCTCACCACCCCTGGACCTGTTTTTCTACAGGATCATCTCTACTTCAACAGAACCACATCTGCCACTTCAGGAGGACTCACTTTTGAACTGCTTTCAACACCCTGACCAGAAGGGTGTCAGGCTGTAGCTCTGACTCTGTCAGGGTTTCTAGGATTGTTGTTTGTTTGTTTGCTGGTTTGGTTGGGTGGTTTTGTTTTTCTACTACATTTGTATTGTAAATATTCCTAGTAAAGAACTGTTATTCCTATTTCCAAAATCTTTGCTTGAAAGCCCTTGATTGCAAATTTATAATTTGGCAGGGGTGAGGGGTTTACATTCTCCATTCTAAGGGAAACCCCAGTTTCCCTGGCAGATACCTGTCTTTCCAAACCAAGACACACCACTGGGAAGATGCCAATACCACCCCTACTTGGAGACTGTAGAGATCCCTCCTGCATGATGCCATGCTGGAGGCATGCCACACTGTGCTGCTCAGGGCTGGCCACATCTTGGACATTGGGAAAAGCAAGTGCAAGGGGGGAAGGGTATTCTTAGGATGTAGGGGCTGAGCAACTCTTTTCAAACCCTGAAGCAGTGCCACACAAATGAAAGGGAAAAACTGGGGTTCTCCAGAGATGCCTGTACACACACGAGTGTGACTCATCTGTGGCTGCCCAGGGGCCCTTCTGTCAGATGGAAAAGAGCTGAGCTGTGGCAGTTGCAGCAGCGGCTGCAGCAGCAGCAGTGCCCTATTCTCGTAATTCATCGCCATCTGCTTCTCCCAGTCAGAATCTATAGCTATTTCCCCCCACCAGACTGTTAAAAACATGCCTTGATTTTTGTCTTCCATGCAGTATTTTATTTAGGGTAGTTCTGGACCAATCTTAATTACAGTTTACCAAGGGAATTGTAGAGAAGTCCCACCTTCTCCAGGTCTAGTTCCACATATTAGCTATTTTCTTCCAACAGTTATAGGTATGTATATGGTATGTAGATGAAACCTATCTCTTCTCCTCCCTTTTTTTTTTTTTCTTTCTCTCTCTCCCACTGGATGTGTGTATATATGTGAACCAGGGAAAGAAACAACAAAAAAAAATCTGATGCTTGAAACAGATTAGTTTGCATTACACAGCTGACCGGCTTTCTTAGAGAAGGCTGGATACTGGGAATTCAGCATTTCCCCTTTGATTGATTGTCTCTGTGTCTTGGAAGATTAGAATTTGGCATTTTGAGTCATTTGTGACAAGTCTAAAAGTAACAAAAATGCACCTGTGACATAAAATCAGGCCTAAGATAACTTATCCTTTCCTTCCTTGGCTTCATAAATGTGCCTCTTCCATTTGCATTGCTGTTTACTTATTTCAGACAGAGGGGGATTGTGGCATTTTTCATCACAAAGCATCTGATAAAATATTACAAGAGGTAAGACAGTGGTTGCCCAGGATGGACACTGTGCCCAAGACTACAAAACTTCCATTAACTGACACTGTCTTCCAAGAACTCCTCTGGCAATGATTTTGTATTCTTTCTGCCACACAAAATATTTTTAGATTGGTATTAACCTCTCTGTGCTTGTGTGGGTGGAGGCATGTGTGTGTGTATATTATTACCCTTGGTATTAACAACTGCAAAACGTACCCGCTCGATTGGCTTTCTAAACAAGCAGAATGTACTGAACATCAGTGGGCTCTGTGCTGAGCACAGGATTGCCTCTGCACCTAGGAGGAACGAGGAACCCCAGCTATGAGGAACGTGCAATCATGCATTCATGTTGTTGCTTTGAAAATGTAAGAATGAGGTTACAATCTGTTTCTCTTTTAAAGGCCCATCTCAGCTCCTCTACAATTTTGTCTTGTGAAATGCATTTGGCTTGAAAAAGATCAGGCTGGCTCTGAAAGCAAGCGAGAATATTTGTGCAACATCTGAGGGAGAGCTTATCAAACATTATTGAAACAGTAGTTTATTAAAGATTTAACCCCTTTGACATTTTCATTTTTGTTTACTGTTTGTTCACATCCTGCTAGCTCAAGGATATACTGTTTATTGTCCTTCAGATTTTCTGTATCATTAATTCTGGCTGGAGGCTCCAGCAACAGCTGTATTTGAAGAAACTAGATTATAATTGAGAGAAATTATTAATGATTTTGTTGATGCCCTCTTACTTTCTTATTGATTCCACTGGAAATCATCAGCTTGATAGTATTCCCACAGAGCTCAAATGGAAAGGGGCCATATGTGTGACTGCCATGACCTCCTGGAGTTCAGCTGTGTGTGCCAAGGGCACAGAAGTCCTCTCCTGCTTGGGGTGAGCAAGCCACCCCCATTGCCAAGACTCTCCTTCCCACCCTGGCACAGTGAGATTGCATCATGTGTACAGATTGCAGGTTACAGGGCAGAAGAATTTGTTTTCTAGCAGATAGCCCAATTATCTGCATCCCTCCCTTGAAGTGGGAGGCTCCATTTGCAGCTATGAGATAATGATCCCAGACTCAGTGTTGCAGAGTTTCTCTACCTTGTTACAGAGAGGGCTGGTGTCAAGCATGGACAAAGCTGTTGGCTGCCAAAGGCAGGAGACTGCCAGGGGCTACCAGCAGCTTAGTTTGCTTGGCTGGAAGTGGTGGGGATGGCTGTAGCTGCAGCAGGCATCACCTCACTGTCCAGTCTTTCCCCTCCAAGCTGCGTGCTATAAAGAGGAGAGAAAAGAAGCAGCACATCCAGGGAGGCACCCACTCTGCTGCTTCCACTGAGATGACTTGCGTGCCCAAGGATGAAGTGAAAATCTTTGGGCTGCAAAATTAAATTTTACCTACCCTGCAGATAAGCCTTGAGCCAACTCTGATTAAAGAAGTATCTTCACCTTCTTCTATTTTGACTACAAAGAGCGGTTTATTGAAAGGTGGATTCTGGTCCCTGTTAAGAAAAAAGCAAAGCAAGAAGACAACAAAATTCTTCTTTCTTGAAGATTTTAGAGTTAAATCTTACTGACAATACAATATTTTCTAAAAGTGTTACTTGAGGAGGAATATTTTGAATCTAAAATCATTTATATTACCTCCACTGCAATATGTTTGCCACTTTTTCGTGAGCCTCTCTGAGTCCAACATAAACACATTATCCTGCAAAATCTTAAATAAAGGTAGTTTAGACATTGCTTCCACAAGAGGCAATTTGCTAAATCAGGGATGATAAATGCAGAACTGCAGTTTGAAAATGAAATGTGATCATCTAGCCAGACAAACAAGGGGGAAAAAAGTGCTCATATGAGAAAATTTTATTGGTAATTTCTTGATTAACCAATGCTCATTTTCCAGAGAGAAAGGCATCTATTGGTTCCTGTAAAACATTTTTTCTCTGGCATCTTTTATCAATATGTCTGCTATTTTCAGGGACTCAGAAGTACAGGGGGAATACAGAAGAGTGTTTAACATGAGACACCTCACACAGGATGTTGGGATCAGGGATGAGCTCATCCCCTGTCAGCTGCAATGACCCAACTCCATGTTACTCCCAAGACCAAGTGTGCCCAGGGCAGCTGGACTGGATCTTCAGGCACAAGGAAACACTTTTCACCTTATTCTTCCCTGACTGCCCCTTCAAATCAGCCCTTCCAACTCCACTGGCTTCACTGCAAGGGCAGGACTGTGAGGGAATTAAGGCAGGGTGTGAGGCAAGTCAGGGGGTGCCCAAAGGTGGGAGGGAGAAAAATAAGGGCTAGCTGGGCAAAAAGAAAGGGCAGAACTGCCAGGTCATGGGGATCCTGCCCAGTCTCCCCCCAACAAGCCTCTCCTTGCCATACCCATGGCCCAGGACCACATTTCAGCCCAAACAGGGGCCACCAGCCCCTGCCCCAGCAAGCAGTGCTTTTTTCATTCTGGCTTTCCCCAAGCTTCAGTTGTCTACTCGCTCCCAGTATCTTTCCAGCAGTCCTTGTTTCTCCTCCCATGCTTCAAGCTGCCCCAGTGTCCCTCTTTCATCCTTCCCCCAGGCCATTTTCCAGCCCCTCCTTTCTCTGCCCACCCCATTAACTCCTGAGTCAGTGCTGCCTGACTCCCCACTAGCTCCTCCCTCTCACCTGGATCTTGCTGGTTACCCCAGTCTTCCCTGAAGCTTAGTGGAGAGGTGGCACTTGTCTCCTTCATTCTTCATGCCAAAGATCAGAGTGGGAAAAATCAGAGTGGGAAAAATCAGAGTGGGAAAATCAGAGACATCTATTCCTCAGTGGCAGCATCACACACCACAAAATCTTCCAGCAAGTCAGATATTGTGGTCTACCTGCAAGTCTGAGGGCTGCTGAAGAGCTGTAAATCTGATTCCAAACATGTTTGGTTCCCTCAGAAGACTGGTCTGAGCATCCTGCTGGAATATGGCACTGCTCTGTGTGAAATAGAAATGAATGGTCTATTACTGGCTTATCAGAAATCAGTCCTGGAGGTTGTTCCTCACAATGCACTTTGATTAGAACAGCAGATCAGACCAGCAGTGTTTCCTTCTGCCTCTGTAATCTGAATGATTTGGTCCATCTGAAAATTATGCTATTTCCCACTAACTTTACAGATTGACATAGCTAATAGGGGGGTCTGTTGCTGCTGCTCAGAACCCTTTGACTGATCTGCCTGGGGGAGTTTGGATGCAAGGGCTGGTTTAGCAAGGAGAAGCACCTCACCCTTCAGCAGAGGGCAGCCACCTGGGGTGCTGCATGGACAAACTTCTTTGGAAACCCACAGGGGGAATGCACAACACTTCAGACATGAAATGATATGCCTTGAAACACTGCAGTGACTGGTGAGCCTCTAGAGGGAGATTGCAACAGAGGGGTTTAGGTTTTCAAGTGTTCAGGGAAAGTGTCACCTAAACAGTAGGAAAGTCAAGCCCTATCTTGGCTCCAGTGGCCCTGCATTTGGCTTTACCTCAGGCTGACACTCCATATCATAGTCCTCCCCATCTGTGAGGTACAAAGCAATGGTGTGTGGTAAAGCTGATTGCTCCCAACATCTTCAAGGCTCAGTAGAAGATCACCCATGTGCCCAGCACATCACTCTGGAAGCAGCAATAGCAACAGCCATCAGAATCCCTGACTTTAGTTTCAGGCTAGCATGATTAGCTCTTTTTCTTCTGATGTAACTGAGAAATCAAACAAACTTCAACCTCTGCCAGCCTCTGAGGGGTGGAGAAGCTGGAGGTTCCCAGCAGGTTGTAAGATCTGTCATCCCTCTGGTCTGAAAGGCAGGAAGAGGAGAAATGCCTTTGTTCCACATTCCTGCTAACTTTCTTGGCATAATGAGCTAGCCAGCTAATAAGCAAGTAATTATACATTGGAATACACAGTTCAGTGGCAATGCTGTCTGTCTGCAGCCGTGCTGAGAAATGAGGCAAGACAGTACTCTGCTCTGGCTCTGCTCATCTCTCTGCCTCACTGTCTGAGTTTGGGTGAGCCACACCTTGGCTCTGGGTTTCAGCCCCCTCTTCACACAGGGGAGTGCTCCTTCATGCTCGCTTTTGATCAGAGTTGCAACTCCTGGCTGAGCCAGCCATGCCAGCAGAAGCCCTGTGTGTGAGTGCAGGCTCAGTGGTGTTGATTGGAAGCAGTGAGGAGATGTGTGATCCTGGCAAGGGCAGCTCTGCTGGTAAACTGCTTCCCCAGGAGCAGTGTTTCAGTGCTACACAGAACTCACACACATACCTTGTGCCTCCAGGTAGCCCCAGCTTCTGTAAAATGTGAAACTCCAATAAAAAACCTGTTGGTAAATGGGGTTGGTTTTTCTGTCATTTCCTCCCAGTAGGGTTTTGCTGTTAATTTCTTGTATGTAGCATTTTGTTTTACAGTGATGGTTCTTCTAACTGAATTGCTGTACAATTGTGTTATTAACATATTAAGTTGAAACAGGGTATTTCACCATGAATTTACTAACATGGATGAATTTATGGAGGAAAAACAAAGATGCTGCTGTGCCTTAAGGATGTGAGAATATGTAAGGATAGAGGCAACATGGAATTGTGTTTCAGGCTCACCCCAAAGATAAAGAGGGAGCAGCAACCTTGGTGTGTGTGTGTTGTGTTTGATATCCTTTCAGCGGGCACAGTTCTGAACATTCTCTCTTCTTTGCACATTTCTTTTGCAACTTCTGGGTTTGTGCAATGAGTTTCTAAAGACATTTTCACTTCAACAGGCAGTTGGTTAAAAATGTAGCTGTAGTGTATCATGGGACAGAAGAGGAAAGGATTTCTGTGTGTGTGCATGTGTTTGTACATACAGGTTAGCACAAAAATAAAAAATCACCAGATCCTTGAGTCAAGTATTGCAGCAGTGGCAACAACACCTGAAAATGAAGAGACAATAGCAACTTTTAAGGGTAGTTCATAGACTGTATCTAATATCCAACAAGGAAACTACTTCTGCACAAGTTAACTGTAGGGGCTTTATCCTCAAAGTCACTAAAACCAGGTGAGCCTTGTGTGCAACTTTTGCACCATGGGCTAGATTTGGGTCATGAGAAGGGAGTGGCTTTTAGATTAGGTCAGAGGGGCCAACTACCCATGACTTTTTTTGTGTTGCACATTTCTCAAAGCACTAGGACTTCTGGCATCCAAGTTTCCTTAATATCATACAGGATCAAAACACTGAGATGAAATAATGTTTTTATACAAGTAGTATATGTGCAGAGACTGCTGAGGAGCACTGATGCTGTTAAAGATTATAACAACACAGGCTTTGATTCAGAAGGTTGACAATGACTTCTTTTATTTCTGGTTATTTCTTCCCTTTATACTATTTTACAGAGAACAACTCAATGGGTGAAAGAAAGACAAACTTTTTTAATTACATTGGTTAAGGTAGAGGGGTATCAAGAAGTCCCTCCTACAGAAAGAAATGTGAACATAAGTTATAGTTAAAAAAACATGTCTCTTGTTGACTGAAAACTCTCTAAGAAAAAGTTTCAGAAAACCAAAACATTACAAGTACAAACTAAAACTACGGAGCACAAATGAGGCCTTAGAGACCCAGTCCTCGCAGATGAGCTCAGAGCATCCTCCCTCATGGAAGTAAGATTTGCAGCACTCTGTCACTCCAGACCTCATCAGCTTACAGACCCAAAGCAGGGAAGTTCAATGGCAAGCAATGCCTTGCCCAGTAAGGCAGCTCTTTGCATTCTCTCCTTAAGCCTGGAAACCCTCTGATGCATTCACCGGCCACCCTGAGCTATAGGTATGAGCAGAGCAAGGAATGTCACAGAAAAAGGCCATGAAAGTAATTTTGAATTAAAATGTAAGTGTCCACATCCATCTTTGAGTGCCTCTGGAAGAGATACACTGGGGCCACTATATTTCCAACAGGAACTCTGGCCTCAGGATTTCCAAAACTCAGGTCAAATTTGTGTTTACTCATAACCCTCCTTGAAGGAGTGTGGGCACAGGGAAGATGGGTCAGGCTTGGAGAGTGGATTTGTGGTAGTGAAGGAAGATAGCAGGAGAGCTACCAAAAAAGGAGTAGGAGGAAACCTCCACCAGGCACTGGGCTGCCTCAGGTGTCTCCAGTCAAAACAGCCAGAGATGGCCAGCTGAGCTGGGGCCTGCACACCCATTCTCCTGGGTGGGACAAAGCCCATCCCTGTAAAGGTCTGACTGCTCAAGCTGTTTGGTCTGTGGCAGTGCACTTTGGCTTTGACAGCTATGGATTTCAAATGTTTTTCATTGCTGTGTTACAGTGAGAGGCTGGTGAAGAGCTGCACCTCTGAACAGCAGGGTGTGGTCCCCCAGGAAGCACTGGGGCTCCTTCAGGCTTTGAATGGGATGTTCCTCTCTGCAGCCTGCCTGGCACATTGTTGGATCTTTCTGCAACCAGCTCTGCCAGCTCTTGTGGTCTGGGATGGATGAAGAGAGATTCTGGCAGTAAAACAGTTTATTTACTCTGCAGCTACCTTTTAATATCCAAAACACAAATGCTCAACTCCTTGAAGTGAGGGTGCCTCTCTCTAAGAACAAAAAGGGACTGAAGAATTTCTTGTGTGTTAAGTCACTGTATGCTGATAGGATCAGCTTCCCAAAAATGAGTAACTGGGCAACTGAAGTGAGAACGCCAGCTGGAGTTTTCTCACCAACTAGAGGTGTCAGGACATGTGAGCCACAGCCTCATTTGAGTGCTTGCACAGAAGTGACTCTGCAGGATGGCTTCCTCCTCTCATCAGGGAGACACGATGTGCTGTCTGTGGCCAAAGGCTCCTCCACCAAGGCCTGGACAGGAAGGTCCCATCTAAGAATTGTAGGAGCTGATAAACCACCCCCATGCTGTGAGTGGTGTTCAAAACCCCTCAAGGGAAATTCAAGTAGCACATTCTCCTGGGAGTGCTGAAACAGGTTCAAACACAGCCCTCCAGCTGAAGGCATCTACTTCAGGAGTGGCTCCTTTACTGTCCCCTGCACCACCACCTCCACCTCAAGGCAGGGATCACAGGTTTCAGATCAGCTGCCTGGCACTGACAAAAGCTGCAATCGATGCACCTTTTGCTTGTCATGGCAGAGGGCATGAACAGGGGAGAATCATGCCTGAACCCTTTTTATCTGCTCTTTGTGAAAAAGTATCCCTCCCCAGCCCAGTCTGGGAGATGTGGGCTAGGAAAGGGCACCGAGGCAATAAAAGGAAGTGGAAGAAAAGAAGAACAAGTTCCTTTGACCAGCACCAGCTTGACATTTTCTCAACTCACTTTTTACACATGAAAGGGAGGGTGGGAAAGAAGAAGAAAGCATGAATGTAGAAGGAGAAGCAGGCAGAAGAGAAAAAAGATCAAAGGAAAGGTGAAACAAGAAAAAGATGTTCCCAGTGATGCCGAGACACTTGTCTGCGTCCCTGTACCAGCCCAAATCTGTCCTAAAGCATAAGAGCAAAAAAAAAATCCCAGCAGGATCTCTGTCAAACTAGATATATAGGCTAAGAGGCATAGAGATTGGTAGAAAATGTTGAGTTAAAAGCCTGTGTGTTTAGTGCACAGGCAGGGATGGGGGAAGCAGGGAGGGCACAGGGTGAGCACTTGAGCTAGGGAAAGAAGAGTGGCCACACATTGAGATCACAGGGGCAAGGGATTGCAATGGCTTTCAAATAAGCCTTAACCAGGAAATAGAAGTTTGTCAAAGTATAGTTGGGTAAAGGCAGGAGTCAGGAATAGCAGAATCCGATACAATAGCAACCAGCTCTCAGAAATCCCAGCACAGCCCTGTGACTAACAGCATCTGGGAAGTGCAGGGAGGAAGGGTGGTAAAGCTCAGGTAGCATGAATACCTTGGGTGAAGAATAGAGATGGACTCCCTCTCCATCACTCCTTTCAGTACCAAACACTATCTGTGATGAGAAGAGATAATCAAAAATGCAGAGAATACACAAGAAGTACCAGTAGTGGTGTAAAATGCATCTGGGAAGAAAGTGAGCACATCATAGGTCTGTTTCCTGGAGTGGAGAGTGGAGAACTGAGGACAGCAAAGCAGAACCCTCGGGATTTAGAGCCTTGTCTTGGCATGCTTCATACTGAAAGCAGGAGATACCCAGGAGAATCTAGAACTGCAGCAGCACCAGCCTGGTGTTATGAATGATGGGAAACGCTGCTCTAGGCCAGGGGAATTTTTGGGATTTTTTTTGCATAGAGATTCTGATTCCAGCACTTCAGAATGGCAAACTAGGATTTTTTAATGTATTTTTTACAGTTTTTCTGGGAAGTCCAATTAAACAGAAAGAAAACAGACAGCAGACAATTCAGCTGCATGCTGTCATTGTAGCTTTTTCCAGCTTCTCATCTTCCAGGAGTTTGTGTGTGGCAGAGTACCTGGTGCTGTTGTGTCTAGTTTGTTTGTGGAGGTTCAGAGGGGCTCCCCTTCCTCACACACACTGGCGTTCCCTTGCCTTTCCCAGTTCCCTCTCTTTGGCTCCTTTGCTACCTAATTTCACTGCCTCAGGTCAGACACTTGCCCTGTTCCACACTGCTGCAGAACCTGCTCCAGCTCAGAAGCAGCACAGGAACAACCCTGTATGCTCAGCTCCTTGATGCAGACCTATGATGCAGTTACAATTCCCTTGTCTTCCCACCTCCCTGCTAACACCTCTGCTGCAGTGCTACAGAGTCCTCCAGATTTCCTCTTCCCAACCCTCATCTCTCCTGCAGCATTTGGAGTCACCTTGGCCTTGCCATTGCCTTTCAGGTGCTCCATGATGTTTCTTTTCTATTCCTACTTGTTATTTCTCCTCCCTTTCAGTAGGCATAGTGAGGGAAATGTTGCAGTAAAACTTCCATCATGTATGTGTGAAAGGAGGGAAGGGAGGAAGAGATCAAACCTCAGAGATCCTGGAGACATTCTTGGATGGGTTGCTGAGAAGAAAATGAACAGGAAAGAGGTGATAGAAATGTCAGGCCACAAGCTGAAGAGATCACCAGGGCCCAGAGATAGTTGCATCATCCCAGGAAAGAAGGAAATGACAGACTGCACCAGCACATAGCAGGAAAACATTGGCACCGAGATAATTAATGTTCGTGCAAGTGGACCTTGGCCTCACACGGTTCCTCAATCGCCTCCTGCCTGGTGTCGTGCTTTATATGATTTGCTCTCTTTGAACACAGCAGCTGTCCCAGAGACTGTCTACCTCTTAACAGAGCTGTGAAATATAGGTGATGGAGTGTGTATAAATATTTCAGAGACAGGACTCATTTGACAAGCGGGGTCTTGAGAAGTGACCAGCGACACTGACTCCCAGACGGAAAGATGGGACAAATACATTCTGTGGAAACAGTCAGGGGGGAGGGCAGGCATCCTTCATCTTCGCTTTCTGACAGGCAGAATCACTACAGAGTGTGGTCTCCCCATAAGAAGTAGCTTGCTTAGCAAGTGTGCCTTGCTGTCACCCATTGGAAACTCCATAATTATGAATGCTATGATTTATTAGGCCTCAAGCAATAATTATTAATTACCTTACTTAGCAAATGCAGTTATGTTCTTGGGTTTTGGCAGTATTTTTTCCTACTCGGAATATACTTTGGCAGTTTACTTTGAAATTCATCTTTCAGAAGCATTTGTGCCAGTGAAACATAAGCATGTGCATTGAATACTAACACAAAAAAGGGGTGTGAAGCATACATTTGTTTGATTTTTTTTTTTTACTCATTAGCCAGATACGTAATTCATACTCATTCAAACACCGAGGCACTATTCCGTAATTTAATGAGAATCCCTGAAAAAAAAATAATGGAAAGGCTACAAAATGTCACATAAATATCCTTATTTCAAAATCATGCATAGAAAAGAACAACACTCATGTCTCCACGGTTTTATTTTATCACCACAAAGCTTCCTGGATCTGCAACCATCTCTTCATCTCGTTTTCCTTGGGTTGCCTTCAGCCTGCTTTGTGGAGATGTAGACAATTTTACTTTGTCTCATTATTGTCAGCTCCTGCTTCTCCTCATGCCCTGGCAAAGGAGTTGATGCACCTGTCCTCCTGCTGCTGGCTGCCTCCTTCTACCTATGCACCCTTTGTTAACGTTGCAGCCCCCCACTGCGGGAAGGATTAAATCCTATTCAGATAAGGGTTTATTGTATTAAAGAATAAATTTGCTCGCATCAGGGGCTTTCACAGGTGCCCTGCCTCTATGCCATCAGCTAAGGAAAAGGCATCTTAAGAGTGTGAAAACCACAGTTTCTCGGCAAATTTCCCCTTAGTTATAGCAAAAACAAACACAAAGGAAAAGCAATCCTAAGCCACCACAAAAACAAACAAGGCAGCTTTATACTGGTGGTATCCTGGTGAGTGACAGAATAGATTCCAGTGGGAATGGCCCGCCGTGCCTCCCATGTGCACGGATGCCAGGCTCTGGGGGGACGCTGGGCTCTGGGGGGATGCTGTCCTGTCTGCATCGCCGCTCTCCTCCTGCCGCACGCTACCGCTTTTCTCTTTCCCCACTGAGCCCCGTTTACAATAGGAATAACTCCTTGCTAATTAGGGGCTATATCTATTAATTGCTTGTTTGTTAGAGCATGACTGAGCAGCCAGCCGCTCTTTGGGCTGGGTATCTTTTGACTTTCTCTTTTTAATTACGTTTTTATCCAGGGAGCGACTTGTTGACACGACAGACAACTCGGTGCCTGCCGGGTGCCGCCGCCGGGGGAGCGGGCGTGGATGCAGGGCGGCGGGGCAGGGCCGGGAGCGCCCGGGGCAGCGCCGTGGCCGAGGCGGGGGCCAGCCCCGAGGAAGAGCCGGAGAGGGCCCGCTGTTGTCGCTAAGGGACACCCGCAGCAGCCCGGAGCTCCGGCGAGGCCAGCGCGGGGGAAGAGACGAGCGGAGCCCGGCTCCCGAGAGCAGAAGGCGCAGCTAAGAGGAGTTTCCACGGCTCTGGCTCATTGCTATGGAGCCGGGCTAGGCACGGGTGGGCTCGCCAGCTCGGGGGCGAGCAGGTCTTCCCTGTTGCTTCCCAGAAGCAGCGTTTTGTCTCCGCAGCGAAGCAGACGGAGATGGCGAAGCAGGGCCCCGCGTAGCCCCCGCTGCCGGTGGTGATGCTCGGGGTTCGCGCAGCATCCTCTTCCTCCTCCCGGCCCTAGGCGGGGGGAAGCACGGGCAGCGGGGCATGCACGGCTTCCCCGCTCCGGGTTTCATGTGGGAGCATCACGCCGGCCCGGGCCGGCAGTCCGGCCGGTACCGCAGCCCCCCCTCACCGTGCTGGGGCCCCGCACAGCACCCCCGCACAGCACCCCCGCACAGCACCCCCGGCCCGCAGGAGCGCCGCGCCCCGCCGCTCCCCGGCAGCATGCACACGGCAGCCCCGCCAGCCTGCAGCCCAGCTGAGGGGAGGCCCAAAAAACTTTGCTGGCACCAGCGAGCGCCAGCACGGGAGACACCCCGCAAACCTGCGCTGCCCCCCATTCCTTGGCGTCTCAAGTCCCAGCAGGGAGAAGCCGACCTTGCAGCGAGGGTGCCGAGGATGGGAATACCCCGGACTGACAGTCGCTCTCCCGCCCGAAGCAATTCCCTCTTCCTCCCACCCCTGCGGTCTTGTCTATAATTGGGCCGGGGCGAGGCGCGGGGAGGCTCGCAGAATTGGGCAGGAGGCAGGGCTCTCCCCAGCACGCCCGCTTTAATTGGCTCTTTTTTTTTTTTTTTTTTTTAAGCGAAGGGAAATGAAATGGTGAAGAGGGTAAGGGAGAAAACCTGGAAAGCCAACAGAGTAGAACATAAGGCGCGGCTAGCAGAGCCGGGAGAGGCGGCGGGTGTGAGGGGAGGTGTGAGGCGCTGGCGGGCGCGGGAAGGCCCGGCCGCCCCGTCGGGGGCCGCTGGAGCGGAACGCCCCGGGGCCGCCGGGGGAGCCGTGACCTTCCCGGCAACTTTTGCAGGAGATTCTGGCGCTTCAGGAAAAAAGCGGTGGGGCAGAGACCTCTCAGGCGGTTTCCAGCTGGCGTCCGGCAGGAGTAGCTCAACTTTGTTCGGCTTCTTGTCCCTCATTGTCGGCTACCTTCCAGTTGCAGCCTGTTAGTTCCCAGCAGGAGCTCCGTCGGCCGTCGAGGGAGAAAGACGCGGGCCCCTGTACAGCTGCAAATCCTCTGCGAGGCGGGCGACGCAGCCACACGAGGCTGGCACACAACATCAGGGAAAGTTTTGAAGGGCGAAGGACCTGGCAGGCTGGGGAGGAGGCGAGGAGAGCCGGGCTGAGCTGCAGGCGCAGCGAGGGTGCGTGGTCTGTCTGCTCCTCGGTTCCTTCTCCCTTCAGGCTGGTTGGGGCGGTGCAGTGCAGCTGGGAGAGCTCTTGGGAGCCGCTTTAAAAAAAAAAAAAAATCCTTCCTGGATTTGATTAATTACAACAATCCCCATCCTCAGAAGATCTGGGAAAGAAGAGCGAGAATCACCTATCCCTTCCTCCGCCTTTCAGCAGCTGGCTCCTACCCCCCACCCTCGCTTCCCCCCTTTTTCTCCACCTCCTTCTCCTTCTCTCCCCGTCCGCTCCAGGGGCTGCGGCCAGAGCCTCGTCAGGAGGAGGGAGGGTGAGGACTTACTCAAGTTGGCCCCAGTTGGCAGCACTTCGGGCAGCGCGGGACTTGGGGCAGCGCTCGGCAGCTCCCGCTGAACAAAGGAGCCCGTTTCCCGCAGAGATCGGGGGATAGCGCCGGGCTGGCCCGGGCCCTGCTCCTGCCCTAGCCCGGTGCCCCCGGGCTGGCCTTTCCCCGTACCCCGAGTGCGGGCGCGGCTGCCTGTTCGCCTGGAGATCCTCGAGCAACCTGGCCAGGGGAAGCGGGAAGCGGCACTCCGCGTTTCTGCCCTCCCTGCCTCCTTCTCTCGCTCTCTCCCTCCTTTTCCTTTTTTTTTTTTTTTCCCTTCTTTTTTTTTTTTTTTTTTTCTCCCTAAATTTTAAATTTTACCCCCCGGCGGCCCCTGTGTGGGGGGTCCCTTGCTCCGCCCGAGGGGCGCCGGTGCCCGGCGCGGAGCGGGGCGCATGGGGCGGCGTTTCAGGAGCCTTTCGGCTGCTCCTTGCTCCCCCGCCGGATGCTGCCTGAGCTGTTTTGGCTGTTTTTCTTCGCCGGCGATGAAGGCTCTGCCTTGAAGATGGACATGATCTGTTTTTTATTCCTGTCTCTGGTGCCGGTGTACAGCAGGGGACAAGGGGTGTACGGTAAGAGACGCTCTCGCTGTTTGCCAAGGAGGGGTGAGGGGTGGGGGGCGAGGGCGCAGACGGCGGCGGTGGGATCAAAGTTAAAAAAGCACCTGCAGGAGAAAGTAAATGACGCCGCCGAACCTCGTCTCAGCCTGAGCGGAGAGACTGACGCAGCAATAGGGCTTCTAGCGCCCGTAGCGACTTCATAATTCCTCGCCGTAACCTCTGGCCGCCTCCCATGTAGGAGTCGGCCGAGCTGGCAGGCAGGGAGCGCCGGCGGGACCGCCACCGGGGGAGCGCCCGGAGCAGCCCCGGCCCTGCCTCCCCTCTCCGCACCCGCCTCGCCTGGGGACGCCACGCCGCTGCCGGCGGGGGCGGCTCCGGCAGCACCTCCGAGGTGCATTTCCTTTGGGCCAGGGGGAGGACGGAGGATCCCTGCTCGGCGACGCGCTTGCGGGTTTCCTTGCTCTCAGGACCACCGGCACGGGGAGGCAGGCAGGCAGACGGGCTGCCCGCTCTCCTTCCCTGGGTGCCGGGGGCTGCGCGCTGCCGCGGCCGGCGCGGCTCCACCCGGCTCGGCGGGGCCGGCTCCCCCGGGGGGGGGGCTGGCGAGGCTGGTGCTGCACCCTGTGGAACTTTGCTGCTTATTTTCTTCTTAAGGTGATGGAGATGGGTGGGTGGTGGTCTGTGGCAGAGATGATGCCGAGCTGCTTGATTTTTTTTTTTCCTCCCTTTTTGCCCCCCCCCCCCCCCCCCCCCCATTATTTATTATTTTTGCGTTTACGGAGCTTATTTCCTCTCCGTGTTTGCAGGCAGGGTGGCAAATGGCGAGCTCGGGGGGTCTCCTCATGAGAGGTTTGGCTTCCGCAGCCCCTCAGTGCGAGGGCAGAGGCGGGGGATGACACCCCGTGCTGCCGAGCACAAGCCCCGGGCTGAAAGAACACCCGGGATTTACTTTAGCCAGCCGCGCAGCCCCCCTTTCCCTCTCCCAGCCCTGTCTGAATTCTTGCTTTACAAGATCTGCATTTCCAATACACTGGGAAAAAATAAATAAAAGCAACCCACAAGACTTGTCTCTCATAACAAGCCGGCTTTATCTTGGCTTACAACTCAGTTGTGCGTTGCTGTTAAGTCCTTCTGGAAGGCATGCCACTGCTTCTAACAAGCCAGGCTCTCTGAGCTCTGAAGAGAGACCCCAGTGAGAGAATCCAGCCCCCCCGCTCCCTCTTTTTTAACAGCACGCAGCCAGTCTCTTGTGTGAGCTCTGGCAAAGATCAGTTCAGTCTCACTGACTATGGGTAAGTCTTTGTAGGTCACTTTTTAATGATGTATTTCTTTAATGGAAACAATTCCTCCTTTCTCCTGGAGGACTGGGATGTTAATTTGAGTTTGGGTCTGTTTTGTAAAATAACGGTTTTAAATAGAGGGTGTTTAGCTTCTTCTATTTTTTTCTTTCTTCTTCTCAGTACATGTGTTTTCTCCCAGCCTGCATATACAGACGAAAATTGTATGACCCTTGAAAGGCTGGAAAGATGAGTTTGTGGTACAGAAACCTGGTCAGGGCATATCATTTAATCCTTTAAAACAGGTAATCTCCTTCTAGCTGAACTTTTATTATTTCACTTCAGTGTGTTTGCTGCTGAATAGCTGTCAGTTTCTGTAGAATGGACTCGCTGCTTAGGATTGTAGCAAGAGGGACAGAGCTTAAAAGCAGGTTTGCTTGAATGTGCTTTAGAGGGTTGCCTCTTGTATTTTTTCATACACTCCAGTGAACTTGCATTTGACAGAGTTGCTGCTATTAGATCTTCAGAATAACTTACTGATGCTTTTGTCTTTTTCTCTCAGAGAGAGATTGAAGAAGCTATGTACAAAAGAAAGCACAGATGCAGACATACACTAAGATGAAGGCAGCCTTTTAAGGCAAAATGGTCCACTACTTCTATCTGTTCTCTTACTTAACTACACAAAGGGGAAATCTAGCGTTTTCCTTCCTCTTCCCACCCCTGCCTCTTCAAACTATCGAACAAGAGGAGCCTTAATACGCAGTTGTCACTGAGTGCAGCCCAGAGCAGTGTCTCGTGGAATCAGCACGCTGCAAACTTGGACGGTGACTAATAGTTTTCATATTGTCCTTAGCAATTCTGCCTTCACTCCTCTACCCTGGGCTGGTTTCATGCCTTCTGCAGCCAGCACTCTTTCTTTGGATGTGAGGTTGCTGTTACTGATGGCTCAAGCAGAGCTGGATTAATATTGTTATATGTGCAAGGATAAATAAAAAGCAGGATTAGAAATTAGTCCCTCCTCCACTTGGGTTTTTCCTCTGTATTGGTCTCTTGCCATAGCTTTAAGCTGTACTTCAGCGTTCTGTGTTGAGAATGTCGATCTCATGTGGCACCTAATGTAAAAATTATGGGACCTCAAGTGTCACGGCTCAGATCTCTTTTCCTGCCTTTGCATATTGGCAGTGGAGGCTTGGGGAGGCATCTATATGGGTCTATAAATATATTTTACTTTAGCAAATCTCCTGAGATTAAATCAGATTAAACAAGATAAAGTATCCATGTGATGTACCCTTTAAATAATACACCCACATGGATGCACACAAAAGACCTCTGTCTGGGAGAGCAGAGTTGTTGTAGAGGTTTATTGAGATGAATGGTATAAATAAAATGTGTATAAGGGGGGTTCTGGGAAAGAAGCATTTGCAATCGAGGTGCAATTTAATTAGGAGTCAAGGTGCTTTTTGCCTGCTACCTGAAGAGGCTTGTTATATAAATTGGCATTTGTTGTAATGACTGAAGTGTGTCTGAAACCCTCTTCTCATTAGCTGATCCCATTCTTTCAGCCTTGTTTGTTGCAGTGAGACAAGGCTGGCCTGATGGGGAAGGCAATTCAGCAGGCTGCCAGGAGGCAACTTTTATCAGTCTTTTGTGGTAGCCTATTTCCCAGACTGCATGTGCTTTTCAGTCCTGGTGTGTTAATGCTGCTGGTCAAGATGAGAAGCCAGCTGTAATAGATCTCTAGAAAATGTCAGAATTGAGGAGGAGGAAGGAAGAAAGAGACAGGGGACTTGCCCTTCAAGGCTTGGAGTTATCGACACTTAAAGACTAGTAAGTTAGACTGAGAGGGGAGGATTGGGGCGTGGTGGTGGCTTTCAGAGGGAAAAGTATCCCTCTTGCCTCCCACTGACTTCTAGCTTCCAGGACTTGTGGTTTGGTCAGCACAGTGCATGTGCAGTGTATAATTAACATTTCTGGGTTGTCTTGCAATTAGCACAGTCCCACTGATCAGCAGCAGTCTTTCACTCAGAGTAAGAAGGTGGGATGTTTTGTCCCCTGCCTCTCCCAATTCTGCTGCAGAGAAGACACTGCAAGAATGGGCAATGTGGTGTGTGGTGAGGGGCTGCATCCAGCCAGGTGATGGAAATGGAATGAAAGGAAATGTTTAGGCTGGGCAGCAAGGAAAGCTGCCTGGCACCAGGATCAGTGGGAACTGGGTGGGCTGCACTTGAAACTGGTGGGTGAAGCACTTGGAGAGTTGAGTAGTCCTGCCCTGGACTCAGAGGTGGGGGATAAATGATCTGTTAAGGCTCTTGGTTTTAAGAGACACCATCACATTGAATCATCCCTGAGATGCCACTACAGACAGCAAAAAAACCCCCACCAAACTAGTGGAAGACTGTTTTCTTGTGCCTGTGATGGAGGAGTGTCATAGTAAAACATATCCAGTGTTTAGGCCATAAACATCCACACTTCATCATTTCATATACACATGACATGATTTGTTTCCTGCTCCTTTTACCTGTTTTTTTGTTTGGTTTTTTTTTTTTTTTTAAGTAAAACCACTTTTCCTAGAGTTCTTTTTAATGCAGGTTGCCTCACACCCTCTTGCAACCTGTGTGCGTCCATGTCTTCTGCTGACAGATTCTGGGGCACAGGCACTCTAATGTCACCTGGAGCCTGCTGATCTGAATCCACCCCTCTCACGTGTCTCTGCCTAGAGCTGTTTTGCCAGCAGTAACAGGGGCCAAGACACGGAGCTCCTCAGCTGCCTTGCTGTCATCTCAGTGCACCCGGTGTCTTCAGAAACAGATGAAGAGATTGCTGGCTACAGGAATGATGGAGCTGGCTCCTGTGAGCCATTTCTTGGCTGATTGAGTTGGGAAAATGCAATGCTTGAGCACTGTGGCCCTCCAAACTAAATATGTGTGTGAGTATACAAATATACATGGATGTACACACATCCTCTGTGCTCAGTCATTTCTCTTTGTTGTTCAGCTCTTAAATCTGTGTTGGCCTAGGCTGTATAGTCTTTTGGGGAATGAGTTTTCTAACTGGAGTGCCATAGGAATAGTTTCACCAATGGACTGGGTTGGTCCAAGATTTGCATTAGTTCTTGATCAGCTCTTTAAGGTCAGGGCATTAAATCTGTCCAGCTCAGTGCTTCAGAATGTCTTGCTTTTCTTCAGTTGTAATGTGTCAGATTCACTCTTCTGTGACACTAGAGCCTCTGGTTTTAGGTCAGGTCAGTAGCTTCACACACCAGATAAGCCCTCAATTGACTTTAATATGCAGTACTAGAAAACTGACATTATCCTCTTGACAGGTTGTTTGCAACTTGCTGGATGAAGTCAAAATATTTCACTATAGGTGTCATCAGAAACCACCATCCTATGCTAATTTTTGTGGGAACATGAAGACAGATGTTGAATAATTTGACATGAGCAGCACAGCTTTTAAAATTATCACCGTGTCAGGTTCAGACTGGAGTTTCCTGAAATATATATATATGATCTCAGATGAATTTGAAAGAGGGGGAGGTAGGTGTAGTAAGTGACTCCCTGTAAGTGGAAGATGCAGCAGAAGATGGCCCTGGAGTTTCAAGACAGTAATTCAGTAGTGGCAGTAAGGGGTGCTGTGCTGCTGAGGCTGCTGTTCTTGTTTTAAAGTAAAGATAAAAATGATTTCCATGCTGGTAACTCAGGGATCTTGTGACACTTCCCATCAACCAGAAGCCCTACTGTTTTGCCAGTGTTTTGACGAGTTACTGCTATTCTGCTTGCTTGAATAGTGTGGTTTCAGCCTTCCAGTCCCTCCCTCCATACACACTGGTTCATTAAGCATAGTCTATTAGCATTAAGCTAAGAACCATGCCTGCATGGCTATGGCTTGTTATCAGGAGGGCAGAGGTGGGGGGTGGGGGAAAATTGCCTTCTGCCCAGTGCCAGTGCTGATAAAAGCAATAGAGAGAAATTCTACTGGAGAAGGACAGCTTGGGGTGCAGGGTGTTTATTACTCTGTTCATGAAAATGTCCCAAACCTGACCTGCAAAAGGCTTCTTTAGGTGGCAGAAGGTAGGTGCACAGGCAACTGGTTTGCATGTGTAGCTCTGGAAAGATGGTTCATTGGTGAAGTTCTCATCGGGTGAGATGTTGGGATTTTTTGTGCAGGGGTTGTGATGTTGTGATGTCAGAAGGGGCTGTGTTTTGCTGTGGGGAAAATGAGCCCTCTAGACAAAAGGCAATGGATAATGTTGGTTTGTTCTTGGAAAGGCTGTGGGTACCCACGTCTGGTGATAATCTTTTGGCCATACCTGGTACCCCAGATCTTAGATACGCTGAAATTAAGAAAGTTAAGAAAACTTTGAGACTGTTTCTTCTCTCAAGCAGTCAAGGTGAACACTCCAAGTGGCTGTGTCCCAGACACGTTCTGCTGATCAATGTCCTCTGGTGGGGTACAGGTTTAAATTGAAAAGGGCAAAATGTGCCAGTGTCCCCTGGGCTTGTGGAGGAAACGGGGGGAGCTATGGCATTGACACCACACAGTGCTGATCTGGGAAGGCCTTTGGGATCCACCAGAGAGAGCGATGTGTTAAGAACTAGAAAAGGAGAATTTGTGTGTTTCATGTCTCTGTGCCCATGTTTAACTGGTGAGATCTCTGCTCTGGTAGGATCCAAAGTACGTGGATTTGAAAAGAAAAAAGAGCTTTCATCTGCCCCTCATTTGGGGAAGGTGATTAAAGAAACAACAGAAGTTTGTTTCTTATACCTAAGCACTTGCCTACAATTTAAAAGAAGAAATGAAATGTATGACAATCTATGGAGCTGAGACTCAAAAGTGCTGCGTTAAAGAGCTAGGAAAGAACTCGAGAAGTGGAGCAGGAAAAGGACAGCTGATCTTGTCTCAACGAAATTGAAGCGGGAGAAGGGCTGTTACCACCAGGTCATCTGGGACAGCACATGATGGGAGGCAGAGCGCCTTTGTGCCCAGCGTCAGGTGTTCCTCGGAACGAAGGTTCAGACTCCCTCTTCTTTTCCGTGACTTCTGCCCAGGCAGAAAGCGCCGCCGCAGGCGGCTCCTGCCCCCACTCCCACCCGCGGGAAAGGGAAGGCTGGCGGCGGGCTGCTCTCCAGCTGCGGCTGCGGAGCACAGCTGCCCGGCAGAGGGAGGCGTTGCGCGGCCCGCGGGGCTCGGAGCGCCCCGATCCTTCCCGGGAGAGGCCCCGGCGCTCCTCGGGAGGCGCTCCCGCTGCGGCATCGCCGCGTCCCGGCGCGACACGCCTGGGGAGCGGCTGCCGCCTGCACGGGAGCGCCCGGGGCCGCTCCTTCTGCCCCGAGCCGCCTCCTCCTGCCCGGGGCCGGCTCCTCCTGCCCGGGGCCGCTCCTCCTGCCCGGAGCCGGCACCTCCTGCCCGGGACCGGCTCCTTCTGCCCGGGGCCGGCACCTCCTGCCCGGGGCCGGCTCCCCCTGCCCGGGGCCGGCTCCCCCTGCCCGGGGCCGCCTCCCCCTGCCCGGGGCCGGCTCCTCCTGCCCGGGGCCGCTCCTCCTGCCCGGGGCCGCCTCCTCCTGCCCGGGGCCGCTCCTCCTGCCCGGGGCCGCCGTGGAGACTTCGGGCGGGACGCCGCTGTCCATCTCCCCGGCCCCTTCCGGGAGGCTGTTGTGGGAGCGAGCGCCCGGGATGGAGCTGGCGCGTCCAGCTTTTGGCGCTGGCTGCCTGCGTGTGGCTTTGCATCATCTGTCCCGGGTTTGTTTTAGGATCCGGAGCTCTGTCAAACTGTACCCAAGCACTACATAACCAACCTCCTCCCACCTCCGTTTTTTTTTTTTTTTTTTTTTTATTTTATTTTTTTTTTAATTTATTTCCCCTCTTCTATTTGTTTTCCCCTCTTTCCTCTCCCAGTCTCTCCTGGATTATGAACATGCTATTCTTCCACTCCTTCTTGTCCATTTCCAAACAAAGATTGTACAAAAAAGTGAGTGCAGACCTCTTAAATACTTCATTAGGTTTTCCCTCTTTTTCTTTTTCTTTTTCTTTTTCTTTTTCTTTTTCTTTTTCTTTTTCTTTTTCTTTTTCTTTTTCTTTTTCTTTTTCTTTTTCTTTTTCTTTTTCTTTTTCTTTTTCTTTTTCTTTTTCTTTTTCTTTTTCTTTTTCCTTGACATATCTGTGGAGTTGTGGTTTGGGAATTTTTGTTTTGTTTTGTTCGTTTAGGTTTGGTTCTCAGAAAGGTAGGATTAAAGCAATCTGAATGGATATGAGGGAAGAGGGATACTCATGCATGGTCTTGCTGTGGGAGAGCAAGACAAGACAGCAAGGTGGTGTCTGACAGTGGGGCTTTAAAATTCTCCCTTGAGGTCATTAGGGCTGTGATATATCTGTAGCCTTGGTTCTGTGATGCAGCAGAGCTGAGTGGCCCACAGCAGAGGTATAGGATGGATGCTGTGCTTTGGCCCTTGGAAAACATGTCTTAGGGACCCTAGCCTAGAGCAGCAGTGTCTTCTGAGCATCGTGGCTGCCTGCAGGGAGTTCTTTGCACCGCTGTATTTGCCATGCTGTATCCAAGGTCAGCTTCTGACTACTAAAGCTTTCATTTTAAATGCCCAAATACTATGGCCCATGGCTGGCAAAAGGAGACACCTGAAGTTAACCAGGGAAGTAGACAGGCAGCCGAATATAAATGATTAATTCTTTAAATTTTCCACTTGTTCTTCTAGACTAAGCAATGTGGTTACTCCAGTGTGTGCTTGTGACTGTATTCCCAAAATGAACAGAGAGCTTTATGGTTCTAGTAATGCTTGAACTCCTCTGAGAAGGATGCTCCTTCTGTAAAGCACTGGGTGTTCTCAGTGTTGTGCTGGCAGGGAGCATATGTGTAGACACAGTTACACATTTCAGTGGTTGTGAATAGGGCAGGACAGCCCACCAGGGGACAGCCGTGGTGCTGGAGTGGCCTGGTGATGTGAAATCAGCAGCTCTGCTCTGTGAGCAGGTCAGGGCTCTGTGCTGGGCTGCAGACCTCCAGGGAGAGAGTGCATCAAGGCAGCAAGCAAGGACCTCGAGCAGCTTTTATTGCTCTGGCCAGCCTCTTGCTTTCCTGTGGCTCCTTTTTCACTCGTGCTGCAAATCACTCAGGGCTGCTACCCTCTGCTTTAGCTTGCATAGGGGAGACACCACCAGTATAACTAAAAATCCTCCTGGCTGTGATCTGCTGGCTTGTGGTTTCTCTCCACTGTGAGCTGTAGTGTAGGACAAATGGCATCCGGATACTTTTGCTGGGTTCATGTAAATGGAAATGGCAGGGTGAGGATAGCAATTGACAAAGGTGCAGTAAGAACAGCAGTTTCTGAAGACAAATTAGCAAATGTTGCCTGAAGAAGAACTGACAAAACATTGAGAGCTAAAGTCAAGCTGTGAGAAAAGCTTTAGGATGTCTGCAGGTGGACATTTAATACAAGAGTAACTGCTTGCTGTTGCTGCTTCTGTTTCAGAAGGAAATGGTCCTTCACTAATTAGCGTAAATTGTTTTAAAATAAATGTGAATGGGAATCTTGTGCATCTCCTGTGTGCCTTTGTGATGAAATAAAAAGGAAAAACAAAGATGTGATTCAGACAGATGTTTGAGAAACGTGTCAAAATGGGTTTTGCTTACAAATACTGTTTCACCTTCTGGTGCTTGTTGCGTGCCTTGCATGGCAGAAAAAGGCATTCATAGATTCAGAGTGAAGAATGAGTGTCTTTTCTTAAGTTTAATAAATGGATTATTCTGAATTGGAGCATTCCTCAAAATAGCAAAGAAGTGAGAAGCTGAGGCTCATAAAAGTAATCTGAGCAGCAAGAGCCAGCTAGGGATGGGAGACTGAATTTCCCTACAGCTGGGGTGTTAAGAACATTTAACTGGTGGGGGCATCTGCACTTGACAGACCCTGAAAATCCCTCTCACAGTGTACATGTAAGATTTCTTGTGGGCTTATGTGTCTCCCATCCTTTTAATATCTGTGAACTTCCACATTTACAATGCTTCTGTTGCCTGGTCATTCCACCCTGCGTGTGGGGAAATGAGAGGGAGATTAAGTGATTTGCCCATGGCAGAATGGAGAATCGAACATCAGCAAAGTTTTAACCATCCTTTTCTCTCTGGTAAAGTGCAGCTAGTGTTAAGTGCAGTCCCTGTGGCTGATAGATCCAAGGTAAATACATCCTCAATAAGGAGGCATAGGCCATTGGAAGTAGGCTGTGATCCAGTTATTGCTGAATCAAGCTTTTTTATTAAGGAAACAAAACCACATTTTGACATTTATTACTAATTTAGCTCATCTTTGACACAGGTTAGGATTTATTTTAGGACACCCTTTGAAGGTCTTCTAGAAGTTGAGCTTTACTGTACAGCACTGGGAGAGGCAGAAATCTTTCAGTTGTGGGTACACACATGGCTTTGCTGTGCTTGGATCTGCAGAAGGATCAGTTTTGGAAACTGTTGACTCACTGCAACAATTTAAATTATTTTGCACTTGATCAAAGAAGCAGTATTTCTTGCTATGGAAAACTTCTGTCATGAATGGAGGAGGTTAAATGACTATTGATGGGACCCAGTGGAAAGACAGAAGGACTGTGTTTGCCATGAAGAAGCAAAGATTTGGGATGGGAAGAAAAGCAGGTATATGATTAGGGACAGTACCTAGGGTAAAGGAGAAGCTGTGATATCAAGTGCTATGACTCAAATATGGCTGGGTGCCAGAGCACAGCACAGCTTTTGAAGCAGCAAAAAGGATATATGAATATTCCAACACATTATGTCATTTGAAGTATGTGCTAACCGTATTCTTGGTTTTCTTACAAGTATGAAGACAGAGAGAAGTTTCTAGTGTTTGTTTCCCAGATGCTAATGAAGACCAAAAGGACTTGGTGTCAGTGGTATTTGTTTGACAATCTGACTTAGGGTGTGCACACACTGCACCTACGCAGAGGCAGGACTGTGACTTGTGGGTGCACTCTTGAGCTAGCTGTAAATTGGCAGTTTTGGTTCCTGATTGCAGTGCAGCAGTAACAGCATGGAGCTCAGCCTGGCCTGTGCTCCAGCCCCCTGTGCAACATCCTGAGTGAGCCCTGTGGTGTGTGCTGAGCCCCCTGTGCCTGGGGTCACCCAGCAGGGACATACTGCACTTGACCCCTCGATAACTAAGCTTTGAGGCACCTACAGCAGCTTCATGCTTCCTTTGGAGCTGCAGTGCAAACAAGTAGAGTCGACTCAACTGCTGCCTGTGCCACTGTGTGGGAATCCTGTAAATCCAACTAGCTGGCTTATTGTGGGGTGCAGTTTGAAGTTTGATGGCTGCAGCAGCTTAACTGCTGCAATCCCATAGCTGTGAGCTCTAGCAAGGCAAATGTCAGGGTTCCTCTAGATCTGTGGTGTCTTTCAAGCAAGCATAGATGCACAAGTGTAAACTGGCTTAATGAAGTTTGCTGTGGTGAAAGAGAACCTCTGAACAAGTCTGGAATTAATCTTTAATTTTGAAAAGCTTTTTCTGAATAACTCATTGCATAGACAAGCCCTGCATTTAGCTGTGATTAAGTTTCTAAATTGTTTTTTCAAAACAGGATAGTCAGGCTCCTGTACTGTGTAGCTGCATCTGAAGACGTTACCCATAGAAACTAAGCCCCAGCTTTGGTTAAAATAGCACAATAATAGTTTGTGTTCTGGCTGGTCAAACGATAAGCAGCTCAGCACTTTCATCCTTATTTCAGCAGAAAAATGCAATTGACAGTAGAGAATGACTGTTTACTATGATGTGCATGATTAATACCATAAATCTTTCATGTTGGGATGTTGGGTGAGAGGCATGAATATCACCACAACAAATTGAAAGAAGCAATTTGTTACATATTTGTGGTTGGTAATCAGGCTTGGAACTCCATGTAGAAGGAGAGATTAGCCAAAGTGAATGTTAGTTACTGAAACCAGAAACCACTCTGGCATTTGCTAAGCCTTGGCAAAGAAGCCATGCTGATTTTTGCAGATCACAATGAGCATATGTACCTACTTGTGGCTGATGGTTATTCCAAGTGGCCAGCAGCAGTGCGTGTGCTATTTGACAAACAGTTCTGCTTCTTGGATTTTTATGGAGACATTTCAAAGTATGTTGGCAGCATATGGCTTGCTTAAGGAGATGCTTTTAGATAGGAGATGTTGAGTAAAAGAGAGCAGATCAGCTGCTTATCACTCAGCTTCAGTTGGGTCAGCAGGGCATTTTGTAGAGACACTTAAAAGAGCAGTAGAGAAAAATGAGGAGCCAGCCCCGCATCACAGCATTGCAAACTTTGTTTCCTTGCATAGAACAGTGTGCTGTAAAGCTCCAGCAGAACTGATGCTTAATAGAGAGTTTAATTTAAGAATTACATTTGTTTGTCTCAAAGCAAGTCTAAAGGAGGCAGTAAGCGAGGATGTTGGGGGAAGGAAACCATGTTTATGAGCTTTTGCTTGCTAGACCTAAATCAAAACTTTGCAGAAGGAGGAAAGGGGAAAAATGCCAAAAAGTACTAGGATCTGTGATGTGCTTGGTGAGGTAGACAGGGAAATGAGAAGGAAATGTTTCTAGCTATTGCTGGATGAAAAAAAAAAAAAAGAAAAGAAAAAAGAGACAAAAAGAAAAAGAAAATAAATGGATGTTGTTGATGGTGTGTAGGTTTGAGGAATGAGAATATTTCTTTCTTTCATTGATCTCACGATAATACCCATGACATTGTTGCTGTTGAAAATGAAGGATTGGAAGAGCAAGTGAGAACTGCCATTCCTGTCAGGCAGCAGCCTTCCCTGAACAGGATTGCACAGGATCTGCCAGAAAGCAATAGCTGTAGGTTCAGGGTCTTCTAGAAGGGGTCTTGTCTTAGCACCACCCTTGCAAGAAAGAGGGGGATAAATGTACCATTTGTGTATGTACTTCTAGATGCCTTTTTTTTAGGGTCCCAGAGGCTCTGTGGGCGTTGCTGTTGTCTGTGGGTGAGCAAACATAGGTGACAACAAGGCTGGGGCCCAGATCCCAGGGTGGTGTCAAATGGGTAATAGTTTGTAATTAAGAGGATCAGTTGCTGAACTAACTGATTTTTCCTGTATTGTATTTATCCCTCTTTGTCTGATCCAGTGAGTCATTGTAGTTAGCTTTCGAGGGGTGTTTGGCTGATTGGATTTTTGTTGGTATCTCAGCTCTCATATGTGCTGTGTCACGCTTACTCACCTTGATGACACAGATAACTTTTTACTCCTTAGCCCAGAAGAAGGGATGCTGCTGTACGTGGGTGTGAGCAGGCAGCCCTTGTGCCTGTGATCTGTCAGCAAAAGCTGCTGGCCAAGCTCTGACTCAAGCCTCTGCTACTGCCTGACCAGGAGAAATGCTTGCATTTCCTCAGATCCTCGGGGAGAAAAGAAGTTAGAAGCAGGGTGGAGGAAATCTTAGAGGATTCACTTTCCTGGATACAATTTTTGGCTCTGCTGTGCAACTCCTGTAGATAGCATTTTAATTCCTAGACAAGGGAGTTAAATCCAACTGAGCTGTTGCTCTCATAAAAACGCTGGCCTAAAATGCTGCAAATAATGACTTGGTTCTTGTTGCTGTCAGTCTGTCTGTGTGACATTTTTATTTTAAAGACTTCAGTGTAAGCCAAGTAAAAAAAAAAAAAACAAACCCAAAACATAAAAACCAGCAACAAATAAACTCACTTTAAATCGCCAAAATTGTTGAAATCTGTTTGTTTCTTCTGCTCTTCTGCTTGTGTGAATAGAAGGTGGTGCCATTTGTCTGCCTCAGACAGAGGTTTTGGAGATGAAGTTGGTGATTTCATCAGGATGTGAAGGGAGGGGGCACAGACAGTTTTTGTGTGGTGTCCTGAATTAGTAGTTTGCAGTTTTCGTGGACATCTGATTTTCCCCACCCCCCCACCCCATCACCATTAAATTTTCACTCAAGACATTTTTGGTTTTGAACTTCAGTTTAGTTTAGCATTTGACTGCATTGGTGACCATCTTTTCATCACTGCCTGGTTGCTGTGGTCACTGCTCTGCTGTCACCCTCAGGCACTCCCTGAGCTGCCTTTGGTGAGCTGCTCCTGGAGAACCTGATGGCAGATCTGTCATCAGAGCACAGAACACCCTGGAGCATGAACCCTCTTCAGAAAGTGTGCTGGCTTTTGTCTTGGTTTGGAAAGACAGGTATCTGCCAGGGAAAGCTGGAGTTTCCCTTGGAATGGAGAATGTAAACCCCTCACCCCCTGCCAAATTATAGTTTTGCAATCAAGGGCTTGCAGGCAAAGATTTGGGAATAGGAATAACAGTTCTTTACTAGGAATATTAACAATACAAATGTAGTAGAAAAACAAAACCACCCAACCAAACCAGCAAACAAACAATAATTTTGGAAAACCCTGACAGAGTCAGGGCTACAACCTGACACCCTGTGGGTCAGGGTGTTGGAAGCAGTCCAAAAGTGAGTCCTCCTGGAGTGGCAGATGTGGTTCTGGTGGAGTAGAGATGATCCTGTAGAACAAGGGTCCAGGTAGTGATGAGAAGGGGTCCAGTCTTCCTCCAGGAATCTGGTGAAGCTGGATGCCTTCTCATTCCTGTGTCTCAGTTTTGTCCAGGTAGGAATGGCTGGCTCCCCACACTGGGTGGAGCATCTCACAATAGGATGATGGAATGTGGAATGTACTGCTTTGGGGAGGGTATAGTCTGGGGATGTGTTAGTTTGGGGAGGTGTTAATGGCCCATTAGCAGACAACTATCCCCCTGGAGGGAAGACCAGTGGTGGAAGAGATAAGAAACAATGCCCTACAGTTGGCCCATTGACAAAAGGCACCCGCCCTCCTCCTCCCAGAGTAAAGAAGAACAGTGCTTTCAGGAGATGAAAACAGAATACACATTTTTGTTTTCCATAACCCAGGACACTTTGTCTAACCAGAGTGCAGTGCCTGGAGACTTAGCTCGCCAGGTGACGTGCTGCCAGAGTGGCCAAGCACTGTAGTCACTGGGTTTTGGATCTGCTTTCTGAGATGGTGTGGGAAGACAGACAGTGGTAGTGCTGAAGGCAGTCTTGCCCCCTGTATATTGCAGCTGTGTTAGTTACCAAAGAGTGGGAACAGCCTTGCCCTCACAGCGATGGGTGTGATAAAGAGTGAGTTAGGTAGTAGAGAGTTCAGGTGGAGTCTGCTGGCTGTGCTGTGAGGAGGAGGGGACAGGAGGTCGTGAGAGGGACAGAAGGGTTCAACAGCTGTGCTAGGGACAGGAGGGAGCAAGCTGGAACTACAGAAGGAAGAGAGAAGGAGAGAAAAAGCCAGAGCTGTGTGGAGCTGCCCATGGGAGGCTACGTAGAAAAGGTATGAGAGACTTCTAGATAATAGAGATGCTGATGCTTGAAGCCTTCTTTGGTGTCAGTACCTCCTCTGTCAAGATGGTCATTTCTGTAGAGGGATTTCTTTGTTCTCTTGGGTTGGAAATTGTCTGGGCACTTGGATTTCAAACACCACTACTCTGGAGGACTTGGATTGTGATTGTGATTATGCCAGAATGGTATAATTCTTACACTTGAACTACAGAGCTTAACTCTCTGCAAGTCATGCTCCCACTACCACTGACCTGTTTGGAATAATGGGAAAAGCAGTCTTTTCTGCCTCAAAAGTTTTTTGGCTCTTTTATCTGATATGTGAGACCACTCAAATATCTTTTTACAGTGATTGCAGGCCTGTCTCTCCTCGCTGTCTTGAAGTGAATTGGAGGTAGCTGGCAAGAATTATTTGGATTTCTTTTCTATTTTCTCCATCCTTTGCTTTCCCACAGGACTGTTATGCCAGAACAAGAGGATTTTTTTTCTTTCTGTTGCTTGATTGCACTACAGTTGTTGAAGTTTTTCTCCTTGCCTTTGTCACCTATGTTTGTTCCCTAACTTTTCTGGTGTCCTTAAAAAGTGCAGCTAGAAGGAAGGGACATAAATAGAGCTAGTGTTCAGGATCTCACTTTGTTTTGGAGATAAGGGCCTGCTGGGGGGGAGTCTTTGTCCCATTGTCACCACCATCTTCCCATCTGCCTTCTCTCTTTCCTCAGTTCCCATTGCTTCACCTTCAGAATTCTTCCTGAATTTGCTGTGCTGAAAATAATACTTGTTTGAACAATAAAAGCCTTATTAAAGGGGTACATTATTTTAAATACACATATTGGCTCTGCGAGAGAGGGGCTTGCAAAGGAAGGGTCTGTATGCTTTCACACATAAAGTGAGTATGTCAACAAAATCCTGTAAGAGGTCTGCAACTGAAGAAAGCCATTTTCCCCTGCTTCCTGCATGCTAATTCCAGGCACAATGGAAATTCCTACAGCTGAAGCAGTAGCAAAGAAAACCCAAGTGATGCCTTTATACTGAGTTGCAACACTGAAGGCAAACAGCAGCTGGAAGCTTGGTTTGATCTTTTTGTATGAATAAGATTAAATAGCAGGCACAGTGCTCATGAGGGGTGTTTTCCTGACCCTCTTCCACAAAGCTTTTGAACACTTGTGGAGAAGCACAGAGTGTCTTCAGCACCTGCTGAAGGAATGGTGACTGGAGAGCTCAGAACAGCAGAGAAACAGCTGAGAAAGACCTGTGTATAATGTGGTTAGATTGCCCTGGTGACCAGAGTGGATGGGCATCTCTGCTGTGTCCATGTCTCTCCTTCCTTTCTGTTAATGTTTTTGTATTTATTTGTACACTTTTGACATTTAATGTGTCATCTCACTGGGGTGAGAACCTGGCCTGGTGGTCATGATGGAGCTGCAGGTCTGGGCTTAAGGGCCAGCTCCTGTGTCTCTTGGGGACTGTGTGTGAGATCAGCTGTGGTCTGAGGCAAGGCTGATGTCTTCCAGGGCTGCTTCTGTAGCCACAGCAGCAATCTCTACTATAGTGGTTCCTGGTGTGAGCTTTCATCACTGCTTCCATTTTACAGCAAGAGTGAGAGAGCAAACTTAGTGTTAGCTGCTTTGGGTTTTATTTCTGTCAAATAGCTTTTCAGATTCCCTGTGCTCCCTTATCCTGCCTTCCTTCCTAGACACTTCTTTCCAGCTTTACCATCTTCCTTGTCCAACTAAATGTTTTGGTTTACATACACAAGTTCAGTTCATTATACTCCTAACGCAGGCATTACTGCTCTTGTTGCCTTTATTTTATTTTTAAAATGTTTTTATTGCCTCTTTCTTGGGCAGATACATTCCTAGATCACTTGCCCATCACCTCATCACTCTCCAAGAAGGAGTGTGGGCTCTAGGTCTGTGAGTGCTTCTGAAGCTGGTGTGTCTCCTGTAGCACTGCCCTGCCTGGTGGGGCTCAGCTGGGCCAGCGCACCTCTCAGCACAGTGCTGATGCTGGAACAAAGCCAAAACTCAACTTCCACATGTTCCAGGACAGAATAACCTCCAGACACTGAACTTCTTAGGTGGAGAAAGAAGCCATCTCCTCAAGATACTCCTGTGCTTGTAATGTTCATTGCTGCTGGATCAGTGTATTGTTGTTTCTTGGGTAACCGATGAGTAATACATCCAAATCTGCAGTTCTGCAGCATCTGGGGATGGTTAGCTTGAGTGGAGAGAAGTGCAGTCCTTTTTGCTGAAGAAAAGAATTGCATGAGGCTCTCCACTGTCTTGGTTTGGAAAGACAGATATCTGCAAGTGAAAGCTGGAGCTCCCCTTGGAATGGAGAATGTAAACCTGCTCCCTCCAAATTATAATTTTGCCATTAGGAGATTTCAGGCAAAGATATGGGAATAGGAATAACAGTTCTTTACTAGGAATATTTAAAATACAAATGTAGTAGTACAAAAAAAAAGCAAGTAAACAAATAAAAATCCTAGAAGCCCTCACAGAGCCAGAAATCTATGACCTGACACCCTGTTGGTCAGGGTGTTGGAAGCAGTCCAAGTAAATCCTCCTGGAGTAACAGATGTGGTTCTGTTGGAGTAGAGATGATCCTGTAGAGAGGATTCAGTAGTGGTGAGATGGGAATCTCTGGAATCCAGTGGAAAACAGGCTGCCTTGGTGTTCTGAATTGCAGGTTTTATACAAGTAAGAATGCTTGGCTTCACCCACCAGGTGGAGCCTCTCACAGTGGGAGGATGTAATGTTTTCAGTCATGTGATGAGCCTTAATGGCCCATTAGCAGAAGATACTCCCCAGAGGGAGGATAGGTTGTGGAAGAGATAAGGAACATTGCCCCACCTGGTTTTAACAGCTGGCTCTTTATCAGAAAGCACCTGCCCCCTCCCTCCTGTAGTTATGAGGACTGGGTTATACAAGAGAGAAAACATCTCCTCAACCAGTTTCAACAGATGGAAAATAGAATAAACATTTTTGGTTGCATATTGCAACCTAAGACACCTACTTAAATCATAGAATGACCTTCCTTTTTTAATCTTTCAGGAGTCTCAGGAATGTGCCTCTCCCGCTTCACAGCCGGTCTGTTCTTTCTCCCCAGTATTTGGAGGCTCTCCCCTGGGAGCATGCAGCCCCTTGGATGACAGCAGCCAGGTGCCTTAGACAAGCAGTGCAGTTGTAGGCACTGCGGCAAAGGCATCTCTCATCCATTTGGGAATAACTGCTTTTGTCTCTGATAATCTGCTGGATTCCGCTAGAATCCCTGCCTGGGGGAAGCTGTGACATTTTGCGTTGTGCTGGGAGCTCTGTGGCCACCTTCTCAGAGGCTCTTTCTGGGTTTTATGGTCCTCGAGGAGGGTTGTGGTACAGTAACTTCCTACTGGGGAAAATCAACACTGTAAACAAAGCAGAGAGGGAAATAGATATTTGTTTTAAAAGGAGAAAAAGTTCTGTTTCGTTGGGACTGAGCTTGTGTCTAGTCTGTGGTAACTTTCCATTCTTCCTATATTTTTCTGGGAGATAGCAAGGTCCAGAGATTTAAATCTGCACCAAAGTAATTGTGATTGAGGGCTCAGTCTGAATCTCAGTGAAAGGATTGACAAAAATTCCTGCTGCCTGGATTGCGGCCTGGTTTACAGGCCCTGAACCATAAAAACCCTTGGTAATCTCTGATAGTACCTGCAATAATGGAACAAATCTTAAAAATCAACCAAACTAAACCAAGTAAGTCAGAGGAAAACTATCTGCTGACAAGTCTGATGTCCATGACAGTCCTCCTTCGTGGTTTTGATATTTACCTTCTTTTTATACATCTCCAGGTTTTGTGTGTGGTTATTTTGTGGAATGATTGAAGTTGGAAGGGACCTGTGAAAGTCATCTGGTCCAGCCCTCTGCTCAAAGCTGAGCTGCTTTGGTGTTAGAAGTTAAGGCAGGATGTTAAATACCTCATCCAGGTGAACTTTGATCTTCCCTGAGGATGGAGGGTCCACACGCTTTCTGGGCCCCTCTATTGGTGTTTGACCAACTTTATAGTGAAATAGATTCTGACCTGAATTTCCTCTGTTTTCTCCGGTGGAAATTCTTTTGCCCTTCTTTTACAGTGCACCACTGAGGAGAGTCTGACTCTGTGTCCATCTTCCCTCCATCCACCCCTTCCCAATTAAGCAATAGCAGTAAGTTCTGCCTTGGTTTTTTTTTTAAGACTTAGGAAAAAAAAACTCAAACCAACCAACCAAAGAAACCCACCCACATTTTTCTCAGCTTTTCTTCATATACCATATGCTCCACCTGCCTGGCCATTTTGGTGGTCCTTCACTGGACTTGATCCAATATCACATACTGTAAGTGCTGCTTTCTGAAAAAATGTCTTTTCTGTTTTCTTTCTTTGAGGTTGTCTTTGCTACGTGGAATTCATGGCCTATGCTCCTCTTTAAAGTTCCTTGATTAACATGCTGTAATTAGCAAACTCCTGGTGTAGGCTAGGCTGCTACAGACAAAGAGGGAAACTGAAGACGTGCTGGTAGACGTTTGTACATATTTCATTATGTGCAGCATAATGTGTGGTGATGGTTATACTTAGTAGCCTTTTATGAGTGTAACCTGCCCCCTGATCAAACAAACACGGGGTTGGAGACAGTGGGAAAGGATATTAAACCCCTTGGCCACAAATGACAGGGAGTAAAACAGCTCTGTGTGTATGTATATGTGTACTTGTATGTGTATTTGTGTGCATATATAATATGTATATATTTATTTGTTAGACACACAAATGATTTTGTAGGGTTGCCCTTGGGATACCCAGCCTGTTTCTTTAACTAGAAAGCAGGGAACATCCAGCAGATGCCTTGTACTGTGTGCCAAGTCAAAAGGAGAGGCTCCTGTCCCCGGTGTGTAGCAGTAAGTGGCTGGGTAGGAAGAAAGACGTGCAGTTTCTCAGGGAAGCTTTATAAAGAGGATGGTGTGAGGTTCTGCTCAGGCTGTTTAGTTCGAAGCCACTTGTGGTGTGTTAATGTAGCAGGGGGACCTCATCTCACGTTGAATGCTCCGGGGTTTCTTTATGCTTGGAGTTCTCCGTGAGTGCCTGGCTGGTGGCTTTGCTTCACAGCGTGGTGTGCAGGAGCAGGAAGCTGAAGATTGAATCGTGCTTTCTCTCTTCATCTGACACAGTTGTAGGTGGCGTGAAGAGTGGGATACTGGGGTAGGGAGTAGAAGGAATTATTTTACTCCCACTGAATTTTATCTGGGCAACATGCCCTATCTGAACAGTTGGTCTGGCAGCTTTTTTTCTTTAATGTGCTTAGTATCTGTGATCTGTTTCTCTGTCTCTCCCCTTCTTGTAGGGCCATTCCCAGATTAAAATGAAATAGGCTCAAAACCAGCAAGAAAGGATTAGGAAGTTGGGATGGTTCGTGTGTTCAGCTGTCAGAAATACAGCAGTGAATCTCTGTGAAGGGCAGCATTTTGCTTGGCCCTTTGCTGGTGAAGTCTTTTAAAGAATAGGATGACTTCTGGTGTCTGTGTAGTCCTCTCTGCATCTGAAATGTAGCCCAGGTGTGGTTACACATCCCCCTTGCTACCAACACTAAATGGAAGGAGTGAACTGTTGTTACTATTGTTATGTTAAATTCCTTATACTGAAACCTTACTACTGACCTCTTGGGTTTACTGAGAGGGAGTGTGCAGCTGAGTCTCCATCCTACTTGGAAGATTTTTTTATTTTTTAATTGTTTGCATATGGCTTTTTTGAGGGGGATGTATGGAAATCTTGCTGTTGCTCCTGAACTGTCTCCTCTGAGGGAGTGGTAGCGCTGCAGTGTCACTAGAAAATATTAATGCATGTAAACATTTTTCAAAAGGCATTACATCTTCCTGCACGTACTTTATTATATTCCCACAAATCTGACTAGATTTGATAGATAGGTAACCAGGGAGCAAGGGTGGGGGAAGCATGCTAGAGAGGGAAGGAGGGAAAAGGGAGTGAAATAAACACAAACCTGCTGTAATTCAAAACAAGGTAAAATCAGATTGTGTGCTTTGGCTAATTTTCTTATTCAGGTATCGATCCAGTGGCTGCTCCAGAGTCTATTAGCAGTCAGCCAGTGAAAATATTTCCCATCGGGGGCTCTGACCTGAGACGGGGGTGAATCTATAGCAATTTGTTCAAACAGAGGAAAGCTTTTTCCTCTGATTTGTATTCCAATTTGCACAGCCTGCAGAGGGGGGGCCCCATCGTGGGGGTTTGCAGGGTGGTGCTTCTCAAGTGGGAATCAAGCTTGAGCCAGGTAACTGGCTGGAAAAAAAAAAAAAAAGCCTGAATAAACTCTGAGCTGGGCACCCTCCCTGTGCCCCCCTGGGCAGTCTGGGTGCTGCAGCAGGCTTGCCTGAGAGGGCAGTGGGACAGCTGGCTGCGTCCCCTCAGCATGGGGGGCACACACCTGGCATGTCAAACCTGCCCCAGAAGGGAGAAAGCTGCCTTCCTGCAGCCTTTTTAGGAGTTGGAGAGAGAGGGAAAACGTGGTGTCTGCCTCCTGCCCATCCCTTCCCTCCATGTGTGGCCAGGAACAGGTTTGCTGTGAGGACAGCTGGATGGCTCTCTGCACAGCTGGGTTTCAGCCTCATTCAGCTGTGCTCTGTAACTGGTTTGACCCCAGTTTGCTCCTGCTGGGGAGGGCAGTGTAGGTGGTGCTTCTCAAGTATAAGAGCCTGCTACAGGGATTGCTGGATCCCGATGCTTTCTTGGAGTCTGACAGAAGCTGCCTGATAACGAGAAGCTTCAGGTCCCAGCTTTCACCCAGAGCTGTGCTGAAGGTGCCATAGAGGCTTGGAGCTCCCTTTTCACTCCTCCCTCTTGGCTGCCTGTTCCATGGCTGCTTTAGAAGTAATCTAGACAAGGAAACAGCCTCAGTATCCCTTAAGTCCAGATGCTGCAGCTGTTCAAGAGCTTCCAGAAATCTCGGTGGTGAAGAACCTGGTGGGGTTAGCAAGACTCCTGGCTTCCAGTGCCTTTTGGGTCTGTATCAGGACTGATGCCAGCTGCTTCCTGCCAACCCTGTACCAGCTTGGATGTCTCCAGGCTTGGAGTTTAGCCTGTCCGTTGTGGCAATGAGGCAGTTGTGGTTGGAGAGATGTGCAAATATTTTGGAAAGACCTTTTATGTGCATACAAGCATCCACTCTCCCTCTGAGAAGGCCAGAAGTGTCAGGGTTGTCTCTTGAAATACATAGGAAGTGTTTTTCACTTCTAAACTTAGCTCCCTGACCAAGCTCCTGGTCCTTAAGTCTGCTTTGGGCTTTCACATTAATGAGTGACCTGTTTTGCCATGCTGCCTGTTTTCTATTAATTGCCCAAATGTGGGAGCATGAGTTGGAAAATGTGTCTGGTTAAGGTGGAAAGAGAGGGAAACCATCCTTTCTATAAAATACAGGGAAAGGAGGAGGGAGTGATAGGGTGGGAGAGATGCTGCTTTTAGCTTTCAAAATTAGCTGGAATTCTCCTCAGCCTTGTTTATACTTGCTTTAATTTAGTGTTGGTCACAGAAACACTTAGAAGGAGGAAGGAGGCAGGAAGGCAGAAATAAATAATGACTTTAAATCTTAGATCAGTGCAATTTTTAAACCACAGGTTTATTTTTGACTTGGCCATAACTTTCAAGAAACCAGCCTGAGTACCAGGGAGAGCAGTAACTCCAGCTTTGAGAAAGAGTGGGAAAGTTTATGAGATTTTAAAGCAGTCAGGTAGATTGTCCCCATGCACATGAGGGGAATGTGCATGGTGACAATGACAGCAGCATTTTGTAATATTTAGGAGAGTATTTAACAGCATTGGGGCTGTGGAATGGGCTGATACTGCTTAGCAGAAGGTTTGTTATGGTGCTGGAGGGGAGGGTTGGCAGAGAACAGGCTCCTCTGCCCAGCTGGCAAGGGTGCTGGCCCCGTTCTCTAGCTTGTATCGTGGCTTTCTGGACACCAGGCTGAGCAACTGCTGTGCCAGGCTTTCTGAGCAGGCTAGAGGGAGACAATTAAAATCCAAGGTACCACTTGCTTGACATGCACCAGTGATTGGCTCCCATTAGGTGCTGGGTTTTAAGCCTTTCATACCAGCTAATTGGTCCAATGCCTGCCCTAAGTGTGACCAGTGCCCCAGGCTTCAGCAGAAAGGGGAATGACTCATGAAACAGAGCTGTCAAACTGCAGGTCCTTGGCCTTGCTTTGAGTGTGTTGCCCTTTCATTCCACTGTCCCTTCCTCCCTGGCTGTGGCACAAGCTGTAGGAGGGAACTGAACTGTCTCTGTTAACAGTTAATTTTGCAGTTTTGGGTCCTGTGGCAAAGGAAGCCAGCTGTGCTTTGGTAGTGTGCTGAGAGATGGAACTCAGCTGGTATCAGGTCACCTGTTTGCTTCCATGGGGGGATGTGGAGCACAGCACCAAGCAGCCACTGACAGGAGAGGACTGCTGGGATATCACCAGGCAGGAAGGCAGCTGGGGGCTGCCTTGCCTTGGTTGTGGGGAGAAAATGCTGGGAGTGACCCTTGCTGAGGGTAGGGAGGGACAGTGCTCCCAATTCATCATAAGGACTTAGGGAAACTGTTTTCTCCAATTAACATTTAAAATTTTATAGCATATATTGTGGAGTATGGCTTGGAAATGACTACTGGAAAAGTAATGCAGGGTGTATACAGAAGCCAAGTGTGTCCCTGGGATGCACAGCACAGTTTGTGACAGGTCCCCAGAATAAAACCCTCTTGGTGTTCCTGCTGAGGTGCAAGACAGATTCATCATGTTTCTCCTAGAAAGGGTATCAGGCTCTGTCTGGCTCAGGACTACAGCAAACAGCACCTGCTTTCTCCACCACCCCTGCAGATGCGTGTTCATGTGCTCCTTTTATGTCTTGTACGATGTGTTTCTTTTTTAGGAGGTGTCAGCACTGGCAGGGTGATTTCCCCAGGAATATGAGAGGAAGTCTTCCTTGCAGGCTCCACTTGCACCTGCCTATTTATGTGCTTACCTGCCCACATTGCTGGGGGTTTGGTGTGACCTGGGGGAGGGCACTGCTCGACTCAAAGTCTCTTCCAGTTCTGAGTCTCCTGCTGCACAGTGTGTGTATGCACATGTGGGGCTGCATCTCCTCCTTGCCTGAGTCTGATGCCATGACACCAGAGAGATCAGCTCCCTCCAATGGCCCTTGCTCATGACCCTGTGCCATGGTTTTTAACCCCAGGCAACAGCTAAGCACCACAAAGTCACTCACTCACTCTCACCATGTAGGGAGGTGGAGAGAACAGAAGAACAAAGAGGAGGAAACTCATGGATTGAGTTAAAAACAGTTTAATAGGGACAGTAAAAACAGTGCATGCAAGCAAAGCAAAACAAGGAATTAATTCACTGCTTCCCATGGGCAGGCAGGTGCTCAGCCACCCCCAGGAAAGCAGGGCTCCATCGTGCATAATGGTGCCTTGGGAAGGTAAAACACAGCAACTCCAAATGCCCCTCTTTCTCCTTCTTCCCCCAGCTTTATATACTGAGAACAGTGCTGTATGGTGTGGCATGTCCCTTGGGTCAGCTGGGGTCAGCTGTCCTGGCTGTGTCCCCTTCCAACTTCTGGTGCACCCCCAGTCCCATTGCTGGTGAGGAGCAGGAAGGACCTTGATGCTGTGCATTGATCAGCAGTGAAGAAAACATCCCTGTGTTTTCAGCACAAACCCAAAACAGCTCATACTAGCTATTATGAAGATAATGAACTCTCTCCCAGCCAAACCCAGCACATTCTTCATCCCTTAAAGATACTGTTTGTCATGCTCAGGTCCCATATTATCCATTGCACCCCTCTTCCTACTCTTTGGTGTAATTCTCAGTTACCGTTCCCATGGCTGATGGACCAGCCATGAAAGATCTGCAGAATGTCCATAAATGTCTACAAAATGTCCACTGAGTTCATTCAGTCCGTGACTTCTTGCTCCATCTGTTACAGTGGTCACTTGGGACAGGAGATATGCTGTGTTGCATGGAGTTACTGGGCACCAAAGCCAGCTCAGGTCATGCACTGCTTCATTTGCACTGCTCCTTGAAAGGCTTGTCTTCCACTGGTTCAGGTGGCTCCAGCTGTAGTAATTCCTCTAACATGCAGCTAGAATCATGTTACCTTTAAATCATTGTAACCCATTGTATTTCCATTAGACTCTCCATCAGAGATTTTGGCTCCCAGCTGGGAGACTTCCTGCTTCTTCACCAGACTTGTACCTGCATAAGAGTTGTGATTTAGTTGTGGAAGGGATTGTGGGCATGGAGGGAAGAAAAGGGTGGAGAAATGTAACCCAAAGAAACTTAAGGCAATTCCCATGCTACAGGATGAAACTCACTCTTTATACCGCATCTATTCTTATCTTAGATACAGAGCACAGAACTCACTTTTGACTGTTCTCTTTTCTTTCAACAAAATATCAGCCCCCTGGTGAGCAAAGAGACTTGCTTTTCCCCAGGCAGGTCTGATACTGCTCCCTGTTGTTCTCTCTCTGAGAGTAACCTTAATTCTCTCCAAACAACTGAAGCAGGCTATTCCTTTTTTTTTTTTTTTTCCCTACTCTTTGCCAAAACTACCCACTCATTTTCCAGCCTCATTTGGGCTTGGCAGCCAGCAGCATTAGGCAGGAAGGTATTGGAAGGAGAGCAGCATGTATGCCTTCAGCCAGATGAATTTCTACTTGTCATGGTGCCCTGAGAAACCCATTTACACACCTGGCTGGTTACAGTGGCCTCCTGAGGCGAGTCCTTCCCAGAGCACTCACACACCCCTGGAGAACTAAAAGCTTAGAATGGGGCTGTGTCTGGGCTAAAAGTCCCCACTGTTTCCCACCCTCCTCAGCCCCTGACACCCCTTAAACAACCAGCCATCCCTTAAAGCTACTGAAAATATGCATTTCCTAGGTCTTTAACTCATGCCTTTTATGAAGGAACTGCTGTTGTGGTATCTGCCCAGCAGCCCTACTGCCATGGCTGCACAGGTGAGGGCACTCTGAGCCTTTAGCCACTGGCTGCCAGGTTGTCTTTTTTCACCCCTTCTTTTTTCAGCTGCATGAATTAGAGCATGGGATATAGCAGAAAACTCCTGGTTTGGGAGAAGGTGGAAGCATCTCCCGGTGCTTTGGTAGCATCAGTGGGCAGTGAATGGTGAAATGCTGTCTTGCTCTCTGTGTTGCTGAGACTGTCCAGTATTGCATTAGTCTTTTGGCTTGCCTGCTTACCTAGAGATGAAAAAAAATACAGAACTCTCCCAATGGGTTTATGTTCCGTTCAAGACTTTATTTTTTATGACTACAGAAGGATTTTCATGTCTGATGTGAAATCGTATTTAATGTCTCTCCTTCTCCTGCCCTGTTCAAGTGGTGTTTGGTACTGCAACAGATCATTAAACTGTGTCTGGGCTCTGTCCCCACATGGGTGCATTTCTGTGGCAAGTGGGCTGATTTGGGTGAGACAGACCATGGAACAGTTTACAAGTGTCTAATTGTTCAAGGAAGAAGAGAGCTTGAAAAGGGAGAGGTGATAAAGGTGAATGGGCAAGGATCAGGCTCCAGTTTGAAGATTGTGGCTCAAGTGATGAATAGGAGTCAATCCACGCAAAACAGGTTGTACGTTCTGTAGTCTGAAACCCATTGTTGAAGAAGTTGTGTGGGAGACCTTGTGCCTTCCCTGATGAAGGATCCAGCCTAGTGTAATGAGTATTATTGGGTTGTTGGGAGGACAGTGCTAGTGTTTTCTGGGGGGCATGGCAACCCCAGCAAGTTCTCATGGCTGGGCTGACCGTGTGTCTTGCTAAGGTAGGGTAGCTCTTGTACCTCCAGCTGCCCTTTCCCCTTGTGTCCTTCCTCCCTGCCCCTGGGTGTTTCAGATGGTGTAGCTCTTCCTGGCAGGCAGCATGGCCTGCAGAGCTGTGAGGATATGAGGCAGGGCTCAAGGAGGCTGAGAGGCTTCATGTCTTTGGGCATTTTGGAAGTGAAAGACCTGCAGCCACGTGGGCTACTGGCAGGGCTTTGCTGGAAGCATCCTGTGGGAATCAGGCATTTGCACCAAGAGTGCTGGCTTCTGCCTCAAGGCACTGCTTTACTGCTTAAATGCCACCACTGCCAAGGAGGTGACAAGCAGACACTATTTTAATAAACACCAAGAAGCCTTTCTGTCTCAGTCTCCTACTGCCTGCTCATCACTTCTCTCCCTTGTGATATTCCTCAGGGGCTGGATTTCTCCAGCAGCAAATCAGGTTGCTGATGAGTGGAGTAACCCCCCTCATCTTGTAGCACCTCTTTTTCTAGGCCCTTGGGGTGTTGTGGGGTGTGAGCTGTTGCAGTGAGCGTTACCATAGGAATGCACCAGGCAGCCTTTGCTAACCTGTGTTGGATACCAAACAGAAAACAGGCCCTGAGGGCCCTGTTGTTTCCTACACTGTGATTCACTTTGTGGAGGGCTGGTAAACGTGTGACTGGGCTGTTGGACTGGAAATTGCAAGGATGAGCATCAAAGTGGCTGTTCCACACTGTTGCTGAAGACTGCCATAGCTATGGGAGCAAATGAATACAGTGAGCTCCTGAATACAGTGACTGCCTGAATGTCCCCATCACAATCCTTAGTCTCTCTGTGCCTAGTTCCTTTGTGCAGCTGCTGACCAGCCTGCCAGGAGGGCACGAGCATCTGTCCCTTTCCAAATGAGAGGCCTGTCCAAGGCTGAGAGGAAAGGCAGTGATCTGAATCCCTCCAGTCTAGGCACTTGCCCTCCAGAGAGGAGAGATGATGTGTCTGTTTCCCTTTTTTCCCACCTCCCTTTCTGGAGGTGTGATGCAGGCTCCCACGAGGTGCCACAGTACCTCTTTCAGCTGTCTGCCTTTGGAGAGGAGCAGTAGGTGGGGAGCAGGATTTTCTCCCTGAGAGGCTGCTCTTGTCCCAGTAGGCCACCATCTCTATGGCCGAGAGCCAAAAAATAATGCAAAATGATGTAATTTGTGACTGGTGTGCTGCTAAACATTTGTGTCATTTGTGTGCAGTGGGAACACTGTTACACAAGGTCAGCAGGGTCCCCTGGGGTGGAGTTACTGCCAGTGCCCTTGGGATGCTGAGCTGAATGCAGTTAACTCCATGGGTGCTCCTAAGGGAGGAGGAGAGCAGAGGCTGTGCTCTGTGAGGGAACAGGGATTGCAAGCCAGAGTCTTGCTTGAACACTCTTGATTCATCTTTAGGGCTCTAGGACAGCCTTTAGGTCTGGGACAGGCATTGCCATGGGATTGCATTGCTAAGTGAGCCTGCTGAGCTCCCAGGCTGTTGGTCAGTGTGGCTCTGGTTTCAGCTCCCCACTGAGTGCTGCCGTGGGGATGCCTCCTGCTCTTCCAGCATGTTGAGCCTTTCCAAGCCACAGAAAAGAGTAAGTATTTCAGGAGAAAAGGTGTAGATGCTTGTCTTCGTGCCTCAGATTTTTTTCTGCTCTCTCCATCAGACTCCCTCAGCTGCCAGGCACCCGCTGGCTCCAGCAGCAGCCTCTTCCTTTGACTGGAGCTCAGAAGCACAGCGAGGGGAGCGTGAAGAGAACACAAAGGGGAGCAAAGCTGAGGAGGCTTCCCGTTTCCCAAGAGTACTTTGATTGAGGTGCCAGGATCAACTAGTGAAGTGTATCTGTAGGACCTTTTGTTGCCCCTGTCAGGCACTTCACAGCCCTCGGTGTGACACGGACTGAGCTGCCAAGCTGTGTCTCAGCAGGTGACAGCAGCTCCTGCTGCTTGGCTCACTCTCCCTTCTTCTGGTGACGGGATCTCCTTAAACACATCGCTGCAGTTGCACTCTGACGAGCAAAGCTTGCAGAGTGAAGTCAAACAGCTTGATGTGAAGCTTGGGCTCAGCTCTTGGATGGAAATTGGAGCTCTGTGTACACATAATGCCTTTTGCATTTTGCCCAGGAGCAGTACAGTAGTGATAAAAATATCCCTTAGGTAGCAATTCTCCTGACGTTAGTCCCTAACCTGCCTGGAAACATCCTGATCTGCAATGCTTCTGGCCCAAGGTAATTTAGCAGAAGCTTGTGATTGCGTTGAGCTCCAAGCACATCTGAGCTTTGCTCAGTGAAGCAGTGTTTGTGGAATCTCAGACTTCATTATCTTGGGGTTTGCTGGATTTTTATCTGAAGTTATGCGGGCTGAAAATCGTGCAGGCCCGGGCATGTGGGATCACAAAATCAATTTGTCTGTCTATTAAATAGGTGTAATTCCCATCAACTGCAGTGAACATTACCGTTTTGCAGCAGAAGCTGGAATTCTATCCATGTGTATTTGACACAGAAAACCCATCATTGGCTTCCACTGGGCCTTTTTCCAAGGTCAGTGCACTTTCTAAGTGTCTGGGACCAGTGTTTCACTCAGTCTACAGTGGACAGTGTCTTCCACCACCCTGCTTTACCATTAAGTGTGATGGGGTGGAGAGCAAAGGCTGCTGCAAGTTTCTTTTGTTCATACATGGGTTTTGAGTGTCAAGTGTTTTAGTTTCTGACAGTTTCCATTCTGTGAAGGCTTGGAGTTTTTCTTTCTTCTTTTTTTTTTTTTTTTCTGGATTGTATTAAGCATTAAAACTGTTGAAATTAATTCCTCCTAGCAGACATCCCTATCCCCCCCAAGCTAGCTCCAATCCTACCTCCTCTGTCCTTACCATCAGAAAAGAACAGCAATCCACACCGTGTGATTGGTACTGTACAGCAGAGATTGGTGTCCTACCTGTCCCCTTGTAATCCTTCCAGTAGAGGACTAATCTTCAAGCCCATGTTGGCATGGCACTTGCACTGTGTGCACTATTACAGTACTTATTTCTTATAGTACTTATAGAAGTATACTCTATATAGTACTTATCCACTTATTTCCATGGGTTTAAACACTGGTGCTGCGTTGTCTGGGTGTGGGCAACGTGCTGTAGCAAAGCATGGGCATGAATTCCATTGCAGATCAATCAGCCTAAATGCTCAATCAGCCCAGCATTAGCTCTGTCCTTGCTGTTTAAGAGTGGGACAAGGCTGACATTAAGAGGCACTTGGCTAGGACAGGTAGGGATGATGAGGGCTGTGGCCTTCGTGCTCACTTCATGCCTGTCAAAGCTCTCAGAGCTGGGGCTGGCAGTAGCTGCTGTGGGAAAAACCCCTCTCTTCAGGGGAACAGGAGAAGTGGGCTTTGCTCTCCAGTGTCTTCTGTGCTCTCCAGCTTGTTCCTGCCATGTCTGCAACAGGAATAGCCAAGACTTAGACCTTGTCAGAGCTGAATTTCTGGGTAGACTGAAGCAGAAGGGGACCAGCCTTGTCTTTACTCTTTCACAGATACTTGTAAGGTTGGAGGTGGGAGGAGCTGTCTGGCACTGCTGACAGCTTTTTCCAAGCACTGTTTTAGCTGTGACCTGTCCCATATGTGGACTTCATGTGAGCTGCAGGCAGCTGTGCAGTGTTTCAGACCTGTGTGGGAGTCTGGCTGTTCTTTAAAACAGGCTGGGTTTGGCTTGGCTGCTTCTCACAATTTGTAAAATACCAGGGAGGCTTCAAAGCAGCCATGTGCCAGAGCTAATGAGAGTGAAACCTTTCCTGCCTTGATAATGCACACTTTTCTGGTCTCCTCTGACTGTACTTAGGACTGCTAAGACCTGTACCAGCACTGCATTGGGGATTCAGGGTTTGAGTGAGCCTTTTGCCTCCAAGGCCTTCAGCTGGGGCACAGGCGTGGGGCAGTGCCACTGTCCTGTGCCATGGACCCAGAGCTGTGCAGCTGACACCTGGGCATAGGAAACCTGCTGCTCTTCCTGGGATGCTTTGTGAAAAGTCTTCAGGTGACAGAGATGGAACATTCTGAAGGGTGTTTCACTGCAGTTGGTTGTTAGTGTGCATTTGCTTTAGCGAAGATTTGCTGGAGGATTTTAAAAACAGTGAAGTTGAAGGATTGAAAATCTGCATATTCCCCAAGCTGAGGTCAGCTGTGCATTGTGAGGCATTGTGTCCTGTCTGGCATAGTGTCACAGGGTGATCGACAGCTGTATCAGTATAAACCCAGTGCATTTTCCTTACCTCAAAGCTGCTGCTTAAAGAGCATTGTTAGTGTGGACAGAATCAAATGCATGCCTGTACCACTCTGGACAGGAATGGAACACCAAGTTGCAATTTGTTTGTGTTTGTGAAAGACCAGGATCACTTTTTTTTTTTCCTATTTCCCATGAGTCATGGCCAAATTCCAACTTAGGTTATTATATTCTGTTCCCTAATTCCCTCTGAAGCTTCAAATCAGTTTAGATTGCTTTTCCCTTTCTAGCCTGAGCAATTAGATAATGTTCCTGAGCCCTGTTAACCATCTGTGTTCTACCTCAGAGGAAGCTGTGTTCTGTTTCTCATGAACCTGTGTACTTATGAAGTCTTTTTGATATGACAAATGATAGCAAAATGTGAGGCAGAGTGACCACTTCTCACAGCAGGGGTGTCTGGCATCTCTGCTCTGCTGAGGGATAGCTGCAGGAGGTGCTGAATTCTTTCATGGTTCTGCAGTGTGCACCAGCTGCCCAGGGGGTTTTGGTCAGAGTAACTCAGGGGTTCTGTAGCAGTGCTGATGGGAAAGGAGGGGCTGTTGTGTTTCAGGGGTGGAAATGGCATTTGGGGTAACGGGCTGCAGAGGAGACTAGAGATAAAGGCAGTACTGAAGGGGAGTGCAGTGCTCGTGACATGGGGAATGATGAGCTGCAATATGGGGAGGGGGAGGTGCTTGAGGCAGTTCTTCCTAATGGCTCCACACTGCATATATGCATCTAATTTTCCTTGTTGCACTTTCCAGCAGAGCAGCTGGTGATGCTAATCCTTTGCCCTTATTGCTCATGTATAGCAAGGATTAGCAGAGCTTCCTGCAATGAAGCACACCCCCTCCAACTTCTCCCATGTAAAACCAAAGATGGTGAAGGGGCATTTGGCTTGATCCTTTGCATGGGGCAGGGAGAGGAGGAGTGTTATACTGCTCTGTAGCACCACGTGTTTTGTATCCCTTTTGGGTCCCAAGCGAGTCAGTGTAAGTGGCTTCTCAGGAGTTAAAAGTGAGTGATGAGTGAAGTCCCACAGGTGAAGAGGGGTATTTGTTTAGTTTCCCATGCTCCCACCCCATGGACTATTGAGTGGCTGTTGTCTTCCTTGCTGTGTTGCAGTTTGCTTCCCATCATTGCTTGAAGCCCTTTGAAGAGAAAGGATGTGTGTCTTGCTTGCTGTGGTGGTGTACCAGACACTGCCAAGGTTATTGATAATCACAACTGTTACTCTAATCCCTGATGGGAGCTCAGATCCCCTTGCTGTCTGCCTTCAAGTGATACAAAGAGAAGATGTCCTGCCTCCTGTAAGACAGGTGCTTTGGGTGCTGTTGTTCCAGCCTGTCTTAGCCCTCTCTCTGTAGGGACAACTGGGGCTGAATGCCAAAACGAGTTCCTGATGCAAACATGAAAGCAGCTGTGGAGATGCTTCTCTGGGGACATTTTAAAGCTTTGTCAAGCTCATCACTGTGGAGCAGCCTGTAGGGAAGGCTTGCAGATGACCTGGCAGTACTGTGGGACCCTGTGTGAAATATGTGTGGCTCCTTGAATTCTTTCTGTAGCTTCTCTGAGTTTCACTGTTGGCCTGTTTGCCTGTGGAAAGTGTTGGCATGTCTGTGTGCACATGTTCAGGGGAAAACCAGTATTGCTTTTATCCCTTTGGCATTAACCAAAGAGAATTGGCACCAGAAGAAGCCATGTGGGCAAATGCAGTAAATATGAGTGAAGCCTGATGAACAGTTGCACAAAAAAAAGTCTGCAGTGCTTGGACATCCTGTTGATTTTGGAGTCTGCCAGGGAGCTACTGTTGCAAGCTGTGTGTGTAAAGGCAGGATAGCCCAAATCACTTTCTATAGTATGTAAGGTGTACTTTATCTAGTACATGTGCTGTATATAAATAGTACCTATACTCTCTCAAATACAAGGATGCGTGATGTGAACTCAGACATGTGAAGTATCTGGATGGCTGTTTGTATGTATGGAGGGAGGGAGGGAGGTGCCCTGGCTGCATCTGCTGTCTTGGGGTGCTCAAGCAGTTAAAGCAATTGCCAGAAATTTTCCCTCTCAGGTGGTAATTGTTCTTCAAGAGACTTTCCAAACGCTTCTCCATCTTTGTGGAAGTAGCTGCACTGCAGAACACTTCAGCAGCCAGGTTTCTCATGCTGAAGACATTTGAAGCTGGTGTGTGTTTCTGCAGAGCCACTGAGCTGGTGGCTCTCTGTGTAGGACTGGTGGCAGCTGGTGCTGCAGGGGACTTGAATCCTACACAGCCTCAGGACTGAAATTTCTCTGCACCTCTAAACCAGTGACTGGAGACCAGAGCTTTGGGTGTATGGGAGAAGGACCCTCTGGGTTTACAGCTTTCTTTCAGCTGTCTTCTAGGTCTCTGAGCATATCTCACCTGTTTGCTGTCTACCCCAGGTAGCAGTTCCTGTGTAAAAGTTGTGGGGTGAGAGCTGTGCTGCTTTATCTGTATTTGGTATTTCTCACTGAATTGAAAGTGTTTCTGGGGTGCTCAGGAGTTCTGGCCATCCAAAATCAGCCTTAAATTGAATGCATGATTTATCACCAGAGGCAAGAAAATACTTGGCAGTGTCTTGGAGACAGATGATATTTGGCTTAATTAATGGAGAGCAGTCTGTCCCCACATACATCTGTCTCTGCTTCCTCATCCTTCCTATCAGTATCAGCTTAGGTTTGTTTTTAATTATTTTTTTAAGTGTTGCACAGAACAGTAAAACCCACATCAGATTACTGAGGATATTAATCCTTCACACTTCTCTAGCACATTGCATTTCATCCGATAACAGAGGTTTGCTTTACAAACATTCATTACAAAGCTTCATAACCCCCCTGCGAGGAAGGTAATAACCACAGCAAGGCTTAAGAGTTTTTGTGATTTTTTGCATCTTAAAAGCTGCATAAACACTTAAAGGCCTTAAAGTACCCTGCATGGCATGGTAGTGCAGTTATTCAAATAACACGTGGTGAGACAAAGATGCACCAAAGAGGGGAGAACCTGCTTGTCCAAGGTCACACACCAAGGCAAGTACTAGGTACTTGTTATAGGTTATTCTTGGTTTTGGGGTTTTTTTTTTTTTCCTCACTCTCTGTGGTCCTTGGTATCATGGCTGTGCAGGGTTGTGTGAGAGTGGTAGAGGGTGAAGACCAGAATCTGAAGACCATTAGGTCCATGGAAGTGCACAAAAATACAGGATGCCATGTCTCCTGGATGGAGCTGGGGTAGTTTGAGATTAATAGGATCCTGAAGAGCTCACATCAGTGCTCGATGGTGACTGCTGGTTTGGAACGTTGCTGCTGCAAACGAAATCCTTTGAAGATTTGAAGAATCTATTGAGCAGCTCCCCAGCTGCCTCAGATGACTTTCTGCTTCCTCTGTGGCAGGCATCAACACAGAAAGCACATATCAGCACAGAAAGCTGATAACAGCCTATTGTTCCCTGCATGTTTTAGGATATGATCAAACAGGGAGAGAAGTCTGGAGGCATGGTGGTTATAAGATATGACAGAGTGGCTCAGTTTTGGGATTTTGTTTGTTGGCCTGCGGAAGGAGCAGCAGTCCTGGTTGTACCCACTGCAGGAGCAAGACATGACTTGTTTTTTTCTGTCCTAGCCAGTTTCCTAAGTTTGTCCAGGCCAACTTCTGTCCCTCCAGATGAGGATTAGCAAAAGTAGTTTGCAAGACTCAAAATGGTTCTTGGTAATTTCCCCAAAATTTGTACCAAGCAAACTTTCATCACGTTGGGCTTTGAAATGCCCCAAGACAGGTGTGCTGCCCATCTCAGTGAAACAGACTGGTGGTGCCTTGGTGGGTGGTGACATGTCTTGTGGGAAAAACTCTGGGAAATAGCTTCACAGTCCCTGTCAGCCAGGAGATGTGTGCTCCTCAGGGGCATAACCAGATCCAGAGTCTTTACCTTCAGTGCAAAATTGGAGTAGACTGAAACTGGAGGCAAAACTAGATTTTAGAAAGTAAACCAATTCCTTGCCTGATGGGCAGCAGAAAGGATTTGCTCATCTAGGGGATGGAAATTCCAGTAAATTCATGTTTTCAGAAGCTGTACATCCTTCCCTCTGCAGACCTTTGGTCTTTTAAATGGGAATCCCACTCCCTAGTTTTGTGTTCATTTGTCCCAGGGTGTCCTGCAGCAGTCTGGGTTAGTTGAGGTATTTGAAGAAAGGAGGCTGGTTTTGAGACTTTGCTCTCTGTGCAGGTTTGCTTTTCTCCTGTCCCCTTCAGAGACCAAGGGACCATTTTGTTCTCCAAGGGATGGGCTGCTCTCTGTCATTCTACATGCAGCTGAAGGACCAGGAGTGCTTTAAATAAAGTGAAGTTTCTTACAAATATCAAGAAAATGTCAAATGGAGCTGAGGATAAGTGATTTCAGAATATACTGAGGTCTTAGTCTGCCCTTGGCCTCGCCTAAGTAGGCCAAAGCTTTTTCCCTTGCAGAGGAGAGCTTGAGAACAAAACTCTTTAAAGAGCTTTCCTCTTCAGAGATGCTTAGGCTTTGAGGCTGGTGCCTGTCAGCATTTTAGTCTCTCATAGCTTTATTTCCTTCGTGTCAAAGATCATCTTACTTCCTTTGCAAAGCTGTCAGCCAGACCCTGGCTGCTTTGATATGACTGCATTAGTCCCTGAGTCCCCTGTTGAACAAGCTGCTCAACAATGTTTGCACAAATGCATGATCTTGGGTAGAGAATTAATCCCTGCTCTTACCCCCTGTGCAGTCAGCCAGCTGAGAAATTATTTTAAACACTATCCCATGTGGATTAGTGCTTTCCCAATTTATTCTGCAAGTCTCTGGTGTTTCATATGATCTTTTGACTCTGCACAGATGCAGAGTAATAAATTCATAACCTTGCTTTGTGGAACTTTGGCTGCTAAGTTCATTGCTGTTGGTCTCTCACTGGGGAACAGCCAAGCCATCATCAGCCTGACTCACTTCTCCTGCCCTGTTTCAGCTGTAATCAGATTTTTTTTTTTTGGAAAAACTCTTTGCTAATCCATTTTAATTTTCCTTTTTCCCCCCCCTCTTCTTCCCCCAGTCTGATTGTCTGAGCGGCTGCAGCTGTTTGTCAGAATGAACTCCATCAATACAGCCAGGATATGGCATTGCCAGAGTTACCTTTATTTTGCAGGGTTTGGGGGATGCTTCTGAGGCCAACATCTGGCACTTGAGGTTGAGGAGAGCTCTTTATAGTAATGACCCAAAGTTCATCCCATTTGCTGGAACAGCCTTCCAGTAGCATGTTAGTTAATCACAGTAGTTCCAGTTAATTAATCACATGCATATTCAGGATGCAGCCCCATCTTACTAGGAATAGCTTCAGATGGGAAGGACACTACTGTTATGATCCCACTTCTCACATGAAAATACACACCAAAATAATGTTAGGGTCTGATTATTAAAAGATGCCTCTGCCCAAATTGAGGTGCAAACATGACCATATGCCAAATATGGTCAATAGTACAGATTTTATTTAACAGTAAATTTGAAGTAGAGAGAGAGATAGAAAGGAACAGGGCGAGGGGAGGGTGTTTTAGAGAGACACCTTATAGTCACCACCACATGGGTTCCTGCTGGTCTTTTTGGTGGTGGGAGTCCCCAGGTGTTCTTCTGGCGGTACCACTTTTATACAGTCCAGGTCACAGGTATTCAGGAGATGTATGTGCCATTCCCACAGCTTGGGACAGCATGTCTGTAAGCAGCTGCTTCCGTTTTTCACAGTTTTCCATAGTGGGAATTTGTCTTGGTTTGGAAAGACAGGTATCTGCCAGGGAAAGCTGGAGTTTCCCTTAGAATGGGGAATGTAAACCCCTCACCCCCCTCCAAATTATAATTTTGCAATCAAGGGCTTGCAGGCAAAGATTTGGGAATAGGAATAACAGTTCTTTACTAGGAATATTAACAATACAAATGTAGTAGAAAAACAAAACCACCCAACCAAACCAGCAAACAAACAACAATTTTGGAAAACCCTGACAGAGTCAGAGCTACAACCTGACACCCTGTTGGTCAGGGTGTTGGAAGCAGTCCAAAAGTGAGTCCTCCTGGAGTGGCAGAGGTGGTTCTGGTGGAGTAGAGATGATCCTGTAGAACAAGGGTCCAGGTAGTGATGAGAAGGGGTCCAGGTAGTGATGAGAAGGGGTCCAGTCTTCCTCCAGGGATCAGGTGAAGCTGGATGCCTTCTGGGTTCCTGTGTCTCAGTTTTATCCAGGTAGGAATGGTTGGCTCCCCCCACTGGGTGGAGCATCTCACAATAGAATGATGGAATGTGGAATGTACTGCTTTGGGGAGGGTATAGTCTGGGGATGGGTTAGTTTGGGGAGGTGTTAATGGCCCATTAGCAGACAACTATCCCCCTGGAGGGAAGAGCAGTGGTGGAAGAGATAAGAAACAATGCCCTACAGTTGGCCCATTGACAAAAGGCACCCGCCCTCCTCCTCCCAGAGTAAAGAAGAACAGTGCTTTCAGGAGATGAAAATAGAATACACATTTTTGTTTTCCATAACCCAGGACAGAATTTTCGTCCAGATAGGCTACCCAGATCCACCTCACAAGGCCTGGCATCTTTCTGTTGTTGCCATCTGCACTTTCCTCCCAGTGTGCATGGTGGAATTTTGTCCATTTTGCTAATTCCAAACCTTTCACCTCTGTCTAGGCCTGAAATTAACACCCTCTTATTTCCCATCTGAGCCAGTTGTGTTGGTTTATCTTAAGGAAACTTCCTTCTTTGAGTTCTGACAGCTACTGAAAGCCAAAAGTGGTAGCTGAGAACTGAAGAGGCTGGAAGTGGACTTGTATTTTATTGCCTCTTAAAACGTCTGGAGGTGCCACTTGTCCACTGGGCATTTACCTCCTTATCACTTCCTCAGCCTCCTAAGCAACAAAAAAACAGAAAACTGGAGTAAGGAGTGCCTGCCCAGGAGAGGCAGTGTGGCCAGATGTGCTGCACAGCTGGAGAGGAGTAGATGGATATTCTATTAAAGGGAGACATTGCAAACTGTTGTTACGGTGTCAGGAGTATTTCAGTGCATGAGCTGCACGTGGTGGATGTGGAGTGACAGAGAATTCTCCCTGTGCAGGGCCTTACAGAGGCAAGGAGGGGTTCCCCATGCTCTGTCAAAGCCATGGGCAGGGGGCAACCAGAGTCCAAGAGGGCTGTAAAAGATCTTCTTCTAGATTCTGTGAGCACAGGGAGATGAAGCAGCAGTTTCTGCACCTGACCTCAAAGTCAGTCATAAAAGTATGATGGGCTGAGTCTCAGATGTGCTCCACTGCCCTCTCCTGTGTGCCTGGGGTCATGCTGGTTGTGAACAGGGCTCTGTGTGTTGCACACCCCTGTCACTTCTGGACAGAAGGATCAGTGCTCTGCCCTCTCCCATGATCCTGAAGTCCTTGGGTGCCTTTCCCTGTGTGAACACCCTTTGGCTTGATGTTCTGCCTGTCAGCTTCAGAGCAGTGACTGTGTTTTGTGGAAGTGCCCCTAGCAGGTCTGGTGGTAAGGATGAACTCAACTTTGCACACACACTAGGAATTCAATATTTTTGTTATGTATGAAAAATGCAGCTTACCTTCTACAGATTTATAATGCGTAGTCCTCCTTCGAAGAATGAATTTGCACAGAATTTGCAAGTCAATATATTAATTGACTTGAATTAAGATTAATTTTTTTAAGTATCCTCAGTAAGGAATTTAGTATTTGTCAGTCTGTTTCTTTGTCTGGAATTAATAATGTAATAACACAGGCTCTTCAAACAAGGCATGTAATTAGAATTCATTGAAATCTTATGTCTAGGCTAAATTTGAAGAAAATAGGTTGTAATTAAACTAAGTTATTAACAGTTTCTATATCTAATTATTGTGACTATGTGGTTCTCCTCTGGGTTAGGTGGGAAATCATTATCCCAAACTCAAACCAATTGAGGACTTCAAATGAGCACTAATTCAGAGAGGAGGTATGCACAGTTACTAACACCCCAAATAATACCAAGTCTTTTCAGTTATGGTGATTCACACCAGCAACATTATGACTAAAATGTATTGCTGCCATGGGCTCCAGCTGAGATGCAACTCAGATTTAAAGATACCATGTATTTTCCCTCTTATTCTGAACCCTTGGCATAATGAGCAGAAGAGAAATGAATGCTCCCTTACCCTGCTATATATGGGATTTTTTTCCCAGTGTAATATTCAATTAATTTTTTGAACAAGCTATTCTTGCCCCGGGGAATAATTGCAAGATTTCTGTGCTGTTTGTAACTCTTCTTCAAATAGCTTTGTGCTCTGCTACCTTTTAGCTCTGTTTTCACCTGGTTGCAGGTCTTGCAGTGATGTATTGGAAGGCTTCTGTGTTCACATCTGCAACATGTTACATGGACGCTGGCACTTCTTATGGGGAAGGATTTTCATTTTACCCTTTGCCCCTCCTTCCACTCCCCTCTGTCTTTATTAGGAGGAGAAGGCAGAGAAAACAAAGAGTTGACAAAGATGAATATGCTCTGTGAATCCAAGGTTCTGGAAATGGTTCTATGAGTTAGCTGCCTTCCTGGTGAGAGTAGGAGACTCGTACAAAATTTCTGTTGAACTATTCTTTTCCATCCCTAGAAAAATGCCAAGGAACTTGGACAAGACTATTTTAAATGGCATCTATCTAGCGCTCCTTTGTTGCCTATTTTGCAACAGCTAATTAAAAGAGAAAAGCCTTTTAATATTTAAGCACCATTAACTCAGCTGAATTATTAAATGTCAATTTGCATTATGTGCATAAAAGGATCAATAAGCAAAGAGAATAAAGCAATGGAGGTGGCTGGGGCTAGAGAGATGTCAGCTCCTCTTATCAGAACCAGAGGGAATTGCTTGCTTGTCTGCCAGTTTGTGGTTGTTAATTATTGGTACTCAAGAGGGAAAGTACCAGGGACTTTCTAGGACTCTGCTCACTGAAGGCACTACAGGGACATAAAAGATGCTGTCAAAATAGAACATTACTTGGCTTGATTTCCAGGGGTGTCACTCAGCCTCTGTTGCCTCAGTTCTGTTGACAATTTGCTGGCATTTGCTTTGGATGCTCTCTCCCTTCCTTTCAGGTGGAGTTTGGCCTTTGCATTGTAGACTGGAATTAGGTATGGATTGATCCCTGGCTGTGCTTTAGGCTTCCACCCAACCCAAGGATGGCAGAGCACAGTAGTAGCCCTTTCTCCCTTAAGAGCACTGCCTGGGGGATAAAAGCTGCAGTGTTTCGTGAGGGCCTGCACTGGAACTCATTCAAGCACAAAGGCTCCTTTCCTCTGAGGGGCTGTGTGACAAGCAGCCTCTGTGTATCATCAGCAGCACCATCTCCAGTCCTTGATCTTGCAGATGGGTACCTGGCAGATGGGTGCCAAGTCCCTGCAGTCCCCATGGTCCTTGGCATCTCTGCCAGGTGAGTGGTTGTGCTGGGGTTGGTGCCATGGTTGCCTGTCCTGTCCCACCAAGTGGCTTGGAGCTGAGAGCAGATCTTGTGCTGTGATCACCTGGGAGGTGTCTTTGCAGCAGGGAACCTGGGGTGTATGTGGGATGGGCACCGCTGTTCCTAGAGCTTTGGACAGAGACAAGTCCCTGCTGCCCACCATTTTTCAGTAGTAAAATTGGGGTTTAGATAGCTGAATTAAGGGTAGTGTTTGTACTTCCATCTCTCTCTATGTTTTGTTCTAAACAGACTTTCAGTGAAACTTTATTTCAGCCACTTTTTTTTTTGTGGCTCTTACTGCTCTCTACTGCTCTCATTCCTGCCCTCTGTTTCACAGCTGAAATAGCCTTTTGCTTTCTGTGGAAGATGGGAATAGCAGTAGGTAAACATGACCATTTGTTGAATCTTTCCTCTCCTGTGTGAAGAGAATGTTTGCACTGCCATCATGGCATGATTGCCCTCGCTCTGAGCTGTCTGGATGGGGCCCTGGAAGCAGTGGAGCTGTGACAGGTGAGGATTTAGCATTGATTCGTGCCTGAGTATTTACCCAGCTTTGCAGACAGGCTTTGTGGTCTGCACAGAGCTCTGTGCCTCTGCAGAAAGTCTCCTGGCAGTGGTGGAGCTTTGGTCATGTACATAGGGAGGTCTTTGGGAGGGTTGAGGCACCAGGTAGTCAGTGCCTTTGCTTTGCTGCCCCATGTCTGCACACCCACTCTCTGGGCCTAGCAGCCCTGAGCATACACCATTCCCTTTGGCTCTCCTTGTAGAGAGAAGTCCTCTCCTTTGACAACTCTTCTCTGCCAGTCCTCCTGCCCACCAGCCTCTAGTTACCCCCTTGGCATTGAAGAATTTGTGCCTCAGGGTTTAGCATTTTGAACAGCATCAGCTAGTGTTTCGTGGAAATGCTCCTATTCTTATGCAATTGCTGATGGTGGATTTTGATTGCATGCTGGTTGGGGGTTTGTTCTGTTTCTTCTCTTACTGTTTTTAGTATACCTGGAGCTTGAATTTGTTTCTCTTCTGTGTTTCCAGAGTGGGTTTTAGCATGTGGGTGTGACTCTGATGGAGTCTTCACCAGCAAAGTCTGGAGCATTCCCCATGTGTCCCACTAGCAGGGGAGTCCAGTTTGAAACCATTACCTCTGTTTTGCCTTATTTTTCATGATTCAGGGACAACAGCTGTCATCTGATATTTTTTCAGGTTTTGATATGAAAAGGAGCCTGTAGTTACTCATTGATTGGAGTTCATGCACCTTTGTTGCTAATCTAGTCGACAGATGATTAGCAAATTGACTTTTTTCCCCTGTTTTGAAGGACTGAAGTGTCTGTTATGTGCTCTCTTTTTATGTCCTATGTCAAACGATCCAGCCATGAAACAACAGATGAGTTTCAAAGTACTCTGCTTTGAAGATCTGTGCACATGGACCTCTTTGTTGGAGTCACTGTTGTACCAAAGGGGTTCAAACTATAAAAAGGGAGGAAAAGCAGAAGAAGCAGCACCAGTGGTGTTTCAGCAATGAGCTGATCTTGAATTCAGGGGAGAGAGGATAAAGCCCTTGGGACCATTCAAACAGAGCCCGTTTGCCTGCACAAGTTATTAGCAGCAGATGGTGAGGACATCATATGTTGGACTTGGCTACCAGTGCTGGCAAGCTACAACATAGCTGTGAGAGGCATTTTTCCTGTCTGAGTGGGGATATGCAGCTTCAGTGGCTCCTGCATGCTGTGACAGAGAGGCAAAAAAGGGGAAGTGTGAGTTGCATCTCCATCTGAGCTAGCCTTGGCTCTCTGGTGGGCTGGCTACTCGGAGGCCCCTGGGGATGGCTGCAGTGAGAGCTGAAACCAAAGACCTGAGGGTCTGCAGTATTTCTGGGTGCCTGTAGCTGTTCATTGCCCTTCAGAGGGAGGTGGGTGCATGGAGTGGGAGATTGTAAACTGGTGGGAGTTTACATAAAGGAGACCAATGATCAAACCTACCAAGGAGTAGGTGCTCGCCTGTTCCTGCAGCACAGGGGTCAGATAAACAAGTGTCTGTGCTGCCCATGTCCAGCTGAGCTCCTCTCTTTGTAGCCCGTTGTTCTCTGACTGGACTGTTTCATTTTTGGGTATTTTACAAGCTGACAAATCATTCTGTTAGTGGTCTGTGTCTTCTAGATTAGAGGATTTCTCCCCCAGTCTGATTGCCTGATTTGTGTTTTCCCCTAAAATGCTCAGGAGATTTAAGTGGCAACCAGAGAAGAAATGTGAAACATTTTGAACAATCAGCTTGGTAGCATCACCTCACCCACGTGTGGTTCATTGGGTTTTCCACCAATATTTAGAGATACAGGTCAAGCTCTGCAGCAGGCACAGCAGGAAGCGGGTTGGGAGAGATGATAAAGTCTCTTTTTAAGGCCATTATGAGACAGGCATTCTTGTTTCATTTCCCCACCAAAGCTGGAATCCTCCAGGACAGCATTGCTGAGGTGCAGGCTCTGGCTGCCACTCTTATCTGGAGCCCCTAAGGATTTGAAGACAAGCTTCTTCATATTGCTGGCATTGAGTTGTCTGTAGAAATTCTACTCAGGCATGTGAGTTAGGCAGTAATACAGAGTTTATGCCACCGTAATGCTCTGTGTGTGTAACATCTGTCGCTTGATTCTTATCAAACAAAGTTGCAGATCAATTCTGCTCTTCTACTTAGCACTCTGCAGTTAGATGGACCCATGTAAGAATATTTGGGAATGTCTAGGAAAGCTAGTGAGCTGCTGCAGGCAGTAGAGTTGGGGATTGAGGTGATCAGTCATGATCTGGTAACTGATACTTTAGTAAAGCACATAATCCTTCTTTGGTTTAAAGTTGAACAATGGTCTCAGGAGCAGTTGTTGCAGTCACTGGGGGATGTACCTGCTATTCGTGACATCTTGCATGATTTTGTGGCTGGCATTTTTCTAAAATAAACAAAATTATAGAGATGCTTCAAGGAAGTGACATTGATTAAGCAAAAAGTTATTTTGAGACTGTGGAAATCATCTGGCTGAGCTTTACAAAAAGAAACTTGGTTTCTGGAGATGCAATCAGACAGAGATGTAAAGACATGGTCTCTTCCAAGTGAAAAAAAATCCCATGCTATTTCAAGTAGCCAAGTTTCATGCTCTGTGATTACTTTCCACACCTCTGTAATTTCTCTGTGCACTTCTCATTGAAAATTTTATTTTTTTCTTCTTGCTCAAGAGTAGCTGTGAAATGTTGTGTGGGGTTAGATCTGCTTCTTGCACATCTTGTGAGTGGATGTGGTTTATTTGTGGGTGAATTGATGTTTTTGTTTTAATCATGATCGGTGTACAAACACCAAAGGAGTCAGAGGCATTTTGCTAGTGAAACATGATTTGTTTCTACGGGAAATTTAGGCCAGGTGAACAGTAAGCAGATTTTTTTTTTTTTTAGCGTGTGTGGTTTGAGCTGCAGTGAAAATACTGGGGCATGAGACCAAAAGAGCCTCAGTGGAGATCTGCCTGGTTTGGGATTGGAACTCTCAGTGTCAGCAGGCAGGGAGGGCTTCCTGATGTCTTTTGGTTTAGGACAGTACTGTGGTAGCACAGAGATGCCCAGGCAACACATGATGTGGGAAGAATCAACAGGAGGAGCTGGGATGAGACAGAAGTCCAAGGAGTGGGAGGAGACCCAGGACTATGGATATACTTTGATCCTCAGCTACCCCTGGGCTTTCTGCATTGCCTCTCTCTGTACTGGGGGACCAGCCTGGCCTTGTGTTAAAAGCTGAAGTTTAATCAGACTGAACTGCACCAAGCACCTCCCATGGGGAAAGCTCCCTGCAGGGACTGGGCTCCCTTTGCCACTTCACTGGGCAAAGAGGCTGAGAGGGGCTGAGGAGAAGGAGGCCCCTGAGCAAGGAGCCAGGGAATGTGTTTGGAAAATGGGCTCCCCATTCTCCCCATGTTTTGTGCAGGCTGCACAAAGACATGCAACACCTGAGCTCGATTACACCCACCCACTGCCACCTCCTCTCTCTTTGCTCTTGTGCTGGTCTCAGCTGCTGACTGATGGGTATGGCTGGTTTTTCCTCAGCCATTAATACAATATTGATCCACAGCCCTGCTGACAGTGTTAATGGACACTGATTGTGTATTATTATTTCCATAATTGTCCTCAAGCTGGAGTGAATTCTCCTTTTCAAATTGCCCATCAATATTGTGACCTGCATTGTGGGTTGGCTCTGGCCTGGTTAATTTGTTTTGTCTAAAGTTTCAGCAAAGCCTGTGGTCCTCATCCCCAGTGGTGCAATCAGTGAGCTGAGCAGTGCTGGAGCACCCATCAAGGCAGTTTCCATGCCCTCCCAGAGCAGGGTGCTTTGTTTGGCCATCAGGCTGCTGCCCCTGCAGACCCTTCCTGTTGTACCAGACCTTCCTTGCTGCTGCCAAGCATTGCTCGTGAGTGGATGTGGTTTATTTATGGGTGGATTGCACATCTCTTCCCTTGCCACATGTGCTGTCCTTCCTTTGTGCTCTGCTGAAGGGACATGAGCCCTTTCTCATAGGTCTCCATGTCTGCGTGCCCCTGCTCTCCCAGCAGATCTGTGCATTGCATGAACAGATGGGATAAAACACCACCTGCAGCAGCACCTGGGAGGCTGAGCTGCCCCTTGGTGCTTGGGCTGTAACTAACAGTGCTGCAGGGCAGGTCCTGGACAGGCAGTCACTGACAGTGTCTCTTCAGCAGAAATTCCACGTGTGGATTTCCGCAGTGAAATGCTTATTCAACCCCACCGTGGTCTATAAATACCGTGTGTTTTCCCATTTCTGGGAACTCTCTTTAGGATGCATCTGTTATATGCCACTTGCTCAGGATAGGAAAGGTGAGGAAAGGAGACAGACAGGTTCTTAAGATGTTTAAATGGCAGACTAGCAGCTGATGTGTGCCTTGTTTGAGTTTAACTAGGCAGTGTGAGTCCAGGGAGCTGTGAACAGCAATGGGAAGGACCTTGGCTTCTTTGCCTAGGGTATGTGCAAAGGAGGCTGAATTGTATCTGCATCAGAGGTGTGGAAGATCATTGCTTGCCTTGATTGGGCAAGATTTGGGATGAAGAAAACTCCAGGTGCAGCTTCCCTCTCTCCCCACCCTGTAGGAGGATGGTAGCAGAGGTGGGTGGATTCGGTGCCTCTGAGTGCTCAGCTGCAGGTGTTGGCCCAGCAGCTTTGGAGATAAATGCACTTCATCCTTGAGGCAGCCAGCAGGACATGCAGGTGACAGGGACAGTGGTGGGACAGAGTCCAACAGTGATGGCTGCTGTTAGAGTGCTGAGAAGGCAGCAGAGTAAGTGCAGTAGGCGCTGTGCTGCAAAAACTGGGGAGCAGCTGCCCCTGTGGGTGCTGACAGTGACTGAGGGAGTGTCAGTGCAGTGCCTGTCACTCACCATCCTCTCCGTGAAGGAGCTCTCATCGTTGTCATTTTACTGATGAGATCTGAGGTTCAAGAAGATGAATGGTTAGATCTGTGAACCAAATACAGATGGCTCAGTTCTCTCCAAAAGACCATTTCTCTCTCCTTTTCTACATTTTCATGGTATTAGCAACCTCTAAGCATCAAGAGTCTCATAAACTTTCCAGGTTATGGTAATAATAACATTGTACAGTACACTGCACTGGGAATAAAGTTATTTTATCCACTTCAATTTCCTTTTGTTGTAATGTGTAAGTATATCAAGTGAAAGCATAGTAGGAGATCTTGATGCAGAGGCCAAATGCATTACAGGCCAGCCATTTTCTGAGCAAGGGCCTAATGCTGCATGTTCATAGTCTGATCTTTTTTCCCTTCTAAAGCATCTGACAATCAGTATGTGGCTGGCCTAGTTTCTCTGGAGGACTTTGTATTGAGAGCCTTCCCTAAGTTGATCTCTTACCTGAAAGTGGAATAAAAGTGATGATACTTCTGTCCCTCAACATTTCTGGGAACAATCTGTCCCTTTTTCCCCCATAGAGGCCATCAGAGGTCTTCCTTGGACCTCTGCTTTGAGGCTGGCTGGCCTGAGGTGAGAGATTCTGCCCCTGGAGGACCCAACAGGAGAGGCTGTCTCTGTTCAGGAGTTGTTCTGTGTGGAGCACTGCTGAGAAGGGCTGTAGTTACTCCTTCATCTCCAGCCTTTCTCTATCTTCCTAAGGACCTTCTGTGAAACTGTTATTCTGACAGGCATGGGCCTGCTGTCCTGTTGTGCTGGCAGTGTGCAAGCTGCCTGCATGCTGAAATCCTCCAGGAGACGGGAGATGGTGTCAAAGAATAATGTATTCTTTCTGTTCAAGCACATTAGAAGTGCAATTAATCCTCGCAGTCTCTCTGCCCATCTGTAATACAGCATGAGGGGACTGTCCCAGCTTTTGTGTGCTGTTGCAGGCTGAGCTTGAAACAGAGCCTCATCTTGTGACTTCATGCAGTCCCCAAAGAGCTGGGTTCATTCATTGCTCAGCCCCCACCTACTAATGTCAAGTTATAACCAAACTAGAGGCAGTGTCTCAGGCTCCTGTGCCATCTACCTGAGTGCTTTTCTTTCTTTCCAAGGCAACCCCAAGCTTTCCATGTTCCCTTTTGAGAGATCTGGGTTCACATGGGGTTTAAGACATGAAAAAATGGTGGTTGTTCTGCTGAGGACCTGGTGCTGCTATTGCCAGAGAAATGTTACAACTTAAGCAGTGGAGTGATGTCCCTTGGAGTGATGTCCCTTTCCAATGATTTAGCTGAAAGCTGTCGGTGATGGTGGCACAATGAAGTTCAGACACCTGCGAACAAAGCCAGATGTGTACGCATCCCTGCTTGAAAGCTTCATTACAGCTCAGTGTTTCCAGGGAGAATTTGGGAGAAGAGGACAAAATTATGACCCAGGGCTTATCCCCAGGGCTGTCATTTTGTTTGTAGTCTGGTGCCTTGTAAGGATTAGTTTAAATGATGTTTCTCTCAAACTCAGGGATATGCCAGAAATTACACCAAGGTATTTTGGCACCAGAATAGTTGCACAAAAGCCTTCCAATCCTATACCACTCTACCTAATGCTTTTGCTGTGGAAGCTCCCCATGTGGAAGAGCCTCAGGACAAGTGATAGAAAAGGGTTACACAACACAGGTGGAGAGTAATGGAAGCGGAATAGACAAAGGGAAAAGTGAAAGTGGCAATGCTTACTTTGTGTACCACATGGGGTACAGCAGAGCAACTTAAGAGCAGCATTTAACTGGGGGCTAGAGCTGCAGATAAATATTCTGATTCTCCATGGGGTGTCTAGAAATTAGTTTTTTACAGCAAGGTCATGTTTGCAAAGGGGGAATAGAGCCACCAAATGCAGCCCAGAGACTGTGAAGAGAGGTTACCAGAGCTTTGCTGCTTCAGGGTGCCAGGGCCCTGCTGAAATGCAGGCAGCGCAGTTTGGGGACTGGGGGAATGTGGCATTGGAAGGGACAGAGTCTCTCTTTTAATCAGCAGAGATCAATCAGCATCACAGCCTGTGTCTCAGCCCTGTAAGCAGTGCTCTGCAGTACAGTGGGGCTAAAGGTGTATGGCAGATCTGCAGAAAACTCAGCTGGGGGCTGAAACAGCACAAGAGGCTGTCGTTTGGATTAAGGTGTATTAGCAAAGGTTATGTAGGCTTCTGAATTCCTCTCCTGTGACTGTTGAGCAGCATTCATGATGTCTTTTCCTGATAAATCACTATTTTAATTGATGTATTTACATATCTGCACGTATGTCCACATGTGTATGTGTGTGTGTATGTGTACAAACACACAGGTGTGTGCAAGCACATATACAGGTTTGTGCTTTCTCCTGGGTTCAACGAGACTCTGCCATCCAGGCAGCAGCAGGTCACTCATCTGCTCTTTTGCATCAGTGAAGTCCTAACAGTCAGTTTTGGCATTCCATGATGCCTGAACAGTGGCAAGCATCTTGGGAGGCCTGCAGAAGGGGAAGACAGTAGAGGCTGAGGGATTTGTCCATGTTTGGTCCATCATATTATTTAAATAGACATGTTGCTTCTGTTTGTCAACAGTTTGGAGAGTACTCGTGATTTTAACCAAGTGCCACCATGCTGGAAAGATGGAAAATGAGAGATTAGCTCGCTGTGTGTGCAGTGCTGCTGCCTGGGTGTTGGGTGGCCATGGCAGGCTGTAAAGCCCCAGCAGCAGGGGCAGTTTCCCACTATCCCCTCTTGTCCCCCTGTGTCTCCCCTTGTGTCCCCTCTTGTGTCCCTGCTGCTCGGTCAGTGCATTGTAGTGACACCAGTGTATAAAGGCTGATCTCAAAGGCAGACCTTCTCCACTGCACGAGCCCAGCCTGTCCTGCTGTCTGTACTGCTGGTGGGTTAAACCAGCAAAAACCTGAGCACTTCTCTTGCCCAGGTGATTTGGTCTGGAGCATTTTGGTTGTGCCAAGGGACTGCAAATAATTTTTTAAAAAGGAGTCTTTGAAGCTCAACTAACCTTCAGGAAAAAGTGGGTGCTTGGTTCAGCTTTAACAAGTTGTGCAAAATTTATTCTTGCTTAGGAAGGCTCTCTAAGGCTCATTGCTTTAAACCCTTTGATCATCTCCTCTGTGGTTTGTTCATTTTTGTTATATTCCACTAATGGGAGCTAGAGCTGTGACTCCAGAGTCACCTGAAAGCATTCCAGCAAGCTGGGTAAGTATCCCAGGGGATTGTCAGTGAGACACCAACTCATAGGCATGTTTGTGGGGTTCTCTGTATCTTGAAGTACAACTGGAGTTTCCCCCTCAAACAAGTGCAGGTGTGTGGCTGGGCTGTGCAGTCACCTTCAATGCATCTCAGCCACTTCTCTGATCACACAAACACTTTGGAGTAGGGAGCCAAAGGCTGTTTGCACAGAACTTCAGAGCTGAGGCTTTTTTCTTTATAAAATCCTGTTCTGCTAGAGCTTGTTTTCTTCCTGCTTCTTGTCAGGCCGTTATGGGATATAGGTGCTGTTTAGGGTCGTGGCATTTTATAACTTTGTTTTGGAAACTTTCTGTCCATGTACTTTTCCACTGCACTGGTCTTCACCCATTTTCCTGGCTGGACTGGGAGTAATTTGTCTCCATTAGCAGCTGTAGGTGGAGAAATCCCCACAGATTATGGGGTCCTCTGGTCCTGCAGAGGCTGTTTCCCCTGGCTCAGGGCTGAGACAGGCTGCTATTTAATATGGGAAAGACTTGTTTTTCCTGCAGTGTGTGCTGTGCCTGTTCCAGGGATGTGTGTTAATAGCTGTACAGAGCTTCAGGGCCCTTTCTGACTCTGCTCAGTAGTTATCCCAGCCCCCTGCAAGGTAAATCATAGTAATCAGGCTTATTTTAGACAGGCATAGAGCAGTTGTGATTTGACCAGGTCCCTGCTATAGCTGCTTGCACATACTCCTTTCAGGGAGAGACGACAGCGGGAAATTTTTAGTCATCAATCCATACAGGAGGGTCCATGACAAAAAAGCTCCATATTCTGGTTTTCAGTGTCTGGAGCTGCTCATCCCAACAGAACCAAAGGTTTTAAAATAGTAGTTGATACCAGTCACTCAAGAAATGGGGAAAATTGCTTAGTAGCGTATCTTCTAAGACCTCCATGACTCATTCCCAGAACTGCCTGGCTCTTCCACTCTGTGGCTTTAAGAGGTGGGAGAAGGCACTCTGGGCAGTGGGCATAAGGAGATGGGGTACTGCTCGTTTCCATCTTTACCTCTTCTTTCCTTTCTGCAGCTCCTGCTCAGGCCCAAATCATCCATGCTGGGCAGGCATGCGTGGTGAAGGAAGACAACATCAGTGAGCGCGTTTACACCATCCGGGAGGGGGACACGCTGGCCCTGCAGTGTCTGGTCACAGGACACCCCCGGCCACAGGTAGGCCTTCAGTCTTGCCTGTCACCCATGTCCCCCCATGGCACTTGTTTGTAGTCTCCACACAGAGGAGAGTTGAGGGAAGTGTCCAGCTTTCTCCTGCGTGTTGGACTCAGGTAGGGATGCCCCATTTTGTGAGCACTTAGCTTATTAAACTGTGAAGCATTTAAGCTTGCTTTCATGGAAAACAGTCCACAAAGCTTTGCAGAAGCTTACAAAGACCTTCTGCTTGTCTTCAGTATGTGAAGTCCCTCCAAAAACTTAAAGTCCAAACTGAAATCTCAAATCTTTTACCCTCTTACTACAAAGTAGGAACATCATAGAGGATGTTTCTCACATGTGCTTGCCTTAGGAGTTGGTCCTTCACGAGTGGACCAGCTTCTCTGGATGTACAGCCAAGGGGATGCTGCTTGGTGGAGTTTGGGAAGCTGTTGGTAGTGCAGTTCACAGAGCCCCACACAGAGCCTGCTGCTCATTGCTTTGTGGCCACCAAGCAGAGTCAGACTTGCAGCACTGAACACACATCCATGCTGTGGTCAGAGACACAGTCCAGTGGGGAGGTAGAAAGCTGAGCTTGGCTGATGGTTGCAGTCCTTACCTGGGCTGCCCAGAGGTTTGCACAGCCTCAGGCCCCTGCAGCCACCTCAGCACCCTTCAGATACTGCAGCTGGGTGGTTCAGTGTCAGTGTGGATGTGTATGTAGGGATGCTGGCCTAGAGAACGTGTCTGCAGCTCTGGGACAGAGCGTGGTAGGAGTGGCAGCTGGTGTACACTGCGAGGCTGGATGTGCCAAAATACACTCAGGAGAGCCACATGTGATGTGTGCCCTGGCCCTGTTCCTCAGTCCTGCCAAAGATGGCAAGAAGCCATGCGTCTTCTTATGCCAGTCGGTGCCTCTGTGGGCTTGCTTGTGAGGTGCTCCTCGGTGATGAGGCGATGACAAAGGCGAGGATTTGGAATGGGTTTTCCATCAAAAGACTATCTTGGAAACAAAAAGAAAATTACCTGAGCCATGTCAGCAAAAACAACCAGCCTAGGCTTGTGATAGTGATGGGCAAATGATACCTGTGTGCAGCAGAAATGGGGAATTTGGTAGCAGTGGCCCTGCCTAAGGTTTTGAATGTGTGGAAGGGTCCTGACAGGCTGTAGGGATTTGAGCCTGAGTAGCTAGAGAGATTTCTGGAGCAGAGCCTGCTGCAGACAGCATGCTAGTGGGCAGCACTCGGGCTTGTCATTGCCCTGACCTGCACAGGGGACACCAGAGCCTAGAACCAGGTATGACCAGGGAGACCTGCACATACAAAACGTGGCATGCATCCTATTCCTGCCCTCCCTCCTAATGGATTGATTTCTTCCCTAGCTAAGCTCTTATCCTAACCTTTGTTTAATCTTCTCTTTCCCTTTCTATCAGCCAGTCATTAAAGCACGGAAATGTGGCCAAAATACTAAAATGAGATGGTGATTGAAAAGATTAAAGAGCTGGCTGAAGTGTCCTTCAAAACAGGAGACTCCTAGAATCTTGGGGCCCTCAGACAATTTCATAAACCTACAAAGCCTGAATAAATACATGGTCAATAGCTCCAAAAATCTGCTCAGCCTGGTGCTCTGAGATGGGATGTATAAACCCCCGCTCCTTCTAGAGCATCAGCACCAACCAGGTGATGGCAGAGAGCTTTAGGCAAAGTCTGGTAGAGTGGCCAAGGTGTTTGGTCCATCTTATCCATGGCCAATGCTGAATGAAAGTCTCTCTTCTTTCTGCTGGCTGATCTTGCTGGATCTCAGTTCCAGAGTCTAAATAGTCCCAGAGTAGGAGTCCAGTGGTCAGCAGCTTTTAGAAGAGAGGTTGTAGATATAGAAAACCAATGAGCTGAGAAAAACTCTCTCTTTCATTGTGTGGAGTGTGGAAAACAAGGAGGAAGCTTGTACTGCCACTACGAGGGCTGTGCCTCATTCCAGACAAAAGAGAAATCCTTCAGTCTTTGGGATTGCTCTTGCCACCATTCACCATGAAATATCATGCAGCTCTGTTGCCCCTGCAAGCCAGGATTTTAAGACATGTAATATAAGGACAAAGAAAGGAAGGGATTTTTTTTTTCCTGTATCTTTAAAAACAGAGGAAAAGCTTGTGTACAGCAAAAGGATGACTTACAAAAGTAAAATACACAGGGGTTCCTAGTGGGAAAAGGGGGCAAGAGTCAGATAGCAATGGCATTTTCTCACTCATGGAAAAGCAAAAAGCAGAGATAGCCTTGCTGTCCAGGAAAAGATGAGTGTGGACTGCAGTAAAAGCTCTGTAGCAGTGAGCTGATGTCTGCTGTAGTGTCGTGGCCTAGCAGCCACATGGGGTCTCAAGGCTGAATACTGAAAGTCCTGTGCTGTGCCAGATAGTGGCATGAAACTGAGCAAGCTGCTGGCTTTGCAGGATCAGAGCAGGAGTGGCAAACATGCAGTGCGTGTCTGGGTGAATTGAGGGATTATCCTGGACTCTTGGATGTGGGGGTTGGCAATGGAGCAGAACCAGTGGCTGGGCTACTGAGGCATTCTGAGATCAGTAGCTGAGCTTTGGTAAGTCTGGCGGTGCTGTAGGACCTCCTTATGGAAGTAGGCAGGGAGGAGGGGAAAGAGCAACGAAGGGAGCTCTGCTGGATCTTGGGATCTCTATTTAGTGTCCTGTTGGAGAGGATGAAGTAGCTAGGCCCTGCAGAGATGATTTATTAGTAAAAGATTCTAAGAGTATGAAACCTATGAGAGGAATAGAATTGAATGCAAAATTTGAACTGTAAGATGCTGGGCAGGAAGAGGGTGATTAGGTTAGCTGAAAAGACTTGGCTGGGTGAGTCAGTGACACCCCTGCCAAGACAAAAGGATGAATAAGGGGTTGGATCTTCTCAGGTATCAGGGAAAAGGTGGTTTTTCAGGATTTTGGTATGTAGAGTAGTATTGTAATGTTGTAGTTCCCATAGGCTGTATGTAGATTCTGTAGGTTTTGTATCTTGAGGTGATTGGTTAATGCTCATTAGAATATTCACGATAGAAAGGGTTAAAATGGAATGTAACAAGGAGCTTTCTCTCTTGCCCTCTCTTGCTCTCTTGCTTGCTCCTGGATCCCTGTCCCTCTAGACCTATGGACTCTTCCCCAGTTAGGCTGCCTTCCCACAACCAATAAACCACGTGTCCCAAAGAGTATCCTGATCTTCAGATCATCTCTCTCGTCGGACACCACCCGCATGCTTTCTAATAGTGTCCCTGCTTTCATTTCTCTTGTTCTTCTCATGCAGGTGAGATGGACCAAAACTGCTGGCAGCGCGTCGGACAAATTCCAAGAGACGTCAGTGCTTAACGAGACCCTTCGGATTGAGAAGATCCAAAGGCTGCAGGGGGGCCGCTATTACTGTAAAGCAGAAAATGGGGTTGGGGTCCCTGCCATCAAGTCCATCCGAGTAGATGTGCAGTGTAAGTCGTTTAGCGGCAACCCAGACCTTCCCACAGTTCTACTGCGTGTCCCTGCCTTGCTGCGGGGCCGGCAGGGAGCTGCATGGCCCTGGGACCACGGGCACCTGATCCAGGAGCAGAGGGACTGGCGTGGTCTCCCCACTGTCTTTTTAGGAGATTTGATCCATCCCTGCAAAACAGAGCTCTGCCGTCCTTGAGGGTCATTCTTAGCTAGGTGTTGTGATGCCTGTCTCTGGCAGGGTTCCCTAGCACTTGTCTGGGATGTAGCACTGGGTGTGCCTTCTGCTTGCTTTGTCTTCCTTTTGAAGCTGACAGAGCTTGAAGCAAGCAATGTTTCTGGAAGTTGGTAGTGCCCTGGATGTTTGGGGCGTTCCCGAAACCAGTGCCCTGTTCCCAGCATTGCTACTTCTGCAGCATGCTGGAAGCAGAGCTGAAAACTCTGGAATGCAGCTGAGGAGGCTGAGCTGGGATAGGGTGAATGTGAAGGTGACTCAACATTGCCCTGCTTGGTCATAGTGCCCATAATGTGAAGGTGAGTCAACATTTCTCTGGCTGGTACTCATCTTTCTTGAGTCCTGGAGATGCTGCTGGTGGTTTTCCACTTTGGGCTTCAAGTTTTGAGGGTTTCTCTTAATGTTTTTTTCTTGGGCTTAATGTTTTTTCTTGGGCTGCTGTGGTCAACAGGGAGAGTAATTAAATTTACTCCGTAAGGCCCAAATGGGAGAAATCCAAGATTTAATGTCTAGGCAACCTGTTTTGCTCTCTTGGAGAAGATTACCATTAGATTGTCCTTGAGTATCTACTATTGCAATTTTCTCCAGCCCAACTAACACCAAATCCCTCTTCTCACTCATTATCTGAGAAGGCAAGAGGTTGATGGGAAGAAGTTGTGAAGTATGATAAAGCAGCTGAATCTGTCCCTGAACCTGTCATGAGCTGTTCTACTTTCCTCCTAGCAAGAAGGTCCTTGCTTCTGAGCTGAAGGGCACTGTGGCTGTCTGTCAGTGGAACAACCTCCAAGCTTCAAAACCCCAGTACATGCCTGGAGTCTGGGCAGACCTTTTTGCTGGCAGCAACTGCTGCCTGAACTGCTTCCTTTTGGTCCTGCTGTCCAGCCCAGCTGTGATGTGACTCTCATAAAATGTGCCACAGACCTGGGCATCCTTTAGCTTTTGGCAGGTTCATGATCCACTGTCATGCTATATTGCTGGGAGTAGCTCCCATCTGTTTCTCCCTTGCCCTACCCTTTACTGGAGTAGTGTAGTGTGGGCACTGTCCTGTCTAGGCTGTGGAAATGGATTGCTTCAACAGCAGCCACTGGATAGGATGAGTGTTTTTTCATTGGCATTGCATCACTTTGTTTAGGGAAGATCTGGCACCCACCCTAGATCTGCTTGGCTTCTCTGTCTGTTTCTTCTCCTGCATGTGGTGGAGGCATAAGATGACTCTCCACTGCAGAGGATACTTGGTTTTCTCAAGGCTCAGTGTGAAACCTTGCCAGAGCCTGTATCTCTAGGAACAAGACTGTGCCATGAATCTTTTCATGTCATGAAGGTGCTCCTGTGGTGCAGGCTGGAGCTAGAGTGATGTAGTGTCCCGTGGTCCCTCATGCAGCTCTGACCTGTAGAACTGTGGGGCTAATGGGGTGGCCAAGGGCTTTCTCATACTAACATCTACTCTGCAGATGGACTTGGTACTGCACCTCTGTTCTGCTCACTTGGTTTCTGGGGAGGAGAGATTATTTTCTGCTAGTATTTGCAGTAGGTACAAGGGAACACATGGGAAAAGCCACAGTTTTTGTTGAACGCTCATCCAGGCAACCTTCAGCTGAATGAACCAGAATTTGAAAAAAAAAAAACAACCAAACAAACCAAAAACCTTCTTTTCCTCCTGTTAGAGGTAAGTAATCACCCTCATGTGTACCTTGGTGTCCTTGACAGCTGCTGCTAGTCCTCAGTCATGCTTTCAGTGTTTGACAGTGAGGTTGTGCAGAGAGCATTGTTGGTGCCAAGAGAATATTGTTCCAAGCTGGAAACACTAACCCGTGTAGCATGATATTCCTCTGCCCCAAGTGGGCATCAGTGAGGCTTTAAAGCATTGGTTAGATACTGGCAGAGAGGCAGCTGCTGTTCTGAGTGTTTCCATGTGGGAGAGAGAGAAAGTAAAGAAAAGAAAAGAATGAACGTTTACAAGCTTTTATTGTGCATGAAGGATCCCGTGTGATCATCTCCATGGACAGCCTTGGGCCGAATTTATCATTTGAGCAGCTCACTGACATCAGTGGCATTACTCCTACATCAAGGACATAGACATTGTTGGAGGCCTTATTTTAGCTTTTCTCAGGAGGCCTGGACTTAGAGCTGGCTACAGCTACAAAAGAAGGCTGAAGGACTCAAAGAAGGAAAGTTTTAGCAACCAAAGAGAAGGCGTTGTTTTTTTATGCGTGGAGGAGCTGGGAACCAAAGGACTGGAATGGTGAGCTGCTTCTTTGGTTAGTAAGGGAAGTGTTTTACCTGCTCAGAAAGAGTCTCAGAAGGATGGTAGCTACAGAGTCACTCATGTGAAGTTTGAACAAATAAAAGAGGATTAAGGACAAAGAAGGAGGAAGAGAAGAGAGGTTGTGTTCAGGGTCCTGATCCAGAAGAGTTTGATGTCCAGTCACCCTATGGCCACATGAAGACAGCACTGTATGGAGAAGAGACTTTTTTTCCCCCATCTGCGTATGTTTTTCTTCAGCAGTGGGTGTTCTTTGGTTGGTGGAATGTTTTTTCTGGGATATATTTTGTGCCTTGTCATTATTCCATTAATGGCTCTCCTCATATCTCTGAGCTATGGTCAAGCAGGCAAATTTCAGGTCACACAACAGCTGCTGTCTGCCGAGCACACAGCTGACTAAAAGACACAAATCCACAAGTTGACACTCGTGATTCAGAAGAAAGCACATGTTGTTTGGATGACATGTTAGCAGAAACTCATTCCTGCTTCCTTCTTCCTTTCTGGAAGTCAGATCTCCGTATTTCCTACTCTGTAAAATAAAATACTGTGAAAATTAGGTGGCATGGGAGGGCAGGAGGTGGTGAGAGCATTAGCATGTGCAGAGAGGATCATGCTGGCAGCACAAGAGGACAGTGGTACAAGTACCTCGGTTTCCTTGCAGCTGAAGATAGGGTCATAACGCTCCTGAAAATATAGGATTGCTTCAACTTGAGCTCAAAAGGTGCCTCATAAGACATACTTAAAGACACTTATTTCCATTTTAGAGGGCCAGTTCTTGTCAAAAGGGATCTTTACATTTAACCTCAATCTCAAAGTAGTTTTGTGAAGAAAAAGATCCACTGCCTCTAAGGTGTCCCCCATGCTACCCTGATGTTAAAACATTGATACGTACTGCAGCTTCCGAGAAAATCCCTTTTTAGCAGGTGGGCAGCACAGTGCATACTGTGTGGATGGAGAAAATCCTCTCCCTGCAGGGTTATTGCTTCTGTCCTTGCAGGTGCAGCCACTGATAACCATTGATTCAGTCATGGTGGCTACGTGTCTGGTGCAGGTACAATAAGGGAATTGAAAGGAGCATCTTCTGTAAAGAAAGAGAACAGAAGAATCTGATCAGTTTAGGGAGGGGTAATGGGAGTTGCAGTGACTAGAAGTTGCCAAAGAAGGACAGTTGATGCAGGCTTCGAAGAAAATACACAGAGGATTCTTAACATCAAGAGAGAGAAGTTACACATACCTGTTATATTGTTTCACATCTCATATTCCCATGACTGCCCATGAGATTTGCTCTGTCTAGAAGACTTTCCAACTCAGCTCCTTGATCTTGTCCTGATTTTTTACTTTGATTCCTTGTATTGAAGGCTCATCATGTCATTTGTACGGACATCTGACAGACATGGGTTAAGCCCCATGATTTCAGGAGGGATTTGGGAACTGGAAAAAGCAGAAATTATGATGGAACAGGGCTTTTTGGGATCCTTCTGATCTCTCACTGAAGTAGAAAATGGTGATTTTCTGTAGGAGGGATGCCATTGGGGAAGGTGAGGCAGCCCACTGCTCTGAGACACGTTGTGGCAGGCAGATGGTTTTTTGAGGACTGCATGATGATCTGCGAACCAGAGACTGCTTTCTATTCTCTGAAGGTTTGTGTGGTGAGCGGGAGAATTCTGGCTTCTCCTGTCTGTTCCCTTTAGATACTGTTTGTATTACCTGCCCTCAGATCAGCTCTTAAATCAGCAGTTGTCATCAGCCAAATGTGTGGGACCTTCCCCTCTCCTCAGTGGTCCCTGGAGCATCATCTGCTCTGCAGGCTGCAGATGCAGACCAAGCTTTGCTAACAAGGGCTGCGACCCTCCTTCCCTCCCTTCCAGATCTAGATGAACCTGTTCTCACCGTTCACCAGACCATCAGTGATGTACGTGGCAGCTTCTACCAGGAGAAGACCGTCTTCCTCCGCTGCACGGTCAACTCCAACCCGCCGGCTCGCTTCATCTGGAAGCGTGGAGCTGAGATACTTTCTCACAGTCAGGACAATGGTGTGGACATCTATGAACCCCTTTACACACAGGTGAAAACAAGCAAACCTCTGCCAGCTTCTGCTGAGTGTCTTGCTGAGGCAGGGCACGGTAATGGGTGGGTGGTGTTTCCTTCCCTGCATGGATTATGAGGCTGGGGAGAGGGTACAGGCCATTGCAAGGAGCACTGCCTCCAGAAGGGCTGGTGGATCTTCCTTCTGCATGCTAATTCCCAGGGTACAAGAGGAGCAGAGCAGTGTGGGGGAGTGTGGCCTAGGAGGGCCTTTCCCTTTTTATCACTGTCCCTGAGAGCAGGGGCACAGCTCCCCTACTGAGGTTATACAGCTGTTGGATGGCTGAGGAGATTAAAATCCAAATAATCCCAAGATTGCATTTCCTCTATCTCCCATCACTAATTTTTTTTCTTAATTGAGTGCCCAGGCTCCATATATCCAGGGAAGGGTTTCCTGTTTAGCAGTGTGAGCAAATGGCAGGCATTGCTCATTGTCCTGAGCTTTTTCTAATGGGCACAAGAAATGGGGGGCCCAACTGCCTGGGCACTTCCTGACTGTTGTCCTGTGACAAGGTGCCCACATCTTTTCTCCTTCTCCTGCTTGCCTTTGTTGGACTTGCTCTGCACAGCCAGGTTTCCCCTGTAAACACACCACTTTCTTCACAGTAATTAGCCTGCCAATGCAATGGGAGGTGGAAGGGAACTTTTCTTTTGCCAGGACACTCTGGGCACGTTACCCTAAGCTGAGCTCAGGATCTGAATGTTTTAGATGCTAATCAGCCCCAGTATCTCCAGCAAGGCTGCTAGGGAGCACATGGCAGGGATGGGTGGGAAGGGAGGGCTGAAAGGGCAGCTCCCCAGGGCACCTGTTTCATTCCAAGCACCTTCCTGCATTCCCAAAGCTGGGCCAAGAGCACATTCTGGCTGAGTTTGATTTCTGAGCAATGCCCCAGGCAACCTTTAAGTTAATGTAGTCATGTTCATATTTTATTGAAACACGCCATCTCTGTAGGTCATGGAAATGGGCATCCAAATGGAAATATTCAGGGGAATGAGGAGGGAGGAGAGAGCTGCAGATTAGTGGCAGATTTGCAGAAACACTGTAGGTCAGCACTGCTGTTTGGCCCTGAAGACAGCTTTGTCTGTGTGGCTATGTGGCTCCCAACTAGGACATCCCTGGCTTGGAGGAAGCCACCATGGGCTTTTCCACTTTTCACTAGGCTTAGTGTAATTAACAAGAGACGTTGCCTAATGAGAGGATGTCTTAGAACTTGGGATATTTTCTCTAGCCAAATAAGGCACCTGGCAAAAATTCCGTGTTGCAGCATTAATTTTTAAATGGCCCAGCGTGCTGCAGCTCCTGTCAGGCGATGCTCCTGGCATGATGGGTCATTCCCAGCTCTGGAAGAGGGTGCTGGGAGGGCTGTGCTCAGACAGGCAGGCCCTTGAAGTCCTCTCCTTAACACCAGCATAAGCCTGTAAGTTTGGGTTGGTAAGAGTTGAAGTTAACAAAAACACGCCTCTGCAATGCTGCTGGAAGGGAAAAATCTGGCTGGAATGTTTAACAAAGTACGCTTCACTGGAGTTTGCAGTGTTGTCTTAGAGAGGAACCTCTATCAGTGTCAGGTTTGAATAGGCTTTTACATTAAAAATGAGGTGAAAACTTCACTGTTTAAGCCTTTTAAAACTTACTTGCGCTGAGGGTTTATACACATATACCTAAATTCACTGATCAATAAACTACAGGCTACAGATGACCCTGGAAGTATGTAGATGACATGCATACCATAGATGCCATATTAGGGTATAATTTGTGTGGCATAGCAACAATTCTTAGGGGACAGGACTTTCCTAGGTTATCGGTGTCCTAGGTTTTATCATTCTAATTTACTCACTTCACATCCTTGTTCCCTGCATATTAGCATTCCTGAGCTCATTGTCCAGTCCCTTGAGGTTATCCTCAGAAGGATTTGTCATGGTGACATCTCATCACACTTGAAGGCAGTTATGGAATGGTTTCTCCAAAAGAGCTTTAGAAAACACAAGGAGAACACAGCAGCAACAAGCTGTCAGCAGAAGACATATGAGTTGCAGGGTGTGCAAACCATAGGATGATTCTCAGAGCTTTCTGCATTCCATAAATAAAAGTCTACAGAACGTGTCCATTGTTAATGTAACAACTTGATTCTGTTTCTATAACAAGCCAGTAACTAATGGAGTGCAGGCAGTGATTTTATTTGTTACCTTAGAATGAGAAAAGGCTATCAAAGTCCCTGCAGTCACTCTGGGTTTACATCAGCATAAATGAGATTAGAATCTGGAGAAGAGGAATCAGAAAGTTTTGGAAGTTCTTTGAGTATTTCTCTGATTTTTTTTCCTCCTGTACTGCAGCTTTCTAGAGCATAACTGTTGAATTTGTCATATTTAGACCACTATTAATGCCTCAATCTGCTCTGATTTACTTTGGTTTGGCAGTGTTGAGTCCCCAGTGACTTCCTTTGGGTTCCTGCTGACATCTCGGAGTTAGATCTCAGGGTCTGTTCTGGGATGGTTAAGGTTTGTTATGTTCTACAAGATATTACTGGCAATAGTTGATAAGAAATTATGCCCAGACCTGTTTGGCAGTGCATTCAGGTCATGTCAGACAGTTAATGGCTGTTTTGTGAAACCCTGGAGGTGAAATAACCACTGCAAACATTTTGTGTCTCCTTTATATAGAGCTGGGGGGGATTGAAATCTGCACAGTTCCCTAAGGGTTTCATGGGAGCTGCTGTAAACTCTGGGACAGGATACGGGCTTGGAGTGATGATCTATGCTTTGGACACCTGTGTCTTTCTTTGGGCCTATTTTTCCCAAATCTCAGGGTGAAACCAAAGTCCTGAAGCTGAAGAACCTTCGACCTCAGGATTATGCCAGCTACACGTGCCAGGTGTCTGTCCGCAATGTCTGCAGTATCCCTGACAAATCCATCACCTTCCAGCTCACAAACACCACAGGTAAGAGGGGGCATGAGGGCTCCCTGAAGCCCTCTGACCCTTCACCTCCTCAACAGCCATTATTTCTCCAGGAGGATAACACCACACTCTGTCCAGGGCCTGCAGCACCTTGACCCCCTTTACAGGGCTGCTGGGATTACAGATCCTTCACATGCAAGTCTTGTGGCCAGGGCTGCTCTAGTTTCTTGTAGCACTGCATGTAGCCACTGCCTTGGCCAGGCTTGCCATTAAATCATTAAAACAGACTACACGTAGGTGTTGAGGCACTATGTAGCTTCTAATTCCTACACTATTTTATTTATTTATAGTTCTAAGTGACTTTAAAAATAGATTTGATACAGTCTAGAGTGGGGCAGTGCTGCAGGAGTTCTTACAAATAATTCATCCATGTGTGACTCCAGCCTGGTTTGCCAGGCTGTGCTCTAAGCACCTCCCAGGTAACCAGGGCTCTGCTGGTGCCAGTGTTTGTGGAAAGCATACATCTCCAGTGCCTTTCCAATAAATAAATTTTATACTCATATTCATACTGGCAGTGCTGGAGGGCCCCTCCAGTTGTGAGCAGATTCAGTTTGGCGCCTCTTGCTTGATGTGCAATAAGTGAGCAATAACTGAGTGTCATGTGTCAGATACTGGCAAGGACTTGATTGCCACCTGTCCATTAAAACAACCAAACCAAAACCACACACACAATAAAAAATACTCACCTGCAAAGCCCCCGTGTGTATTGAAGTAAATGTCAGGAAATTGCTTCCAGCCCTGGGGTATTCCATGATCAGAGAGAAAGGCATTGTAGCTGTTTGAATTATTCACCTCTCTAATATAACACAAAGCAGTTTGCATCCCTTGTGTCATCTTTGTGCAGTGGAAACAAAACTTTTTTTGATGTTGTTAACTGTTGACAGGATATTGTTGATACTGTTTAAATTATGCTTATTGATTTGAGTTGAGTTCCAAGGTGCTGAACAATAGTTGCCTCATTTTTATGTAGGAAGAAGAAAAATAATGAGCTTAAGAAAGTGAATTATGGCTAATGTCAGAAAAAAGTATTCTCTTTGTAGTAAGATCTCTGAACATGCCTTGAACAATTCACCCTATTAGCTGAATTTCTCTCAGGATGAGAGTGTAGCAAATGTTGAAATATTCCCTTTAAAAACTTCTGTTCACGATGAAGAAAGGGATCTTACACAGCTCTTCTTCCCTGTGTACCTTTACCTTTGAAGAGTTAGAAAATCAAATTTCTCTTCATGTCCACTCCCCCTGCCAGCCCAAGCACAGGGAAACTACCCTTCATTTCAATCTAGCCCCTGTACTAAGTGAATGGGGAAAATGCATTTTCAGGTTGTACTCGATGACAAGTCAGCGATACGGCTCAATTTACACCAGCTTCTTAAGCACATCTATCTAGGTGGGTTTTTTTCCCTGTTTTTTAATTATAGATGCATATTTATATCTAGTTACATACAGTGGAGCCTGGCACTACAAGCTCAAAGGGGCCATGGAAAATGTGTTCTTAGCAAATTGTATTAAAAGTTGGCAGTGAAAATGAAGCTGGCGTTGCGGTGTGAGCAGGTTTTGTGTTAAATAGCACGACTATATTTAACATGAAATATTATGTGGGTTACTTGCCCTGTAGGTAGTATTGTGCATAGATGAGGAAATATTTAAATGAGATTCTTTAATTCTCTTCTCTTTTGCCTAGGTCTTTTCTGTTCTGTTTGTGCTTTCACAGCTTCTCTAGACTTGGCTGTGCCCAGAATCCTGAGCAGCTTCACTCAGGATGCCTTTGCCTTTATGACTGAGAAGGGCCCAAAGGGTGCTGAAAAGCTTGGAAACTTCTCTCTCTTAAATATTTATAGTCCAGGCGCTTCGTGCCATGAGGTGAATTGGTGGGTCAGGTCAGCTCAGGCCAGGGGAATCTCCTCAGCTCATTTGCTGCTCCTCATCTGGCTCCTCAGTGTTCTTTGGGCAGATCATAGTCCTGGTAAGGAGGAAGACTTTTCCCAAACTCTATTCAGCAGCTTGGGCCTTGCAGCAGGGAATGGGTTCTTTGTCTGCAACCTTAGTGTGAGTAAGATGTCCCTGCTCCCTCTCTGTTCTGCTGCTGTTGCCTGGCTCCAGAGCAGCAGGTTGGGTCCACAGAGCCACAGGACCAACTCAGCACCAGGCTGTCATCACCTGCTCCAGCAGGGTCAGCCTGACTTTTCCCTCTTCCTCAATTTCTGCAAAATTAAGCAGCCCAGCTGGTTAATTCTCCTGCAGTTTTACTGCAGCAAATTGGACTTCAAAGGGAATTGAAAGCGATTCTTTGTTTTTAATGGTCCCCTCGCTGCTCGGCAGACTCCGCCAGCAGGTTTTCTGAGCCAAGAACAAAAGGAATTGCCACAGGTTACAAATAAATGAGAATCATCTCCTGCATAACAATGTCTGCAGCCTGTTAACCTCTGTCTGCTGACGGGAGTGGGAGTGGGGAGTGGTAGCCCACGCAGGCTGCCACAGCCAGGGCTCCGTTTTGGGACAAGTTGTGGGATCTTGCTTCCTGGAGCTGTGCAGGTGGCAGATCTGCAGTTTCCCTGTCTTGTTCATGCATGCACACACAGCCTGCCCTGATACAGTGCCTACACCAACACGTCACCTTTTTAACATGCTGCCTTGTCCAGAGGTGGGCAAGATGAGTGTGGGTCAGATATTTGCACATCCAACCCTAAATCTACAAGAGCCTTAAATCTTTACCAGAGAGAGCCTGCAGGACCTCTGGTCTGTGCTCCCCAGCTCTGACTCCTTCTCTCTGGGCATGGGCTGGTCTCAGGCTTTCTCTGTCTCTGACAGGGATCAGGGGAGATTCCCAGGCAAGATGCTGCATCTGTCAGTTTGTCTGTGCACCTGAGACCAGTTCAGTGTCCAAGGGCAGGAACAGCTATTTGGTGTCAGCTACACTGAGTTAGTGACAGGAATGTGCCCTGCCCAAACGCGGTGAGTTGAGCCATTGCGTGTCTGGGCTTCATGCTGTCTCATGAAACCTTCTGGAGCTTGGTGAGGATGTACAAATCCTTCCTTTACTATTTAATAAGCATTAACCCTTGCACACTATTTATAAGACTCCTGCAAAGAGACCTGCCAAAGTGTCTTTGAATGTAGGCTGTGGCCTCCTGAAATTCAAAGGCTCCAACCACTGGCCTCAAAGTGGCCAGTGCAGGTGGCAGAAGAGCCACTTTCTTCCTTGGGGATAGCTGGCCACCCCTGACACAAATAGCATGTGCAGTGGCCAGGGAGGACATTATATCCAGTGCACCAAAGCAATATCCCAGCATGGCAGTAGTTGTGCTACTGAATTATGGCAGTGGTGCTGAGGAGAGGAGAGTCCTCCTTGCCTTGTTTGTATGGGCTGTAATTCAGAGATCCCACACAAATCCAGCACAGCTCATTAACACAGGGTCCAGGGAGAGAAGAGGCAGAAATAATGATGCTGTTAAATCAGGCTTCATGAATATGGAACAATGTCTTATTTTGCATTATTATGGCTGTTACTTAAAACATACTCCCTGCTTTTTTGCTGGGGACTGCTACTTTCCCAGCTCCATCTGGATGGAGCCAGTGATAGTGCTCATAGAGGCTTTGAAAGACTTTTCATGGAATGAAATAAAGAATACAAAGGGAAGGATTTGGGATCAGTTCCTGGAGGGGGCTGTAGTGAGAAGGGTGCAGAAATAAAACCAAAAAACAAGTACCAGGGCATTCAAAGAAGAGGTTGTCTAGACATTTTGATCAGTCTCAGCTCAACTGAATGTGAAAGAGAATTGCTGTGATTGTTATAGCCCCCAGGTGTACAGAAAAGCATATTAGACCCCTAAGGAGGTGAAGGAGATTAAGAGCAGGTTCAGAGCTGCTGTTAAAGGTCTGTTAAGGTGCAGACAGGTCCTGGTCCTCCATATTAGTCTCTGAGCTGCAAGGGCTGTCTGCCTGGCAATGCTTTTGCCTCTCAAAGATATCTGGTTGGGTGTGAGAGATGGAGAGGTGTATCATGGGGTAGCTGAGAATAGCTTTTTTTAGTGATAGACCTTCCCTAAAGCTTGCTTCTTGAGATGGAAACTTTGAGTGAGAGGGGTGGTTTAATGCCAGCTGTCCTTGAGCACAAGCAGTGGTTGGGTTCAGGCAGGCTCCTTTGAGGCTATCCTTTCTCTTTCACCTTTCCATGGAGGCTACAAAGGCTTCCTTTGCCCTCATGCCTGGCTGCAGTTGTTTGGGTCAGGAGTCGAGAAACTCCAGGCCTTGGGTTTTTCCCTGCCAGTTGCTGCCTGTTTGCCACCCCTGTATGTGCAGAGTGGGTTTATCAGGCTTTTCTTCTGACCTGCATCCGAAGCCATGGAGAACCTGCACTGAGCACTGACAGATAAAATGTCATAGCTGCCTTGTGCCCTAGTCCTAAGCACTACTGGTAGGGTGTTTCCTGGGGCACTGTGAGGTCCTATCTGCTGTTTCCTAGCCATAAAAGAGCAGAGTGTTCTCACTCAAAGACATGGTAATGATCATGCTTTATCATCATCACAAACACCTCATATTTGCAATCAATTCATAGATCTTTCCAGCTGTCCCTACTCAAACCAGCCATCAACAAGAACAAATCATAAAAAGTATGAAGCTGTAGACAGGCAAAGAGCTTTCTCCAGCTCTGAAGTGTCCCTCTTGGTGCTTTTCCAGCCCCACCTGCTCTGAAGCTGTCTGTCAATGAGACTCTGGTGGTCAACCCTGGTGACAACATCACTATGCAGTGCTCTCTGACGGGCGGTGACCCACAGCCAGAAGTGGTTTGGTCCCACTCTCCTGGCCCAATGCCTCCCAACAGCCTTGTGCAAGGAGGCAACCTCACCCTCTGGAGGATCCGTGTGGAGGACTCGGGCTACTACAACTGCACGGCCATCAACAATGTGGGCAACCCGGCAAAGAAGATTGTGAACCTGCTGGTGCGCTGTGAGTGGCTGTTCTGCTCCGAGCATGTGTTTTCAGGGAGAGGGGGAATTGCATTCCTCCTGGCTGTTCTGGTACAGCTGAGGGCAGATGTGATATTCAGTGTAATTGATATCCTGGGGAAGTGCCTGTGCCAGCCTCTCTGCTCCCAGAACAACGGCTGTGCAAGCACCGCTTGCAGCCTCATCCTGGGCTGTAGCATTATCCTGAGTTGGATGGTCCCAGGCTGCCAGATGTGAGGTCCTTGGGGCTTTTTATGGGAACGTAAGTGGGAGAGGTCTTTGGGCAGATTTTGCATGGAAATTTTGCTTTCCTGAGGAACAAAGAACAGTTTTCCTGTCCCATGCAAGATACTTTGATGTCCCTAACCAGTTTTTTACATCTGTTCATCCCAGCCATGAAGAATGCCACGTTCCAAATCACTCCTGACGTGATCAAAGAGAGCGAGACCATCCAGTTAGGCCAGGACTTGAAGCTCTCCTGCCATGTAGATGCTGTCCCCCAGGAGAAGGTTGTCTATTCATGGTACAAGAACGGAAAACCAGCCAGGTTCTCAGACCGGTTGCTCATCACCCGCAATGACCCTGAGCTCCCACCTGTGACCTGCAGCTTGGAGATTATTGACCTGAGATTCAGTGACTATGGCACCTACCTATGCGTGGCTACCTTCCAGGGAGCACCCATTCCTGACCTCAGTGTGGAGGTGAACATCTCCTCAGAGACAGGTGAGCCTCTCTCTGGCAGGTGGGGACCCCAGAGGAGTCACTGGCTGCCCCACAGCCTCATGCCTCTGGCTTTTTTGAAGAACTTCACATGCACATCTTGAATGCTAGGTGTTACATCCTCAGGCAAGAACTTGGCTCAGATTGGAGACAGGTAATAGTTACAACTTCTCTGTCGGATGTATTATGTACCAGGTACATCTTCCTTTATGTTTTCTTCCTTTATATTTATGAAAAGTCCAAAGTGCACTCCAGTCAAAGCTACAGAGACAGCTTTACAGTGTGATTGTTCAAACAAACCTCCACACTGTGAAGGAAAGAAGTAGTGGTGGTATTTCAGCAAATTTCAAGTGTCCCTTTGCTTAGAAGAGAGTAAAAGAGAAAGAAAGCTGCTCTTTCTTCTCTTTGGCATTGTTTATGAGGAATGTACCTTTTTTCAGAGTTGTGTCCAGGATACAAATTCTGTGAAAATGTTTACTGGATTGCAAATGCAGTCTGTCTTGGGCACTCTCTGTAGGAGTCCCAGTGTTATAGATGCCTCACCCTAAAATCAGGGTCAGAGCTTCACCCCACAGCTCAGTGAGAACAGGACAAATATGTCAGTGTTTGTCAGTTGCTTTGGGGATTAAAATACAGAGTCTCAGGGCTGTCTGTTTCTGGGGAAGTGGTGGGTCCAGCTGTGCTCTCCATTACATCCATGTCATTGTGCTGCCTTTCCAGGACCATGAGGGTACAGTGCAAAGAGGCACTGTGTTAGTAATCTAATGGAAGACTCCTCAGGGGAGCCAGCTGCCCACAGATTTTGACCTGTACCTTCACAGAATGTTATCTCTCAGTCCCTGGTTGTCCTGGATCCACAGGCCAGGCTGATCTCACTCTTGATTCTGGATGCTGCCCACTTCAGCTGCCCAGAGAAAAGTGCTGCAGCTACTGTTGATGCTTTGGGAAGCCCTTGTATCCTGTTAGCAATACTGGGGCCAGCCTGCTCCCCATAGGGTTGCATCCAGTTCTTGTTGGCAGCCTGGAGACTGAGCCCTGACTGTGCCACAGATCCACTAAACACTGGAGAATGGTCCTTCCTTCTGTAGGACCTCTCCATGCCAGCTGACACCAACCCTGTTAAACCAACAGGGAACAGAACGGGGGGAACTCACAAATCCTGATGCAAAATCGGCTCTCCCAATGTGATGGGATATGTGGCTGATACCACCAGGAATGATTTTTTTTTGCCCAAGATCACTAGATGGCAGAGTGCAATTGTGTTTAAGACTCCAAGGGTAGGAGGCTGTGAAGAGCTGGGAGACCCTGGATGATTCCAGCGAGAGGCTTGGCGGTGTCTGTCAGTGCAGGTGTTGGTCCAAGCCCCAGCCAGATGCTGCCTGAAAGGAGGTGTCTGTGGTGACAGGTTGCCCTGTGCCTGTCTGGAGGAGAGTGAGTCCCTTATGCTTGTGTGGAAGGGAAGGAGGGCAGCCTGGGGCATTTTGAAGCCTCTCTTTCGTAGCCTGGGTTAGCAGGACCACTTTGTGTCCCAGGGGATGAAAACAGCCATCCATGCTGGAGCAGCCCTCCATGCAGCAGCCAAGGCTGTCCAATAAGCAACATCCCCACAATCAGCAACAAGCCACCTCCAACCTGTGATTCCCATATAAAACACCAGGTTTTCCCCAGACCACAGGATCAGAGCAAGAGGATAGCAGCAGTGGCTCCATGTTTCCCCACTGAGCAAAGCCTGAGCTCATCAAAGTGGCTGCCTCCACCGAGCAGCTCCAAGGAGATAGCTTTAATTAAAAAAAAAATTAAATAAAAAAATCTTCAAATGCAATTTACAACTTTACCTGTGGAGAAAATTGCTGCTCGCCAGGTGAGCGGGTGCCTGCAGCGTCAGCACTGAAAGTGCTGCCGTCCTTTCACGCCGTGCAGGACAGGGTGTGATGAGATTCCCCAGCCCACAGGAGACCTGCAAATTGAAAATGTGGCCTCCCTGTTGCATGGGGAGGTCACTGCAGAGGGAGATTAGGCTGGATCCATCCTAAATTTGTTCATAAAGAGCTGCAGGCTGTAACATGTACAATTACCATAGCACGCTCTCCTTTGCTGGAGCTGAATTGAGCTGATGTTGGTCAGACCAGCTTGTTACAGCTTCTGAAGTCCTATATTTTGATTTAAATGGAAACGAAGTACATGGCCCTTGCATTTATGGAAGTGTCAATCCAAGTGTTGCCACTGTCAGCAGGAAGGGCTGAAAAAGGAGCTTTCAGAAAAGATTGTGACCATATTTACTTCAGCTGAACTGTTAACTCTAAAGTCTAACACAAATAAATTGTCAACATTACGTGTGGTTTAGCACAAAAATCCTCTTCCTGGGTTCTTGGTGGAATTGGGGATGTGAACAGCAAATCTCTTCCCACTGACATCTCTGTACCCTGTATTCACTGGATTTCTTTTAAGCTTTGTTTATCAGCGAAGTTTTGGTTGTCAGTTGATAGCTGGGTATTTCTTTGAGTGTTACTGTGCCTCCAACTCTAGCCTCAGCTTGGCAGAAATTCTGCTGGGTGAGCTCTTCCCAGCCTCGAAGTGATGCCAGGAGTGATTGTTGCTGGGACCCATCTCTCACTCAGATGAGCCAGGGGTTTATTATGTGAGAAATTCACCAATAAAAGCAAAATAAGTAATAAAAGTAAAATATGCAATAAAAGTAAAATAAGCAAAGACACTGAATAGAGCTGACTGCTTGCTGTGGTTTAGGAACAAATAGGGATCTTGGACCTCTGAGAAGGCTGGAGATGGGATCTACAAGCACTTATCCTTTAGGTCTTGGTTTTAGTGTGAGCTTGATAAGGTGTCTAGATACATCAGCAGATCTGGCATCTGTTTTTGGCCAAAAGACTGCAGTTCTACTTGAGAATTCACTGACCAGAAATTGAGAAATGGATCAAATAGGATTTTGCCTTTGTGTTCCTTGATGCTATCCCTGCACCTGGATAGCATTTCTCAAAACAGAGGCATGGGAGCCTGGGGTCTGCCCCAATACAACTGCCCTTTGCCAGTGATGTTGGGACACATTGTTGGAAAGACTGGAATCCTCCTTGGTGCCCTGAAGCTCCAGACCCTGTAGGATAACTTGCCTGGCCGGTGTGTTCGTAGGGGGATTACAACATGTCAGGTGGAAACCTTTGGAGTTCAAGGCTGTTGGTGTGACTCAGTCAGAAGCATCTGAAGAATATTCCTTACTTGCTGAAAACCCGGTGTAAAACACCTCCCTTCTTGTCTCCCTTTTAGTGCCACCAACAATCAGTGTCCCTAAGGGTCAGTCCACCATCACCGTGCGGGAGGGCTCCAGGGCCGAGCTGCAGTGCGAGGTCCGAGGCAAGCCCAAGCCGCCCATCATCTGGTCCCGGGTGGATAAGGAAGCCCCCATGCCTTCAGGGACTGTGACCATGGAGACATACGATGGGAAGCTGCAGCTGGAGAGCGTCAGCCGAGAAATGAGCGGGACCTATAAGTGTCAGACAGCCAGGTACAATGGATTTAACATCAGACCCCGGGAAGCCCTGGTGCAGCTCAACGTGCAGTGTGAGTACAACCACGTGATGCTGGAGAATGCCTGCCTGAGTGCCTGTGTACACCAAAGCCTGGGGGCTAGGCAGGGTTGACCTTTCTTACTGGGCTGAGCAGACACATCTCTTTTGTCTGGGGACCTTTGGACGGCTTATATTGGTCAGGCTATGCATGGCTAAGGGCAGGGCACCATGTGGCAAGCGTATTGCAAGTGGAAGGGAGAGGTGGTGGTGTGTGTATTTGTGTACAGTGGTTTCTGTTTCTGTGTCAGGGGATGAGTGCAGCTTTACCAGGTGTGTTTGTGTGCATTATGTGTGTGTAAAACACCTTCAGGATGTGTTAGGAAGTTTGTAAAGTCAAGTGCTCAAAAGGTAGAAAATTAATGTTATTTAGACCATTTCCACGCCACAACGCTTTCTTCAACTTAGTTACCCCTGGATATGCCTGAATCATTTTGCCTGAAAAGCAGTGATAGGTAGACCTAACAGGGAATATATACTTCCAAATGGTTTTCATGCAGCCAGGCTGTGAGTAACAGGAACTGGTTCTTAGCAGGTGTGTGGGGTGATTTTGGCTGTGGGTTGTTCTCCCAGCCCCACCTGAAGGCAGTATTTGTACAGAAAGGGTGGGATGTTTCATTGGGTGAAACACCTCCATCCTTTCCCTGCAGTGGTTTCTCCCTTCAGAGAAGTGACTGCCTGCCCAGCTCCCACAGCCATTGGGGTGTGTTGAGACATGCAGCAGTCTGTGCTTTCCCTCTTACAAGGCTTCAAATCAGACCAGGGGAGGGCAGCCAGATGAAATGCCTCGGCTCTCCCTGCAGATCTCATCCCGTTAGTACACTGTGATTGTTGAACACTGGCAGAGTACTCTGAGCAGCACAGATCTGACAGGTGTGGGGCGGGCAGGGAACAGGTTAATTTACACCTGGGCATGCTGCTGTGGGCTGTGACTGACGAGCACAGCACAGCAGCACTCATTAGGCAGCTGCCACGCTTCTCCCAGGCTCGCTCCCCAGGAATAGGAGAAGTGAGATGGGAGCAGACAACCTGGCTGAAACCAACCAGACAAACTGCTCACAGATGTGAGCTGCTGGGAGCACAGCAATAACAGAGGTGTGTGAAATCCTGCAGGCACTTTGAGTATTTGAAGAGCCTCTTTTAAAATTATCTCTGTCTATTCAGGAGCTTGGCAGGCTTAGATAAGATAGGGAAATGTGTGAAGATTACCAGGCAGGTAAGTATGTGTGGAGAAGCTGCTTCCCTTAAGCAGGGTGAAAGTGTGCATCTTGGTTTGAGTTGTTCAGGAAGGCAGCATGGTTCAGTCATGTGGGACTTGGAGGGACATGGCAGGGAAGGTAACTCTTGGTCACATCAAGAGATGATGAGAGATGCAGCAAAATTTCACTTGGGAGCAGAGAACCATCAGACCTGCTGGTTTGGTGTTGCTGTTTGAAAGCCATGTGGACCTTGCTTGATACTCTCTGCTCCTGCAGAGGAAATAGCAGTGCCCAACTTGGGATGAATTCAGTCTAACTAGGTGGCCTGGAGGGGGATCACAGACTTGAATCTTGGGCTGAAGGGGAAGGACTAATTCCCCACACAAGATGGTAGCCAGAAGCTGTCTGGGGTGGAGACTGTGATGTGACCCTCAAGAAAGCAAAGATGTGATGAACTCCCATATAAAGAGTAGCTGAACATCCTCTTCCTATAGCTTTTCCCATGGCAATGCTTTATTGTGATTTTGCCCAAGTAATGGTCATGTAGTCCATGTGCCAGCCCACCCAACCAGCCCCCTTCAGCCGTGTTAATCAGTTCTGTGTACCCTTAGTGAAAGCTGGGTGCATACTGAGTGTTTGTACACCTGAGCTGTCTCCTCCTGCCTGGAAAACGTGGAAGGACTTTGTGGTGGCACTGCCAGTTCTGTGCCTCAGCAGGCAGCTTTGCTTTCAGTGCTGTCAATTGCTCCTTCCATTAGTATGAAAAAGAAACTGCAAACCGAGAAAGTAGGGCAAGAATTGCCCTCGTCCTTTTCACAGCCCCCTCCCTTTCCCTTCACGCAGAAAACAGACCCAGAAACAACACAGCCCCTGTTTATCCCTCTCCCCCTTCGTGCTGCTGGAAGGACGTGGCAGGGGCTGCTGTGGTTAATTGAAACACAGCTTTCCGGCGTGGGCAGCTCATTAGCTCGGTGGCTCGCTCTGGAATTCTCATCTTGTTGGAGACGGGGATCGTGTGGCTCCTGCAGGCTCCGTGATGAGCGCGTCCCTGTCCTGGCGCAGCTCTGGGGAGGGCAGCGCGCCCGCGGGGCCCCAAGCGTGTCTGCGCATCCAGGGCGCACGGTGTGCGCGGCCCTGGGAGGGAGCGGCTCCGGACGGGGATGGGGACGGGGATGGGGATGGGGATGGGGATGCGGATGCGGATGGGGATGGGGATGGGGATGGGGACGGGGATGGGGATGGGGATGGGGACGGGGATGGGGATGGGGATGGGGACGGGGATGGGGATGGGGATGGGGATGGGGATGGGGATGCGGATGGGGATGGGGATGGGGATGGGGATGGGGATGCGGATGGGGATGGGGATGGGGATGGGGATGGGGACGGGGATGGGGATGGGGATGGGGACGGGGACGGGGATGGGGATGGGGATGGGTGTTGTATCTCTCTGGCATCCCCTCCCCGTGAAACCTTACCTGCCCCTTGACTCTGACCTATGGCCTTTGGCCATAGGTAACCCCACCCCCTACCCTGAAATGCATAAAACCCCCTTTCCCTCCGGGGTTCGCCCTCTTTCACCCTGGGATCCCCTTCTTGGAAATAAACCTTGGAACACATCTCAGGGTAAGAGCCTCCTTTGGTTTTATGTCCCTGTCCTGAAGATTCCCCTCCCCCTAACCTCCCTAAATCTGAGCTAGAAGCTGACCTCGGGGGGCTGAGGGAAGGGGAACACTTCAGATGGGGATGGGGATGGGGCTGCTGCTCCGATTCGCTCCCGAGCTGAAGCTGCGAAATCAATACGGTGGATCTGATGAGGTGTCAGAACCTGTTTCCTGCGTTTCGCCTTTGCCTCGGTTTTCTCCCCTCGTCCTCGTCCTCGTGGTGCTGTAGTGTAACACACTGGTCCAGAAATGGGCTTTTGCAACTGTGCTGCAGTAGGGAAGGCCAATAAGGAGACAAAAAGAACAAGTCAGCTGTCAAAAAAAAAGGGCTTTTTACTTTTTTTTTTTTTTTTTTTTTTTTTTTTTTTGGTATTTAGAAAGCGGAAAAAGTTGCTTTTCTTTTTGTATTTTGAAAGCAGGAGAAATTGCTTTTCTTTTAGCTTATGAGCTGAAATTGCCTATCATCAGTTCTGTGACAGGATGGATGATCTGTTCTCTGGACTTCTTGGTCTGTAGTGCAGAGCTTTGAAAAATTAATAAGTTTATGAAAGCCTGTGCAGCCTTTGTGCAGCCTATACCTCTGTGTTTAAGATGAAGAAATGTTGTATAATGGTTAGAGCGAGAGGCTGGGCTTGTCAGAACTCCTGGGAACCTACGCTTGGATTGGCAAGGTCTTGTCATTTTTTCCTAGATCTTCAAAACAGGAATAAAACTGACCCATCTCATCAAAGATTTGTGGAGCATAATAAAGACAGCACTTTGAAGTCTTGAAACAAAAATATTAATGGAGTGGCAGAGTGTTGTTAATAATATCAATGCTATCACTGATGCTGTTATCAAGGTTTTTTTCAGGACCAGGTACTTGAGAAAAATCCCAGCAGAAAAATGAATCCTCTACAGAGGTGTGTTTAAAATCAGGGCTGGGGAGAGTAGGGGAACTAGTCTAAAGCTGTGAAACACACAGCTGGGCTTGAAAATGTGCAGCAGTCTGGGCTCTAGAACACAATAGTGCCATTTGAGCTGATACCTGCAAGAAGAGTAAAGAAAGCATGCATGGATCAGTGGAAAAGGTGCTACTTAGATACTAATTTAGCAACGATGTAACAAAGAACTGAAAGACATGTATTAGCCATGTCAACCTAAAAGACTGGTCAAAACAGTATTTCCAGGAATTACAAAGAGTGGTAGTGACTCTAAGCTCTAGCTGTTGCTAGAGGTAGCACTTGAGGTGACTGCCTTACCATGGTGAATATGACATTTGCTCTGTTAGAACCTCATAAAACAGTATGGTGAAAACTGCAATCTTACTACATTTTCCTCCTTGAATAATACTATGTCTGCTCTGATGCTTTGCCAGTCCTGAACAACATCTCACAAACTACTGCACAGCTCTGTCCAAGTCCAGCTCAACCCTGCACTCCTCATCCCACCTGATCCTCCATACATCTACTCCCATATTTACCTGCAGATGGGTTTATCCTCCTTCACAGCACTCACTACTTGCTGTCTCAGGCCCACACTTGACCATCTGTGGCTTCTCCCTCTTTGGATAACCATCAAAACCTGGTAGAAGAGTCCCTGTGTCTTCAGTTGAGTTGTTAACTACTTCACCAAGTTCTGCAGGTGAGATAAGCAGATTTTTGCTGCTTCCATTTTTGTCTTTGGCAGAGGTTTTGGTGTCTCTGCGTGCCCAGTGAAAGAAGAGTAGGAGGAAAAGTGGATAGTTATATAGGGCTGACTTTGTTTCTGGTAGTCAAGTCTGAAAGTTGGCTCTGTTTCCCATGTTGGGATCACACAGCAGGTGAAGTCTTTTCAAGAAGATTAGAAAAGGAATTAACCTGAGTATCTCCTTCCCTGCAATAACATGGCCTGTGAATTTTTCCTCTTCTGGATCTAAAGTGGTAGCCCACAATCATATGTGATTGATTTCCAAAGGATTACACTTACTGCCCTTAGATAAAGTTCTGCCACATTAGGCAGCAGGTGGATTATTGTGCTTTACCTTCAAAGCATAGTGAATATTGGGTGTAATCAGGAAAGCAGACTGGCATTCCCTTTGGAGGGACAGTCAACAGGGCCTCAGGAGCCATTTACAGTCCTGAGCACAGGCATTGCTCTAGGGCTGGTGCCTAGCAGGTCTGGCCCTGCCCTGACCTGGAAGACTGCCAGAACACATCCTGCTGGGGCATCTGTTGCCATTGTCACTTTAACTAACATTCAGGTGGACACAGATACGTTTTCCTATTCAAGCTCACACACTGGCAAATGTTATTCCTGGTCACACACTGTTGACTCATTCCTCCTTAAAATGCTGCTGAAGCCATTGGCAGTGCTGTACATCAGGCAGGCGATAGTCAGCATCAATTTCCCCTGTTATCTATGTAGCAAACACAAGAGCGGGGAGCAGGGGAGGGGGTGATACTGTAAATAAGTAAGAAACATTGCTGGATCCATGCAACTGGAAATGGAAATGCATTAAACTGTTTCGATCAACTGTTGAAGCCATAGCTCAATGTCAGTGCTTCTTGCTGGTGCCCTGCCCCCCTCCTGAAGTGTAAGCTTGGATATTAACTGCTCTCTTAAAAGTGCTCTTGAGACATGTTCTGGGCATGCAGATGTTTTTGCAGAGTGGCTAAGACTGAGCTTTTGGCTCCTAAGAGCTCCCTGTAGTTCTCCCTGCTCTGAAGGGAGTCTAAGAGAAATGAGTCTGTCAGGGGCCAGAGCTGACCCCTCTGTGGCTGAGCTGGCTTATCTGTCTTGCTGCTTGGCCACGTGAGCTGCACTATGGAGCCATCTGCTAAGAATTTTAGACCTGGCTGGTTTAATTTCTGAGTGTATTTATTTATAGTGACTGTTTTGTTTTTCTTTATTATTTTCATTGGTGGAATTCATCCCGATGCCCTCCCCCAAGCTGAGGAGCACAGTTCAGGAGCTAACTCAGGGGCAGAAGATGGTTTCTCTGCTCTTGTAGTGGCTGGAGCTTTCCTACTCTTTCATTCATGTTTCAGTATTGCTGTTCTCTGTGGTAGAGGTCTTGCTGCCAAGAGAGGGAATCCTCAGGCTCTCCTGCCAGCTAGAACTCTGGTGTGTTCTGGTTCATTTTCCACCATCAGAGGCTGAAGAATGAACTGATGTTCTGGGGCAAGTGTGTCTGTATTCAAAGCCAAAGGAAAACTGCGCCTTCTGCAAGTTCAGTGTTTGCAAACTTAGAGACTTTAATTGTAAAAAGAATAAAATAATTCATAGCCACGGGCATGATATTGAACCACCAGTCTTGACAAAGCCTGACCTGGTAGTTAGGTTTCACTTTGATGGAAATCCTCCCTGCTTATCCTTAAAGAAGTTGTATAGAGGTTTATGTGACTGAGTTGAAAGTATGCATGTTATTTCTGCATTTCTCTCAATACACAGCACCCTTCTGCTCTCTCTGTTAAGAGCAGAGGATTTCATTCCTGATTGTCAGCATGCTTCTTTCTTCCAGTGTTGTGTTTGGGATTAAGCTCCTTAGAGCTGGTGTTTGTGCATGCAGCCCTGTCCTGGGTGATATGGCATTGGGATTGCTCACTGCAATTAGTGCTAACAGCTAATTAGAGTTGTCAGTCTCAGGACAGGCTGAAGTTTTTTACTCTGTCATGGCTGTAAACCCAAATGGCCACAGTTCAGAGCAGAGCAACAACCACAGAGACTTACAGCTGGCCTCAGATTTGTTATAGCCATTATCATCTATTGGTCCTGGGGCCTGATACATGGAGTCTGTGGCAGTGCTTACATCAGTTTAGGATTGGGTTCTCCAAACCCAATTTGGGCTTGCACCAAAACTTACTGTGTAGGACTTGTTGGCCCTACCCTCCTGCCAGCCTCACAGCATTAAGACAGTCTGGCAGGCTATGGATGCTTAACTAAAGCTTTCTTCTTTGAAACACCTTTATGTTTGTACAGCAAAGCCCCAGGACTCGCAGTGCTGGGGTTTTTTTTTGGAGCATATGCAGTTTTTTGTTATATGCAGCTTTAAAAAAAAAAACAACCCAAAAAAAAAAAAAAAAAAAAACAAAAAAAAAAAACCAACAACCCACAACATATTTCACAGAGTAAGGCAGCTGTATGAATTTTGGCTGGTCTGAGTTTTTGTTGTCAGTGTTTAACAGTTGGGTCTTACCCTGCAGAGCTGTGGTCTCTTCCTTGCTTGCTGCTTTCTGGGGAAGTTTCCCGTGTGCTGCCACTGACTCGGATTTCTTGGGAAGTCTCCCTTGTGCCCCGAGAGCTTTTCCAGTTTCCCTCTGTGACTGCAATCGGTCTGACAGAGCATGTCTGCACGCTGTGGTGGCCGGGAGATACAAGAGACTCCAGGCGTCAAGCAAAAGGCCCAGATGGCAGGGGGATTTCGGAGGCCGGGGAGCAGATTTTGCAAAGCTGGCATGTCCAGTCTGTGGCACCACACGTCAGATGGGAAGTACAGTGAGGCCTCCTCGCTGTGCCCTGGGTAAAAGAGCGTGAAAGAAGAGAGGAAAATCCCCAGGTATGTGCGTCAGGAAGGCAGGAGCCCGCCTTAAAGCTGGGACCTGGCTCTGTTATGTGAGATTGCAGCCCACCTGTGCTGTCATCGAGCTTCTGTGCAGCTCATTGCTCATCTCTCAGCTTCTCTGTGGTTGCAATATCAGGCTGAGTAAAAGCTTGTGTGAAAGCTCCTCGCCTAGAGAGATGAATTTGTTTGTTCAGAAGCGAACCGGTTTAAATCGGTTAATCCATTTCTCGGGTATTGTTGGGAGAAACAAATACACGTTCCATAATCTGCCATTATCCTGGTTTTTGGCCAGACTCTGCAGGAAGAGCAACTTAATTTTATTGAGAGAGACACATGCAAGCTGTACAGTTTTGTCAGGAAGGGAGAGACAAGAGCTGTATAGACACAGTGGAATGGCAGACAATCTTGGTCATCTCTCTGTAAATATTTGCTCACCTGTGGCTCTTTCAGGGCTGAACACCAAATCTCATACTGTTCTAGTGCAGACATTCCTGCTAAGTTTCCTGCCATGGCAACTATTTTCCCTCTAGTACCTAGGTGTATATCAACTTGTTGGGATAAGAAACAAGTCCAGAATCCTCCCAAATGCTTTGTGCTGAGCATCCTGCAAGGCTGTGCACGTCTGGGTCTCATCCACACATGTGCTTGTCTTTAGGTCACAGGAGCACACTGCTGCCAAAGGACTGTCAGACACTTTGCCAGTGCTTCCCATCTTGCCATTCGGAGGAAACTGCTTTGCTTTTGAGTCCTGTTACTGTCTAGGCTTAGACCATGGCTAAAACCACCTGTATCAAAGTCCCCCAAAGTGTGGTACAGTTGGTGATAGCCAGATTGCATCAAGACAGCCTGGCTGGAGGGAGAGGTTGTTCTGGCTCTGCTTCTGTTTATGCAGTGATGTAACATACAGTGTGAGTACTTTTGCCATGTGCTTATCTCCAGTCAGTAGGTCAGAGGTAGTGGATCTGGCACTGCAGCTGTTGGCCTGTGCAGCACCAGTACAGGTCCAAGAGAGATGGGAACTTGGCCAAGGCAGAGAAGGCATTGTGGATCCTGGAATGTGGGGTTATGGGATACTCTCTGCTAAGGGTGATAAATAGGACTGGTGTCTGAGTTCATGGGGAATCTGCTATGGATGGGAGGAAGATCCAAAAAAACCCATAAAACTTGTGGATTGAGGTAGTAACAATTTAGTAATTGAAATACAGAATTATATTAGGAGTAATGATAGTAATGTAAAGGAGAGATACAGGGGGAAAAAAGTAGAAAAGAAAAATAAGTGAAACACAGTACAATTGCTCACAGCTCACTGACCAATGCCCAGCCCATCCCCAAGCAACAAGTGGTGCCTCTCAGCCATCTCCCCCCAGTTTATACACTGGGCATGACATTCTGTGGTATGTTCAGGTCAGCTGTCTGGGCTGTGCTCCCTCCCAGCTCCTTGTGCACCTGAGACAATGAAAAGTCCTTGAGTTACAGCACTGCTTACCAACAACTAAGACATCAGTGCATTGTCAACATTATTCTCATCCTACGTACAGCATTGTACCTAAATCAAAAACAGAGCACCACACCCAGCTGCTATGAAGAAAATTAACTCTGTGCCAGCTGAAACAAGGACACACTGGCTTCAGCAGTCATGGGGCAAAGGAAGTGTAAAATGGAGGAAATTAGAGAGCTGCTGTCAGCTCTCATGTTTTGAGCCTGGGGTCACAGGAAAAGAGGGAATGGTTTGTCCCTATCAAATTCTGCCTCTTGGTGGTGGAGAGAGAGATGTCATTTTTTCACTAGGAAAACCAGGAAGTCACCAAGCAAACAAAAATTGTGATTCACTTTCTCATGTTAACTCTCAGCTTCTGCACAAGGGCCTGAGGCACAGAGAAGTGAAAACAGCTGTCCACACCTGCAGGGTAGCACAGGCCATCAGACCTGACACAGGAGCTGTGCCAGGGAAGCAGAGATGCTTTTCCCCCAGCCTCGTTTCCAGAGAGAGCTATGTGGTGCCGTGGCGTTGTGCCTGGGCCTTTGCTTTTCTACCAGGATTTTTGGTCTGTAAGCCATGTCAGGCAGCAGCTATGACAGTGCAGGAGCAGATTCCCAAGCTACTCTTCACCTGCTCCCTGGATTCTGGCATTGGAGCAGAGCTGTTTCCTCAAGCCTAGGAGGGCTGGAGGATTGTGGCAGGCACATGGAAGCAATACACAGAATACTGGTGGCACTTTTGAGGAGGAGACTTATGCAGGGAAGCCCCTGAGACATTCCTGATATGAACAGAAGCCCCAGTAGAAAACTGAGCATCCCAAATGTGTTTTGAATTAGCTGTGACCATCCTGACCCCGAGCTCTGAAACAGCACTAATTACATTCACCCCTATAGGGAAACGGTTTAAAGGAGAATTACATTTCAGAGGTGCTCAGGATTCTCTGCACCCCAGTGAGTCTCCTTGTTTCCAGTTCTGTGCTGGGACATATTAGAGGGAGGTTGAGAGCTCCATTTTTAGCAAGGCAATGGGAACTTTTTGGAGCTTTCTGTGAAGCTGCTCAGTGACTTGTTTGGGGCTTTTCCACCTGGGCCAGTTTCTGAGCACGAAATGGATTTTTTCTTTGAAGCCAGAAAATAGTGTTTTCTCAGTGAGCAGAAATTGTATTTCCAGCATGCACCCCTTTCACCCTATTTCATTTCATATAGTTCCTGATTTCCATTCTTCTTTGTTTCTCTGTTGCAAACACAAATAAGCCCAAGTGTGCACACATTCTTTCCTTATCTCAGCTGTTGCTTCTGATTCAAATATAATTGGCCTGCATTACTCGAGGTAAAACAGTTGGTTTTCTTTCATGATCCCAGTAATGAACCTGAAAATCCATCATTGGTCCCAGGAATTGACAGATACACCTAAATTTCCTATTTGCAAACCTACCTGTTGCATTTTGTTTAATTTCGGAGTCCTTGTTTCTAGGTTCATGTGTGGTCACAGCAGAGCATGGAAATTTTTCTTACTGTTGACTGGGAGGAAGCTGACTTACGAGACTGTTCATTTAGCATCACAAGATTGGAAAAGACCTTCAAGATCACCTCTGGCCTAGTACCACCATGGCCACTAAACCATATCACAAAGTGCCACATCCACTCATTTTTTGAATACTTTCAGGCATGGTTTCTCCACCACTTCTTTGGGTAGCCTGTTCCAATCTTGACCACCCTTTAGGTGAAGAAATTTTTCTTAAAAATTTCTTTTCTTCCCTCCCCTGCCACAGCTTGAGGCCATTTCATCTTGTCCTATCACTACATGCCTGGAGAAGAGACTGGCCCTCATCTTGCCACAGCCTCCTTTTTCAGATAATTGTAGGTCAGTAAGATCTCCCCTGAGCCTTCTTTTCTCCAGATTGGACAACCCCAGCTCCCTCAGTCACTCCTTGTAGGACTGATGTCCTAGACCCATCCCCAGCTCCATTGCCCTTCTCTGGACACCCTCCAGCACCTCAGTGTCTTTCCTGCAGTGAGGGGCCCAGAACTGGGCACTGGATTCAAGGTGCAGCCTCAGCAGTGCCCCGTGCAGGGGGACAATCCCTGCCCTGCTCCTGCTGGCCACACCCTTGCTGACAGAGGCCAGGGTGCCATTGCCCTTCTTGGCCCCCTGGGCAGACCCTGGCTCGTGTTCAGTCCCTGTCAGCCAGCACTCCCAGGTCCTGTTCTGCTGGGCAGCTTTCCAGCCACTCTGCCCCAGCCTGCAGTGCTGCAAGGGGTTGTTGGGACCCAAGGGCAGGACCTGGAACTTCACGTTGTTGACCCTCATAGAATTGGTCTTGGCCCATCAATCCAGCCTCTCCAGATCCTTCTGCAGGGCTTTCCTGCACTCCAGAAGATTGATACTCCAACCCAGACGGGTGTGTCTGCAAACTGACTGAGGGTGGCCCTGATCTCCTCATCCAGATCATCAACAAAGATTAAACAGAGCCCTGGGGAGCAGCACTTGTGACTGAATTTTTTGATTCCTAGAAATGTAGACTTCCAGCCCCCGTATCCCTGGAGCTGTAGGCATTTTGCTTCTCTGAACCCTACCACTAATTTCAGCTTTGGACAGAGCCTGAAGTCCCCTGTACCATGGGGCCAGATTAGGAAAGCTGTGGTGAGATCAATGTTGGTGCAGTGTTGTGCTCTCCTTGGCATGCCTTTTCCAGTCCCAGTATCCCTGCAGCTGTAGCCTTCATGGTTCTCTGAACCCTAAATCTACAGCTAGACCAAAATGGCAGTTTGGGATTGAGACTGATATCTCAAGTTCTACAGGTGGCCCAGATAAGAGAGAGACGGGAGGAAAAATAAGATTATGGATCTGTTGTGAGCTCCTGTCACAGGTGATGAAGTGAGTGCTGCAAATCTCATGCAAATATGCTCCAACTCTGAGCCCAATTTGGCCAAAAACTTCACGGGAGGAATTGTTTGGGGTGCCAAATCTACCAGCAGTTCCCAACAGTGGCTGTGATTGAGGTCAAGAGAACAATAAATGACAGCAGCATTTGCACTGAACAAGGATTTTCCTTACAAAGTGCTGATTGCAAGGAGATACTCCACTGTCCTAATCACAAGCTAGAATACAGTAGCTAATAACTTAATGCAATATAGATGAGCTTAGTAGCACTAAGTCTGCTGGGATTTTCTGAGCAGTTCATAGTTTATGCATAGCACAGGCCCTTCAGCCAGTATTCTGGCATGCTGTAAAACAGAGAAATGGGGCTTGGGGGAAAGTGAGCAGCCCTCCATCTAAGATGGGTTGCTGGAGAGACTACAGTGGATCTAAAGGGACAAGAAAATTGTGGCAGTTGGCGTGATCAGAGGAAAACAGAGCAACTCAGAACAGGGTTTTGTGATTTGGAAATCTTGCTCTTCCCCCTTGGCTGCTTGTAATGAGGCTCTGCAAAAGTCCAAACATGCATGGAAGTGGGTAAGTTTTCATACTGATTCACTTTCTAGGAACCAACCTACACGTATAAATGAAAAAATGCAAATGAAACTACCTACAGATTTTAAAGAGACGAGGAAAGAGTTGGGTTTGGTGTTGGGATTTTTTTGGTTTTTTTTTTTAGAAAACCCTTTGGAGAAGCTTATGTGCTCCAATCTGCTTATCCAAAATACTGTGACTGCAGCTTCCCAATCACTATGAGAAAGCAAGAGCTCTTTGAATCTCTTTCTAACCATTTTGTGCTGTTTGTCTGGACAGGAGACTTATTTATATGCCAGGCGTGGTCCCTTATCACTGATGGAGCCGAGGGACAAGGAGAGTTTACCTCTGTGCATCTAAACTTGGTTTACTTGTGCATTTTCTATGCAGCATCTCCTCACACCCAGAAGTGACAGAAAATTCAGTGTGTTGTTGTTCCAGTGGTTTTTTGCCCTCGTGGTTCAGTTGTTGTCACTTAATGTAAGCCTGTCTCATTTCAGTTTCCAACCACAAGCTCTTTTTATGCCTTTGTCTTCGAACATAACGAGCTATTTGTTATCACCAGTCTCTTCCTCATTTAGTCTCAGACACCAGAACAAGTAATCTCTTAGCCTTTTCAGTATGCAATCCAGAAAGTGTCTCTTTAACCATTCACCACAAGGCATGTTTTCCAGCCCTATATTTATTTTTATAGTCCTCTTCTCATTTTTTCTCAACATCATTCTGTCAGCGTGGCCACAGGTATTAAACAGGCTTTCAAAAATGATCTCACCAGTGCAGATGTGATGCCCATCTCGCTGTATGTTTAGTAAGCTTTGGCTTAACCATCCAAAGATTTGGACATCTTTGGACTACAGAATTAAGCTGAAAACTGATGTTAATGGGTTATATTAACTCAGGCTACTCTTGGAGTCGTTGTCTCTTTCCTTGCAAGAGTGATACATTCTTTCCTCAACAGTTTTCTTTCAAGAACCCTTACATTATGACCCTTAAAGGTCCCTACCACCCCCAATTTTCTATGGTACTGTGAATATCCAGGACAAATTGAATGACGTTACCAAAAGACTATTCCATCAGGCAAGCCAAATTTTCCTGTAAGAGGTACTTCTTTAGTATGCTATTTACTGCTACGTATTTTGTATTTTCTGGAAATGTTGGTTCTTATCCTGACACATGTGCTTAGGGATGGTGATTAGGCAGGTCAGTTATCCCTGCCTTTGTGTGGGAAGGAGGGAAGCAAAGCCCAAGCCATGTGCCACAGATGTGCCCAAGTGTGCACCCAGTCACACCAGCTGCAAGCAGATGTAAGGTCATTCAGACACTAGAGGTGGTTTTGTGTGATGTTGGCTAAGCAGCCTGAACAGGGAGCTTTATAATTGATACACTTGAGCTTTGCCAGCCTGCTCTCTGGTCTAGATCTCTGACCTTGATGGAGATGTGAAATAGCATCAGTTTAAGAGGTTCATGTGGGTTCTTTCTAGAGATGTTTTCCTAGAATAGGTGTTCCCTCTCACTAGAGAGATCCCAATGGTGCATGCAGCCATTTAAAATTTCTTTTTGAACTCTTTCAGTTAATGTGTTTTTAATCTGCTTAATGTGGGCTGCATTTGAGTAGTATTACATCTTCAATTAGTCTGTCGTGTGGAAGCAAGCCAGGTTCTTTCCAAAGCCTGGGGATGTTATGACAAGATAGTTACTTTTCTTGTTGCTTTTCTCAAACACTACCCGGTTTGTCTGCCAAGGACCCATAAAACTATATTAATCATCATTCATTTTTAACTTGTAATGTTGCATCCCACATTCGTCTTCCATGAGTTTTTTCACGGAATCAGTGAGGAATAAAAAGGTTTATTGCTGTTTGTTCTGAGGTTTCATCTGCTTAGGCTGATCCAATTGATTTGTGTTTGTACCTCCATAAGCAGTACATGCATGGAGGGTACAGAATAATTTTATCTCCTCTGGTGTTCACGAGGTGCTGCCACAAACTTCCCCTCAAAAGCCCGGCTGGCTGAAGTTTTCCCACATCTTTTACTTCTTTCTGTGTCATTTTTAAGATTTTTATGATCTCTTGTTAGTATGCAGTTCTTGCACTGATGAATTCAGATCAGATTAGGTCACGTAGACCTAGCTAGAGTCTTACAAACAGATATAGCCTGCTCTTCCCATCTTCTCTCCTTGTATCACAGATTTAGACACAAATATTTCCAGATTTAAGTCCACACAGGTTCTTTACAAAACTGTGTGCAGAATTATATTTACTTCCTGCCCACTACAGTGGGGATGTCTTAGCAAACATTGCTGAAACTGGTTTAAAATGTCTTTCTTACCTAGGATGGCTGATTCAGAGAGGCATTATTATTTATTTTGGAGAGGGTGGAAGGAGCAGGATGTTGTGTTGCAAGGTGTATTGGTGCAACCCTTCAGAATGATGATTGCTGATAGATTGACCAGGATCCACTTTCAGATCTTCATGCAGTGGATCCAAATGAGGAAGGTAACAACTTTAACTTTTGTGTCCCAGGAGAGCTGAGAATGAGAATAGTGAAAACTATATGGAACCAACTTTAGATATTTATGTGTTGGACCAAAATCCAGGAATTGGGGGAAATAGAGTGTGTCCTTCCCACTTGTCCTGCATATCACCTTGGCTGCAGCTGATGCTCTCCTCAGCCAACACAAAGAAGAGTCTGTATGAGGTAGGCAAGTGACCACCTTGCAGGGAGGCTGCTCATCCAAAGAGTTCTGGCTGTACTGGCCCAGTTTGAGGTCAGTCATAGAAAACTGAATGTCAGATCAGATTTATCTAGTGAATGGGACTGTTAATAAATTTCCCTCTCCTGGTCCAAGTCCAGAGGAGATGGGACAGAGCCGATAGCCAGATGGGGAGGTTGAGGAGCAGGCTGCTGTCCTTGAATGGTTGCCAGTTCTCTCACTGGCCTCGTTCCTGTGCTCTCTGCTGCAGAAGAAACCCCAAGCCCTGAAAAGTGGTTTCTGGGAGCCCACAGCAGCTGTGACTGTCTGAAGGGAAAGTGGTCTCCCTCATGCAGGGAAAGACAGGGGCTACAGGGCTGAGCCTGCTTCAGCAGCAGGGCTGGTGCGCCCTGGGAAACACAGAGCCAGCGTCGAGACAAGGCAGGAGGCTTCCAGTGCAGGAGTAAGTCCTCTATAACTTGAGTCCATATCATTCTCTGAGGTGGGTGATACCACCCATTCCTGAGGAAATGGGACTGCCAGATCCTCTGCTGTCTCCAAAGGTAGGCAGCATCTTTTGGAATAAAGTGCAGGGAGATGATTCCCTGTAACCAGCAATCTGTTGAAGATACATTCGTGAAAAGCTATGACAGTACTAATAGGAGAGAGAAAGTGGGGTTTTTTTCATAACTAATTAATAGAGGAGGAGTTGGGCAAAGGTCCTTATGGATGTCACACATTTTAAATGTGTGCAGGTAATGGTATGAAGGATGGAGGGGAAAAACAGGATGTGCAGATGGCAGAGATGGTGGCTGCTTGGCAGCTGGCTTTTTGAAGGGAGTCACTGTTCCAAAAGACTTCAGCCATTTCATCTGAAGACCTCCTGAACCCATCCTCATTTTTCCATCCTTTCCCCGTGATTGATTTGATCTACCTTGATTCATCTGAAAATGATGATGACAATGATGAAGGGGTAACCATCCAGAGAATGACAGTAAAAACGCTTACAGTAAAAAATGTTCTTCCCTCTCCTTTCTCTGTGCTATATATACTGATCCTGTGTTTTAAATTGCATGCATTTCTTGAGTTCCTGTATGCACTGCCCCCCTTGTTACATTAATTCTTATGGAAAAAATTGCTTTGATATCTGTTGACCTCAGCTGTTTCATCTATGAGACTGAACGTTTGCCATAAATCTTTTAGTTTGAACATCCTTTCAGCCTCTTTCTGAACAGTTACGTTTTCATTGTCGTCATCTTCCTCAGATGAATCAAGACCAATCAAGGGTGAAGGATGGAAAAATGGGGTAATGATGGCAGTTAGTAGAGCAGGATATTAAACAACTGGCAGCAGAACTCTGAGATAGCAGATAGAGAAGTGATGGAGAACTGAGCGTTGCTCTGTGCAGAATTCTTCATCCTTGGTCCAAATTCCCTGCTAGGCCTGAAGGAGAAGCTGAAGAACAGCCTGTTTTGTGTGGGGCAGCTTGTCCTCTTTCCATTCTGTAGATAAATGGTGAACCATTGTATTAACTCTTCCTGGTCTAGCTTTGCCCCATGCATCCTTTTTGTTTACTACTGTGAACAAAGATTTCAAAGTAAACATATTAAGGAGTGCTGGTTAGTATTTGATTATATTAATTGCTTTGGGTGGCCTTCCTTCCCCTACTAGACTCTTTCTGACTTGGATCTCTCCCCTTTCCATCTCTGATCTCACCACACCAACATTACAGCAGGTCTAATTTTTTAATGTGTGTCTGATTCTGGCTGTGCTGCCTCTCACTTTGCCTGCCTGTTTGGAAAGCAGCTGTGGAGGGATTGTCTTGTGGCCCCAATTTAGTTTTCCAACTGAAAACAGAAGGTGAGGTAATGCTGTGGTCCAGCTGTGAGCAGAAGCCTCTGATCCCCTGCAGCCCTGACAATAACTGCATTTCTAAAGCAGGGGCTCTTCTCAATTTTGACAGGATTGCAGTCCTCAGAGGTACTTTTCTCCTGCAGCCTCCCCGCTTTTAAATTTCTGTTCTTTTATGAAAGGGGTGTACATATAGGGAAGTAATTGAATTGTTACAGCAGCTGGCAATGGAACAGGAGCTCTTGGACTGATGTTTGCAATCAGCAGTCACCTCTGCCCAGTGGCTCCTCTGGGGAGGAGGTTGGGGGTGAGAGCCTGCAGAAGGCAAGGGGGAATTCACACAATTCCATCTAGGAGGCAGCTGCATACTCTGGTCCTGAGGCCTGGTGGTGGCACTGATTGGGCATTTCCTGGAGTCCAAAGATTTCTCACTGTGTTGGCTGTGGGGAATGTGCAGGCTGGCTGTTTTCCTGCCCAGGTGAGCTCTGCTGTGGCACACAGCTGTTGGAGCACAGGAGGTGCCTCCTGTCCAAGGGCAGGATATGCTGCCCAGGTTTCAGGAGTGTGTTAGACTCAGCTTACTGATCAGCTCATCAAACAAGACACATTGGGAGTTCATGGGCATCAGGCTGCTTCACCATGGAAGGGGGGCACTGGCCACTTCAGTGCTTTGCTCTGCATTCATCCCACCTAGCAGAGCTGTGAGGGCTGGTGACACTGTTGTACACCACAATGACACAAACTCCGACTTCAGAAGGCTGAAAATGACTCCTTTGTTTTTGGGATGTGCCTCCCTTTTTATATTGTTCTACACAGAGCAATTTGATTGGTGAAACAAAGACAAACCTCTTCAATCATACTGGTCAGACCAGAGGGAAATCAAGAAGTCCTTCCTAGGGACAGGAATGTAAACAAGGGTTACAGTTAGAAAAACATGTCTCTTGTTGACAGGAAATTCCCTGGGAAAAGAATTTCAGAAAACCAAAACATCTCAGGCACGAACCAGGGCTACAGGCTTGCATCTCCTTAAAGCTCCCAGTGCAGGTACAGGACAGAGGCTGGTATGCCAGGTAGGAATTCCTGCCATAGGCATCATCTGGAGATGTCCCTCTCACTCCTTGGAGGGAGGTGGCATTCCTAAGATGAGTGTTTCAGTGAAGAAAAATGTGATCAATTTGGGCTTTAAAGCCCTGCTTCAGCTAGCACCAGGTTTGCTGTCAAACCTTGGGAGGGGAGGTTATCAGTCCTTTCCCAGTTGTTCCAAATCTTTCTCAGGAGTGTGGAAGGTCTATCCTAGTATGATGAACTTCATAGATAGGCTGTTTCCCCTCTATTTTCCCTTCTTTTCACCATGGGGATAGTACAGAGTTGCTTACTAGGACATGAGAACACCTCTGGGAAGGACTTGCAGTAGGCTTAAACTGCAGCAAGGGAATTAGGTTAGATGGTAAAAAAAATTAGTGATAAACTCTGAAGTAAGAGGAAAAATGTGGATTCTTTGCTTTGGAAGAACTTAATTTCTTCTTTTTTCTGGGGTTGATTTTGGTTTTTCTTTCTTTTTCCTTAGTTTGCACTGGCAATGAGTTGCTTTATTCCCAGAACTGCCCAGCTGAGTAGCTCACCTATGAATTATTGAATAGTAAGATAACTGTTTCTCTGCCAAAAGTTAATGCATATAGGATGCTTTGGGGGAGAGAATATCGTTGGTTGACTGTTAGTGAATGTTTGCATCTAAACTATTTATATGCTGTTGGGAGCAGGGTGTCACTGCCAGGCCAGTCTGTTAAGCAGAGGCATGTAATAACAGATGCATGGCTGTGAGGGGACACTTGTCATCTTGTAGAAGACAGGCAGAACCTGAGCAGAGCATTTGGTCTGGCACTGCTGTACCTGGGAGGGCTCTCCTCTTGTGGGTATGTGGGTGGGCAGGAGAATGAAGGGTGGTGGCCAGATCCACCCTGGCCATCAGGCTGCTTCACCATGTTTGTACTGGTTTGAAAGCAAAACCAGTCAGAAGTACAATTTAATAGGAGAAAAGAGAAAAAAAAAAAAAGCAAAAAAAAAAAAAGCAATAATACATCCTGACACCCTGTTGGTTAGGGTGGTAGTAGCAGTCCAGATGAAGTGGTCTTGTTGAAGCAGTGATGCCATAGAAAGGTCTGATAGCTCTTGTCCTTTGGGAAGCAAGTGGGTAAAGGCTCCTGTGCTGTTCCAAATCCCAGATTATATCCAGGTGGGAATGCTTGGCTCCTCCCCCTGGGGAGAGCATCTCACAATGGGCTGATATCATTCCACCAGTCATGCAGTGGGTCCTTGACTGCCCATTAAACAGAGAGAGCTCCTGGAGGGAGTTACCTGTGAGTCATGGGGCAAGGCATTGATGGCCCATTAACAGAAGATAGCCTGGAGGGAGGGGCAAGGGAAACACTGCCTCACCATGGTTTCAACAGCTCATGAAGATGGTGATAGAATATATACTTTGGGCACATCTTACATTGTAACCTAGTAAAATGTTATAATTAGCAAACTTTGTTGTGAGCTAAAGAAAATATTTTCATGTTAGTGTGTGGAAAAAAAATATAAGTTTGGGGTTATGCCATTGGTCTGGCAGTAGTTGAAGTTACTAGTTCTGAAATGTCCACTCTCCCCCTCCATATGTCTCCTGTGAACCACTTTGCTGCTTTGGTGGTATGTGGGTGGGGGAAGGCTTAGCAGCATGCATTCCACATACAAGTGTGTATGTGTTTTCTGTACATGCACCATCTTTTTCTACTGATCTTTATCAATTAGGGGAGTGTACTGTTTTAAAAGGAGGTGCTAGAAGGTGAGTGAGGCATGGGAATGAGGTGGCTTTACACTGCAGAAGAATACTTGTCTTTGTAGTGTCTTGTAAGCGTGAATTAATTGGGCAGTGAGTCTGAGTGGTGTTCCAGCATGTCTGGGACAGATCTTTTTTTGAGGAGGCATATCTGTGAGGCTAAAGGTCTGGAAATTCCCACCCAGGATGGACTTTCTTCAAAGCACTCTGTAAAGCAAGCAAGGGGTCTCATGTATTAATCAGCACAGTTCATCATGCAGAAGAGGAAATCCTTTAGTAAATCCCTCTTTATTAATAGGTGAAGACTGGTTGAGTTAATTGGCTTGTAAAGTTCGGGGAAGAGGAAGGCAAAAAAGTTGCTAGTGAATACATTTCATTTGCTCTTCTTTTAAAAGCAGTCAGCTAGCACAGAACTAAGCATTTTCTGAGCCCTGCCTCTCCAGACCCTGCACTCACTTGTCTAGCAGAAAATGTTCTCAAATAAATTTGTTTTCTTTGAAATAACAATATTTGCAACTTGGCTTTCAAGCACTCTGCAAAAACCACGTGCTTTATCTCTTCGTACGTGGAGAGACTGAAGTGCAAAGGCAAAAGTCATATAAGATAAAAGAATGAGATTTGGCTTTTAGCTGAAACAGGTTGAGCAAGCCTTCCTGGATCTCCCTGCTTCTAACTACTCAATTATATATTAAACAAGCATATGAGACTGGGCTTGAAGATATGGGCTGGATATTTGTCTCCACATGGAAAACTGCTGGTGCCTAGTGTGTGTTCCGAGGGTGTGGGGTGTAGGTGCAGTTGCAAGGAACACAATTGCTCCGCTGTAATTTCCCAACCTTGTAACAAAGAGCTTCCCTACTATTTGGGTAGAGAGTTCTGGTCTCTCCTGGAGCTGAAACCATGGAGTTTTCTACCTGCTGTGAGAAAAAAAGGTTGCTGTATCTTTGCTGTCTGTGATATCTTTATTACCCCAGATTATGGGACTGGGGGTTGGAAACGGGAGGCATCCTTTGCTGAGGTTGCTTTGGTTGCCTAGAGGAGATTAGGGAAGACTGCATCCAGCATGACTGCAAAAGGATACCTGTAAGAAATTAAATGGATGCTGGATAGACTCATATAGGTCTCATAAGGTACAAAAAGCTTCCTCTGCTGATTTGCTGTCTAGAGAGAGAAATTACTTCCTGTTGTCATTAGCTTCTTCGGATAACAAGACACGGCTAGGAATTGCAAGTAACCACTGTGTGCAGTCTTTCATGCCAGGTTATCTGTGCTGTTTGCAATGTTAATCCTACAAATGAGTGGTCAGTTGGACCTCACCAAGGGACATGGTGAAGACCACTGTCAGGAGTCCCACTGGTGCTGTGATACATTGCTAAGCTTTGGGGTAGTCAGGCAGTAGGGTGGGGTGAGAGCTGCTGAAATTAAGCAGCATTCTAACCTAGCACAGCTGGCTATTGTCATCACTTGTGTTACGTAGTGCACTGCCTAGATTTAAATAAAAATGTAAAGACTGGTTCTGGAGGATAGAGGAGAGGATGTTTCTCACAGATGAGGAGGACTGGGCTAAGAGTGGAAGGACCAGGATATGGGTCCCAACATGGAAGGTATCCTTGATACAGGACACAGGACTCCTGCACTGCTTTTGCCTGATCTGTGTGTGGGTGACCTTGATTAGGGCATCCTTCTCTTCGTGCCTCTCCTTTTCCCCATGACATTGCTGTGCTGCGCTGCTCTTTGCAGCAGAGGAAGTGTTGTGGGAAGTAAATTCCTGTAGCAAAATAAGAATGTAGCAGCCCATGGCAGCTGCACACACTAGCGGTACAGTACTGGCAGCTCACCACCCACAGAGATGGCTGTTGTCAGCTGTATGTGGCTACATGGGGGACAAGGCTGCTTGTGAGTCACAAAGCAGATTATGAGAGAGCTCCCAAGCTCTAACAACCTTTCCAAAACAAGCCAGCATTTGAGATTTGATCAGGTTATGCTGTTCACAGTTACCAAACTGCAGTGGGGAAGCAGAGTTTGCATGTGTCTTGCACAGTAGTGCTGTCCTGTGGTGTCTAGGATATTCAATTATTGCCTGAACGATTTGTGTGAGGTCTGTTCACTCAATGCTCCCTTGTTCTGCAGATACTGGTTTGTCTTTAAGCTTGTCACTGATTTCTGTGCATGAGTCCACTACAATAGGAGCCTTTCTTGCCTTTTGACCATACTGGATTGAGAAGCCTCATGACAACATTGCCAGTTTCTAATTTAGGGGACTTTTTTTTTTCTCTCTGTTTACCCCACAAGTAAAAAACTTCAAAGTGCATCTCTGCTATCCTGGGATGCTCTGACTTCATCACTGGTGCAAGAAACATCTCTGCCTTCTGAAGGCATCTGAATGTGGTGGGAACCTGCAGCAATCTGACAGCATTGCAAGGGCCAAGTATACCTTGCTATTTGCCCGAGCAGGACAGCACAGTGACAGTGGAAGGAGAGACTGTGGTCTCTCCATCGAGCCCTTTGGCTCTTATAAAGAAGAGCCCTACTTTAGTTTCACCCTTTCTCAAGGCTAAAACTAAAACAGACTTAAACCAAGCAGACCACAACTCTAAACCATGAGAAGGCAGTGCACTTCTCACTCACCTAGCAGGATAAGCATTTCCGTTCTGGTTATTTTCAACAAAACTAAGAAAATAAGAGGTTATTGGGACACAAAGAAGCACTCCTTGGTGCTTGACATTTCACTGTTGTACTTCCCTCACTGCTGCCCTTCATCACTGTGAGCAACATTAGGTTAGCAGCCCTTCAGTGCAGAGCATCTGCTCTGGCTCACAGCGAGGAGCTGCCTGCAGCCCAGCTTTGCTTTAGGCTGCCTGGCACACTGGAGTAGGTTGCCTGTGTTTGGCTGATTGGAATTGCTCCTAACTAGCTAATTCTGCTGCAAAGGCAGACCACCCTGCCTGTTTTGCAGCAGCCTCATCTTAACAAGGTTGGTGGAGGACCCTCGCTTCAATATTGCCTTTTTACCCCTTCCATCACTGCTCTTGCCAGCAAGCTCTTCTAGAGTTAGGCTGTGTGCTAAGAGAGAACAGTAATTGTCTGTAGTTGTTTGCTGTGTTTCTTGCCAGGGGATCCTGAAGCTCTCTGTGTGCACAGAAGTTTTTTTACCTCCTGGAAGCATAGCAATAGGAGCTTGCTGCCTGCAATGTGGAGGATGCTTAAAAGAGCACTCTGATTGTAACCCAGGAATTGTAACCTAACAGGTGCTGGGTTTCAAAGGAGATACAGAAAGGCATTTGAGGAGCCTCTGGATGAGGACTCACCTTTGGAACTGGGCTAAAATCTTAAAGAGCATCTCACAGCAGGTTAGCAAGCCAGAATCGCCAAATACAACTTCCTTATAGCCAGCAGGAATGCTGCTTCCCTGTAAGAGGCACCTTGAAAATCATTATCCTCTCTGCAGCTGCCTAAAGGTGTCTGTGCAGGGCTCATACCACAGGTCTCTCCTCCAAGACAGCCCCCATCTCAGGTGTACTGGAGCTGTTCAGTTCCTAGTTCTGGGGAGTAGGCTCGTTTAAACAAGCTTTCTTTTGCCTTTAAGCCAGGGAAAAAGAACAGAAACAGAACAGGCTGTGTTGTTAGCAGTGAGGTTTTACAGACTGAATCCCTGCTTTTGTGGTGAGTCTGCCTTTTGTGTGTAACCTCCTTGAACAAGTGTGAACTCCCCAGTAGGCATTGGAGGCCAGAGCTGATGTTTGGCTCTGTAATTGCTGTTGACCTTCCTTTGTTTTCTTATCCATTGGGAACCTTGGGGAATAACTGACCCCTGGTGTAGTTGTCTATACTTTGTAGTGATGGGATAACCTGCTTCAGCTCTCTCTCCAGAAAACCTAGGAGCTCCAGGACTACCTGCAGAGTTAATGCTCATTGGCTGTTTCCTAGTGCCAGAGACAAGAGAAGAAAATGTAATCAATTTTTAGTTGATAGACACTCTCAAATATTCCCTTTGCAAGATGGCAACAGAGTCCCAGAGCCTGTCCCAGTGCAAATCAAGTAAATCCCATTTTCCAGCTGAAGAAGATTAAATATCTTCTGCATCCTTGGCTGCCCTGCTGTTCCAGTGACCTAAGGAAGCCTCTGGAGCATCCCAGCCCTGTTCCTCTGTGACCCTTCACCAGCCCCAGACACTCGCACAGTGAGGCCCAGGAGGGCACTTTCCTTGCAGCACACATCCTTGCAGGTGGCACTTTGTCCAGTTTCAGACCTTTTCCTCTGTCCCAGCCCCATACCTGGCACAGCTAGATGCAGTGAGGGAAGCTGCCTTCCCACCCTTCTCTCTCCTCCTCAGGAGGCAGACTGCTCTGAGTCTGAAGTGGCTGTGCCATTTTTTTGAGCCTTCTTTTTTCTCTTCTCTTCTCTCCCCTTTTTCTCTTCCTTTTCCCTGTATCACCAGCTGGCCCAGATTATAATGTGAGATTGCACTGGCTTCAATTAAGGATCAGATGTGACTGAAGAAATGGGATAGCAGCTAGGGATGGAGATGACACATGCATGGCACTGGGTCTAATCAAACAACTTCTCACATTATTCTCACTGTGAGGTGGGAGACGTGTGAGCCAAAGGCAAGTCAGCACTTGAAGCACTTGCAGAGACACATCCCCAGGAAAGCCATCCATAATGAGCTGACCATGCCACTCAGCACAGCAGCCTCAGCTCAGGCAAGGGCTGCTTTTAATCCACCTAAGTGCAGCAAAGGGCCCAGAGACTCAGAGTTGAGAACAAGGTACCCTGAAAACAATCAGCTACGTCAAACCCAGGCTGCCAGGTCGAGGGGGTGATGGGGGTGATTGTACACGGGACACCCACAGATGCATTTGTGCCCCCTGGAGATGGGACACTGTCCCAGCTGTGGGACAGTGCATGCACCACCTCCATCTGTGGTGAAGACAGAGGTGTCACTAGTGTCACAGAGCTGTTGGGTCTTGCTGGGCTCAGGCTATGGGAGGAGACTGGTGTGCTGGAGCCCTTCCCAGCATAGCTCTGTTCAGGGCAGCAGGGATGCTGAGTGACCCATGGTTGTTGGTGGGTGGGCCTGTGTCTGTGGTGCTGCAGATGCTGGGTGTTGCAGGGTTTTGGGCCTGGCTGTGCTTGGCAGCTCTCTGGACCTTCAAAGGAGGCAGATGCTCTGTCAATCCATAGGACATAGAAAGTGTCTGTGGAAGAGTGCTTGCTTTGAACCTGGAGAAAGTCAGTTGTGATTGTGCTGAAGCTCCTATAAATCAGTTCTCCCTTTTTTACATTCAGGCTAACAGCTGTTTTGTGTTCAGTAAGCTTTTCTCCTTTTAGATGGAGTGCTTCTTGTTATCCCCATGCTGTAATGTTTTAATTAAGAGTTTATTGCAAGTGAAACATGTCTATCAGAGACAGTGGAGATTTAAGTCCTCTCTCATTGCATTAAATAAGGAATAACCTAAACAATGCCAAACTGACTTTCTCCTTGCCATGGCTCAAACATGCCCAAATCATGAGGTTCCCATAAATTTTTACAAGTGTTAAAGAAGTGCAAAAGATACGGTAGTCTTCCTTTGCTAAGAAGGTGAACACACATCACCATTCCCATTCTCCCATTGCTGGCAGAGAAGCTGACATGGATAGATGTGACTCACCTTCCAACATCAGGGAATTGTTGCCGGAGATAAAAATAGGACCCAGAGTCCCTGTAGCCAGTCTGTGATGTGTTGTAGTGATATATTTGGGAGAGGCCATCCAAAACCCCTTCAGGTCTGTGGGGAGTGCCAGTGTAGATCTCTCCATCTAAACACAGTGTCCTTGATAACCCTGCCAAACACTGACATGAGGAAATGACTGCTTGGGAACTTACCTGCCTGCCCAGGGAGTGCATTTTATGCTGTATAAGAGGACCAGTCATTCTGATTAGATCTGAGGATGGAATCTGAGCAGCGATACAGCTGCTGGTGTTGCACTTCTCACACGAGAGGGCAGAGCTTGCTAGCTCCTCCAGGCAGTGCTCGGTGTGGGATGAGTACTGCCTAAAGGTTACCCCTGCCACATAAGTCAGAGGGAGGTAGAACGTGGCCCCAGCCCAGTCAGAAGGGGATGCCAGACAACTGTTGCTTTTGATGTGATGGATCCTGGCTTCAACCCCTTGGCAATCCTAGGTGCCTGTCTTGTCAGAGGCGGTGGGGGTGGCTGTGCCGGGTGAGGCAGCCGTTCCCTGATGCCATCCCTGTCTGTTGCTCTGTTGGGTGTGCAGTCCCGCCCGTGGTGGAGCCAGCCTTCCAGGACGTGCGGCAGGGCATGGGGCACAGCGTCACCCTGCGCTGCACCATGCTCAAGGGCAGCCCCATGAGGGTGGCCACCTCCGTCTGGCGCTTCAACGGGAGCCTCCTGGCGCAGCCCCTGGCCGAGCAGCAGGACTACTCGGAGCTCAAGGTGGACAGCGTCGGCCGGGAGACCAGCGGCAGCTACGAGTGCAGCATCTCCAACGACGTGGGCGTCTCCGCCTGCCTCTTCCAGGTGTCTGGTGAGTGAGTCACAGAGGGCACAGCAGAGCAAGCTGTTGGTTGGGGTGATGGGAAGCTTGCTCCTCATAAGCCTGTGCCAGTACAGTGCCTCTGTGGATTCCTCTGTGCCCAGCATTCTGTTCGGCAGGAGTGATTTTCCATAAGCCAGCAGGGAGATCTGTCTCCATCGTTCAGGCAGATGGACCCAGAGCAGCTAAGTGCTAGCCACTGTTACATTTTAGCAGTGTTTGACCACTTACAGGACTTAAACTCAAGGCTACCATCAGCTTTCATGCTTGGACAACTGTTACCATGCTCGTGTCTGCCTGTTTTGGTTTTGGGAATTTCATTCCCAGGCACGGTCTTGATGCACAAGGTCATGTTCTGTAAACTACCGAAGTTCCCACATCTGTTCCCAGAGGAGGGGCTTCGGTGATGGTCTCTGGAAAATGACCAGTGGTTCCCAAGGGTCCCACCTCTGGGGTGGGCACATCTGTTAATGTACAAAAAGAGTCAGAACAATAAAGGAGGGGTCTCTTGCTTGCAAAAGCTCCACGCAGCCTCTTTGATGCACTCCCTGCCTCGTTCCTGCGTCCCCCACAACAATAAACAACCTATATCATTGATAAGTATTGACAAAGGGGAAGGGAAAAGCTCTGTACATCCCTCCAACAGGCTCCAAACAATCTGATTTCCTCTTTAAAAGCAAACAAACAAAGAAACAAAAACTGCATTATGTATTCCTGTGCCTTCCCTATGACTCCTGTCTGTCTGCATCTCACAGTGCTTTCTAGAAAAAACATGAGCTGGGAATGTGGGACTGGACACTAGTACACAGTGGTTTTGCTGCTCAGAGTTTTCTCTGAATCCATCATCCACTGTAACAGGGCTCCTTTCCAGCCCCTGCAACTGCAAGGAGGGATGGCAGACTTACAGCATCTAAAACTGCACATCTGACCTGGCCTCTCCAGCTGATCATTAAATCTGCTTTTCCCATGACCCCAGAACTGGCTTGGGCACAATTTTCTAGAAAATCTCTCCCAGGAAGTTGCCTTAATAAGCAATAAATTCAGTCCAAACACTCAGGTTTGAGTCCAGGGCCAATTTATAATACTTTTCAAGCCCAGGTTGAAAAAAATGAGAATGAGTAACATCCAGAGAGGCCTGATTTTGAAGCAGGTCTTTCCTAGGGTTTGGGAAAGCTCAGGTATGCTGTAACTGTGGAATGCTTACAGAAATGGGGGAACCCAAACGACTTCTGCTATTTGGGTCCCTTTTCAGGACCTTGCTCTCACCCCTTGAGATTTCCTGGCATTTTTCTGGCAGCAAATTTTGCTTGAGAACTTTGGCCCTTTCTTCTACCCTTTTCATATGCTTGTAATTCTCACATCACTAAGTGATAGCAAACCCCTGTGAGCCATCACAGGAAGCTGCATCCCTGTCAAGCCTGGGAATGCTCCCAGGAATTTCTTGCTGGTAGCAGCAACAAATACATATTGGCACCCAGTGTGCCATGCTGTGCCTGAGATAAGATCCCCTCAGCAGAAAGTAGGATTCATGCCTAGAGAGCACTGATCAGGAAAGCAGCAACCTTTTATTTTCCTGCATCCCTTTTCCTTTTCCAAGACATTGATATCTGATGGTAGCTGTTCAGACTTCTCTGCTTGTGTCCTGGACAGTTACAAATTAATTAGACCTTCTGAGCCTGTAGAGCAGCCTGAAAAATACTCCAGTGACTAGACTGCTCTACTTGAACTCAGGATTGCTGGGGTTTTAATTCCCATCAGCCACAGCCTTCCCATTTGAGCAGAGAAAATGGCATGGTCTCTTTTTGTTTCTGCTTCTTCTGTGTGGAAAAAAAAATACTATAAACCTTCCTGTGTGACAGAAGGTGACTCATTTTTGAGTGTGGGGTTTTCAGGTGCACTGAAAATACAGTGTATGTATCTGATGGGATTATTTTCTTCTATGGATGAGTGATTAACTTTCCAAGATGCTTTGGAAGGATAGTGAAACATCCAACCCATTCCTCTGGAGGAAGTTATCGGGGCAGCCCATACTGTTCATCATCTGCTCCCTCACTAGCCACAAGGACAGAAGAGCCTGAAAGACAAACGTGGATAATCTTCAGCTCTTCTCATCAGTTGTAAGCAAAAGACAAAATCTGCCAGCAACAGTAAAAGCTTCCAGAAGGAAGTTCTGAAAGTATTTGAATATGCAGCATTTCTATCAAAAAGCACTTTTTTTTTTTTTTCCCTAGCTTCTATTTCCATCTTGGAGTCAATTAATAACGAATTAATATCACGCAAGATGATGATTATCATCAGTTCTGATTTTATTTCAAAATCCATTATAAAGCTTGACTTCCATAGTCAATACAAGTTGAATAAGCGGCAATTAGTCTCTGAGGTGGTTCTGAACTTCTTGCTTGCGCAAAAACTCAAGTCAATAAAAATAATAAGAGAAAAAGGACTTGGAAATAAATATCAATATTATACATCTGAGTTCATAAAAAATAAACATTGAGTCCTGTCGAGCCTAATTATAACCACACAGAATGGCAGGGCCTGTGATTCAGGTGGAAAGGTACAGCAGACATCCTGGGGAGGTGGTGTTTATTTGGCATCCCTTGCTGCCCAGGCATCTTTCTGGTCTCTGCTGGTTCAGACTGGACCTGAACCCAGACACCTGAGCTTTCATTCAGCTCCAGCTCCTGCCTGGCTCAGGAGAGGGCCTGCCAAGGATTGAGGTTCACTGGGTGAAATGATTGTAATTTCAAATAGGGCTAACCCAGTTGTGGGTAAGACATCGAGTTGCCTGTGCTCCCTGTGCCGTAGTCTGCCGGCTGCTGGGCTGCGTGGCAGGAGCCTTCAAATTCTGTTTGGTACTGATTCAAGACAGAAACTGCTGGGGAAATGGCAGGAAGTCCCTTCTTCTCTGAACTGCTGGTTTTCTCTCTGGTATGCCTTTCCTTCTGTGCTTCCCTTCTCCTGCTACACTTCATTTTTAAGGAGAGACATGAGTTTAAAAAAGACATCTCCGCCCCTGCCAAAGCTCCTGCTGCTTTTTACCCAGGCTGAGGTCAGCGTCCTCTTTGCTGCCGAGTTGACTGTTGTGTTACAAAGAGGCTGGAGCAGTGTTGCCAAGGCAGGGGAGATGCAGAAGGAGCAAGGTCTCCTTTTTAATGCCATAGTCTCTGTGTGATAAATAACACTTTTCCTATGACCTACTGGCCAAATGATCTTTCCTCAGGGTCTGTTAGCAGGAGTCTCTCTAAAGCAGCAGATGAAATGGGAGAAATGCCAGTTTAAAGCTGTTACTTCAATCTAAACTACAAAGCAAGAGGGAAAAGATTAGAGCTGGTTCCAGCTGGAGAACTGAAGTTGTTCCCACCTTCTCAGGTGCTGGTCATGTCCCACTGGTGTTGCAGGGCTGCTAATCCTCCCAACAGTTTAGGCTGTGAAAGCAGGGGTGGTTCATAGAAAACAGTGACACACTAGTGCACCAGTAAAGGTGTCCATTGTGTTAGAGGCAGGTCGGTAAGCTGGGTGAGCGGAGCTCTTCCACTCTCACCACACCTCTTTGTAATTTCTGTTCCCCTTGATCCCACTCTTTTACTTTCCTCCCTCTTTTTTCTGTTTTTTTCCCCTCCAGCAAAAGCTTATAGCCCAGAGTTTTACTATGACACTCCCAACCCCACCTTGAGCCAGAAGCAATCCAAGAATTACTCTTACGTCTTGCAGTGGACCCAGAAGGAGCCTGATGCTGTGGATCCCATCCTCAAGTACCGCCTGGAAGTCCGGCAGGTAAGGTCTGCTCTCCTGGAGCCCCAGCACATGGCCTCCCAGGAGGCAGCTACATCAACATTTCCTGAGCTGAAAGTGAGGAAATTGGCAGATCCTGATGGTCTTGCACCTTCCCCACTGAATGGAAGAGACAGGCCAAGTGCACAGCTGGGTGTTCGTTTTTACCTCTGGGATTGGGTACAGTCAAGGTCTTTCAAAGCCCTGCCATCCCTACTGGGCTGTTCCTGCTCAGTGCTTTGAATGGGTTTTTAGTGGGAACAATGCCTTACAGTCATTTGTTGGAGGTGTAGATTTTGTAGGCCAAAGATTCAAAGTGGAATTCCATCCTCCTCAGTTGTATGGAAAAAAAGGGAATAACCTGAAGAGCTCTCCAGGCAGGAGCTGCAGGAAAAAGTCAATGGCTGTTTGTGATGCAGAAGGGCTTTCATCCTGTCACACTAATTAAGCTGTTTGGACTGTATGAATTTGGCAGGGGAAGAGAAGTGGGTTTCAAGGTTTCTGAGTTTGAAGGGAAGTCATACTGGGGGTTGGGGGCTGGGGGAGAGAACTGAGTGAAATATGAAGGCATCACTGGTTGGAGAAGGTTAGGGAAAAGAGTTTGATGTTTTTAAAGAGCACATTATCTTAGCAGGATTGCCAGGTACTTTCATGCACGCCCAGCAAAGCGCCCACATTCAGCACTTTTGAAAAATGGGGACACGTAAAATTGGTGGTTTGTGCCATTCAGTGGTAGCTGGGAAGTAAATGCATTTTGCAAGGAAAATTTTGTTTACTGTAGATAGAAAACAAAATAATTAAAAAGATTCAAGGGTCTCTTTCCTCTAGTTCTGCACAGTAGGCTCCAGGTTTATGTCTCCATTTGATTGTGAGCTCTCTGGGGTGGGACAGCCTTTGTTTGTTACTCACACTGCATGGAGCACGTTGTCAGTACTTAATAATAATACAGGACCCGGGGGAGCCTCTAATAATGAAGGCAGTATGTCATGGTAGATCTTCCCTCTGAGCCAAGTTTTGCTATTATCAGCACTGCAACTCAGTGAACAAATTTGTGGGTTTTATCCTTCTCCAGTAAGTTGAGGGTTTTTTTCCTTTTTGCACAGTGTGTGAAAGTAATCTTTTTGAATTAGATTGAATTCTCTTAGAATCTGGTTCTATCCTTCATTGAGCTCCTACTAAAAGGGATCAAGAAAAGGAAAAATCACTTTTCTGCTTTAAGTTACAACATGAAGGGAGCTGAGTGCCATGCAAATTTAAACACACACACACACACACACTCCCAGTTTGGTTACTGCTGTTAATGTTTTTGCAGTGTCAAGACATAGTTGTGACTATTGAGTGCTGTGTTTTAGAGGAGCATTACACCAAGGCCCTGCTGTAGCCCAGTCATGTGTATGGGAAGGCTCTTAGAAGTGGCTGCAGGTGTCATCATGGTGGCCTGGGACTGAATAAGGAAAGGCAGAGAGAGGAGGAGAAAGAGGAAGCTTTGTTCTCAGTTCTGTCAAGCACAAGAAGGAAATGCTTTGTTGTGATACTGCTGTAAGAAATAAACCCTGTCCTGGCTGAAACTAAGACATATTGGAAAAGGTTTTCATGGTATTGCCTCCTCCTGGCTTTTCTCCAATGGAAACACTTGCATTTCATGGTGAGGTCTCCACCTCCATGAGCCATACTGAGGCCTTATGGAGCCCTTTTCATTTCCTTGTCCCAGAGGATCACATCCCCTCTCACAATCAGCCTGCTGCTTCCCTTTCTTCCTGTGCTGCCTTGCCAGTGTTTTCACTGTGACGTCTCACTTGGGCTCCAAGCAGCCTTGTGACACCTCCTGACCTTTCACTCCTTCCTTTTTGCTCCATCACTCTCTCCCGTGCCCTGCAGATCCTGCTGCTTTATCACACCTTCTTCTCTGTGCTGGGGCACCTGGGCTAAGCTGTGCATCCTTCTGTGCCATCGCTGGACTGCAAAACATAGTGACCTTACTGAATACAACTGAAAAGCTCCAAAGCCTAAAAGTGTTACTGACTGCAGAGCTCTTAAGAAAGGGGATTTGTCTGCCTGGGTGTGGAGCTGCTGTTTGCCTGTGCACACTCCTCACTGGATACGCTGCTTTTCCAGGCACCAGCTGTGGTGGCACAAAAGTCCTCCTGGAGGGCTCAGACTGAAGTGGAATATTCTCCTTAGGTGACACGGGCCTTACACACGGCCAGACACGCTGATTTATTGCCAGCATCAAGCTGGTGAGAGCTTACCCAGGCAGCCAGCCCACCTTCTCCCCCAGTCCTGGGAGCTCTGCAGCCTCAGTGGTCAGGGCAGGGGCTCCTCAGCACCTTAAGGGTGAATGAATGTGGCAGCCTGCAGTCTTGGGTTGGGGAGGGGTTCTCAGGGGAAAGAGGGGATGGAAAGAGGAGAATTAACTCTTTCTGAGCTGGAATCCAAAAGGCAACCAGCTGGGATGCCCACTGGGTTGCAATTTAGTTTGCTGGTTTTCATTTCACACTCCCTGGTTTGCTCAAGGAGCTCTTGGCATATGTAATGTGAAGATCCCCAAGTAGCAGGATGCTTTGCAAGGCACCTGGGAACTTTTGAATTAAATTTGCTTGCTGCAGCTCTGAAACTGGGGCTGGGTGAGAGTCAGAGTGCTGCTTATTAATTGGCTGATGCTATGCCTCCTCCAATTCTTCCTGTTCAGCAGCTTCCTGGGGCATTACTGGGGGGGATTGCAAGCAGTCTGGGGGAATTTGGTTTCCTGAGCAATGTGTGGGGGCCCCCAGCAAGATGGGCAGATGCACTTCCATGAGAGCTGATTGTTCCCAGCGCTGCAGAGCAGCCTGAGCAGCACAACAGACGCACCAGTTCCAGTAGAATAAGAATTAACTTTTGATTAAAGCCATATAAGCAGCTTGACAGCTTGGAGGCAGTGACCGAGGAAAGCGCGTATGATAGCAACTTGGAGCAAGCTTCTTGTGGCTCCTCTGCTCCATCTCTCAGCAAAGAGGCTGCAGTTTCCTGCAGGGTGTCGTTCAGGTGGGCTTAGGCAGTGGCATTGCTGAGCCAGAGGGGAAAACGTGCCCAGTGAGGAACAGCAGGGGCCTCACAGCCCTCTGTCCTGACAGCTTGGGAGGTTTTTCCTTTCTTGCTGCAAGGCAACTGATCCAAGTGCCAACCACCTTACATCACCTTAGCTGGTGACCTCAGTGAGGTCACAGCCTTGGGTGCTTTGGTACCACAAGGCTTTTGGGCTATTTGTTTGGTCACCTATTTTTTCTTCCATGTATTCTCGCCGTGTAGAAAAGGCACTGAAATACTGCACTCCAACTGAAAATTATCTTCATTGCTTGGGGATTCAAAGCAGCCTCCCCAAACCAGATCTTTGCTTAAAAAATAAAAAGCCTTTTAAGTTGCTTGTTTCTCTCTGTGTATTTTATACCAGTCCCAGGGCTCTGCTCTAACATTAAAGAGAAATGAAAAGCCATCTAATACTGCAAGCAGGTTGCATCATGGACGAAAGATCTGAGTTGGGCTGGTGGTTATGGTTATGGGGGATAGTGGCAGAATAACTGTGCACTTAATGAGCTGGAACCCATCCATGACCTGAGGCTGCAAGAGAAAGAGGAAGGAGAAGCTCTTGGTGCAGTAGGAGGGTTTAATCTTCATTGTTCCCCTCAAGGCAACCTGAGGCTGCTGTCTCCTCTGTACCTTCTCATACACAGGCTCGGGCCAGAACTGGGCCAGCTTTACATATTCCTGGCTTTCCCCTCCTCAGAGCAGGCTGAGTCTATCTGCCAGGCAGACCCCTGAAATTTGCAGTGGGCCAGGCCACAGACCCATTTGCTAAATTAGCTCCCTGGGTTGTCACTTCAGATTAATTCCTTTTCCCTAACCTTCTCCAACCATTCCCTCTTTGATGAGACTGGCCCTGTGCAATGCCTGAGTAATTGTATGGTCTCTCTTTGTTTGTACTTTCATCCTCTCCATGTTGGATAAACATTCCCTGCTGTCTACAAAACTCATCTGGGCTGGGGAGCCGGCTGCCACTTGCCTCATCAGCCAGCCAGAGCAGCATTAATGAGAGCTGCGGCAGTGGGGAGCCTGCATCCCGTCTGGGGAGGTGACAGATGACAGAGCTGTTGGGACAGACACAGGACAGGGGCGTTAGCAGGAATTTAATGACTGTGATTAGAGTGGAAGGTTAGCTCCGCTGATGGCCATCCCAACACAGCGGGAGAGGTTTTCTGCCGAGGCCCGTGAACTATGGATCTGTATCACTTCCTTGCTGCCTCTGAGTTGTTCTTTTTCTCTCCTCTGAGCCCACTTTGGCAGTGTCTGTCTACTGCTGCCTGTCTTTGGCTTCATTGGCTCCAGGAGCTGGCCACCCCTCCGAGGGCAGGGAGATCTGTCCCTCTGTGCACTGAGCAGGGGTGGTACCTCACAAAAGAGAGGACAAATGAGCAGCGCATCCACCCACACCTTCCCCTAAATATTTGCTTGAGAATACCTTTGCGTCCCAGATTAGAAAAGGCTGTGACTGCTGGCAGGTGATGTACTTGAGCAGGTGGTGGCTCTTGCAGCAGCCCAGCCCCTTATCCTGGGAGGTGAACAAAATTCCATTTCCTCTGCGCATGCAGCCACAGCTTCAGGCAGAGATTCTCAGGAAAACAAGCAGCTGGTGCCTTGGGGGTTGCCTGGGGGCTGCACCTTGGAGTGGGTGTGGGACACACCAAAGTCTTGGTGAGGAGGCAGCTCTGCACAGGGCAGAGTTCAGGGTGGTCAGACTCACTTTACAAAGGCTCTGACATTCTGCTGGTTCCACAGCACAAAGCTGTCATTGCCAAGGCAACCACTGCAGACCAGGTTGGGTCCATATCCCTCATCCCAAGGCTCTCTGGTGCACTGTGACCCCACTGGCCCCATCCTGTGCATTCCCACAGTAGTATTGCAGTGGGGTTTTCAGCTGGAGGATGCTGCAAGAGCTGAGCAGGTATATCTGGTTTAGGACTTAACTAAAAAGCAGTTAGGGCTATCTTAGTTTTCATACTAGAACATGACAAGCTTAAAGAGGAGTTGCAGCTTGTGAGCTAGGGAGGTACCCATCCTGCTCTGGATAAAATGTGCTTTGTGTTGCACTGGCCTGGTGTTACCTGGAAAAAGGGAATGTGGTGCCACATCCACCAAAAAATCCTCCAGCTGACAGGGTGCTTAACTGGACAGGCCCGTTTGATGCCCAGGGTAGGACACAGACAGGGCACATGGAACAGGAATGTATGAGTCCCTTTACCTAAAGCATCACAGTCCCAGCTGGCTGCAGCCAGGAAAGGAGTGTGGCTTTTCCTGAAGCAGCACGTGGTGGCCTTGGCTGCATGTGAGGTGCTGTGCAGGCTGAAACACTCCTGGGGTGTGACAAACCACACCCCTTTGCTGTTCACCATTGCCCTTGGGACGGGCTCTGCTGGTCCTCTCTCACTGCTGTTAGGACTGGGGACTCCAGTAACGTGGCTTCACAGTGTTTGCCCAGCACTGAATCTCAAAGCAGGCCTTCTGTTGCAGGATGGCTTATAAGTCACATCTGTCAGAAAGCTTCTCTTGTCCTCTCTTCTCTTCTTGCCTGCCTTGTCTTCCAGTTTGATGTTTGATCACAGGCTGCTGTCATATGGGATGTCAAATCAACGCAATTCCATCTACCTGCAGAACCATCCTCTGTAGTGGAAAAAGGACTTTTTTTAGCTCTAACTATCCTATCTCCCTACTGATGCTCTTTTTTTTTTATTTCAACTTTTGTTCTGGCAGTGAGAATAGGCAGATTATATCTGTGCTCTCAAGACAATTGCATTCACTTGTGCTAGTGGCCTACGTGATGCTGGGCAGGGTTCATCCCTTAGGAAGAGGTGGAAAAGGATGCAGAAATAAGCCAGTGCCAGTGGGAGGTGTGCTTGGTGGATGGTTTGAACATGATGCAAAGCCAGGGAAGGCAAGAGAGGGGAGAGCAGGTGCTGCCTTTCTAGGCTGCAAGAGGAGGAGGGGCTTGGGACTGAGAGTCAGCTACGTGGAAGGAGAGCTGGCTGACCAATAACAAGTGGTGGACAGGCAGTCCTTGAAGCTTACTAAGATTGCTGTGTGGGACCTGGAGGTGAAGCAGTGACTTTGCCACGGGCATGTGGGAGTGAAGACAGCAGGATCTTGCCTCAGGTGTGCTCTCTGCTGCCTGGAAATGGGACACACCATCAGTCACTGCAGCTGAGAGCACATTAAGCCACCTCTCTTTTCATCCCTAAGCAATCTGTCACAGAAGATGCTGCTAGAAAAAGGTCTTCTCCACCTCTGTTATAAGGGAAGATCCCAGGATAGCTGAATGTTTGGTGGGGGTGGAAACAAGGAGCTTTTTCCATGTTTCATGTTTGTACTCTCTGTTGGCTAAGTTGACAGCAGCAGAGCCTCCACCAGCAGTAAGGAAGGGAGTTTTCCTCTGGCCATTACTCACTGCAGGTGGAGGTGTCTGCCTGGCCATGGCTGTTGTTGGCTCTGTCAGCCAGAGGATCAGAGCTTTCTACAAGGGTGGCCAGGGAAGCTTGGCACAGGCCTGACCAGCACTGAGGGGTCAGGTGTGATGTCAGTGGAAATGGCTGGTAGCCATGGGATAAGGTTTCCCCCTTCAGTAGTCTTAACAGTTTCCAATGGCACTATTGGGACTTCTTCCCTTTGCCCATGAGAGCTTAGCAAATGATGCTTAACTGCTGGATTAGTTTGATTAATTCTGTCTTTCTGCATTCACAAATTGCTCTTCAGTATGATACATGGTTTTTCTGAGCTGGTTTTCCCTAGTCCACAGATCTTTTGTAATCAGTTAGTTGGGAAAATTTGTAATAGGAGCAGTGGCAGGTAAGTTGTGCTTCAGTCTTGAGGTATCATTTCTCTTCTGTGATTATCCAAAGTAAGTAAAGTCTAGTTGGTTGACCTTGTCTGGATGCCAGTTGGCCACCAAACTGCTCATTCTCCCCTCCTCAGCAGGACAGGGGGAGAGAAAATAAGATTGAAAAAACCCACGTGGGTAAAGATAAAGTCAGTTTAGTAACCAACAGCTGAGGCCACATGCAGAATCAAAGGAAAACAAACTATTGATTCTCTACTTCCCATCAGCAAGCAATGTCCAGCCACTCCGTGGGAAGCAGGTTTTCAGTACTTGCAGCAGCTGCTCTGGAAGACAAATGCCACAGTCATACTTTCATATCCCTTTGGTCAATTTGAATCAGCAGTCCTGCACATGAGGTCCCCTCCCAAGATCTTGTTCACTCCCATCCTACTGCTGAGGGGAGAGTGTTGGAGAGAGAGCACTGGTGCTGTGGGAGCTCTGCTCAGCAGTAGCCAAAACACTGGCATGTTACCAAGTTCTTTCTAGCTACCCACACAAAGCAGAGCACTGTGAGAGCCCCTGTTAGGAAAGTTACCTCTGTCTCAGCCAGATCCAAAGCATAAGGTAACCTGCCCAAAACAGGATAGCTGACAGTGCTACAATGTGTCTTGTCATTCTTAAGGTGCCTTGTAGAGAGATTTTGCCTTAAAATTAACTTTTCGTGAGTACTGCTTCTAATGCCATTCAAGCACTTGACTGGGCAAGAGAGAAAGCAGGATATTGCTTAGCTTTTCTAGTACAAGGGAATAATTCAAGCAGATGTCCCAGTTTTAGCTGTGTTCAGAACAGTTACAGGGGCTGAGAAGAGCAATTCAAATAATCTTGCTGGAAAGGCTCATATGATCTTAAAACACATCTCGGAGGAAAATCTCGTGTCGTTCCAGCTCCTCACACCACTGTTCAGTGTTCATTTTGGGTAAGAAAAATGTGAGAGAAGAGATAATCAGATTCCCCAGACCAATAGACCCCTCATAGCAGCTTTGCAGGATACAGATGTTATTTTCCCACCACTGTGCTTGTTCATATCCAGCAGGCTCTTGGCTTGTGTTTTACAAAGCTGCGTACAGAATAAAAAACGCTTGCCAGGTATCAAAGTCAGTCCTTTTTTGTGCATCCCTTATCCACACTCCTTCGGTGGCTTCAAGGCATACGTGCCAATATTGAGTCTTTCTGAAAGTCCCTGTTGATAGGCTGTGATGTGGCTTCCCCATTTAATCTGATCATCTGTTATTTTCAGTAGTCAGTCCATGTTCCTCCTACTGCTTCACCGTCCTTTCTTTGCAGACCTTTGTGCTTTTTCCTGCTCCCTTTCCTATAATCCACCTCTTCTTTCTTTTGTTTCTCTTTCCTTTTTTTTTTTTTTTTTTTTGTTTTGTTTTGTTTTGTTGTTGGTTTTGTTTCTTTTTTTCCCCTGGCTCTCACTTCCTAGAACACATTGGAGATAAGAGTGTGTGAAGGGGAGGGGTTTGGAAGAGAGCTGTAGTCTCTCCCATGGCTAGCCACAAATGAAAGGAGTAGGCACTAGATGGATGTTTGGGCTGTGTATCATAAAGAAGTGAAGCAGGCAGCATGAAGCAATGTGAAGGGCTTTATGGGTCTCCCTTCATATCCTGTGCTGCCTCTGCCTCTTCTTTATAGGCAGCCTAGAGGCTCTGGAATGATCCTTACCTACATACTTTCATTACAGGTACCAGACTGGAAAGTCCAGAGTCGCACAAAAAGCCTATTTCTGCTCCAGGAAGCATCAGCCCCATCCTTTATTAACTGTTTTCAAGGATGAAGGTGCCCTGGCAGAGGGCTCTGCCAGGGTCTGTAGAGAACTGAAGAAATGAAGCTCCTGTTGGTGGAGCATGTCCTGCTTGCAAGTTACACCCGTGTTATAGGCAGTGTCTCAGAGCTCAGCCTAACTACAGCAGGGCAGACTTGGGCTGTGCAGAGCCAAATTGCTTTTTTTTTCCTTGGAGCCAGAAGTGCTGACAGCACAGTGCAAAGGCATGTGTGTGGGTCTGGCTGCATGTGTCCAGTGCAAGGAAATTGGTAGAAGAGGAGACTGTGCTCACTGATGTAGGTATGGATATAAAGTTGGATCTAGTAAGGCACCAAGCAGTGCTGATTTTCAGATGTGAGGCTCAAGGGAGTCTGGAACCATGGCTCTCTGCAAGAGAGGGATGTGGAGGAACATGAGAAATGTTGTCTCTTCCCCAGCTCGTGCCCATACAATAGCCAGAGAGGTGGTCTCAGACTCTGCAGTGCACAGTCTAGAGTCAGCACAGGTAGGAACTTGCAGTAAGAGTAGAGAGCTTCCAGTCTGAGACAGAGGGACTGCATGTGCCCTCAGGGTTGAAAATAAGGCTGTGAGATAGTAGAAGAGAGCCTCAGTTAAGGCTTGTGCTTGACTGCCTCTGACAGAGTGAAGGCTAGGTCTGTTCTTCCTTAGATCAGGAAACATACGCTAATAAAATGCATATTGCTTTCTGATCAGATCCTAATGAAGGACATTACTGAAGAGTGTGGAACAAGCACTTACAGTAATTCATGACAGCACAAATTTGGCTTCTCTAGGAAGCCATAAACTGCTGCTCTTGGCACTTAATGAGGATGGGCAGTTGATTGCCTGTGCAAGAGGAAGAGAGAGACACTGACTCCCAGCCTTGATGGCTCCAGCTGTCCTCAGAAGCCACTGAAGGTTGCAGTTGCTTCTCTCTCTGGAGTTGGGAATGTTACAGCCGAGAAACTGGGCCTCCTGATAAAGGACAGTACAGTACAAAAAGCTTCCAGGACTCCTCATTTAAACTGAAAAATGGATTTGGTTTGGGCATCCATCCTTGCTTAATCCCAGGATCTGAACCTGTGTGCTTGGCTGATGAAAAACCTAGGCATGAATTTCAGTTCAACAATGTGCTTGTCTGGGAAATGCCAGCTTTGTGCTTAAAATGTGATTATTTGTTCTGGAAACCCCTTAGGAGTAATGGTTATCAAGCAAGGAAAATGAAATAAATCCAACTTTAAACTTACCTTAGCCCTTTAATTGATGAGGTTAATGCTTGACATCATTTCCATCCAAGATGGTGATTAAGTACTAACCAAAGAAAATATTTTAATTCAATGTGACAGGCAGAGCAAGTTTGATGAGAGATTATAAAGAAGCATCACAATTACTATCTTCGCATCCAAACCAAATTTCTTCCCTACCAAAAACTTACCCAAACAATTTTTCCAGAGCAGGCAGGCATCTTCCCTGCAGCTGATACCAGCCAGAGTTCAGAATCCCCTATTAGGATTGTGCTCTTGTAATTTTGTGCAGCTGACACTAGGCTGGGAGACAATGCCACCTTGGTGAAGGATTAGGAAGGATTGGAAGAAAGATCTGAAAGAGGGAAAACTATTTGAGTGTTTCTGGTGGGATGAAATGCAGTGGTATGAAGGCAGGGTCATAGATGCAGAAGGTGCTGCAGGCTGGGAGCTTGTCATGGGTTGTGGAGCCAGGGGTGTGTATTCTATTTCATTTGTTGAAAGCAGTTGGGAAGATGTTTTCCTTTATCTCTTGTGGCGCTGGGTGGTAGCCTTCTGATAATGGGCCAACTGTCAAAACTCGGTAGGGCATTGTTTCTTATCTCTGTCACCACCGGTCCTCCCTCCAGGGGGATATTTTCTCCTAATGGACCATTAACACATCCCCCAAAATAGACTATCCACATTCCATCATCCTATTGTGAGATGCTCCACCCAGGGGGGGGAGCCAACCAATCCTACCTGGATAAAACTGAGACACAGGAACAAGAAAGGATCCAGCTTCACCAGATTCCTGGAGGAAGACTGGACCCCTTCTCACCACCCCTGTACCCTTGTTCTACAGGATCATCTCTACTCCACCAGAACCACCTCTGCCACTCCAGGAGGACTCATTTTTGGACTGCTTCCAACACCCTGACCAACAGGGTGTCAGGTTGTAGCTCTGACTCTGTCAGGGTTTTCCAAAATTGTTGTTTGTTTGCTGGTTTGGTTGGGTGTTTTTTGTTTTTCTACTACATTTGTATTGTTAATATTCCTAGTAAAGAACTGTTATTCCTATTCCCAAATCTTTACCTGAAAGCCCTTAATTGCAAAATTATAATTTGGCAGGGGTGAGGGGTTCACATTCCCCATTCCAAGGGAAACTCCAGCTTTCCCTGGCAGATACCTGTCTTTCCAAACCAAGACAGAGCTGATTTTTGGAAAATGTGTACAGTGCACAGGTGAGTTGACTTCAAGGAGCTGCTGCTAAGAGGCAGGTGTGAGAAAGGGCAAATGCACTCCTAGATGAAACTTGAGGTACTTCTGGGCAAGGTGGAGAAGTGCCACTACATCCTGTATGCAGGGCTGGGGCACTGAAGTCCAGCAAGTGGGATCATGCAGAAAAATGTTGTAGAGTCAATCCTGGAGAGTGACTGTGTTACAGGGGCAGTCACAGAGTGCTCAGCCTGCTTAGCCCAGCAAAGCAAAGGCTGAGAGGTGGTGAGATTGCTGTCTGTAAAACATCAGGGGGTCAAGCAGCAGCGAGGGAAAAGAGCCTTTGGAGCTAAAGGACAATACTGGCACAAGATAACTGGGTGCAAGCTGCATGGAAATAAATTCAGTCTGGAAATGAGAACATCAGGGCAGTCAGGCTCCAGAACACATGTCCAGGGGGAGGAACAGGCCTAAAGGGAACAAACCACTTTCAAGATAAAATGTGATACATACATAAAATTAATAAGCAGAGGCAGCCCCTCTGGTGACAGGGGACTGGACCCTGTCAGCCAGGAGTGTGCACCCCTGCTGTGTCCTAGATTGTAGCCAGGCTTTGTCCTTCTCTGAACTCTGGGGGCAGAGGGGTTTTATCCCTCTGCCAAAATACAAAGATCAAGCATCCAATTCATGGTGTTCAAAAGGAATGTCAAAGACATCTTCCTCTGCTCTGCCCCATGGTGCCAAGGTGACATCAAGGATCACCATCTGAATCCACTGCTGTGTGTCAGAGTGAATAGGAAGAAGGGGAAAGGAAGAGGCAGATTTATGGCATATTTTTCCAGCATTGTAGAACATTGGAGTTTCATGTTCAAGAGGGTTCCTTAAAATTTCTTATCCCTACCTTCCTCCTGACCCATTTTTAATTCCTCTTTTCCCAAGAAATGACCTCTACGTGTGGAACTCGTCTTCTGAGCTCACATTCTCCAGCAATGGAGAACTGGATAATTTGCTTTCAACCTTTGGTACTATAAACTCCAACAAACATAAGTTCTATAATCATATTTCCATTTTTTTACTTTAAGAAGTCCATGGCTCCTAAACTCTTTGAGGTTGCCTGTCTGCCACATATCCTGTAGCTCTGGAGGCACAGCTGGGGCAGGAATTGAGGACAGGGAATGTTTGATGAAGTAGCAGGAGGTTTGGCATTGCAGAGCCCCATGTTCATCCCAGCAGCTGTTACCAGTGCCATAAACAAGCTCAGCCCCTTCCAGTATCTTGGGAGTATCTTTCCTGGTCACCAGTTTAAGGCCACAGACACTGCCAGTCCCATCATGGTGAGGGCAGTGGTGTGATTGTTTCTGGTCTTTGTGAGCAGCACTCCCTTAGGAAGGGAGCAGCTGTATTTTAGCTGGACTTTGTTGGGATGAGGTCATCACAGTCCAAGGCACTGGGGAAATCTGATAAGAGATGATGCCTGCAGAACTCTAGGACAAAGCTGTGTAATGAAACCAAGACTCTGTGCAAACAGGCTGAAATGGTACAAATGGGAGGCTCTGTCACACCCTAAGTATTGTCTGTCAGAAGAGAAGTGCCCTTCTGCTACTCTCACCTTCTCCTGGCTCCTGGACCTTGCTAAACTGGGATGTCTGTGTGTGCTGAGAAACTGGGCAGCTTGGCACTGAGCTTTGAAGACCACCTTGATTGCTGGCTGCTTGAAGAGTGCAGCCCACCAGCTGCACAGGCAGTTGAAGATTATTTTGTCGAGATTATTGCCCCATGGTCCTTTTCAGACCTTTTTGAGATACCTGTGCTTCCTGCACCACCAGGCTCTCCACAGCTCCTAGCCCAGTGGATGTCTGCTCTCCAGAGTGTCCTGACACTCACAGATGAGAGAGGAAGGGGAGGGTGGGGGAGCTTAGGACACCCCCCTCCCCTGCACACAGCATTTGTCTGGTGTGTGGAGCTGCACAGGGAGCAGGGAAGAGCCTGCCAGAGGGATGGAGCCTGTGTGCCAGGTTGCTGTGCCACACCAGCCTGCCTTTATCTGCTGCTTCCTCTGCCTTCAGCGAGGCTGGAGAAGCTGTGGATGGAGCTGGGAGCTGCCCCTGCAGCCCATATTTGCAGTTAGTGAGGATGGAGTAGTGGGAATGCAGGCAGCCACCCCTGAGTCGTTTGTGCTGCAGGAAGGAGCAGCCAGGGGAATTTGAATGAGGCTGAGAAAAAAGGGTGAAAGAGCAAGCATGTGTGGAAAGGATTTGAATGGAGATATTGGAAAGCAGAGCTAGTGCTTGTACCCTGAGCTGAGAAGTTGCTGAAGAAGCGGGACAAGTAAAAAGAGCATCAGGAGTGAATGGCAATGCTGGGAAGCTGGATGCCTGCAAAACAGTTCCTTTGCTCTGATCAGCTTGTTGGGGGATCTACATGATTTTAATGTTCACTTTTCTAGCTGTTGTTTGTTAGAAATACCGTGGGGCTTGGTGATGAAACAGATTTTCTTTCTAATTTCTCCCTCAAACAAGCATTAATACACAGCTGGCTATGAGACCACATGCATGGCTTCACAAATCACACCAGCCTCAGCACAGGTAGGTTGTCGTGGTGGTGTACAGCAGAACCACAACACTAACTCTTGACAGGTGTGTTTATTGATGTCCTTTAGCTTTATTAAGGCTGCTAGCTGCTACACATCTGGTGTAAACATCATTCAATCTGAAAATATCATCCTGGGCTTTTTTTCCTTTAAGAGCCTATATAAACAGAAAATGTAGGTGTGGCAGTGTCACACCTTGGGCCCTCTGCTGGGACAATGCCCCAGCTGGGAATAAAGGGGCAGGGGTACTGTGGCATCCTGCTTTTGTCTCTGAGACTCTTGGGGTGTGTTCCTGGTCCGTGGGTCACCTTGGCTGGCCGCAGTGGGACAAACACTCTGAGCATCACAAGCTGGCTCAAATGATAGGGCAGGGGAGAGGGCAGCCAGTGCCCACCAGCAGGGTAGGTGATGGTGAGGAATGAGAAAGGGCAGCCCTGGTTTGCAGCTCCCAGAGGAAAGGGACAGGTTGCATACACTGCACGCCAATACACACAAACCACGTGGGGCTGACTTTGCCCTTTGTGAGGTGTTTTCTGAGAGTCTGTTCTGCAAGAGCATTCTCACCTCTGCAGCCTGTGTGATATTCACAGCCAGCTGGTAGAAACTGTGGATTTGTTTGGGTTTTTTCCTTTCCCATCCTTTTCCTCGGATTATTGGGCATGGAAGGAGGTAAAGGCAGAGGTGAGTCTGTGCTTTGTGCAGTGCTCTGGTTCTGGCCCCAGAGCCAGCTTCCTGAGCCTGGTGATGAATGAGCTTGTAGCATCAGCTCCTGCACTGAGGCTTCAGTGTCTCTAATAAGGTGGCCAGTGTTTCCCTGTCCTCTGTGCTGGCCTCTGCTTTATTAACTGCACTGCAGCAATATTAAACTGGAACACTGGGTCACCGTGATCCGCAGGAGAGATGCTGAGAAGGAAGGAGGTACCAGCATAGCACGAGAACACATGGAGCAGGGAAAAGGGAAACAGCTGGCAACTGAGTGGCTTGAAAAAATGGGTTCCTGCTGGACTGGTGCATGCAGCCCTGCACAGACCTGCTGCTGGCAATCAGGGACGCAAAGGATGTTTGGGGAGGGGGATGCAGAGGCAGACCTTGGCCTTTATGTCTCTGTCTGCTGGACCTGTGCTAGTGTCTGCAAGCCAGCACCTGCTCCACATGCACACAGCAAGCAGCTGGCTGGAGCTGCCCCCTTTTCTCCTTTGCACTAATTTCATGCCCTTTAAACTGTGCTGGCAGCGCACCTGGCTCGTTCTACTGACAGCTGCAGCTAGCTCAGGGCCCATGCTGCTTTTCACAGAGCAGCCAGTCTTTCCAAAGACATCCAGGGCCAGTTCTGTTGTGATGCCAGGACTGTAGTAAAGATGTGCAGAGGGTAGTCTTGCTGGCAGCCAGTTTCTGTGTCAGTCCAAGTTGCTTATCAGATAGAGACAGGACATACACTGGGAGAAGATACAGCTACAAAGTATTTGGTGGAGGAAAAAACCCTCTTAAAACTTTATCTCTGTGCACCAAGAGGAGATACATGCTGAGCCTTAGCTGTGCCTTCCCCATTACCTAGTGATCCAGGCCTCTTCTAGAAAGCAGGGAGGTTGCAACCCACAGGAAGCATATGTGTCTTTAATTATTTCTGTTTTGCAGACAAAGCTGGGTGGCAGCTGGTAATTTATTTGGTTACACAAGTCCCTGAGGATAGACTCAACTACAGGATCCAGAACTTTGCAGTCCAGACTGGAGGTTGATTTCTCAGTTTGTCCTGGATTAGATGATGTGGGAGAGTATGTGATTTGACCTTGCTCCCAGAGGCTTTAGATACCCAAATTCCACCTAACTCCCAGCTGAGGTGGAATTTGCACTGTCTGAATCTCACCCTCAGTCTTCTCTCTGACTCTCCATTTTGTTTCTCTTCTAAAGGTTATGTCTAGACGAGGGAAATGGCTCCTGACCTCCTCCTGTTTGCTGGCTGCCTTCCCAACATCCCAGCAAAAGGCAGCCTGTGGGGAGGAGCTGCTGCCAGCCCTCCCAGGCACACTCTGCTCCCCAAAAAGACCCATGCCAGGAGCTGTAGCACTCCAGCCTTTTGCTTCTGGCTTCTAACTGCTCCTCTTCTCCCAGATAATTGGGGGTCTGGAGCTAATGATCCTGACTTCAGTCCCTGCCCCTGGGAATCAGCTCTGCCACTGCTCAGCCAGAGCAGTGGTGTGGAGGGCTGGCAGATGGGAGGGCTGAGCAGTAGGAATGAATGCCAGCTGGGACAGAACCCAGCTGGCACGTGTGCAGATAGGGCGTTGTTGATATGAACAGATCCTGGCAGCATCCTGGTGCCTCTAGGAACCACTGCCCTGGTCCTGCCTACTAGGACTGCTCCCAGGTGCCTTGTAGGGCGGCACCAAGCTGGGGGAAGGCACCTGAACAGCTCCCAGCTCTCTGCTCTGTCTTGCCAGGGAAGGAGGAGGAGAGTGCAGCAAGTAGTTCCTCAAGCAGCTTACACCCTGATCTATTCAGGTACAAAGGTTTCCTTTAGGTACAATCTGTAAGGCAGGTGCAAAATGATGTTTCACTGTGAGAACCACATGCCACCACAAGTTCCCAGGGACCAGTCCCTGCCCCTTCACTTGGGATCGGTGTCCAAACTGTGGGCAGATCAAGGAGGTGGGTCAATGGGTCCTGGCTGTATTGGAAATGAAAGGGGCTTTGGCAACAAAAGCTCTACAGCAGCAGCCATTGCTTCTGAGTTTGAACTTAGAGTTATGTGCATGAGAGATGGAGACAGGCAGAGGAGGGGTTGCATGTACTTGTTTTTACTAAGCACCACATTGGCACTGCCCCCTGCCCTGCTTTGATAGTGGTCTTCACTTCTGCTGTGCCCTCACTCCATCTTCTTGCCCCACACTGTCTCCACTGACAGGTTTGCTGTAAACCTTCCTCCATGCATCCTGGTTCCAGTAATCCTGCAACTTCAGAGTTAATGACAAACACTGAGACTGCCTGTCAGGAGAGCTGTCAGCCTTAGCGATGAAAACCTCAGCCTAGAGGATGTATCAGAGGCCAGGGAAAGCTTAGTGAACACTGGACTATAGAAAGTCCTGCCAAAGGTCTTTTTACCAGCACCAGCATCCCCAGTAACAAATCTTGCCACAAGGATCCAGGCACTGCACAGCAGCAGGCAGGAAATTGTATCTTCACAATGCAGTCCTCGTTCTTGTTCTTTCCCAGCCAAGCAAGCATGACCATGGCAGGGGAGTTTCACTGACATGTAATTCATCATTTTTAGTGGTGGTGATTTTGATAACGATATTTTCCCCATTGTTTTCTTGAAACTTCCCTGCTGCCTTAGCAAACTGAACAATGTTTAGCTGGTATGGTTCAGCTAGCATAATTCAGTCCCTTTCAATGGGAATCAGAGGAAGAGGGAGCCTGTGAGTGACCTCAGGGAACCAGCAACTTGAACTAGACCCCTTTCCCTGGTCTGCAGAGGCAGTCCAAGGATGGACCCTGTGGAAGGTTTCTGAGGAAGATTGGCAGTAGACTGCTCCCAGTGAGACACCAAATGAAGTGCCACATGGACCAGGCAGCAAATGAATGAATTCTGCAGCAGTGATTGTGAACTCAAGGGTGTCTTGGTGCAATGCCATGCTGTGTTTGCATAGGACCTGGGTGCCCTAACAGGGGTGAATTGGGTTCATTTTCTCCCTCCCGAAATGATTGCTTGTGACACAAAGTTGCTTCAGGACCTGTAGTTCAAATTGTCCCTACAGTCCCTCCCTTGGGGGACACCAAGGCTTCCCTTCAGGAAATGATCAGGCTCCTGCTCACAGGGATGGAAATTTTCAAACCAATACTGCATGAAGATCTCAGGGAGCAAGCAGGTGTACATCTGTATAGAAAGAGGAGGAATAGGGTGTTCAATGATGGATACGATTGCTCAGGTTTCCCGTTTCAGGATTTTCATATCACCATGGGTTCTTTTTCTCTGCAGCTGTCTCAGAGAAACACCATCCAAACCTTTATTCCTGTGAAGAAAATGGAGAAAGGCCTGTTGCTGGAGCACATCTTGCCCAACCTGAAAGTGCCTCAGAGCTATGAAGTGCGCCTGACGCCCATCACCAGCTTTGGGGCTGGAGACATGGCTGCGCGCATCATCCGGTACATGGAACGTAGGTGTCTCCTCCTGGGTCCTGCCTCGGGCCTGGGGATCTGGGCATGCTGAGAGGTGGTCTTCTGTCACCCTTGGGTGGGTCTCTGCGCTCTGAGGAGCTCTGATGGCACAGCACTGCTGCATTTGACCGTATTTTGGGTGCTGCCGTCAGTGCAGAGCACTAGAGACCTCTGAAGGTCAGTCTGCACTCATCCTTCACTCAGCAGCTCTGACTTGCACTCTGCGCTCTGTGGGCAGGAGATCCCCAAAACCCCAGTCAGGCCACGCTGCAGCTCCCCATGGAACAGTGGCTTGTTATACAAGATAGCCGCTGGATGCTGTGTGTTAGCCACACACCCATAAAAGTAAGAGGATTTTGGGAGACTTCAGTTATTTCCAGAGCTGAATGCATGATTCCTGTCCTAACTAATTACTCATAAAGCTGTAGCTCTGTCCAATACCTTGAGTCCCAGATTATGTCGTTGGTATACATTGACCATACTTCTGTCCCCATCATCCCAACAGCTCGCAGCTCTGTCTGTTCCCACAACTCTATGATTCCTTTACTCTCCAAAAGGAGTTTGGACCCTCTATTTCAGCAGAAAGTGGAGATCCTTCTCCTGTTACGTTTGCTTGATTTCACACAACCCTCTTGTCCCATGGACTGACAATGTGTCCAGTGTCCCCAGCATACCTGTCATGTCAGTCTTCCACAGTGCATTAAACTGCTTTATAGATAGAAACTGCTATAAACTGTCCCTTATAGATAATGAGCTTTGGTATCTAAGTGTGTGCTGTCCCACTGGGTGCTCCAGAAGGAAACTACCTGGGTTGCCAGAAGGGTTTCCCTATGATCCCAGGATCACCCCTTAGGTGGGGTTTTCTTAAGGTCTCTTGGTGCTTGGATCAGAGTGTCAGCATCTGTTTCCATCACCAAAACAGGCACCAAGCGCTGCTTTCTCACTCCTGCTGCCAGGAGACTCGTGCATTTGTGACCTTTCTTGATGTGTTTGTTTTATTTTCAGGCTTCGATTAGGATTTGTGCTTTTGTTTTGACTTGTTTTTCTATTTCTTTTTCTAGCAATCAACTATCCCAATCCAACAGGTAAGCAACAAGACTTTTGTGTTAATGCTTTGAATGTAATGTGCATTAGTGGAGTGCTCCAGCAGGCCAGGCAAAACGAGCAGCTGGAATACACAGGTGACTTTGTCAAATCTTTTTTCCCCAAAAGAGGATGAAATTGCATACACTAAAGCTTCCAGCAAATATTGCCATTTGTTGTACCTCGAGTTATTGCCAGGAGATTTGTGCCAGGGATATGCCTCTCACTCACACCTGATATCTTTGTGCTGGGGTAAACTGTGATCTTGAACACCCACTCCCATGCCCCAGTACAAACAATCTACTTGCAGTGAGCAGGTTACTAAAAGTTCCCCAAAATATCTGTGTTTAGGAATATTCTCTATCCTCTTCTGTCTAGGAATGATGGCACTTGCTATCTCTGCAGGCTTGTACAGAGCAGTCTCCAGCTCAAATCTGTCTCTTCTTGCAAACTTCTGGAGCACAGTCCCTTTCTTCTTCCCCTTCAGTGTCATCACTGTTAACTTCCTTATTTACATTCTGGTTATTCTTGGGAAGATGCAGGCCCGTCTGTACTGAGCATCCAGAGTTCCCATTGATTTTGAGAGCAGAACACACAGTGTCTAAGAATGATGTTCTTTAACACCAACATGACAGTGCCCATTAAGCATAAAAGAGGAATTCTAGCTTGCTGTAAGTGGTGGGGGCATGATGTCCAGGGGATGCAACAAAGGTCCCTTTGCTTTGATTTTAGGATGTAAGCCCAGGCAAAGCTCTTGGGCAGAGATGGGCAGACTACTTGCTAGTGCTCCATGGAGAGCATGAGGCTGTTTCTCCCTGTTTCCAGGTGCTGAGTCAGTAGTCAGTGGTTTTGTGTATTACTCTGTGTGTAGGTAAGTGCCACTGCTGCACTGCAGGGTAGCAGTGGGGAGGAGAGGCCAGGATTGGGTGATGGCAGAATCAGGATGGGGAGCTATCTTGTTAAGGCAGCCACAAGGCCTTAATTCTTGCACGTTCACACTCTTGGGGATGGTTTGATGAACCATACTCTGCCTGAGAGTAGGAGCTTCCTTCAGAGGGATCTTGTGGCTCTAACTCCTGATTCCATTTGCTTTCTTTTCCTCACTTCCTGATCTACTTCAAATATGCTCCATAGAGGGCTCGCTGGGAAACAGGGAGCGTATTGGCAGGGACCTACTCTGGAATGTGTCTCTCAGTACTTGCTGGGGGAGGCAAGCATCCCAGCCCACAGGTGGAAGTGACAAAACCTGGCCTCTTGCCACTTGCTTTTACACTGCATAAATCACTGGCAAACCCAGAGCAACTTCAGTCTTAATTGTGTCAGTCTCTTGGGATCTTTGTAAACTGAGCCTTCAGATTGCCTGCCTGGGGTGGCTTTGGCAGCTTGATTGAGTCCAGAACAACTGCAGGGAATCTGCCTGTGGTGGAACATAACTCAGCCACTCCTGTTTTTCATGCAGTAAACCCAACACTTACTATTTCCCCTTGATATAAATTGCCCAGCTTCTGGTGGATACTGGGATCTCTGGTCCAGTTGTGAGAACCTTACTTGTGAGTTCACACCTTGAGACTGGCTGCCTAAAATCAGACCCACCACACTTGCTTTCACGTGCACCCTTTCCTTTCAGACCTGCTGCCAGTGAAATATGAGCCCAAAGGCTTTTAGCTTTCTTTGGACCACAGCTGAGTTCCCTGACTCTCATCCCAAAAACATGGAAATCCCTCCTGCTAGCACTTCTCTTTGTACTTCCCCTGCTACCACCACTCCAAGGGATAAGTTCACATTAGGCTGCTGAGCCAAATTCTGGGAGCAAACATTGAAAGCTCTGGAGTGAAAGGCAAAGATTAGATGATTAATGCCTCTGGCAGCCTGATCCAAGGGCATGCACAATGGTGATTAATTTACAAACTCTGAGAGTCACTTAATACAATTACTTCTTCATGCATTTTCTCTCTCAGTCTAATAAGATGTTAATAACATTGGGGCAGGCATGCGTGTGGCATGGTTACAGAGCCAGGTGTTGGGTTATAAAGGAAAAGCAAAGGAAAAGCAGAGGAAGTGAACAAAAGACATTAGGAATTTCAAATATTTAGAGGTTACCAATAAGACTGACTTAAAAATCAGTTAATCTGGTTCTAAAAAAACAGAATTTTTATTTAAAAAACTGCCCAAGAGTTATCTTAATTCTAAGATTTTACCTTAAAATTCTCTTAGAATAACTGTTTTAATGTCATGACCAAATTTCAGTGCTGGGGAATCTGCTTTGTCCTTACCTCCTCTGCAATTTTATTCAGATACAACTTTTGCTTCCTAAACTAAACTCTGGGGTGCTGCCTCACACACCATTCCAGCTCCTCATCCATGGAAGTTTTGTTCCCCTTGATTTATAGGATGTAACCTTGTAACCTTGGTGATGAGGCCATTAAGAAGTATGTAGGATAGCTGGTATATTTTTTGGTTTCTTGCCCTTTCATAGCAGCAACACTGTTTCTCACATACCTATAGTCTGACTGTGTGTGGTGCTAAAACCATGATTTTGGGCCCAGGGGCAGGTACAACATCTGCAGATCCATGGCAGATGTTGGTTGTTGTAGGTTAGCCTGGCTTGTTGTTTACCATTTATTGCTGATTTGTCTGGTCTATGATAATGCTCAGAGTCCAGAGGAACCCAAGTTTGTTCAGGTAAGAACATGTAGGAATGAGATGTCAGCCTGTGTTTAGAGTTGGATTACTCAAGTTTGTGCCCATTCTTCAAGAATGTTTTGTAATACAAAGGTTAAAAAAAGTGACAGTTCCTTGTATCCTGATGGCAAAAGGGTGACTTAACCAGTTACAGCATTGCAAGGCTTTCCTCCATTGCTGGTTATAAAATCCCTAGAAAACTGCAATGGGAGGGACTGTTAAATATTCTTTCTTAGATCATGATGTACTTTGAGGTCCCAATACAGTTCTCAATGTCTTCATTTTCTAGATGGGGAAACTGATGTCCAGAAAATGACAGCCTGTGGGTCACACAGCAGGTCTGCAACAGAGCTGGGGCTCAGAGCATGGTCCTTTATGCTCCAAGCCAGTGTCAGTAGTCACACCACAGCTAAATGATGAGGACAGTTTTATTCAAGTGCACTCCATCTGCTATTCACCCATAGTCTGCAGCTAGAATAGGATTATTATTTTTTGCATTCATCTGGCAGCCAGAATTTCATAACCAGGGATGGCTTTCCCCAGAGGACTTGAAAGGAAAACCTCCATTATGTTTCTGAGGAAGGCAAAGCAAGAAGAAATGCTAATAGCCACAGTAGAGGGTCTCTCCCCTGGGAATGCATGAAAGTGTCTGTAACTGAGAGCAAACATCTCTGCACTCTGAGCTGCCACCACTGCAAAGCCTGCCAAGGAAATCTGTTTGGTGAAGACAGCATTAAATCCAACTTTTAAGGGGCCAGCTCCCTTGCCACCTCCACCCTACCTGTAACAACCCAGAGAACAACTTGTGTGTTCAGTATTTAAATCCACAGCTTAAATTTTAAACAAGAAGCTTCCTTTACACGCTGATGATGAGCCAGGATCCCTGGCAAATGGAAAAAATCTTTAGGAAAGTTTGCATCACACAGTCGAGGTCAAAAGTCAGATCACCTCTGTGGACTCTGAGGTACAACAGGTGATAAAGGTTTTCTTCTTGGCTGGATCTGCCAGGTTTGTCCTGGTGAATCTTGTTGATAATCATCCAGAGGTGACATTTAGGCAGTGTCCCAAACCACACTGAGCACTTCTGGTTATTCATGGCACCTCCACTTGTAGCTCAGAGAAACCACAGAGCTTTGCTATCCTGTGGCATGTTTTATACCAAAGCACCAGGAGTTGGAGCACTTGGGTTCTGTTTCTAGCTTAGGCACTGCCTGCTGTGACATTAAATGTGTCTCTCTACACATTGTGCATCTATTTCCCCACTTGTATCACAGAAGATATATGGAAAGAGGCATTGCTATGCTACAGAGAAATTAAGAAGCCTTGTTCTTTAGTTGTTGCAAAACGCCTTGAGCTCCTAAGCTAAGCAGAGGCGATGTGCTGGAGTTTCAAACTCCTGCACAGCAAGTGGTGTTGCAGGTAAGATGGACCATGTTGTTGATTAAGCAACAGGATTGCTTGGTCTGTGATGCATGGGACCCTTCTCTGCTTTATGTGCTCTGCTAGAAGCGTTGCCTTCTGGAAGGAGCTGCATTTGAGTGAGAAGGGAGAATGCACCCAGGGCCCTGTTTGGATGTTAAAAGAGCCTCTCTGTAGGCTTTTGAGTCAACTTCTCTGAGCAGTCTCTTCCCATGTGTGAGGCTTCTTACAAATGAGGCACACTAGTCCACCAGGCTGGCACAATCAGGCCTTGGTGCTAAGTTGGGAATGTCCTCAGGCCCTCTTTTCTTGCACAACTCTGATCTCCACCTGAGCTTGTGCTTTCTCCTTAATCTGCCTTTCCTTTGATTTCCATGCCTCCTCATTTGTGGTTTGTTCCCTCTCGATCAGTTGCCTGGCTGACCTCTGTGTTACAGCTTCCAACTCTGCTTTCCACCAGTTATTCCCTATTAAGGTAATTCTGTGTTGGAGAAAGATGTCATCTTCCTTTGAAAGTTCATGTGCTCAGCAGGGTCAGAGGTACAAACCGCCCTGGTGGTTTTGCAAAAGGACACTCATTGTGGATCCTGCTGTGTAAGATAAGGCCATTCTAAGAGAAAATGTGTCTCTTTCAACTGCAGTTACCAACCCATGAGCTGGAGTCATGCAGATGTTTTTGGTCCAGTGGAGAGAAACCAGGGGTATTACATCACCCAGCAACATCAGCAAGCTTGTGGGCTCCAGCCTCTCCTTTGAGGACCACTGGGGATCTGGTATAGCCATGAACTCCCTTCTCTCAGCCAAAAGAGATGAGGAAGGACCCATAGGAGCTGTCATCTAACTCTTTTCTCTTCCTGTCCCTTTGCTCTGGGGATGAAAGAGGCCCCCTATCCCACAAAGTTACCCTGTCTCAGACCCTGCAGGCATCTGCCCTGTCCTCTGCTCACTTCTCCTTCAGCTCCAGATGCCATTCAGGCCCCTGCAGAGGCACTGCAGAGCAGTGGCTAATTTGGGTTTGGATGCTAATTAGAAATGAGCAGATTGAGCAGAAAGCACTTAGCCAGGGTTAATCAGCAGTTAAGTGGCCAGCCCAGATAAGCTCCCAATGGCTGTGCTGAGCCCAAAGGAGTGGGCATGTGGTGTTTCCTGCTGAGTTTACTGAAAACCCAGCTGCCCTGGTCTGTGAACCAGGTTTGCCACACACATTGTCCAGCCTATGCTGGCAAAGACATTTTTGCAGGTTACTGCAGGAGTCTGCATCATCTTTTCTCACTGCTTTGATGGGATGCTGGAAAGAGACCAGCAAGAAGGGGGAACCCACTTCCCTACCCCAGGGGTGTGCAGACCTTTGATGTCCTTTTGGATTACAGTCATTTTCATTTCCAAGTGGGAGGGGATGGGGAGGATGCTAGCCACCAGAAGATGCAGTATCTCAGAGTCAAGATTCTGTTCATTTCATGGCAGTCTCTCTTCTCTGGTACAAGATAACAGATTTTGTTGTGTATGGTAGGTGTATGAAGCTCCTGCCTTCACATTGTACTGCATCTGGAGCTTTTGGCCCTGACCTTGCAGAAAACCTCCCTTGTGTGTCCCATCCTTGGCACCCAGGCCATAGGTTGAGGTTCCTGCTCTGTCCTACATGTCCTGCCAGAGTCCCCCATGCTAGGAGGAAAAGCCTCCTGCCCAGGAGCCAGAGCAAGTCAGCACTGAAGATACAAGAATGCAGGAGCCACAGGAGGCATTTGGGCTTCTCTTCATCTTGGCATGATAAATAATAGTGGGAGGTAAACCTGAAAACATTGAGTCGTGTGCCAACGTGCCATGGATGAATTCCTAGCACATTCCAAGCCCTCGTCAAGAGCCTTGTTGTCCTCTGTGTGTGTGTTTCCTTCATGGCTTTATCTTTCAGTTTCATAGCACACCTCCTTGCTCTTACTTAAAAGCAGCAATTAAAGGTATCTGTGAGTGCTGTATCTACATCACTCATTCAGGTCCAAGATCCCACTTCCAGCTCATTCTCCAGTTCTGGTTTCTGCCCTTTCAAAACACACAGCAGTTTTCACATCAGTTCTTGGACCTGTTTTCTCTTTGTTTTTTGCCTTTTTTATCCATGCCTCTCCTATTGTGCCAGCAGTGTAAAGCTGGTTCTTGACCTTTGCTTTTGTGACTCAAAAGTACATTTTTAACACAAAGGTTACAGTCTTCAGCCTGGTCAGGTCCAATTCATTCCAATCTCTGCAAGTCCATATTGGTTTATGTCTATGCACAGGATTTTTCATCTGTCTTACAATATTGCTGTGGGGTGTAACTGTCTTGTGGTAGTAACAAAAGTGAACCCTATTGCACATGTGGTTGATCCTACATAAAAATCTTTTACCTACCTGTTTTATTTTGTTAGGGGAACCAGCATAAGCTGCAAAATCAAATGTGCCTTTTAGCTGGTGTAAATTAGATGTACTCTGGCTAAATGACACATTTGTCGTGCTGAGCTGACCTCTTCTTCACAGCTGATTTTTTTTCATGTGTGTCATAGTTTAGTGAAATATATAGCCTGAAGGGGGGTCATCTGCTGCTACTTTTTCCTCTCTCCTGGGGAAATTATTCTACCATCAAGTTGTTCTGATATAAAAGCCCTTGTAGCCAGTTTGCCTTCGGTGATCTTTTTACCTTCCTCTACATTTGCCCCTTCAGATCTCTCAAAGAATCTCTTTCTCTTTAGCCATAATAGCTTTATTTCATTTTGTCAGAGCATCACATCCATCAACCTGGATTAACACTTCTGTAGTAACACTGATCACTGATGTATTACGGGTAGTGAGAGGAAAAGGGGGAACATTTTTAAATAAAAGGGGGGACATTTAGTTTATTAGATTTTAAGAGTAAATTTCTTACTCAGAGAATGGTGAGGCTCTGGAACAGGCTGCCCAGTGATGTTATGGGTGCCCCATCTGTGGAAGTGTTCAAGGTCAGGTTGGGTGGGGCCCTAGGCAACCTGATCTAGTGAATGGCATTCCTGCCCGTGGCAGTGGGTTTGGACCTGGATGGACTTTGAGGCTGCTTCCAACTCAACTTATTCTGTGATTTCTGTGATTTCTGTGATTTCTATGATGCCTTCCTTTTCAGCCTCCTCCTCGGCTCAGGGGCTGCCCATCTGCCCCTGGCTTGGCACAGAGCCTCCGGGGTGCCACAGCACTGCTGTGAGCACCCAGGCGCTTTGGGGAGGGTGTCTGACACGCAGCAGCTGAGCAGCCCCTTCCCTTCCCACCCCACAGACAACACCTGCCGCTTTGAGGATGAGAAGATCTGCGGCTTCGTGCAGGACAAGATGGACAACTTTGACTGGACGCGGCAGAACGCCCTGACCCAGAACCCCAAGCGCACCGTCAACACGGGCCCACCCACGGACATCAGCGGTACGCCCGAGGGTAGGCACAGCTCCGGGCTTCTTTGGGCTTGGCAGGGCAGGGGAGGTTTTTTTATCCATGCCCGCCGCCTCCTGTCAGCAATCCTGCAGCTCCCGGAGCTGACGGAGGCCTGAGCTGCCCGCTCCCTTTCGTTTGCATGTTACTGATTGGGATTGAACACGCAATTAAAACGCCCGCAGTTTTTGTTGAAGGGATGAGTGTGAGCAGTAGTTTTCTTGTTGTCAGCTAATTGCCTGATGCCTAATGCCCTTGCACTGTTTGATGCTTGTTTTGAAGAAAAAAAAAAAATGGATAAGCAAGTAGGAGAATATCTCTAGCACTTAGAAATGGTCCTGTAGGTTTTAGTAAGCTGTTTCCTCAAAGAAGTTCTCAGGGATGCAAACAGATCTCCTTAGTACCAAGCACAGAAGTGCAGCACCTTACACTCAGCCTGTCCATTGGACAGGAGAAGAGGGTGAAGGGGCTTTGTGAACCAGAGAGCTCTGGGGTGGCCACAGCTACATTGGGGTGCACAGGATGTGTGTTCCCCCAGCTGTGCCAATGGGCTGTCTGCTCTGCCTGCCTCCCTGCTCTCATTGCTGTGAGCCTCGAGTGCAGCCAGCACCACAGAAGCGCCTGGCACGCTAATGAGTTTCCATAGGAGTAGTCACTGCTTGTCATGTTTGGGTTTTTCTCAAGTTCTTTCCCAGGGACCTAAACTGGTAAACAAGGTCGCACTTTGTAAACTATCTTGTTTTTCACATTTCTCTCCTGAGGAGGGACTTTGCTTGTTGACCCTTGGTGTGACCAATGGTTCAAAGGATCCCACCTCTTAGGTGGGCACATTGTAAAAAGGTATAAAAATAGCTTCTGAGAATAAACCAGCCCTTTTTCGGAGCATCAGCCTTCTGAATCACAAGTCCGTGTCTTTCCTTCGTGTCCAACAGTGACACAGAAGTATGAGAGACCAAAGAGGAGCTGCCTGTGGGGCAGGAAGAAGGCTCACCTATAGCTGGAGGAGATTGGTGTTACATATTGCTCCCATTGCTCCATGTACATGGAGTACATGCTCCCAGTTTAGCTGGATGCTACGCCCCTCTTTCTGTAATAAAAAAAAAAAAAAAGTTAATTTGTTTTCAAACACTTATCTTTGAACTCAGAAAAAAATGGGAAACATCCAATGGCCTGCTAAGGAAATGGTTCTCCCCATTAGTGTTCAGTACACCAACCTGATTGAGCATTGAAGGTGATGTTAACAAATTAAATGGCTAATCTCTTCCTCCCTGGGCTGTTAACAACTGCCTTGGTATTGTTCTCTTTAGACAACAATAGTGTTCAGGCTAGATGCACTGAATCCTCTCTCCCTCTGCTTGAGGCAGAGAAATTAGTCTGGCATGGTTTCTCTTCCTGGTGTTCTCCTTGCACAGTGCAGTCAGCTCTGAGGCTCTTTGTGCACCCAGACAGGTGTGCATGTGCACAGGTGTTCAGGGGTGCAGACAGCAGGTCTGCAGATGCCCGTCTCTCCTGCACTTCCCTAAGTGCTGCCAAGGCAGGGGAGGCACTGCAGCTATCCTGCAGGTATCCTGCTGGCCAGCATCACAGTGGGCACAGAGCAGCTGGGCAGAGCAAGGCCACGTCTCCCAGAGTGGGGGTGGCCTCCCAGCCGCACTGGCATCCCATCATTTGGAGGAAGGCAGGCGCAGCACACGCTGCCTTTGCCCACCTTTCCCTCTCATCCCGCAGGTTACTACATGTTCATCGAGGCGTCCCGGCCCCGGGTGACAGGAGACAAAGCCCGCCTCATCAGCCCCCTCTACAACATCACGGCCAAGTATTACTGTGTCTCCTTCTACTACCACATGTACGGGAAGCACATCGGTGAGTGCCCTCGGGGGAGGGGAAACTCAGCCTCAGCTGGGCTCTGGGGGAAGATCTCCAGCCTCTTGCTCCAGCAGCTGTGCCCGTGACCAGCAATTCCAGAGTCCTACTCCGGTATTGCAAGCAGCAGGGTAGGCTGCTGCACTCAAATACTTTCCCTGTAGCCCAGCAGTGTCAGGGTTGTGAGGCTGTCACAGCCCATCCTTGGGGCAGCACCTTACACTCAGCCTGTCCATTGGACAGGAGAAGAGGGTGAAGGGGCTTTGTGAACCAGAGAGCTCTGGGGTGGCCACAGCTGCATTGGGGTGCAGAGGATGTGTGTTCCCCCAGCTGTGCCAAGGGGCTGCCTGCTCTGCCTGCCTCCCTGCTCTCATTGCTGTGAGCCTCGAGTGCAGCCAGCACCACAGAAGCGCCTGGCACGCTAATGAGTTTCCATATCCAGTCAAGGAGCAACTGCTAATTCGTCACCTCTTGATTATAATTTCATTAATTTGAATAATAGATGCACTCTTCCCACAGCACACAGGGTTATTAATCACCTGCTGGACTAGAGCCTGACTGAAAAATCAGGGCCCAGGCAGGAATGTGCCCGCCCTTCAATAAGCGGGGTTAATTAACCGCTCTCTGCTCAGTACTGTAGATGTCATTGGGAGGGAACATGCTCCTGAGCCTGGCCACATCTCTGTGCACATGTGGCACAGCTGAGAGGTTAAACTGCAAAATCTGGGCAAGGCTGAAACCCTGACACCATGGGTGTTGGTGGCTAGGAGCTGGGCAGCAGTTCACTGAGCAGGTCTCCATCTGTGTCTGTGTTTTGGGGGTTCATATCTGCTCTCTGCACTTGGAGTCGGGCTGGGTCAGAGGTGTTTTCACACACCTGGCTTCCCCCTGGTGACAGGCTGCTCCATGCTGTAGCCATGCCAGTGGTGGCAGGCTGCTCAGGCAGAGCACTGTCAGTGTTGGCTCACACCAGATTTTCCTGGACCTGCTGGTCCTGCTTAGCTGACAGAGTCCAGCTGCTAATGCTGTCTGGCAAACTCGTGTTCCCTGCAGCTGGCCCTTATGGTAAGTCAGCTCTGCTGCCCAGCTCCTGCTCATCTTCTCCTGGAGGCTTGGAAAGGGGTCTCATTCTTCGGTGAAGAGTGGCCCAGACTGGTGGGAGACTGGCAAAGAAAAAAGAGATGTGCAGAGAGGAAGCCTCTCTTGCTTTTTTTCTTGTATCATATTCCCAAGTTCATTTCACAGGTGAAGTAAAAACTCATCAACATTTGCTTGATTTTGGAAGAGAGCTTGGTTTGACAGTTCTCTTGTGGTGGTCTGTCTGGAGATGGGGTGGACTGGACATGCCAGAGAATCAATTCATTACAGGTTGTTTTTTTTTTTTTGCTTTTAGCATTTTAACTCTTTACTGATTTGTTCCACCCACAAATTATCCAAAAGTGATGGTGACTCCTGAGACTTAAGAAAGTCTCTGAGTGCCACTTCCTGTTCCTCAACTTCTGACACCTTTTATATCTGTTGATTTTTTCCTTCATACCCAGTGTTATGGCCCTTGCCTGATCCCTGTTTTCCCTCTTGTTGTACAAAGGAGCTGATAAATTCCTGTGAGGCAGATGGACTCTTTAATGCCATAATGGTGGGTGCTGCTGAGCTGAGAGCAAATTTTAAAATCAGACTGATTAGACAGAGACAGAGATTAAAAGAGGATGAAATGAGAAAAAAAGTTCTTTTTCTCTTGGCCTGTGGAATATATGACTTGGTCCAGCAAACCCACCATATATCTGCCTGCATATTGAAAGTCAGTACCTTGATGCCAGGCTTGATGCCCTTATTGGCTGAAATCCTCTCAGAGTTCTTGGGGCAAAACAAGTTTATTCAGCTCTTCTTCTTTAATCCTGGGTTAGAGGAGGGTGTAGGACTCAGTAGGACTTCTCCTGTGAAATGAAGAGACAGACCTTGCCCTCCCATCCATCTCACACATGCAGCAGTGTGAAGGAAGAGGTGGGGGTGCTACAATCCCAAGCCATGCCTTGCTTCCCTTAGATCTGGCTCTCCCTGATGCCTGCAGTCACAGCCACTGTGCCTGGCTCACCTCGTGCCAGTGCTGTCCTGCCAAGCCAGGTGCCAGCAAGAGTGTGTCAGATTGCTCCTGTCAGCAGACAATGCCAGCAAGAGGGTGTCTCTCCCATCCCAAGCCTCTTCTAGCAGCTCCAGCTCCATCGTGGAGCAAACTGAAGCTCTGTCACTACAAAAAGTAGCCGTATAAAATCCCGACATTTATTTATTTTTTTAATAACCCTTTTATTACCTTTCTTTTCCCCCCACTACAGAACTTGAAAGCTGGTTTACTCTCGTAATTTGACTATAAAATATCCGTAGCCATCCAGGCAAATCTTCCCTGGGAGAGTTCCCAGACACTACTCGTTTATAATAGATATGACGAAAGAGAGAAACAGAATACAAATGCACTGGTTGTAGCCGTGGTATAAAATATTCAGTGACTAGCAGAGCAGGACGCTGTTGAATATCTCGCAGCTGATGAGAGAGCAGGATGAAGGGGAGCTCCCTGGAGGCAGTCCTCGTTCTTCTGAAGTTATTTGGTCATCTGTTTTTCTTCCTCTGCCCCCCTCTGGAGCAAGCATTCACATTGCCCTATGATCCTGCAAGCCCCAACACAAAAATCAGGGGGAGGGGGAGAAAAGAAATACCATTTCTACCAGGCATTCAAGAACAAGGGTGCCTTACTTGTGGCTGGCATAGAAATGTCAAATGAGGCTCGGCTGGTTGGAGCCTGCTGTTAATGATGCCATCGTCGTGTCATCCATCCCTGTGTGGGCATTTCACTTAGGAGTTGGACTTGATGATCCTTTTGGTCCCTTCCAGCTCAGAATATTCTGTAATTCCGTGTTCCTGAGGAATTGCTTGTTTTCTTCAGGGGAGGAAACCAGCCATGGCAGCTAGGAACTGTTCACCAAGATCAAAAAGCCTCTTTGCCAGGTTGGCTAGGAGCAAATCCTCAAGTCTTTGCTTCAGCCATCAGACTCCTCTTGCTCCCTTCCCAGGGGCTGCCTGAGAGGGGATGCTTTAAGAGGACAGCTTCCCTGCCAGACTGGTTCCACCACAGTCCCCTGCCTCCTGCTCACTGCTGGATGCTCCTGCAGGCCCTGCAGCAAGAGATGTCTTCATGGTCAGCTCACAAGGGTGAAGGTTGCTGAGAGAGACGTGGAAATTTCAGCCACTGAAAGGAGAGTTAAGGGTGTGATTGTTCCAGTGCTGACACAGACCTGATCTGACCACCCCAGCTAAGTCTGGTCTATGTATAATCAGGATGGGAAGCTTCCAATAAAATTGTAAAGTATTCGTTTCTTTCTACAGCTTCCTGAGGAGGGAAAAGGGGGTGAAAAGTGCCAATCCATGGTATCCAGTGACAAGGATGCATGGGAATGGTTCAAAACTACATCAGGGGAGGATCAAATTTTTTTATTGAAAGAATGGTCAGACACTGGAATCAGCTTCCTAGAGAGGTGATCAAAGTGGTCAGGCAGTTAGTGGTTGTAGATCCTTTCCAAATTTTCTTTTTCTTCATTTCCTTTTTCTTCTTTCTCTCTTCTACTCTCTTCTAAGATCCCATGAGGAACAGTGCTGGGGACTGATTAGGAAGGATTTTGGTTCTGAGTCACTGGAAGCAATGAGACCTGATCAGATCACTTGCCACAGCATCTGAGTTCAAGAAAGCCAAGGCTGTTTCACAGAGGGAACTGGGTTGTGGGCAGGCCACTTACACAGGCAGCGTGAGCACTGATGCCCTCCTGCTGAGGAGGAATCACAGGTCTGGGAGGCCTGCCAAACTGAATTGCTTCTTTACTTCTTCAGCTCAGATCAGACAATCAGTGCAAAGGTGTGTCTAAAAGGCCGTGGTGGATGATCACACATCGGAGCCAGCGGGTGCCATGTGGCTTCAGCTTGTTTCTGCCAAGTGACATTGGCAGAGCTGTCAGGTCACACAGACTGAGCTTATGTCAATGCACGAGCAGCTTCAACCACACAGGCATCATTTTTGTAAGACTCAACATCATAGCTCCCTCGTTCCTGCCCAAACTTTGCCTATGAACACAGCACCCTGCCACTGCACAGCAGTACAGGTGGCACCCTGGAGGTAGCTGCATTCTTTTGGATACATGAAGTTTGCCTTACATAGAAATGTGTTGTTCATTAAATCCATGCCATTAGCTCCAGTGCAATAACTCTACACAGTAGAGATTACATCACTGGATTGATTGAGGGGAGGCTGATTTTCCTAATGAGTATGATTCACTTCCCTCTAGGCTCTTGAAAACAAGTTGCAGTTAGAGTTAAGTGAACAGTTTGTAATGAAGAAATGTATTCAATTATTTTAATACTCATTCTTTTTCCACTTATTCAGATGTGTTCTTGGCCATCAATAGATACGTATTTGACTAATGATTTGTTAGAGATCCAGCACCTTCCTGTTGGCTGCAGTATGGACCTTTGGATGGATTGTGGTCTCTTTTAGTAGTGTCTGCACGGGTGTTTTGGGAGGTTAGTCAAATACCATGATCATGAGCAAGGATTATAAATACCTAGCAAGAAGACCATGTATTTGTAAAGTGTCATTCAATCTCTGTGAGTTCAATACAGTGGCTCTGAACCAAAGACAGATAAAGTCGTTGTTTTTCTAAAGAATTCAGTGAACTTGGGATTAGAGGCATAGATTTAAAGATTATTAAGACCCAATGGTGCTGATACATCATCCAATCAGACTTCCTGCATCACCAAGGGCAGAGAATTCCCTTCAGTTACTTTTTCTGGAGCCCAGTAAATACTATGTGTCTGAAACTTCATTAGATCTTTACTTATAAAAGCATCAACAGCATGTTTGATATGTAGGATTGGATCATCCCTAAACCAAAGAGCTCATCATCTAAAGAAGACATGGAGACAAGGGAAAGGTGTTCAGATGTGGATTGGCTACATGTCCTTTTCTTTCCACAAATATTGTGTCTTCACGTTGATGCAGGCATTCTGTTTAGTACCTTGAATGTGGGTTCGCTGAACCCTGCCTTTCCTAGCTCCTCACTGAAAGGGCATCACTGAATCAAGTTCCCAGGGCAGATAGGCACTGAAATGTTGCCTTCTTCAAAAGTCCTCATCTGTCTTACCAGCTGAACATCTGACTACCTTCCTGCTGCAGGTTTTTCTGGAAGGCCATTGGAGCACAGATTGCTGGCACCCGTTCATTTGCAGATGCCCTGAATCCTCACAGGTTTCCTTTGCTCTTGATCACCTAATTGGAGACACAGTTATTCCTCTGGTGCACAGATGCTGTGATCCCCCTCCCTTCATTCAGCAGAACATCTTTCCATTCAGACTTTAATCACAGCAGCAGCAGCCTTGTGCAAAGTTGAGAAGCTGTAAGGATACACTGCAACCTGATCATCTCCTGAGACATCAGTTGTTGCATCAATTATTCAGACTCTGAAATTGATATATACAAAACTTAACAGACTCTTAAGAGGAAGGAGGAGCTCTCAACTACTTCTTTAGCACTCCTTTGTCACTCTTCTATTCTCTCCATAGATCATTAATTGTTTCACTGTTGGTCATTCCAGGTGCACATCTGGACACCTCCCTGGGTGCTCTGACAGGGTAAAGGCAGTGAGGACAGAGTGAAAACTGTGATACTCTACTTGCACATCCATCCCTCTCTGTACTTGAGCTTCAACCAGGCATGATTTTGTAATGTATGGAAATGCATCCCAGAAAATCAAAGAAATGCTCAACAAGTGTCAAGAGGAAGGAGCGACTTCCTCTCCTAAAGAGAGTTCTGCACCAAAGGGTGCAGAACTTTCTCCCAAAGGATGACAGGCACCCCAACACTTGAAGGAATTTGCAGTTGCAGGTTTGGAGTCTCAGCTAGTTGCCTTGAAGTTTTGTGGTGCTAGTAAGGTAGGCACAAAGTGGGAAGAGTCTCATTGCTGTAATGCATCCTGTAATGCATCCCAGCTGTAATGGGCTCAAAGCTGGGAGCACAGCCTGCTCTGACAAACTGCCTTCCTGCAGCAAATCACTTTCAAGGCCTGAACCATTCATCCTCTCACATCTCCCTAGGTCAGGCAGAGGATGAAGCCAGAGAGCAGCTTTTGAGTGGTGTCCTCAGTTCAGCAGGAAGAGTATGTGATCTCAGCTGCTCCTTCCTGCTGTCTCTCTGGCTTCAGCATTGCAGTAAAACAGCCCATCTGCTCCAAGCCCTGCAGCCGTGCAGCTGCTGTGCCTGGCTCCTGGGACTGAGACACCACTGACAGGGTGATGATGGGGAAATTGGGAAGTTGTTAATAGGGATAGAGAAGAGACAGGCAAAATTTTCTTCAGCATAAGTGCATCTGTGTCTTCAGGGTTTTTGTCAAGAGCCCTTTCACACACATCTTTTGTATTTTGGGGGCTCTGGGAGGCTCCCTCCTCCCTTGCTGAGGTCTTTGCAAAGCCTGCCCATGGAAGGGAGACAGACAGAGTCCCCTGTCTGGCTGTTGTGCTCTTCTAAACCTGGCAGTGTCTATGAAGCAGACTTTGTTTCAGCTCGTCGGAGAGTGCTGAGCACAGTGTGTGCTCTCAGTCTGAGAGCTGAGCACATGAATTCCGCAAAGGACCCAGCTGGCTCTGGTGCCAAAGATGAAAGGGCCCGTTATCAAAGCTGGGAGGAGAGAGAGCAGTGCCTGAAGGCATCTGGGCACGTCATGAAGCAGAGGGTGAACAAGGAGCAAACAGACCTCACGGATGAACTATGGTTCACTCTGCTTCTGGAGTCTGCAAAATTGGTGGGAGAAGTTGCGTACACATCATCTCCTTCTTGCTAGGTTTATCATACTCTAATTTTTAATGGTTGGACTTGATATTAAAGGTCTTTTCCAATGTAAACAATTCTGCAATTTTCCCCCAGGCTGGCCTCTCCTCTCTAAGGCAGTACCCAGCACTTCTGGGGACCAGCAGCTACAGCAGGAAAGAGGGAAGGAGCTCTTGCCCCCGTCGGCATCTTCCCAGCCTGCTTGCCAGCAGCTGCACAGAGAAATGAAGAGGAGCATCCATTTCCCTGTCCAGCACCTGGGGCTCCCCCAGCCCTGCCTGGAGCTGGGTCACCAGTAGCACTGGGCTCCTACACAGCCATGTCCCCAGCAAGTGACCAGCACTGAACTTACCCCTGAGTCACTCTCCCTGTGCCCTCTCTCTATTCTGTTCTAGCTGAATGTCAGATGGGCTTTTATTCTTCTGAGATAGCATAAATTTAACGTTATGGAGCATGGAGATGTTTTTTCTCCCTCTTTTGAATTTCTTAAATCACATCCTGTTGTCCACACATAGAAAGCCTGTTACTGGTCACAGACAACCTCTGAGGAAATTTTCCCTGAAAAGGGGTGCCAGGATTTTGTTCCATAAACACAGTATCAAAGATGGAAGTCTTTTGTCATTCATCTTTCTATGTTAACAGTTTCTCTAATTAGATTGGTGGATCAAATGAGCAAAGGAGCTCAAGCATAGCTCCATTGCAAGTCTGCTCCTGCCATATCACCATCTGCTCTCTATGTACACAGACAGGTGGGGAGATGCTGGAGAGAAGGAGCTATAGCTGTAGCTTGCCTGCCTTCCTCCCATTATTCCTCATCACCAGACAGCCATGACAATACCACTGCACTTGTCCCACTGCCTGCAGGGCCCAGGTCCCCCCTGCCCAGTGTGTCTCCCCAGGGGCCCAGCCATATGTCCACTTTGCCTTTTTAGAGTGTTGTTGCTTCTCTGCTGGTACACTCCCTCCATCCCGAAATTCCTGTAAATGCCAGGCTGGTCAGACAGATAGTGATGGATCGTAGATCAATCTGTGCAATTGGCTTTGCCATGTCAGGGAATATTGCTTCAAGCCCAGCCTCATTTGATGATGGTTTAGGAGGTCAGAGGTGGAAACGTGTTTGTTTCTTTGGGTTTTTGAAATCCACAGTTAACTCCAAAGAAAATTCCCTGTAGCCATATACAAATAATTTTCACAGGTTTGCTGTAGGGGAAGCATTGCCAATCAAAACTTACCTTCTTGCTGTTCATATCCCCAGAAAGTCCTGGACTTTCCTAGACACAGCAGGAAACAGGAGGCTTTGATTCCCCTGATTCCTTTCTCTGTAGCCTCCCTGCAGTACCAGGGCATGGAGTGTCCCACAGCAATCAGCTGGCAGCACAGGCTGAACGTTCTCCATGCCCCAGTGCAGATGCCTTGGGAGTAGAGGTGGGATCGTGGTGCTTTCCAGACTCTGACCATGACTCAGAACCCTCCCCCTCTGAAGTTAGTGAAGCAGTGGCTGCAGAAACAGGTCTGTGTAGTGAGCCTATGACTGGACAGAGGGGACTGGACTGCACACCAAGTGGAGAACAGTGAAAGACATAGAAATGAATTCTCTGTAGTCAGGAGTGGAAAGCAGCCCAGAGGCTTTAATTGTCTTACTCCTCATATGTTAATGTGTGAAGCATCCTGAGAGACTGTGAACAAGTAAATACATCCTACCATGGCACAAAGACAACTTACATTCCTAGAAATTATGAGTCAGTACCACTTGGTATTGTTTCTGCAACTCTATCTGTGCTACAATTATTTTTCCACCCTCTGCTCTCTAGCTCTCAGACCAATAACTTTCTCCCCAGCTCTGTAACCAGCCTGATGCTGACTGCTATTCATTAACATCCATTTAAATGAGAGAGGAAGAGACCTGTGTTTGTTGTGGAAATTACAAACAGTAATAGATTCTTTCTGGAGACTGTCATTTGCTCCTGGTATTTGCCTGCACTAAGCCTTGGGCTTTTAGTTTCTGATCAGTGGCATTAACATTAAACACTCAAAGAGGTGCTCAGAGCCTCTGTTAGAAATGTAAGAGCTCTCTTCTCCCTGGATTGGTTTTAGCCCTCATTTTGGGTCTGTGGGTGACTCTGCTAAGCTTTGCAAGGTCTTAAGTCCTCTCCACACTGTGAATCTCTTTCTAGCTACTGGATTTCTCTTGCAATCAGCCAGCTTCTTATCTCAATCTGTCTTGCCTGCACTGGAAATGCCATGGGAATTTCCATGGGGGCTTTCATCCCTGAGATCCCAGTTGAGTGCCAAATCCAAACTGGAGCTGCAGCCAGGAATTCTCATCAATAGCTGATCTCCTGAGATTGCCCCGTAGTGGAGCAAGGATCTTACAGGAGTGCAGCAGGCAGCTGCAGGGAGACCAGGCTGTGTGCCAGCTCCTGGCTGTGAGTCCCAACAGCCTTCCCTACCCATCCCACAGAGCTGTGCTGCCCTTGGCATGGCACCCCATCTCTCAGTGTGTAGTGTCATCCTCCCTTTGCTTCCTGACTACTCCAGCTGCCTGCCCTCTGCCTGGGCCATGTAAACTGAGCTGTCCCTTAGCCTTCTCCCCACCCCATCACCCTGCATTAACTCCCCAAGAGAACCCTTGAGGAAACCTCTACCTTCTCTGCCATCCCACACCGACTGTGCTGATATCCCTGCCTGTGCAGGCCCTGTGTCCCTCCCATTGCTGCCTGGAGTTACTCTGGAGCTACACTGCAATTCCATGTGGCAGTGAAGTCCCCCTCCTGTGGAAACTGAGCAAAGACCTTTTTTTGTTGTGAGAAGGTAACATTTAAAGGCATCCCTTGGGTTACTCTATCTGGCAGCCCAGCTGGTCTTTTGTGTGAGTGCCATTCTTTTGAAATGCCAGCTCTGGTCTTCAAGGCAGCCAGCAGAAGGTACAGCTGGCTCTGCCTGTAATTAATTCCTCATCACTCATCACTTGCCTTTATTCTCCCTTTTGATTAGGAAGAAGGAATAATACAGATTACAAGACAAATGCAAAGATTGCCTTGTATGGGAAGAGGTAACAATAGGATGGTTGGCCTGCTGGGGTTTTCTTTTTGTTTGTCTGTCTCTGGTCAGCTGGAGAGATGTAGCAGCAGATAGATGATCTGTCTTTTTGTGTGCCTCACCAGCAGGCATCCTTAGAAAATGCCAGGTAGGGAAGACGGGGAAGGGGCAACAAGGAGAGAAACAGGTAACAAAACTGTCCAGCTGGCTTTTGACTCTGATAGAGGAAACCAGGTATGACTGCAGTGTGAAACCAGGCAAAAAGGGTGACTGCATCAACTGGCACTGAGGACCATCCCAGATGGGTCCTTCTCATCTCCACTGATGACAACTTGGAGAGCAGGTCACACTTAGATTCTTCTTCAGTTTGTAACCACTGGAAAGGAAGATGACTTGGAGATTCCCATAGTCCAAGTCTGCAGTGTTCTATGGCTCTGCCTGGAGTGCAGATCTGGAGGTTCATTTACAGGTACCCCATCACAGGCCATGTGCTCTTAATTTAACTGGCAACTGGTGGCAGATTGACACGTGATAGAAGGGAGTAAAATAGAAGAGCTGTACAAACATTAACATCTACAGCACAGTGGACTCAGTTCAGATGGAATAGGGGTTTCATCACTGTTTCAAGTCCAGGGGCCTCTTCCATGCCTCCCAGAAGCATATTCCCAGTGACAGTGTTACTAGAAAATGGAGGTATTGTAGTTCCTTCCCAGTCTCAGGGAGGCTCTGTAACTTAGCAGGGATTGCAGGTAGGGCTGTGAGAGCTGGCTGCCCTTCACGACTCTGATGGATTTCTAAGATAGCCATGGGCACACTGCTCCTCTCTTTTGACCTTCAGTTTTCCATGTGTAGACAGGAGTCTACAAAAAAACACTGCATGTTTTGAGTAGATAAGGGAGCTTCCTTTCCAGTAGTAAAGCATTTGAAGAATGCCTGCTGGTATTCAGTATTGTTGTATTAGGGAATTTGGGGGCCAAAAGGTTGTTTTTCCTGATGCTGCAAGGACATGGAGCTGTCAGCCAGGATGTGCTCAGGCTTGGTTTGGGTTTAGGCCAGTAATTCACAGCCAGTGCTTTGGAGATACTGATTTGCATTCCAGATGCTTCTCTGGGTTTCTTTCTGTCTTGCCTTTGCTTTTTTTCCTAGGGCATCAAAGTTCGTTTGCTGCGTGATTTGTCCCAGTGCTGGCTACTCAGCCAGGCTATTGTGCAGCAAATCCTAGCTACAAGTCCCCAAATGAGGATAGAATAGACAATGGTTGTTTTTAATCCTTGCATGCTAGCAGCTTCATATGAATTCTTCATTTGCTCTCAATCCCTCACCTCAGCAGCTCTGGTGTCTGTAATTAGCTGCTCTGAACACACTCCTGTTGACATTGATCTATGGGGTTATGTAGTTCCTGCGTGAGCTGTCAGTTTGGACAAGGGGCTCCATGAGGACTAGGTATGCTTAGAGAGACTTTCCTTCATAGGAAGCTGCTGAGGGCAGGGCAGATGCCAAGAAATCAGCAGCTCAAAGCTGGTTTTGCCAGAGAACTCCTATAGTGACTCCTCTTATCTGTGGCACTGTGTTTCCAGGAGGGAGGTCTCACTGGCTTGGATCCCCCAAGGTTGTGCAGTGCCAGCTGATCTCAAGAAAGAGAGAAACAAGCTATATTTCTCCTTGTCCTGGGTTGTGGTGTGCCTCCCAAACTGAGTACTCCCAGGAAGGGGGATGGGAGATGCTGTCTATGTCCTGTCAGGCCTTCATCTAATTTTCTCAGCTTGCCTTACAGTGAGTGCTTCTGAATATTTCCAGACAATAATGTGCTTTCTAGCCTCATTTCACTAAATTATATACATATTTCATTTTTTTAACCTTTTCTTGTAAGTCATTCACTAAGAATCTAAACATTTCATCATCTTTATTATGCTCTGAACTCCCTGTGATGTATCTCTCAGTTTCTGACAACCAGGCACTTGATGGGAGTATTTCCAGGTCCCTGTCCTTCCCACAGTGCCCCTAAGGTAGATGTGCCAAGAATGAAGGATTTGGGGGGATCATGTGGGAGGGAGGTTATGCAGGGAAGTCTGTTTCCCTGACCTCTTTCTGCTACTTTTCTGAAGGGCATACCCATGTGGGAATGCAGCATCCCAAGTGCAGACAGACTGCAGATGGATAAGGAAGGGTTACTATTTCCTCTGTACTCTCAGGTGTAATATATCTGTGCATGGAGACCAGAAACACTGATGAGCAACAGCATGACTAGAGTTGTGATTGATTGATTTCTTGAGGAAAAAAAAAAAAAAAAAAAACGTGTTTCAGGTCAACCCTGATTGAATGTTTAAAAATGTTTTCTTCGCTGAAGCAAAAAAGGGAAAAGAAGTAATCCGAGGGCATACTAACAAAATGCTCTAGGAAGACAAACTGAGATGGTTCTGTGTGTGGGTGGAGGGTAGGAAGTTGTGACACTGTTTTCAAACTGAGAACTGGAAATGCTTTGAGATTTGTTGGCTTTGGTTTAATGATAGACAAAACCTTTTGGGAATTGCTTTTTTTTGAAAGAACTTGAAGTCAGCATTGCTTCACAGGATCTTTGTGAACCTCTGAAAACGTTGGGCTGGGATGGTACCAGGTGGTGTGGAACAGGCAGCGCTGTCTGGTACTTCAGAGAACAGCTGCTCACACCAAGGCTGCTCACAGGGCACGTGGTGGATGAGGACACTGGTGGTATTTCCACAGCTGATGGCCAGGGCCAGGGCAGGGAGAGCCCTGTTAGCTGCATTGCATATTTCAGGTGACAGTGGGGAACGGAGGGAGGCAAATATGTGTTCTGGGCTCCCCATTTCAAGTGGAATGTAGAGAAATTGGAGGGGTCCAGCAGAAGGGCATCAGGAATGCCCTTCTGACCAGGGCATCCTGGTCAAGGGCCAGGAGCAGAAGCCCTTAGAAAGAGAAGTTAAAGGAGCTGGACTTGGCTCAGTCTAGCAAAGAGGAGGTTGCTATCGGCCATTGGCCCACAACTGTTTCAAGGGCAAATTCAAAGCTAATGGAACCAAAATCTTTTCATAGTATTAAATTATATAAGGAACAGTGTCCACAACTGGTAGTGCTGGAGGTTCATACTGGGCAGTGGGAAAACCTGGTTTCCTCAGGGAAGTTCAAGACTTGGCCAGGCAAAACCATGCTGCCCTCATGCAGAGCAGGAGACAGCTTCAAGCAGGAGGTTGGATGGGATGGATGCCTCTGGAGGTCCCTGGCAGCTAGCATTTCTGCCACACCCTTCTCATGCCACCCCAGCCATGCTGCACACTGCTTCTACCTCATCCTGTCCCTCTTTGTCTGGGTCTGTGCTTCCCTGGGAAAGGCCAGGTGGATGAAACATTGCCAGTGGCACTTAACCCACGAACGCAGGAGAAAGCTGGCTCCCCTCAGAGATGACCTCAGGAGCTCTCTGCAGGCTGTCCCTGGGCCAGCTGGGCCTTACAGCCATGCTCTGAGGCTGAGCCCAGAGCTGTGCCAGGAGCCAGCCCAGCAGGCAGGCTTGGCTGCCTGCCCCAGCGTGCCAGAGGCCTGTTTCTCTCTTGCAGGCTCCCTGAACCTGCTAGTTCGTGTGCGGAACAAGCGAGCCATCGACACCCAGGTCTGGTCCCTCAGTGGCAATCGGGGCAACATGTGGCAGCAAGCACATGTGCCCATCAACCCGCCGGGGCCCTTCCAGGTAAGCCAAGCCCACAGTCGAGGAGCCACCTGCCCTATCCGTGTGCCATGGATGTAGATTTCCTGGCAGACGTCTTCCTCTGTAGCACAGGAACTGGTGGGGCACAAGGGAGGGCACTGGGAGCTCTCAAGCCCCAGGGTCACTGGAGCAAGGCAAAGGCTTAGTGGATGCACAGAGGTCAAATCCACTTCTCCCCGAGGTTTTTATGTGCAAGCATCAGTTTGTCACTATAAATTTTCTGATTATTGCTGGTCTAGAAACCGCTTGTCTGAGAGCTCCTTTTGTATATGTCTGTGTGACAGACAGGTGCCTCAGTGCTGAGCAGCTGGGGAATGCTGGCCTGTTGGTGTAAAGTGACTGAGTGCTAGAGATTTCTTCTAGCATGTGCTGCAGGGCCCACCTCCACTGTGCCCCTTGCTTAGGCCTCTGGGAGTGCTGGTGAATATGAACTGGGCACTCTTCAGGTGCTCATCGAGTTGTTCATGTGCACACAGGCAGTGGGCTGCTTTTATGGCTGAGGTTTTTACCCAACAGGCTGCTCTGCTGTTGTAGGGTTGTTTGTGAGAGCTGCTCTGTACAGGCTGGTTAAGTTGTGGCACTGTGGCAAAATGCCCAGTGTGCTTTTGCATACTTCAAAATAGTAAATAAGAATGTAGTTACTCTTGCAAAATCTGTTTGGTATTGGTTGGCTTCTTAGAGAAGGACATGTAATAGAGCAGAGCTCTAATGCTCATTTGTTACTGCACAGACACTCAGCACAAAGAGGTTTGTCCCATAAACAGTGGGGTCTGGCTTTCCAGATCCTATGAGTATTGGAGAAACAGGAAAGAAATAATTCTCTTGGAGGCCTGATAAGACCTGCTCTGTGTCCTGCTCGTCTCTGCAAAGCCTTGCAGTGCAGGAAGGGCCCTCCACAGCTGCAGCCTGACGCTGGGCTCTCTCCCATGCTCTGCTTGTAGATCATCTTTGAAGGTGTCCGGGGCACGAGCTACGAGGGGGACATTGCCATCGACGACGTCACTCTGAAAAAGGGAGACTGCCCAAGGAAGCCAATTGGACCCAATAAGGGTGAGACTGTGTCTGCCTCAGGGGCAGACAAGTTGGTAGGAGTGCATTCACAAATGTGCGTGCTAGGGATGCACAGCTGATTTCAGAGCAGACCAGAGACGTGTTGGTGGGACTCAACAGGGTGGTTGACCCCACAGCAGAAGTCACCAGAGGGGCTCTCAGACTCTTGGCCTTGTTCTGTGCAGTACAGAATTATCAAGAGTCAAAGGAGCAACCAGGAGGTGTCATCCCCAAAAAGCTAAGGACTTCTGCAATATCTCATTTCCTGGAAAATCTAGTTATGGAAGCTTTGAAAAGGGAAGGACCTTCTGCAGGCTTTAATGGCCTCTGAAGTGTTAAGTCAGTCCTACTCCAAGGAAAAAAAAAAATCTGCTCATTGGGGCATGAAACAAGGGAGGGCTGTGCTTCTTTCCATTGCTGTCTGAGCAGAGAGGCACAGCCATAGTAAATCCCACCAGCCCCTTTCCAGTCCACCCACACAAACTAATGCCAGCACTGCAGTAATGGAGACAACTCCACTCTCACTAGGGATTGCACTGTGGATTGCAGCCACAGCAAGGGGTGTGTAAGCAGTATGTAGGCATGGGGTGGGAATCAGTAGATTGCTGCCTGCTTTGGTCCTGCCTGTGCCCTCGATAACATGCCTCAGAGAGCAGATGTTCAGAGTATGCAAACCAGAGCCAGACAGGCACTTGAGAGCAGGGTTCAGTTTGGTTTATTTATTTTTGAAGCAAGAAAACCTTCAGAGTAACAGTCACTTCTAGCCATTTTCTTAACTCCATAGATGAAGAGGGAAACAAAAGTCAGAACACTCTAAAATTTTCAAAATTTTAGGTGCAGTTAAAGGTCTCTTTTAGCCTAGGATGTAACCATTAGACTTATGAGAGTCTTTTGTTTGGCTCAGGTTGAAAGTTCTAGGGAAGAAAGGAGGATTGGATTGCAGAAGTGTCTAAGATTCAACCTTTTTTCCAAAGTTAGTTTTGTGGAACCTTGAGAACATCCAGGAAAGGCTCAAGGTATCTTCCAAAAGATCGGGGAACTCTCTGTGCTTCAGGGTGGGAGAAGACATGGATGTGTGCTGGCTTGTTTGATTAGATCTGAATCTGTCCCATCACTAATTCTCTTTCTCCCTTCTGGCTGGCAGCTGTTGCTCTTCCAGGAAGCGGTGTCCCAGCCCTGCACAGCCCTTGGCTTTGTGGACCATTGACTTTCTTCCTTTACGTGCTGCTCAGATGATGGCAAGTGAGCGCTCCTGTCTTCGGACCAAGACATTCCTGCTCCTTTCCTACTCAGCCACCTCTGCTCCTCTTCCTCCCCTCCTCACTGGCTCACCAAAGTGTCCATATGTTACCAAAGACTGACAGGCATGACCATGCAAAGGGATCTGGTTCAGAACTGGAGCACTCCTTCAGAAAGTCATAATGTCTAGAACAAAATTTAAAAATAAAGACAAAACTTTTTTTTAAAAAGCACGTGCACGAGAGAGTGAGAGAGAGAGAGAGGAAAGAAAGAAACACATACAGAGAAAAGAAGGAATGAAACACAAAAAAAAAAAGGAATGAAGAAATGTGAAGAGCAAATGAAGGAAGAAAAAAAAACCACCCCCATGTTTCCTTGGGAATGTTGGACAGGGCTTCCTCAGGGAAGTGGGAACTTGTTTTAAACAAACAAACAAACAAACAAAAATATATTAAAGCACAAATTTCTACCAGAACAGTTACCTTCTTTGCTGCAGAGCCCACAGCTTAGTGGATGATCTCCTGCAGCACTCCCCTTGTCTGGCTGGGGCTGCCCCACCCCGGCTGCACTCCCTGCAGTGACACCGCCTCGTCCCTGCGGCAGCAGCCGCCCCTGGCACCGCATGTGCTTCAGTGTCTCCATCCATCCACATCTCCCAGGCTCTCACGTCTTTCACTGCCCCCCAGTGTGGTTTGCTTTGGCCTTCCCCCACCGCTCTGTGCTTCTCACCCCTGGCCTGAAGAAGATGGGGCAAGGAAGGGAGCAGTGACATGGACCACGCTGAGTGGTGAAGTCCTGGCTGGATCCAGCTGCAGCGCTGGCCTCCAAGAGCCTCTTTCTGTCTCTCAGCACTCTTGCTGGGTAGGCAGCAGGTCTGAGCTGCAGACAGAAAAGTCTGTGGGGTCTCTATGGGGCTGAGGGGTGGGATGTGACGGGATGGGACTGGAAGGTGGAGCAGTTGCACATTGGGTTCCCCCCAATGTGAATATTGGGATGACAGCTGCCTCAGCCCTAAACCCAGGGTTGCCTCTCTGCCCACATTTTGTTACCTGTTTATTTTGGCTTTTATTCCGTTGCTTAACTTCCTCCACCTCAAGTTTTCTGGATGATGAGAAGAGTCAGGCATTTAAACGTTCTTCAGCCAGGCAGCAAGTCCTGTGCCCATGACCCAGCCCCTGGGCTGGCAGTTCAGGCAGCTCCAGTGCTGCTCTCTCACCTCCCGAGGCCCTCCTGCAGGCACAGTGCATCTGCTGCAGTGTGGGCAAAAGGTGGCAACAGCATCACTGCTCAGGGCTGAGGTGGCTGGATTTTATCAGCACATGCAGCCACACAGGCACTCAGCTTCCACTGCCAGGGCAGTGGGCAGAGGAGCTGAAAGGTGAAACAGGCAGGAAACTGCTCCAAGAAGGATGGAGGCAGGAAGTTGGCCCAAAAGAGGGGCTTGTGCTGCTGAACTGTGGCCCTGTTTGCCACTGAGGAACAAGAGAACAGGGATGGGAGAAATTCACCTTTTTCTTGATGGTATCATGAGTGGGCAAAGCTGGTGTTTCAGCTGCAGACCTGGAGCAGGTCTGGCTGAGCCTTCTCCAGGTGGAGACACAAGGTGCTGCTCCAGGTGAACCCCCAGGAGAAGGATTTGCCCTGCACCAGCCAGAGAGGAGCTGTGATAGCCTTGTTGCATCTGGAAGCAGCTCTGGGTGTGACTTACCTCCCTGCACAGGGCAGAGTTAGCCCCACAAGGCTGTGAGTTGGGATTTACTAGCCCACACTGGTAATTAGTTAAGTGTGACTTTTCCTCCTGAAGGACACGCCCTCCAAAATCCCTCTCTGGAGCACCACAGATGAGGTAGCTGTCTCACTGAAAACCCGGTGCCCATGGCTCCTCACCCACTTCTGATGACTATATCAGCTTCTCTAAGACAGCTGTGTTTGTCTGAAACCTCCTGAATGTATTATCTGCCTCCTGCATGGCTCAGCTTCCAGCCATGGCTGGGGCCTCATTGCCTTCACTGATGGAGGGGGAGAGTTCTGACTTAACTCCCAGCAGATCCAGCCACCATCAGAGAGAGAAAGGACATCAGCTCTGAGGGACCTTCCTCACAGGAGGCCTTGCAAGACAGTGGGAGGGCACGATACAGGTCTCCCCAGCTCGTTCTGCTTTTCTCCAAGAACTGGGACTGTGTCTTTTCTGTCTCCACTCCTCCCTCCAGAGCCCAGACCTCAATCACAGTGCACATTTGGCCAGGAAACCCATGGCTTGCCCAGGGCCAGGCAGTGTCATGGGATGCAGTGGGTGCCCACAGCAAGTCTTCTCTTGCTGTCTGTTGCCATTTTCATGGGCAGCCAGTGCTGCCCTTTTTTAGGCTGAGCTCTTTCAGCCCTGTGCTCTTCCTTTCCTCTTTGCTTGTTGGAGGTCAGAAATCATCAGCCCATTCCTGGTAAGAGTCCACTTTCACTCCCAGGAGAGAGACTGGGAGTTACCCAGGGGTGCTTGGGAGCTTCACAGTGGCTCCTGATCTGTCTGCAGCAAAACATCTGTGTTGCATTGCTGGTTGGAGGAAGCTTCTGCTGGGTAGAAGTTGGAGACAGGAGTGCCTCCCCATCAATAAGAGGTAGCCCAGGGCAACCATCTCACCTTCTAAGCTCTGGGGCAGAGGCCCTTATGGGTTTGTTTCTATGGACTGCTCAGCCCAGGCTGCACAAGCACACAGGTTTTGGTGGTGTTTAGTGAGCATCAGAGGTGCTGTGGGGCTGGGGAGGTGCAGCCTGAAGGTTCAGGATGATGGGCAAAGCATTACCTGTGAGGCAGGTGTCAGCAAAAGGGCAGCACAGTTTTAGAAAGGGACACCTGCAGGGAGGGAGTCCATGCCCTGGTGCCAGTCCCTGTGAGGAAGGATGTAAGAGCCTCACCACATCAATCCATGGCACAGGGAGCAAGAAGCCCTTTGGTGGCCAGAGGTCCAGGGCAGAGCAAGGAGGTTGCCCCAGCTGGAGGTGAAGCCTTCTCCTGCTGTCAGGTGTCCATCAGCTTCAGTAAAAGTCTCAGGAAGCCCCTTCCCTCTTGGACATCTGATCTTTTATCTCTGGTGGTGAGTTTGGGAGAAAGGCATTAACCCAAGTGCCTCTGCTTGTCAGAAGTACTGAGGACAAAAGGAAAGACCTCATTTCCCTGGCAGATGTGCTGAGAGATGGCATGAGAGGAAAGAGGCACTTCAGCAGTGGGGATGGGAAGCTGTGCAGGGATGGGGTGGAGGGGAGGCAGGGTCCCTCTTCTCTGAGGATAGTGGTATTTGTGGTTTACTACCCCACGCTTGGGAGGCAGGTCTCCTTGTGGTGGTAATGCATCCCAGCTGAGATGTAAAGCCATGCTCCTTACCCCTCCCAATTAAAGATCCCTTCGTGTTTTTCACAGTGTTTTGGCTAAATTACAGTCCTTAAACTTAATTGCTGTCTGTCTCCTTAAATATCTGTTGCAGTCCCAACGTTATGTTTCTCTTCCTGATGTTTTATGTTGCTCTGTGCCTATCCAGTAGCTGCTTTATTCCACACCAGAAGTGGCTGCATTTCAGCAATGATGGATATTATTCCTGTATATAGTATGAAAGTCCCTGCAGAAGAAAAGTGCAATATATATTTAAGAGACTGCTTTTATTTACAAGGAGACCTCTGCTTGGTAGTTGTAGAAATACATTAGGAAGGATGCTGTGTGGGTGTTAGCCGATATATACTCGATTTCATTTTTTTCAGGGTATAGAACAGAAAATACGTGAGCGTGCAGGCTCCTGGGTATAAGTTGTAGATATTAGAAGTAGTGAATGCTACTGTGTAGTCACCAGTGGGGCTTACAAAGAAACTTACATTTGAAACCTCTTTTTGTAGTTGTTCATTGTGTTCTGAAAAAATATACTTTTTAATTATAATTTTCTACAGTTCAGTGCAAGTCCAAATGGCAGGTCATCAACAGAACTTTAATCCATGGCTTTTAACAGTATGAACATCAATTCCTACTGCTTGCCCTGAAATGCAGTGCCTGGCTGGTAATAATAATAGACTCTTTTTCTTCCACAAAGATCAGCCACTGGAAAGAGATGGACCTAATATGTTCCATTTGATCTGGAGTTAAGCAATTAGGAACACCTGAGTGCAACTCCTCCCAGCTGTATGAGAATGACAAAAAAAAACCAAAAACGTTTCATGTGTGTGAAGAACTTTGCATAGTGCACAAATGGTTTGGGAACTGCTCCTGGGTGCCTTTCAATTCAGCATATTCTGGGATTCTGTGATTGGCAGGCATGCAGAGCTGCTCCAGCAGAGCTGCTCCAGCAGAGCTGCACAGCGTGCTGCCTGGGGAACAGCTGTAGCAACAGTGATAGGGAGCCCTTCTTCTGGGAACTAGTTCTCTTCTGGAAAGAAATATGGTAGCAATCAGGGAAAATTGGGGGAGGGGGGGCCCTTCAGATATTTAAGCTGGTAACTTTTTTGCAAAAATAATTTAGAGATGTGAGAATGAGTGTAGTAAGCATGATACCCATCGTATTTTATTCCCTACTGCTGTTCAAAGTGTTGAAATTTAATTTCTTTCTGTACGAAATCCTGTGGGTGCACTACTCCAGAATTACAATAGAAAGAAATACTTCATTACCAAAGGGAGAGCAGAGTCTGGATTCCTCCTCCTCCTCAGCCTGTCCCTGTCACTCTGTGCCAAGAAGCACCCAGCTTTTGGGTTGGTGCCGGGTGCTTCTCACCCTGGGGGGGACAGTCAGTGGTGCTGGTGGGAGAAGCACCCCTCCACCACTGCCCTGAGCCTTGTCTCCAGCGTGAAGTCCCCGTGCAAGGCACTGTCAGGAGCCAACCCTGCTCCCCATGAGCTCTCAGTGAGGCTGAAGCAGGGAGTTTGACCTGTGGGAATTGCCAGGGGGTTCTTCATGCTGCCCCGGGCAGGGACAGGCAAGGGAATCAAGGGCTTCTCCCTCCTCCACGGAGTAAATGGTGTCACCTCACTCCACCTGAAGAGACAAACCTTTTTGTTAAAGCAGAGGGCTCAGGAAGCTGCTGCTTCAGGGTATTGCTGTTTTAGGCAGCTTTGTCAGCACCACGCAGATACCTGTTTTTCTCTGGCAATGCTGCAGCACCCCTTTGCCTCCTGGGTGCCTTTGGGTGTCCCAGCAGTGGCATGGAGGAACATGTCACCATGGGCTCTGTGCCTCAGGCTGGGTGTGTGGGACACAGTGCCACAGCACTTACTGATGCCCAGCTCTTGCACCCAGGGAGAAGGACCCTGCTTTTCAATGATGATGAGCAGTTGCACTGTGAGTGTTTCCTGTGCGAAGGATAGGCCTCCTGGCTTTGGGAGAGACCACTTTTGCTCCTTTAAATTGCCCTGATGTGTTGTCTTTTCCAGGCTGCCCTCAATGTGGGTGCATCTCTGTTTGTAACAAGTGTGCAGCAGCAGGACCCTGTGCAGGTTGTTGCCATAATTCGTATTTGCTTTGGCCCAACTGATAGCTGCTCATCCTGAGACAAAAGGCTTTTACAGAAGAAAAATGCCAGAGAGCTCTGGATATTGCATTTGCACCTGGCCAAATTTACACTCCACAGTAATAACTGGCAGCTGTTGGTTTCCAGCAGGGAGCTGAACAGCCTTGGCACACCCAGCATCCCAAATGATAGCTGTGGCATATGTGGGGTCTCAGTACTTCCCTTGGGATTAAGGCACATGTCAGTTTGGCTGACCCTCTGCCATCACCCAGCACACCACAGAGGGTTTTGGGGTTTTTTGGTGGCTACTTCTAGTTTGGTATGGTCATACCAGACCACTTGTGTCCTGGAGGCTTTAGACATCCTGAAAAGCACTGTAGGACAGCCCAGGGCCACTTCTGACCAACCCACCATTCCAGAGAGGGGGAGGATGCAGCTTGCAGGCAACTGTAGTCTGCAGGACAACCTCTTGGCCATGGAGAAGCAGTGCCATCCCACTCCATGTTGTCTGAGATGCATGCCTGACATCCAGACCCTGGGCTGTGATTCAGGTGCATGCTCAGTGGTTTTGCCATCAAACATCCTTTCTCAAATGGAGGCAGAGCTCCAGAGACAGGCAGCAAGTCAGCAGGGCTTCCTGTGTCCTGTGTTGTGTGGCTGCAGGGAATGGGGGCTCACCTGGATCTGCTCTGGCACCTTCTCCATCTTGCTCCCTGCAGCCCTGGCAAAGCCTGAGGGGCTGGTGGAGCTGCCTGGGTGGTGGTGGTGGAGAAGGAGCACTTCAGGGCCTGTTGGCTCCATCAGGGACCTGGCATGGCTCATGTCCTTGCTTCATCAGGGACAAAGGAGGGCTCACAACAGCCCAATGTGTGGCTGGAAGGATGGAACAGAACTTGTGTGTGTACTCTGGAAAAAGAGAGGAAAGATGAGCTGAACAGTGCATTGCAGGCAGCAGGGTCTGACCTGCAGCTTCTCAGATGCTGGGCAAGGAGACTAAAGAAAACCCTGGGAGCAGACTTCCCAATAAAATACACTAGTCCAGCTGCAGATCCTCAGCACATCTGTACAGGAAGAAGCCAGGCAAGCCTCCCATGGGTGATCCCTGAGGAAAGCTGCCAAGGGCTGGTCCCAGCTTACGTGCACTGTCCTTCTCTCTGCTGCCTTTCATGGTGAGGGTTTTCCAGCATGGGGCAGAGAACAAGGGAAAGGGAGAGATGCTGTCTCCACTCTTGCAAAGGTAGGGCTGGGTGGTTAGAGATTTTTGTAGAGAGCTGTGCAGGTCTGTGGTAAATCCAGGTTTTGCTTGCATTTGCCATGGCCTATAAACAATTTGCTCCTGTGCAATGAGACAAAATTCTGTGCTTCCATTAACTATTGTTCTGAAAGGAAATTTAGCTATGAATGTTTGAATTAGAATGGGATTTTTTTACCCTCAGGATGGCCTAAACTCAGTATAAGACAGGGTCAGCTGGACAGCTGTCACACTGAGCCAGTCCCCAGGCAGTGCCAGTGCCCAAAGCTCATGGAGATGGATGTGCCTTATGCTGTAATGGCTGGGCCCTTGCCTGAAGCTTTGAGCCAAGTGAAGGGTACCTGTCTGCTCTGCTGCCCATGGGCCTCTGTCCTGTCTGCCAGCCCAGTCTGTAGGAAGATAAAAAAGCCCCCCTGCTGCTCCAAGCCAGTGGGGATCTGCTGGGGGAGATGGGCTCTGGCCCTGCCATTCAGGCAGTGAAGTGGCTTCCAGTTGTGTAAAGGCCAGCTGTTACAACAAAGAGATACTCCAAGATCTTCAGAAGCTGCATAACTATGGCAAGCCTCAGTCCATCAGCAAAGGCAGGCCCTGGGTAGGAGCTGGAACGTGCCAGAATTCAGCACTGCTGCTCTGCCACTCTGAGTGAGCTGCATCTTCTTCGTTCTCAGCATTACAGCAGCTCAAGGCTGAGCCCAGCCTAGCTAAGAGCAAGTGCAAGCCTGCTTCCTCTTCTGCACTGCAGCCTCTGCAGGCAGGCACCAACTGGTTTTCTTTTGGTGACCCTGATAAGTAATGTGGTGCTGAGATGAAGCTGTTTCCAGGTGTTGCTTGCACTGTAGGTCCAGCACTGCTAAGGTGTTTATTTTAGCAGCTTGTAGAGGGATCAAAGTTAAAAGCTGAGGTTTGGGTGTGTTGCAGCTGCCAGAAATGCAGCAGGGAGGAGACAGGGCCCCTTTAGGAGGTGGAGACCCCACCTTTCCCTTCTCTACAGTCCACGCTCCAACCTGGAGCACCCTCAAAAGTGGGACATTTGGTCCATCATGTCTCACTGGGCTTGTTCTCAAGAACCAACTGTGGGTCTCTGTCAGCGGAGCCACAGCCAGGCTGTAGCAGCATGCTCAGCTCAGGCAGCACCCAGATTGTGCTGAGATGAGAACAGAGATACCATTCTGTCTGTAAAATGCCACAGGCATTGACTTGGAGTAGTGCTTGGGTCTTTTGTATGGGTGGCAACACATACCACACAGAAGCTGAGCAAGGGACTGGTGAGCACTAGACATTTCCTTGGAAAAATTCAGATGCTGATATGGGAAGGTATTTACAGGAGCAAAGAAGTTTTCCTATGCATGTGACATCCTGAGACAAGAAGACTCTCTCAGAGTTTGCTGGAGGTGACCTTTTCCTCTCGTCAAACCTTGTTTGTTCTTCTCTGCTGCCCATCCCCAGCTTCTCAGCACATTAATGTAATTGTTGGTGTTAAAGCTGGGTAAAGTGGCCTAGTGTCAATGCTTTCAAATAGATGAGCTTGGCCTGTTTTCCAGTTTTTGGGATCTTCTAGATGTACCATCTCATTCCAGGGGGCTCCACAGCATGCATTCATCTCAAGACATTCCCTAAAAGCTGTGAATGCCAGAGATGCACGGTTCTTCTTTGTGGTTTTAGTCACAGCCCTTGCCTGACAGCATGGAGACAATCTCTAGTCTCTAGATGGAATGGGAAATTTGGTGCCAGCATGGTTTTGCTTGGGTCTTCTTCCCCAGTCAGAACCATCCTGCCTGTATCACAACAGACATAGCAGAGGAAAGGGGCCATCATCCAAGATACAACTGTCTCATGGGGAAGCAACTCTGACATCTGCCTTTGGCCACAGGTGAGCATCAGACAGTGATTTCCACACCGTTTCTCACTCCATCCCCCTGCTCCTTACTTACCCTCGCCAAGTGGTGGCTTCATTTCCAGCCTGGAGAGACAGCAGCAGACTTCATCCCTGGATCCCACAGAAGGGGATCACACCAGAATCCCATCCTCAGCTTCCGAGGTGCAGGGAGAACCAGCTCAGGCCCAGCAATGAGCCACTTCAGTGGGATCCAGTTCCAGTGGAACTGCATCACCTCACACTTCCAGGTCACCAAGGCCAGTAAGACAGTGTTGGTTGACCTGACAGAAGTGTTTGGAAAGAGCCCCCCAAATGGAGTGACAGACAAAGTCTGTGTGTTTGGGGATACTGTGGAGGAGGGAGGGGGGTCCTCTGATGTCCCTTGGGTTTTTTGCTATCAGTATCCTAGGTGGGGATCCTGGGACAGAGCCTCATCTCCACCCACCTCCCTCATCTCCACCGTGTCTTGTCCCATCCCCACCCCACATCTCACAGAGTGCCATCACCACCGCTGCGTGGAGCTGGGACCCTCTTGCCACCATGATACCAAGCCATCCACAACGTTAAAAGCACAAAACACAAAGGGACTGAACTGAACCTTTTAAACAGGGTGAGATGTTTTATAAGCGTTGCCTCATCCACCACCTCCCCCAGCCCCAGTGCACCCTCCGTGTAACCTACAGACTCAACGTGGATTGTTTCATTCAAATAAAGCTGCAGTACTCCAGTGGGTGAGCCTGTGTGTCCCTCTCTGGGGGGTTGGGGTGACAAGGTGCTCACAGTGGCTGGGGCAGGGAGAAGCTTGTGTTGCTGCCCAGCACTGAGGCGTGTGCCAGTGTTTGACCCTGAGTGGTCCCAAAACATCTGGTTAAGTCCCTGGGGAAAGCTGCTCAGATTTGCTCAAACCCCAGCACAGGGGCTGGGCAGAGGACATGGCACAGACAGGTTTGGGGCAGTTAGTGCTGGAGAACCCTTGTGAAGGGAGTGCCTCAGAGCCCTCCCCTGATCCCTTATCCAGCACTCCTCCTGCCTTTTCTAAACCTCTCCTTCCCATCCCAGACCTGCAGCTGTTGAAGCTGCTGGCTTCTGATGACACCACTCAAAACTGATTCTTTTGTTCTTTGCTCTTGACTTCTCCCACAAGAAGATGAGCCAAGGCAGCAGCTCCAAAACTAGCAGGTGTGAAACAAGCCAACAGCCCTGGGCTGTCAGTGTGGTGCCAGGGCCCCATGTCCTGGTACTCCCCTCCACCCCAGGGTCTCCAGCATAGGTCCAGCTATTCCATGGGCGTATCAGAGAATGGGCAATGCCAGCCATGACCCATATGATGCCTAAGATGTTCTTGAGTGAACATGTCTTCTCTTGCAGGGCTACTCAGCTCAGACCCTAAGTTAACTTTGCCTCATCCAAGCCTTTAAGAGCAGCACTTAAGAGAACCGAGTGTGAAAGCCAGACATAGTTTTGTTTTACATGCCACAAGCTGCTGTTGGCTGAACCTCACCAGATTCTAAAACAAAAACAGCACCCAGCTGCCTGCCCTGCCTGTGGGGCAGTGGATCACATAAGCTGGAGCCATACCCTCCACTTCAGCTGGTGTTGATGATGATGTCTCCGTGGCATCTTGAGCTGCCTGGAGAATGTTGGGGGATAGGGCTCAAAGCAATGCAGAAGGGTCTTCCAAACCAACCCAGCATTTCTGCCTCCTGTGCTTCCCTCACAGCAAGCAGTTGTGAAACCCACCAGCAAAGGAGAAGTTTGTGATTCTATGAAAGTAATCATGCCCAGTAAATGCTTCCTTTTTTCCTTCTCATAATGAAAAATAATTGTTCCAGATGGGAGTCTGAAGGGAGCTGCAAACTGGAATTACTGTGGTGATTCAGGTCAAAGTACTAGAAAGCACTATTAAACAAATATGTGTGTGTATATATATGTGTGTAACATACATATATATTATATATTTGCATATATATGTATGCACATAGCACTCATCTCTGTCATTCCTGCCCAAGTTCAGCTCACCCTTGTCATGCACATGTTGAGACACAAAGTCCCACTCTGCCATGACTCCTCCTCTCCCTTTGCACACAGGCCAGAACAGCTCTGAGGCTGGACAGGGACTGGGCAGGACAGCAGGCTGTGTTTTGAAGGAATAGGCACAGGCTGGGAAGGAAATGAGGTAGAGGGGACCAGCCAAAGAGGGAAAATGTAAGGTTGTTTAAAATCACCCAGAGAGCTGGAGTCTACTCCAGCCACTTACCTTTTGTCCTGGAACTTTGCATTTTTGTCATTAATTGTTAATTCTTGCTGTTCTAGTCGTCCCCACACTAGGTCTGCTTTGCAGAAGCATTCAAAATTTTTAGTGTGTTGTCAGCTGTAAAATGACACATACTGTAAAAGCCTGGGCTCTGGATCTCTCAGACAGGGCACCACCATTGGGGATTACCTCTGATAACCCAGAATTTACTGTTTAGTTTGTGTTTGCCTGACACCCCATCTGCAGTCACTCTCATTACCCACACACTAATACATTCCCGAGCTTTATGTTGCAATTCTTCCCTAAGGGAGAAGAGAATGTGCTGGCAGATTAGAAACCAGGCTGAGGTTCAGGCTGTTCCTGCAAGGTGCTCTGTACTATTGATTGTGTAGCTGCTGCAGCTCAGTCAGTCCCTCCTGTGTGCACTGTAGACTGCAGTTTCACCTCCAAAGGTAGAAGCGATGCTAATTTTGTTAAAGCCGGATCACTGGGAATGCCCACCGAAAGAGCCACAAGGGAGCAAGCCATTTTTGTCTCTTTGGCTTGGAGATTTGATGCTGTGCAATAAATAAAGCGTGGAGCCAGCCAGTGAGTGATGGAGGTGGGAAGGAGTATTGACTGCACGCTCCAGTGAGTGGAGCCCTTCACGTGAAACCCGCAGAAACACGGCTCGTACAGTCATTAAAGAGAGAGCTGTAATGCAGACACACGGATGCTTCACTGCATCTTTGCCAGCTCCAGGCTAGTTGAGCCTGGAGTGCTGGCCTTGCACCATCACACACGGCTTCCTGGCAGGCTCCTGATCCCGTGCAGGGCTGTCCTGGTGCTTGGCAGAGGCTATTTACTGCTGGACCAAACTCTCACAGAGCTTCTCCCCGTCCCCAGGCAGGCAGCAGAGGAGAGGTGCTGCTTCTGCCAGGGAGAAACCCACCCAGCATCTTGCAGGAAGGGATGAGGAGCACAGCTGGGTATGGAGGTTGCTGAGAAGCAGCTCCTGACACTGGGGAGGGTGTAAAGGCTCAGAGCACCAAGCTGGGATGGCAGAGACCGGATTTGTGTGAACAGCCGTGCTTGGCAAGGGGGAGGATGGGAACCACTCGTTTCCTGCCAGATGCCTGGGATTGGATATGAGGGTATGAGGGTTAGGGGTGGAGGGACAAGGTGTAGCTCTGATCTGGGCAAGGCTGTGCCTCAGTGAGGAGAGGTGGCAGGTGCCAGCGAGGTGGTAAGCGTGTGAAAGCAGGGAAGGGAAGGCTGTGTGCACACAGGTGCATCAGCTGTGCCACACACATGCATGGAATTGTACATCCATGCAAGGGCTGTGTGAGTGGCAGATTATTTCAGTATATCCTTTGGAACTTCTTTTCCCTGTTCTTCTCTTCCTACAAATTCCTAAGCAAGGCTGCCTGGCCACAGGTCTGTGGCATTTTCCCAGAATGGAAGAGAATACTTGTTACAAGCCAAAACCACAGAAAACGCAACAGAAATGCAACAATCTGGATTTTAAATATTCTGACCCTGTTGTTTGAACAAGACCAGAGGAAAAAATAAATGGTGCTGACTGGAGAGGAAGATTTATGGCTTCTAAGACAAGACCAGGATTTATAAGCAGAACAAAGTGACCTAAAAAGCAGAGAAGATTTAGAGATACAGGCTGCAGCTGCAGCCCACTGCAGTAACATCCTGTCAGCCCATGTCAGCCCCAGAGCAGAGCTGGGTCCTGAGTCTGGCTGGGAAAGCTTTGTTAGCTCAGTGAGGACAGCAAGGGGGGATCTGTGGGATTAGCTTATGCTTGGATATCTGGCGATGGGGGTCACCTCCCTCCAGCTGTGTTTCTCCACACTGTCACACTCTTCCATCATGTGGCCCCACGTACATGCCACACATTCATCCCCATGAGGGCTCTGACTGAACCTGTGAGCCCCTGGGCACGAGGGAAGGCAGATGCATCACAGATTGCTCCGTGCAAAAGCCAGGCTGACAGTCCTCTGCAGGCTTTTCATGAGAGCAGACAAGGAAGAAGGGCCAGGGCTGCTCCTGCAAGGTACAGGGCTGCAAGTGAAGCCTGTCAGCAGACCACAAAGCAGATCAAAGGTGTCACCTCCTGCTTGTGCAAGCATCAGAAAATGCGCCACACCATTGAGAAGGAAGGGGGTTCCATCCCATGCCTGAACACTGAGCTGCAGCCTCTGGACAGGCTCCTGCCCTGTTTCAGCCTGCTTGGCACCTCACCTGTTCAAAACACCAGGACAAGTTTTTATGTTCTCAGGGGCTGTCCTGGATTATTTCAACTTCATCTGCCTCTGAAAAGAGCTACACTGTGGAGGAAAATCTCTGGGGTATCCTTCATCCAATAGATTTACACTCACAAGACTCAGCCTCTTCTAACCCAGCATCCTGAATGGGCTTTGCAGCAAGCCAGAGCCCTGCTGTCAGTACATTAGTGCCTAAAGCTCACTGTTACCTCCCTGTGCAGCTCCAGCTATGCCTGATGCTCTGAGTGAGAGCCAAAACCAAAGTCAGAGCTAAGCCAGAGCCAGGCAGTTGCCTTCAGCCCAAGAGCAAAGTGCAGTCACCAGGCACACTGGCTTGCACAGCTGTGGGTGACTGCCTGTCCTTAACCCAGCTGTTTCTGAGAGGCCTCAGCATTTAACCAGAAAGACCTGAAGGTTCCTAAGGAGATAAGGGAGGCTTGTTCAGCTGCAAGTGGGCAAGGACCTGCCTGCTGTACCCTTCAGGCAGTTAAGCATCACCCCTACAGCACAGCACAAGGGTATCAGAGCTGACCACCAGAGGCAGAGAAGCCATCAGTGCCACATGGGCTGCAGCAAACCTGGCTTTGCAGAGCCTCCCTCCCAGCTATACCTCAAACAGCTCCACCTTCCACTGCAGACAGGCCTGTGGGTTGACCTCCCCACCTCACCAAAACCTGCTTTTGACAGTGAAAATACTGCAATCCCAAATCCTGACTGGCCCCTGCCTCAAACATGGGTGGCTCCTGGTATTTCGCTGCCTCACTCCTGTCCTTGCCTTTCACTTTTGCCCTGCAGCGCTTGCCAATGCTGTTTCATCCCCCACTCCCCCAGCCCTTGTTCCTATCAGGAGCAACCTGGAATTCATGCCTGGGTCTTGAGGAAATGGGAGCTTAAAATCATTTGGTCCCTTCTTCTGAGAAAACTGACAGCACCGCCATAAAAAAGAAAAATCCTTAAAATAACACAATGTGTAGAAGCTCTGTGCCTCTGATGCCCATGGTCTCTCCCTCCTGGCATTCCTGGCTGCACATACTCTTCCCATCAGCCTTTCCCATGACTGTCTCCATGATTTATGGTCTTAATAACTGAGCTGGAATCCTGCTGCCCTCCCCACTGGGGCTCATAACCAGCCGCCATTCAAACTGGTTGCGTGGCGTATTCTGGTGCAGTCCAGAGCATCTTCTCAGAACAACCTCATCCCTTTCTCCTCTCCCCAGGAAGAAACACCTTTCCTGCAGGAGACCTCTGGGCAGTCTTTTCCCTTCCCTTTTTATAGGACACTTCTGTTAGTGTTCCATGTAAGCCACCACCAGCCTCCTGCAGCAGGAGGGAAAAGGGGGGCTTCTCCGGGTGGATGTATGTGTTCCTCCTCTGCAGCACATTGGCAGAACACCAGCTTCCCCCACATGCAGAAAGGTCTCCCCACACATGTTTCCATGGAGGAGAAGGCACAGAAGAAGGCAGGTGGTCCCTTACAGGTTGGATGAGCATCAGCCCAAGGACCTGGGCGCAGAGAAGGACACGAACAGGGAGCAGGGAGTCTCCTGCAGGGTCTGAAAGCTGGGGATGGGCAGCCCCCATGTTGGCTGCTATTGCAGGCAACACCCTGCCATGCAAGGGTCTGTCTCCAGCCACAAAGCACTTCACTGAAACATAGAGTCATTTAGACTGTAAAAGACATTTAAAAATCACTGAGTCCAACTATTGACCCAACATTGCCAAGTCCAACATTAAACCATGTCCCTCAGTGCCACATCTACACCTCTTCTAAGCACCTCCAGAAATGGTGACTTCACCACTTCTCTAGACAGCCTGTTCTTCCAATGGGGAAGGACTGCCCATTCAGTAAAATTTTTCCCATTAACCAATCTAAAGCTCCCCTGGCAGAAGTCATTGCCATTTCCTCTTGTTCTGTCACTTGTTACTTGGGAGAAGGGGCCAACCCCTACCTCAGTACAACCTTCTCTCAGGCAATTGTAGAAAGCAAGAAGGTGCCCCCTGAGGCTTCTTTTCTCCAGGCTAGCACCATAGGTCCTTTTCTGCCAGGCAGCTTTCCAGACACTCTTTCCCCAGCCTGTAGCACTGCATGGGGTTGTGGTCATATGCAGGACCTGGCATATGCAGGACCCAGCACTTGGTCTTGTTGAACCTCATACAACTGGCCTTGGCTAATTGATCCAGCCTGTCCAGATCCCTCTGCAGGGCTTTCCTGTGCTCCTGCAGACTGGCACTTACACCCACCTTGGTGTCACCTGCAAACTGACTGAGGGTGCACTCAATGCCCTCATCCAGACCATCAACAAAGATTAAGCAGAGCTATCCTCAACCCTGAGCCCTGGGGAGCAGCACTTGTGACCATCCACCAGCTGGATGGGACTCCATTCACCACCACTTTCTGGGCTCAGCCATCCAGACAGTTTTTTTGCCCAGTGAAGAGTTCACCTGTCCAAACTACAAGCAGCCAGTTTCTCCTGAAGGAAATCATGTCACAGGCTTGACCACAGCCCAGGCAGATACATCCACAGCCTTTCCATCATCCACCAAGCAGTTCACCTTGTCACAGAAGGAGATCTGGCTTGTTAAGCTACACCTACCTTTATTAAACCTGTGGTGGCTGGGCCCAGTGCCCTGATTGCCCCATACATGCCACATGGTGGCATTCAGGATGACGTGCTCCGTGACCTTCCCTGGTACTCCAGATCAGGATGACAGGCCTGTATTTTCCTGGATCATTGCTCTGACCTTTATAGATGGGCATCACATTTGCTAACCTTCAGTCATCTGGGACCTCCCCAGTTTGCCAGGACTACTGATAAATGATTGATAGTGGCTTGCTGACTCCAGGGTCGTGTCCCCCAGGTCTCTTTCTATTACCCCTCAGGCTCCAGGGAGTCGGTAAAGCCCTGCTGACTCCCTGGCAAAATAAGCATCTGTTCTCCCACTTGCACTCCAGAGTGCATTGCTGAGAAACAGCTAAAAGGAGGTGAAAGACCCCAATTAGTCTCCAAAGAGTCTGCTGCAGCTGTGAGAGCTGCTCCCGTGGTCTCTGGCTACTTGGAGGTAAGGCCAACCTCTTGTACTAATTGACAGCAAGGGAGAGGCACAAGACAGCTCCCCCATCTCTGATCCAAGCTGCACTCCACCTGCCCCTGGAAAACCACACTTCAGTGGTTTGCACTGAATTGTGCAACAGCAATTCAGCAGCTGGTGCTCCTCCTGCCCTCCCTTCTTGCAGATTAATGACTGTCTAATTGTTCTTTATTTTGCCCTGGTAAAGGTGGAGTCCTTTGCTCCTCACAGAGGAGAGAGAGCAGAGGAAAGGCACAGGGGCATCCCCAGAGAAGCAGGAGCTAATGAGCCATCTGAGTACAAGAATTTGCTTTGCTTGTAATACCTGGTAATAGGTATTGCCTTGGAGGCTGGCTGAGGAGAATGAGGCAGGAAGAGGGGTTGAGGATATGATCATCTTCTGATTTTGAGGGAGTGCTGTTTTTACAAAAGCCAAGCCACCAACCAGATGAGTATGATGCTTTGCTGAGCAAAAGAAACAAAAAAAGCCCCAGCCAGAGCATGGAGGGTGATGGGTTCAACCAGAAATCAACCCCTGAGATAAGAAGTGACTGCATGTCAGTCTGTGATGCAAACCATGAGCTCCTGCACAGGACAGGCAGGAAACACGTTGGGGGGAGTCTGCCTGTCCTCTGCAAAGAGAGCTGCAGGTACAAAAGGGAAAAGAAATCTCCCCAGGGCTGGGGGTGAAACAGAAGCAGTTCCCCTACAAATGGATGCTCTCTGTTCCCCAAACACCACGTCATGGTGGGGCTCTCCTGTCCTTACTGTCCCCCTGCTCAAGGGGGCAGTTCTCCCCAGACCCCATACACTGCTTCCCCAGGGATGTGCAGGTCCTGAGCTCCCTGAGGGAGCAACCCCAGCTGCAGCAGCACAGGAGGCAGGCAGCCAGCTCGAAAGAGTTAACAGCTCTCCTCAGCCACCGCATGGTGATGGATGAGCCCTGCCCCACGGAAATGTCACTGTCTGAACAGAGCGTGAGCTCATTGCTTTCTGCCTCCCATCTCAGAACGGAGCCAGCTGGATGAACAACCCCCTGTCCTCCCAGAGTGGGCAGTCTGGCCTGGCCTCCCACCTTTTGATGACAGTGTTCAGGCATACAAGACAAAAGGAGGCACTAGTTTTCAGGGTGTAACCCCAGTCACCCCAAAGCCTGCTGATTAATGGGAGAGGGGCTCTCCTCCACTGCAAGGGAGAGGAGGAAATGCAAATGGATGAAGAATGATCTGGTCAAGCACTGAACCTTGTTATCTAATTTGAAAAACGGGCAAATGAGGTAATTATGGTGAGATATCGATTCATAGCAACATGCTCCATAAATGCCACAGCAATAACTCTCAGTGCTGCCACACTACTCCCCCAACCCCTCCTCAGCTGCAGAAGGCAAGTTCAGGTTTTTCACTTTAGCCTGTACTAGTTTGAGAGACAGAGCCAGCCAGAGTAAGTGAGGTTAGGCCACCTTCCAGCCCAAAGATGAGCTGGTCTGCTGGCCCCCACTGGAAAAACCTCTTCAGGAATTTGGCTCTGATGGTCTGCATTTCTTATGTGTGTTTTCAGTCAGATCCAGTACAGAAAGAGGGAGTCACATTGATGGAAAGGGCCAAGAGGTAAGAGACAGAAGCATGAGAGAGGCTTCACCAACACAGAGGCTTCACTAGCCTCCTACTAGGCTTTTGGTGGTGTTTTGGTTGTGGCCAAGCAAGTTAACTGTATCCTGTCCAGTTAGGCTCTGAGCTTTTCCCCACTGCAACAGGAATGTTTCAAACTTCTGCTCTGCATCTGGAGACAACCTTCTCCACAACTGTGGAGAGCTGCCTTTTGGGAAGTTGTCTATTACATTGGTAACTGCCAAATAAGTTCTTGTAGGCCCCTTATAGGTATACTCAGAGATAGGTTTCCCTATCAAATTTCCATTTAAATCTGTATACTTTGTTTGTATTGCACACACTACAGCATATAGAGCACACACACTTGTGACACCCATAGCTGTGTGGACCTGTGCCCCTTTTCTCTGGTCTGGTAGCATAAGAGCCAACCTGAACATCAGTTACAACCAGAGAGAGGTAGCAGACACCAAATATTCTCCACAATTTCAGATCACACCAAACACCCTTGTTGGCTTGTGAGTTGTCCACTGTGAGTGGGTGAGAAACCAGCCCAGGACCTGGGAGCGAGGGGGGAGAGAGTTGGGGTTCACCCATGTAAATCAGTTTCTCAAAAACAGGCCTTGCAGCTTGAGCACCTCCAATGGTGCTGGAATCCAGGCCACAGGAGCCAGAGCACCAGAGAACCTGCCTGGCACAAGACTGAGCCTGCTCAGCTCTGCCCTCATGGTGTCTGACTGTCTGTCTTCACAAGAGAGTCATATCAGGAAGGTTCAACAGGTAACCCTGGCATGCTCCTAGGGATGCCAGAGGCTTTTCCTGGCAGCTGCTGCAGCTTTTTCCTTCCCACTTTCTCAACAACTGGCTTGAGAACTTGATGCTGAGAGGTAACAGTCATAGCTCTACTCAGAGCTCAGCTGCTTACCCTCTGTTTCACCACCTGCAAAGTGAGTGGTCATCATAATCCCCTCCTTCCCTGAGGACACAAAGAGCCAATGAATAAATCACAAAAAGGAGTGCTTTGAGATCTTTGGGTAGAAAATATTCCAGGGCTGTTATTGTTATTGGTAATGGCACATACTTATTCCACTTATCGGTACTTCAGGCTACATTAAAGTAATTCCCTGGATGCAGGAGACTTAAAAAATAAAATGTATGACCTTCTGTTGCACAAGTAGTGGCACGTGCCAGTTGTACTGCAGCAAACATTACCTTCAGGGGCACTGTTTTGTGTGCCCATTTTTCAGCAGCTCCTGGGCTTCATCCCGCCCCTCCAAAGTGTCCTAACCCTATTTCCATGACCAAATCTGAAAGTCTTTACCCCTTCCACATCCTGTCAGTTTTCTTCACTGTATCAAATCCTCCACAGCACTCTCTTTCTCAAGAGCATACTCTCAGTCTTTAGTCTGTGCAAGTCTTTACTCTGCTTCTTCAGTAGGTCCTTTAACATTTATTCCTACACTCTACTCCCCTGCCCCTTCTTCTGCAGATAGTGTGGAAATTTCTGAGCTGTTTCACCATGGGAAGATAGCATGACTGGTTCCTGGAGGCACTTTAGGATGCTGCAGAGATACAATTTGCTGATTATGCTTTGGAGCTCTAGCATCATTCCCCACCTTCCAGAGGAAAACATAAAGCATTTGTGTTTTGTGATTCAAAAGGGTTGTCCTGTTGCACAGGAAACTTCCTGAGAGGTCAGGTCCTAAAGGGTCTGTGCTTGTCTGATCCCACTGAAACAGCCATGGAAAAGCAGATGGATGCACTCCTCCACTGCAGAATCTATTCCTCTGCCAGGGAAGTCTGTCCTAATGATCTCAGGTGACCTCCTTCCCTGGACTCAGACCTGTCAATCACAGACAATTCTGTGCACTTTTGCTGTCCATCTGTGTCTGGCCACTGCAATGTCTTTTCTGTCTTACTGCCATCATGTGAACCTCAACACAGCCACAGCAAACTGCTTAGGATGGACTGCCAGCCTTCCTACTCACAGACTCTTGTCATCAGGAGACATGTCCATTTCCCTACCCCATACCAGGCACAGCACAGGGATACCACTCTGCCCCCAGTCCCTCTGTCTTCCTCATCATCCAGGTCCCAGTTCCCTCAGCATTGTCCCTTCCTCCTGAGGAGAGGGACACAGTTCTTTACATGGCTAGCACAAGCTGTCCCCAGTGGATTCCTGCAACCCCACTGCCACCAGGAGATGTCTTCTTCTCCCCAATAGCTCCCCTGTGGGTCATGCTCTGATTTCTGTACAGGGACATGTCAGCAAACTCCATCTCATATTAGCAGGACTTTCTTGGGGCACCAAGCAGGGAAAGACCTCTTACCTCTCTTTGGATGTCTATAATTCAGATATTGAATCTGGGATGGCTACCAAATTGCTCTGTCTTGATGGAGAAAGAAAGGAATCTTCAGCAGGGGCTGGCCTCACCTCTCTTAAACATGGTTTGGGAGGGAATGAGCCTACTTCTCCTCTACTGACTACAGCAGGAGTGCTGGTCTAGCCTCTGGACAGCTGTTGCAAGGGGGAAGGAACTTGGCACCCAGCAGGTACCCACATCCACTCCACAGCCTAGAAAACCTTGTGCAAATACAGTTCCTAAAGTAATTCTCCCCACAAAAAAATTAACTACCAAAGGAAAAAGACTGGAACTGGTTCCCTCAACACTACAGGAGTGAGCACAACAGTTACTCAAATGGTTATGCTCAAATGCCTCTTCAAGATCTTTAGACACTGGCTGATGTCTGCTATTTGAAAATTTTAACCTCTAAACACTGATTAAAAACTACCCACTGGCAGAGAAAATATTTGTTAGTTTACTCCGAGTTTATTAGATCTTAGACCTAATTAAAAGTTCCAATGCATGGTAAATGCTTCTTTAATTACAGCGAGACAGGAACATTAGAATTGTGGTTTTGCAGAGAAGTACATCTAATTAGGCCTGTTATTTAGGGCATTATTTCTATCTATTTGAAATACATTGCACTACAAGCTGCTTATTCCAGCCAAAGCTTTATGAAAATGTGTTGCAATCAAAAAAACACTTTTAAAAATTTTGTCCTGTAATTTTTCTTTTTTTGTTGTTATTAATTCTTCATTTATTCTTAATGAAAGAAACCAGACTGAGAGTCCCCGGAGGATGAATTCTTTTGTTTATGTACAGAATAAATAACAGGCACTGCATGGATCACTACTGGGATCTTTGTCATGAGCAATTTGGGAGCTACAAATCCATCATTCAGTCCTCCACCTTGGTGTGTGCGTCAGCAGCACTGGAGGCAAGCTTTTTGCACATGGACACATATTCTGTGACGTTGAGATGATCTTACTCTCTTCAGCTAAACACATTTCTACATGGTTGTATTGCCAGAGGCACAATTCTCCCATCTCTACCTTTTCTGATTTCCTGAGTATCCAAGCTCAAAATCCAAGGTTTTGTTTCTTTTCATAGAACCTTTGCTCCCTTGGCACCCCTGCCCCTCTGCAAACCTTGGAGAGCAGCAGTGTAGAGCTGGCTGGTGCAGTCCCTGAGCTGTGGAACTACATTGTGTGTGTTTTGTGGGGTTATTCTAGCTCCAAACTGTGCTTTTACCTTGCGGGGGGGTTGGAAAGGGGGAAGAGAGGAGAGAGGGGTAGTTATAATCTAATTGAAGGAGAGGATATGTTGAGGGGACTCTTTTAACCATGTAAGGAATACTTCATGAATTTGTGCTCTCTATTAATGGCAGACACTGCCCTTGTAAGGAGGGGTGGTGAAGTCCAGTGTGTTTCAGTAACCTCTGTCAGCACACAGCTGCCTTTGCATCATTTGTGGGTTTTCCCAGCCTGATTAAGGGTTTGGTTTTTGTTGGGTTTTTGTTTGTTTGTTTTTGTTTTGTTTTTTGTTTGGGAAGCAGCTTAGAAATAAGCTTTGCTACCTCTAAAAAACAAACCAAACCAACACAAAAACAAACCAAAAACCAAACCCCACAAATCCTAAACCAACGAAGCAACAAACCAACAATGAGTATTGAAGAAAAAATTACATTGAAGTGAGAGATAAAGTCCCCAAATCTCTGTGGACTGGAAAGCTGCATGTTGACACTGTGAAAGTGTTAATTTAAAGGGAAAGAAAGTCCAAGCATCCGTGTGGTCTCTGAGCAGGCTTTGCTCCCTGCTCTTCATTAGGCACACTACAAACCAAGTGCCAGAAACCACAAAGCTCACATGAACCAAACCAGGAGCCATTAGCAGTTCAAGAAATATTACTCATTGCTGCCACCTTGAACTGAAAAGAGCAGTGTGCAGAGCTGCCACTGCTCCCAAGGAAGGGCAGTGTTAACCCATGGAGTGTGGGGAGACAAAAGGAGATGCTGCAGAAGGCAGTCTCCCCCCTGATATCTTACACCTGTGTTAATTATCCTAGAGTAGAAACAGCCTTGCCCTCACAGCCATGGGCATGATAAAGAGTGAGTTAACTGGTAGGGAGTGCAGTTGGAGTCTGCTCACCGTGCTGAGAAGACCTAGGGACAGGAGGTTGTGCAAGGGCCAGAACAGGTGAGCTGCTGTATGTAGGACAGACAGGGTTAGGCAGCTGAGCCAGAGCTGTGTGGAGCTGCTCTTAGAAGACACAGAGAAAAGATGTGGGAAACTTTTTGAATATCAAGATGCTTATACTTGAAGCCTTCTGATGATTCTAAAGAAGCACCTTGAGTGCAAGTGCAGTGTCCGTGTCAACTGCCATGTATTGACTGCGTGATGGAGAGCAGGCTCTTGCCAAGGCAGTGCTGTGTGTGCTGTCTCTTGCATGAACACTGTTGCACTAAAGCAGCTGTGAAAGCAGGAGTGTAGTGTCCCAGCAGCAAATAATTCTGAGCCTTTAAAAATCAGACAGCATAGGCCTAAAAGTGTGAATCATGGCTTCCAAGTGTCCTCACTTACCTCCCTGTGAGCCTGAGAGTTCACTGCAAAGGCCAGGAGAAAGAAGAGGGCAGGGGCTAGTACACGGAGAGATCATCCCTGGGGAGCTGCTGATTTATCTGCCCATGGATTTTAATGCAGCTGGAGTAGCCAGCCAAGCCCCATGTGCTAACACTCCTGTGAATGAATGGCCTGCTGTGCTCAGCTGCTCTCACATGCTGTGCAGTGACAAAGCAGAGCCAGCACGGCCCTGACCCCAGCATGCAGTCAGTCAGTCAGGGAGTGAGAGCCACCTCCTCTGGGGGCTGCAGTGGGACATGAGGGCAGAATGGAGATGTGGACAGACACCCAGAGAGCTGGCAGCACTGAGCAGCTGCCTTGATTTGGAAAGACAGGTATCTGCCAGGGAAAGCTGGAGTTTCCCTTAGAATGGGGAATGTAAACCCCTCACCCCCCTCCAAATTATAATTTTGCAATCAAGGGCTTTCAGGCAAAGATTTGGGAATAGGAATAACAGTTCTTTACTAGGAATATTAACAATACAAATGTAGTAGAAAAACAAAAACACCCAACCAAACCAGCAAACAAACAACAATTTTGGAAAACCCTGACAGAGTCAGGGCTACAACCTGACAGCCTGTTGGTCAGGGTGTTGGAAGCAGTCCAAAAGTGAGTCCTCCTGGAGTGGCAGAGGTGGTTCTGGTGGAGTAGAGATGATCCTGTGGAACAAGAGTCCAGTGGTGGTAAGAAGGGGTCCAGTCTTCCTCCAGGAATCTGGTGAAGCTGGATCCGTTCTTGTTCCTGTGTCTCAGTTTTATCCAGGTAGGAATGGTTGGCTCCCCTCACTGGGTGGAGCATCTCACAATGGGATGATGGAATGTGGATGTTCTACTTTGGGGATGTGTGCTTTTAGGGGTGTCTTAATGGTCCATTAGCAGAAAATATTCCCCAGGCAGTGAAAGAGATAAGAAACACTGCCCTACCTGGTTTTAACAGTTGGCCCATTAACAAAAGGCACCTGCCCCCCTCCTCCCAGAGTAAAGAAGAACATCTCTCCAGCTGCTTTCAGCAGATGAAATAGAATACACATTTTTGGTTCCATAACCCAAGACAGCAGCCAAGCACCCACCTCCCTGGGGCTCCTCCAGAGTGGGCACAGCGAGGACAGTGGGATGCAGCCTCTGCCTGGGGCTGTAATGGTGTGAACCCAAAAACGTTTAACAGACCAGGGGGACTGTGATCTGCAGTAGGGACATCGATGAGTAGCAGTGAATTGGTGCAATGTGCTCCCAAAATCAGTTATTTCAGGGAGGGCATGGGGAATAGAACAAAACCACTTCTGCTGGCTGCGTGTGTAATCCTGCAGCTGGGGGAAATTGGTACCTGGAAACCACTGGCACTTGTGCACATGTATGTATGTGTGTGCATACATGTATGTATGTGTGTGCATACATGTATGTATGTGTGTGCATGCAGAGCCAAAGCCCTGCACCTCCCAGTGTCATCAGCAGTTTATCAGAGAAACTGAACTAGCTGAGAAACCCTGTGGTTTGTGCTGCAACTTCCCATGCAATGCTGAGGAGAAAGAAGGTCTTTCTGAAGGCAGTCCCAGGCTCACATCTGATCACATCCATGGGGAAGACTTAGCCCAGAAAATTTATTAGATCAGTGTTTCACCACCTGTGATTTTGTGATCACCCAAGCTGCTGAGCAATTCTCCAGAAGAGCATCATGTGCAGAGAGCCAGAAACAGCTCTCATTTACAACCAAACAAAACTTCTAAAGCTGTTTTATTCCTTTTCTGTTTGTTTGTTTTTCTCTTTTGTTGTTTGGTCTCCTTCTGCTTTGAGTAGGAATGGATTGTGTCAGTTTTCCATTAGGAGATCTAGGTGCAACAGGTCTGTAGATTACACTCTGATATCTTATGGAATGTCATCTTAGGGTCTGTCAAAGATCTCTTGTGATAATGCTGCACTCCATCAGCTTGCTCAGCAATCACCAATAAATCCCAGATCAGCAATTGCCAGTAAATCCCAGATGCTTGTCCTGTGTTCCTGGGACCCTTTCTCAAATTTATTTCCTCTATTCATCAGTTCTGCCACGTGCAGAATGAAGGCAGCAGACGTAATGCCTCAAGCACTGGAAATGTTGGTATACACCCTCCAGCTGGGCCATGGAGCATTGTTGGACCTTCCATGACCTTCCATGGCAGTGGTATGTGGTTCCCCTGGTTTGTTCTTCACACTCGTGCTCAGGAATGGTCCCCCAAAGAGTGATGGCATGCTGCTACAAAGTGTTTGAAACAGCAGGATGAAGAATGGGTGAGCCCCCAACAACTAGGGGCAATTAGGTGGAACTAGAAAGGATACAGCCCACCTTGGGCTGTGCTTGTCTGCAGGAGATTAGGGACATAGCTCGTGGATCTGTGCTTGCCACAAGGGCTGAGGATGCCATACCACTTACAGACAAGTGGGGAAGGAAACCAGCTGGGCTAGCAGGCTATGTTAGTGAAAGTCCTTCTGGCTGCAGCATCAGCCAGAGCAAAACTGACAAGAGCTCTCAGTCTTCTGATTTCCATGCGTAGGCTGATCAGCAAATGGGGTTTGGCAGGAAGAGCCCCTGTGGGGATGCTATCACACAGATGCCCAGATGTGTTGTGAAGATAGTTTTTGCAGCTTTTGCTGGAGCATCTGATATCAGCCACTGTCAGGGCTGAGATAAGGGCCTAAAGGGACGCTCATCTTGTCCTGTGCAGCATCTCCTGTGCTCACAATGGCCCCCTGCTCTCCCTGCCCTCACCCCTTTTGTTTACTGCTTGGATTCTGTTTCTACATTCTATTCTACATTGGCTTGTGTGTTTTGCTCTGCAGCAGTTGTCTCTTTGTGTGTCTGGGCAAGGCTGGGCACACAGTGAGCTTTACTGGTGTGTGGATGCTGGTCACCTGCCCCCTACACCTCCTGCAGAAGGAAGCACTGCCCTTTCCCACTGCTGTCTCCCTTCCTCCCCAGGGCTCATGAGTCCCACTGCTCCCTGTTTGCAGATCTCTGCAAACATTCCTATACCCCATTACCTGTTCCACACACCTACAGCTCCTTTTTACCCACAACATCTTCACACAGCATTAATTCCCCAACAGCATAGCTCCTTCCTCAGCTTCCTCAGACCCATGTTGCCTTCCCTTGCATGACAGTGCCTGTGGCATCACATTCCCCATCCAGCACAGTCCTTTTCATTTCCCCTTTCCTTCCCAACCCATTTGTACTAACTCAGGCTTTACTGACCTCTGTACCTAAAAAAGAGAGAGAGAAAAAAAGGAAAAAAAAGAAAAAGCAGCAAACCCCCCCCCCCCCAAAACCTAAGCTAATCCTCTCTTCTGAGGAGTGTTGGGTTCAAAATTCTCCAATGTAATACAAAATTATTGTTTGCTGGGAAATTTGCTTTGGATGATGCCATGACCTGGAGGGATGCCTGGGCTTTGTAACCTAATTTTTCACCTCTTCTGCCCTTCAGGTGAGAGTGCTCAGCCTTCTTGGTATAGTTTCTCTTCCCATATCAGACATACAACCTCTCTTCTTCACTTGTCAGCAGCTCATCCTGAAAGGGTTATCATTTATTTTGAAGACAGGGCTCTAAATGGATAATGTCCAGCTCTGATAATGGTCTCAGTACTTGAATGCACTATAAAACATTCAGCAGATTCAATAGCTGCCTTTCTGCTCAGCTGCATCATGGCCTGTGGGTTTCCCACAGCTCAGATGTGCTCTGCTTTAATCCATCTCTTCCAGGACTCCAGGGGCCTGAATGGTTCACCAGAGACAACATCAGCCCAGAGCAGAGAGCTCTCTGGAGGAACTCTGGGGCTGGGATGGTGAGTGTAACCTCATGAACTCTGCCTGAAGACCAGGGGCTGAGAAATATCAGTAAAGCCCTTCTCCTGCTTCTGTTGCTTCTGCCTGAGAGACCACCTGGCCATCCCAACACTTCCATCTCACAACACAGGAGTGAAGGGAATTTGTGTCCAGTTTCTTGGCACTGAACAGTACCATAACTCCTAGGCTCACCCTCTGAGGACTATGGAGCTCACATCCACAGACTGCTCTGTACATCCAGCTCCTGCTCCTGTCCCAATGCCTCCATCCACTGAACTGACTGCAAGCTGCAGAGAGCAGAAAGAGGAGAAGAGCTGACAAGGAGAAAAATCCAGCTGTCAGAGGAAGTGTCATGTGAAAACAATGGGATCAGAAGGCAGAGAGTTAGGAGACAGTGAGAGGATTCAGAAGTTCTCCCGGAGTTGTGCTAATCCTCAGATCCTCATCAGCCAGCCTATAAAATCTAAAGAGGTGGGTAGAGATGTCCAGGCTCACAGATGTCCTGGGTAGAGATGTCCAGGCACACAGAGCAGCCCATGAGTCAGCCAGCATCCAGCCTTCAGAAAGAAACCTAGGCCTGAGGAGGGAGGAAGCACGTGTAATTGCCTCACCTGCTCAGCTTGCAGCCACCCTCTTCTTCAAGCATAGTCCAGCTAAGGCAAAAACCTGCACAGAGCCCACCAGGCTGTCATTTTTCCAACAGAGAGGTGTCAGCAGCCTCTCTGCAGATTGGCAGTGTTTGAGCCATGGCAACTGCTGTCCCAGCCAAGATGAGGGTGGGACCAGCTGGCCCCTGCTGGTGTCAGCTAGAGTAGAGCTCATTTTCTTCCCAGTGGCTGGTATGAGGCTATGTTTTGGATTAGTGCTGAACACAAGGCTGATAATATAGAGATGTTTTTGCTATTGTTCAGCAGGGCTTCCATAGCCCTTTTCTGCTTTCCATACTGCCATGACTGGCAGGAATTTGGGTGTGCATGGGATGTTGGGAGGAGACACAGCTGGGACTGGTCACCCCAACTGACCAAGGGGATATTCCAGCCCATATGTCATCCTCCTCAGGATATAAAGTGGGGGGAAGGAGGAGGGAGGAGGGGGGACATTTGCAGTGAAGGCATTTGTCTTCCCAAGTCACTGGCACCTGTGATGGGGCCCTGCTGTCCTGGGGATGACTGAACACCTACCTGCCCATGGGAAGTGGTGAATTAATCCCCAGTTTTGCTTTGCCTGTGTGTCTGTCTTTTGCTTTCCCTATAAACTCTCTTTATCTCAGCCCACAAGTTCTCCAATTTTTACCCTTCCCATTCTCTCCCTGACCCTGCTGGTGGGGGCTGAGTGAGCAGCTGTGTGGGGCCTGGCTCCTGCCTGGGGTTAAACCACAACGTGGTCCATGCCATGCAAACCCATTGCAGGATTTGGCAGAGATCCTGCTGTAACTTTGCAAGACAGAAAAGATAGAGGGAGGTCTGGGTAGCAGCACAGAAGGTGAGTGCACAGTTCTTCCACCCATATGGGTGCACAAAATCATCTCTTTGCAAAGCTGTTGGTACAAACCAGCCCTCAGGACTTACAGACATTTTCTCCCCATGCATTTTTGCAGTTCAGCTCAGTCCTGTTTCTGGGCTACTGGTGAATGAGCAGAGCCACAAAACCCACTCATACAGTGCAGGGAGCTGCACAGGGCAGGTACAGGGATGTGAGGAATCCACCCATGCAGAGGGCAAAGGAGAAAGGATTAAACATATTCAGCTGTGGGCAAAACAGGCTTTTCCAGTGTCTTGCGAGAAAACTGCTCACCCTATGCTATGAGAGAAAACAATGCATAACATGTAAAAAATTCTGGCAGTTTGCTCACCATAATAGTGGCTAAAATTTATAATCTGCTGCATAGTTTAACAGTGTCTATTAAATCTGCAGACAAAGCATTTGCTGAGATTGTGGAAAATTTATAAAATCACCTATCCTCAGAGTCATTGGAGATGATAGAGCAGCTCTGTTTTTATAAAGAGAATCTGAAAGAAAATGAACATTTCTGAAAACGTGGATGGAATAGATAAATGGCCAGAGCTTTGCCAGGGTGCAGGGAATATAAATGATGCATGAAGGATCTGGGTACTCTGTGTTCAGGGAAATAAAACAACCCCCAACCAGTGATTATGGAGTGAGGCTGATTTGACCCCAAACCTGCTCAAGAAATTGGAATATCCCCAGAAACAAGCACTAAAGATGCCAGGGATTTGTGACAGTATCATATGGTCTGTGCAATACATTAAGCAAGAGTCTTGCAAAGAGCCTAGCGTGGACAACTGTCAAAAGCAAAGTGCTCTCATTGCAAGAAGTGATGCTATGGGAATGGCTGGGGGCTGTGTCCAGGTGAGTGCTGAAAGCATCCAGTGATAGAGGCAATTGGCTCTGATTGCAGATCCCCCAAGCTCCACTCTTGAGTTTCAAGCAGTCAAATGAAGGCTCTCAATGGCAACAGCCTCACTGCGCAGAAGGGAAATGTCCCTGGCTTCTTGCTGCTTTAATCCAAACCTGAAAGTACTGTGAGGAGAAAACGGGGGGGGGGGGGGGGGGGGGGGGTTTGTGGTGCTGGCTGCAGGGAGCAGCAGTTAAGCACAATGAAGAGGAAGCAGACAGATGAGCCATCCTCTTGTCATCATGGAAAGGCTGCCATGAGGAATGCTGGGGAAGCCAGAGTGGGTTCTGCTGGGATGGATGAGATAATGTCTGCACACTAATGACTGCCTTTGTCTTTGTTTGAAAACAACAGTTAAGTGTGTGTCAAGGTTGCCTAATGCACAGGGCCAGAGCACATCACTCTGTTATGCTCCAGTGCTGGGTGCCCGTGGGAAGAGCACAGCCAGGAGTTTTGTGTGGCAGCCATAGACTGACATGGCAATGAAGAAAATGCCCTGCTAGAGTCTGGTTACCCCTCAAAGTCCCCATACAGGGGTCCCAGCCCATATGGCCACCACCAGGCCACAGGTCCCTTGCAGCTGCTGGGTGCAGCTGCCTATGCTTCAGCTAGTTCAGCACAGTGTGTGAACTGTGGGGATCAGGACCTCTGGGAAGAGAGAGTCCTTAGTGGGAAGAGAGATTCCTTAGTGGGCTGTAGCAAAGCATTGCAAAGGGACAGGTACCCTCTCAGAGCAGCTGACTCTGACAGGACGAAGGAGAGGACAGGTTCAGCAGGATGTTTTGTAGCAAGGTCACCATGGAAAAGAAGCTCAAAGGAACACTAGGGAGGCACAAGTAAGACTCATGATCTTCCTGCAAGTGATCATAACAATACAAAGTAGAAAATTGCTCCTGTAGCAGTACTCGAAGAAGGGGAATCTCTTCCACACACTGGTACCTTGCCTTTAAGATGTTGTTGAGGGGAGTACTGTACATCTCTGTCCTGGGTTGTGGAGCCAGGGGTGTGTATTCTATTTCATTTGTTAAAAGCAGTTGGAGAGATTTTTGTTTGTTTGTTTGTTTTTTTATCTCTTGTAACTCTGGGGGGAGAGGGGCGGATGCCTTCTGATAATGGGCCAGCTGTTAAAATCAAATGGGCCATTGTTTCTTATCTCTTTCACCTCCTGTCCTCCCTCCAGGGGGATACTTTCTGCTAATGGACCATTAAGACACCCCTAATAGCACACATCCCCAAAGTAGAACATCCACATTCCATCATCCTATTGTGAGATGCTCCACCCAGTTTATTCCTACCTGGATAAAACTGAGATGTAGGAATACAAGGTATCTAGCTTCACCAGATTCCCAGAGGAAGACTGGACCCATCTCACCACCACTGGACCCTTGTTCTACAGGATCATCTCTACTCCACCAGAACCACATCTGCCACTCCAGGAGGACTCACTTTTGGACTGCTTCCAACACCCTGACCAACAGGGTGTCAGGTTGTAGCTCTGACTCTGTCAGGGTTCTCCAAAATTGTTGTTTGTTTGCTGGTTTGGTTGGGTGTTTTTGTTTTTCTACTACATTTGTATTGTTAATATTCCTAGTTAAGAACTATTATTCCTATTCCCAAATCTTTGCCTGCAAGCCCTTGATTGCAAAATTATAATTTAGTGGGGGTGAGGGGTTTACATTCCCCATTCTAAGGGAAACTCCAGCTTTGCCTGGCTGATACCTGTGTTTCCAAACGAAGACAATCTCCTCTCTGGGTGCTTTCATCTTCCTGAATAATTGCTCTATCCATCCTTTCCCTAGGATGGTGGCTTTGGAGGTGAAGTATCTCCCATCGTAGCCAGCCCAGCTTCAATGCTCTGAAGCAGTAGCAGGGAACATCAGGAGACCAGGGGTGCTAGGACAAAACACCCTTTCTCCTGGTGTCAGAGACCAAGGCCTGCTCTCTGGTGAGGAAAGCAAACAGCATGGTGTGGTGCTGACATCCATGCAGCTAAACTAACTCCTCCCAAAGCAGGATGGTCTCAGCCATGCATCCTGCTGGCAGAAGTGCTGAGGCCATGGTGGTCCTTGAACTGAGCACAGAAATATTTTAAACCTGTGAGCCCTGCCAATTGAAAATGCAGAAGAGATAATATCTGAGAGATGTTTGGACTTAAGAGGGTAAAAGTCAAAAAGAAAAGGAAAGCAGCGCCTGGAGCTGACATTGCTTTTGGAGTCCTACCAGCTTTGGAGGTTTCATTGAATTAAAAATGTTTTTATTTAATAAAATGTATTTGCACTCAGGCTGCAAATACAAACAGACATGGCAGAGAGAGGGAGAGCAGCTGGTCCACAGCAACAGCCCCTCTTGGGCCGCCATCAACACACTGCTATGGCATCTCCCCTCTCAAGGGACTCCCAAAAATAACAGGGTCCCTTTGTGCTGCAGTGCAGCTGCCCCTGGGGTGGACTGTGAGGCAGCACTTGCAGAAATCAAGCAAGTAACAATAAATACCCCAGTGGGAACTACAGTGCACAAAGCAGTTTCACAAGCTTTGTGGTGTGGTCATAAAATCAGGGCTAAAAATCGTCAAGGCATCACTGCAGTTGGCATTTCAGGATTCAACTACAAGACTGCTCATCCTGCATCTAAGCCTCCCTTCATGTTACACCATGTCAGAGATGCTGAAAGCCACTGCTGTTTGTTTTAGCATCTTGCACGTGCCCTGCAGGCTTCCCACAGGGATACTGACCAGGCAAAATCCTACTTATTTTAGGAAATCTGGTGAAATCCTGACTATGGTAAGACCTTCTGTGAATTCAGAAGGCTAGAGAGACCTAGTTACCCCCCCAAAGATAGAGAAGGGAGCAAGCACAAGTAGATTCCACATCTGTTGCCTCAGCCTGAGATAAGCAAACTGGCAGGAAAACGAGTCCCTGCAAACTGGCAGGAAAATGAGCACTCACCCCACAGTGAGGAGATGCCCTCATGAGCGAGGGAGGACTGGCACCCACGTGAATTCAGAGCTGTGAGACAGCTGCCTCCCTCAGAGGCAAGGTAGCAAGGATGGGAGAGCCTGTGCTCCACACCCTCTGCACCCCTGGCAGGAAAACAAGCTCTGGATCAGGTGTTCCCTTGCCTTCCTTGCCTGCACCAAGCAGGCACACACAAGCTGTCACTGTTGGACATGAAAGAAAGACACAGAGTTGTGATTCAGAAGGCTGATGCTCTAAAAAGGGGCTGGTTTATTCTCAGAAGCTATTTTTATACCTTTTGACAATGTGCCCACCTAAGAGGTGGGATCCTTTGAACCACTGGTCACACCAAGGGTCAACAAGTGAAGTCCCTCCCTAGGAGAGAATTGTGAAAAACAAGAGAGTTTACAAAGTGTGACCTTGTTTACCAGTTTAGGTCCCTGGGAAAGAACTTCAGAAAACCCAAACATGACAGGCAGTGACTACAACAAGCCACTGCACAGTGGGGTCCCTCCAATGAACTGAACCACTGAGAAGCTCTTGGAAGACTTTTGAAACTGCCTTTGCTTCCAGTAGGAGCTGGAAGCTCCCAAATCTGAACGGGGACTCACTGGTTGGGTCTGCTCTGGAAAACACCAGTTTGGTTCTTGCTTTACAAGGCAGTAAGTAGAAGAGTTGGGTGACAGGTCTCATCTTTGTGATCTGCTTCTATAACCAGGGGCAAAATCTGCCCCTTCCTGCTCATCCTCTGCATGTCTGCTGTGCAAAGGCCTCCATGTGAAATATTCACCCCAGGATCCTCTTACTGGAGAAAAGCCATTCTAAGGACAAGAGAAATCTTATCTATTCCAGATGAAGAGAACAGAAGCACCCACTGAAAATGCTCTTTAGTTCAATGCATGGCACATCGTGCTATTGAGACCTTGTTTCTTGGCTTTGTTGCAACATATTTCTTTTTTTTTTTTTTTCTTTTCCTTGATGCTAAGTGGGGTCTCAGACAATCCTGATAAACCCAAGAAATACTGCTCCTTCAGATGGAAGGAACCCAAACAGGACCTATATGGAGAAGAAAAAAAAAATTGTTTTGGAATCAGATGCAAGTTTTGAAGGAAGCTGCAGGAGTTTGAGGTTCCCAGCAGGGAATATCCTGATGTTCCTTCTGGACCCCAGACTTTCGTTCTATGTGGCTTTTGTTCTAGCTGCCTTACCTACAGGGAGCTCAGCTGAGGGAAAGGTCTGCAGGAAACTAACACCATTGGGAATATGGCACAGGTAGCTTTGATATTGTGGAATAATACAATGAGTAATGAAGTTTTCTTTTTTTCTTTCTTTTTTTTTTTGCTGCTTGGGTTTTGTGATCAAGACCCTTAGTTAGCAAATACAGCTGAGGTGATTAATGAGCCAGCACACAGGTATCCAGGGGGAGGCACAGCTAACAGGCAGTGCATGTGAATAAAGAAGCAGTCTAAGAGTTTCAACTCATTTGACCCACAGAAAGAAGGGAAGCAGACAAAAAGACATCTGTGGTCTCCAGTGACCCAAAGACAGCTCTGCCACCTGGCAAGGGGGTATGCTAATAGGTACAGGAATCATTTGGAAAACTGTAGTGTTGAGAATCCAAATCCCACATGGAAGGAACTGCTAGTTAAATATCTGAATTGCCAGGTCCTGAGCTGGTGTTTTCAATCTGTACAGCAGTTAGTGGCTGAGCTGTTACATAAGACTCACACTCTCTGGTAAGAGGTAGGTGCTTGGTGTTGTCATAGATCCACCCCAGCAGGAGAAATGGCCTCCATTTCCAGCCACAGACCACAAAGAGGTCAGTGCACACCAGGCATTTATTAACTTGTTCTAACATCAGGCTCTGGTTTCTGAGCTCCACCAACACTATTTTCCGTGTTTTTTCAACATGATGCAAAATTTTCTGGTGTTGCTTATGCACCCTTCATTCCCTAGGCTGTCTCAAGGCAGTCTCTCCTCCTTTCTCCCGGTCTTAAGGTTTTTAAAACCTTAATGTAAAATCAGAAGAAGATTTCTCTCCTATTCCCTTGTCTGCTGTGGTATTCACTCCCCGTTGTTCCCTGTTGACCTTGAAAAATGATTCAGGCCCACTGTGGACTCCCAATCCCTGAGCAGACTCTCTGAGCTCTCTTTCAGCATACCTATTTAAAAGTAAAAGCAAAACAAACACACAAAAGTCCACAAAAGCTCTGTGTGTACCTTGCTACCTAGAAAGCAATTAAATCCATTATATTTTCTGCATTAGTTTTAATGTGCTACATCTCAGGGGTTAGTGCAATGAGCGTTAGTCATAAGCTAATCAGAAACAGAGGTGCTTAAATAATTCATAGGCTGCCTTTCTTCACGAGGAACCTCAATGCACTGCCCTGTCATACCATGAGTGCAGTGCTACCGAAAGGCAGCTCACTTCACAGAGGGTGTCAGTCAGCTCAGAGACGGCAGAGGCAGTTCCTGTGAAAAGCCACACTCAAAGAGGTGTAGAATGACCCGGGAATGCCTGCTTAGGGAAGCACATCTTTCTCCCAGAGCAGCTAGGGGAGACCTCTGCTGCACTCTGCTCCACCCAGCACTTAAAGGCCTCTCTGAAACACAAAAGCAGAGTAAAAACCTTTGGATAAGGACCAAGATTAGAGTCATCCCCAGGAGAGTCTGCAGGGATCACCTACACCTTGGGAACTGGGAAGGGAAAGAGGGAGCTGCTCCCAGAGGCAACACTTAGATGGCATTAGTCCAGGTCTGAGCATGTGTGGGATTTCTTGGGAGGCACAGTCATGGAGCAGTGCCCACAGGAAAGGGAGACCCCCCTGCTGCCCAGTGCAGGGCTGGAGAGGGGCCCCAGCTGTCGTGTGTGTGAGTTTTTCCATGCCAACCTAGCCTAATGACAGCACAGCATCCCTAGGATCTAGTAAAGGCTGCTTGCTTCTGAGAAGCCTGGCTTTTATGGTGGCAAAACATCTGCTTGGTGCCAAGAGAATAATGTCTCTGACAGGGCAGGGACACGTCTGAGCTTATGGGAAGAGTAGCTGCAAGAAAAAGTAATGCTAAAATTAGACACTAAGCCCAGAAGGAGTGGGTCTGGGAAGTCTCACACTGCTGGGTGTTCCTTGGACTGTGTCAAGGGAAGGACACCAGTGCTACGGCTGCAAGTGGCATCTAATGAGGAGAGGCCAGGGAGAAGGCAAGGTGAGAAGGCATTGTGGCATCAGAGAGGTGACAGGGACACAAATGATGTGCAGTGGAGGGGAAGGAAAAGACAAGAGCCCAGCTCACACCAGGGAACACGGCCTTGGAGCTGGTGTGCAACCACAGTGACAGGGATGTGAAGGAGCAGCCGAGCGGGCAGCAAACAGCATCTGCTTGTTCCAAGCTGATGGACAATGCCTGACAAGTTCAAAGTTTGGGATGAGGGAGCTGTGGTGTAGACAGAAAAAAGACAAGGAGAATCTCCCAGCAGAAGGGTGTGCTTTCGACTGCCAGAACTGAAGAAGGTCACAATTCTCCCTAACAACAGCCAGGCTGGTTAAGGGGCTTGACCTGTAGGATGGTGTTGTTGGATTTACTGACAGCTCTGGGAAGAAAAGAAATCTCACAGAGTCCTGTGAGCTGCATTTCTGACTCAGGGTACATCAGCCAAGCAGCATCCTGCAGATTAAAAACGTTTGTTACCTCCCTAATCCCCTGTTAAAAAAGTTAGTGCAAACAGAAGCATGCATATAGCAAAGATGTATTTGTTCAGCAGGCTGAAAAACAGCTGGGAAAACCCCCTAGACCTAACAGCTAGAAAAAAAAAATCTCCATTTTCGCTGTGGATCAAAAGACTGTATTACTACACATGCTGATTTGCCTGTCTATGTGTGTCATCAAGCTTGGTTAAGTTACACTTACCATTAATCTCTTGTGTCAAGGAGTTCCACAGCTTAGCATGTGCTGTGTGCATCAGCACAGCTTGATTTGGGTAGTGCTTCACCTAAAGGAGCTGAACTTGCTGTTCTTTGCACAGTGAATTCTCCTCGTTCTACACATGTCAAGAATAGAGGTGAATGTGAGACATCCATTGAACCTTGCTGGGCATCACAGTGCAATGCCCTCACACCTGCTTGCTTCCCAGCACTTGCAGAGCAAGGCCAGCAAGGAGCTTCTGCAGGCCTGCAGATGCTGCTGTCATTACATGAAGATGCAAGGTGCAGCTGGATAAAAGCCTCCACGTGGCATTCTCAGCTCATCATACCAGACCACCAGCACTTTCCCTGAGAAGCACCTTTCAGGCTGTAGGTTCCAGTGCACTCCTCCATAGATAGTGCTGTTTTTTCAAGCATCATCCAGTACTCAGGGACAGGCTGAGTGCAGTCCCCCAGCTTCTCCTGTGAAGGAGCTGTGGTGTTTTCAGTGCTAGCACATGAGGCAGAGGGCATGAGGGGAGCCAGGGCAATCCCATCCCTGTGTGCTCATGGTGGGATCTGAGACTTCACACACCCCATGGCTACACCATCCGTGGTTCTCTAGGTGGAAGGGGATGGGATGGGATGGGATGGGATGGGATGGGATGGGATGGGATGGGATGGGATGGGATGGGATGGGATGGGATGGGATGGGATGGGATGGGAGGCTGCTTGTGAGCACACATGACTCCCTGCAGCCTCGGAACACAGCCTCAGTTCTGGCACCTGTTTGTCCCCTTCTTGCTGAGCCCAACAAAAAACCCAAGCTCTGCCTTCTCATTACAGCATCCTCTCAGGACTCCAGCTTCCTCTCTGCCTGATGTCAAAGCCAGATTGATATTTCAATCCACACAACCTATAATGGACCTTGGTAAAATCAATCAATACACATTCCCTCATTTCCCCACGCCTGCTTGCTTAATGGAGGAAAGAGCTGCTGCCCAAGACCTTGAAATTCAATGGGTCTTTTGTCCCCCCACAAATGTACTTGACTGTGAGTCTAGAAAAAAGTAAAAGCAGATCCTCATAAAGATGTTTTTTCCTTTCTGTTTTTCAAAGGGAGAATGGAAAGGGCAAAGTAATTGGTAGAGCATGGCTACAGATCTTCATTGGGGTAAACACAGCAGGACTGCTCAAGGATTTTCCCTGCAGCCATCAGGTCACCAACCTGAAATTCCTCAGAACTGAGGAACTAGAAAAGCACTGGAAGCCCAGCAGTTCAGCAATTTGCCTTATCAGCTGTTACCTGTCTCAGAAGGGTGAGTGGCAAGAGCTTCTTCACCTTCTTTTTCTGTAGTGTGGAAGAAATGTGCTCACAGGGGTAGAGACAAGGATAGGTTCACAGCCCTGTGAAATCCTTTGGTGTTTCTTATCCTCTGCAACTCAATTGCTAGGACCATGATAGAGATCCCTTTCCTCCTTTGTAGAAACACAGCTTGATGACAAATCAATGGCAGGAGTGAATGTACAAGAACAAACCACAGGACATGGATGTAAGTCTGTGCTTTGCTGGGAAAGTCTTACACTGAACAGGGGGATATGCAGTAGGATAGGATAGGATAGGATAGGATAGGATAGGATAGGATAGGATAGGATAGGATAGGATAGGATAGGATAGGATAGGATAGGATAGGATAGGATAGGATAGGATAGGATAGGAGCAAAGCTCTCAGATCATGTAAAGCAATAGAGTTAAGTTCTGAACTGTTTAGAAAATTCAAAGGAAATCCATGGAAGGCAAATGCTCAGCCAAAATGCTGGCTCACACTGGACCTCATAGCAGGCAGTACAGCAGATAATACAAAATCAGCGTCTATGAATTAATAAATCAGAAAAAGAAAAAGAAAAGAAATGTGGTAAAAAGACTTGGCGAGCAGCTGGGACTAACAGAGGGGAATCACATCAGAAGAATGTGATGTGCCCCTGCAGGGGTAGGAGGAGGATGGGACCACCAATGTCAGCTTGGCCAGCTGCCTGCTGAGTGCAGCCATGGCAGCAGGACTGTGTGGATGTGTACACTGAAGGCAGTGGCCCTGGAGTTCTTTATTTGCACGGCTCATGCCTTTTCATCCCCACCCACAGGGTGACCTCTCTTACCATCCCCTTTCTAGGCCAAGAAACGCTTTATTTATCCAGGGCCATTTGATGCCTCTATCCACATAAATTCAGCTTCCCTTTATTCTCTTGCACTTCTTCCTATTCCCATTAGCACAGGTTTGAAGCAGAACATCAGCTCTTATAGCTCTTTACCAGGTTGTTTACTGCAGAATCTCTCTGAAGTCAGAGAAACGGCAGCCCTGGTGCCAAATTCCATTTTAACTACACAATCAGTTATCAGCCCATTACCATAATAAGGAGATTAAAAGCGCTGAGAAATGCACAGTTTACTCATGGCTGGGGACTTTGCTGCTGTCTTCCCTAGTCCCACAGGTTCCATTTTGTTCTGCTTGCCATTTTCCTCCAGGATCCCTGGGGAGGGAAGCAGGGACTGGAGATAATGAGCAACACCATGTCCCAGCCAAGGCTGGGGTAGGGGATTCCTCACACTCAGAGCCACTCAGGTGAACTAAATCAGGCATGGTTACCTTTCTTGGGCCCTTGAACATTTCCTTTCCTCTTCGAGTGTCTAACTTGAAACGTTTCTCCAGTGGAAAGGTTTCAGACATCTGTACCCTCTGCATTCACTTTTCTGCCTATCATTCTTCTGGGACCAGACTGGGGATGGTTTCAGCCATCCAGAGTAATCCTGCCTGGATCCAACCCCATTTTTGCCTCCTAATCTGCAGAGGGCAGAAGATAGGGTTTCAACAGCCTATAGTAATTCCCATGTATTTCTATTTCTAAGAGGCTCAAAGGATATTTCTGAAGTAACAGATGTGCTCCATCACAACAGGAGGAAGGCAGGCAGTGACCAGGATGCTGATGGATGCTTCCTGTGAGCACTTCTAAGGAGTCTGCAAGTCAGACCTGCCTCCAGACTGCAGCAGCCGAGTGCAAGCACAGAACAGAGCCTTGGTTGCAATTGTGAGTCACCTGCCACCAAAAGCAAACCTCTCATCGAGACGAAAGCAGTACCTGCATCAACTCCAAATGTATTCCTGTGGCATCACCAGGAAACCTTCAGCCATTACATTGAAACCCAAGCATTTTACAAAAGCAATTATCTAACTACCAGGTTGCTGCTATTTTATGTAAGATCAGTAACAGCCAGATTTAGTTCCTCTCCCCAGAGTCTCTGGTTTTATTTTCTGATCAGCTGTTGTCTTTCATTCCTACTGCCCAGACCAATTGCTAATGACTTCAGCTTCTCACTCCAGGAGGCAGGGAAGCCTCTCTTCAGGGCTGGGAGACTGAATCAGGGCAGGAAGAATGGACACTTTTCCCTCTTTGGGGGCTAGTAAAGCTCTCAGCTCCCTGCCCAGGTTATTGACATAAGCAAGCCAAGTGAGCTGGCAGCAAAGGCTCTCTGAGTCTCTGCCCCTGAGGTGTCTGAGCTTGGGAATAGAGGCTGGGGGTAGTAGGGATTAAGGAAGGCAAGGGCATTTATGAAGAAAACATACAGATGCTGTAACTATAGCAATGGGAACAGAACTGGGAGGACAGGAGGACATAGACTCTCAATATTGACCTTGTGTGTTGAATTTTTTGTGGCCTGCAGACCCAGAATGCATTTGCTGCTACAGCATGAGAAAGAGCAGCGTCATCCCAGGATCCAGGTCCTGAGCCAGTCTGGGAATTTACATTTATATCTCATGGACAAAAGGAAGTGTTGTAACACTGCTATACTGCAGTGGCACATACTGAGGAGGCACAAAACTTCAGCTGTTGATCACTAAGTACCCCTCCCCAGCTGTACAGTATTTTGCATCACTTTCTGCCCTGCTACCTCCTGCCCTGTCCTTCCAATCAGCTGCTGTGCTTCAGGCTGCAGTCAGCTGCATTTCAGGAGTTGGAACAGCAACCCATAAACACACACACAATGGTTGTGCTGACCCAGAAACTTCCAGCTTTTCTTGCTAGCAGAGTTTGAATCTGCCAGCACTACTCATACAGTGCATGTCTATCACTCCCAGAGGTGATGGTAGTAGGAGACTCTTAGACTAATGAGAGGTCCAGGAGCCAGATATCATCCAGGAGAGATTACACTGGAAAGTAAAGCTGCAACCAGCAAAGCAGTTATGATGCAAACAGGTGACATGCCCTGAGCCAGGGGTTTCATGAGCCTCCCCTACATTATTACCCTTACACACACCCCCCAAGGTTTGACTCTAAACTCAGCCCCACAATGTTTGACTTTCACTGCTGCCATGAATGCGGCTTCATTTCCCAAATGTCCTGCAATGGCTTGGGGCTTGGAGCCCCATTCCCATGGGACTGCAAATGCCCTCTGAGAGAGATGTGATAGGGTATCACCCTAGTGAGAAGAGTGTCTGGGTGAAAGACACTTGCAGGAAAAAAGCACTGGGTATGGATGAGCTGTTTATAACTGTGCAGGTAATTGATGTGAGACAACAACAAGCCAGAGAGGGGGGAAAATATTTCCAGGGACCCTGAAGAACATGGCATCTGCTGCATGTCTCCTTCTGTCTGGATTAAGCACTACCTGGTCCCAGTAAAGGCTCAGAGCTGGGGGTGGGGTGTTGGTGTTCCCTGGAGATGTTTTCCTCCTACACCTCTCTAGTTAAGATATCAGAAGTGAGATTTGTCACTTAACCATCTGGAATAGGAGATCACAGGAGGCTGCTGCTCCTCAGTCTGTCACACTCCTTAACTGTGCTAATGTCATTCAGATGTTTCACAAAGCAGCTCTGACAAGCAGGCATGAAATTAAGATGTTTGTGGAGCCGGCCAACTGGGAAATGACAATGGCAGACTGGGGAAAGGCAGAGGAGGGGGGCACGTTCAGAAGGAAGAAACTGTGCTGGGAACTATTTGCCTCCTCTTGCTCCCATGGATCTGCTACAGCTTGGGCCAGCTCAGACATGAGGGCTGATGCAATAGCATCTCCATGCCAGGGAAAGCCTGGGAGCAACTCCCCTGCTTGCCACCCTGCCCCTGGATGCTTGTGGGGGGAGAATGGATCTGCAAGGAAGGGGCCAGAGTGAGACAGGGGTGCACATGAGCACAAGATGCAGGGATCACTGGGAGTAAAAAAAATCTCAGGAGGAGAAAATGAGCCACACACGTTCCCAAACCTCGGGAGCAACTCCCCTGCTTGCCCCTTGATGCTCTCCTGTTGTCCAGGCTCAAGAATGAACCCAAGACAACCACTGAACTGGGGTTTCTAGTAGAATTTCTTTCCCAGGGAAGCACACATATCCTCTGGGGCAGTTCTGTTTGGAAATAGGCTGAGGGAAGATGAGCTGGCCAGAAGCAGAGGCCACCCTTGAACCCCACAGCACTGCAGCCCTGTGGGATTTCTTTGCAGGGAGAGGACTGAGGATCCTGTGCTCCTGCCTTGGTCCTAGCAGTGCTGCAAGGTGCTGGGGCAGCTGGCTCTCATTTCCTACTGCAAAGCAGCTTTATCAGCAGCAAGTTGACATGGGGCTTTAAAACACTTTCTAATTAAGGAGCAGACCAGCCTGGAGAGCAATTAGGTTTGACGCATTCCGTATTTGAAAAAGTCTGTGTTGCAAGCTCTGGAAAACATACTGAGCTTCAGCCATTAAATCTTCTTCCCATTCCTCCCTGGCCTTCTCATTTGCAGGAACATCCTTGTTGGACAGCTCTCAAGCAGTGTGCCCACTGCCCTGAGGGCAAGAGTGCAGCTGGCACTGGGGTGGGATGCAGCTGGAGCAGGTGAGGTCAAATGTATTCTGTGTGGTGGGGGAAAAGCACGGTGAATTCAGCCTGGGAGGAAGTAACTGTAAGGCAACTAGGCACAGCTGCCTAGTTTAATCCAGCCCCTCTCCCATTCCCCTGCCCTCAGGGCAAGCAAAACTGTGGTTCCCTCTACCTCCTGGGCTTCACAGAGATGTTGAGCTGCTGAGATGCACGGGATTCATGGCCAGCAGGGAAGGCATTTCAAGTGTGGCACTGCCTGCAAGCCAGGAATGATGTTTCACTTTCCTCCAGACTCACAGCCTGCCTTTGAGTCAGCCCATGAAGCTGGGCATGTCTCAGTTTCCCCTGCTAAAAGACAGCAGTGAAATAGCTACAGTGAGGTTATTTTGCTTTGTCTATTCAGAATGCCAGAAGAATTCATTAAAGCTATATTTTTTATCTTTTGCTCTACAACCACAAAAAAAGAGATTACTTTCTTAAAAATAATCCATGAAAATACTTTACTTTTTCAGGCATGTAATTTTTCCCTATGTGGGAATAGAGGAAGACAAGAGAGTAGATATTTGTTACACAAACTTGTGATTTTCCTCTATTTACAAAGCATGATGCTTGATAGAAAAAACAATCTGCTATTCCCCCCAAAAAAGTGTATAGGAAAGAGTTGTTCTTTTTTTCATGAGAAAGTATTTCCAAAGAAAACAAGCTAATTATTTCCAATTAGAAGTTCATGAGAGTAGAGCCTGCAGTGCTAAGCTCACTCCACTGCTGGTCAGCTCCTTTCCTTGCTCTGCAAGCAGCTGCCTGCTTCCCTCCTTTGAGGGAAGGGAAGCAGGGGATGGAAAAGACCTTAGGAGTTCAAAAGCAGGGAGAGGCATAGAAAGGCAGAGGGGGAGAGAAAGAAAGAAAGAAAACAGGAAAGAAGAAAGAAAGGAAGAAAAATGAGAAGGGAAAGAAAGGAAAAGAGGGGGAAAGGGGACAAAAAGAAAGAAGGAAAAATAAAGAGTGAGTGAATGAGACCATGCTGCTCTCACTGTTATTAAAAATTAAAAAAAAAAAACAAACCTCCAAGGTTAAAAATCTTCCTGGTGCTGCCCAATTCAGGGGAAGGAGATGGCTGCAGAGCACTAAGTAAGGAGAGAAAAACTGGGAAGGTGACACAAAGAGCAGGGTAGAAGAGGGGTGGAAGAAGCAGGTGGCCACAGGACCTGAGCAGACACCAGGGAAAAGGCTTGCAACGCTGCTGCTCCTTGCTTTGGTAAGCACCAGGTCTTTTTTTCTCATCCTTTGACATGGGGGAGTTCTTCCTCCATCACACCCCCCCACACCTCCCCTGCTCACACTTCTTCCTCTCTATTCCTTCTTCTTCTTTTTCTACTTTCAAGACACTTCACCATATCTCCATTGTGTTTTGCCCACACCTTCCTTAATTCCTTCCTTTTCTCCTCTCCTCCTGCCTCTCCCTGTCTCTCCCCCACCATACCTCTCACTTTGTCTTCCCTCCAGCTCCCTGAGGAATTCTTTAATGACTTAAATGAAACGCCAGCCTGCTCTATCTGCAATAACCCTCCTTGCTGGATCCCCAAGAGGACCTTGCCATGCACAGCAATTAGGAAACCAGTGCCTGGGGCTGCTGCATTTGCAGTGTCAGCATGGAGATCCTCTCTGCCCTCTTCAGGAAGAGGAGGAGGTCTCCATAAAGTTGGGAGCACTGTCAGAACAGGGACAGAGGCTACTGCAGAGTGTCAGGAAGGCTTTCCTAAGCCATCTAGGTCCCATTCCCTCTGTTCCTGTCCTCCCTCAGGCAACCAGCACGTCTCAGCCCAGCAGCAGGATGGTGCTTTGTGTGTTCCTCACACCCAAAGTGCCCCACCAGCCAGTGACCCCTGAGGGAACCCAAAGTCTCTGGTCCCACTTGGGATGGAAGCAGCAAGTAAGGCAATGCTGTTCTCCTGCCCTTAGAGATGTGGGTGTCTTGGACAGAAGTCCCTAGGGCCTTCCCAGACAGGCAAAAGGTTTCTCCCCAAAGCCTCTGGTTCCCTTACACCTCCTTTCAACCAAGCTATGAAAAACATTCAGAGCAATGAATGTTCTGAATTTCCAGAGAACTCGGCTCCAGTGTGACCCTTTGGCTGTGGTTCTCTCCAAAATCTCATCTCTGTGTGCCCTCATTCCTCTTGGTGAAGCATCCCAGACAAAGGCAGACAAAGCCAATGCCTCTCTTGTGTGCTGATGAAAAGCGTCTTTCAAAAAGCCTCTTGGGAAATGCTTCCCACCAGAGATAATTCTGTTGTTCTTTAATGCTATCTGCCCCTCTCCTCTGCTTTGTCTTGGTTAGCCTCTGTTTGTGGGAAAACAAGATCTCAGAACAGGATTCATTTCACTCTTGTTTTTCTTATCTCAGCCAGTAACCCTGTGCTCTCTGCTTGGTCAGGTGAGGAAAACAAACTCTCCCATGACATCATTTGTCTCATACTAAGGCCAGTGCTTAAACTGAGACAAAGCAGGCCCTAAAAGCACCGTGTCCTCTGCCCCAGGGAGAAGGGGAGCAAGGGGCTCCTGAGGCAGGCAGTCTCCTGAGGAGCTGCCTCGGGGCCTGTCCCCCACCCACCCTGCCCCTGCATGCTTGTGGGGGGAGAATGGATCTGCAAGGAAGGGGCCAGAGTGAGACAGGGGTGCACATGAGCACAAGATGCAGGGATCACTGGGAGTAAAAAAATCTCAGGAGGAGAAAATGAGCCACACACGTTCCCAAACCTCGGGTCCCCAGGAACCGGCAGCCCCTCTCCACAGGCTCAACCTCTGCAGGCCTGGGGAAGGAAGGCAGCCTTGGTTTCACTGTAGCAACAAGGCTGTCTTTCACAAGGCACCATCTGGTTTTGTTGTTTTGTTTTTTTCTTTCCTTCCCTGCCGCTAATGGGTCATTTCTGGGGGGTTTAAGACTTGCAAGCCCTCTTTAAGAGTGTTTTTAATCTCACGCATGCCTCGCTGAGGGGAGGCAGCAGGCCCGCTGCACGCAGGCACTCCCTGAGCAGCCCCGGGATAAGCAATTAAGCAGCCACACGCCAGATCGGGATTAACTGCTTTCCTCTTCGTCTCGAGACCTTTCTAATTGCTCTTCCCGATGCCTCTCTTCAGTCTCCCTCAATCCAAGCCCTCCCATCCCATCGCTCTTCTCGCAGGTGACACGGCAGTGCCACACGGCCTCGCACACCCTGCCCCAGGCGGGAGAGGTGCCTCTGCTGACAGGTGTCACTCACCTGCCCCCAGCTCAGCAAAGCCAGGGGTTTCCAGGCTGGCTCTAGCATGTAGGCACTCAGGTGTTCACCCGCAGAAAGGTGCTGCTTTTGTCTGAAGGAGGGCAGAGAGGAGGAATGAAATCCTTATTTCAGAAGCTCATTGTAGGGTAATTATCAAACAGCAGCAGTAGGCTGGGATGCTTGCTAATTAGGCCACATTCTTTATGACTAGTTATTCTAAGCTGTAATTTGACAGACTTGGGGGGGGGGGGAGGGACGTGCACATAAATTCGTTTTTAATTACATTTGGTATGCTAATTTCTGATATAAAATAAATATTTACCAGAAGCAATATTTCTTCATTTCACGCTGGCTGCACTCTGGCATTTATCGAGGGTTACAAACAGACTGCTATCACCCAGCCCTCCTTGCTGGCAGATCTTCCCCTCTCTCCTTCCCTCCTCTCAGCCTGAGAGGGAGAGGGATGGATCCAGCTGTGGCTTGGGAGGGGAGAGCAGCAGGTAGAGGGAGGCACAGAGTCTTTCCCTTTGTCCTTTTACTGCCAAATGTCCCTTTGGCCAGGGTGCTCTCTTAGCCAGCTGCTGGCTACCACTCCAGGGCTGAGAGCCTGCCCAAGCACTCCTCTGAGGAGAGGGGAGATACTATTCTCCTGACAGACAGCCTGGCTTTTGTGTGGCAAGAGTGCTTCTCCAACAGCTCCAAGGCTACAGACCTCTATTCATGCAGTCTCTTCAACCTTTACAGCTTTCAAGGCTTTATTTTCTTCTTGTTATATGAATGAATGAACTACTAACATTTCAAGAATGGAAAGCTGCTGCAAACTGAAAGCCACAAATATTGCATTGTGGTTTTGACAGTCTAGGAACTTTTCCTTCCCAACAAATGTATGTTCTTGCACTTTTTTTTTTTTTTTTCCCATCACTGAAATCAGCTCTTATTGCTACACACTCTGGATTTCAATAAACTGAAACCTTCCAGTGGAAAACACCATTGCTGTGGCACTTCTTGATCAAACATTAGCTCAAACTGCTCAGGCTGTTGTAAAGTGTACTTCTATCCCAGGCAGGTAACTTCTGACCTGGTGCAAAGTAGTAATTCACTGCTTGACTTGATCTAGGCTGTCCACCTGGAGCCAAGACAGTCAAGATCCATGTCCTGATGTTCTGGAAGAAGCTGGAGTGACCAGGGTTTCAGACACCTGGGGATGTGTATTACCTCCACCAATCCTCCAGATGGATTACTCTCATCACTTAGATCACTTTGATTTTTTTGATAAGGTATGGACTTCTGTGGCCTAAAGGGAGTTCATACTACCACTATGCCATGAGAAGCATGGCAGATGCTTTGAATTGCCCAGCAACTGGAGAACCACCCCAATATGGCCAAAGAACCCTATTTTTTATTTTTTTTTTTTAATATGTGAGCCACCTCTCAGAAAACTCTTGCCTTTCTGTAGGGCTAATATTTGAAATTAAACCCTTCAATAACTTAGCATCTCGAGGCACTAAGGGAAAAGACACAGAGTTTGGGGGGGTGAGAAAACTGTCTGTGTGGGGTCAGAAACAGCAGGAGGAAGCCTGATGCTGTTGTACACCACAACAACACAGACTCTGACTTCAGAAGGCTGAAAACGACTCTGTTTATTTCTGGGAATTTCTTCCCTTTATACTGTTCTACAGAGAACAACCCAATTGGTGAAACAAAGACAAATTTCTTCAACCACATTGGTCAGACCAGAGGGACATCAAGAAGAAGTCCCTCCTAGGGAAAGGAATGTAAACAAAGGTTACAGTTAGAAAAACATGTCTCTTGTTGACAGAAAACTCTCTGGGAAAAGTGTTTCAGAAAACCAAAACATCTCAGGCACAAACCAGGGCTACAGAAACCCATCTGAGGAGCAGAGCTCTGGGGATGGTTTTCCCTTGCACCATGTGTACAAGCATTTAATCCACAACATTGACACAAACTATGACTTGGGAGATCATCCATTGATCAGCAGTTACGTGAGTGTCTTGGTTTGGAAAGACAGGTATCTGCCAGGGAAAGCTGGAGTTTCCCTTAGAATGGAGAATGTAAACCCCTCACCCCTGCCAAATTATAATTTTGCAATCAAGGGCTTTCAGGCAAAGATTTGGGAATAGGAATAACAGTTCTTTACTAGGAATCTTAACAATACAAATGTAGTAGAAAAACAAAACCACCCAACCAAACCAGCAAACAAACAAACCACAATTTTGGAAAACCCTGACAGAGTCAGAGCTACAACCTGACACCCTGTTGGTCAGGGTGTTGGAAGCAGTCCAAAAGTGAGTCCTCCTGGAGTGGCAGAGGTGGTTCTGGTGGAGTAGAGATGATCCTGTAGAACAAGAGTTCAGGTAGTGATAAGGGGGTCCAGTCTTCCTCTAGGAATCTGGTGAAGCTGGATCCTTTCTTGTTCCTGTGTCTCAGTTTTATCCAGGTAGGAATGGTTGGCTCCCCCCACTGGGTGGAGCATCTCACAATGGGATGATGGAATGTGGATAGTCTATTTTGGGGATGTGTGCTTTTAGGGGTGTCTTAATGGCCCATTAGCAGAAAACATTCCCTGGGCAGTGAAAGAGATAAGAAACACTGCCCCACCTGGTTTGAAAAGTTGGTCCCTTAACAAAAGGCACCCGCCCCCCTCCTCCCAGAGTAAAGAAAAACAATTCTCCAACTGCTTTCAGCAAATGAAATAGAATTCACATTTTTGGTTCCATAACCCAAGACAGTGAGTTTGTATACCCAAGCTGAAATTTCTCAGAAGTGCCTAATGGCCATGCACTATTTGATATTTAACACATGTTCTTCCTTCCCTTGCAGGTTGGTTGCATTTGGGCTGATGGCACAAGCTGCCTGCTCCCAGTCTAACACCTGGCTGCACGGTGGACAGGGAGCTGGAGTCATGAAGGCCATCAGCATGGAGACAGCTAAGTCAGCTGACAGTGTCTTGCCTTGTAGCTTGGCACACAGAGTAGAGCCATGGCTTGATGGAGCTCCTCTTTTAACACCACAGTCCCACAAGGACAGCCATTTGTCTCTTCTCTTTAGCTTGGTGCTTCTTTATAGGTGGAAATTGCCTGATGGAATGCTGTAATGGAGACAACCCTTTTATTCCACCTGGGGATCCCATTCCCAAGTACCAGGGCTTGGTTGTTCCTCAGCACTTCCAGTCTTATCACCAAGCACCCCCAGACAACTGTTCCCATGTCTTCTCCCCTCAGAGGAACCAGGGAGAAGGTTTCCAGACTGAGGGACAACCATTACAGCCATTTTGCTTTGCTCACAGTGACTCCCACTGCTCCAACCCCCCCAGTTCTGCCTCTGCCTTTCTGGCTCCAGCTCATTCACAGCCTTCAGCAGAGTCAAGATCTTCCTCAAAGCCTTTTCCAAGTTCTCCTCATGACAGCATTTGAGTGCCACATGTATTAATGAATTATTCATCAGCACTTCCCCTGTTGAATCTGGTGGCTTTATTATCTTCACACCTGATGAACTGAGGGACAGAAAAAAAAGCCAAATTCATTCAAAATTATCATTAATTTGGGATGCTAGATTTGCAAAGATCTTCAAGTCTGATTTTTCAGGGTTTACATGGGATTTTATATGTTTGAAGCATGAATCCATCTGTTTATAATAAGGAAGAGCACAAATCAGGTTCATTATTCAGGAAAGGAGAAATGAGTTGCTCTCAATGAATGTCTTACCTTATGCCACCTTTCCCTGACAGCAAGGAGCAGAGTGACAGAGGAAGAAAGAAAGGCAGTCTCTTGGGGTGGGCAGCATGAGATCATTCTCCTGCATTTTGTATTTCTCTCACTTAGTCATTCCTAATATTCACCATGAGCAGTAGCTAGGGCAGCACTGGAGGGGGATCCTCCTCCAGCCTCACTCACCTGCATCCCAGGGAACACTACTCTAGAAAATGGGGAAGTGGGGAAACAGCTTTCAGCAGTAGTGCTGTAGGATGCTTTGTGCACTGAAAACTTTACCATGATACAACAGAGTAGCAGCTGCACCAGAAAAATCACCCTCTAGAAGTGCTGTCAAATTGGCCTGCAGGAGCTACAGGAAGGCAGAGCAAGCTCAGCAAACACAGGTGCTTCTGAGGACAGAGCAGTCCAGATACAGAAAACAGTCTCTACAGAAAATGGATGGGCCATGGACTTTGCAGAGATGCATGGCTTTTCACTGGGGCAGTTCTAGTTAGGTCGAGTGGAATTTTACAAACATTGATTCCTGTCTCCAACATGTAGGCTTGCACTTCCCAACCACCCATCTGTCAGAATTTTGCTCAGTGTGGTCAGAGCAGTGGTGTTTGTTTTTTCCCTAATCTTCTCTTCAGAAATGAATGACCCAATTTAGATGAAACATTAAAACAGCCCAAGGCATATTTTCAGCTTTGAAAGCTGCACAGTTAACATATGGATCAACTTTGGAGCAGGCACAGAGGAATCATGGTTTTGAAACTAGTGGTTCCAGTGCAACAATGAGTCTGGATGTAAGAAAAAGATACCAGAGCCAGGCTAGTGATCAAGCCACAGGATTTCTAGCCTCTCTTTTTGATTTGAGTGCCATTGTGCTGCTGTTGGAAATCACAGCAGTGACACAAGACCTGTAGTGCACCAGAAGGCTTCACTGGCAGACTGTGGCAATCCCTAAACACTATTCCCTTCCTCCCTCTCCCAAGGCCAAAGAAAGCTCCAACTCTCTTGTGCCTCAGTCATGGACCAATTTTTATCACTTTTCTCTGAAGAAGACTTCAATATGTAGGAGAGACCTTACACACAGATTCTCAGACTCATCCCTATCTTCAGATTTCATCCCTTACTCCTTACAGAAACCCTTTAATCTGAGTCAGAAGGGAGGCTTTATCAGAAAGCACCTGCTTTCACCAGGCTCCCCAGCAGAACTGCGAGGCCCCAGAAGAACTCTAACACATCAGCCCTGGCTATACCAACCTTAACACTTGAAGCACATTCTGAGGGTCCACACCGAGCTGTTTGTTGTTGTAGGGTAGTGAATGTGTGACCAAACCTGTGACTCAGTGATAAATGGACAGCTGTGTGTCAACTTCAGGGAGGGAAAGCTGAGTCTTGCCACCTGCTTCATTGTTTGGGAGGAGGAAAGAGATCTAATCCTGCTGACAAGATTTCTCCGTGCTCCCAGAATTATCTCCCTTGGTTTGGAGATTCTCCATCCCCCACATTTTTCTTCCACTTCAACCTCTGCCAAGTCTCACTCCATTTGAATTAATTTTAAAGGCACTTTTTAAAGCCTCTCACAAAGGATTTCATAATGTGTTCCAACAGGAGCCATTGGAAAAAAAAGAATCCCCTCCTTTATTATCCCAGCTGGAAAACGCTGTTTCAGTGCTCTATAAAACAGTTGTGTATCATGCCCAGAGGGTCTTCGCTGCAATTTAAAGCCCAGGGTGGGTGAAATGTCAGCTACAGTTCAGCCAAGATGGGATCCCTTAGGCTTTGAAATGTGGTCTGCAGCTCCCTTAATGTCACCCTGTCCTCCTAATGGGCATGAAAAGGACACAGGGGGCACCAAATGATGAGAAATTAACATCAGAAACTGTGTTCACTCTTCCTCAGTCTGGAATGTCATCACTCCTAAAACATTACAAGCTGGCAGACAAGAGAGATATGGGGGCCAGCTCAGTTGGTAGAGGCATGAAAGGACATGGAGAGGATACATATCATTGTCCCATGTCTGCTGGAGGCTAATTTCTTAGCAAATCTCATTGAATTTTACAGGTACCAGCTGGCTAAACCAAAACTCTGGGATGACGACTGGGATCAATCCCTCTCCAAGTCCTTTATTCATAGACCTCAGCCATTCTTCTCCCCAAACAGGATTGTTCCAGAAGAACAATGTGGAGAACACAAAGCACATTGAGGAGAGGTAACTTGCCTGTAACAGCCAAGAGGCAGGCAAGAAAAGCCAGGAGTGATGAGAGCTAAGCTCCTGTCCTCAGCACTAGACTGTGGCCAAATGAGAGCCCAGGCAGTCAATCCCTTGAGTCCAGCTGTGACATTTTCCTGTCTGACACCTTGCCCAGTGCATTGCCTTGGATGTGTGCCTGGCTAATGAGATGACGGGAGACAGACATGAGGAATGAACCTCACATGGATAATCCTCTACCTTTCAAGTGAACAAAAAGCTCTGTCAACAGCCCTCAAACAAAAAGAAAAAAAAAAATAAAAGGATGGTTTATATTTAGCTGATGCTGTGGAACCTGCAGGCTGCATGCTAATTAGCTGGGGAAAATAATGAGATCAACCTGAAGCATGGGGAAGAAGAGAAGGTCTAAATACAAACATTTTATCCTAACTGTTGGGATGGCAGAAAATTATTTCTTCTGGGTTGTTTGTTTGTTTCCTTGTTTTTATGGGGAAAAAAATCATAAGGGACTTCAATGGATAATGACAGCCTGGTAAATACTTGGTCTTCAAGGAGCTGTTCCATTTAACAATTACTGTTCCTGATCAGGATTGCTATTGGATACCTTGCTGAGTGGACAGCAGCAAGGCCATGAGTTGGTGCTACTGACTGGGATCCTGTGACACAGGCACAAGGACAGGCACAAAACTTTCTAATCCCTTCATTTAGAACACAGCTGTGTATCACCTCCAGGCAGCAGGAATTCCAGTTTAGCCTCTGGTGTCAACCAGAAAAGTCATAGTCAGTGCTATGATAACAGCAGATACCATTTCCCATGGCTCTTTCCAGAGATTCCTCAGGAAGTATATACTGGGTAAGGATGATTCTCTGCTTCCATTTGGCGTTTGCTATGGAGAGAAAAGACATCCCTGCTGAAATGCTGTGGCACTGTGGCAAGTTCTCCAAACAACTCTCTCACCTTAGGGAGCTCTGCACCTGAGCAGAAGGCCCACTTATCAGGGAAAAGCAGAGCAGAGCTTTTCCTGGAGTCACTGGAAGCAGCAAAGAAAATGCTTCTCTGCCTAAGAGCCTTTCTATTCCCCCTACCTCAAATACTACTTCAATTAGGTTTGGTCAAGTTAAGGTAGGTGTCTGGTTTGCTGGCTGAGGTTGGTCTGATGGGTCTTTTTGAATCTGATCTGGTTTGGGTGTGGTTTAGATTTTTTGGATTTCACATAGCTTAGTTTAGTTTGATTTGCTTCAGCAGCTCTCAGCAACTCATGATCAAAGGTTTTTTGCCAGGTTGGCAGGTTCTGCCACATGAAATCCCAATGAACACAAAACGAAAAAGAAGTTATTTTCCAAGCAGACTCAAAATTGTAAGAAGGAAAAAACAAAAACAAAAACCCTTAGGATGAATTCAGATCATTGCAACCAGGCAAACTAACAATGGGCTCAGCAGCAGCCTTGGAAAACTCAAGCTGATCTGCTAGGAATGACAATAAGATCAGCTACTGCTTTAATCACCAGATTGAACACAGTAGGGGGTTCCTCCAATTTGCTTTAGGCTGACAGCTTCCAGAGACTTTTCCTCGGGGTGCAGTGAAGCCTAACCCCTCTGTTGCCTGGCAGAGGATGATGGACACACCATGAAGGTGCCAGTGTGGGATTGCCCACAGCTCAGGGAACAAGAAACTCCTTGTGGCAGGGGCTGGGGTGAGTCCATGGAGAACAACACAAAGTGTTGAAAAACCCGGTCTGGTTTGGCCACATAATGGGCCACACCAGAGTGCAGCAGGGAAGAGGATCACCATGTGTCTGTCATCTACCACACACTCAAGTCTTGTATCACCAGTCACCCTCATCAGGATCCTGCCTTATCCCAGGTCTCAACCATTTGGGGTTTTCTCCTTTTTCTCACCTGCCATGGAAGCAGGAAGGAGTCTCTCCTCTGGACATTACGGAGGAAATAAATGATGCAATAATAATGACAATAAAGCCAAAGGTGCCAAAGAAAGGATGCAGTGTGGGGGTGCTTGAAGGCACCCATTTAAGGACTCAGCTCTAAAGTTTGCAGAGCTGCCTTTTGCACTGTGTGAATGTAGGCTGCCTCATCTACACACAGGCTTGGGAACTCCACTTGGATTGCAGTGACCTTGCTGTCTGTGAGGCAACAGTCCCAGCTCAATTTGAGATGTTCTGGCACTTTGTACACTGGACCAAGGCAAAGGGAATTGCAGTCTAATGAGATGCTGGTCCCAGCTGGCATGCTGCTCAAGGAGGGAGCGGGCAAAGGAAGCTCTGACAGTAAAAGGCAGAGAAATTAATAGGAAGAACAGAAAGGCAAAGTGACAGACCTGTTGCCTCCCCAGATAACAAGGGGGCAAGGAATGGAAATGAGGAATGGAAGGGATGATGCGATCAAGGTTAATGTAGACGAGATACTACACTGAACAGATAGCACAGCTGAAACCAGGTGAGCAGCTGGTGCTCTCTAGAAATCTCCATGACTGCTGAAACAAGAGACATTGTGTTGCTGGAGAGGCCACCAGGAACCCCAGGTCATGGGCTAGAAAACAAGAGGCACTGAGGGTGGGAAACTGCAGCCCTGTCACTGGGCACTCTGGGTTACACCCCTCTGGGGCTGATCATTGGCCCAGACACACAATCTCAGCTGGATGCTCTGCCACAGCTCAGAAGATCTGCACAGGAGACTGTAGTGGGTAAAGGGGCCAGAGGAGAGTGGCCAGTGAGTCCAGCATACAAGTTCCCTGATTCCATCCAGACAGACGCAGCAGGAGAGGGGCTGGGAGCAGGGGCATTGCTCAGGACCTGGGGTGACTGTCAGGACAGAGTGTGCAGAGATCACACCATAAAGAACAGAGGTCTGGACAGAGGGGCCTGGGTGAAGCAAGGGAAAACCATGACTGGGATGAGGGTCACGCTCACTGAGCACAGGATCCACTACCTGTGTTGCCAGCTCTGCCTCCCACACTCCCAAAGTCTTCTTCCCCCAGGATCCTGGGCCAGCAGGGTCCAGAGGAGTATTTTACCCCTTGCAGACCTCGTCTGCAGTAGTGACTGACTGTGCAGAGCTGTATCCAAGCCATGACTCCCCCTGCAACCTTTCTCCTTCCCTCCACACCACCCCTTCCACTTTTCATTTGCTGCTTGGCTCCTCTCCTGCACAAATCATTTTCTTGAGCAAACACAATTTACAGGGATGGCAAGCAAGGGCTACAGAAAAGAAGGCTATTATTGTTCTCTCTGTGTAAAGTGGGCTCATTATGAGCTTTCTCCACAGCTGGTCAATATTGCTTCCCCAGAGGCTGAGGGACATTTCATTATTCTTCACATTACTTTGTTCATCCCCTCCACTTTTCGGGGGTATTTACTGAACACTTTGTATAAGCAGCTTTGGAGCAGAACAGTGCACAAGAGGCATGGATGGAAAATACTCTTGACTAACATGGACTAAGCAAGTGGGGTCTCCCAGCATTGTCCCCACCTTGGCCAGCAGCTGCCACAGTCTGCTGTGGGTGGTATCACCATCCCTTTCCCACACTGCTGGAGAAACCAGGTTCCTGCTCTTGCTCTGCCCCAACGCTGAGTGTGGAGACAGAGGTGGCAGTGAGGGTGAGGGAGCAGAGTCTGTTCCTGGCTTCAGTTCTAAGCCACAGGAGAAGTTTTTTGTCTACATCATAGACACACCATGAGCCCCAAGACGGGGCTGAACACAAACTCATAGAGCACCTTCTGTTCAGATTACAATAAAATGTGTTAAACTGCTGCTCACCATGATTATTTTCCAATTACATTTCAGTTTAGCTCAATTACTTTCCCATTACTGTTCAGTGAATCTTCTTAATTTTTTCTTTTAACTGGCTGCCCCAATTTTTTTCCCTGCTGAGGCCAGCTCTGCTGTCTGACCCTCTGACAGAGCAGCAGAGACCAGGCCTCAAGCATCCCAAGCACCCTCAGTTTGGCACTTGATCCTGGGGGGGCTGGGATACCACACGGGCTGCCTCTCTGGGGTGGGAGCTCTTTATTCACCCTTGCTTAGGCTCTGGGAGCTTCCTCTTTCCCCCACTCCTGATCCCCCATCTCTCCTTTCTCAGGGATTGGATCCAAGGCCCTTGGTGCAGAACTGCCACCTGTCTGGGAGGCTCACAAGACCCGAGGGCTCAGAGCAGCCATTCCCTTTGCAAGGAAACAACAGAGCTCAGTGGGCATGTTAATCCCTCTTTCTTTTTGTTCAGTAATCCTCATCTCTCCCTCTCCCTGCCTTTGCACAGTCCTGGGAGGCATGGGGATCTCTCTGTTTTGGATACATCCCTATTTAGGAGGTTAATTACAAAAACTGTAATTCTATGGCCCTCCTAATGTTCAATGGAACAAAGGTTAATTGATGTGATTACAGCTCATAAGCTGAATTGCAGTCCTTAGTGGGATGGATGGTTTCAGACATATGGGCTGCAATTATTTCTCCCTCTTGGCTCATTGGGGTTCTGCTAAACCCATAGTAGGGACCTAATGATACCTAATGGCATGAAGATAAAGCAGTTAATAGTCACATAACTTTCTGAAGTTGAGTAGTCTTGGGGCTGAATTGACTACCATGGGGTGTTTTTGGAGCAATGGACATAGAAGTGCAATAATGACCACACTGAGTAATACCAGAGACCCACCTCACCTGACAGCCTGCCTCCAAACAGCAGCAGGTGAGGGCAGGGCTAGCATGCCACAGGATTTACCCAGATTCCTCTCCCAGCCACCCATGGCTTCCAAATATACGAAGTCACATGTGTCATTCCTGTCTTTAATACTTCCTGGATTTTTCATCTCAAAGTTGTCCACTCACATTTGGGATGCTCCAGATGCCTGCTGCCAAGCATTTCACAGCTCATCAATGCTGCTGCCGTGGAGTCACATCCTCTGGTCTCTTCTGAAATGCCTCCTGCCTGCTCCTTCCTACCCCCAGCCCGGTCCCGTTGCTGGGACAGACAATTGCTCTTTGTTCTCCCTCTCTGTGGTACTCACAATTCCACTCCGCCTCACCAGACTCTTCCAGACAGGGGAGTCCTAGCCCAGTTAATAATTTTTCACACCCAGGTCACTCCCCACCTTTGGTCATCCTTGCTGCTCTGAGCTGTTTTTAGCTCTGTCATATAAAAGGCATTTGAGTTGGAGTAGCCAGAGCTGTATATCTGACTCAGCACGTGGCAGTAGCATAATGACATTCTCTGCTTTGCTTTATTTTCCTTCCTGTGGCTGGGCTAGCAGGAGCTTCCTCCACCTCTGAACCATCTTATTGAACTGCCACGCAACAGGCTCCAAAGTGTGATACCGAGTTTGCAGCAGATACATGACCTTCTGTGGTGCCAGGTTTGGATGAAGAGCTTAAAGAAACGTAACAGACCCTCCTAGCACTCAGATTCAAAAAGAAACTCCTACACTCAGCTCTTCCAAATCAATTGTGTCCTCGCAAACTGCGCTTTCCTTTCTCAAACTGCTCTTTCCTTGCAGTCGGTTCTCCACAAGAGCTACAAAGCAGGAGAATTAGAGCAAAAGGTACCTGACTGATGCCAAGTTACCCCTAGATGTAATTCTAACAATGTGTGCAAAGCACACAAACCCCTAGCTCTTCCTTGTCCTTTTCCTCTCTGCTTTAAAATCCTCTCTGGGCAGAGGCCGAGCACAGGAGGGACTCTAGGCCTAAAAGGAATAAATATGCAAGAAGTAAGAGAAGCTGAGAAGCTGTACTTTCTCTCACAGTCAGCATTACAATTGCCATCATTCTGGATGTACAAATATTGAAATCCCACACGGGATTTCCATGGGTTGCTGGAAAGACCATTTCCTCCAACCATGCAGCAGGATTTCAAATGCGTTCTCTGAGTGTCAATGATGACCATGCAGATGAACAAAACAATGCACATTTTAGATGGCACATTTGGCGAGGATGACATATTAAATTTACAAGAATAAATTCAATTAGTAGCACCAATTCATTCCCCAGCATTTAACTTATTTACACTGAATAAACACATCAGACAAGCCACTCTCTAGGGATCGTGTGCAAATGCCTGGCAATGGCAATGTACTCCTTGGTGCGTTTGAGTACAATGGAAGGAAATCAATAAATTTTTTTAAAAATAATAATTATTTTGCATTTATATCAAACATTGCATTCAATGATCTCAAAGCACGTAACAGATAGAGAGTGATACAATGCTGCCTTTTTGGAATCTTGAGCATTTTCTTACATGAAATTACATCCATAGCATCCCAGTATTTTACTGGCTGCAGTGCACAAGCTCTGTGTGGGAAACACCAAAAGCAAAAAAGGATTTTTAGGAGCTGAAAAAGCAGGCCTCAAACAGAAAAAGCTGAGATCTCAGAACTTGCAGCAACTGAGAAAAGTTGGGAACTAGGAAAGATACAGTAGAATATAACAGTATAGTGAACAAGGACATGGAAAACAAAGGCCAAGTGTTTAGGTTTGGCTTGAATAAGTCATAACATTGCAGAAAATATATACCAGACAGGATAGTAGAAGGTCTTAAGCTTAATAAGAGTATTGTATATTGTTAGTAGAGAAGCATAGAAATGACTGTTGTTTGAAATAGGTGTACATGTGCTATAATTGATTGGTTAAAACAACTGTCTGTAAGTTTTAGTAATATACTATTGGCTGAAAAGTCCTTAAGAAGCTTTGTAACAGAGAAATTTGGGGCTACTGGGGGCTACTGTGGGCTGCTGCTGCTACTGCTACTGCTGGCTGCTACATGGGTGCTGTGAGCTGCTGCTTTGCCTTTACTTCTGTGATGAGACTGATGCTTCATTAAAGAGAATAACTACCACAGCAGTCCGGTCCAGTTCCTGCCCGCGTCACCACAGCTCTGAACACAGAACTCCTGCAGGCACTCTCTCTCTGCCCAAGCAAGGGCACTCCATGATCACAGATGCCACAGAAAGAGCAAGCAGTCCTGCAGGCATGCCCCAGATCTTCACTAGGGCAGAGCTCTGTGCAGGGAAACTGCTCAGATGGTGCTGAGGAAACAGCCAGGCTCCACTGTTAGAGAAAGAACAGTAATACTCAGAAGATCCTGCCAAGCAGTCCCAACAGAAGTTGTCCCTAAATCCAGACATCATTTTAACCCCAAAGGGCTTTAGCACAGAGAAGCAGAAGTCCAATCCAATCTTATTTTCCATTCTTATGCACAGACCTTTTTTTGTCACTGCCAACAGTGAGCAATAGGCAGGAGAACTCCACACTCCAGCCCCTGATACGTCAACAAGGCGATGTGTTGTGGGACAACACAGTCATCCTCACCTGTTTCCTAACAGCCTAAAAGGGCCAGGAGCTTGCCAACCTCTGCTGTCACCTCTACATTACTCTTAGGTCTCTTCTCATGTTACAAACCTTCCTCTCACCTCCTGGGGGGAGCTAGCCTCCTCCAGAGGAGCAGAAACTCCAGCAGACACTCATGCTCCACATGATGGGGTTGAAGGGAGGGGGTTGTGACGCAGCTGGGGCTCTGTGAGTCTCTGTCTTCATTAGGGAATGCAGATGGGAATGCTTGAACTCTTCACAAATGGCTATCACAGCGTGGCTGAGTGATGCCTGGCGAGGGGGGTGACTCCAACTTGGCAGTGGAGAAGAGCTGTATCACACAGACCAGCTCTTCCCTCCCCGCCCTCCACCACAGGCCTCCGCTTCTCTTCCAGCTAATGGCTCCTTCAGCAAGTCCCTTCAATAGCTGCTTGAAAGGCACAGCTCCACTGCAGAGGGAGGACCAGATCAAACAGAAGGGAGAGACAGGGAGAGACAGGAAGGAGGATAAGGAATGCAGGTAGAGATCAGGAAGAAAAGATGGATGTATGAAAAAGCAGGGTACAGGAGGCTGTGAAGGGGAGACAGAAGGAGTGACGGCAGGTTTGTTTTCAAGCTGTTAATAGCAAACCTTCCTAAGTGCACCCAGAGACACTGGACTCTTCAGGCATAAGGAGAGAGGAAAGCAGAGCAGTGGGGCTGTCTTGGTTTGGAAAGACAGGTATCTGCCAGGGAAAGCTGGAGTTTCCCTTAGAATGGGGAATGTAAACCCTTCACCCCCCGCCAAAATTATAATTTTGCAGTCAAGGGCTTTCAGGCAAAGATTTGGGAATAGGAATAACAGTTCTTTACTAGGAATATTAACAATACAAATGTAGTAGAAAAACAAAACCACCCAACCAAACCAGCAAACAAAAAACAATTTTGGAAAACCCTGACAGAGTCAGGGCTACAACCTGACACCCTGTTGGTCAGGATGTTGGAAGCAGTCCAAAAGTGAGTCCTCCTGGAGGGGCAGAGGTGGTTCTGGTGGAGTAGAGAATGGTCCTGTAGAACAAGGGTCCAGGTAGTGATGAGAAGGGGTCCTGTGGTGGTGAGAAGGGTCCAGTCTTCCTCCAGGAATCTGGTGAAGCTGGATGCCTTCTCGTTCCTGTGGCTCAGTTTTATCCAGGTAGGAATGGTTGGCTCCCCCCACTGGGTGGAGCATCTCACAATAGAATGATGGAATGTGGAATGTACTGCTTTGGGGAGGGTATAGTCTGGGGATGGGTTAGTTTGGGGAGGTGTTAATGGCCCATTAGCAGACAACTATCCCCCTGGAGGGAAGACCAGTGGTGGAAGAGATAAGAAACACTGCCCTACAGTTGGCCCATTGACAAAAGGCACCCGCCCTCCTCCCCCCAGAGTAAAGAAGATCAGTGCTTTCAGGAGATGAAAAGAGAATACACATTTTTGTTTTCCATAACCCAAGACAGGAGCAGAGGAGCAAGCTGTAGTCCCAGCAGTTGGACAAAGGATACCGCCCAAAGAAATTCTCTCCTTGATCTCGTAAGCGAGATGGTGACCACTCAGTGCTCCGGTTTCCCAAATGGGGACTCCCTTCACTCCTCCCCACCCCAGAAAGCTGCTCCTCCCAGGCCCCTAGCATCCCCAGGTGCCCAGGGGACTCCACTCCTTTGGGTGCCAGCAGTGTTTGGTGGGGAGGACAGGCAAGGCAGAGCAAATTCATGCTATTTTCTGTTCTCTGTCTGCAGGTTCATTTGCTCCATCGAGCCTTGGCCATGGTTTAGCAGAGATGCCCAGGGTCACTTTATCTTGCCTGTTTGTTTGGGCAGCCATTCAAGCAGCTAGCAGCAGAAACAACAGGAATTTCTCTTTTGTGCATGTGGGCAAAATGAAATGAGATTTGAACTCGCTGCTGGATCTGCACCAAACGAGCCCCCCGGGGCATAGGCTGTCAGGCAGTGAGGAGGGGCCGCCAGCGCAGGGGGAACTTTCCCTGCCAGAGCAGCACAAGCAGCAGAGCCAGGAGATCACCCCCGCTCTGTCAGATCAGGAGCTGCCAGGACGCTGCTCGCACTGCCTGCCACAGAACACATTGATGGGCTCTGCCCTGCTGCCACCTCCACCACTGTTGGGAATGGGAGGCATGGGCGTGCTGGTTTGAAAGCAAAACCAGTGAGACTCCCAGTCAGAGATAGAACTTAATAGGAGAAGAGATGGGGGAAAAGGGTAAAATAAAATAAATGGAACAATACAACCTGACACCCTGTTGGTCAGGGTGTGTGAAGCAGTCCAAAAGTAAGTCCTCCTGGAGTGGCAGATGTGGTTCCGCTGGAGCAGAGATGATCCTGAGAGAGAAGGGTCCAGTGATGGTGAGAAGGGTCCAGTCTTCCTCCAGGAATCCAGTGGAACCAGATGAGATGTTCTTGTCAAAGCAGTGATTCCGTCTGGTAGCTCTTGTCTCCTCTGGGAGTCCAGTGGATAAAAAAGCTCCTTGTGATGTCTCAAACCCTGGATTATATCCAGGTGGGAATGCTTGGCTCCTCCCCCTGGGCAGAGCATCTCACAATGGGATGATCTCATTCTATGAGTCATGCAGTGGGTCCTTGATGGCCCATTAACCAGAGATAACTCCCTGAGGAAGTTATCTATGAGCCATGTGGCAAGGCATTGTTGGGCTCATTAACAGAAGATAAGGAGAACACTGCCCCACCTTGGCTCCAATGGCTCATGGGGATAGAATACATACCCTGGGCACAATTTTACATTGTAACCTAGGATAGTGGGCCATGCATCTCTCTGTGCCTAGGGGTACATCTCCAGCCCACCCACTCCCCAGACTTCCAAGGGAGCTTGGGTGTCCTCCAAAAAAACTCACTGGACTCAAGCCCCTCTCATGATTCCTGCTTTGAGCGAGCTTCAGGGCTATGAGGGTCTCCTTGGTCAGCTCCAGGAGGAATGTTCCGCATTGTTCAGCCACAGAGTTTATCTTGCAAAGATGCTGGTAAGTGGCTTCAAGGGGTCCAAGGCTCCCTTCTCTTGGCTGACTGCCCTGGGAAATCCAGTTCCTGGCTGTCCCAGCAAACAACTGATCCCTTTCTATGCTGTGCCTTGAAATCTGCTGTGAATGAGAGGTACTAGAAATGGATCTGCTCTGCAGATGTGACTGATATTCCAGCAGGGTCATTCTGCACTCTGTGAGTGCTCAGGACTTGCTTTTCTCATCCCAATGTTTTCCCCTGCTACCACCCTTGCTATTCACCCACCCTGCTGCCAGGCCTGCCTAATATGAGCATGAAGATAGTGAAAGCTGTTCCAATTTGTAAAAGCACTACTTGCACACAGATTTCCTGTTTGAGCCATCTCCAGCAGGTGCCACAACTTGCAGCTCCTGCCCTTTTCCAGCCAGACTTGGTCCAGCAGACAGTTGAGCCTTACCTGTCCTCCTGCATGCTCTTCTGGCTCCAGCTGAGGTGCAGAATGCCAAGACTAACATCCAGAGTGCTGGGCTACCCATGTGCAGGTGAGAGGAAAGGCAGGAGAAGCCCTCTGCAAGTAGGGCTGTTCCCCTAATGATGTAGCTGGAGCTCTTGTGGACATGGGTTTAGCTCTGGGATTGGCAGTGCTGTGTTAATGGTTGGACTTGGTGATCTTAAAGGTCTTTTCCAAACTAAATGACTCTCTAGCAGTCTGGACAGGCTGCAGCAGCTTCTGCTGAAGAGGCTTGCTCCTTCATCCCAGCCTCATCACAGTCTCACAGCTGTGAGGTTGCTCTGTGGAGCAGCTGGCTGGGAACACTCTCCTCTTCCAGCCTCCTGTGCTGGCTGCTGCTAGAGGGGCCTGAGAGCTCCATCTCTGGGAGTGCTCACACAGGAATCAAAGACTGACCAAGCTGCCAGGCTTGGCTGAAAAAGGAGCATGGTTTGCCAGCATCATTGCCTGGAGAACCAGTCCCTCTCTTCCCAGGCCCAGAGAAGGAAGGGGTGAGCAACACCTGGCTGAGCCCTCTCTTGCCCACCTCCCCACCTCACAGCACAGTGCCACGACAGTGAGGCAAGTTAAACAGACCAGGGCTTTTCTTTCAGGCACATGCCACCTTTCCAGAGCAGGAAGGCTGCAAGCCTCTTAGAAAGGGCTACAGATACATCCTAATGCAAAGCCACCTAGCTCACCCTCCCTGGGCTCTGAGGATCCTACCCTATTTCCAGAGGCATCTGTGGAAGAAGATTTTTTGGAGAGAGCACTTCTGAGAAGGAGAGAGGCAGCGAGAGAACTCGTTAGGGGGGAAAAAAAAATCAAAGCGGTGTGTATGCTAATGGAAGGATGAGGTGAGGAAAGACAGCATTCCAGAGTGGCAGGAAGGTCCCCTCCCTCCTCCTCCCTCGGGGGTTCATTACAGGCTGGTATTTCCGAAAAGGCACTGCCATACGATCCGATGTCACCCCGCATATCAACAAATCCCTTCCCACGGGATCCTAGTTAATTTGCTTCCCATCTATTGATCCCTGTGGCAAGTCACCATTAGCGGCGGCTCCGCCTGCCTCTTCCTCCTCCTCGCTCCGCTCGGCGCTGGGGAGGAAAGGGAGCGCCGGGCTCATTACTGGGGAGAGACATTTAGAGATGAAAGGTGCCAAATTGCTCCCTGGGCCCACTCCCCAGCACAGACACCCTCCTTATTTATAAGGCCGGCAGCATCCCCCTGGTTAGCGAGGGCTTTCAGGCTCCCTCTCCCCTGCACTCAGCATATTGATTAGCCTTTGTTCGCTGCTTTATGAACCCGCTCGCTAATGGGCTGGGAGCTTGTAAACGGCATTGGATTGCCTTGTACATCTGCTTGAACGAAGGAGCCGCTGAGTCTTTACAAGGGGGAGAGCTACAGCCCTGCCACCACTGGCAGCACACTTCACTGATGGCTGAGAGTGGGGTCACCCCTTCCCTCCATCACATCCCTATCGCGCTCCACCTTAGCTCCTCTTGGACAGGGAATGCTCTGCTGAAGGAAAGGAGGTGACAGAACAAGATTTGGGTGGCTGCTGCTGTTGGTGCCTTACCCCACAGCACGGTCTCTCCCAAGCTGCAGCAGCCAGGGCTGTGGAGGGGACCAGAGAACACCACACCTTCCTCTCTGGGCAGAGGTGCCACCTTTCTGCTCTCCCTGCCTGGCCTTGCTCTGATGGTCTGCCTGTCAGTGTTAGCTCTGCGGTGGCTCCCGTGGGATGTTCCTCCACCTCCTGCTGACTCATCCCCATGGCTCTGTGAAGTACCAGCAGCATCCCCACCCCCTGCTCCATCCCTGATACTGGCAGGAAGGAGGAGGCTCCAGTCCCCAGGGAGGCAGAGGGACAGGCTACTTAAGGCAGGTGATTTTCTAAGTAGCCAACAGAAGCAAAGCAGCCACTACATGTGTCTGTCTAAGGGAGGCTCCCTCCAGTGCCACCCACAACACTCCCGTAGGCAGGAAATATTTACAGAGCCTTGCCACAAGCCATGGCAGATCAGACCCGACCCTGGCAGTTGATCCTTTTACTGTCACTTTAAAAAAGTGTGATTATTTCTCCACTCTGCAAGCCACTCCCATTATTTTGTGTGCTAACAGGATTTAGTGAAATGGCAGATGGCTGGCATTCCCCCCAGGAGGAAAAGAGGCTGAGTTGCCTGATATGTATTGCATGTTCAGTTCTATTTGCTCAGCTGTAGATCTGCCTGTCCTGGACAGTAGCAGGCCATCCATCCTCTATCAGACACAGCCAGGACACTATTGCTTACTCCTAAAAATTTGATAAAACTGACTCCAAGCATTATGGTTCAAGATGCTCCTTCCATTTTTTGTACCCTCCAGACTCAGACTGCAGAACCTCCACTTCCTTTCCTCACCACAGTTTGATTTATGAAGCTGTAAGGTTTCTCTTCAATGTCACTGAAGTGGGTATTTTAGGGTCATTTTGATTGCAGATTTTCTGGTTTGGAAGTGTTAGAGTGTCCCTCACAGAGCTCACGGCAGCCTCTGGTAGAAGGGAACCTCCCTTGGCCACAGATACATCTCTGTTGTTCGAGCCAAGAGTCATTCTTTCAGCAGAAAGTCACTGGAAAGCTATTAGAGCTGCTTGAGCTGGCTATTGCAGAGAAACAATGGCTTGTACAGAGCTAATGGATTGCTTTTTCTTGCAATGCATTGCTATTGCTTGCAGTTCACCAGGACATTCCAGGGAGCCACAAGCCTAAACCAACATTGCAGATGTGCTTTCCAGGTACACTCTACTGCTGCCTGCATGCCCTTTTTCAGAAGACAGGAATGTAAAAGTAATAGGTTTGATGCAGAGTTCTTGGCACGGTGAAGCAATAATACAAGCAGGACTCTCTAGCCTCCACCCTGCTAGGAAAGTGGAAATCTGATTTGTACCATTTAAAGTGAAAAGGTTCAGGATTTATAGCACTTTGGGATATGCCTTGCGATTTTTGTCTGTGAGACATAGGAAACATTCCAGGGTGTGAAAGACATGGGACCAGCACCCCTGTTAGCCAGCACAGCCCTGCCTCCTGATCTGGAGTCTTTTCTAGTGCAGTAGGCCCCAGTTTGGCTGAATTCTGTTTGGTCCAAGTATTCACTGGAAATCTTCTGCCTTCCAGGCATCAGAGACCTTCCCCCTCACACATTTTGCTCAAATGCTGCAGGACACAGCACGTGGCAAAGAGCAGAAATCCCACCTGAAGGGCCAGGAATATCCACAGTTGTGTCATTCTTTTCCCCACCAGTTGCCATAGACCCAGCACGCACCAAAAGCAGAGCCATTTTATCCAAGCATTTCTTCCCAGCTTGCACCCACCTTCATTGCTGTGGCAAGACACAATTCCAAAGGATTTTCACAGAGCAGAACCTATTTTCTGGCTCTTCTGTCTTAAAATTCCTGCTGTGGAAGTAAATGGAGTTGATCTTTCCTCCAAGGTTGCATCTGCTTGCTGTTCTCACTGAAGAAGGAAGCTTGCACTATCCTCTGGAGCATGTGTACACACTGAAGCAATGCTCACACCTTCAGCTAAGTCCTTGGTTGGGTCTGGGACAGGACACCTCCCAGGAGAATCCAGAAGCCACAGGTAGCACTGGGGATCCAGGAAAAGGTATTTCTAGTCTGCCATGAGGTTACCCTTTGGATCAGTACTGATTTGTGCATCCCAGATCAGCTTTAGGGAGAGACAAGGTTTTCCTGAAGTTATAGCACTGATAGGTGACAATCATCCAGGTTTTCCTGGTGTTTGCTGGGAAAAGGGCCTCAGTGTCCTCATCAAGGTACAAGTGAGGCATTGACCTCATAGAATCCTGTGGACTGTCACAAAAGCTGCATGTTTGCAGGAACCCCCCTCAAATCAATGTCTGGTTATTCGTGCATGGGAAACACGGTGCAACTCACATCACCACCAGCAAACACAAGCCAATGCAGAAGTCATTCTGTAGCTAAGACAGAAGACTCACAAGAATTGTTTTATCAGATGACATAGGGGTTCTGGACTTACAGATGGTGCTCAAATGCTAAGATTCCCAACTCACTCTGAAACCCAAAGAGAAAATCTGATGAAGAAGAGGCTTTGATGATCAGCAGAAAACAAAATCCTGTGAGGGCTTTCTACTAGATCAGCAATGTCCAAGGGGAGGTCATGAAGACTGATTCTTCAGAGACAGAAATACAGAGCTGGAGACCTCATCTGAGGTCTTTTCATTTTCCCATCTGTAAACATAATGGAGTAGAGAGCTGCAATGCCAATTAATTTAAGGTCAAGATAGAAATTGCCATTCATGTGTAGCAGAACTACAGAAAACTCATCCAGGGACTTGTACCAGGAAGTCTGAGAATGGACTTGTAACTCCCTTCAATGAAGTTGCCTATGCTTTTTTTATCTTTCAAAATTTCCAAAACTCATGGAAACATCTGACACCTAGATTTTCCTTTTCAGGGTATATGACACAAGGAAGGGGCATGTTTGTACGTACAATCCATGGAGAACCCAAAGCTCAAAAGGTACTGAGACATTCCTTAGAGGGGTTTTGGCTGAACCAATATGACCAATATAGCATTTTTATGGAAGGTTTTATCTCCTGAGACTTTAAAAAACTTGCTGCATTCCCTTAAGAGTAACTCCTTCCCTAGAAGCTGCAGCAAGGTCTCTGGAATAAACCCCACCAAAGAAACACTGTAATTTGTCAGTGCCTTCATTTCTGTCTGTAGCCTGTCCTGCTGCAGCATCTCAATCCATCCACTCACATGTCCAGTCACATTCTGGCAGCAAAAACATTACACAAGTTCAGGGGACCTTCATAGCTGACTTTCTGAGGAAACAAGTTTGTTCTTTATATCTATTTATTTCTCTTCACAAACATGAGGCACAGAGGCACTTCTGGCCACTGCCCTTTCTGCAGCAGCAGCTGACAGCAGCACGTTTTGCCTGAAGCCTGTGAGTTTGTCCTTCATCAGAGTGCTTCAGAGTTGTCACCATGGGCAAGGCAAAGATGAAAAACACGTAGGGTGGGGCAGGAGTAAGTAGCTCAGCTGCTGTAAGCAGTGAAAAGGGGAGAGGAGAGAAATACCTTTTCTTCACCGAAAGCCACCCCATTCCCAGCAGTCCCATCTCAGAGGACTCTGGCAGCCTGCTCAGGTGCTCTGAGCCTGGCTGGCACTCTGCCCACATCAGCACCTTCAAGGGCCAGAGGCTTAGCTCAGGACTCTGCTGTAGTGTCTGGGGACACAAACCACATGTCCCTGGCCAGCCTTGAACCCAAATTAGGAGTTGCTGGTCCTGCAGTGAAAAGCAGGCAGTACAGAGACTGCCCTTGCCTTGCCTTGCCTTGCCTTGGGGATGTCACACAAACACTGCCAGCCTCTCCTGGGACTGCTTCCCACCTGGCACAGCCTGTCAGTGATGGAAACACAGCAGAACATGCATCCACGTTCTGTTCCACAGAAGATCTGAGGAGATGAGGGATAGCAAAGGAATAGATGAATAGATAAAACTAGAGCATAAACTGGACTGGGGTAACACAGAGGTATCCTGAGTGCTATAAAATGCCACAAAAGGGGAGGCAGTCACATAAAATGCAGTGGCAGTGTAAAAATCAAAGTCAGGCACTAATGGTTGTGATCTTTTTTAATCCATTGATTAAACCAGTCATCCTTTGTAGCTCTAAATGTTACTAATCTGTTGTCCTGGGAATAAACTTGGAGATGGGAAGAAGAAAGTCGTACTCTTAGGAACGCTTTTCAAGGTTTCAGTGTTTTTATCGTGTTGAAATAGGCTTTTGAGCTTTCTCATAAAGGGGAAAAAAAAATCACAGGAAAGGTGACACTCCTCTAATAGCTGGAGAGTCAGAATGCATGGAGGGGAACAGTGCACCCCAAGTTTTGTTAATACCCAGCTGCCAGGTTCAGGCACGCTGACTGAGCCCTCACTGTCTCTCCCTGTGGAGCTGTCCCATGTGGTAACAAGTAATTAGGAGAGACCCAAGACACACACACAGAGACAGAGAGACAGCCTGGTGAGACAGACTTAAATTATTGCTGCAACTTGGAGGTGTCACCTTTTATTGTGGGTAGAGCTGCCATTGGTAGGAGGCGGCTGGGAGGATTTGTTATTTCCCGAGTTACAGCAGCACTTCAGAGCCACTTGGAGCCTGCACTGGAGAGGGGCCTCCCCTGGCTGGGGCACCTTGTTCTTTCTACAGGCTGTACATGCAGCAAGGCAATGTCCAAGGCAGCAGAGCACCAGAGTCAGGCTCCATTGCTAATCTCACCCAGACAGACAAGATGTAACATCTGCAGCAGCAGAGATAGCCCCAGAATGATGAGAAGGAAGGAGACTGGAGTCAGCCAGGAGTGGAACTGGAACTCCTTTCCTCAGAACTGAGGCTCCATCCAGACACTGGGATTATCCCTGTGGATGTCAGTGCTGCTAGACACCTCCCAATGACAAACACACATGTGTATATGTTGTCCAGCATGAGCAGTGTCTTTTTTGTCTCCTCCTTATTCCCTCTGAATCACCCTCCATACAAAAAAAAAAAAGAATTTTCTCTCTCTCCCGCCTCTTGTTGTAGTCTAGAATCGCCCCAGCTCCCTCCCTCCCTCTCTCCCTCATATTTGGGCCAATTTAGTGTGTTAATTAGTGATTAATTAGCAGCACAAATCCCATTTCAAGCCCCAGACCCACGATGATGAATTCCCACGAGGGACCTGACAAATCTTATGTTAATATCTTCCTTTTCTTCATCAAGCAATTACTTCTCACTTCATTTGTGTGCAAAGATTGAGCCCACACCCTCAGCTCAGGTGCTGGCATGTGCAGTTCAACTATATCAATTAATTATTGAATGACTTAGTTCATGCTGTTAGACTATTAAAAAAAAAAAAAGGAAAAAAGAAAAATTGAATATCTCCTTAATTATTAAATTTCAACATGTTGGGCACTAAAGCTCTTAGCGGGAATGCTGACACCAGCCTTTCCCCTTCTAACACTTCCTACCAGCACCCCTGCAGCTGGGTGTTTTAATGGATGGCCATGCAGAGACCACCAGTCCTGATCCAAAGACTGATTCAGCCAAGGACAATATTTACAGAATCCATATTTACAGACAATCATTTTCAGAAGGACTTGAGTCCTTCCAATGTGCTTTTACACATCAGTTCTTTGGGTATCTACAACCTTTCTGATAAGAAATAGGGTAGTTGAGACCAAAGATCTTCCTCCATTCAGGGTGTTTCATAGAGGTTCAGGGCACAAGAAACTTATTATCTTTGCCTTTCCTAACAGCATGGTTTGTTGAACTGCAGACATGCTGTTTAGGCTTTTTTTGTTAATCAAAGGGCTAAGTTCCAGCCTCAGTCTTAATTGTCCATACCCAAAGGGAAACGAAGTCTTTCTTCCCCTGCCAAATTGTAAATGTGCAGAATTCAGTGCCAAACAGACCCCTGTTCCTGAACCAGAGACCCCAGGTCCTGGTACTTCTCCCTTGGGCACTTCTGTTCCAAGAGGTGAGCTCTTGGCTTGAGAATCTCTGAGCTTAAAAAGAACAAGGGTTTGAAGCAGATGTTTCGCTTTTGCCTGTCAGCTCTGCTCAGCATCCCACTGGGGAGCTGTGGGCAGAGGACTGACTCACTCTGCATCAGCATCAAACAGCTGACCCATCTCCCCTGCTCTCCAGCTGACTGCCAGGGTGACTGGTAGCTCCAAGTGACGGGATGCCCCAAGAGACTCAGCAGTAGTACCCTACCCTATAATCTCTTCTCCTGGCTTCCTCCCAGGTCAGCAAAGGAGAAAGCTCTCCTGACAACAAGAGCAGGCTATGTGCCTAGTGCTGAGCTCACTCTCTGGTTTCACCCCTTCTCTCTGGAGCCCTCAGCAGGGGGAGGAATCTCAGGACCCATGATCACCGTGGTCTTGCACGCCCACCTCCCCTTAGCAGCAGTGATGCCCACACAACAGCCTCAAGGGCGAGGCAGCTGCTCACACCTCCTTGCTTGGCATTTGCTCAGTCTCAGCCCAGCTAGTGGGATTACCATGATGCATCCATTTTTTTAATGGGGAGTCAGACCAAACAAGCTGTTGGGAGGCCTGCCTGGCCCAGCTAAACTTCAGTGAAGGCAGCACTTAAGTTCAGAAGAAGGGACTATTATCTAAGTTCAGAAGAAGGGACTAATATCTAAGTTCAGAAGAAGGGACTAAAGGGCTGTGGGGATACCTCCAGCCTGGTCCTGGGTGGAGGTATCTCCACAGCCATGCAAGCCCCTGCAGTGCAGCCAGCAGCAGAGCCCAGGGCATCCAGCACCACAGAACTGCATCCAGCCCCACACTGCACTTCAGGGTGCCAAAAGTCGTTTGAGAACAGAGAGTGAGAAAAGCAGCAGGACTGTGTCTGGGAGGAAAGGGGTAAAAAGGAGCAGCCTAAGCTTCAGAGAAGCTTCCTTCCCTCCCCCCGGTAATGGATTGAAGACTCCAGAGCTGTCTGTCTGTCTGTCTGCCTGGAAGCAAGGAGCATCCAGAGACTGCAGGGTCTACAGCAGCCGAAGCTGCTATAGCTGGGGCTGGCCGAGCCCTTCCTTTCACTGATATCCAGTCTGGAGCTATAAAAGCGCCCCTCTGTTCCCTCCAGCTGACTTGCAAACCACAGCCCAGCACATCAGAGAGAGGCGAGCAATTAAAGAGACAAAGTGCTGAAAAATACATAACAAAAGCCCTACAAATGGGTACTGGGAGCCTGGAGAACAGAGGCAGCGTGTTAATGACGAGCACCACTCGGTTAATTTTTGACAGTCCGCAAGAGAAGCGATGGATCGGAGAAACAAGTGGGTGTCAGACAGGAAACTCCTTACCTCGCAACGCCCTGCCCATCGAGGATGCCAGCTTGCCCCCTCTGCTCCCTCCATGGGCTGTCTTCACGCCTCTGGCCCAAGAGGCTTTCAAGAGATGCGCTGCAGGTGAGTTTTTAAGTTTTACAAACGAGCTGCCTGCACCCAGAAATGCAGCTGCAGCCCAAGAGCTCTGAGAAAAATCTCCAAGAGAAATCTCATGGTGCTTTCAGAAGGCTTAAACTCAAAGGCTGCTTGCCAGGGAGGAAGGTGTGTGTGCCACGAAGCTTGCGTGGGCCCCTTGCCCCGCTGTGTCACTGCAGGAGAGGGACCATGGCTGTGCATGTGCTGAGATGGGAGCTGGGGATGTGCATGTTGGCTCCTGGCTGGGCAAGCACATGCCTGTCCCTGAGTTTGCATCAGCTTTCCCTCGGTATCCACCAGCACATTACCTGGCATGCATGTGCTAAAGCAGCACAGCCCCTTGCTCCCAACTCCTACTTTTCACAGACATCAACAGAATCCCTGCAGCACGCTGGGCTGGGAAAGGAGGGGCAGAGCGACCCTGAAGACATCCAGGGCTTTGCACAAGTTCACAGCTTCTCTCTGAACTTCTCTTTATTCTTCTACCCTTCCCCACTCTGTCACTGCTGTCTTTTCTGCAACAGCTGCTGATGCTTCTAACTCTGATTCCTAAGTTGCAAAGCCTTTTTTTTTTTTTTTTTTTTTTTTTTTTTTTTTTTTTTTTGCAATTTAAACCCCCTACGTGAAAATTCCAGACAAGCTGAAGCAAGCTGAGCTCAGGAATTTTGGGCTGAATCCCTCACCCCTCTGCTGGGGAGAGGGTGGTAGGGGGTGTTCTCTAGTGCTGAGCAACATGAACAAGTCTGCATCTCCACACACACAGCTCACTCTGCTTACACCACCACTGAGAGTCCAACACACCTATATCCTCCCTGGCAATCCCCTATCCCTCATCCCAGCCTCTGCTCCCATACAGGAGAGCAGGGACATGGCAAAATGTGGCTGGGGCAAGGGATGGGCAGCTGAGCTGGAAGCATGGACCAAGAGTTGTTTTTGGCAGTGGGTGAGTCTCATACTGAAGAGCCATGAAACTTGGGATCATCATCATCAAGTCACTTACTCAGGTCAGGCAGGAGTCTGGCATGGTCATCACAGCCAGCTCCTGGCAGAGAGAGTCCCAGAGAGAGCCTATCACCCTGCCATGAGATCCGTGATGGAGTGAAGCAGTCACAGGCCACTCACAGAGCCACTTGTGCATCCACAGGAGCTGGGGAAGCCCAGAGGAGCTTCAAGATGTGTGGATGCCCAGCTCTCACCAGGCACCTGAGACTCCAGGAGCACAGGGTCCATAAGGCAGTGTGCTCATCTCACCTCCACAAAAGGAGGAACTGGTACTGCAGGTCCCAGCTGAGGGGACTGCTTTGGGGACAGGAGAGGGACTGGACACCTCTTCCCAGAAGCTGCAGCCTGGTGAGATGCTGGGGAAAAGACTGTCAAAAACTAATTTAAAAATGTAGCACTCTGCTTGATTTGGTGTCTGAACATGTCACTTAACAGCAATTTAGTCATTCCCTCCTGCCTTTCGCTGAGGCACTGACGCTTTTTTAATAAAAAGACGTAGAGGAGCTTCAGGCACTTTATTAAGTGCACAGCAAGGGTGCTGGTACCCATGTTTCTGCCCACGATGCTCCCTGTTAGTGTAATGAGAACTTGCAGGAGCACAGAAGCCAGCAGAGCCCCTTCCCTGGCTCCAGCTGAACACTCACAACCTGATTTCCCAGAGCACGCGCTTGGCTTCCTCCAGAAATCACATCTTCAGCTGGTGCCCAGGGGCGGGCCGTGCCTAGGTAGAAGGCATTCTGCAAACCTGATCTGCCACCAAGCTTACATAATTATTAGACTTTCTAATTGCTTTTCTGTTTATTTTCTTGTGTCTCTCTTTTTTTTTTTTTTTTTTTTTGGGTCCCCAAGCCATGTTGCGATGCAGAAGCTGCTGCTGCCATGGTTACAGTCCCAACCAGCCAATATCCAGCTCCCAGCTACATCCTCCAAAGTGGGCTGAGCCTTTGGAGCCTGTGTGCCATGCTGACCTCTTCCCAGGGGACAGGGCAGCCTGGCACCACCTTCCAGTGACAACTTCTCTTGCCACCTCTGCCTCAGCTCTCTGTACCTGCAGACTTGTGGCTTTGAAACACATCTCTGCTGCACCAAAGCACTGAGCACATCCTGCTCCAAGGGGAGCCCAGCACCCAAGGGAAGCAGCAGTGGGACTGCTGGCAGCCAGAATAAGCAGGTCTGGCTGATGCTGAGGCTGTCCAGCAGGAGACAAGCCCCAGCTGACATGGGGCTGTGGATGGCCATTGGTAGGCTGGAGCTGAACAGGCACCTTCCAGGGCCCTGTGGTTCATTTTGCAGGCTGCTTATCTCTTGCATGTGCATCTCTCTCTTTAGTCTTTCTAAGAGGAAAAGCCAGCTAGTGGCTAATGAGGTGTCACTGCACATCAGCTGATGTGATTAAAAGGCTTTTTCTTGACGGGGAAAAGTTACTGCTCTTTCTCTGTAGTCACCTAGTAGCATGACTCAAGCTTCTAGCTGGCTTTTCTGGGATTCAGGCTCATACTGAATACAAGCAGTGTTCTCCATGTCACATCATTCCATTGACAGCCCAAAGCATAGCTGAGTTGGGGCTGCATAATCATCTCCGTCCATCTCAACCATCAACCCACATAATCATCCTGCATGCACCTCCTCCAATTGCCCTAAAGAGATCTAACCTCAATCTCCCAACCAGACTGGGAGATGTCAATTATCCTGCAAACCCCAACCTGATCCCAAATCAGGAATCTCGAGGAAAGCCCTCTTTCCCCCTCAGTTTCCCAGGCACATACCTACACAAGCATCCCAGCTAAGTCTGCAACCAACCTCTGGATGCTCTTTGCACTCCTGCAGCTCTGCCCATCCTCTAACAAATCCTGCCCTGGTCCTGCGTGCCCAGCTGTGCCCCACCACCCCAAGGCTGCCAGCTGTAGGTCAGCACAGCTAAGGGGTTAAGCTCAGGACAAGCAGACTGACGTCCCCCTCAGCTGATTCCCACTGCCAGCAGCACCCCTGGGCTCCGGGAGACACCCCTGCTCTGTGTGCCAAAGCAGTGGGCAGCTGCCTGAGCCTCCCTCCTTGCAGGGATGGGGAGTAACTATGGTAACTGTCTCCCAGCTCCATGTTTGCCTCTCCTCAATAGTGCTTGTGTTTATCTTTGATGCTCCATTTGCAGCTTACTCCCTTCTCATGACCAAAGGCAAAAATCGAGGTCTTGTAACAGCTCCCAGCCTCCTTTCCCAGAGACAGTGTTAACCACAGACAAGCTTTACCCACAGGTAAAGCATTACCTCACTCAGCACCCTCCCTGCTCATCACCTGAGAGCTCCTACAGGTTCACAGCAGGGATGGTTAATCACCAAAGCACAAAATTAGTGTTTGAAGCCTGGAGGTGCCAGCAGGCACCAGCAAGTGCCACACGAGAGGCGTGCTGCAAGGGCAGGTGGGGTGGCACTGCTGCCTTGTGCACACACACCAGCCTGGGTGCTTTCCAGCACTACCCAGTAAAGCAATATAGATGCCACCCTCACTCCCTGCATCACTTAATCCCTCAGATGTAGAGCTCAGGGTGACTGAGTTTCCTCCTGCACTTCCATCAAAACCTTTGGGGCTCGGCCACTGCTTGGTGCTGCTGTGCCTGGCACCAGAATTTATGCTCCAGTGTCAGCTGTGACTGCTTAGGTGAAAATTTTCAAAAGCATTTTAATGGCTCAGATGTGGAAGCCAGATTTGGGTGACACTTCTGAGAATGGATCCTGGGTTCTTGACACTTCTGAAACGTTCCCCACAATAATTTCACAATGTCTAAACTACCAATTAGTGCTTGATTAACAATGGTAAATAGAAGCCTTGTGTTCTGCTGTCTCCCTTGCTGTTTCAGCTGTTAATGACAACTACACCAGGAGCTGCCAGGGGAAACATTTAATATGTGAAGCCATGATTTATTTTCCTTCTGTGTTTTTAAAAAAAGAGGATGACATTTCTTTTCCCTTCTTTCTGTCTGCTTCCCCCCGCCACCCCCTTTGCTTTGTCATGCCAAGCAGCACATCTGACACCAGCTGAAAACATCTGGAATGGTGTTGATAGGAGCAGAGCCAGCTGCCTTTTCATATTTCTCTGGGACTGGGAGATATATATCAGATGTGAGTGTCTCTCCCCACTAATAATATGTTATCTGAATAAATAACTGGTGGTGGCTTAGACCTGGCTGAAGTGTTTGCTCTCTGCCTCTTTTTGCAGAATTTGATTTACAATGTCTTCTCTCGCTTCACACTGATTCTTATTTTACTTTAGGGTTTTTTTATTCAATCCTTTTTTTACTTGTCCTCCTCTCCCTCCCTCCCCTCCTCTCCTTAGGCATTCAATCACAGCTGCCTGCAAGGGGGGATTGCAACCCAGCTTTTCACCTGCTTGCACTGCGAACAGAGGAAATTGGAGAAACAATCGTATAAATATTTTCTACCTAGTCCCTGCCCAGATCCATCCCGAGGATCAGGGCTTGTCTGGGAGGCATGGTTTGGAGCTGAGCCTGCCAGCACAGGGGATGTAAGTTGAGGTCTGGCCGTGCCCAGGCTGGGAGAGGTGACCTGGAGATGCAGTGTGGTTATCCTTGGGCAGCAGGGCATCAGCACTGCAGTCCTTCTGGGACTTGCTTTCCTCTGCCCCTTACACCAAGGGTGCTCCTGCCTATGACAGGAACCCTCTTTGGTGCACAGGGGACCCCAGACACTCGGTGTTGGTCCCCAAAGGAGTCACTCTCATGCCCACTGCACCTGAAGCACCTCTCCCTGCAGGCAGAGCAGAGCTACCCAGCACACAGCTAGCAGGAGGCTGGGCTACACAAGCACAGAGAGTCCTAAAGGCATTCCCACATGTCCCTGGACCCCAAAGGTTTCCCATCCCAGCTCCCTTCCCTCTCTCATCAGAGCTATTCAGTCACCTCTGCCTGAACAACCCTGCAAACCTCAAATCATCCCTTCTTCCCACGATCAAAGGTCATGCTGTTGTCTCCAGCTGTCAGGAGCAGAGGGCTGTGATGAATCCTTCCTCTCAAGGCATCCAGGGGCTCTGCAGAACTCCAGAGGCACCTGACTCCAGCAGGCCAGCCCTGGCTGGGCACCTTGGGAAGCCAAGGGCATTTCTGGCAGCAGGAGTGATTTCAGGCAAGGAGAAAAGCAAGTTATGTGACAGTGATGAAATGTGAAACCAGCTGCTTTTAAGGCCTTTCATCCATCATCCTTGTGAGCCTATGACAGTGACAAGAGGAAGGGTGGGATGAGAGGAGAACTGAGAAAGAAGCATAGTGAAGGGAGTTGCCTCTGAAGACTTAGATTAAAAATAAACATGTCTCTGCACCTCCATCCACTCCTGAATGTACAAACAACCCCCCTGAGAGTGACACTTCCAGTGTCAGGTCTCTGCATGGGTCAGTGACAGCAGGGAATGGAGTCTAACAGACTGTCCCATCTACCCCACAGGTCTCCTCCCCTCCTAAGTCACTGCCTTCCCTCACACAGGTGTTCCAAGATCTCCATTCAGAGAGTCTCTTCCACTGCAGATACCTCTCCAGACCTTAACCCCATGGGAGTGACTCACCACAGCAAAACAAATCCCATCACAACATATCTTAGGAAGCAGAGCCCCTTGAGAGCATCAGCTGGGAGCTCTGAGGACCATGGCAGCTCAGGCTGCTGCTCTTGGCCACCAGAATGTCTGGAAGGTGTGGCTAGATGTACTAGCAGTGCCATACTGGGAGAGGAGCTTGTTCCTCTTGTAATGTATGTCTTCACAGAGGTGGGGCCTCCAGGACCACCACATTTTCTGTCTGTTGATGGGAAATGGGGGTAAAATCAGGTTCTGCTTTTTACTGCAGAAGAGAAAGAGAAAGAAAGCCTGGAAATGCAGCTACTCCCAGCTTCTCCCAGTCCAGATCAGGAGTCCACTGTGGACAAAAACGTCTTCTCCTGAGGATCAGAGCACCAAGGACACCCCAGCTGCCTAGAGAAAACAACCCTGGGAAGCACCCTGCAGCAGGCAAGGGTGGTGGGGCAGCCAGCAGTGGGCATGGGTCACTGGCTGAGATCCTATTTTTTGCCCCTTAAAAATCCTTAAAGATCCCCTTTTGCCTGATTAACTGGAGACTTGAGTGTGGAAATGTATTCCATCACCTGCCAGAAAACAGTGAAAAGCAAAGCAAGAGGCATGTTCCACATCAGTGAAAGGCTTCAGATGAAAAGCAAACATGGAGTTGTCATGAGACTGCTTGTTTGTGTTATTTTGGGCTCAGATATTTGCAAATACAACCTGTTCTAAACCGATCGCTCTCTGCTTTTTCAGACGGTGTGTGATAAATGTGTTAATTTTGCATTCATCTCTGGCAAGTGAGAGCAGCTTAGAGGAGGGACTCTGCTTGCCTGGAACAGGGTTTAGCAAGTGCCTGGATCCCTGTGACCATGGGGGACTTTACAAGTGACAAATCACCACCATGCTCTCCCCAGAGCCTGCCCCACAGCCACCTCTGAACTGCTGGTGGGCACTGATGAATTCAGCCTCACAGCCCCCTGGAAATGGGTTACCCTCCCTGTGCTGCTCCAGGGGATGGGGACAATGGAGGAAATCACTTTCCTGAGGACATATGCAATCCATCTACAGCAGAGCGTGCAAAATCTCACTCTGCCCCAGCTCACCTCCCCATGCCCACCAAGCAGGGCCCACCTTCAGCACCTGATGGGCTCCAGCTGGTTGTGTCCATGCTGACCAGGGGCAGGCTTCAAGGATAAGGAACAACCAGGGAGTTTGGGCTGGCATGCAGAGTTCAACCCTGAGCTACCATGATGGCATGGACATGCCCAGAAATCTTGCCTGTGCTTGAAATCTTCCTCTGTTGAGTGAACCTCCAAATCCACAGATCCGTGCACCCCACTGCTCCATATCCACCTAACACTGCAAGATTAAAAACAAATGCTTAGTACCCACTTTGTCCTCTCCTAAAGCAGCTGAACCTGGCTATGGGGTCTACACTGGAGGTCTGCATAAGCATCATGGCATCCTAGGACCTTCAGCCAGACGATGTGCCCACTTAACCCCCTCCTAAACCACCCAGCTCTCCATAAAAGTTTTGCAACCTTTGCTGCTTTTGCCTTTTTTGCACTTTCCATGTAAGGCAGAAAAGCGGGGACCATGATAAATGCCGTGTGCTGTCCAGCTGAAAGCACACCTAAAGCCACCCAGTCACTTCAGGAAAAAAAAAAAAAATTATAAAGATCCTTGAGGAGGATAAGGCCGAAATGAGGGAGACAACACTGTAACAGCTTATTTTTCAGAGGACCTTCAGCAGGGAAGCAGTGTCTCAGGGATGTGCCAGAGAGCTGATTAGTGGCAAGGACACTTGGAAGCCGCAGGAATTGAAAATCAGTGTGGCAGGAGCAGGAGGACATTTTAGGGGTGGTCCTGAGGAGGAGAAGGAGACAACTCTCATTGAAGGATTCTGCTTTGCATTGACCAAGCCAAGTCATGCACGGCTGCAAAAAACAGTTAATTATTTCAACTTAGGGGAAGAAAACTGAGAAGTTCAAAGGCTCCAATTCAACATTTTCTGAATTAGCTGGTTTAGCCTCTTGAAATAGCCATTTATTTTTACAGATTTCTAATAGCCTATTAGACCCTTTTTTCCGTATATCCCTAAGCAGAACGTTTGCTTTCAAACTGAGTAATTTACTCAACACAAGATGATTTTTCTGCTTTTCACTTCAGCAGGAAACAGAAAAAATAATGAATTTCCCAAAGACCCCCAGTTGTGGGCTTGTTTTGTTGGGGTTTTTTTTAACACTGCTGTTCCTGTAGCAAGCAAAAGCAGTGCTTATTTGCACAGCTATGGACAAATGTTGCATCCCTGAAAAAACCTCAACAGACCAGGTTAAGAGGCAGAGCCTGCACAGCTGCTGGTGGAGGGGGCACACTCTCCCAAGCAGCACAGCAGCCCAGGCTGCTCCTTGTCTCAGCTAATTGCGTGACAGCAGACAGCAGACAGCAGGCTTTTATTTGCCATTTTGCAATAGAGTGAGTTTTGCAGTGAGGGAAATGCCATCCCCCCTGCAACATCTGTGTGGTATCCCACAGGATTCCAGAATCCAGCCAGAATCCAGGGGCCAGGGCAGAGCAGGACAAGCATGTACTAAAACTTGCTCCTAATCCCTTTCCTTTTCACACAGTTCCAACACAGAGTCTTGCTGAACAGAGGCACTTTTGTCGTGCTTAGTAATTAGCTGTGGGCTTTCCTCTTTTGGATTTAGTGGAAACTTTATCATAACCTCCTTCAGCAGAGTCAGGCAGAGTAATTATCTCTTTTGGGAAGAGATGCTTCTTTTTGCTTCTTTCAAGCCCAGCTCCCACTAGCTTTATTTGATGGGGCTTGCTCTTGAATTGGAGGAGAGGGAACGAGCCAAAATCTGGTGGCAGTGCTGCTCCTCCAGAGATTTTAGGGAAAATTGTGACCTGATTCCCAAACCTGCAAAGCTCCTTCTGGGACACCTGGCTGAGGTGAGGGTGTTCTTACCTGCAAGAGAGCAAGGTGGAGTCTGGGAGACCAAAACTTAGGTAGCAGCAAGTCTGGACACTGGGAAGGAAGAAATATCTTCCTTGACTGTGTTTTGTGTAAGGGTGACAGGAGGCAAAAAAACCAGTATAGCTTTAGAAACAGGCTCTGTCCAGAGATCAAGAGAGGACTGTTATGAGAAGAGCTATAAAATGTTGCCACCAATAAGTCAAAAGGGTAAGAATTCAGGGTGGAGACCTCTGAAGTCATCTAGTCCAGCCTTCTGTGAGTATCTTCAGGACAGAGATCCCACAGACTCTCCAGGTACCTCTTTCAGTGCTGGGACCACTCTCACATGGAAGAGTTTATAACCCTTTATATCTGATCAAAATTTTCCTGGGAGCTATTTTTATCCCTCATCCTTTGCTATGCATCTCTGAGAACAACTTGGCATCCTACTTGCAATGGTTCTTTACATAGCAGAAGACAGCAAAGAGCCCCAAACCTCCAGACTCCCTTCACATGCCAGGTGCTCCAGCCCCCAACATGTCCCTCCTCTTGGCTCATTCCACTCTGTTGCTAGCTCTTCCCAGGGAGCCCCAAACTGGACCTGGTACTCCAGATGCTCTCTCCGAGTGCCAGACAGAGGGGACAGATGACTGAAGACAGCATGCTTTCCCTGGGCTTGCAAATACCATCTTCACACTTCCAGGAGCTTTCCACCATGGTTATTGCAGGTAGCAGTGCAGGCTCTGCCAGCCAGCTTTGTCTGCCTGTGTTCTGAGCTTGGCACGAGCCTGCAGCCATGCAGACAGTTTATCAAGGCATGGCACTTAATTCCTCAGCCATGCTGAAGAGACAGGCAGGGCAGGTGCAGCTCAGCATCTTGCTAGCAGGGGTTAACAGGAGGGGAGGGCTGACTCACTGTAACCTAGAGGGGAGAACTGAAAGTCTGTGCTCACCTCCATCTGCAAGAAACTGCACAGACACCTCTGTCCTGTGGATGTGCAGTGGGATAAAGATTTTATTCCATCTGACATGAGCCTTTCACTCGCTCAGCGGTGGAGATCAAAACATAATGCAAGAGTGGAGTTTCCAACAGGGAAACTGGGTGTTTTAATGAATCATTTGAGATGCAGAGCCATGAATGTCCAGACACTCTTGAAGATGTTTTAATAAATAACAATGAAGATAACCATTTAAACACTGTGAGCAGGAAATGCATTATTGAACATGCATAACACAGTACAAACTCAGAGTCCTTTCAGGGCCTTCAAAAATCAGCCAGGCAAAATTCAGATGGATGGAAGCAGACAGGCCCATTCTTGCTTTAACATCTGTCTGTGGCTTCCAGAAAGCAAGTGCTGTAACTTTGACCTGCACCAGCTTTGTGTATTTGTGCACCTGCCTGCTCCTCGTCCAGGAACTATGTGCCCCTCAGATGGGCAGAGACACAGGAGATGGGTACATGCAGCAGTTTTGTGTCTGCAAGATGGGCATCAGCCCAGCCCACCCACCAGCCAGAAGGAAGGGTGTCAGGACCAAGAAGGAGCACAGGTACTCATTGGGAGCTGCCTCTGGGTCCAGCCTCTTTCAGACTCATAAAACTTTGGCAGCTTAACATCCTCTGGTGAGAAATTCCTCATCTTCAAAGCCCCACAGATCTTCACTGCATTGGGTCCACTTAGGGAAAAACAGACCTATTTTCACATTTCTTTTGACTCTACCATTCTCTAGGCCTCAGATGGATGATAAAGACCACAGGGACTCATTCTTGAGGTGTTTTCAAAGGGAAGGAAGTGTTGATACCAAAGATGCAGGTGTGTAAGGAGGTTACTAATTGCATGTGTACATCTGCAGGGGAGGCTGACTTTGAAGAATGTCACTTTGGTTGCATGGTCTCCTAGGGCAGGGGTGGGTACAGTGAATGACATTCAGAAGAGCCACGGCCAAAGCAGAGAGCTCTGCTGTCCCAACAGCCAGTGCAGCATTTAGAAGAAGAATTCAACTTTTGCAAAAAGTGCCAAGGGATCTGTGATACTATGCAACAGTGATGCCAAATTAGAGCATGGTCCTTACCTTAAAGTCTCAGTCCTAACATCCAAAGATCAGTGCAAAGTGCAGAGTGAGAGAATTAAAATTTTGCAGTGACACCAAGGAAGGGGAAATTCTGAGAATGGCTCACAGTCTCTCGCTTTTTTATCTTTGGGGTGGGGTTTTTTAATGACTATAAAACATAACCAAAGTGATTTAACTCAACACCTGTCATCAGCCAAAAACTCAAAACCTTAAAAAAAACTGAGCCAACCACACCATCTCTGTAGGTTTTCTTGTTTGTATCTGCTGTTACAGAAAAGCCACCTTTCCTTACAGCCTTCTGCTTTTAATCACATCATGCTGGTCCCTCCCTAGAGCAGGTGGAGGCAGGGGGGGACTGTGTTGCCAAGAAGAAGGAAGAGCAATGGACACTGAAGTTTGGAGGTAAGACAAGTAAGCTTGGGCACCAGCTGTTTGCAGGGCCAGGGGAAAGAAGTGAGGTGGGAAGCCTGTACACTGCTGGGCAGGGCCACAGAGGTGGTGTTAAACTCACTGCTGAAATCAGAGTGACAATCTCCTGATGGATAAACGCCTCTGATGTCACAGCTTTGTATCAGCACAGCTCTGGTCTGACTACACCTGCCAGCTCTGGGTCTCCGAGAGTGGGATCACTAGATGGACAAGAATTTAGGATCAGTTTCTAAATGTTCTCTGTTTAATAATGGCAAATGTGCTGGGGGTTGTAGCCCAGAGAAGCTGGTGACCATGAGGCTTCTCCAGCAAAAGGCACAAGGCATAGTAGCTGCTTTCCTCACAAGTGCTCCCTGAGGTCTCAGTGTTACCATTCCAGCTTTCATAACGAATCCAGAGGGTTTGTGGAACACTTCCCATGGCCCAGCTGGATGCCTTCTCCTTCCTTTGCTACAGATAAAGCCTTGTACTCCAGTGGCTGGAGCTAGATGGCTTCCAATCACTTTTCTTCCCAGCAGGCAATGAGGCCAGACTTCCAAAAATAGAAGTACAAGGTGGAATACCAGGAGCATATCATCCCTCTGAGCTGGAATTCTAGCAGGTAATGAGAGAAATACAAACTGACTTTTCTCTGAACAAACTTTTCCCAGGCCTCTGGACCCCAACTTCCAGGCAAGGCTCTGCTGCATTTCTCTGTATTTCTGAGGGCTCACAGCTAAAGGTTCTGCTGTGGACACATCAAGCATGAAACAACTCAACTCCCAGCAGATTTCAGGTGCTGAGATGCCACGAGACGCTCTGATTCAAAGCACCATGTCTGAGTCACTCGTGACACTGACTCTTTTGAAATATTTTCTCCTTTGCTGGAAGGTTCAGAGCTGCCTGTTTTCAAATTCCACTTGGTGCTGAAGCCAGCCTCAGGATCCCTGGTTTCTCATCAGAGTTGCTCGGTGGCACTGCATCCTCCCCTCAGAGGTGGGCGGATTCCCACAGGGGCTGCCCTTTTATTTCAAGCCTAGCCTTGCCCTAGCCTTGCTGTTCACTGAATAGCTGAGGAAGTTTTTATTTAAACTTGGTTTCCACTGCCAGAGGCCCTGCTGTCTGGGTTGACAGAGAATATTCCTCAAGTACCTACTGAAGCAGCAATCTCCAACATGCTCCCAAAGACTTTAACTTTGCCAATTCTTTTTAGAAGGGGCATGATTTTCCTCTCACTTACACCTGCTTCACAGCAGGGTAACTCCATTAAAAAGACTCCTCTTTTACACCTGCAGAAGGAAAAGAAGAATCAAGGCCATCCTCCACAGGAAGAGTGCACATAAAATGCTTGCTGCATGGTGTGCTGGAAAAAAACCAATCCCCCAGCTGCTTCCACCATCTCAGCACACAAACTCTACTCTCCAATGTTGTTTTTAATAAAAACCTTATGAAAAGGAAACTGCCTTCCTGAGCCATCCTGCACCGACTCAGGAGAACCGTTGGGTTGGATCATGACAGTATAAACTGGTTTATTGCCAGAACAAGCAACAGATGCCAGCACTGTGACACAGAGCAAGGATTTGGCAGTTTGTTCAAACACTCTGACAGCAGCAGGCATTTTAGACTCTGAAAGAATAAGAAATTGGCCAGCAAAATGCATTGATAGAGTATGTGGACTGTGCAGTCTGCCCTGCCACCTCCCTGAAATAATGCAGGACTCAGTCCCAGGGGAGAGTGCATCTTCTCAGGCTAGCCAGGACCACTGCATCCCATATAGCAAATAACTTAGCTTCTGCAGGGAACCTTTGCTTAAAAAGACAGCATCTGCTGTATATTTGTCTGGAGGTTTTTCAGAGCTGGAAAATGGTTTATCACCATACTTCACAGCTGCAGAGTCTTTTCCAAGGCTTGTCTTTTGCAGGTAGCTGATGGCATGATACTGTAATGATTGTTCCTACAGAAACACTACTCAAAGAGGGAGATGGTACCATCAAACAGTGTAATGTGACATTTCTCTGTTAGAGAGAGATGAATGGATGGATTGGTGTAACTGTAGAAGAAGGAAGGTTGGAATGAAAAATAGGTAGATCAGTAGGTCAGGAGAGAGGAGAGAGAGAGAGGCATTAATTCCACCATTTTTATTCTGCCTATTTGCCATGCTGGCTGGCCAGCAACACCTTGGCAGGATCTGTCTTCTCACAGCCAGGAACCTACTGACAGGCCAAGGGCAGTGCCACTGATTCATTAGGTCTTTCTGGTTTGAAACCACACTTCCTTACAAGCAGATACTCTGGCAGGGTTCATAGTTCATACTTCAGGTCCTCCTTTAGAAGCTGAATCCACCCTGCTTGGGTTAGCCTGTATCTCCTGCAATGCAACAAGGAGAGCCTTCACAGGCTTACAGGCTCTCATAGGGGGCAGAAGGGCTGGGGTGCCTCTAGCTGGGGAGCTGGATCACTAGAGGGGAACAAAGACAACAGGTTCTTAAACTACTGCTCAAAGGGACAATGAAGTTGGGTGGCAAAATGCAATGTCCTACTGAACAAAGCTGTAGAGCATGTCCAGGAGCTTGTCACTCAACACAAAAATGAGATTGGAGTTCAAAAGTTTCTCTGCCCCCCTCAAACCTCCCCAGTTTCTATATTCACCTCCACCTAGTGATGTAAGCAACCACCGAAATGTGAGAAGTCCCTGCAGATACTGGATCCAGGTTTTGCTCAGTGCTATGTTCTGCTACTGTTGGCAGAGGCTGTTCAGCCCTGTAGCACATCTGCACAATGTTTCCAAGAGAAGCCAGCCTCTTCCTATGGCTGGGAGCAGTACCTGCACCTAGACTAGCTTGAATCCAAGCCTACATCCCTCCCCTTGGTACCAGACTACCACTTTCCAAGTCTTTCTGCCCTTTCTAAAAAAAAAAATCTTCTAGCAGCTCTCTGCAGCAAGCCTCTCACAAGGCCCCTTTCACATTGCCTCTAACAGCTCATCTTCAGAGCAGGGACTGTATTTTTCCCCAGTGCTGCAAGATGCAGAGCAGGAGCAGCCAGGACAACCCTGCCCACATATGTAGGCACTGCCCCATCTCTACCACAGCCACCCTTGGCACACCTGAGAAACCTTCATCCTCTTGCAAGCAGGTTCCTCATCTGTTTCCCAGGCTTTGCTGCAGGGTGAATGGCACAGCCTGGCACAACAGCAATGACAGGAAATTACTGACTTAAAAAAGTTACCCCCCAGGTGAGTGGGTTGCCCAGCTGCTGTCAGGCTGATTTCAGGTTAGGCTGGAAATTGTCAGCCAGCTGACAGAGCCTCTGGTTAGTCTCTGCTGCCTGGGAAAGATGTGCCAGTGCTCCCCACGCTGTGCTCCACTCAGCTTTTGTTCCCAAACCTGGCATTTGGAGAAGGTTTTGGAGGAAATCAGAGGGGAAATGCACGACACCTTGTCAGCTGCACTGGGGAGAGTTATTGGGCAGGGAGAAAAACTTCCCTCCTGACAGCAGCCAGGGCCAGATGGTGATGGGAGAGTGCTGGGGAGCCGGAAAGCAGAATAGCCAAGGGCTGGAGGAAAGGAAGAAGAGAGCTACTGCTGTAGGGGGAAGGGCAGAAATGGCCCAGTGGGCTGTAGCCACTGGCAAGGAGAGGGAAAGGAAGTCAAGCAGCATGGGCAAGGCTGCAGCAGTGACACAGCCAGAGCCCCCTGGCAGCCAGACCCAAGGAAATGGGGACAGAGACATGTTGGCACAAAGGCCCATGGCAGCTCTAAAATGCAGCTGGCAGTGGTGGTGCCAAACACTGTGTGAAAAGAAAGCACCAGAAGTGCTTTATGAGGCACAAGAGACATTGTGGGAAGGGACTGAAACCACAGATGTGGACAAATGACCCTTGCAGAGCAGAGCTTCCCAGGAGAGAGGTTTGGGGTGCCGTGGTGGATTCTGGAGCACCAAGGAATTTGGGGATGGAGATGCTGAGGGCTAGAGCCACAGGCAGGATACATGTCCCATGACATGGAGAGAAGCACCAAGCCTCTTTATCCCCAGTGTTTAGGGTGCCACAGCAGCTGTGGAGGGAGCCCAGACAAGCACAGGACCCTTCTGGCAGCATCACCCACCGAGTCTGGCTGCTGCCCCAGCCCCAGAAGCAGCCACACACTGCATCTGCTGTGCAGGGGTTTCCATTTCAGACACTGTGATTCAACTTTTCTCCCCAGATAAAGTTATTAAGGTAAATTTGATCAAAATGACACATGGATTACAGTGTGTGTTGCAGACTCTAATTCTGTTTACTGTTCTGGGGGAATGGGCAATTATTACAAAAGCCGGGACAGAGTGTTTTTAATAACATTTCTTGTTAAGATTTAATTACAGGAAATTGTATTTTCTTAATCACTGAAAACTCAACTGCCTGGGAAATCTTTTTATATAATTTTGTTTGCAGTTTATTAAATCCTTAGGTTATTCCTTTTCTGAGGTTTTTAGTCACTTACTAAGTGCTTCTTAACATGTAGGAGCAGATTGCTCAGGAGCACAAAGAAATTGAAGGGAGCAGACTCTGGGAGGGAGGGCTGGCCTTTGACAAAGCAGATTTCCGTTTAGGATTTAGAGGTTCTATGGTATCCTTTAGTTTATTTTTTTTAATTATATATATATATATATATTTTACCACTTCTGGCTGCCAAGACCTGCTTCCCTGCAGCCTGACTGATGCTGGCAGCAGCTGCTCCCCACATCCCTCACTCCCTGGTACACCTCTCTGAAGCAAGGGTATTCCAGGGGGCTAGCTAAACTGAGGGCAAACTTCTAAAATATGTCAAAGCAGGGAAATGAATGACTGAAGAGTGTGAAAGGAGAACCTGAGACACAGGAAAGAGGAAAAAAGGGGTGAATGACCAACTGTCCTGAGCAGCAGTGCTTCCTGGGCCAAGCTGTCACATTACAGACTGGCCAGGGAGCAGAGCTGGGTCACTGTTCCCCATCCCTGAAGAGTGAAATGGCACAGCAGAGCACCGTTCCCAAAGAGGGGCTGCCAGATCTTGGCAGCCAGGTCAAAGCACCAGGCTTGGCAGGGCTGCTGAGCACCTGTTGTCCTTCTGGGTGCCAGCACAGGGAGCTGCAGGTGACAACAGGCAATGATCCCAGCTCTAGAGTAGCTGTGTCACTGACTCAGTGCTGCAGCCCTTGGTAGAAAGAACTGCCTATCTGAAAGGAGCTGAGCAATTGCTTTAAGTAACCAGGGCAGCAGCTCTCCAGGCCAAGGGCTCCCCATCCCCAGGCTCCCAGTGCCCTAAGGTCTGCTTCCAGCCCTTCAGGGAGTGCAGAGAGGAGCAAGGCAGCTGAAAGCAGTGAAAGGGCCGATTGTGCTGATCAAAGGTTAGGCTCGCTCCTGATGGCATGCAAAGCAGCCTCCCTTTGTGTGCAGGGCTAGTGCTGAAAGGACAGGAGACCCCGGGAGAGATGAGCTGCTGCTACTGCTACTGCTACTTGGTGAATAGGGCAAGGATGCTTTCCACCCAGCCACAGCCCTTCAGAAAGAGGCTCAGTCCCATCAGCTCACTGCCTTATCTCCCCTGCTGCACATGCCAATGAGAACAGGCTCATCTCTGCATCATACTCTGTCTGATACTTTGGGGCAAATTATTCAAGCCCCATGAGTGGCATAGCCAGACTGGGCTCCTATCTGCTCACCAGGTGCCAGTCAGAGAGCCAACAGGAGCAAGGGGGCTGCAATGCCAGGAGCTCAGAACAGCTTTGGTCTCGCCCTGTCCTCCTTCAAGCTCTAGCTGCAGAGCAAGGACCTCTTGAGCAGCCTTGACCCTGGCATTTCATGGCAGCAGATATATCTGATGAGGTCCCCCTTTCCCTGCTAAAGATGAAGCTGTAGGGCGACATCTGAGTCCAGAAAACTGAAAATCCTAGAAGTGATGGGCAATCGACAGCTTGCAAGCTGAATGTAGCCTAAGCCTTAGACTTGCCAGGATCTAGGGTAAGCCAAGCAGCTTGCAGTGCATCTGCCAAAGGCAGAGATATTTGCTGTCCCTCCTGCTACCAGAACTAGGGGCAGCATCAGAGGCAAGGAGCTTGTCTGCAGCCAAAGGAAATGGTGGTTCTTCATGCAGTGCTTTCTTAGGCTGTGGGACTCCTTGCCACAGGATGTTAGGGATGCTCAACACGGATACAAATGGCAGTGGACCAAAGTAAAGGAAAACAAACCTATCTGTGGCTTAACCAAACACCTCTGATCAGAGAATCTCTGAATTCAGATCTCTGGGATCTGAGGGAGTATTTTGGAGAGGCTGCACTGCACACTTGTCTCTTTCTCACACTTATCCCAAGCACACATGGCCAGCTGATGAGATGCCAAGCTGGACAGCCATTTACCTGGGTCCTGCACACCTGCATGGCATGTGAACCCATACACATGTAGGGCATAAGCACCCTGTTGGGCCTCCTTCACAGCAGCCATCAGTTCTGCTCTGTTGGCTGCTCCTGCATTCAGTCTCCACAGGAGTCACAGCCTTGCAGGCCTGGGGCAGGCAGGACAAACAAATGCTCCAGGATTTGAGTTGAGCCAGAAGTGTGCTCTGGTTTCAGCTGGGAGAGAGTTTTCTTCCTAGTAGCTGGTACAGTGCTGCGCTTTGGATTTGGGATGAGGATAATGTTGATAACACACTGATGTTTTAGATGTTGCTAAGCAATGTTTACACAGGGTAAAAGGCTTTTCAGCTTCTCACTGACCCCACCAGTAAGGAGATTGGGTGGCACAAGAAGCTGGGAGAGGACACAGCCAGGACAGCTGACCCCCACTGCCCAAAGGATGCTCCATACCTTATGACATCATGTTCAGGATATAAACCAGGAGGAAAGCTGGCCAGGGGCCACTGCTCAGGTACTGGCAGGATAGCAGTCAAGGGGTGGTAGGAAACTGCATTGAGCATCACTTGTTTTGTATATTCCAAATATTTTTCCCTTCTTTTTCTGTCCTATTAAACAGCCTGTACTTCAATGCATGAGCTTGTCCAATTCTCTCCCCATCCCACTGAGGGTCTGAGAGTGAGCAAGCAACTGTGTGGTGCTTAGTTGCCAGCTAAGGTCAAACCACAAAAAAGTGGCAAGTTTATCAAACCAGGCAGGCCGTGCTCTGGGCAGCCCAGTGTGACAGCCCCATGGTCACTGCTGTACTCTTCACAACATCCATGACTCACACCACGGGCAGGGAGCAGAGGACTGAGAGAAGGGGAGGCAGAGGGATGCATTTCTTCCATGCCCTGATTGCTGCAGGTGGTACTGCCCACTCCTTGGGCCTTGTAACTATTTGCACTCCCCTCAACATATTGATACCCCCTCTCCAGCAGCCAGGGTTGGCTGCTTTGATGTGTAGAGGTAAGGATAAGGAGGGCTAAACCCTGCATCACAACTTTGCCAGGTACTTAATTTACTGCTAAGACCTTTGGCTACCACCATTTTAGGACAGAGCCATAGCTCTATAACAGCATCCCCATTGCAATTGCCTGATTATTCTGAGTACCACTGGCCTCTGTTCTGGGCTCACAGCTCTGTCCCTACTCCAGGACAGTGACAAGTGACTGGTCAGCTTCCCCAAAGCACCGTACCTTTCATTTCAGAGCATAAACATTGACAACAAACAACACCTACAAACAAACATGCCAAAATCTCATGACAGGCCATGTACTGCAGATCAGCCCCAGCAGAACCTGACGTGAATATCTCCGTTCTCTGTTCCAGCTCTCTGTGGTTTTCACTCAGGGCTGTTTCTTTAAACCCATTACCATGTTTCTGTGTCTGCTTTTTTAAACCAAAGTAATTTCTCCCATGAGAAATTTCTCCTGTGTTTGCAAATTAGAGACTTGCATTAATAAAACAAGGGTGGATTTACTTGAGAGTGGCATAGCAAAAGGACTCAGAGCTCCACACCCTCCATTACTCCACACATTGCTTGCTGCAGGGGGTAGGAGGGGAGAAGAGCTGTGCAGCAGCCTATCTCCTTCCCTAGCTTCAAGCCTGCTGTCCCCCTCCCTCCCCTCTTCTCCCAACCCACTGTGTCCATCCCATGGGACTGAGGAGCCCCATGACAAGTGGCACTGAGGGTAGTGAGTATTTCCAGTCACTCTGTGTGTGCCTGGCACAAATCACATCTCAGGGTAATCATCTTTGAAGGCTCTTTGCTTCTGAGGTCTTGCATCTGTCACGAAGGAGTATTTCCCATCTGCTGGGATTTACTCCAGGTTCCTGGGACCCAGCTGATTCCTGCCTACCCGTCTTCAATCAAGAGTAGTCACATCAATCTTCAGTGTGGCTTCAGCCAATATCCCCAGGGCAGCAGGGAGCACATGGGCTTGCACATCAAGAGTTTCTGCTGGTAACTGCACGTGGCATGGCAGTCTGAAGTTACAGTGACTGCCCCTGCTCCAAGACCCGGTGTTTTGGAGAAAGGGGACTCCCATAACCCAGGAGGGTGGGTACATGCAATGCAGGCAAAGGCCAGGCTCAGAACTGTGGGATGCTCTGAGACTCGTACTGGGGAATGTGATACCTGCAAACCCTTTGACTCCCCAGGGTGGAAGGATGACATTAGGAACAGCTGTGTTTCCAGACCAGGCCCTACCCACCACTGCATGGCCAGTGCTGAGGAACCCAGTGGCACAGCAATGATTTTTAGGAAACCTTTACCAGGTTTAGCCACAGTGACCTTTCAGCACCCATCCCAAACCATCCTAGCTCCCTGGTTCCTCAAGGCTCACTGTCAGCCATCCGAGAACAGCCTCCACACCCTCATCCTCATTTTCTGGAGCCCAGGGAGGAAAGAGAAGGGCCCTCTGGAAGTGCAGCTCCCTCCAGACTCTCTGGATTTGCAGGCTTCTCTCTGTGGAAAGCTTTGCTGGGAGACTGTATGCATGCAGCAACATCTACAGAAAGTCAGGGTGTACTGCAGGCTCTCGGAGAAGTGGAGCCAGCAGCAACAGGGAGCCAAACCAGCACTCTTTAAATATACATCAGCTTTCCACATCACCACCTTCCCATGGCAGACAGAAATGTGAGAGACACATCTCAAGCACTGAGCAGTAATTAGAAAAGGCGAAGCTTGGATTTGTTTCCATATTTTGCGTATCAAAGCTCTGAAGCAAGGGAGGCTTTGGTGCAATGAGTCTTGAAATATTCTCTACAGTCTCCTGAATCCTAAGAAGCAGCAGCTCAGTCTGCTTCCCTAAAAAAAAAAAAAAGAGAAGCTGATGGGCTCAGTGTGACCAGTTCTTGGCACTGGTTGGTGCTGCACTCTTCCAAGGGAAACAGAAAGAAACCTGAAGGTATCACGCATCCCTGAGGAGGTTTTTCCCACTCCAAACAGCCTGTATTATGTGCTGTGAGAAAAGCAGTTAAGAGATTTGTCAGGGTCATGAACCCTTAAGGCTCTGTGATCCACATGTTTATGCTCATGGTGCTGCTGGTAGTTCAGGCTTAAAACACCTGCAGTGCCTGTGGGAGGTACCAAGCTTGGGACATCCCCTGTAGCACTATGGGCTCCATTTATCCAGCATATAATAGCAGCCTGGTGCCTATGCCGAGGCACTCTCCCAGCCCAGGAGACTGTAAACTCTAGGCTGGAGTTTACAGTGTAGACAGAGGACAAGCCAGGAGTGGCTTTGGGCTGCAGCTCAGTGAGGCACAGGCAAATTCCCGACTCCATCCACTGGAACATGATTCGCCTGCAAATGAGAAGCTCGGGCACTGCTCCTGTGTTGCTCTAGTGAGCACCAGTGAGCCTCAGGGCACACGGGTGAACTTTTGTTCTTCAGTTAAGCCCCTTCTGAGCTAAGCCAGGAGATGCAGCAGCAGCATCACAGGCTGTTTCCACAGCCCTTCTCACCTGGAGAGCTTTTGTGCACTCCTATGCAGCAGCCAAGGACTCACACAGCTTGCAGAGAAACTCAGTACGTGGCCCTGTTGTGCACCCACCTTCTGAGGAGCACCCCAAGAGAGTGATACCCCCCTCACCTGCACACTGGGTGCCCTGCTGCCTCCACAGGCTCCTTGGACCAAGTCTGTGAAGTTACAGCCCACTGAAGAGGAATCTACAGGAGGCCGTGCTGGGTGACGTTCTACCTGTCACTGTCACTCGCATTAGGGTAGCACTTTGAACAAGTCAGTCAGCAACACAGGCAAGAGTAAGCTCTGCAAATTGGAAACAGTGGAGGGGAAACAAGAGGTAAATAAAGTATTTGCTAGTGGACCCATTATCCCGATTTTTTTCCTGACTGGGGGTCTGGCGCAACAAATGTGGCTGTCAGGCTTTGCTTGGGGAACAAAACTATCCCAGGAGCACAAGACCTCAAAAGCTCCAGGTTTTTCCAGAAAGCAAACAGTGCCAGGCTCTTGTGTTGCTTCCTCTACATTGTTGTGGTGCACAGGAAAGAATGGTAGCTCTCAGCCCCCTCTGCTTCAATCCCAGCTTTGGCAGGGTTCCCAGAGCAAGGCAAGGCTGGGAAAAGCTCTGAGCATTGGCTACAAAGAGGGCTCCATCTTGCAGCATCTCTCACCAATGTGAGCCTGGCCAGGTGGGACTTCGACCACAGTAAAAAATGCCGTTAGTGTCAGGAGCAGTGCAAGCCAGATCCTTTCTCATTTTTCAGTTTCTCTGTGTTCCCAGCAGCACCAAAAGCCATCTTCTCAGCCTCTCTAAGCCTGCCTCACCAGCTGACCAGAACATGTACTGCAGCTGGGAAAGCCTCAATGCACACAGCATATTCACAGAAAGGAGAATATCTCTGAGTAATAGTTATGAGTGCAATGGCATCATTACTCTGGGCTGCAGCAGCTCTTGTGGTGCTGTCTCTGTTTGGCTGTGGAGATGCACTGTGACATTACTGTTATCTACGACGAAGGAAGCAGAGAGGCACAGATCCCCAGCATGTCACAGATTATGGTCTTGTAGCACAAACATATTTCTGCTGTTCTTTTACAGCTGAAACTGTCAGTAAAATACACACCTACATTCCAACAGAAAAAAAAAGAAAAAAGAAATTATCCTTCTCTATTGACAGATCCATCAGTGTTGTGTTGTTCCCTATGGCTTGCAGTTAAGTCTATGCCACAGCTCCTCCATTAGCCCAAAATCAGATGTGATCACTGACCAGCACCTGAGTGCAGGGCTGGGCACTAGGACACACTCATCATGTGCTTGCCTGGGTGAAGGCACCTGAATTTCATCTCTCTTCTTCCTGTGTTTAGAAATTTCTCGCAATATGCAGTGGGCTGGCCTGTAGTTCATGGCAGAGGCAGGGGTGGGGATGTGCAGGCCTGTCTGGAATCAGCTTTTCTCGAGGCAACCTTGTCTGCCCAATGCTCTGAGTGCTGAGTACTGCAGGCTGGCTGCTGCTCAGCAGGCTCTGCACTGCAGGCAAACACCTCAGGTCCATGTCAGGCATATACAGAGGCACAGAAAGCAGAGGGAGGCACATCAGAGACCATAGCTGGGAGTCACCTCACAGAGATGGCCCTGACCCTCCTCTGCCCCAGCTTCTGTCACCTCTAAGTGGCACAGACTGATGTCTGTGCCTTCACCTCTCTTCCTGCCACCCTAGCCCCCCGGCAGGCTAGTGACAACTCCAGGAGAGCAGAGGTAGATGCAGAGCAACCCATGAAGGGTGTGAGCCACCATGACTGAGCAGGAAAATTCAAAGTGGGAATGCAAACACTTCCTGATCCAATGTGCAGAATGAGGACCTTGAGCTCACTGTTCATGCCCTTAAACAGCTACATTTCTTAGCAGGTGTCCCAGAAATGTGATACTGCTGAATGGAGTAATTTTTCCAGAGTGCACAGTTAAATATATTTGGAATATTATTATAAAAGATGAGCCTCCAATAACAGGAAATACTGCACAAATCTCTTGTGGAGAGCAGGAAGCATCAAGGAGGCAGCCCAGGCCAATTATAGTGACATATTTGACTTTCCAAAACCCAGGCTTACAACAACCTACAAAAGCACAGAAGATTGCATTTTAAATCTGTGATGCCTGTACTTTTTTCCCAATTTAGGAAGCCAACAAGAAGAGGTGAACTTTCAGCAAGGGCTAAAAAATTATAATCTAGAAAGTTAAAGAATGTATAATACTGGCCTGCTGATACCAAGGGACCCTCTCTGAAACTTCAGGTTTGGCAAAATAAAAGGTGGATTTGCCCTTTCTGGCAGTTTAGAAACACAGGCTTGCACTTGCAGTATCTGAGCCAAATCCTCTGCCCCTCTGGCAAGCAAATGACCATACTCTTCTTACATCTTGACAAAATCCTTCTTGGATTCCACTGGAGCTTTTTTTCCCCATTACACCAACCGAGAAACCATTCCAGGACCTCATTGCTTTCTGATGTCCACAAAGCCTTTTCTTCAGCCTACTCTTATTTGTAAGCAGCCCTTCCAAGAGCAGTAGTAATTCCCACTCTTTGCAGGAAATGTCTTTTTTGAGAGGACTGCCATTTGCCTTTCTCCAGGCAGTATCATTTTTGCACAGGCTCGTGGAAAAGTTGTTTGGAAGAGTGGCCCTGGTTGTATCCAGATAGGCTCTAAACATCTGCAAGAATAGAGACTCCACCACATCTCTGGAAATCTCTGCCACTTCTTGGTCACCCTCCAAAAACAAAGTGTTTCTGCAGTTCAAGAACCTCTTGTGTTTCAGCTTGTGCCCACTGCCTCTTGTCCTGCCACTGAGCATCACTGAAAAGAGCCTGACTCTGCTTTCTTTGCACCTTCCTTCCAGGTACATATGAGAAACCACTCTCCATTCTTGCCAGCCAATATGATGCAGTAGCACTCCCAGGATCTCTGTCTTCATGACTCTTCCAAGGACATAGACCCCCAGCCTATAGCTGAGCCTTTCCTATGCAGTTTCTCAGACTTTCTTAGTAGCAAGCTGTAAACTTCTCTAGACTTGAAAGTAACCTCATTTCTTCTGCACGATATTCTGATCCTCCTCTGCCCTGCTGGTTCTCCTGTCTTTCCATAAGTATCAAATTCTACCAGAGGACACCACTGTTTCTGTTCTGTTCTGTTTCTGTTCATGAAAACATTTTATCAGTCCTTAGATTTATCCCTAAGAAACACCCCTAGACTCTTAAGCCTGGTCAGTACACTCTTGTGAATGAATTACTCTCTGCTGTCATCTCCTCTTCAGCTAGTTTTTTTACTTTAATTATCAGCTAATAATATTTCCAAATACTTCAGTTCCACTGATTTCTTAGTGGCATCCTATCAAAATTGTATTTGAAGCATAAACAGATCTTCCACATCTCTTTTGTCTAGGAAAACAGCAGTCTTCTCAAAGAAAGATATCAGACTGCTCTGTCATGATCTGCCAAGGGCAAAACTCATGTTTCATTGTATGACCTTTCCCATTTACCTCTGCTAATTTGTCCATGCTTCACAAGTGGCTCAAAAGCTTTAAATATCGCTGAGGTCAGACGTGGCCAAGTACATGCCCAGAGAACACTTATCACCCTTATTAACTAGAGATACTACCTTTGCTAATCCCTAATCAGGTGTTATTCACAGTTTGAAGGATGTTTCAAAGTTCCGTGCCAGACGCTTGTCATTTGCATGAAAGTCAGAGTTTGGAAATGCAAATTACCCAAACTGACCACATCCAGCATTTGAAGTCTGCTTCCACCACTGACTCCCTGGTACCTAATGCTCTCTTCTCAGCTGGTCATCTAAAGAGGGAGAACACGCTGATGGTGTAATACAGCTGCCTCAAGCTGAAAAGCAAATTGAGAAGGGCCAGAGTGGGAATGAGATGGCAGCAACCCCCAGTGGCTTATGCCCAGAGGGTGCAAGATGCTCAGAACCTCTTCCAGGTGGCATCAGGGCTGCTTCCCCTACAGGCATCACCCACAGGTCTGGTCTAGGGCTTTCGGAACTCCAGCACAGAAAGAGATGTTTTATTTTATTCCCTGCATTAAGAATGGTTGTCCAGCTGGCAGATGGGTAACTGTTGTGGTGAAAGGTTGTGCTAGAAATAAAGTAGGTTAGGAGTAGTAGATCAAATTAAGAGAAAAACATGCTAGTAGCTTGGCTGAGGAACAAATGAGGACAGCATGTAGCATCGACAGTTAAAATTAAACACGCTGTCCTCATTTGTCCCTTAGCTACCCAGGCAAATTTCTTACATGTTGCTGCCAGATTATTTTCTATGCACACACAGAAAGCAAGTCCATAAAGTGCAATAATCCATCTCTCCAGAAGCTGTGTCGTCAGTATATGTCCTCAGGACACTGACTCTGTGTGGGGATTAGGTGGATGGGTATAAAAGAGGTATCTGGCACTTTGCTGAGGATATCAGAACATGACTTTATTTTACAGCTCTTTCCCCTCCTCTGAACTAGAAGTCCTGTTGAGAAAAGAAGCAGATTCTGATGCTTGTTCAGTGCCTGAAAAAAATGTGCATTTCTATTGGCATTGATAAGGACTCTCTTTTTTTAAGTTTAAGAGCTCCCTAATGTGCATTTTTTAAAATCCTTTCCTCTCCATATCCAAATCAATTTGACATAATGCAGCGGGATGAAGATGTTCAGATACCATTGTCTGAGTTGATACCCACCCTAGATCTTCTGAATGCCTTCTGTCATTATATCAATGCCTTTGACCACTCATTTTCCCATCTCAAAATCAGTCTGAACCCAGCATAAGAGTTCAAGTTAACATGTTTCCCACACAGCTGAGCCATTCACTACTCTAGCATAATGACTCTGTGGACTTCCAGCTTCCCTTGGCTGCTCTTCAGGGGACTCTGTGTCTAGTGAGAACACCCTGGGTGCCCCAAGGTGTCACACACAGCTCAAGCATCCATCCATATTTCAGCAACTAAATCTTACCTTTGCCTATGCAGCCTACAGACATGCCCAGCTCACTGTGTGGTATTTTCCTCCAGGCTGTGCTGGCTGCCTTTACTCCATTTATTCTGGCTGAAATGGGATTGCTGAGCCCCTGCTTGGCACTGAACAACTGGTGTCCTCTCCATCCCACTGATAATCATTAGACAATCCAAGGTGGATCAGCAGGTTGCCTCCTGCTGTGGAACACAGCAGATGGATACCATTAAACCACGTTTGCCCCATCAGCAGACAGCACTGGACACAGAGGTTTGACACTGCTGATGATCATGGTGTGCTGTTTAGATGTGCTATTAGTCACCACAGCTCATCTTGTGCCAGCAAGACTGAGTTTATGCTTAGATGTCATCCCCAGACACACACACTCAGGTCTCAGACACATATGCTGAAGTCCCTAGGTGTGACATTACCAGGAAAGGCCAGGAGAAAATTTAGCCAGAGGTCACTGTCTATAAACCACCATCAGATCTGCCATTTCTGACATAGCACTTTACAAAAATGGAGAAGGCTGTTGAAAGGCAGATGCATACACACACAAAATCAGTATATTAAAAGGCAAAAGAGCCATTTGACAGATAGTGAGCATGAGAAAATGAAAAGCAAATGGGATGCTAAAATATTTTATGCTACATACTCATCACAGAGAAAGGGAGTTGTGTTTTTAATGAGCAAAGATGTATCATTTCACTTACTGAGCCTTCCAGCTGATGATAAAGAGACTTGCTTTAGAGCAGCAGGATTAAACAAGGTGCAGATATGAGTTATAAATTGCTATGTACCAAATGTGAACAGATTGCCCTTAAATGTCATTCTTATGTAAATAAATCAGTGCTAGTTGAAAAGAACAGTTCAGCATGGGAGGAGGTGAAAGAAAAAGCAGTGTACCTGCCTCCTCTTATGCCTCATAAAGGATCCAGCTTTACTAAGAGATCTGCTCCAGGCTTTATTCACCTGTGAGCTATTCATAAGGCCTCAGCATGTGTATCATGCCTTTGTGGTGCTGAGGGGAACTGGACAACAACAGACTCTGCTAAACCCTGACGTGGTCCATGCAAAGCTTCTTTAGCCTCCCACACCTCAGAGGTAGAGTGGACCACCTCGAGCCCTCAGGAGGAAAGAACTTCTGTCTTACCCCACAGGAATTCACAGCACAGCCTTTGCCTGGCTTAGAACCCCTGCAAGCCCTTCAGCCCTTCACATGAGTCAGGCACAAAACCCTGCAATCTTCAAATCATGAAGGCCTTTTCTTCTGTGGGGCTCTTCACCTCAGCTCATGAGAACTCAGCACTACTGAAGGAAGCAAGAAACAAGAGAGTGGCAGCCTGAAGGCCCAGAAAGTGATGAAAGCAGATGATCCTCTCTTTGCTCCCTCTGAAATGCAGGTCCGGCCTTGGCACCAGCCCACAGCAGTTCTGCTGCTGTGGGGGAGCTGACATGAGGAAATGCTAGCCCCAAAAGGTTGCAGAGAACCACTGAAGTGATAGCAGAAACTCAGCCTTGAAGAAATGAGATTTGCAACAAGGCAGTTTCCCCCCCCACAGCCTTTGTGTCCTCTTTGAGCATGTAAAGAGGAGTAAGGAGTGCACACTGGCCACCTAAGGCCTGATGTCTGCTGGGTACTGCACCGTCACTGAGGGACACAAATGTCAGTCCCTGGACCAAAATGGCTGGGAAATCTCTGTTCAAGGCACTGCCAGGAGCAGGAAGCATTACCAGGAGTCAGCTGCAAAAGACCGAGAGATTTCTAAAGCAAGGAAAGACACTGCAGGGTAAGAAGGCAATCTCTCCTCAGCATCCCTCACAGCACACATTTGGAGGATGAGGCTAGTCCAGGATCACTCTTTTTGAGCAAAATGGAAAAGGATTGCAAAGGACTGAGAGACTCAGAGAGCAGGTGCCAGAACAACCCAATGTATCCAGAGATCAGGAAGGTACAGAGCCTCAATGCTTTATCCAGATCTTTTAATGCTTACAATGTTGCATTAAAATAAGCTACTGTGGTGAAGGAGTATTAGAGGGCAGTAAAAGCATACCTATCTTTAAAATTGGCAATTGTGATGATCCTGGGAATTACAGACCAATGAGCCTTACTCTGAACTAGGCAAATTAGCTGAAAAGATAATTAAAGCTCAAAGAATAAAACATCTAGATGACAGTGGTGATATAACAAGAACAAACCAACACTGCTTCAGCAAAAGTATTCATGCCTCACACAACTTCTAGAATGCTTTGTGCATGTCAGCAAAACAGCAGATAAAGGAAAAGTGAGGTGGTTTATTAGGACTGTCAAAAACCCTCCATCTCTACTCCTCAAGCTGACTGGCACTATTTGAAAGCAAAGCAGTCAAAAGCAAGATGTAAGTAGCTATTGAAGATCAAAAACAGGTTCAAAGAACTGCTAAAACACAATCAGTGGTCAATCTGGTGAGTGATTTCACAGGTAGCAGCAGCTGTATGGGCAATAGAACTAACAAATGATCACAGCTCAAGGAGTTTTTAGCATTCTCCTCCTTCCTTTGTGTAGCTCTATTACAACAGCACCTCTGCCACCTCTTCAAGATCACACAAAAGTGTCTGTGTTCAGCTGTCCTGGAGGAAACCATGGAAAGCCAGTTGAGCCTGTGTTATCAGTCTACCTTTCTTCCATAAATCTTATACTACTCAAAGGACAGGAAAAGGGGGAGTCTCAAATCCTCACTTCCTGGTGGCATACCATTTCCTGAGCATCTCAGCTTGTCTCATCTCTCTACAGATTTTCAAACCACATCATTACAGAAACAGAAGTTGGAAGTTGCATTTGCTAAGCATTTTAAAAGCCCAGATAAAAGGAAACAACAACAACAACAAAGTACAGCAACATGACTTTGAAGCCAACTCATTTTGGAGCTGCCTCTTTCATTGTGATTTGTTAGGGGGACCACAGCTGGGATGATCCAGGACTCTTAATGACAGACACAAGTGGAGCACAGCAAGCAATGCTGACAAGAATCACCTTTCCTTGCCAGATGTGGCACCCCAAAGGGTGTCCACAAGGCAAATGCCCTGTGGGCTGTGTGTTGTCAAGGTCAACACAGCATTTGGGTGCACAAAGAATGAGATACAAAGAACAAAGGCCTGATAGACTAACTGCATTGGTAGAGCCTGGTACTAAAAACACCAAGGTTGTTAGTTCAATCCCCATATGGGTTATTCACTTAAGAGTTGAACTTGATGAATCCTTGTGGAATTTGGGATTAATTCCAACTCAGAAGATTCTGTGATTCTGTGGCAATGGCCTGTGCCTGCTCTGCCACTGTGTCACCCAAGTGCAGCCTTATTCAATGACTCTGGGATTGAAGCATGGGACACACAAGGGTGAGTCCCATCTTCTGCCTTTGTCTATGGCACCTCTGCAAAACGACACAGTAGGAAACAGAGAGCGTAGCAAAAACCATTAGAAGACAGTAGAGCCTTCTGATGGGGAGAGATAGGAAGGTTGAGGTGGTACAATATAGAAAGAAGATGAATGCAAGGGATGGGAAAAATAGGTAGAAAATAACCCCTGGACAGGCAGAAGTAAATTGTTCCCTCATATAGACTGCCCAATAATACCAGAACAGAGGGCATGCAATTAGAATGAAAGGCAATGAATTTTGAACTGATAAAAGGAAAAACTATTTTTAGACAATGAATACTTAACCTGTAAAGTTCACTGCCATGCGATTTTACTGAGGACAGAGGCTTAGCAGCATTGAGAAGAGAAAAAGCCATTGATGTGAATAATGAAAATATTCACTGTTACACTTGACAGAATAAAATATCTCTGGAAAGGATTTTAACTCCTTCAGGCCCAGTGAGAACCTCTGCTGCTTGACTAGGAGGGGACAGGGGAGATGTCTCCTGGGCATGTTCTCTGCTCTAAATTGTGGCTGTCCACCACAGTGGCTACCACCTTCTCTACAACTCCCAGTGCTGGGAAGAGAGAAACCAGGACAGAAACCAGTCAGAGGGACACCAGAGATGCTCTTGTATGATAATCCAGCAGTCTGGTAGAAGGGATTTTAATTGCTTTTCATTTCCATCCCTCCATTGTTCAGCCATCTGCCGGTTCCCAAGGCCAAAGAAGCAGCTTAATATCTCTCTGTAAGAAAGGAGAAATCAGCCTGCTTTCTGCATTCTGCCAGATGAGGCTATTGCTTTAGCTCTTGCAAATCTGACCAAAGTATCCCTCCTTGGCAGTAGAGTTGGCTGGTTTTCACCTAATCATCTTGACATCACCCATAACTTCAATATTTTCAAAGAAAAGCCAAAGTTATAAAATAATTTTGCCTACCTGAAGCTGGAGAGTAAATACTTAAGTGCTAGTGATTCTTTAAGGGATTTACAGAGGAGACTGGCCTTGTCTCAGTGCCACTTTGCATTCAGTATTTACTTTCACTCAGAAGAGCTCAGCTTCACTTACTGCTGGCCACTGAGATCAGCATTGATGGTTCCCCGTGAGGCATGTTGCATTATCCCTTCTTTACAGAAGAAGCAGGTGTGGCAGAGGAATGTGGTTTGCCATCTGTCCCAAGGAAAAAAACTTGTAACCAATCTTTTAGGCCTTCATTCTGTGGCTACCTTCCCCTGCCTAGGGATGATCATATTAACTCTTTTCTCTGTGGACCATCTTCATCTCAAAAATGCAAAAGATTTCATTAAGATTGCCTCAGCAGCCCAACACACCAAGGAAGCAGTTGGGTGAAAACCATCTCCCTTTGGACCTGAAGAATTAACATATGAATTAAGCAGCCTGTCTGAGCACAAAATGCAAATGTTTAAAACATCCCTGCAGGGCCTAATAAGGCACAATTACTGCTCCGTGAGTAGCTAAGAGCATTGCAATACATCAACCAGGCAACCCTCCAGCTGCCTGCTTCCCCTTGCTAGGCCTGTTCAGAGCATGCTGCCAGAGCCAGCCACCGTGCAGAACACACCTGGGGGGAACTCTGCTCTGCTGTGCCTGCAATGCCTTAGCTCAGCAGGTACAGGCACAGCCAAGACATGGCAAGCTCACATCTGGCTTCTTCTCTCCCCAGAGAAGGCCTGGGGAATGACCTATTGCTACCAGCCTTGGTGTTCAGCCAGGGGGCTCCTACTGGGGTTTGGGCTTGATCATCCCAAGCACACCACTAGGAGCTGAACCCTTTCCCTTTTGGGTCAAGGACTGTAGCAGCATGAAGCAACAGAGATCACTGTGTCCAGGGAGGTTCAGCCGCTGGCAGGGAAACAGATAGGACAAGTCTCTTTCTGAGGCTGAGAATCCATTTTATTTCCCCCACCCCGGGCTGGGGAGGAGGTGAGGACCAAGAGAAAGAGCAGGGGCAGGGTCCTGGGTTTTATCGGGTATTCAGAGGAGGAGTCTTAGGGTTTGGGTCAAGGGAGGAGATAACACAAGGACAGTAAGATCAGATTTCAGCCTCCTCAAAACGGGAGGACTTGACAAAGCACTCCAAGGGACATCCTGAAAGTGGCTCAGCCCCACCAAAGCCCATTTAGGCACCAGGAACCTATCCAATTTTCTCCTGAACATAAGTATAGTTTAAGCATACACAACACCCTGTGGCAAGGACTTCTACTGCTTAGATACACGATGTGTGAAGAACACGTGGTTCCTCTTTTGAACCTCCTAGTTGTCAGCACAGCTTGATGAGCTCCTGGATCTTGCATTGGACAAGTGATAAATAAGAAGCTGGTGAGAGGAGAGGCTGTGTTTCAGGCAGTGTTTCCTGCCCTCAAGGGAGGATTGCAGAGTCTGAAATGGATGCACCTAAAAGGATGGATGCAGTCCTAAAAGAAGGCTGGGTTAGCTGTGACCTTCTCTCCCCCTGTCAGAAAGCCAGAGTGACTAATCCAGGGCTCTGTGGGTCCAGATAAGGTACCAGTCAACTTGTCCTTGCAGGTCCAGGTGAGTGGCAGATGCTTGCTCATTCTCATGCACCACGCACAACCACACTCAGTAAGTAGCCCTTGCTCCCAGGTATTTTTGAAGGATACACCAAGTCACATGCCACAGCCACCCCCAGGGAATAAATCAAATCTATGTGATACTAGAAGGGAAAAAAGAGGAAAGAACTGAGAGCAGAATGCAGAGCAAATAGTAAGCAACAGTTTGTGATGGAGTGCTACTAAAATGCTGGAAGCGATGCTGAACTTAGCATCAAAGAACAGTACAGTCTATACCAGGCATGAGCAATAGTCTGGCACCTATGGGGGTTGTGATAAACCCAGGAAACTATTAATCTGTCTAAAGAAAAGGGAAGAAAGAGATAAAAAAGTTCTTCCTGTGGAGGATAAAGTGGATTTTTATTACCCATGCACCAAGGTATCAGGACTGTTTTTGTAAATTACTTTAGGTGATTATATACATGGCTAAGTAGGATGAAGTCAGAAGATGGTTGATCGTCTTCTGGGAAGACATGAATTAAAGGGATTTTAGAAGATGAATAAAGAACTCCAGATAAGGCTGTAATGGATCAGAGGATACTGCAGCCATGCTGTTGCTACATTAGGGTAAAAGCTGCCTGGGGGAGGCTTTTCAGCAGCAATTAACCCATAGCCAGTCAACCTTTCGAAAAAACGGTAGCAAAGGCATGGTGTCAGTGAACTGCTTACAGATTGAGCCTATCAGACCTTGAAATGCCTCTTCTTTGCTCTCTTTGTAGCCCCAGACAAAGGTAGCCAGCTGAAACCTCCAGAAAGCCCGTGACTTGTCTGCAGAGATGCTGAGAAAGAACATTGCCTCCTTCTCTCCCTCTGCCTTGCCTTGCAATTGATTTGGCAATTCTTAAGGTCCCAGATCCCAAAGGCTGTTGGATTCTTCAATGGCCACAGCCAGGCTAGAGACAGCTCCTGGTTTCAGACACCTATACTTTACAGTCCAAGATGTGAAATAAGCTTGCCAAACTCATTTCACACAGTAGCTGCCAAGCATTCACCAGGCCTTAATAACAATAATTGACAAATATTTTTCTAAGTAGAAAATACACTCTTCCAAGAGAACCTCTTCTCACTTGAATAAAGTAGAGGACTGCTAGCTAGCCTTTTCCCTGGATAAAAAGCCACCTTTGCTGAACTTAGATAAGACTGCAAAAAAGTAAAATAAATAACTTCCCATCTTCCTCCTGTGTTCAAAATCCCATTGCCCTTCATAGCAGGGTTTATGCATACCTGAGCAGAATCCCTGGAGAACAGGTCCTGCAGAAGCAGTGCTCATTAAAAGGGCAGGAGGGAAACACCAAGCCTGACACTGCAGATGCAAGAAAACCAAGAATAAAATGCTGAGAATGTTTCTGCAGGAGACACAAATCATCCCAACTGGCAGTGAGGAACAGAGTTTAGTGGAGAGGAGCAAGGGAGTGGATTTCAATGGCTAATGTGTGTGACTGTTTCCACAGCTGGACACAATACAAGGGACCAGCATGAAGTTCTATAGCCTGTTTTATGCAGGTGGGATGAGCTACTGGCTTGCCAGGCCTAAAAATTACTGGCTGTGCCTGTAAAGCTCTGAAAGACCAATCTCCATTGTGGCCACAAAAAGAGTCATTGCCTGTGACCCATCCACAGATCCCTCTCACACTCAGGCTGAAGCACAGGCTGAGTCAAACTTAAAACCACCCAATCCCACCTAAAGAGCAGTGCCTGGTCACCTGGAGAGTAAAGTCCTTCTCCCAGAACTCTTCCAATTAAAAGCACTCCTTTTGGTGCCTTCGCAGGGTAAAACAAGGGAAATTTGACTGCTGCTTGTCTGCTGCTGAATGTGCCGGGCTTGGCCCAGCAAATAGAAACATGTTGGCAAGTCATGATCTTCTGATGTGAAAACCTGGCACAAACAAACTCTGGAGAGGCATCACTCACCCAGTGACAGGGGGGTATCTTCTCTTTCTCACTCCTCTTTCCTTCTTTGACCCTCAGCAGAGAAGCTTCCAAAACATTCTTGTAGGTATTCAGTTCAGCCTGTCTTTCAACAGACAAAACAGTTTTACTCAATTCTGCTTCCATCTTTCTGCCAGAGCAGGGCTGGCAGCTGCTGCAGTTCAAGCTGAGAGGCAGACAGCAAGGGTCAGGATCTCCTACAGTCCTGTGAGCTGCTCCTGCAAACCCTGGGACAGCTGTCCCAGGTGATGGCTGCAGATTGCCCTGTCCTGTGTTCCCACACTGGCCTGATCTGAGCAAGCAGGGCTGGTTGTTTTACACACACACAGATACAGACCCCATCCTGCACTGTGTCTCCAATGTAGTTACCTGCTGCTTTGTGCTCTCCTGGGCTCGTGTAGGAAATGCCTTGTCCTTCTTCCTCAGTTTCCCTGGACATAAAAGATTAAGTTTTTGCTGTGTTTTCCCAAGGAGTTGCAACCCATTACTAATTAGTGCCTGCAAAATGCTTTCAAGCTCCTCCAAGGAAAGGTGCAAAAAAAGGACTAAATATCATTAACAGCTTTATTTTACACACAGCACAAAATTAATGAGAGGTTGGCTCCTCGTGAACTGCAACTACCATCCTGCTGAGTAAATTTTTCTTTCATGGCAGATATTGTGCACATTGTGTTCCTGGAGCACTCCCGTATGGAATATTAACCTCTGAACCAAACTGCTACCAGCTCCTGGAGCCTGCTGTCTTATCAAGTCTTCCTTGATCTACCATGCACAGCTTTTCTGTTCACGTCCCTGGAGGTGCCCAGGCTGCTGGTGACAGGAGATGGAGACTAGAGGGGGAGAGTCAGGAGACATTTCAAAGGGGTGAGGTGTCTGCTTCCAGGCTTCTAATAAAGGGCACAGGAAAGCAGAAATTAGCTAATACTAATTCTCTGAACTGAATTGCTCTGAGGGTTTCTCCAACAAGCTCATCCAGATTGTTTCTCTTACCACTTTGCCATTGTTGGGGCTTTCAAATGATAGCCTGGGGTCCCTGCTGCTTTCAGGACAGGCAGCCACTCAGGGACTGTGAGAGAAGTCATAAAAACACTGTTTTGCTAATTTAAAAGTCAGGTCTACTGCTGAGCATTTTTGAAGTTAGAAGGAGCATTGCCTCAATGCAGTTCATGGAATGGGTCTTAGCTGGTGTTGCTGCTGCCTTCATATGGCAAACATATGTCTGCTGGGGAAAAAGCATCTCCCTCAGCAGAGACAAAGACATAGAAGGTCCCAACCAAATCCTAAGCTCCTTCAGGCACCTGGCACTGGGTGTTAGGGACTCCTGCAGCTAGGCTCAGCAGCACCCTCTGTTCCACAGGCATCCTGTGCCCCTGTGGTGGGGAAGCACAGAGCCAAGGGGTTCACAGCCACTGCTGACCCTGTCCCTCTCTTTCACCCTGACATCAGGTCACCTGCATTCTCCACTACTCCCCACAGTCCCCCAGGACAGTCAGGGAAAAGCAGCCAGGCTCAACACAGAGTTAGGGCTGCCAAAAGTTGGATTTTCTATCACACTGTCTCTTTCTTGCCCACACACTGGGTTACCAGTGGACACAGAGCTCTTGAACAAAGCTGTCAGCTGCCAGGGCTGCCCAAAGTCAGGACAGCCTGCACAGGAAAGTGCTGCCTTCAGCACACTCCCATGTGAAGTGTAGGAAATGCACATGGGAAATTCCAGGAGAAATGGGATCTCTTCCCAGGCTCCTTGTCTCTAGTCCTCTAAAAGCTCTCCTGCTGGCAGAGACCTTCAGACTCCAAAATGTGAAGCAGGGGAACAGCATGTTTTTTCAGTGAGGGAACCATATGACCTCCATCTTCAAATTTCTGTGCATGGGAAGGAAGTCACGTCACAGAAGCAAAGTGGCAGGAGTGCTCTGGGACCTCACATTTTCATGGTACTTCAATGTCTTCAGTCCCAGCATGGGTCCTTCTTTAAAGGAATTTACATCAATCTTAATACATCAGAAACTGGCGTTCCAGCCCAAGTTTTCCACCTGTTCCAGTAAGATATAGGTCAGTTTATCCATAAAGCCTTTGAAAGAGCATCTGCCAGTGCAAGTGAGGTCATAAGGCATGGTGCTTGCTGGGCTGCATGTCAGCCGAGAGAAAGGACTCCCTCTTGAGTTAAACTGCAGGGATGAACATGTGTGGAAAACACCCAAGTCCTCTCTGTCTGGAAGCTAAATGTGGCTAAGCCGTTTTTGTCAGTCTTAGCAGCAGCTGGTACACAAAACAGCTTTGTCTGTCTACTTGTTTCCCCTATAGATGTCTCGCTCTGTTTCATGACACTTCTTCATCCTTTTCCAAACTGTGACAGTACTTCTGAAGCAACATGCTTGATGTCATTTTAAGGACTGGACGTTGGAGGCTGGGGGTAAGTAGTTTGGCTGATTTCCTTCTCTTTCCTGGTTGTGAAATCTAGGAATAGTGGAGTAATTTTGTAAAGCTATCAAAAAGCATTCAAATCCCACCTGCGTGGGCCACACGCAGTTCAAATTCCAAATAAGAAAGGAAATTGCAAACCTTGTGCTGTGGCCTCTTTCCCCCACGCCCTGGTCTCCCTCCTGCCTGCCAATGCCACATTCACAGCCAAGGCAATGGCTGTGAGACACTACCTGAAGCAGCACAAACAGCTGTATCTGGCCTCATCTCGATGTGCAAGCTGCCCAGGTCCAGAGACATCAGAAGAGCATGAAGGTGCCATATTATTCCTGGGAGAGGAATCTGCCCAACCAGGACAGCTGCTTTATCCCTAATAAGTGAGGCTGGAGAATCAGTTTTCCAGCTGCCCTAACTGGAATGGAAAGATGAGCCTTTGGACACAAAGCTTTTCTCAGGTCTGAGACACAAGCAGATAATGTCATATGAAGGATGGGATGGAGAAAATGGTGCTGATGTTTTATTTCTTTACATTCATCAGACAGACAGTCTGAGAGGAGAAGGTAATAAGGTTATTAGTCGGCTTCACTCAGCCACAGCCTCTGCTGTGCCCAGAAGGAAAACATCACGGCAAAGGGAAGTCCCTTTTCACACCAGTATCCTGATGGTTGAAGTGTCACCCTTGAAACAAGGCAGGAACACATCAAACTGTTCCTGAACCACCTCCCAGCAGAGCTAAAAAGTCTGTTGGACTATACCCACATTACTCTGCCAGAGCAGCCTCCAGAACCTGCAACAAAAGGGATGCTCCTGCATTCCTCCAGCACAGTTTGTAGACAGGACCCCATCCAAACTTCAGACAGTGTATAACCTGTATGCACAGGTTCACCTGGTCTCCTAGGAATTCCCATAATTGAACACACCTTGAATAGGCTAAAAAACATACTGTCACCTGGAACAAATGCTGAGAGGCTGGCTGGAATGGGCTCTCAGCAAGGGAGCTGTCAGTATCTCATCCAAGTGTGGGTTCAATTCCTGTTCCCATATCAGAACTGTACAGGCCCAAGGGAGGGCTATATTGCCCAGCACAACCCACCCCACAGCTTGGTGGCCTGAGCCCAGCTCCCCACAAGGTACAGGAAGACAATTGAAGCTTTGTGTTTCAGAAACACAGTGTTCTGGTTTGAAAGCAAAACCAGTGAGACTCCCAGTCAGAGATACAATTTGTTAGGATAAGAGAGGAAAAAAGGTAAAATAAAATAAATGGAACAATACAATCTGACACCCTGTTGGTCAAGGTGTTTGAAGCAGTCCAAAAGTAAGTCCTCCTGGAGTGGCAGATGTGGTTCTGTTGGAGTAGAGATGATCCTGAGAGAGAAGGGTCCAGCGATAATGAGAAGGGTCCAGTCTTCCTCCAGGAATCCAGTGGAACCAGATGAGATGTTTGTGTCAAAGCAGTGATTCCGTCTGGTAGCTCTTGTCTCCTCTGGGAGTCCAGTGGATAAAAAAGCTGCTTGTGATGTCTCAAACCCTGGATTATATCCAGGTGGGAATGCTTGGCTCCTCCCCCTGGGCAGAGCATCTCTCACAATGGGATGATCTCATTCTATGAGTCATGCAGTGGGTCCTTGATGGCCCATTAAACAGAGATAACTCACGGAGGAAGTTATCTATGAGCCATGTGGCAAGGCATTGTTAGGCTCGTTAACAGAAGATAAGGAAAACACTGCCCCACCTTGGCTCCAACAGCTCATGGGGATAGAATACATACCTTGGGCACAATTTTACAATGTAACCTAGGACACACAGTCTTTGGGGTTCACCCAGGACGGGTGTATCTCAGCAGGGCAAGGGAAAACACTCAGTTCTCAGCACTGATTTCAGAAAGATGTCAGCCCACATCTTGCTTGTTGAAGGGAGAGGGTTGGGGACATTCCTCCATGGGCTTCTTTGATGCTCCTACTTTAGGAGCCTCCAAAAGCTGAAGGGGATGCAAAGCATCTCTAAAATGGGGACAGTATTGCATTGCCAGGAAAAGGAAGGAAGTGGGAGCCTGAGCCTCATGGAAACACAGGCGTCTCTTGCTAGCAATTTCACAAGAAGTGTCTTCATGCTGTGTAGGAACCATCCCTGCAGCAATTGACAGGGAGAATTTCAATCAGAAATACATCTCCTGTAAGGACTGCTTTGGGGGCCAAACAGAGAAAGCAACCTGTAATCTACCTTATATTGCTGAGCAATAATGGGACCAGGTGAGATGGAAAGCAGATAGAAAGAAAGTGAATAAGGCTCCAGTCACTAGGGACAGTGGAAACAATCAGAACAGTGACTGCCACAATACAGGATGATGCTGTCTCAACCAGCTCTGCACTAATCAGAGCCCCAGCTCTCTCTCCCCTCCAAATCTGCCTCAAGACATTCAAACAGTAAGCAAATTCCTGACCACAGACTAGATTTAAAACCACTCTGTCTGCAGCTTATCTCCACAAATAAAAGACCAGGAGCTGGTCTGAGTGCATGACTCCCCTCAGTTCTTCCTTCAGGTGGCTTGTGCAGAGCTGCTTTCACTCTCCCTGCAGGATTAGCACCCAGTATACTCACAGCCCACTGGATAAAGTGATGTCTGACCATTGCTCTGTGTAGTGCCTAAACCAGAGACACAGCAAGCTGGTCAGGCTGTTGCTGCCAGCTGATGAGGGGGGAATGAAGGGAGCATCTGCAGGAAAGAAGAGAAATAAGTGGGTCACCATGCACATCCCACCTCTTCTCACCAGGTGGAAACAGCAAACCTTCAAATCCCCAGGCTCACCCTTTCTGGGCTGGCCTTGGCTCTGCCACTCACTCCTGCCTTCCTGCCAGGATCTGGCTGGCTCTGTCTTGTCACCTCCACCAGCTGTTTACACTACAGGGAAGCCTGGAATTGCCTCTCAGCAGGTCAGTGAGGGGCAGCATCACCCAGCCAGCTCCACTCAGGCACGTTCCAGAAGCTGCCTGGCAGACAGACTCTTGCCCTGGAATGAAGCCCAAAGGACACAGCAGCCAATGCAGGGCAGCAAAACCTGATTTTCTCAGGCTGTCGAAGTAGAGGAAGCACTTTTTTGATGATCTCTGCACTAAATGGAAATCTTCTGAAACTGATTTTATTCCCCAGATCTCTACCCCAGTAGGTTCAAGGTTCAAAGGACCAACCTGGAGGGAATACAGACCATGGCCAGGTTGAAGAAATGCTGGAACATATCAACTGAAGTAACATAGCAATAGCTTCTTAGTGCCCAGAAGGATTTCTGACCAAAATAGAAGAAACATAGGGCAACTTAAGGGCCTGGAGTATCTCATGAGGAGAGGAACAGCATCCTGCTCTCCTCACTATGTGCTTCTCATTATTCTTCCCCATCAGGCACAGCACTTGCCATGGGGTCCTCTTGAAGCCAAGGAACTGGCCAGACTGGACTTTCCATCTGCCACAGAACCTCTCTTCTTCCTAAAGAACTTTGGCAGGCCACAGACACCTCTGTGAAGGGAGCAAAAGGCACTGCAAAATTTCTGAAAGTTTTACATAACTGTGAAACCATTTCCCAGGAAGCTGTATATGTGCCATCTTTTTATATTTCAAGCCTGTCCCTGTTCTCTTATTTTTTTTTCCCCTCAGTAGCAGCAGCGGTGTACTTAGCCTGGTAAATAATGCATACTGCTCTCACTGCTATGCAGACAGACAAAGGCAGGTAGTGTATCAAAGAATAAAATTGTACAGTGAATTGCAGTGTAATAGCTGTAATTTAGTGCCCTGTGGGTGATACGGGGACTCAGAAAGTATCAGAAACCCATGCTCAGTGCTGACTGACAAGGTGACTGGAGATACAGCACAGTGTTTGACCTTTGGATTGTTTCCAACCTAAGCAGAGCCATAAAAAATTCAGGAGACCATGCTGTCTCCCAGGAAAATGGTTTGTGGCATGGATAAATAGATGGATTTTGTGTGAACACACACAAACAAATTTATGTGGGTGCAGAGAGATAATTAAAGAAACACTGATCAAGACCCAGACTACTTATATAACAGCAATGGCTGGGGAAACTGAGGGTGTATCAGGGTTGGTTCTTATTGTCTGCTTGCAAGAACAAGAGGAAGTCTTCATTAGGGCACCAGCTGGATCCCAGCTCAGGAAATCTCAATTGATTTCACATGCAGGCTAGCAGCTAATGATGTGTGTGTGTGTCTGTCTGTCTGATTTCAGCTCTTTGGTCATCTCAGACTTGGGGGCATTCACATTTCTTGCCAGGTTCCCATTTCTGGAGCATTTGTCTCCACCAATCACCCAGTAAGTCATTTGAGAAAGCAGAAATGATAGCATGAGAAATAATGCTATTTTCAGGCTCCCTACTAGCCTCTCGAGCAGAGGCAGTGAGCCGCACGTTCCCTTGGAGCTCAGCACAGACCTGGAAGGATCTAATCACTCTCTTTCTACCTAAACAAGACAAGAGCATACAGGGATGCACAGGGCTGTCACCTCCCATTTGCAGACATCTTCGTGTAGGAGCAAACTCCTTTCTTCTCCCTCCTCAGGGAGCCTGAAGCACCCCCTGTCCTTAGCAGCCTCCCTCCCATTACCCCAGGAAAAAAGAGAAGCAAAGGGTCAACCCATGTTCTCCCATGAGTACATCCTGGGGCCTGATGACCACCAGGATGAACAAGAGGGGCTTGGAAGCAGGAGGGTGACTGGGAAGGACAGTGCTTGGCATAAATATTAGGCACTTTCTTTTCAAAAAAAACATCTCACTGTTCAGAAAACCACAGCACATGTTAGAGGACAAGTCCCTCACTGTCCCTGCAGACGAGGATGGACTCAGTCTGACTGCACAGCAAGGTGCATGAGCCAGGGAATACATTTATATGGCTGTCCTGTCTCATAACAACTGACAGCTCTGTTAGGATGGCCACAGCACTCAGCAGCCTCTCTGCCACATGACAGGCCTGCAGAAGAGATAATGTGGGAAGAGATACAGATTTGGTTTCTCCTGCCTCTGTCAGCAAGACTACAAAATCCTTGAACACTTCACTACTCTAACAGCACCTGGAACCTTGTAGGACAAGTTCCCCATGGGATCTGGATAGAGAATATGGTGCTTTTGACAAACAGCAGACGTGATTCAGCTTCCTCATGCCTTTTACAGCACTGTCATCTGAAACCAGAGATCTTAATGCCCCCGGGACAAGGAGATGGGGGAATGGCGCATATAAACTGAGTGGGAAAGTCAGGATGGGAACAGAAGAGAATTTGTCACCCGCCCATTATCTCCTGAGAGGCAAGGAAATAGAGCAGGGGACAATGGGGTGACAAGGGCAGCAGCCTGCCCTTGTCACAGGGGAGACACTGCACCAAGTGACTGAGCTAGAAACCAGACACCCAGCACAGGACCACAAATGCAGTGTGTGAGCTCTGCATCACCAGGCCGATCTTGCCACCCTAAATCTCTGCAGCCTACTTGCCAAGTAAGTGCTTTCTGGTTCCCTGGAGCCTATTCGAGGGTATAAATCTCCCAGAAAGGGCTCAGGTTCTCAACATAGCTGAGAGACCCCAAGTTAAAAACATTGCTGTAAAGTCATGTCACCCAATTTTGAACTGGCAGGGGAGCCCAGGGGGTTCTCCTCAAGAGATTCTTCAAGACTCCTCAAGCACATCAGAAGCAAACTTGTCTGGGGAAACTGCAATGGCCGTGTTTTCCCTCCCCTGATACTTGGCAAATGTTAAAAGCGGGGCATGCTGTTCCACTCAGCCATGAGCTGATTCAGAAATACACAGCTCCCCGTGACTTCCCAGGCAACCAGCAGGACCCTGCACTGCCTCTGCATCACGCTGCCCGTCTCGGTGATGGATGCACCTCCGCTGGCTGCAGAATAAACTCAGGCACAGGGTTGTGGCCCCAATAACACAGCACTTCATAAAGCTGCTTGGGTCTCTCTCTCTGTTCTCTGATATTTATAAAGGACCCATCCCCATAATATATCTGAGCACTTTACACTCAAACAGATTTTTTTTTTTCTTGTAGCTGTGCTCTTATCCTTGCTCAATAGATAGAAACCATGCCCACACAATTTCTTAGATTCTCAAGGTGATGCAGTGTGGCTTGGGGAGGACAGCAATGCTTTCATAAAGCACAGAACACAAATGACTGGGACAGGCCCAAAAGTATGCCTCCAAACTGGTACCTGGCATAAGAGCACTTGGGCTGACATGCTGGGGGAATGGGCAGAGACTAAAGAAGAAGGGAATCTTCAATTTCAGTAATCCATTTGGGCAAATCTGTACGTCTGTTTCCAAGTCTGCAGAGTGGGACACATCCACTGGACCCATGGAACCCTCTTTGATCTCTAAAACCCATTGTTCCAGTTCTGCTTCCTCTGCATTAACACAGCACGGTTTGGAGTTCAGCTTCATTCAGCATCAAAGCAAGATCTGTGCCTGGCTCTGTGAAAAGCAGGACTCCATCTGTTCCCACCACAATTACTGCACTGCATGGACAGACGTGATCTTGCATGAGGCACACAACTCCTCAGAGCCCCATGTTTGACCAGTTGTATATGACATGGGCTTTCATCCAAACAGAATCTATTGATGAGGGCAGGCATTAGCCTGAACTACAGAATTCCTTCTTGGTCCAACTCTGCATTTCACTGATGCCAGTTTTGTCTCCGGTAGGCTGTTTTGATTAATTTCATTTAATTAATTCTATCATCTCAAGCTGTTCCCAGAATCTGTGTGAAGCCCATCAAGGTGGAAGCAGAGAACATCATGCACACAAATTGAAGATGTAGTCCATTGGATTCTCAATATTTATCTTCTCAGAGGAAAAAAAAAACCCACACTACAGAAGCATCTTTCAGACATCTGAAATCTGACAGTGTTCTTTGTTCCTCTTCTGCTCCCTGGTGGCATTTAATTCTACTGTCTTTGGGGGCAAACTTATCTGCACTGGAATTTTTGTCCCCTGGTAATCATTGCAGAGAGGCAATTTCATCCCTGCTTACAGAGCTTCGGAGGAAGGCAGAGGATTTATATGTTGGTCCTACAAGAAGGAAGTGGGGGAACCATTCAACTCCATAGCTATTCTAGCTGTTCTAGCTCGCAGCATCTCTCAGCTAGTCTGCCTCCTTTGCACTTAATTTTTGTTTCCTCCAGGAGGTCAGTACAGAACCTCTGCCCCAGAGAAATCTTCTACTTATTCCAATGTGTTAGGAGTCATCACATCCCAGGGATTCCCCATTCCTGGCTGCCTTCAGCATCAAGATGCTTCCCTCCATCTCTTCACAGGTGCAAGTATATGGATGGAGCCAGCTCACCCTGCCTGCTCTCACCTCTACTTTTCCCTGCAGAGAGGCTTCTGCATTGACACAGCACTGTGATTTCCTTCCTTCTGTGCTGCCAGGTGCCAGCTGCATGTGCTACAGCAGGGCTGGGAGGGGAGAGGAGACACAGCACTGGGCTAGAGCTGGACACTCACTATGCTGGGGAACACCTGTTGTCAGAAGGTTCCTGGAAGGTCCCCTCCTGTCTTATGCTCCATTGAGACATTGCCTAAGAAGCTGGGGAAGGATGTGCTTGGGACACAAAGGGCTGCTCTCCATGGTACAGTCAAGCATAAGAGGTCAGGCCCCTAATTCAGTGCTAGCCCAGCTACTTCACTGCTGTGAAGATTGGGTCAGATACTGCCTCACATCAATAAAGTGAGACATCTGGCCTCAGCTTCCTCTCAGACTTGTCAGAGGACTGATTCATTTGTCCTTACAAAGCACAGTGAATCTTGCAGATAGAGAATGCAAAAAGAGGTAGGAAGGTAGTAAATCAGGAGTGCCCAGGAACATTGTCCCAGATACATCCTGTAAACTAGCACCAAATGGCTCACATCCATATTATTAAACTCTCTTCACCTCTGAAACCACAACCTCATTGAACTGCCCATTGGGAATGGCCCTCTGCCTAGAACTCCCAAATCATGCCTGGAAATTGTCTGGGACAGTCCTAGTGGGACCAAATAAAATCATGCCAGGGGTGTGCTGACACTTAAATCTGATGATTGAGTTTGTATTCTAGGAACATTTCCTGATGCTACTTAATTTACTAGTAAAGACTTAATTACTAGTGAAGACTTAATATCTGTTCTATTAAATTACCCTCAAAGTCAGCACTGACCTGATAAAAATCAGCAAGTGTCCCTAAACCTTCCTGAAAACTTTGATTCCTCAGTCATTACCTTCCCATCTCCTCAATAAATGTGGAAAAATTAATAAATATTCAATTTATTATCACTTAATCACGTAATACGAAAAAGCCAGCAGAGATGAAGCCAAGAACAAATCATGTAAATTGTTTAGCTTTCCTTGTCACAGTAACTGAAATAGTAGAGAGAGCAAGCCCAGAAATACTACACTATCCTGATGTGTAGTAAGGCTTTTTGAAACAATATTTGTCACAGGTATGCACTCTGAAACTAGTTATCAGCAGTTTGTCATCAGATCAGGAGGACTTACAAAGAACAGATCTATCAACTGGTTTCCCCAGTGACTTGGATAATCAAATAAAGTATATTTATAAAATACATAGTTGGCCTCGAATCTGGAAAATCGTGCAAGACAAAAGGCAAAATAGGGAAAAAAAAAGATTTGGCAAATTGGAGAAATAACTCACATTCAGCCAGCTAAAATTTCATAAAACTGGTGGAAAATAATAAACTGAGAGGGTAAGACATAAAATGCACCAGTAAAGAAATGGGTAACACCTAGCTAGACTTCAGCACTGAGGAAACATTGAGGAGTTACAGGGCTGTGAACCAAATATGAATTGCCATTGTGAAAGCATTGCATTAAAAGACAAATTTTCTTCTTGGCTACATTAGTAGGGCACACTGCCTATAAGACAAGGGGATAATTTTTTTCTTTCTCAATACACCGACATTAGATAGGATTAGTCTAGCTTTGGACTGGGCACAGATAACAAACAGTGTAAGAGATGCAATATGCATAGGATTGAAAGAAGGGGACTGAGTCTAACAGGAAGAAAACAGAAGAAGGCACATGATGATGAACCTCAAATATATAAAGTCGTTAGAAGATGCTGATCAATTGCTCCCCATGTGTCCTGAGAATAGGTCAACATGCAACCAGCTCAGTTAGATTACAGAGAGGAGGCAAGCCTTCCCTGCTACCAGTCCCTGAGCAGTGTACCAGGTGCTGAGGAGGTGGCAGCATTCCTGCTGTGTTCAGCACAGGTATGGCAAACACCTGCTTGGGTGGCATCAGTGTATCTGATCCTGCCTCTGGGCACATAGGTGCAGTGTCTCTTCAATGTTTAATCCTTTAAGGTTGATAGTTGTGTATTTTTGGTTTCTAATACCACTTTGTCACTCATTTTGGCTGCAAGGGTGCAGTAGGAACAGCATAATCAGAGACACTGAGCTGGGTCTCACCAGGACCATATCCAGTCTCATTACTGGATATGCTATTTGGTGTCCACCTGTACGTCATCACATCCTGCACCTTCCTCTTACAGGCTTTCTGTTAGACCATCCTATTCCAGAGCCAACTAAAAACTATTATTTTCCTCCCACCTTTCTGGCAGGAGGTGTGTTCCATAATATGATTGCTCTCAAAGCTAAAACATTTTCAATTTCCAGCTTAGATATGCATGTTGACAGTAGCAGCTGCTTGATATGGAGTAGTTCAAATTCATACTCATGCCCGTGAATATCCTAAAACACAGAAGCTGATGTCATTGCATGTGGAAAAACTCCCAGATCTGCTCTTCAGGTTTCATGAAGAAAAATATCATAAATTTGCAGAGGAAAAGGAAGTTTTTCTTTCTTGCATTAGCATGAAGATGACACGAATGACACTACGTAGGAAATGAAGACATTACAGGGATGGATGGAGAAAAGGTGTCAGCTGAGGGGAGAACCAAGGAGACACAAGCTCAGGTAACGGGCATAATGAGGTTATGGATTCAGGAGTGCCAGGAGGAGTGATACACAAATTGAAAACTGCTGCTTGCAATGGTGAGAGTGGTGGCTTGCTTGTGAGGGAGGAACCAGTTCCCCTTTTTTGCCTTCCCAAAAGATGTAACAACAAAGGTCGCAGTGGTCTGCCCGCAGAATGGTGTATGTTTGTCTCAGTGGAGAAGTGTAGGTTAGAATCGACAGTCCTCCCCTGAATCAATACTCACCTTTGTGAAGGAGAAAATGCTTTCTGTTGAACTAATGGCTATTTCAGACCATTGTAAATCATAACAGATGGGTTTCTTCAAACCTCTATGCATTTTTAGATTGTATTTACACTCACTAATCAAGTCTTCAGTCTAAGAGGGGGAAAAAAATAACATTCTCCCACTTTTTCATTTTCTCCCTCCCCCTGACACTGTGCTTCCCCAGGGCTGCTGGCTGGGTCCTATTCAGCTTCTTTATTGCCTTTGGACTAGCTGCTTCTGTTTGGAAAGCAGTTATCTCACAGTGTCTCAGCTTGGAGATGGGAGTTCTGGCTCCTTTGGGTTCAGAAGTACAGACTCTGTTACATAGAGTCAAGTACCACATTGGGAAGCAGAAAAGGGTATAGCTGTCCCTCATTTTTCTTCAGACATAAAATGGGAGCGATGCAGTTACCAACACATGCCATCTCACACAGTAAAAATGAAGGAAGGGGAGGTGTTTGAAAGAAAAATGAACCACGCTAATTAGGTATCAGTATTATCACTGCTTGTGTGACACGCATCTGCACTCCCGCCACTAGCAAAATTTCAGTCAGCAGAGGGTATTTAGTCAAAATAAAAATTCAGTCTCTATGTCTAATAAATGTTGCTGCTGCCCAGCCTTTGTTTTTTTGCCAGCAAGAAGTGCTGCTGCACTCTGTCATGTAGCAGCCATGTCCTACCCCAAAGACAGACACATTTCAGTGATGTGATTTTTTTTTCTTCTTCTTTTTTTTTTTTTTTTTTTTTTTAATACAAGACAGCAGTGTTTCATAGAAAGCTTTCTTGGTCAGAACAAGTGCTGGCATGCATATGCAACATCATGATTAGCATCTTGCACTGAACTGGCTGGCATGCACAAAGTGCTATCTCCAGGTAGATCACACAGCCGGCTTTTCCTCAGCTGCTTTAGCACAATGCTGGCATTTAAATAGGAAGCCCCAAGGACAATCTGAATAAGACAACCACAGAATCAATTAGCTTGGAAAAGACCTCTGAGTCCAGCCTGTGATGAAATTCCATGTCAACTAGACCATGACACTGTGTTCCACATCATCTTTTCCTAAACACCTCCAGGGATGTGGAGGTTCACCACCTCCCTGGGAAGCCTGTTCCAACGTTTGAAAACCCTTTCAGTGAAGGAATTCCTCCTGATGTCCAAAAAATTTCTCATTTATCCCAACAGGCCGCAAAGCAGCCGTTCTGGGTTTGCCTTGTGTTTCCGAGGTTGCCTTCTTCCAGAGTGATCCCCGACCCCCATCACTACAAGACCTGGTTTGGAGCGGCCAGGAATACGCTGGCTCCACTTGTGGGAAACCCAACTGATCGCTTGGGTTCAGACAGCCCCCGAGGGAGCCGGGCTCTCTGAGGGGTGGAGAGGCAGGCCCAGGCACGACCAAGAAGTCCCACCTCAGCTTCCCAGCCTGCTGGTCCTCCCCCAGCCATCCCCCATCCGCTACCACTGGAGAGGGTAGAGCAGGATGCGGGCAGCACCGCACAAGGCTGGAGGCACCGAGGGAGCTCGCAGGACCAGACGCAGGGCCAGACACGGGCCCAGGGCCAGACACGGGCCCAGGGCCAGACGCGGTGTCCCCCATGGGCACGGCCGGGCAGCGCCGCCCTCCCCAAGATGGCCCCCGCCCAGCCCAGCCCAGCGCGCGGCCCCGCACCCGGGGGGGGTGGCGCGCGGGGAAGCCCGCGCATGCGCAGCCGGCGGGGCCGGACCATGGGCAGGCGGCGAGCGGGGCCGAGCGTGGCCCGGGAGGTGAGGGGGGCGCGGCGGCTGCTGCGGCAGGGCTGAGGGGGCTTGGAGCCGCATCTTTACCCCCGGCCTTGAGCGACGGCGTGTGGTGTCCTCGCTCCTGCCGAGCCCTTGAACCAGCGCCGTGAGGGGCGGTGGGTGTGTGTGCCCGTGGGGTGCTGCGGCGGGCCGTGAGGCGCTGGAGGTCAGCTGTGTGCTGCTGCTCCTTGAGAGGAGCCCAGTGGTAAAACAGCATGTGAGGGGCCTGAACATTACGGCGAGGAGGAAGGCTGGGTTTTAAGAGTATGCCTCCCTTCTAAAGCTGACTTTTTATTGTTGTGCTTGGGTGTTTTGTTTCTCCCTCACTGGAGATGCCACCTGTGCTATGTGCTTGAGGATGGCTCTTGAGCAGGGAGGTTGGAGCAGATGACCCACTGTGGTCCCTTCAAACCTTACCCATTCTGTGATTCTGTGATCTCCTGGGTGGCAGGAGGGCTGCTGATAAGCTCTGTTGAAGCTTTGTATCTCTGTTAACAAACTGAGTTGTAGTAGCTAAGGTGTTTCTGAAGTGTAACATCTTTCTGGCCCTTGCACTGAACAGTGCTGTCTGGACTCAAGTTTGCTCAAGTTCAAGCCTGTGGGTTTAGATACTGTGGGGACAGCAAATCCTGAGCGTTCCTCACAAATGACTGAAACGGGGCAGAATTCATTCAGTGACTCTCGATGGTCATCTCTCTGCCCTGAAGTCTTTTCCGCTGAGCACATGCACAACAGACCAAGGTAACCAGAGTGGAAAGGCCAGGGAAATGGCAGGGCGTGTCATACCTGTGTCATCAGCTAGTAACATAAAGGTGAATGTCATAGAACCCTTAGGGCTGGAGGGCACCTCTGGGTATCATCTCATCCAACCCCCTTGCCAGGGCAGCATCACCTAGAGCAGATCACACAGGAACGTGATGAAGTAGATTTTGAATGTCTGCAGAGAGGGAGATCCCACAGCCTGCCTGAGCAGACTGTTCCAGTGGTCTGCCACCTTCAGTGTAAAAAAGTTTTTCCTCACACTGAGGTGGAACTTCATGGGTTTTAATTTAGAGGCATTGCTCCCCATCTTGTCGTGGGGCACCACTGAAAGGAGTTTGGCACCAACCTCTTCATGCTCATCTTTAAGAAATGTATATGTATTGGTGAGATCTCCCTTCATCCTGCTGTTGGGAAGGGGGTCCAGTTTATGGTTTTCTGGTGTGTTTCATTGGTTAGGCTTTCATCAGAGAAATACAGTTCTGAGCACTCTAACCCAAATTCTTGCAAAGTATTTGAGGACTTGTACTAGCTTTAGATTAGGTTTTGGGGATTTTTTTAGAAGTTTTCATGATGGAACACACTAGTTTTGAAAGGATTGTAGAGCTGCTCTTTTTTCTGCGTTACAGGTGAAAATCTCTGTGCAAAGACACTACTACAAGATAATTTTTTTTCCACTTGCAGTGATGAGAACACTACTGAAGAGAGGTTAGGGAGGAAGAAAAAAAAAATCCCTTTAAGCCAGAGGAGGAGAGGGCTGTGTTTCAGTTTGCAGGATGACCAAGATACTTGATTCATAATTTAAACTTATTCTGTTCAGTATTACCTTCTGAGCTGTTATGATTGTAAAGAAAACTTTTCAAATGAGTCTTAATATGATGTGATGCATGACTAGCTTTGAAAGGCCTCATCTAGGCAGAGTCATGCTTGTTTAACTGAAGTCATGATGCTAAATGAATGCAATTTTCTATATGGACACTTATCAGATTAGCTTGCCCTTACAAATTGCAGATGTAATTGATATGATCTGGTTTAAATAGATATGAATGGGTCTCCAAAATGTTGTGGTGGTTTAAATTCATGCCACTTCTTTCATATAGCTCTAGTCTATTGAAAGGCAGTCCTATTGACAATGCTGAGCTGCATAGGACTTTCTTGAGGAAACTCATCAGGAAAATGACGCTGGCAAGACTGGTCCATTTTGTACCAAAATAGTGAAAATTGAATTAAACTGAAGAGACTGACACAGATGATCAAAGGTGTGGAGAACTTAGAGAAGTTCTTCATAGGAAAGAAACTACCAAGCATTCCAGGTCCTTTTAAGCTGGAGAACAAGGGACCCAGTATAGGTCTGTGTCCTCTGCATGCTATTTGTAGCTTTAAACAAAGAATGAACGTGCACTGTCAATACAAAGTTAGGGCTGTCAAATGAAACCAGCAGCTGACAAGCTCAGAACAAAGGGGAGGGTTGGTTCTTCCCATAACCTGCTGTGAAACTTCTTGCCAAAGGATATTGTAACCATTAAAAATACACTTGTGGCTCAAGTAACAACTGAAAAAAACCCCCAGAGAAGCAGAAAAGTGCGTTAAACTAAAAGCAGTGCCTGAGCAGCAAAATATCAGGTGTGTGCTTCTAGAAAGTATTGTTACTTGTGTTGCTGCTTCTGACAGGGCAGTGGCTGATCAGTGTCTATGAAAGAGCATAAAGAGTAGGGAAAAGGCCGACACAGTTCATACATGCATACAATTTGCAGAAGTTTTCCAAAATCTGGCTCATGTGCTCCGTGGTTGTGTCTGTGTGGCCCTGCAAGGCCACTGGTCTGGACTGCGGCAGGATGTGCTGGCTACCGAGATGGTCCCTGCAAGGCTGAAGGAGGAGGTGTAGGTAGGATCCAGCCTTTCCTTCTTTAGCAACAGACAGGGTTGTTCTGCAGGAATCATCTTAGACTTTGCTGGTGGATCATCCTCTGCTGTGAATAGCTTGTCTGGTAAATATTTCCAAGCATGCTGTGGGCAAAATGTCTGTGAAATGAGTTTCCAGCGTGCAAAATGATTCCAAGAATGTGGAGAAAATGGAAGTGTGTCCATGAACAGCAAGTTAGCACTTGAATTTAAACAAAATTTGTCTCTGCTGGACTGATTTTAATAATCCAGCCAAGTTTGTGGATGCAGGAACCATTAATTCGTCTGAAAGAACAGCTCAAGTGTGCTGGCAGGTGACAAGGCAAGCAAAGACTGCTCAGGGAAGGGTTTTTTTCTTTGCCCCCACCTCTTCAGTTGGCTTTGATCTGTTTTATGAGGGTCAGAAGATGAAAACCTCATTACCTAATGCTGTTGGATGTCGACGTGTGTGTGATATGGCTCTTTGCCAGTATCTTAATTAGGGAATTCATAAAAGCAGAGGGTGGATGCCAGTTCTTGAAAAGCACTTTTAGCCTTTCTGCTGGAAAGAAAGCTTTCATTAGTTCGCTACAAAACGTATTAAATGGGATCCAGCTCAATTCTATAAGCAAAGCTGCTTCTTTTTCACTTCTCTCTTTGTCTCTGCCTTTATGTGAGCCATTTTGGGCTCCCTGCCCAAGATGATCCCAACAAATGGAATTTGTAATAGGCATGTAAGTCAGTTTGGATTGAAATCCATTCTAGGTCTCTCTGGTTTAAAAGGGTTTCCAGATCACGAGCAAGTGTTGCCAGAATTCAGCAAAAATAGCTGTGCCTTGTTATACCTGTGGAGCAAAGGAGGCATCTGGTTTTTTGTCCCTGTGTGCATCCAAAGCTGCTGGGACTTGACTTTCTGGAGTGTCGCCTGAGCAGCTTCAGAAGGGCAGCTCTGTGTGCCCACATCTGCTGCCTGGATGTGAAGCACATGTTTCACTCCCCCTTTTTAACTGGAACCACTTAAAGATATTGCTGTGAGTGAAGTCCTGCATCCCTGCTACCATCTGTGTGAACCTGGGGGGCTGTCTTGTGAGCCTTCTGCTTGCTGCATTTCAGCTCTGTCCCAGAGGATCCCCTTCAAAGAAAGGAGAGGTAAAAGGAGGAAGGGTTCATCTTTGCAAATTAGGAGGCACTGTGCTGAGATTGCCACTAAAGAGATAAGGCAGTGTGAAGTGCAAGGGTGGTTCAGCTAAGCGAGTTGGCTCTTTGTTTTCCTGTGTGCTTCCAGTGTGCCCAGTATGTACCCCAGCTAACCTCATGTATTGCTTAGCAGGAGGGAAAGCTTTCCATCCACAGCAAACTCAGGTGAGCATCTGCTTCTAGGATTGCTCTCCTGGAGAGCTAGCTGCAGCAGGGAATTATAGCAAAGCCCTACAGATTTTCTTCTGCTACAATTTTACAGACTATGCTCCCCCCCCAGGAGTTTCTTCAGCAGCCCAGAGGATAATCAGTAGTTCCCAGACATTACTCTGAGTTTCCCTGTGCTTATTTTTTTGTTTCTGTCTTTCTTTTTGTGCAGTGAAGAGTTACTTGGATGGCTGAGTTGCCTCCTGGCTTGGAGGAGCAGATCCTAAATGCCAAGCAAGAAAATGGCATTGACATATCAAGATAGTGCTCTGCCCATAGTTTGGGTTGGTGTCTGAGGCTTCTTACTCAAATGAGCTGCCTTCAGGAGGCAGATTATATTGTCCTAATTTATAAGTGGGGAAACTGAGGCACAGTGAATGGATAATAGCAGTGAATCCTCACCCTTGCTCTTCCTTATAATGCCTAATAACCCAGGCTAGCCAGAAGTAGTGAGATTCTGAAAGAAAAGTATTTTGTTCATTCAGCAATCTGTTCCTCCTTCCTTGCTTTTTCTTTTTTTTCTGGTTATTTTTCATCCCTTGTGCCCCCAGCTCAGCACAGCTGATGGTGCAGTTCTGGGGCATGTGGTTTATTAGCAAATTATTGCTCTCCAGCAGGGGACCCAAACTTGGGTTTTGATTTAAGAGCAGTAAAACCAGTTGAAACTTTAAAGTATTATGTGGAATCTGGAGATTTTTAGTCAGCAGAAAGTAAAAGCACTGACAAAGTTGGGCAGAATATACTCTTGTTAAGTCTCATGGAATGAGGGAAGTATGAGCAGAGAATGCACTAGTGGGAGCAACTGCCAGCTGAGCAGGAGGAGCAGGCATGGAGGAGAGATTGGAGTGCAGTAGCATGGATAATTTAGTGTTGGGGTTGGCAGCTGACTAACTAAAGGCCTCATTAATTCATTAAGGTATTATTTAATATTATTTTAAATGTATTTCCAGAGAAGCCATGGTGCACTGTAATAATGTAACAGGCTAAGGAGGAGCCAGTTAGGAGGTGACACATGCTGAGGCATTTTTTCCTGTGTGGGCACCTAAGGGTTTCCAACAGCTAAGGGAGCAGAAACAGCCATTTGCAAATGGTAGGAATTGGTGAGGGAAATGGTAATTCTTAAATTTGACTGGACCAACGCCCAACTCTGCTATTAAATTAACTTGCTGATAAGGGTGGTCAGAGCTGGCCTGGGTGAAGTCCTTTCTTGGCCCTGAAGCAGATGGGGTTATGCATCATGCTGACTGAGTTGTAGTGGATGACATGGTGATGAGCAGCTGCAGTTAACTGGCCCAGCTGGAAATGGAGGAGGACAATTATCTTCATCCAGGCAAACTTAAGCATTGCCAAACACAGAAGTTCTATTCCCTGAGCTCTGGGATCAGGTAATATGCCTTGGTGTTCCCCTTGGGCTCAGGAAGCTGTGCATGTGCCTCTGGGGAGTTTGGCATCTTGAACATTGGCAGAGTTGCCTAAATAACCCAGGACTTTGAAATTGCTATCTGATAAATCAAAGAGTTGTTTGAGCCTTGTTATATGTGTCCCCCTCCCCAGCTCTGCTGTGCTTCTTTCAGACTGTTTAACTGATGGTTTAACTTCTTTTCATGGGCTGCTTTATGTCAAGCGTCTTCTCTCCCGTCCTGCTTAGTTATAATGCTTGCCTGCCTTTCCTGAGCAGAAGGTGTGAGATTGTTAATGAGCTCATTAACAGGAGCTGATCAGAACAGAGCTGATCCCAAAGCAGCAATAATTAGGGATCACTACCTTTGATTTTGTTTCCCTTATTATGGTTTATGAGTGTGTTTGTGCTCTGGGCTGCCTCTGAGGCTGATGTCCAGGCAGCTGCTTCCACCCTTACCCAGGACTGTGCTGCCTCTTAGTGTCTGGTGTGTGAAGGCTCCCACCACAGGGAGGCCGTGCTGCCAGCCTTGGCCTTCCCTGGAGAACCATGTGCAGCAGGAATGTGGCACTAAATAGCTCAAAAGAGAGGTCCTTGCCACCTTAGGGCACTGAGGCTGTTTTCTTTCAGGCTAGATTGTTGTGTTCATATTGTCTGATTAGACCCACTGTTTCCCTGCTGGAAGCAAGCTTGAAATACAAAGTTTTCCTTGAGATGTCTATGCTGTAGTTGCCAGGTGGAAGTGAGGAGTGATTCCCAGAACTGTTGCCCATGGTAGGACTCCCTCCTGGGCAGTCTGTTTGCACACAAGGAAATCAAACCTCCTGTGCTTAGCTATGGTTAGTCCCCTCCACAGGAACACACAGGGGTGGCTGATGGGGTATTTGATGAAGAGACACAAGGAGATAATGAGATAACCAGTGTTTTTCTGCATGGAAACATGTTGCTGCCAACACTTGGTACAGGTTGAAGGAGGCGGTGGTGAATGCTTTCTTGAGCATACTGTGCAGACTCCTGTTGCTGTTGTATGTTTAGTTGGGTAAAAGAGACTGGAGGTGTCCCTTTGGTCCCTCTTCACCCAACCAGACAGCTGAGGGTGCTTTGTAGATTTCTGCATTCATTCACAATGCTAAATCAAGACCCTGTCCCTCAGGTTTAGGTTTAGGTCAGTGTCTCTCTTTTTATCCTTTAATTGCATAAAGATATCTTAGATCACACTTTTGCTTGTGGACCCACATGCAAGGAAAGTAGAACAGGCTGGAACAGGATCAGATCCTGTCAAAAGGGTGCTGGCCAGCCACACAATAGGCAGTGTCAGGGCCTGTTTGGCTGTGTCTGAGATGATGATGTTACAGTTGTCTGGGCTAGAATACAGGCTGATCTGGGAGAAGATAAGCTCTCTGTGCTGTGATCTCTACACAGATCTCTGGTTCTTCCTTTGATTTGGGGAGGAAGAGTGGCTGAGCTGCCACCATCTGAATGGGAATGAGTCCTTGTAAGCTGGGAGAAGAAATGATGGTGATTGGCGTGGTGTTTTTCAGATTGATGGATTGGAGGAGAAGCTGGCACGCTGCAGACAGAGCATGGAAGAAGTGGATCTTAAGCTACGCAGGGAGAAGCTCAGCCCTGAAGGGAGGTAATGCTGACCATCTCCTTACACAGCTGTGCATGTGCACTTCAGCTTAGCTGTCATCCTGCTGCAGGATCGAGCAGGGGCTCTTGAAGGGGTGGGAATGTGTGATTTCTCCATGACAAGACTCTTCCCACAGCTGGGAGTTTTCTTGGAGAGCTTGCCTCTGTGAGAAGTGCAGTGATATAGAGAGAGCTGTCTCTTATGAACAGCCTGATTCCAACCTGTGCCACAACCAGACAAGTAGTGCCTGAAACTTGCCAGTTCATTTGCAGATCTGGCTCCTGGCCTGTTATGAACCTGCTCTGTGAGTCTGGCAAAGGTTTTCTGCACGCTGCTGCTCAAGCTTTGCTGAAACCGCCTGGGTTCAATCAGGAAGAAGTGCAGCAACTGCTACTGAGGGCCAAACCAGGCTGGGATCCAGCTGCAAAAGCAGCTGAGGGAAAATATCTGTGTCTGTTGCTAATGTGTCTGGATGTAGGGATGCATTGACGCACCGGTGTTTCTTGGGAAAGCTAAGAGGGACAACCCCCTGAAATTTGTGGCTGCTCTAGAGGCAGCAACTGTTGGCTTCTAGAGCTGGGACTCAAGCAAGGGCTTTGGCCTGGATTTTGTAGCAGACACAGGCAGAACTTGCTGTTTCTCTTGAGTGTGAAGCAAGAGATTCTCAAATCTCTCTGCTTGAGGACATTTTTTCAGTCACTAGCATTCTCTGCTCTGTTCCTAGCAAAAAAAGGCTAGGAAGCTCAATCATAGGCCCAGGGAGTGGTCCTGATGATCCTGCTGTTTGCTCTACAGCATTGTGCTGAAGAACCCCATTAGAAATGATCATAGCAATAGTGATGTCTCCATCCCCTGATACTTATCAGGCTCAGGTTAACTTCTTTGTTAAACTCTACTTTGCACTCCCCCCTCCTCGTTTAGTGGAGTTTTATATCCCCATCCATATTTAGGCAGGGTCCTGCCTCTTCCTGTCCCTCGTCTCTTTAGCTCCTCATCTCAACAATCCTTTTCTGGCCTAAATTCTCCTTGTTTACTGTCTGTATTCTTTATCTGGTACTTAGGTGGTCAACAATCAAACCTACAGTTGTGACAACTTGACAGGATGGAATATATGATGGCTTCTGTCTGAAATATAGGGCCTAGAGCAAAGAATTATGAATTAGGGATCTTGGGGCCTTCTATGTATTTTACAGCTTTTATGGAAGCAGAACTTCCATTGTCCTATTCCAGACCCTTTGAACAACCCTGGAGGGAAGGTACTGTGATCAAAATTATCGATTCAGTGCATAGCACACAAAGAAGAGCTCTGCTTTTCCACTTCCAAGTTCAGTTGTCATGGTTTCTTCATGTCTCATTCTCAAAGCTTCTTCCCTTGACTCTCTTCACAAGGCAAATTTCTAAGTAGCAGCTCAGTCATGTTGGTAAATCTGTCTTCTCACTTCCTCCTGGCTGCTCTCCACCTTGCCTTTCCCCAGTTTTCTTTAAGAGCCCTTTCCTCTCCTGCTGCTCCTGACATAGCTTGCTTTTCTTGCACTCCCTTACACTTAACTAGCTGTACACATAGATTTGGATCTTTTTCCTCCTACAGGTTGTTCTTGCTGTGCCCCGAGGGGAACAACAAACTCTGTTACACTTGCTGCCTTCTCTGAACCACGAGATAATTTGTTAGTGCATGTTTATTTATGGGCACAGTCTGAAAGGACGGACCGTGTCCTCACTGCCATAATGGAAACACTGCTGCTTTCAGGAATTCTATTTTGGGTTTATATTTTAAGCTGTATATTAATTAATCATCTTGTGCAGTTTAAGGCAAGGGCTGGGTTGGCCTGACTTGGTCTTTACTGTTATTATGAGTCTTCAGTCTATGACAGTCTATAACAAGTTAGTACTGGGCTTGGATTCCGCTTGTTTCCTTGAGTTCACCAATTTCTGTAAATCGGATACCTCTGACAAAGGAATCCCAGCTTCAAATGGTGAGAAGAATTACTGTTCCAGCACTCAGCCCGATGTGGTGGAGGGGCAGGATCCTCCACAGAGTGTGTAAGAACCCTGCCCCATCCCTTAGCTGTTTGCTTTCACTGCTCTCCTGAAAGGAGAGATAGGAAGCAATTGGGGGAAGGAAAAAAATAATTTAAAATGCTGCATCTCTTCTCTTGCCCAACTGGGTATTTCTAAACTGTCACCCCTGCAGCAGGGAGGGTGAGGGGCTCATCCTCTGAGCAGCTATCCCCAGCAGTGGGGACAGTCTCTCTTCCATCATGTAAGCAAAGAAATAGGCTGTGTTGTGCCTCGCAGGTAATGAACTCTTCTTCTCATTACAGAAAGTCACTGGAGAGAGAGAGAAACTTACTAATGACCAAAGCTGACAACTATGGTAAGAGCTTCATTAAAAATGGTCCCTCTGGGCAGGATGGCATCAGTACTGCAGCTTAGCTTTGTCTTCAAGCTCCTGCCACCTCTGACTTCTGCCTTTGAATTTAGCTTCAACCAAAGGGAGCTAGACTAATGGAAATGGAGTCAGCATATTATAATAGGAGTCTGCATCCTCCTACTTGAGCTGTACTTCCATAGGGGAAAAAATAAGCATCAGCTAACGAAGGGGAGAAGATGTCCCCTCCACATACCCCAAATTACCAGTCCTTGGATAATCACAGCTAACAGATTGGGTCAAGTAGCTTTTAACATCCTTACCCAATTTTTTTTTTTTTTTTTTTCCTAGTAGAGGCTTGCTAGGCGAGAAGGCAAGTGCTGTCAGGAGTGTAGCAAAGTATACCTTCCTTGGGGAAGGTTCTTACTGCATCAATTTATGAGGCCACTCAGCACAAGAGCATAGCAATTCACACTGATATGCCACCTGCACTTCTAGAGAGCCAGGCTCTTTCCTTGGTGCAAGTCCTGCTGTAGACAGTTAGAATGAGTCTCTTGGAGATACCACACTTGCAGCACTTCCACTAGAGGTGCTGCTTTGCACATCTTCAGGCTCCTGATATTGATCAGTGTGTTACCTGCTTGGCAGCACTCTGCAGCTGTGCAAGCAGCAGAGCTCCCACCAGGGAAAGAGGCACAAGTATTCTTTTAGGTCTAGAGGATTGAAAGCTGGGGTATGGCCAGCAAATTTGTAATTATAACTCATGTTAGAGGACTGTTTCCAGAAGACTAACAGTCACTTTAAACAGACTGAAAGCTGTTCCCTAAGGGCCTACCACTAGAGACAGCAGAAGACTGAAAATTGCTGCCACCCTTTTACCAGCCAGCAGTCAGCCATCCCTGCTGGCATCAGCAGAGCAGTCTGACAGCAGCTCAGACAGCAGCAACAGCCTCACCTAATGGTGACATCACTGCTATGGCTCTGATTAAATCTTCCCTTATTCCAGTGAACTGCAGCTGCTGACAATGATACTGTATCAATTTAAGCTGGCACTGCTGTGCATGAGGTTATGTGACCCTGTCACCTTCTCTGTGGCCTTGCAGATTCAAGCAGATTGCATGAGAATGCTTGTATTAGGTGAAGAATGGGGCAGAAAGAACAGCTAAAAGTCTCTTTTGATTACCAACACCACTTGGGGAACTCCTGGAGGCTGCTTGTGCAAACTGTAGATGCAGTAACCTGTGCAGTCTCTGCAGATGAACTCAAAGCAGTCTGTGTCTGGAGCAGTCCACACAGACCTTGCCTGCCAAACACACAGTGCTGTTTGGACATGCAGTGTGTAAGGCTGGAGGCCTCACTGCTTGCCTGTATCAGCCAGCAAAGTTTTGTGGAACAGAACTAGCAAGAGTGGGGTTCTCATCTTTGGTAAAGGGAACCAAACAGAAATGGAGATCAGCAAGACTCCGTACTTGAAGTGGCCACTGTCTTTCTCTCTCAGCATCTGTGGTTCTTATGTTGCTTTCCTTCACCCTGGTTTACCTATCTCTAAAAAGCTTCAGACCCCAACAGAATAAGAGTGTCCAGGTTCAGACCTTTTCCACACTAATCCTTCTGAAGTTTAAGGAAACACAGATTCTGCAACATTCAGAGGTGGCCACAGTTGTATTTAAATTTTAGAAAGAGCTAGCAGACTTACATCTAGAAGACAGTAGAAATAGCTCTCTGCCCTCCTGTCTCCTTCCTACTCTTAGGGAAGAAGTAATTATTCTAATGACATAGTCTGTCCTTAGTAAAGGCCTGCAGCAATGTCATTTGCCAACAGGAACTGCTGTGGCACCGAAGTATTCCCAAGCACATCTACCACACGTGTCAAGATGAGAGCAAATGAAAGGGTTCCTGCTAGTTTGGGTAGTTACTTCCCATCCAGCACATCCTGTAACTGGCAGCTTTGCACACCGCTCCCAAAATTTCTGTCTGTGGCCAAAGTAGCTTTGTGCTTATAAGCTGTAGCTGCAACATGAACCTTCACAGGCAAGTCTTTTGTTTGTTTCCCAGAGAAAGAACTGAGTGTGCTTCGTAAGGAGAATCGCAAGAATGCTGCCCTTGCCGTGGCCATGGCATTGCTGATTGCTCTTATTTACGCCTGCTGGACGATGTGATTGCACTCAAGAATTCTCCCTGCTGAACAAATGACTCCTGCAAGGAGCTCTTCCTCTTCTCACCCTTGTGCCTCCCCCAAGGGTGAGGATCAGCATTACAAATGACTGCTCTTGTTTATTGTCTCCAAGCCTTGTTGTAGGGAAGATTTTTCTCTGCTAATTGAGGAGGACAGGAGACAAACCAGAAATCACAGCACACTTGTGCTTGGAAATCAGGTCAAGCAGAGCGTTGTATCTCTCTGGGGAATGATTTACCCCAAAAGGAGCCCCAAAGCCTGTAACTATGTAGTTTGACCCTACCTTCCCCTCTATCTCTGACCTGGGACAGACCCTCTGGGACAGAGGGTCTGGATAAACCCCTGCTCTTCCTTGTTTGTCCTCTTTGCCCCTGGGACCCCTTCAAGAATAAAGCCTTGGAACACTCCTAGGTAAGGAGCCTCTTTTGGGTCTCTTTTCCCTATCTTGAAGTATTCCTTGCCCAAAGCCCCCCAGAATCTGAGCTAGCAGATAGGCAGGAGGGTGGAGGGAGGGAACACTTCAGCAGAGCTCAAGGTGGTGCCATCTTAGCCAAAACACAGTCAGGACCATGCAGCCTGATCGAGGAAGGCAATACGTTCTCCCTTTTGAAGAGGACCTTTGTGATTACAGACAGGTGCTCTCTGCCCAGCTGGAATACACACTGTGTCCTGTGACACAGTCATAAGCTGAAGGGACCAAGCTCTTGATTCAAGGGGTAATCTGTAGGTATTGCGATTTTATATGTTCCCAGAGCTGAGCTAAAGATGCTTGCTCCTCCACCCTGACTTCCAGGACCAAAAGAATCCTACCTCCACAAAAACAGATGGGATGTAGATATCTCTGCAAGCAGGTAGCATCCAGATTGAGATCTGGGTGCTTGGGCTTACCTCTCCAGTGCATCAGAGCTTGGTAGCCATTTTGTGCCTTTGAGATGCAGTGTTTGCAGAAGACAATTTAACTATTAACTCCCAGAGATGGAAGTGCTTCTGTAGAGCTTTAAATAAACTAATTTGACCTTTTAATTTCCTGTTTCATTTATTTGGTTGTTATTTGGGGTTTTTTTGCCTGTTCTGTCCTGTTTATCAGCCACTGCTTTATTCTCATCCTGCTATCTCCCTACTGGCACACATTGCACCGTGGTAAGCCTGGACTAGGTTAGGCACTTAAACCCCCTGGTCAGTGAGCTCTCAACAGTGGGTTGGTCACTGGTCTGTTGTGGCCTGGAATGTACTTCCTTTGAGTGGAACAGGAGCCTACCCATGCTGCAGGAGTGCCAGAGACTTTCCCCTGTAATGCCCTCTCATGCCAATGCTCTAAACTTGCAACAAAAAGCTTTAAAAGGGACTGCCTTGAAAATTTAACTCCGTAGCATTTCTCTGTTGTCACACTGACAGACACTGCTGGCCCAAATTTCATGGGAAGTAAAGGAAAGAAGCACTGCTGTGAACTAAAGGGGCTGTATTGGTAATGGAACATGAAAGCATAGAAGTCAACTCAAAAGGATACAAAGCCTAATAACAATGCATTGTGCAATTAACATACAAACACTCCCTTCAGCAAGACCTTCCTCACCCGCCCTTCCCAACAGAATCCCTCAGCAGGGAAGCAAGTGGCTTGGTGGCTCATGCTTGCCTTCTTGAAGGGAGATTCAGAATCAAGGTTCAGTGCATCAAAAATAAAAATAAAAGCAAATTACAATGAGGAACTAGAGACAACTGAGTAAACAAAGTATCCATTCACAAAGCTAGCCTGCAGACTGACCAGGTTTCTTTGTACCCTCTGAGGCCTACACTGATCCTAGTTTGCTTCCTAGTCACTCTTCTGCCTGCCAGCCCACAGGAGTCAAAGCTCTGAGCTGAGGACACAACACTCGGCAAAGGGGCCTGGCAGAGGGAGCAGCATGTGTTGCTGGCACTGGAACAGCCTCAAGGCAGGCCACAGAGGTCCTCAGAACTCAAACTGCTGGTTGGTTTAAAAAGCCATCTGTACACAGGCCTGGACACCAGAGGTTGAGGGACTTTATTGCCCACTGGGAGAGATTCCTCCCCATCTCTCATGGAAGTGCCTTTGCCAAGACAAAGCTACCACTGACACACCTCCTGTTTAGGGGGATGAGCCACCATGTCATTCATACATGTTTTACCAATGTTTGAGAGCAGACAGGGTCTACAGATCAGCCAACAGCCTGCAGTCCTTTAACTGCTTCAACAGACCTGTATCTAAGCCAAAATTTCTATCTTTTGCTGCACAGGCTTGTTCAAATCGTTCATATGGATGTGGAGAAAAAGACACAGTCTAAACAACTGCTATAGATTCTAGAACTATAGCTTTCCTTAAGGCACAGTTCAGACAAACCCCTAAATCACTTTTCTCCCTACTACCAATCTGTGTTTAAAAACAAGCCAAGAAAAAACAAAACAAAAAAAAAAAAAAAAAGGGACTATCTTGCTGCTTGCCCAAAAGCATTCGACTGTGTGTTATCTTCTGATTTATGTGGAAGACTTGGCAAAGTGCCATGGAAGCCAGAAGTGAAGGTAAAACATGCAACAGAAGCAAACTTTGAGCCTGGCACAGAAGTGCATGGAGAAGTCTTGACACAAATGCCATACTGAGAGTTTCCCGGCTCTGTGCCTTCACCTCAGATGCAGTTCCAGAGCCAAATGAGATACAGAGGATTTCAAAGCCACTCTGATATTTAAAAAGGAAAATCTGGTAACCTTTCCAGTGGGCACAGTCAGGGGACAGGATTGCTTCTGATTAACCTACATGGTTAAAGTCAAGATACCTTTCTACTGAAGCCCTGGGTCTTTTTAACTAAGTTAGACATTCCCATCATTTCTTCCAGAGACTTCAGCATCCTAGCTTTTCTGTGTCTTCCCTCCCACATCCACTTTCCTCCCTGAAGGTTTAGGTAATAATGTAGAGTACCAAGAATCAAAGCACCTTGGTCTCAGAAGTACCAAGAAGCACGTACACCAACCATGGTACATTTTCACAAATGAGCCCCAGGCTGCTGGCTTGGCATCAGTCACTAACCTGGAGAGGGGAAATCCTTGTCACAGCAGCTTGCAGGGGTGTGAGCACATCAGATCTGTGCCAGGAACTGTACTCATCACCTGCATTGGCCTTTGTCTAACAGGGAACCATAGCATAAGAATTGCCAGTGGCTAGCTGAGTGCCTTGACAAACAGAAGTGTTGAAGATGCCAACAAGAATATTTAACTTTTTCCCACAGCTCACCAAAGACTTTACACCTTCCACTGGATAGTGTAACCTTTGACAAGGCCAAGGAGACAGCTACCAGGAGCAATACAGGGCTGCTTCAATGTGCTGTTGCCCAGCTCTGCCACCAAAACATCTCTGCTCCTTCCCACACTGCAAGAGAAGCAGAAGCCTGGGGAGTTCTGGTACACACAGAGCTCCACAAACTTTGCTGAATGTTTGAATAGGAGCAAAGAAAGCTGCCAGCCCCTTGGGCTCATGCATGCACAAAGGACATTAGGCCTCGGCTCCAGGAGTCACCTTGGGTACTCTGGCACCAGGTGCTACCTGGGCTGTATTCTTATATACACTACCAGGGTAAAGCCTCATCCTGTGCCTTCTGCATACCCCCCTCTGGTTCAATCATCTCCAGGAAATCAGCTCCAGAGAATACCAGGATAGAAGTTGTGGAGCCTTCCCAGTCCCATCAGTCCCTGAAGAATCCAAGCTGGGCTCAGCCCCTCCCTGCATCCTCAGGAGAGCAGGGTTAGGGGTAGTGTGCTTGGATGAAAGAGAGGACAGTCTCCTTTGATAGCTTCTCTGGATCTTGTCTTTTCTGAGAGTCGTGCACTTTGACACCTTCCCCCCATTCCCAGAAGAGGCGGCTGTAATGGCAGACACTGTGGGCAGAGAGGAGAGCAGGATTAGTTTGGCAGGGAAGGAAAAGGAAAACACTTCCATCCCAGTGAGAGACCACTGCCCTTGCTATGGGAGCCACACAGAAATACTCAGAACAGGTGCCTGAGAAAAGACCGGTGCATTCATTCACCTTACAAACCCTACAGCCCTCAAAGTACAGCAACAGCCAAGCCTGAGAGATTTCCATGGAAACAATCTCGTTAATTCTAGCCTCACTCAAATTCAGTTCAGTATTTGCTGGAAGAAGTCAGGTCACTAGGGAAAAACCCTGCCTCCCCCCAAGTTTCTTACAGGCTAAAACTGTCATTGCAGGCAATGGAAAGACCTTAATGAAGAATTCAGAAAGTCTGCCAGGAGCAGCAACCTAATCCCCCACCACATACCTACTATAATCAGTAACAGCTGTCCTATGGAGCTGTGCAAACAAACAGCACCTCCCACTGCACAAAAGCAGCTAGGATCATTCCCTCTTTTCCCTCACGTGAAATAACTGAGCACTGCTTGGCTGCTGAGAGTTCTGGTCCTATAATGCCATCTCCCACTTCATCCATCAAGCACAGCCCTCCCTCACTGCATCAACACAGCCCCAGCCATAATGAAATCAGAGCTGCTAATTACTGCCAACACAGCAGCCTTTAGTTTTGTACAATTACTGACACTTAATATTCATAGCTTATTTAGTGCTTCTGTTCTAACAAAGCAGTACTAGCACAGCGACAAGAGCACATGTCAGTGGCTAATTACAGACATATTAGTACTCACTAACCACAACACATCCCTTCTGGAGTCCCACACAAGCACTTCCTCCACCACTTCAGCCATTCCTGTAGGTTCATTCCTGTGGCCTATTTCAGAGTACATAGGTAGAACTAACCCCATCCTGACACACTGAGGAAAAAAGCATAATGTGCCTCTCCTTTTAAGCCTGTTCTGCCATTTACCACATGAAGAAAGGCTTAAGGATTCTTGAAAGCTCTAAGACAGGTAAGGAGGTTCCAAGTGAGAAAATCAGGAGTGCTATTTCATACCAAGTTCTCACTCAGAGGCACAGTCCTGGGTAATGGTGGTAGTGCAGAACATCACCCAGGAGCTGTGAGGCATCAGACTCAGGATTTGCTGTACTTGGGCAATGCCCTCAGCCTAGTACTCAGTGGGTACAGATGGTTTTCAGCAGCCACAAGGTTAATGACTGTGCAATGACAAGCCCCTTCATCCTTTCCCTAAGAATCACTGTTTTTCTCTCTCACTCTCTTTAAAAAAAGCTCCAAGCTTCCCACAGGTTATTCCAGAGCCTGGGCTAAATGAACTGGGATTTGCTTTTAAATTAACAACTTCCAACCAAACATATTAAATAAAGAGATGCAACAAACTACAGTTGCTGTGCTCAATTTCTACTTCCCCACCTGCAGGAGGTTCAGTAACTTGTAGTCTGCTGCAGACATCGGAACAAAGTTGTGAGAGGTTTGTTATTCATAGCCATTAATTGCAAAATCCTTGATTGCACATCAGCAGTTCCCTGAAAGCCTGAGAAGGCGCCGGCTCCTGCAGCACAGCCTGCTGGTGACCAGCTGCTCTTGCACTGCAAACGACTGCAAGGACAGCACGGCTGAGCTCCCTTACAAACACCCAGGCACCCAAATATCCGTCCATAGCCTCAGCTCTGGCTCATACTCACTGAAAGGGTGCAATGGCTTCAGGAAGGAGGTTGTATGTCGCTACGTTGGTCATTTTGTTGAAGAAGAATTTCTTCTTGAAGTTTTTGCTGTATGCCATTGTCCAGGGATCTAGCAGAAGGGTTACAGGGATCAGGTAGAAAATCAAAGGGGGGAAAATATCACAGAAGAAACGCACATACAGTGCAAGTAGGGAGGAGGAGTCTATAAGAATAATTGTGATCCATCCTTCCTTCCTTCCTTCCTCCCTCCCTCCCTCCCCCAGGACAACCTGCTTCCCAAGCTGTTCTCTATTCATTGAGAAAAATCCCTTCTCCCTACATTTAGAAGTTGACATTTGAAACTGGCTATTTCCATGTCGTATGACTCCAGAAAACATCTGGATGAGAAATTATTATCTCATTAAAAAAATAAGGTAATCAGTCATGTAAATAAATGGAATTACCCACACAATCGCTAATCAATCCACAACAGAAAAACCTATATAAACACCCTAAAACCCCACCCAAATCCAAGCTACCCTCATTACATGCAAACACTTAATCTCTAGCCATTGGAATCTTGCCATTAATTTTTTCCCAAGTTACAAGATGAGCAAGCCTGGTGAATACTTTTTTTACTTGGAGAGACAAAGGGAAGTCTCCTCCCTACCGTTCATAGTCCGTACGATGTAGAGTCCTGTGGGCACAAAATGCCGGTCGTCTCGGCCAGTGTAGGACAGCCGGGGCATTCCCCCTGAACTCTTGATGACTTTCATCTCTAACCTAAATGTTGAGAGAAGGCACTGATAGTGTTTCTTCCTCTACACCGTGCTTGTACTGATGCCTTAGGTTTTAGCTTTCATAGTTGCAGATTCTGTGCTGCCTTAAGGATGTAGTTCTGAGCCTCATATTAAGTGTCAGTGAGCTGTCTCCACAGAACAAGTAGACAAAACAAGTTCTTTCCTGCTGAGGACCAAGGACAACTTTCAGCCCAAAAAGCATAAACAACGGTGGACTGAAGGGAGGAACAAGAAGGATGGGACTTCACAACCTGAAGTTGTAATTGGACAATTAAACCCCAACGTGCAAATGGACCACAACTTATAAAAATGTAAAATCTCGTGATCAGGGAGCCATTTTGTGTGGCCATTCCTAACCCACCTGGGGTGCAGCCTTGGTCAGGCTCCTGCAATGCCCAGGGTGGGTCCTGGAAGCCTTTTATTAAATACCTACTGTATTCTCTAGCTCTGTGCAGCCTCTGTTTCAGGTCAGCCTTCCTAAGGCATCAGTACACATACCGTACCACCTGCACCCCTTGTCCAGAGTGTCACAGCAAGAACTGACAGCACTGCACAGGACAGGATCAAATCATCACATCCTGAAGAATTGCAGGTTTTTTGCCTTCCCACACAAGACAAGAGAAGCCAGTCAGACTGTCTAGATCAAGCTGCAAATTGAGTGCTGTGGTGAAAAATCTGTGATGAGCTACCATAATTAACCCAAATGGGGTTCCTATTTCAAGTGTGAATTCTTCACCTTTCAAGCCACTGAGAAGACATTGACAGTTCTGCACCCAAACTCAGGCACTGTTGCTACTCCAACTGTTATGAAGTGTACTGGCCACATCTGTGGCATTAGAATGCAGCAGAATGATGCTCTGAGTGAGCAGCATCTCAGAACAGCAGCCACCATGAGCTCTAACAGCTCTTTCTCCATTACTCCACTAGCACAGATCAGAACATCTTTCCCATTCCTCTGCACCAGTGACTGATAACCTTAGTGGGCCCTGATGTTTTCTTTGCACCAATCATTTACCTCACAAAAATCTTGTCCATTTCTTCCAGTCTGTATACTTCCTTCACTCTGGGAAGAAAAGACAGAAAACATTATTTCAAAAAAGTTTAAACTGTGCTCTTTTTTTTTTCTGCCCAGCTACAGAGAGCAGCCAAATGGTTGATTTTATACAGCATGAGGTAGTCAGGCACAACTGAGGTTCACCCTTCTCCTCTATCTTATGCTTTAGAGCCCAGTTTTTCCTGGCTTGAGAAAATGTGACACCTGCATGGTCATGGCTGGATTGCTGTAAGCAGCAGGTAAATATCCTTGTTGCTAAGGAAGCTGTGCATTTTTACCTCTGGTTGACAATACAGAAAAGTAAAAACAGTGAAAGTCAGGTGTTTTTGTTTTCCCATCAGATAAATTGACCGAGGTCAGTCCCAGGCAAGTTCTGGCCTCTGCATGGTAGCTTCACAGTAAAATTAAACAACCTGATCTTCACCATTATTATCCTCAGAGATGCAACAGACTTTTTAGCTACCCTGAGGTAAAAAGAGCTTTTTTTTTTTTTTTTTTTAATCAGTAAAGATTATTTTGAGCCCTCATTCTGTCATTACATCAAACTAGTTTTGATGTTTTGAGACACAGAAAAACAACCAGTAAGTTAAAAAAGCACTGCCTCTGATTGGACACCCCAACATTTCCCACATACTGCTACAAGCATCAGGCTTCAAAGACCACAGCAGGAACACTTTAACACCTTTCCACAAAAGCAGCAAATGGCCCCTCTACAATCCATTTTCTCAGCTCTCCTTCTCACTTTACCTTTAGCCTTCATCAGCATTTTGGGCTCCTCCAAATTATTACAACTGTCTGTCATTAGGCAGAGATTCCACTTGTTACCTTTCATTAAGCCATCAAGGAGAAGATCCTCTTTCCCTTCCTCCAGATTTTTTTATGATATTGCTGCACTGCAGTTTGTGAATGAGAAGCTGTTTTGTCCATAATACCTATCTGATGCCTTCACAGTGGTGCTCTTATGCTACACTGCAGTAGAATTAATGAAATGGAAGGCCGGGAGACAACCAAAGGTGAAGCCCTTTGTCAGGAACTTTCCTGGGGGTTGTAACTAAAGGCTTTCTTCAGAGACGCTGGTCAGTCCTGCATTTACTAACAGACAGCATCACTGCACTGCTGCTGAGCCTTCAGGGCAGACAAGGACAGAATTCTTTGCAAAGATTAAGCTCACTTGGTGCTAGACCTACAATCACACATATTTGGAATCAACACCAGCCCATCCACTTATGATGAAAATGTGCCTGTTTGACATGTGAAAGGAGGGCACAACTTCTCCATTAGCAATATTTACCTTAAATATATTAAAAGCTTTTAGTCTCTTTCCACAGAACATAACAGAACTATGAATTTCAACCTGAAACTTAACTCCCCTTCAGGTCACAGAATCACAGAATTTTTAGGTTGGAAGAGACCTTCAAGATAATCAAGTCCAACCCATGCTCTAACACCTCATGGCACCAAGTGCCACATCCAGGCTTTTCTTAAACACATCCAGGGATGGTGACTCCACCACTTCCCCGGGCAGGCCATTCCAATACTTTATCACTCTTTCTGTGAAAAACTTTTTCCTGATATCCAACCTATATTTCCCTTGATGCAGCTTAAGACTGTGTCCTCTCCTTCTGTCAGTTGTTGCCTGGAGAAAGAGACCAACCCCCAACTGACTGCAACCACCCTTCAGGGAGTTGTAGAGAGTGATAAGGTCACCTCTAAGTCTCCTTTTCTCCAGGCTAAACAACCCCAGCTCCCTCAGTCGTTCCTCATAGGTCCTCCAACACACCAAAGCAAGCAAGGCTGAGGGAAGGAGGCATCACTCACCGGATGGGGTTCATATCTGGCCGGCTGGGCTTGGAAACAGCTTTGACAAACTTCTCTGCCAGCCGAATCCTGAATGGACGTGGAAAGGGAACCCAACAAGTTAAAAAGGTCTTTGGCAGGTAGGTAACAGTTTCACAAAGTGATTAGACAACACAGGGCATGCAGACTGCCTCCACTGCTAGCCAAATGGGTCTAGCAAGACTTCTTTTCACCTCACCCTCCCAATTCAGTGCCCAGTGACCCTGCCTATAATCCACTAGGAATGAGTGTCCATAGCTTACTCTGTAAGTCCACATGCTGTTGAACACTGATACATTCATCAGGCTAGCAGGACTAGCAGAGACATTATGTCCCTGAGGAAGGAAATAGAGGGGCTTGTTCCTTCTCTCTCAGCTCATTTATATTCCCAGAATGGTCAGTTTACCCCAGCCATGCATGGCTCACCCTACACTAAGAAAGAAGCTAGAGCTGCCCTCATACACAGAGAAGACACAGTTGGAAAAGCCTATATATACTTCAGAGCAGCTTCATTCACAGTTCATCTTTATAGCAGCATTTCAGCTGAATGCACTTGTCTCCCTGTGCTCAGCATTCTGCTTTTTGTCTAAACACTGTTTCCCAGTCACTCCTACCCATGTGCAGAAAAAAGCTGCTCCAGACCCTCCATACCTCTGGTTGAAATGCTGCATTCGAACATCATTGCCATTCAGCACCAAGACATCAAGGATGTGGATGGCACTGATTTTTCGCTGGGCTTTCCCCTAAGGAGGGCAAAACAGAGATTTATTATTCAGATTCCTGATATTTCAGCTTTGTTTTATAGTTTATAATTTATATGTTTCCTGGTTTTTGACAGGACATCTCTTCTAGCAAGAAGGCACGTTTCCAGATATTAGGAGCACACAAATTCCCTGTTGTCCATTATACAGGAACATGGCATCCTCCAAGAACTGGTGCATCTCAAATACCCACTTCTGTCTTAGGGGAGAGAGAGCAGGACCACGGCTGCCATCACCAGCTCTCTGTGCCTTATCAGGTATCAGAAAGCCCAGCACACTGCAATACCTTCCTCTGAGGTGCAAGAGGACAGAGAAACTCTCAGGCAGCTGGGATTTTTCACCTTACAACACATCAGGTCCAGAGTGCTTTCAAAACAACATTGAAAGCTCATATTTCTAGCACTGGACAGAAGGAAGGAACTTAATCCAAAAGAGTTGCTCTAAAGTTCATACACAAAAAATACCCCTTGGACTCTGCACAGATGGAACATTTATTCAGTAGTATCTTACAGAGATTAGATGAAACTGCTCTTTGTATTTGAAGCAACATGGTAAGAGAGAGTAGGCTCCTACCTCTCCTTTGAGCTCATGAACAATCTCCACAGAGAGAAGTGTATCTCGTGGCAGCTCAGTTTTCAAATCCAGCTTTGTCCAGCGGTCTGACTGGCGACCACCCCAGGTGTAGATCTGTGATTTCTGCACATAGAGACAGAGCCAGATTCAGCCAAGGCTTCCTGAGGGCAGGGGTGTAGAACAGACCTCTAACTGCAGAGCAACCCTCAGAGAATCTTTTTGTCCTAGGCTGTCACAGGCAGTTTCTTTGTCATAAGTTTTAAGGAAGAACCTTAACCTCCACAGCAAAGGAACAAAAACACCTATTCTAATCTACCAGTGATTTTTCACCACCCACACAAAGACTCAGAAATAGAACACCTTTAAAAGGACGGTGAAGATAATTAGAGACACTAGCAGGAGTGCAGGTCTCTGTGTAGGCTGAGATTGCAGAACCAGGGTTAATGAATGTGAAAAGCAGTGACACCAGGAGAAAGAAACATAAATAACTAGCAGTCTCGGGTACTGCTGATGAGGATTCTTTTAGGCCTTTAGGGACAGGAAAGGATGGGATGAAACTGCAAGGTGGAATAGTAGCATTAAAATGAATCAGCAAGACTCCCAGACTGTTCTTAGGACTTACCCCTAACCCCAAGAGGAACTTCTGCTCACTTCCAGACACCATACACCGGTAATCTAACACCTGGCGAATTTTCTCCAGTGTGCTGGAATTCAGAGGAGTGGGTTTGTAACTGAAGGTATCAATGTCTGTGCCCTAAAGAGCAAAGTATGGAAAAAGCAAGATAGACACAGTACATCAACAAGCAGGTAGACATAACATCTACATGAAACAATAATCTAGGACTAGCTTCTTCATCTCTTAATTCCAATATGAAAAAAAGTTTTATTTTTGAAAGGAACTCTAGGCATGGTCTCACCTGAATCAGCTCGAAGAACTTGGACTTGGGATCTGAAGATGAAGGAGCAACACGAGCCTGATCAGGAATCTGAAAACAAATCCAAACAATTGATACTGAGTGTTACTCTTTGGCCCATTCAAAGGAACATTTCTGGTTTCAATATATGACAGAACATCCTGCCTCTGAAACTCCTGCTCTTGGGATTCCAGATGAAGAAGAGCTGTCACATGGCAAATAAAATGTCTCACATGTTTTGCAATTTTAATGTAGGCATACCACATCTCACAGAAACCAACTGGCAACTCCAGAAAGGTTTAGTCTAAACCTTTGATGTCATTCATGTTTTGATGAAATACCCTTTCATCAGAGACACACCATCAGCCTGTGAAACTAACTGCCATATCTATGGCCCCACTGCAGTCAAAAGCTCAGGAAACAGAAACTGCAGACTCATAAAATAAGACCTTCCAGAGAGCTCTGCTGCTTAGGATCTAGGTGCTGAGTTCACTCTGTGTACAAGGAAATATTCTCAACTGCAAAGAAACCTGCTCAGTTAAGCCATACACAATAAATCAGGGACATCCTGTTTGATTGCACTTTCTGACTTTCCCACAAGACAAGATATTAAACATCCTGCCTAGTCTGCAGCTCCACTCTTGTTTCACTACAGCAAGGACACCTTCACAATCTGCCTGCTTGGCACCTTACTTACCCCCCAGAGCTGGAGACACTCCTTTCGGATTTCAGCCTGCCGTGGCTCAACCAGAGTTCTAAAGAAAGACAGCAGACTGTTAAGATGGTGAAACCTCCTTGATCTTACAGCATTATATATCCCAGCCTTATAAAATTTGGAACTTTCAGCATCTGGCTTGGGAACAACAAACATGAACTGCTCCACAAATGGTTGTGTGGAAGAGGCTGCTGCCTTCCTTCCCCACCCTCCAGTTCCTCTGTAACTTTGTTTCATGGTCTGCACTACTGACTATCAGCAATCACTTCATTCCACAAAAGTACCACTGGGTATAAATATTTTGAATAAGTTATGTATTTGTACAAACTTATGCTAATCTCCAAGAGCTGGGTACACAGCCCTACTTAAGAATAACAGTGAAGATCTGCTGAAGGCCATACAAAAAACAATGTCAAGGTAGAATCAGCTCTAAGACAATTTCTAACTACCACGTTCACTCAACTTTCTACCACCTATCATGTCTGAATAACACCTGAACAGAGAAGCCCTGATGGCAGGGAAACATTGCAGTGGCTTTAGTTTTATGCAAGAAATTAACATCAAGCTTTAGGTAATTCTAGGTCTGTAACACAGACGTTTTGAATTGCCCCTGGAAAAATGAACAACTATGAACCACACTCGACTTGGATGGTTACTGCTGAATTGAACATACCAGCTGCAAGTTACTTTTCTGCTTATATTCCTGCTAAGAAGCAAGCTCACTTATGGTAACTGGAAATCATGCAATGCATGAAAGCCTTCTCAACAAGGGTGATAACAGACCATCAATTTTCAGGACTCCTTCAGCCACCCACACGTCTCTGCAAATAACCCAGGTAGAGACACAAACTGAGCTACCTAAAAGCACTTTTCACTTTCCTGGCTCCAAAGGCCAAGACAAGTACCAGCTCAAATCAACAAGGGCAGAACAATTCATTAATAGTAGGTTAATTTAGTCTTCACTAAAAGCCAAAGGAATATACTCACGTGTCTTGAACAAAGGCACGAATCTTGGCTAGTGCCTTTATCTGAACTTTGCAGTGGCTAAAAGAGAAGAAAAATTTTTAGTCAGGGAGCAAATGAATCACCACCAACATTGTTCTACTGTTCAAAACAAGAAAGAGTGCTGGGACAACAAGGGGAAGCCAGTCTGATTCGCAGAGCAGTGAGGCATCTTAGCCAACATGATTCAAACTGACAGAAAGATCACTGGAACAAATTAGGTAGTACTTTCCTTCCTTTTTTACACAGCACTCAGAGGCCAACGTCACTAACAGCAATACAGCATTTCTGTCTGCACAGTCCCCCTGCTCTGCTCAGCCTCACAGGGAACAAAAGCAGAGCAGTGTGGCAGCACCAACAAGCACTTCCACGAGTGCAGGAAGTTACACCTGAAAGCCATGCTAAATTAATCTGCCTACAGCCAGCAGCCCTCCTCACTCACAGGAACTCACTTTTCATTGGATTGGACAATGTAATTGTAGAAATCCTGGTTGCCTTTGATGACATTAAGTGGGACAATAAGATTCACATCCACATCAGAATTGCGCAGCTGGTTGAGTCTGATGTTCACTGTGAAGAGGTAAGCCCGCACATCTTCAATCCCTGACTTCAGGCCTTTGCACACCACGTACCTGCACAGCAAGGCACAGAGATCAGGTGGGATCAGCTCTTTCATACAGCCAACTTTTCTGCCACACTCCCATTATAAGGACAGTTTCCCAAATCCCAGGAACTCTTTCCTCCTGGATATCCTTAAGAAGATGCAAACTCATTTATCACTGAGGCATCATAAATTTTGTAAGCACTGGAAAGACAGGGAAATGCAACCCTATGTAAACACCCCACAGATCTCCCTCAAGCAGTAAATCAATTTTGCTAAATTTGACAGGTACAATGAAAACACAGAATCATAGAATCATTTGGGTTGGAAGGGATCCAACCTTCCAGTACCTTCAAGTATTGGAAGGCCCCAGTTAGGTCACCCCTAAGCCTTCTCTTTTCCAGGCTGAACAATCTCAATTCTCAGCCTTTCCTCATAGGAAATGTGCTCCGTCATTGAAGTCATGTTGGTGTTTCTCCTCTGGACTGCTCCAAAAGGTCCATGTCCTTCCTGTGCTGGGGACCCCAGAGCTGGATGCAGCACTGCAGGTGGGGTCTCACCAGAGCAGAGTAGCAGGGCACAGTCCCCTCCCTCACCCTGCTGGCCACGCTGCTTTGGATGCAGCCCAAGAGACAATTGGCTTTCTGGGCTGTGAGCACACAGTGCCAGCTCATGTCCAACCTCTCATAAATCCTCTGGCTTCACTGAAACCATAGTTGTTCCATGCAAAACAAGATTTGTTCCATATTCAGTTCCACAGTTTCCTTTCCATAAGGGCAATTTGGCAAATATCATCTTTACCTTGCCCGTAATTTGCCAAGCATCTGAAATGTTTCCTCCTTCAAGACAGCTGCTAATTGAGGCAAGTCACAAAGCTCTCACTAGGCTTACCCAAATCCATCTATCACTGTATTTAGAGGATTGGTGTCTTTAGCAGGCCCTCATGTTCAAGCATCTCACCTCTCTGAGTTAGCAGGGCGGCTTGTCACAGGTTTAAAGATGCAAATTCTCTCAAAGCAGCAATACAGCAGATAAACAAGACCCACACTGAATGGAGTAAACAGGTCAAAGGTTTTGCAGACAAAATGTCCTCCTGGAAAAAAAGAAGTAAATACACCAATGCCAGCAGATTATAAGGAAACAAGGAGACACCGAGCACCTCAATCTTTATGCAGAACCAGTAACAGGGCTTTTGTGCAATTAAACAGCATCCAGAACACAGTTATGAAGTGGGCCAGCAAGGCTTCATGAAACATCTTCCCTATGTCTCTGCAGCAAAGAGAGAAAAGCATTCCCTTGGCAATAATCTAACCTGTATGTAGGCTGTCTCACAAGCAAACCTATCTCCCCCCCACCATCCTTCCCCTTCCAGGCTGACTGTAACCCTACAGCCTGGCAGCATGCTATCCCAAAGCCTCCAGGGAAAAGGAGCCCTGATATGCCACAAGGAACCTCAGACTAGAGGAGAAGACTAAGAGATGTTACCTAAGCAGAATAACCTGCTATTTACAGAGAAAAGAGTCTGTGTTGCCTCCCTCCTTCAAACAAGATTCCCAATTTCCCCAAGCAAAAAGCAGGCATTTTTACAGAACTACCATCTACCCATGTAGGAAAGACTTAAAGAAGGCTGCCCCTTCTATAACATTGCATTTGAGACTACTCCTTAGTAGATCATTGCCTCAGGTTCTTCAAAACATGGGGCACAAGATAGAAATGATCATTTTGTTACCAGTTGTCTTCTAGATCGGTGCCAAAGGCTAAGTAAACTCAGTGTAAGACAGGAGCCATCAGAATAGAATCAGACTTGGTGTAAGCACCATTTAGCATCCATCATTTAGCAAATGAGGTGCAGCTAAGACAGAGTAAGGCATCATTTGTTCTTATAACACAGATGGTAGATTTAAAGGAGAAAAGCCTTCAGAAGCTAGAGGAAAGGAAGACCTAGTGGATAAAGATCACTCTGTTCCAATCAGCTGGGATACTGAAGAAGTTGGTCCAGCTAGTGCCATAAAACTCACTGTCCAGTGATCACACTGCATGACCTTACCCCAAGACAGCTCCATAACCCAACAAATTAATTCATTAAATTAATGCATTTTAGCTCATGCCTTTAATTAAAAGCAAAATAGACATAGATTCGCTTATTTTTCTGACCAGATCTCTTAGCTTTGTGACAACCATCTCAGGACTTAATGCTTACACATTCAATTCTGTGCAACTCACAGCAGAGCAGACTTCAAGGCACTAATAAAAACTGTGCAGCACATTCCCCAGTGCCACCCACACCTTAGAGAAGGAGGAAGATTAATGGACAAAACATACCTGTTCGGACAATGGACAGTGCTGTAAGGAACTGGCAAAGCATCAGTTGTTTGCTTAGGATTTCTTGCAGATTCTCCTGACCCTCCACTGAGAAACCCTGCAAAGTGCATAGCATATGATTAGTATCTCTACAAGTCTGTTAGTCAAGCAAAGGATTCTGAAGAACTAAATCATGGGATGATGATAATTTCTGTTTCTTTAAGGTAAAAGAATCAACACCAAGAATTTTAATGGCAAGGTTTGTAGAATTTCACATTGTAGCTACAGACACATATTGAACACACTGTTGTATGCAGACCAAGGTGTCAGTTTTGTCAGGTTTTTTCAGTGCAGAAGAAAAAGAAATTAACCTACCCCATCAGCCATTAAGAAATGCACTCCCTTGTGATCAGTATTGTCCAAAACAAAATTCTGGAAAGCGGTAATGTTCTCTGATCGAGTGATGTCTCCGTCTCCATCAATCCCACCCTCTCCTAAGGAAAAAAAGGAGACAATCAATAACACATTTAGAAGTACAAACAAAAGATCAGTATGTGCAGATGATCTATTGTATTCAATCAACATTTAGTCAGAAATTACAAAGACCTTGATAGGCAAATAAACATTAACAAAGTCCCTTGTTCACCACCAAAAATGCTTTTAATTCATTAAAAATATCCAGATTGAGTGGTCAGGCTGAAACAAGACCATACAATAACCATGCTCAAATGATGAGTTGTACATTAGCCTCAGCAAAAGATAAATGAAGGCTATTTGACAACATAATATTCTCATGCAAGCAGGAATGGCACATAGCTGAACCTACTGAATATGTAAGATTCAACCTCACTGCACAGTTCACCTGTTAAAAACATGTTATTACAGACAAGGCAAAATTCCTTATATTGAGCATTTGTAGCCTTCTACTATAAATTCATATCATTCCAAAGAATCATAATAGTCTATTTTCAAACATAGTATAATTTGGGCTTTACCCCAAGAAAACTGTGAACAAGTTTATAAAGGGAGTAGGGAAAGAGAGAGAGTAGGGTTTGTGCACAAATACTCATGCAGTTTTCCCCTATGGCTCTTTCACAAGAGAGCCACAGTGTCCCCCAGCTGATCTAAGGTGTATTCCAGAGCTCACCAGTTGTGTCTTAAGGAAGCCTGAACTTCTATTTGGTATTAGTCCTTATAAATCTTCTACAACTACAGATTTTATTACCTCAGCTGGAGGACTAGAAAACAGAAGAGATCAGGATGCATGATATGGTTTTGATAACTAAACTCCTCACCAACCACCCTGTCAGTAAGTGAAGTGACAATGGAACTTGTTACCATTCTTCACAACAAAAATATCATGGCAGGCTACTTCCTTCCCATCAGTGGAAGAGAGTCTGTACACACCTCACTAGACCTTATAGCATAACAGAAAAGGATCAAGAAAATTAATCAAAATCACTGGGCTATTAATTTCTCCAGGTATCTTCTCCTCTCTGTAACAGCAGTTTGCCATGAACTATGAAGATCACTGCAACCATTAGAACAAGGTGTTTATCTGCCTTGCTGCCCTTGCCATGAACCCTCACTTTAACTAAGATCTAATCCTTAAGTGCTACTAACCATTCCCTTAGAGCTCATCAGGAGTCAAGAGTGGCAGCCAACAAGAGCCAGTGGTGGAGAGAAAAAAAACCACACAAGGCACAACAATGGGAAAGCAAACCCTCTGCTCTACAAGACAGTCACCTTCCGGTTTCTTTTATATAGTCTGAAATAAGAAGCCCAAATACTAGCAATCCCTGAATTTCCCTTCCTAGTCCTAAAGGCAAGGCAGGTAGAGGGCTCAAACACATCACCAAGATTAACAAGTTACAGTGCATGAGATGAGATGCAGCCATTGCCTGTGTACACCAGTTTAGTCTGTCTCAAAGTAAGGTAAAACATGTTAACATAACAAACCTCCTTGGATTAAGCAGCTCATTTAGTCACAGTGATTCAGATACAGCCTCTAGCCTAAATCTGTTTTATTTATCTTTACTAAGAGCCCACAATCAATTATCAGAGCACAGCTAGGAAGGTCTGATAATAGAAACATGCTGACAGTCGGGCAAATGAGGTTTCTATCTCTGGCTCTGCTAATAGATCTTTGGGCACATTGGGAGGCTGGAGCACCTCTCCCATGGGGATAGATTTGAGAACACTGAGGCTGTTTAGCCTAGAGAAGAGAAGGTTCTAGGGAGTCCAGGCACCCTTCAGTACCTAAAGGGAGCTACAGGAAAGATGGGAAGGGACTTTTTATCAGGGAGTATACTGATAGAATAATGCATAATAGCTTTAAACTGAACGAGGGTACCTTTAAAATAGACATTAACAAGACATTCTTTACTCAGAGTGATGAGTCACTGAGACACATTGCCCAGACAAGCTGTGCATGCCCAGTCTCTGTTCATGGCCAGCTTGGATGGGGCTTTGAGCAATCTGGCCTTGTGGAAGGTGTCCCTGTTCACAGCAGGGGGGCTGGTGCTAGATGATTTTTAAGGTTTCTTCCAATCCACACAATTCTATGATAAATCATCTCATTCACCGTATTTCAGGCTGAGATCAGTGATGTGAGAAAAACATTGCCAAGCAATCTTTAAGCACCCTATAATGTTCAGATAAGCAAAGTACTCCAATATCAACTGTTACAATGAAACATATTCCCAGGCCAGACTGGTAAAAAATGCAAATGACTTGAAAAAATGAAAATTACTAGTCAGAAAAATGAGTTGATATAAGCTCACCAATCTCAACCCTTTTCTCCAATGACAGCCCCCTTCTACCTTGCAAAATGGTTCCCTAGGCTTCTCCTAGATCCCCCTTGCTGGTATCAATATCAGCCCTGCCACTAATACAGAGGCTGCAGCATAAGCAAAAACATCAGGTAACAACATCATGGGTGCACTACATACCATAATAAGGTTCAAAGAGCTCACTGGAAGCGGAGTAGAAGTCCTCCAGTTTAAAATCATTTGGCCCTTTCAAGGTCATGCCAAATCCTTTTGCATGCCACTTCCGCCTCCACAAGACGTATTCAGAGAAGCCTCCAGGACCAGCACACACATCAGCAAAGTAGAGCAGCTCTGCATCATACTCCTTTATCAAAGGCACCTGCAAAAGGAAGCTGAGGAAATTCTACTGACCCGTAACATCTCTCATCAGACAAACCACATACACCACAAACCACACTGCTCAGAGGAATCTTTCACAGACCTGTTTTCCCAGCTAGTATCCTAAAGATTCTCCTTTCTTCCCACCTTCCACACTCTCTGAGAAAAGCACTGCTGTTTGAAAGTTAGAGGCACTCACCCCTTGGCAGTCCTTAGGGTTTGTAAACATGTAGTCAAAGACGTGGTCCATATTTGCCATCTTCATTGCAGCCCTGTGAACATATAAACAGGACCTTGTTAGGTTTCACCCTTGGCTCCCACAATGGAAATGGACATGGGAAAGGGAGGACACTGGCAGACATTCTGCAAACCTGTTCAGGAAGAAAGCTCCGCGGATCATCTCATAGGGGTTAGACCTTGTTCGGGCTCGACGCATTTCTTCTCCATCCAGCTCATCAAATACACTCTGCACAAACAGAAACAAAGCTCAGCTGGACCTGGCACAGGGTTGGGAGGGATAGGCAGGCATCAGCATTTCCTATCTTCTTGCTTCTCTCTCCTTAGACAGCAAACTCCATGCAGGATTTGGTTCACCAATACAAAACGTTTTTTCTGTCTCATAATGATATTTGTTCTTCTTCTAAGCCACCTCAGCTCTTAAGCAAATTTAATAACACTGACAAATTCTGTACTGATAGCTTTAGAGCCTCATAATCTGGTTAGCCACCTCAAAAGCAGTCCCAGTCTAAAGTATTTATTTCACATATACACACACACTCCACTGCAGTATACAAGGGCATGATAAAATCTAGAAGGGAAGACTGAACAGACAAGAAAAGAAGGGGAGCTTATTTCCTTAGATCATTCAAGCCTTCAGCCCTTCAGTTGGACTAAGGGCGGGTGACTGCTTTCCATCATCTCCCTGCTGGCTTTGGCTGGGGCAGTTAATTTGTTTCATAGTAGCTAGTACTGAGATACATTTTGAATTTGTGATGGAAACAGTGTTGATAACATAGAGACGTTTTTGTTACTTCTGAGCAGGGTTGGAACAGCATTAAGACCTTTTCCTGCTTCTCATACCACCTTGCCAGCAAGTAAGCTGGGAGTGCACTCTGGTGGAGTTTGGAGGGGACATAGCTGGGACAGGTGCCCCCAGCTGTCCACACCATACCCCATCATGCTCAGTATATAAAGCTGGGGGAAACAGGAAGAAGCTAAGGACATTCAGAGTTATGGTTTTTGTCTTCCCAAGTAGCCCTTGCACCTGATGGAGCCCTGGTCTCCTGTAGATAGACAGCTGAACACACCTGCTTGCCCATGGCAAGTAGTGAATTAATTCCTTGTTTTGCTTTCCTTCCATTGAGTGGCTTTTGTTTTACATATCAACTAATTATTTACTAATTATTATACTATCTATATTATATTATCCTATTCTTGTTATTATATTATCTCAAACTATAACTTCTTCACTTTTACCCTTCCCATGCTCTCCCCAGTCCTGCTGGTGGGGGAGTGGGTGAACAGCTGGGGCTCAGTTGCCAGCTGGAGTTAAACCAAGACCACCTCTTAGAAAGCTGAGGTTTAAATCAGGCTGCTGAACAGATAGTAAAAAACAGGATGCTAGGTCATCCCAGTGACATCGAGGTGACAGAGAACATTCTGAGCTCTTGTCAATTACCTAACTACTCAATCCTCTTTAATTACTTATTTCACTTGCTTCCCCAAAATTTCAGTTCCCCTCTAAAAAAGGGGGCTCACCTTGCACTGCAGGACATTACGTAAGAGCTCTTCATTACAGAACTCTGTTTCATCTTCAATCATCATCTTCCTCTGCAACAGGACGAGAGCACAGAGAGCAATTAGCAAGCATGATATTGTAATTTCAGAATGCAGCATGTACCAAAAATGAATGAAGGCTGCCAATCACATACTAGGCCGTATCAGCAAAAGTATGTGGCAATTAGGCTGAGGAATTTTCTCCCATTAGCCATCTTGAGACCACATATGAAATACTGTATCCAGTTTAGCACTCCCCAATACAAGAACAGACATACTGGAACAAAAGCAGCAAAAGGGCCACCAAAATGAGAGGGTGAAAAAGCACCTGGTGTATGAAAAAAAAAGCTGAGAACAATTTGTTCAGAATGCAAAAAGGGAGATCCTATTGCTGTACCTAACAACAGGACAAGTCCCTAACAGGAGACAGAAAAGATTGACCTAGGCTCCTAAAGATGGACAGCAACATGACAAGAAATAATGGACAAAAGCCACATAAAAAAAAAGCCAATTTGCCATGTGTAAATTTTCTTTTGTCAACTAGGCTGGCAAACACTGCACAGATGCCCAAAAAGGCTGTAAAGTTTCCATCCTTGAAAATACTCAAAACTCCATTAAACAAGGCCTTGAGCAACTTGATCAGATCTAGCTGGATCTGCTTTAAGGAAGAAGCTAAACTAGCAGCCTCAAGAGGTTGTTCACAGTCTATGCTATTCTACAGCTATCTGGCATGGCAACTGTCCCAGGCTGAGTACTCCTGCTCTGTCTTAGGCTGGTAAGTACCAAGATATAAGAAATTACCTTCCCCACAGTCATCCATTCCTTCAGCTCCTGGGCATCTGGGATCTCCGTGGTACACTCAGGGCACCAGTCCACCTTCTCATAGGCACTAGGCTGCAAACATTAGTCATGGGAAGATCCAAAGATGTTTTTACCAGAAAAACATAAAAATTAATTCCTCCCCAAAAGTTTGCCTCCCCGTGCTAGCATAAGGGGTTATGCCATGACTTTAATGCCAACTGTAGAGTTTTTTTCCTCCTGGAGTAAAAAATTACTTATTTATTTTTAAAATTAAAAACAACCCCAAACATCTCCATCACACACACAAAAAAACCACCTCACTACACTTCCCTTTATTAAGAGTCTGATAATCAAGGTAAAACAGAAGTCTAGTGCTCAAAGTACAGTTTAGAGACACTGGAAAAGAGCCAGCTGCCAAGAAAAATCACACTTGCTTTACACATCCTTTCTCCCAGTTTTGGCTGAACACAGCAAGAGAAATGGGACTTAAAACAGAAAGTACTTACCTCTGGCTCATCCTGCCAATCAATATTGAGCTCCCCATCAAATCCTTTGAGGGTCAGGCCAAAGCCTCTCCTTCCCTTCTGATTGGAGGCCTCAACAATATCCTTCCTGCCTTGGCCGTATTTCCCCAGACCTTCTCCTTCCCGGAAGCCCATCTTGGCCTACAAAGGGAGCAAAGGGAGCAGCACTCTGAGCTTGAGCACTTGGACTTGAGTTTATGTGCTACTGCTAAGGTCTGTAGTGGGGAAGTACAAAGAGTAGTGGGGAAAATGGCACATCACTCTGAAGTGACCTGAAGGCACTGAGCATTTTTAATCTCAATTGTAGATTCCAGGACTTTCAACTGAGTTCACTTCACTGAGGTAAGATACAAAAAAAAAAATAGATCTGAAGAATGATGTTTGAGATGACAGCAAATTACAAAAGGTTCAGTAATGCAGGAACAGCCTGCTCAGAGGAAAGTAGTGAGCAACCTGGAGCCATTCAGAACAGGCTTCAGTAAGCATGGATGGTTCATAAAAAAAATGTTGGTATAGGAAAAAATTCATGCTGTGATGATATTCCTTGCTGTGAATATGCATTCACATGCATTTCAAGTATCAGTTAAAATTTCACATAAAACTCAAGAGGAAGAATGTCAGACACTGCACTTGAAACACATACACATCTCCTAGGTTAAAAGAACTATGTTCATTTTTTGCTAGTTTTTCAGGCTTTTCTCTCAGTAAATTTTAGCAATAAGAGAACGATAACAAAAGCAAAGGATGCAATCAATTTCATGTAGGTACAAGACAGCAAAGAAAAAAAAAAAAGACAGAGAACCCTGCTACAAAGAGGGTCAGAATCAAAATATTTTGAGTGTTTGGTCCAAAACAATTTTGACCTACCATAAGCTTTTGGGAGACACTGTTATACATCGAGTAGCGAGATGAAGTACCCTCCACCAGAGAGTCTTGTTTGAACTCATTGCTGAAGACTGGTCTTTTTTCATCACTCTCACTGTCAGACCCACTGGTGCTACTAGAAGACTCTGAAAACAAACAAAAAAGTGAGAATGAAAATAAAAATAAAATGGAAGAAAGACAACTCAGTAATCACATGGACACTTCAGTATCTCAAATGTGTTACAGGAAGCATTCAGGTGTAATATAACACACCCTGTGCAAGCAACACTTGGTTATCATCCCTGATGCCTCAGGGTCACACAAAACCTCTCTGACCCCATGGATCCCAGGCCCCACAAAGGGCTGAGCAAACCCCATCACACCAGCAGGGCAGCCACAGCATGACCACAGTAGTGCTGTGGTGTGCCTGAGCTTTGCAATGATCCTGAGGAACTGAGAAGGTGCACAGGGATTTTCTCCCAAGAACAGTGACAATTACACCTTGATGAAACACACTGAATTTTCCTCCATATCCTACCTAACTACAAGTGTAAATCCAGCCCTAACTTAGCCAAAAACTCACATCAAGTACACAGGCATCTACCAAATAGCCAACACTGCAGAAAGAAGAGAAAGTTAGATTTATTATACTTCAGTTTGACCCTCACTATCCAGTTAAATAGCAAGGATCCCCAAGTTCACTACACCAACAGTTTTTCACCCCTAGAGTTTACTGATACATACAAACTCAAGTGAAAGATAAGGACAGAAGACACCAATCTTTTTGGAAGTACCTTGAGAGAGGTTTGAGGAAGAATTTAATTAATTCAATGGTTCAGTCAAGGTAGTAAGTATCAACATACAAGCAAGCACTCAAAATAATCCTTTCTGACCAGAAACTGATGCACCAGAACCTTTATGGGCATCAAATAATGAAGCTCTGTCTGTGCCCAGTTGCACCCTGGGATCAAGTTGGTAAGAACCTGTATGAGCTGTATAGTCCTCTCTATAGCTGCTCTCCAGCTGTGAGATGCCCAAACCTACTTGCTGCAGGCAGGATGTAACTGGGATCTGGGCAGGAATCATGGTAGGCTCCTTTGTCTCAGCCTGCTCTGTACCAGCTGGGTGCCAGGGGAGGCCCTACAATCCAACAAGTCCTTCTGTTTTTCCTGGGGTAGTATCACCATGAGGATGAAGCAGTGGCACAAGTTTCTTACTACAGCTAATTCATACAGGCTATAGGGGCAGCAATTCACAGCAAGCATAGCCATGCTCTGTGTTGTCCCTCTGCCTCTTGAGCTCCCTTGCTCACCAAGTGCTAAGAAATCATTTTGTGCTGCTTTGTACAATTAGGGGAAGTTGAACTACAAAAGTTGCCCTGACATAGAACAGAAGATTGTTAGTAGAGCTGATCTTTTTCTGTTCATCTCTTAAGAAGGAATAATTTAGCTCCACTGAAGCTAAATTATTTTTTAAATTATTTTTGTTAAAAAACCCAAAAGATACTATAATATTTAAAAAGAAGGACTGAACTTTTCTTACATCTGTCTACTTTAAGGAGAAACACAGAGTATTCCTCTCTCAATGCACAGATCTCTGTATTTTCCTGTTCTGGAAAACTGAGCATCAGTGAAGTAACAGGAAACAACCGAAAAATTGGCAAAAAAAAGGTCATTAGAAGAAAGTGAAGTAAAAATGAAGGACGCCACAGTAAAATATACAACTGTAGTTAAAATCCTTTCAATGTGTCCTCAGTGCTTGTTGCTGAGCCATCAGTTTTTAAGATTCAGGACTTGTGTCCCCATATAACTACTATGCTAGAGTTATACAATATCAACATTTGAGGCTTCCAGCTCCAGACAAGGAAGGCTATGAGTCAACCTGTGTTTGCAACATTCTATAACCACCTTGATTTTCACACAAGATATATTTCTGTTTCTTTCACAGAGCTTTTAGCTAAGAACACACTCACGAAGGATATTTGCTTTAGAGTCAGTTACTGCTCTCTGCTTCTTTGGTACACAGCTTCAGTTAATTTTGCTACCTGCTTTTGAGCTGTGTCTTACCTCCTAGAGACTCATAAAGTGCCTTAAACACAATTACCCACTGCATAAGTTCCAATGGAGTCCCTTTACAACTCTTCTTGTTTTTAAGATTTGCTAAGCCATGCTCAGCCGAGATTAAATCTCAAATCACTTCTTTCCCCAACCTCCTTTCTTTCATTAGAAACCACAATGGGTGTAATAGACTACTAAGCAATTAACTCTACCCAAAATACTGTCCTTGAATAGCATCAATTTGTTTCTTAAACACTAAGGCCTACAGCCTATTTTGACTCATGTATGAACACAATAATCAGAAGGGGGGAAAAAAAAGAAAAAAAAATTGGTTTGAATTTTTTAGCTCAGCCCTGAGTGCACAGAGCATTCCCTACCCCAGCTCTTACATTCTGCACCTGTGGCCTCCTCACTCACCTTGGGCCTTGCCAGACAGGTACACACTATACCCTGCAACTACAGCTGCTCCCAAACCAAGCCACTCATCTTCCACACACACACACACCCTTCCATTTTCACAAGGGAAGGCTTCTTTATACGTTCAGGCACTTGAACACCTCATGACCATGAGAAATCCTAAGACTCTGACATAGCAGGCATGACAGTGGGATAACCTGAAGCACCATCTCGGGAGAGTTTAAAGTGTCCCACAACAGTGATATGTAGGTCACATGCCTCATTTGTGGTACATCCCAACTCCAGGCAAGAAAGCACACTCCAATAAAAGTAGGCAGTTAGTTAACTCTGAAATAGATCTTCTTTCTGAAAAGAAACACCTGTGAGCTCTCACAACTGTTCTCTCCTGGAAAAATCACATTGAGCAAGCATAAGAGATGGTCCTACAGAGTAGAAGCCCCAACCAACTGGGCCCTTTGTATTCAACTCAATTTCTCCCATCTGCAGGAATGTGATAAAACTACTGATTTTCTTCTCCCTTTTTAAACAAAATTATGAGTATGATGCTTCTTTGTGGCGTAACACCCACAGTGCTTCAGTACTGAGAGTTTCCACACCAGAAATAACTGCTGGGACTGAAAATACGAATATGACAAGAATGTTTAGAGCTTTGGATCATGCACATGTCATTTACCTCAAACACAGTTTTCTACATCTGAATTTATACAATTCCCAGATGAAAAGGTTTCCATAAGATTTTATAAAAGCCTAAACGAATTCACACCAATCCAAGGCTGTGAAAAGAAATACTGTAGCTTTTTTTTCCCAAAGAGAGAGTATACCCTTGAAATTCAGGCTATCAATTAAGACTTAGATGTAGGTTCAATTCCTGGTTATTATTTACATCCCCTGCAGCAGCACATTCCACATCTCCAACCTTACCTTGAGTAGCATGATTACTAAATTGATTTTCATCATCTGAAGTAGAACTGAGGGTTAATCCCAAGTCTTCTATCCTCTTCTTCTGCTTATTTTGAGGGCTGCTAAATTCGGGTTCTGTCCTTCTCTTCATGTTTCCCTGAAATGCTAAAAGAAGAAGATCACACTTGGCAAACATTAAGCAAGTTAACTTTCTGCAATGCACAGCAGCATGGTGGCACAGATCATGTTATGCTGTTCAGTATCAGGCTTCTGAACTTAAATGTCTTTAGGTAAGAGTCTTAGCTTCTCTGGAACCTGCCTCTTTAAACACCTAGTCTAACTAATCAAACAGGAAACTGATATGGAAATTTCCCTTTAACTGATGAATTTCAAATCACTTCTACAACCTACTTATCCCCAAATGCAAGTAGATGAAGTCAACCCAGACACGGATACTTAGATAACTTAAATATATGGCACTTCATTACTACTGCTGAATCAAAAGATTCATTTTATCCAAACACACTGAAAAAATGTCAGACCAATCTAATGGAGAATATGCAAGGTGGAACTACTTTCTCATGAGATTCTAAACTACTCTGACCTCACCTCTGCCAATCTTATCAAATAAAGGAGCTTTTCTGCATGACTTTTGTAACAGAACTTTATTAAACATGTGTCCTGAGGTTGTGTGTGTGGGTTTGTTTTTCAACAGGAATCACTGGCAAGATATCCAGCTTCTGGATGTGGCTGATAATTTTGCATAAATTCAGAGAAAGATCTAATGCTTAAGATGGAGTTATTAGAAGCCAGCTTAGAAGGCTTGCAGAAGACAAGAAGCAAGGAAAGGGAAAGCAGGTCAAAATTTGAAGGCAAAAATGCTTAGCACACCAGCTAAAACCTACCTGCTACTGAAAAAAAAAATAAACAGAATTTTGATTAGTGATTACTACTCTACATAGGATTGTTGGGCTATAAAAGATGCCCCAGGTCACTAATTCAAACCTTTAGTTATCAAACTTACTTCCAAAAACACATATAAGACAGCTTAAGGCCAAATCCTTTCTTTATCCCCACAACTCTGACTGCAAAATGATTGCACAGCCTCACTGCACTATGGCTAAGAAATCTTCTCCCTTCCACCTGAAGTTCTATTAGAGACAGCTCACCTTTATCTGCTCCTGCCTCAATTGAGGGGTTTGGGCTTTTTTCCCTTGTTTATCTCTAACAAACCAACCATTTTATATTTCTTCTGAGAGAGCCAAATGAGAGACCAACACACTCTCAGCTCCCTGTCGAGATCTCCACTCTCCAAACCCTACTAAGGGTCCCTAGGTGCACCTGCCTTCCTGTCAAATTTCAAACCATGCAAAATTAGGGGCACTCAGTCCCTCATGAGCCCAGCAGCTCCAAAGCCTCTCCACATCCCCACCGTGCCCCACAGCCCCCTTGCACTGCACTACCGGCCTCTCACAGAATCACTCGGATTGGAAAAGACCACTGAGGTTAAAGAGTCCAAGCCATGACCGAACACCACCACGGGAACTAGCCAGCAGCACTGAATGCCACGTCCAGTCTTTTCTTGAACATCTCCAGGGATGGTGACTCCACCACCTCCCTGGGCTGTCCATTCCAGTGTCGAATCAGCCTTTCTGTAGAGGAATTGCTCCTGATGTCCAATCTAAACCTCCCCTGGTGCAGCCCGAGGCTATGATCTCTTGTCCTGGTTGTCGGGGAGAAGGGGCCATCCCCAGCTGGCTGCACCCTCCCTTCAGGGGTCGTAGAGAGCGACAAGGTCTCCCCTGAGCCTCCTCTTCTCCAGGCTAAACACCCCCACCTCCCTCAGCCGATCCTCACAGCAGCTACCCTCCAGACCCTTTACCAGCTTCGCTTCCTCTCTGCCTCTTCCTTCACCTCATCTGCCTCTCAGCCCGGTCGCAGGGCCCGCCGCGCAGCCCCGGTGCCAGAGGCCGAGCGCAGACCCCCCCAGCCCGCAGGCGGAGGGGCGACGGCGGGAGCCGCGGCGGCCGCGCCCCGCGCTGACCCGCGCACCACCGGGGTCGGCGGACAGCGCCGTGCCGGAGCGGGCGGCACTCACGGTGAAAGCGGGGCAGGCGGGTGGCCGCGGGCGGCTCCGAAGGGCTCCGGTTCCGCAGAGCTCCGGCTCCGAAGGGCGCGGCGAGGGGAGGACGCGAGGCCGCCGCCGCCGCTTTCGTTTCCCCGCTCGGACGCGGCGTCGGCCCCGCCCCCGGCCCGCCCCTCGCGCGGGGCCTCCCGGCCGCCGGCGCGCGCCTGTGACGCAGCGGCCGCGCGCGCCCCGACGGGCCGGCTCCCACAGGCGGGGCCCGGGCAGCCCCGCTCGGGCTGAGGGCTCCGCAATTCTGCGTAAAACGCTACACAGACGTAATAACTTGTAAATATACGGATGTGAAAATGTTTATCGATCGTGTAGCGTAGCGGAAGTAGGGAGTCTTTAGGCTGGACTAGAGGAGCTCAGGGGTGAGCTTATCGCTCCCTACAACTCCCGAAAGGAGGCTGTAGCCCTGCCTGGATCGGCCTCTTCTCCCCAAAAACAGTGCCAGGACAAGAGGACACCGCCTCAGGCTGCACCAGGGGATGTTCAGGTTGGACAGCTGGAGGAATTCCTCTACAGAAAGGCTGATTCGACATTGGAATGGACAGCCCAGGGAGGCGGTGGAGTCACCATCCCTGGAGGTGTTCAAGGACAGACTGGATGTGGCACTCAGTGCTGCTGGCTGGTTCCGTGCTGGTGTTCGGTCATGGCTTGGACTCGATGACCTCAGAGGTCTTTTCCAACCTGATCCTGGGAGCTGTCTTGTACTTTGCATCAAGCTCAAAACCTGGAGACATCTAGCTCAGCACGCAGGCCTGAATGCTTAGTCTCACAAAACCAAAGCAAACACCGTAGTATCAAGAGACAGGAGGATCCTGCTTGGGAAGTGTAGCTCATGGTTATGTAGTTGCTGTAAACTGTGTCTAAATAGGCTGAGTTAGGACAGGAGGATGAGGAGGAGGAAATAAAACACTGACCAGTCAGAGCGTACCTTTGGAAAAGAGAACCTGCATTTCACTTGGGGGAAGGGGGGCACAGCTGGATTAGTGAGTTGCCTATTACATGTCCTGCATAGTTGAATATGACAGTAGTTGCTTAGGCTCTGCAGCAGGATGCTTGCCTGGAATGGGAAAAACAACTCAAACAATGCTTATTGGAAAAGCTATCCATGGTAAATGAAGAAGGGGTCATTGTGCTGCTTTTGGTGCTCAATAATGCTGAAACCAGTCTGACTCATCAGTCCCGAAGTTAAACATCCTGATAGGGAGATGAAGATGTGGTAGACCTGGTAGAATACCCAGAACAAATAAGTGATACTACTGATAATTTCTCTAAAGTTGCTGAGCTGACACAGCTGGCCTAGAGACCTATGATTGACAGCCAGTAACTTCATACTATAAAAGCCCAGTCCCAAATTTTAAGGGCAGGGTCTTCTAACATACCCTCTTCTTGAAGTATATGTGTGGTGATTTTTCCCTTGACTGGGGATGCTGCTCAAGGTTACTCCTCATGACTGAGCAAAAGAAATTAGTTCACAGTCATTGGTATGGGTGAATAACATTCTCTCTACTTAACTGGGTTTTTTTTTCTAGCTTTAATACAATTGCTTTAAAACAATAGTTTCAATATTGCATCATAGTGCACTGTAAGAGCTGTTCCACCTTCTACACTGCATCGTAAATAATTCTGATTAAGATCTTTTTGTCCAATCACTATCATAATAAATCATAAATATTTATATATCTGGTTTGCCATCCTTAAATCCTCCAGAACAAAGCAGTATCAAGATTCATTTACACCTATATAATCCTTTACACATAAACCACTGACAGTCTGGGGCTAAGATTGGATCCAGCCACATCCAGGCTCCTCTCTGAGAAGGATTTTAGAAAGCAAGGGGGCCCTGTTGCACCTTGTGACTCAATGGCTTCTTTAATAAACCTTGCCTGAAGCCCCCACTCTGCCTGTGACAGGCTCACCACACACGTGGTATATTTTTCTTGGTCTTGGACTCCCCAGATCTGTGAGTTAAACATCCCTCTGTGATGGTCCCCTGTCACTAGCACCCCTTCCCAACCCTTCCACTGACACTGACAGTGTATTGCTCTGAAAGTCACACTACCTGACAGCTGTCATCCAAGGGAAAACAGCAAGTCTTGCACCTGCCCTGCATCCTCTGTGACTAGCTCCGTTGTAACCTTCCATCTGGAAACGCTTGATGCCATCCCAAGATAAGAGTTCAGGGCATAACATCTCCAAGGACACATCCAAGTAGAACCAGGTAGACAACCAAGAGACAACCAAGTAGAAGAAAGGATCCAGACCTTAGAGCAAAGGAGAGCATGCTGCAGATACACAGGTCTGCTTCTGTCAATGAAAAGCTTTTGTAAGTGGACAGTATTAATACTTAACCTCTCTCTGTGGATGTTTACATACCATGCACCAACCAGTAAGAGTGAAAATAATCTGGAATTCCCCACTTACATTCTTCGTGTTCTAGTGAAAAGAGGACACACTCAGAAATCAAACCAAAGATTACTACTCTGTTACCAGGGGGGAGCATTATCTTTCTCTGCAATATGCATAAACACCAACATAATAAAATAAATATATATTTTGCAAAATTGTATGAGAAAAAAAGCACAGCAGTATGGAAGAGATACAGAGTAGAGGAATTCGCAGTCCTACATAACCAGAGTATTTTCCTTCTACTCCTCTTCATCAGAAATGCCTGTTCCACATCAGCCTATTTCATGAGCATTGTGAGGAATGCTCTTCTCTTGCACATTCTAGAAAGCATCTATTCACAAAAGAAACTCTCAAGAGTACATACAGAAAATGAACATTAAAAGAGAAAAGAATACAGAAGAAGTAATGTCTCCTTCACAACAGAAACCTTACACTAAGGTTTTAAGCAAGCTGCCTGGCCCACAGATCAGGCCTCCCCTGTCTAAACCCTACCAACCAAATTTGTCAGAATACACTACTTCTTTAGGACATCATTCATTCACCCTTTTCATGGGATCTTTCTTGGTGGAAGAAGTAGGAGGTAAGATTGTAGCTATTAAATTAGCATTAGGGTGGTCACAGTCTTGAAGTATTGCGTTGTCTTTTATCAGTTTCTGAATACAAAAGTCTTTCAAATAACTTTAAAGTAGTCACACCATGTACAGCAATCAAAACATGAAGCAAAGTCATTAAATGAGATACTCTGTTTTCTCAAAAAAGTCTAAAGACAACTAGAAGACATTCACCTCAGTGGCTGCACCAAAGAAGACTAAAGCAGAAATGGATTTATATTTTCATTCTTAAACAAAATAAACATACAAATGAAAAAGTATATACAAAGGGCCAAAGAAATATTACAGATGAGAAGGGCTTCCCCATCCTGTTTTCACAGTGTAAGAGTCCTTTCCATGTAACAGCTAAGTCAAAAGCCTATGTCACTAGAAAATGGATCTCAATAAACAAATACATGATAGGATGAGGCATGACTTGATTAGTCTCTTATGAACAACTGATTTACCGTGAGGGTAGTACAATCCACAGCTCAACACTAATGTCTTGTAAACAATAATAGGAAGTGCTTCATTCTGTACCTTGTCGTTCTCTAGAGATGCTGCTTTCCTACCCTGCCAAGAGGACATTTCAATAATATGGAGAGTGGCACACCTGAAGAGGCAGAGATTCCTCTCTTGCTGCTGATTATATGTTTTCAAGGTCATTGTTAAAAATTTCTGGATGCGCTGCTTCCCAGTTCTAAAACCCTTTATGCAAAAGCCTGAAGAGGGAACAAACCAAAAGACACTACATTAAAAGAACACTAGCTAAAGACTTCTGGAAGATTTAATCTCCTCCATCCCTATCTAACAGAAAATGGGCTACATAAACAGAGCAAGCCAATGACCAGCAGCTAGCTTACAATGCACTTGCAGCCAACAGTGTCCATATCCCACCCTTTATTACCTTTAATGCCAAAGGCCTGAGGTGACTCTAGTTGCCATATGAAATTCAAGAGGAAAACACACACTGGCACTTTTTCCTGATATACCTATCTCCTGCCTGCTGGTGGGGAAGGCCAGCTTCTCAGAAGGGTCATGACATTTCCTCTGCTGCCTGAAATAAGGGATGCTGATGCAAACATGTAATTCACTAAGGAAAGAGCAATGACACAATACAAACGATTGCATTACACTGAGCAGGTCACAAGCTAACATGGAGGTTTAGGGTTTGTACATCAATTAGCCAGCATCATGGCAGTCTGTTCTCTCACAAACCCGATTTTGTTTTAGAGATCAAGCTTCTGTGCATTCATTTGGAAAAGAAGATTCTTCTTCCAAATGCTTCTAGTTTACAGCTCCAGCCTCTTCACAGGTCCTTCCAGGTGCCCAGTCCACTCCTCCAGCAGCAGTCAACCAAACACCATTAGGCTGGTTCTAGGCAGCACAGGGGCAATCAATCTGCAGTAACAATGTTCAGGTTACATAGTAGCTTTCACTATAGGAAGAATCTTCCCCAGAGTCCTCGCTGTCACAACTGCTCACTGCCAAGATGGAGAAGGTGGAAGAAGGGACACCGTTGTCATTGCCTGTGGCTGGTTTCGCCATCACACTCTGTTTCTCTGCATTCAAAACACACAGATACAAAAGTTAGCTGTGACCACTGTACCCACAAGTGCTAAATTACTATTTGTCTTGGAAACTATATTTCAGCTTCTCATTGTCGGTTTGCAATAGGTCTTTCAAGCTGCTGGACATAGGCCTTTTTCTTTTCGGTTTTCAGCATAAAAGAACAAAGGTATGGGAGTTATTTGTTTGCTTGTTTTCTTAAGAGTTCTAAAGTCTTCTATATGTCTTTTCCTATTAAGGTAACACAGATGAGGAAGAGACATGCTCCACGCCTTCACAAGCACACAACTAGCAATGGAAGTGCCTAACTATTTCAGCATCTTGCCAGGTAAGAAAAGAAAAAAATGTGGTAAGGGGCTCTCAAACAAGCAGGGATTACTCAGGACATTTAGAGCCTTATCAAAAGCTTCACCTATTTAAGATTGCAAGCTGTCCTGGTGCTGGGGCTACTAAGACTCTTAGAAAGGTTTCTTGGAAAGCCCTGACAGCTTCTCAAGTGCCACTTGCAACATCATTCTCCTTTCAACAGGTATATTGCTCAGGAATTAATTTTAAATAGACAAATGGTTATCGTCATTTCAATCAAAATGTTTCCATCACTGCAAAAAAAGAGGCACTGAAACCATTTCATCTTCCAGCTGAAGCATCTCACAGTAAATTTACATTATTTCCTACTGGTAGTTATTTCTGAAGGTAGGCTATGAACTCACTTGCTTTTTGTTCAAACAAGGATGAAGACCACTGGTTTAGCACACAATGGGCCCCAGTGAAGGCACCACTTCAGCCAGTGCCCATCAGCTACCTGATAAGAGTGCTGTGGCACTCTGCAGATGCATGCATTGCACAAGGGCTGCCTCAGTACTGCAGAGGTAAAAGCAATTCTTGTAGCTGAGCTGGGCAGCCTCTCAGCAATGCAGCATTTCCTGAGGGAATCACACTGAAAGGGTTACATAGCTTATAATTTCAGGCTTGAACTAGCACTGCTTAGTGATGTCATTCTGTGTCACCATGGCACACCTGAAAGGTTTCAAAAGCACCTTTCTTTTGGTAAAAGGCTTGATACACTGCAAAATTAAGGATCATGCACTAATCTCTATGAAGGGAAAACAAGACAATTACTGCAGAGAACACAGCAACAGAAATTTAAGGGGTAGCAGGAACAGACATCTACATTTCAGCACCTATATACCAGTGTCAAGTGCTCTAGAAAGAAATTTAGAAGAAGGAAGCAGGCTAGGACTAACCCTTGCTGGAGATTTTATTCAAGCAATCTCCATCATGCACAGTATTTTAGCAACAACTAGGCAAGATGTTATGCCTGTAAGCCACAGCAGCTTTAATTCTACAAAAATAAACATGTCAGAGCAACTGTCAGCTCAGCCATAGACTTACATGATACACCAGTGTCTCTTTCAGAGATTTCCTACATAAATCTAGCACATAGGAAAGAACTCAGAGCTTCTTGTCAGGTCTGCTCAGTTTCTGTTTAATCAAAAGTTCCTGGTAAATTTTTCAAGGACCATTCTATGTATTTTTGTTTTTATTAAGTGATCTCTTCAAAAGAGCATAACCTTTAGCATGGTTAAATTAATTTGTCCCACCAGACCGTGGAATTCATACTGAAGTTTTTTTTCCAAATGTTGTACTGATTTTGTGTTACTGTGCACTAAAGCTAGTTAGTCAAGAGATCTCATTATTATTTTTTTAGTGTTTCTGCAGCATTCCCAGAGCATCTTCTTGGTATACAGGTGCCGAAGAAAAGTTGTACAAAGCAGATGGAATAAGAGATTGTGCTGATCATGCCACATCCACCCACCTCTCACCTTTCCGCTCTCTGATAAGGCTCAGGCGATGCTGTTTCATTTCCATATCCAGCTTCTCTACCATCCTGTTAATGCAGTTATCCAGCACCAGAGAGCGTGTCTTGGATTGGATCTCCTGCCTGCAGATAGGGCACTCCACTTTCCGTTTCATCCACTCGCTGATACAGTAGGAGCAGAAGCTGTGTGCACAGTTCAGAGTGACCGCCTGTGGAATTCAGCACAAGGATACTGGTCACAGTGATTGATTAAAAATAGGAATATCGACCTAGTACCGATATCCGACTGAGACGGACAAAAAAAACTCTCTAACAGTCCAAAGTTAGCAAGTGTGTGTTTATTGCAGCGCTGGGCAGCATGTGGGATAGCTCCCAAAAACACACTGCAATTTACAGAAAATCACAGAGCCATTTTATTGACAAAACTGTTGAATATCCAAAGTACAAATGCATATTCATAACCCTGGTACATCCCATTCCCTGCTTCGTATGGTAATTAGCAAAAAAACAATTAAGCATGCACAGTTTGTCCTTTGAAATGGGTCAGTGGTCTCCTTCAAGAGGAGTGGGTTTAAAATGAGGAAGTGAAATGACTTTTCCTTGCCTTGAACTTTCTACCTTTTCAATGCAAATGGTGACAAATGGGTGTTGGTAGGATTCCCACTTCCTTAGGTACAGTGACTTTCAATAAGTTTCAGGATTGGGGAGTCTCTGCAATTGTCCTGTGTCCCTAAACCTATTTATCAGGTTCCCTATTTATTGTTGCAAGCACAGCTAAGCAAACATAAGGTTGACAAGCAATCAGTTATTTGGAAAAAGTTAACTCAAGCCTAGTCTTCCTTAGCTAACTACAAAGCTCTTAATTAACTTCAACAACCATAAGGCTTATTTCTAACTAAAATCTTGATTTCCTTAAAATCCTATATTCTTTAAAGTCTATGTCTCAACAGCATGCCTGGATAGGCACTGTCAAGCAAAAACATATTGAACACAGGGAAATATTAGATGAGTAGTTTGTATAGGGAAAGGGACTGGAGAGCCTAAAGCCTTCAGGGCCTTTGCAGGAGTCACACACAAACTCCCCTATGCCAGAGGTCAGGCCAGCTTTACATGTCAGTTAGTGGAATCACTGTAAGTCATAGCAAGTCAATAACAGACAAAATTCATTAATTTTATTACAAGTTATCCCAATTTGAAAGGGATAAATTATGGAAAAAACCTCAAGATACTGCATCTTAATATACTGAGAAATCAGAAATTAAAATTTCAGGTAGGTCTTAAGCCATTATAACAAGGCTAATGCATCAGGTTTCCCATAGTAAAAAATAACGTAATGAAACCGACCTTCTAGGAAAACATGAACAAAAATAATGGCCTCATGACAAGCGTGCCTATTACTTGTAGAATCAAATGAAAACAGGCCAATATCTCAAAGAAAGAGTTTATCTGAACAATATAAACATCCCATAACTTGATTGAATATTGTACCTCCCTTCCTTTACCTCTCCATATATCTAAACCTCAAACAGTCCAACTCTAGTCAGCTTAAAGCAAGGTCAACTATAAAATAATTATTCCCCAAGCAGCTGTCAGCAGCAACTCAGAACACCAGTTCAAAAACCTACACAAGTGCTCCAAACCTATGTGCATTTTAGGATGAAGCACTCATGTCTACTCAGATAGAGACATTAAAGCTGAATTTGCTGTTGAGCAAAGAAGAGTCAGGGCAGACAGAACAGATTTCTGGATCAGCTCTTTCCCATAAAAACTCACTGTGGGTCTGTTGGGACTGTTAAACAAGTGAAGTAAGGAAAAAGGCTTAAATATTGCAGTACTAGAACTATGGAAAGCTTCTCAAGTCTCTTTTTTACTGACAAAGCCCTACAGGTTTAAACATACCTCGATAAAGTGCTCTGAACAGATTGTGCACTGCAACTCATTCTCCAACACATCATTCATCTGATTCAACACCTCTTCTTTTTGGGCTCTCACCTTTTCCTTCTCCTCCTAGTGGAAAAGTACATGTGGTTGTGTATCAACAAAGAACAAGGCTTTTCTCAACTGGCAGGAAGTGTACGTGGCAAGGGAAGAAAATCACACTGCAAATCTCCACATGTCAACTGGAATGGGTATCTACATTACACCCATATCTGTAACCTCTTTTCTCTTTGTGGTCTTAGCAGTACTGAGAATACTCCCACCCACTACAGGGAACTTGGAAGCAAGAACAGCAGCCATTACCAAAATTCCCTTTAGCCTAAAGAAATTACCAGCTGATCAATCTTTTCAGAATCTTTTTCAACTTGTTCCTGCCAAGAGTTTGGCTTTAATCTATTTTTTTTTGTGTGTCTGATATAAAAAGAAAAATACCCAACAGACTAAACACCTCAAATGCTAAAAAAAGGAAGTGAAAAAGTTTAAAACATTTTACTTGCATTTAACGACCTAATAATCTTTTTGTTTGCTTGTTAGGCTTGTTAAATTAGGCCAATTAGGCTAAGTTCCTGCTCTATCTTCTAAAAATAACAGGAAAATTCTTCTAATTGAAGCTCTAGTTGAAACAGCAACAAATTTCCAAAGATGACATAAAAAAGACAAAACAACTGTCAGTGGTGGATAATGTGATAATTTCCAAAAGTAAGACACAGAAAAAGATCTCCCTAATTATTTTCCACTCATCACCTTGTGTCAAGGGCAGGAAGAACTGTTGGTTATCTCATTCATTATTCAAATTCCACGGTGCTTCAGTCCTACCCTTCCTTATAGAACAATGCAGTTTTACTTGAATGCACTTTAACTGAAAATGAAGCACCTCGCTTTTCAAACACTTTCAGTTTGTAAGTGGATTTTTTTCTTGTTATTTCCGGTTTGATTTTTTGTTTGCTTTTTAAAGAAGGGGTGCAATGGGCCCATTTCTCTTCCACAATGCACTGTCCAGGTGCTTTGGGCTTTCTTTATGATCAAGAAGGATCTAGTAACAACTGTTTGACACTGATTTATGAAAAGGGCAAGGTGCCTCCTCCCTGGTGCTGGAAACCAGAGTCAGCTGCCACCTCAAAACACAGACATTTTGCACTATAGGAGGCCAGGCAGAGCCAAGACAAATGTTAAATAAACCGTATCCTCTGCTGCAGCATATCATGTTTCACTCATGAATGAAACTAAGAATGCAGTTATTCCTTACCTTGGTTTCTTCCAGTTCTTTATTCTTGGCTCGAATTATCTCCTCAAAATCTTTTTTATTACGATTCAGTTCTTCCATCAAAGCATGGTGCTGTAACAGTACCATTCCAGAAGTTATAAGAGTACCATTATAAGCTATCCTATTAAAGATATAAGGTTCAGCATATTTCTCCTCCTACAAGAGCAACACATGTGAGTTGAGGTGTTAAGGCAATTTACCCTTAACTTTAAATTGGAATGCACTGCCAGTTACTTATGACCTTCCCAGTGCCATCACACTTTGCATTCCCTCTTCCAGGTTACTCTTCCACTTCAGTTAGGCTTTACAGTCACCTAAGGCAAACTCCTTATCTTCTACCAAGAGGCCACAGCACTTGGGAAGATTTAAATATCCAAGTTACACAGACAAAACTAGACTCATAATCACTTGCCTCTTGCAGGACCTGGGCCAGCTGCTCCTTCAGATTTTCTTCCCCTTGTTGACACTTTTCTCCCTGGGTGGGGTAAGAATTGAGACAAAAAAGACTTGAAGAACGTAAGAGACAGAAAATTACTTCTCTGCAAACTCTCTTTAGAGGATATGCTTCAAGAAACAACACTGATTTTCAACAAATGGCAAGATGTTCTACTCTAGGGTTACATGTGTCCAACAGAAATTAGAGCTATCATTTACTCTGAAGAGTTAAAATGGACATCATTTACAGTTCCATATTTGGAATACCTCCACATTATTCCAGCTCAAAAGGCATCAGCATATTCATAGAAGGAAAGAGACCAGCAACAGCTTAAAAGCTGCAGCTCTTTGAGCACATTCAAAGTGGTCAGAGATACCTAAAGCTCCAGGTAAAGGTCCCATTGTTTCTAAGGACACAAATGCAAACTTGCTGCATTTCTGATATTGGTATCTTGCCTTTAGCAGCAGACTTTAGCAGCAGGAATTAACTAATAAATTATTAGATTCACTCCAAGATGAATCCTCACTTTCTTTAAACCAGATTTTGAGCAGTCTCAACTGTTCAAACAGATTTTGGTCTGTTAGCAAAAAAGCAACTTGTCACATACACTCACTCACTTAAAGGCACCTACAGACTGCAAGAAAGGGTTTTTTAAAAGTAGGGAAAGGATCTCCTTCTCTCCAGGGATTAAGACATGCAGTATTGCATTGATTGTAAAGACAGGGCATTTGCCATGCAAACTGGACATTATTTCAGCCATATAAGGAGAAATTCACCCTTGAAGTGATTACTTTTCAACTTGTCCTCTCTATAAGCACGAGAGATCAGGCAAAGACTTTCATTTTTTTTTATTTAAAAACATGCTTCCTTACCACCTGAAATGCTTTATTTTGCACCCTTTTCTGAATTTCCTGTGGAGACAAATCTCTTCTGTCTCTGCACTTGCTTTTGGTACATGCACTGTGTTACATGCTAAGTTAAATACTTCCACAAAAATTTTAGCAGGGGTAATTCACACAAACACTATTTATGTTACTGTATAGTTCAAGAGCTATTTTGGATCAATGCCTTATACAAGGCATTCCATGAAACTGAAGAAGACACAGGCCAAAATTATTACCACCATTATACCTCTAGCTTCTGCTGCTCTTTACAGAATGTCCTCTCCAGCTCTTCCACTTGCTGCTGCTGGTGCTCTTGCTCCATGCAGAGCTGGTTCTGCAACTCCTGCAGCTCCTGTTCCATTACCAGGATCTCCTTCTGATCACACTTCCTGCGCTTCTGCTTCACATTTAGAACTGCAGTCTGCTTCTCCTGCACTTTGACCTTTAATTTCATTGTATCTACTAGAGATTTCCTCAGCATTCTCAAGCCAGTCCACGACTCTGCAAGACCGGAGCCTTTCTGGTCCTTCTGGGGGACAGTCACAGCTTTCTTGGAGTGAACAGGGCTACCATACACAGGACCACTATCCCTCTCACTGGGTCCAGGAGAAGGCAGCTTGACATTTATCTCCTCTGTTTGCCTTCTGGCCTCTTCTGCCTGCCCCCACGATTTATCTAAAGGTTCATTGTCACAGGACATTCTGTCTCTCTTGCATCTGGAGTTTGAAGGGCCTTCTGATCCAGATGTCTCCAATTCCTCCAAACTAAATTTACGTTTAGTTCTTGAACTCTTAGCTTTCCCCAGGTCACTTCTTTGGGCTAAAAAGGGTCTAATTTTCTCCCATTCGTCTTTAATTACTTCATACTCGTATTCAGCAGTCTCTCTGTTTTCCAAAGGCACTCCCAACTGGATACGGTCTCCTTCAGCAATAGGATAGACTTTTGATGGATCCAGGCGCTGTTTGTTAAGCCAGACTCCATTTAGACTCTGCCAATAAACACAGAATCACCAAAAATTTAATATGTAGTAACAGAGCTCTCTGAAAGCTATTTCTGACAACTGTAAATAAACACAGCCAACCTCTTCAGTGCTTCAATCAGAACAAGCCACCTCTTTAAATAAACCTTGTAATATCCAGTTTATTGGCTCAGTGTTGCATTTATTACAGTTACTGCACTGTATTATTTATTGCACATTATTCTTGCATTAAAGATTTTATGTGCAAGCACCAAGAACAACATTTTGACACATGTGCTTGTGCAGAAGGAAAACAATGAACTCTGAGGGGAAAAACCTGCACAAAAGCTTCAGAAAGAAGAACTAACTAGTAAAAAGACTCCACATTAGAGCATGGTCAGGAATATAGACTACTACAGTAATTATTTTTGACAATTAATGTTACCTGAAATTCCAGAAAAAAACAACAGGAAAGAAAAAGAAGCAGTGGTTATACTCCTTGAAGAAAACAAAGTTTTCCATAAATACAAGGAGACTATACGAAAGGAAAATGTTCTAATGTTCAAAGCACAAGAAAGGTTTCAAAATTAGCTCAAGAAATAGTTTTCAAAAACAGCAAAACTGGTCTGTGCTCATGATGAACTACAGAAACACCAGGAACAGACATATCTCAATGAGATTCAAGAAAACAAGCTGACCAACCGGTCAACAGTGAAAACAGAGAGGAACTGTTAATAGTTGATCTATGGGAGATGTTTCCTATCATGCAGCAACATTAAGTTTTCAAGTTTATTCATGTACTACAAGAGGGTTTTGTTGAAGAGCAGTGTAATTTTAATAGTAGCCACTCTGTTCCTTTCTGACTAATCTGCTGTCAACCCAAACATCCTTCAAACCTGCATGATGTGTTGAACACTTTCATTCTACCAGTGCTGTTTTAAAGCAAATGACTCATTTTACTCTTTGCAGGCTGAATGAGAAAGTGGAGAGATCATGATATAAGAAACAGATTACTGAAGTCAAAGTGAGACCCAGGTGAGGGCTCTGACATTTTATCCTAATCAGCTGAGAAGAACTTTCAGGAGAAACTCATTCAAACACAACATGAAGCATGGTTTTTCTAACACTAGATTCTTGTGGAAGTTGATTACAATTAAAGCAACTGTGTCACTATGATAAGGAGCTGCACTTTATCTTTTCATTAGCACTGCAAGAATGTTATCCTTCTGAAAGAATAAGAGCCTGTGTCAAAATTCATATAGAATATGTTTTAAGAAAGCGACACCAAACAGGTTCACAGACTGCAAAGTGCCCTTGGCAAGGCCACACTGGTCTGAAAAATGCTAAACCAAGAGGTGGATCTACATACAGAAAGTAACACAGTTTGCATCCCAACTGCAGCAGACTGAAGGTTCCTGCTGCAAGTGCACAACAGGCAAGCCACATTCCCATGGACCTTCTATCCCACTTATACTACATCACAGCTCATACACTGCTAGATCCAAAACAATGGTATCCATTCAAGGAATCTCAGAGCAGGTCTCCAGTTGAAGGTCTTCAATTGGTCTCTGTACCTTGTTATCCTTGACAGTCCACTGCCCTTCTGCATTCTGCTGGAAGACACAGTGCTTACGAGAGATCATCAAGGGACAGGTTTTTGACACCAGCTGGTACGTGATATCTAATCCTCGGCCTATAGTCACCTAAAAATAAAATAGTTTAGTTACTGCAATCAGTAATGACATGGTAAATTCAGTTAATGGCCTTTCAATTTAAGTACAGCAAAACTCTAGATCAATATCTTATGGTTATTTCCAAGAAGTCTGCCATAATATGATTTTTTTTCATTTAAATTTAAGAGTAGATAGAAAATGGAAGCTTACAAAGTTTGAAGTATTATCTTTCTCTCCCACAGAGGAAAATTTGATTTCTCTGAGGCACATTACAACCTTGGTTTCATGGAAATCTTCTTCAGCAGCAAAGCTGCTCAAAGCCGCTCACAAACCATCTGTGTCCCATCTCGGTCATTACCTAACCAAACACCATTTCTTCAAACCAGCACTATTGTGTGTGGGTCTCAAGATTACTTCTTACCCTCTTCCTTTGCTAGTTGCATCTGTTCAACCATTTGTGAACAGGAAAGGTACAGGAAAAAATAGCCCAGAAAAATGCCATCAAAAAAAGTGCACACTCAACACTGCCCTAAATACACAGTAATTCTGTACATCACACCACTGATCTTACGGCTCAGAATCTAAGCTACATGCAGCTCATAACCAGCAGCAGAAGTGATCTAAATAACTGGATTAGACTCTAATACTATCTTCTAGAAGAAGGGATGTAATTTAATTGTACTATTGCAGAGTATCTTATTAAATCTCATCTAATTTCATATTGCCATTTAAAGCACATCCCTGCTCTCCCTCCCTCTGCTGCCTCATCTGCACACTTCTCTTAATTCATCTGTGCTCTGCATTACCTGAGCAGTTCTCACCTTGAGTTTAGAGCAAGAACTCAGACCTCCCCATGTCATAACCAAAGGCAAGGAAGCAAACTAAGATGACAAAAGCAAATTTAACCACGTTAGTGCCTACCTCTTAAATGTTTCATATAGTGTTCTGCCAGCATGGATTGCATGTGGAAGAGGTACAGAGACTCAAATGGATAAAGGCTCCCAAAGACTCCCCTCTTCACAAGGATTCAAACATAAAATCACCTTTGCATTTGTCCCTGCGGTGGCATCCCCAGTCACAGACACCTGCAGGATCTCACACACCAATATGAGTGAGAGCAAGCAGGGTGAGTCACAAAACTCCCCCTTGATCAAGTTCATTCAGCAAACAGGGGTCCAAGATGTTACCACTCACTTGCTGGAGTTCAGTGCTGCACACAGCAGTACTGGCAAGTCACAGCACATCCCCACACCTCAGCAGTGTCCTTTGGCACCAAAGTGGTCACAGCACCAAGCCTGACAGAGTTCAAAAAGTGTTTGGACAACACTCTCAGACATGTGGTGCAATTCTTAGGGCTGCCCTGTACAGTGTCAGGAGCTGGACTCAATGATCCTTGTGGGTCCCTACCAACCCAGGATATTCTATGATTGTGATTTAAATCTCCAGCAAAAGCAGTTTGTGCTCTGTGGCCTGGCACACCTACAGCACCAGAATGCCATCAGCCTCACTGCTGCCTATGACAACCACCGTGCAATCAATCAGAGCAGTCACATCCCAAACTGGATTCTCTGCACAATTATCAGCCTTGGCTGCAAGGTGTGTTTCCTTCAGTCCTTCACCAAGGAGATCTGCACATCTCAGGGCTTCAAATCCACGACGGGAGAGTTACAAAAGCATACATTTGGATGGGTACCTTTTGCAGCGTGTGAGCACAAGGCCTTGGCTATAGCATCACCTAACTAACTACTTGCCTGATTTTGACCACCAGAACAGCAATCCTTTTACACTGCCCCAACCTCACCACACGCCTTTGCCTGCTGGGTTTTAAGGAAGAGTATCAGGGCCCATTTTTCAATTAAAAGTCGCTGAGAAAATGGCTATTCCTGTACCGCACCGAAACATAACCAAAACAATTTAAAGGTGACTTCCTTTACACCTGAGCACCTTATGCCCTCCATACTGATAAGCTCGCCAAAGCATCGCCTCGTTAATTAGGCTACGGACTCCCTTCGTCCTCACTTACGTCACCGTCACACCAACAACTCTACTTTAATACGACGTGAGGATTTAAAGACATAAACAAGCGAAGGCTCGGTCAAGGCGACTCCAGCGCCTGGTTCCGCCCTCCCCGCCCCCGGGCGGTACCGGGGCAGAACGGCGAGCGCTGGGGCGGCCCCTCCGAACGGCCACCAACGGCGGCCGCTCCTTCAGCGGGACCAGGCGGTGCTTTTTCCCACCTGGGAAGCGCCGTAAGAAACAACGAGACCCCTCCCCGCAACCGCGGCCCGAGAGCCGTGCCCACCCGCCCGCTCCGAGGGGCCGGAGCCCGGCGCGGCTCACCTGCGTGCCGGCCTCCAGCAGGAGCCAGTCGCAGCTGGCCCCGACTCTGCGGAGGCACCAGGCCAGGCAGGGCACCCCGCGCACCGCCATGGCGCCCGGCGGCAGCGATGGCTGCGGCGGGGACGGCGCTCGCACGGGGCGGGACGGAACGGGGCGGGGCGGCCTCCCCCGAGCGTGCCCGGGCCGTGCCCGGAGCCCGCGCCTGCGCCGCAGGAGCCGCAGGGACGGGCGATGGCGCTCTCCCACCGTCCCGCGGTGCTTCCCCGCAGGCCCGCCGCGCTCCTCCGTGTCCCGCCTCCCTTCGCACCGCCCCTTCCGGGCGCTGCTCTCCGCCCTGGGCCACCATGGCTGCGGCCGCCCGGCTGCGGCGCCGGCTGCTGCTGGCCGTGCCGTGGCGCTGGCGCTGCAGCCCCCGCCGCGGCGGGGCCGCCTGCCCGTCGGCGGGGCAGATCCGCGCCGCTTTCCTGCGCTTCTTCGAGGAGCGCCACGGCCACCGCCGGCTGCCCTCGGCCCCCGTGCGGCCCCGCGGCGACCCGGGCCTCCTCTTCGTCAACGCGGGCATGAACCAGGTGCTCTCCCCGCTCCCGCACCTCCCCTCCTCCGGCTCACCAGAGGAGCGCGGCCCGGCTCGGGCTGTCCCCTGCCGAGGAGATCTCCGGCGTTGTTTCGGGCTTCCCGCGCCTCGTAGTGCCCTAGTGCCGCGGGAGTCCCTCGCTGGCCATGGTTAAGAACTGTCTGAACACAACCTGTGCCGTGTGTTTTAGTATCAACTTGCTTGAGCAGGGAGGCTGGACCAGCTGGCCCGCTATGGTCCCTTCCAGCCTGAGCCGCTGTGTGTTTCAGGAGCCTGAGGCGCAGCTCCCTGCGCTGGGTGGCATCTGTCCATAGCGGGTGTCTCTCATTTCCAGTTCAAGCCCATTTTCCTGGGCACGGTGCACCCCCGGAGCGAGCTGGCCCAGCACCGGCGGGTGGTGAACAGCCAGAAGTGTGTGCGTGCCGGAGGGAAGCACAACGATCTGGAGGATGTGGGCCGAGACACTTACCATCACACCTTCTTCGAGATGCTGGGGAACTGGTCCTTTGGGGATTACTTTAAGGTGAGGTGAACCCTTTCTAGGGGAAAGCATAGCTTTCTTTTGCAGCTGTGCTGTAGTGCCGTAGGACTGCGTGCAGAAGGCCTTTTGGTAAAATCCAGGTTCATTCCTGGGAGCACTGTGGCCTGGAACAGAGATGGTCAGCTCATGGACTCTGTTTCTGAATGTGTCCTGCAGACTCTCAAAGCACTCTGCCTGTCAAAGCTGTGACCAACACGTAAAAATCAAAGTTTTCTGTGAGAATGGCGGTGTTGACCACTTAATATGGTGAAAAGAAATTACCACTTCATTTGATGCTTATTACTAGAAAGTTTGAAGAGGGAAGAAGAATACAGCATGCTAGGTTTTTTAGGTGGCAAATATATTTTTTTCTTTGGAAAGAAAATAGTCCATGTAACTCCTGGTAAGCACATAGACGCACACCATGCATCACAAGATTTTAGGAATGTTAGTGAGCTGTCTCACTCTCCTGCCCTTCATCCTGCTCTTGGCAGTACACCTGAAATTTAGAAAAGGAGATGAATAAGCTGAAATTAACTTCTTTGCTGTTTTGACTCCCATTCTGAAGACCCTTCCTGAATTACTGTGCTTCATTTATGTTCCCTACCTGCTCAGGAGGAGGCATGTAGCATGGCCTGGGAGCTCCTGACAGAGGTCTATGAGATCCCCAGAGATCGTCTCTACGTCACCTATTTTGGTGGAGACCCCTCGCTGGGGCTGAGCGCGGATGAGGAGTGCAGGGACGTGTGGCTCCGCCTGGGGTAAGTGTGTTAGGGAAGAGGTTCTGAGCAGCTGACATTGCACTTTCCACAGTTTTGCGTTTGCTTTTTAGCTGATCAGCTGTAAGGGAAGGAGGTAATGTTTTAAACCCATTTTGTTTCTGGTTTCTTTGGGCTCTGAGCACATGGGTCTCTTGAATTTTTGTTTCATTCTCAGAGAGCATCGGTGGGGGTGGGGGTGGGCCTGAAACTGGCTGGCCTGGATGAAATGTGTACAGGATCTCCAATCCTTTGCTTCCTCTCCATCATGAGAGTACATTCTCCTCTGAAAGCGAGCAACAGCTGCTTCAGTGAGTGCTTCAGCCAGTGCAGAGAGCACTGCTGTACTTTGGGAGCTTGTTCCAGGCTGTGTGTAGGCTTTGAGCCCAAGGCAGCCAGCTCTGTGCCACTGATGGTGTTCAGGTTTGCCTCTGCTCCAAAGAGCAAGGTGCTCCACTGACCCAGTGCAGATCCTGTCTTGGCCAGGCTGTGTTTGCCAGGCATTCTGGGCTGAGACTAGGGTCCTGTCTGGTTTGGCCCATTTAATCTTGTTAAGGAGAGTAATTCTGGGTGAGCAGAAGCAGAGGAAGTCTGATGTGTTTGCTAATTGTGTCTGTAGTAGTAAGAAAGAATTCCTTTCTTCCAGCTTTCTCTGTGATCTAGGCTGCTGTGTGGTTTGTGTGTATGCCTCAGCAGTGCCACCTCTGTTGTTTGCCTTTCCAGGGTTCCTGCCAGTCATGTGCTTCCTTTCCAATCGAAGGATAACTTCTGGGAGATGGGGGACACGGGTCCCTGTGGTCCCTGCACAGAGATCCACTATGACCACGTGGGTGGTGGCAGAAATGCTGCAGCACTGGTGAACCAGGGCAGCCCTGATGTAGTGGAGATTTGGAACTTGGTCTTCATGCAGTACAGCAGGTACCAAGAATCTCTTCTGAGCTCTAGAGCCTTTCCCCCAGCCCGATTCCAAAACTGTGTGTATATTCTCAGATCACTGTTTTCCAGAAGGTGGCAGTACCAGAAGCAAGAGAGAAGCTATGGAGATTTGTCCAGCATAGCTCTTGGTCCCCTTTCCTTTATTTGCCTGTCTTCTTCAACCTTCACTGTCTATTCTCACTTCATGCTGCATTCCAGAGGTCTCTTGAGGTCTGCAGCAGCCTGGAGGAGGAGGAGAAGGCCTTTGTCCCTGTTAGGGAAGGACTTTTTCCTTACATTGCAGCCCATCCTGCCTATGTGATGGTCAGATCCTGGCTGCCTGACAGGCTGCTATCACTCTTGTCCCTGAGCTTCCTTATGCTGGGTCACCCACTGTTTCCATCCCCTGTCACTTTCCCATTCTCTTTGATTCACCTGTTCCTTATTTTTGCCCATGAACTGATCCTTGCTTCTCTTTTGCCTTTTGTTTTTCCTGCCTGGCTGACAGAGAGGTGGGGGGGAATCTCCTTCCCTTGCCGCAGCACCATGTGGATACAGGAATGGGTCTGGAAAGGCTGGTGACAGTTCTGCAGAACAAACGGTCCAACTACGACACAGATCTCTTCACTCCCATCTTGGATGCCATTCACAAGGTGATGGTGCTTCTGCTCAGAGTCACAGCTCAACAAAAGCTCCTTGAACACAGATTGCTTGCTGGCTAGCATAGTACAGCCTTCTCTGAAGGTTCCTGAGCAGTATCTTGAAACAGGAGGTTATGTCCTGCCGGGTCTAATGCAGTGTTCTAGAAAACAGGGAGAATTCCAGGTTGGAAATTTGCTGGAATATCAGTACTGCTGATGTGTTTTTCTTTCGAAGTGTCTTAAATTTCTCAGTGCCAAGGCATTGGCTGACCTGTGTTGGGTACAGAAGTCTTGATCTGTAGTGCTGTGGAAGGATTCAATGAGTACATCTTAGGTGCACGAGGTTCAGAGACAGTTGAAAAACACGATGTCAGGCGTGGCTGGCTGCCTCTTGAATTGAAGCTTCTTCTGCAGCCATTACTTTGTGCTGATTTGTCTCCCCACTTTCCCTTTTAGGGCTGCAGGGCACCCAGATACCAAGGTTTGGTGGGGGATGCTGATGTGGGGCGTGTGAACATGGCCTATCGCGTGGTGGCCGATCACGTGCGCACCCTCTGCGTGTGCATCGCTGATGGCATCTACCCAGGCTTCTCTGGAGCAGAGTAAGGACGTAAGGAAATGGCACAGGGTGGAGGAAGTTAGGTCTAGAAAGGAATGTGAGCAGCCAGGGAAGAGGTTCTGGTGTGGGCCTCAGAAAGGGAGTGCATGAGCTTTTGGGGAGGCAGGAAGATGAGAGCCGGGAAGGGGTTCCAATCTGCAGACTTCCCCTTTGGATGGGTCTAGAGTGTTGGGAGCAGCTGGCCTGTGTTGATGAATCAGAGCAGAGGAGCTGGGGAATGTTGGATGTGGGAGCTGGGCAGGGATGCTCACAAGGCTGCCTGAGAAATCCTGCCCTGTTTCCAGACTGGTGCTGCGTCGGATGCTGCGCAGGGCTGTACGCTTTTGCTCCGAAGTTCTACAGGCACCACCTGGGCTCCTGGCCTCCCTGGTGCCTGCTGTAGTGGAAGTGCTGGTGAGCAAAACTGCTGTCTGGGGGGGAAAAGGTCATCACACATGCCCTGTTTAGCCCCATGTCCCTCTTCTGCACATTGTCAGAAGTCAGTCTTGGATGTGAAGGCATTCCAGGAAATTGTACCTGATGCTATGCATTCCAGCATTAAAAACCTCTTGTCCCCATATCACTTGTGGTGGGAGGGAGGGGGCCTAGTGTCATCAATGGTACAGTCAGCACGAGCATGTGTAAGTGTATGCAAGTAACCTCTGTAATGTTTGTGGCACGCTGCAAGATCCCCTGAGGAAGCTGCTGAGGATGTTTTCACTAACTGAGGCTCACTTCCACAGGGAGATGCTTATCCAGAGCTGACAAGGAGTGTCAATCAGGTGAGCAATGTGGAATCCCCCTGTCCCATTATCTTCGTGAGGCACTGCTCTCAGGGCCAGAAGTCAGCCTGCCCTTGGGACTTAGCTGGAGGAGTTTGTGTCGCCTCCTCCGTAACCACGTTCTTGTGAGTGGGCTGAGATGTGCTGAGCACAAGAAGTATCTGTGGCAGATTTCCATGTGGGAGCTCCACTAGGTCCTTACCAGGGACTGCATGTCCTGTGTAAGGCAGCTGTTGCTCTAAAAAAGCTACAGTAGCTTTTTTGGTTGAGTACAAGTACAGCATGTCCTCACCCGGGTACCCTTTGTCGAAAGTGGAGTGATGATTTTAAGGCCAGTCCCAGCTTGCTTCCACTGACAGCAACTCCTCTGGCTGTTCCAGACATACAGTTGTAATTGGGTCCCAGATATGAATGCCCAATAGGGGACATTTGTCAGCCTAAAGCTTTCCCCACGTGGGTGGTCAATATTTCCTTGACAGGAATGGCGACAGGAGGCACAATGACTTTGGCACTGTTCAATAAGGCATCGGAGCCATGTTGTGATGGATACGTGCAGAACAAAAAGGCCAGCTGAGCTGACTAAGCAGGGCTGAGCTGAGGAACTCCCTGAAATGCTGTGGCTAACCCTTCTTCTGATCCTTGGGCAGATCAATGATATCATCAATGAGAATGAGGCCGCGTTTCTGTCCTCCCTGGAGCGTGGGAGGCGCATCATTGAGCGGACAGTGCAGCAGATGGAACCCAACACAAATTTCCCAGGTGGGTGTCCCTTTTCTGACAAGCTGCACTTAGAGACAGTTTGCTCCAGGTCCTCACAAGCACTGCAGTTAAAACTGCTGGATGTTTGCCTCCCCTGCCTTTTCTGTGACTGTCTAGCCTCAGAGAAGCAGATGTTCCTTTCTCCAGATTGCAGTTGTTCTTTAGTACTTCATCATCACGACAAAGTAGGCACCAGGCAAGTTAGAAACATTCCCTTGCTGTTTTACTGACTGATCAACGAGGTCCTTATAAGACACAGCTGAGGGGAGTAGCACAGGACCCAACCAGTGCAGCTGCCTGTCTAGATGTGCTGCACTGAGTTTCAGCAGGGATGGGTCTGTGGGGCTGAAGTAATGCCTCCCTCCGCCCCCCTGGCTGGTTCTGGTTGCTAGCTCAGATTCTGGGGGGCTTTGGGCAAGGAAGACTTCAAGATAGGGAAAGAGACCCAAAAGAGGCTCCTTACCTAGGATGTTCCAAGGCTTTATTCTTGAAGGGGTCCCAGGGGCAAAGAGGATGAACAAGGAAGAGCAGGGGTTTATCCAGACCCTCTGTCCCAGGACAGAGAGCTGGCACTGAGCCAGTTGGTCAGAGATAGGGGGGAAGGTAGGGTTAAACTACATAGTTACAGGCTTTGGGGTTCCTTTTGGGGTAAATCATTCCCCAGAGGGATACAACATGGGGCATTATTAATACTCAGTCCCATGCAAGAAGGGCTCAACTGCTTCTCTTCCCCATTAGCTGTACAGCTGCACACAGTACAGGTGGATACAGTTAGCAAAGCACACACTAGATTGGTCCCATGCAGGCAAATCCTGAGGTGCCTTTGCTTTCTGTGTTCACACAGAGTTCTTGTCCTTCTTTTTGTCTTCCAGCTGAAGTAGCCTGGTCTCTCTATGGGAATTTGGGATTCCCTCTGGATCTGATTGACTTGATGCTTGAAGAGAAGGGAATCAGTTTGGATTCAGCTGCTTTTAACAAACTTGCTCTGGAAGATGAAAAGGTAAGAGGGAGAGCTGCCTTGTCAGAATAATTCAAAGCCTTACCTGTCTCCTGTGAACATGGAAGCAGGATCCCTTTCACTGCTGAGGCTCTTCAGAGCACCACAGGGCGACATGCCTTCTCCCTGAAGGGGAAGTGAGTCTGAAATAGCAGTGGCACCACAATCCCCTTGTTTCTGAATGTGGAACTGAAGTATTGGTTGGTGATTTTTCTTCAGGTATTTTATGATGCTGACTGTTGCTGGAGTGAAGGTTATAAAAAATTTATATAGGTTAAGACAGTCCTCTGTTAGTTATGTAGTCTAACTTCTCACACAAAGTAGAACCAGCTTGGACAGCTCAAGCAGCAAATTATTTGAGAAGAGTTTACAAAATCTCCTTGATCTCTGTAGTGCTGAAATACTTGCACTGCCCTCCCACCACCACCACCCCCCAGTGCAGTAATTGGTTTGAGGCCTTGCTCTGCTGAGCTTTAATGGCCTGGAAGCTTCACAGCTACACAGCAAGCTGTGCCAGGAGGGATGTGTTAACATTTGGTATGGCCTGGCTCAGGGCTAGCACAGAGTGGTGTTCAGTGCTTGTGAGGTTTGAAGGGATGGGATTAGTTAACAATAGCCTACATCAGCCTGCATCTGAGCAAGCCTTTCCTGTGTGTCTCACGTGACACAAAGAAATAACACCCACACACTGACATGTCCAAGGCAAAAAAGGGAAGTTTATTTACAGACTTCAACATTTATAGATTCCAGCAGTGACCATGGATTGGAGGAAGAAAATCTTCCTCTTCAACCACAGTGGTCAACCCAACAGTCCATCAACAGTCTCCTCTTTATGAGAAGAATGTAAATGTGGTTAGATGGTTACAGTTACAAGAAAGGTTGTTTATGTAAAATCCTGTCTGACTCTGTTGCAAAAGGTAAACACAGAAGGCTGAAATAAAACTTTAGGAAAACTTCTTAAAGAGACAGAGGAGAACAGCAAAAACCCAGACAACATCCATGAAGGTGGGAGAAGTTGTCCCTAGCCTTATAGCTCCAGTTAGCTGTTTGCTTGCCCCCAGGGATCTCCCATCTAACTGTGCCTTTGCTCTGCTGCAGCGGAAGGCTGGTGGCCCACAGGCAGGGCAGCCAGGGAACACAAACACCCAGCTGGATGTGCACTCGCTGGCCTGGCTGCAGAGCAGCAAGGTGCCTGCTACCGATGACTCCGCCAAGTACGCCTACACGCTGGGGCAGCACGGGCAGTACGGTAAGTGCCTGGCCCACCTGCAAAGCAACCTCTGCTGGAGTCCCTCACATGACTGCTTTTGCTTCCTCACATGACTGTTTTTGCTGCCTAACCCTATGCATGCACATGTGCTTCGTGGTCCAAACCTGTCCCCCTTGCTACCACATCTTTTCCCTCCCCCTGTACCTCATCCCAAAGTGGGTGGGTGTGCTGGTTTGAAAGCAAAACCAGTGAGACTCCCAGTCAAAGATACAATTTAATAGAAGAAGAGAGAAAAAAAAAGGTCAAATAAATGGAATAAAACAACCTAACACCCTGTTGGTCAGGGTGTTTGAAGCAGTCCGGAAATCCTCCTGGAGAGGCAGATGTGGTTCTGTTGGAGCAGAGATGATCCTGAGAGAGAAGGGTCCGGTGATGATGAGAAGGGTCCAGTCTTCCTCCAGGAATCCAGATGAGATGTTCTTGTCAAAGCAGTGATTCCTGTAGAAACGTTTGATAGCCCTTGTCTCCTCTGGGAGTCCAGTGGATAAAAAAGCTGCTTGTGATGTCTCAAACCCTGGATTATATCCTGGTGGGAATGCTTGGCTCCTCCCCCTGGGCGGAGCATCTCACGATGGGATGATCTCATTCTATGAGTCATGCAGTGGGTCCTTGATGGCCCATTAACCAGAGATAACTCCCAGAGGAAGTTATCTATGAGTCATGTGGCAAGGCATTGTTAGGCTCATTAACAGAAGATAAGGAAAACACTGCCCCACCTTGGCTCCAAGGGCTCATGGGGATAGAATACACACCCTGGGCACAATTTTACATTGTAACCTAGGACAGTGGGTTTGGTGAGTTTCCTTAGTTCTGTTGGTCCCTTGGGAGGCTCTGGGCTGGTAACAAGACTGAGCTCTGGGTTGACTCCACTGAGTACAGTGGTGACACAGCATCTGTTGATTTCTTCTGGAGATAACTCTGTCTCTGACAATTAGGCTTCTGGGTGTGTGCGCTGGGGAGAAGGAAGGATAATGAACGCAAAGGTTTTGGGTCCTTGTGTGAAACCCTGCCCTTGCTGTTTCGTGGCAGACCACTAGGTGCCAGCGCAGGCTTTTTGTCCTGTAGGGTAGCTGAGGTTGCTGATGCTCTGTGGAAGGCAGGAAGATAAGTAAGAGGTGGTGTGGCTGTCACAGACAGTTAGAGATGGCTGTGTACGGCCAACTCCCTTTTACCCGGGGTGGCAGCCCACGCTAAGCAGAGAATTTGGCAATTCAAGCTGTATATACTGCAGCACGAGCACAACAGAGGAGAAGAGCCTAGCAGTGACATTGGCTGGAATCTCCAAGCTAGAACTGTCCCACCTTTTCAGCTTCTGAATCATGGAATAATTTGGGTTGAAGGGGATCTCTGGATGTCCAATTTCTTGTTAAAAGTAACATCAGTTTCCCAGTTAAATCACATTTCTCAGAGCCTTGTCCATTTAAGGTATCTTCAGGGACAAAAATCTCACAGCCTGTCTGTTCCCTGTTCTTTATCACTCTTAGTTGTGTAAAGTGTTTTTTTTCTTTACGTACAGCCAGAATTTCCTGTACTCTAGATGTAGTCTCCCAAATGCTAAACAGGGATGAATAACCTATTTCTTTGACCTGCTGGCTATGTTTGTGTTCATACAGCTCAGCAGGCAGGCAGCTTCCCTTGCTGCAAGGGCACCCTGCTGGCTTGTGTTCAGCTTGCTCCCAAGAATCTAAGATTTCTGTCAGTTCCTTTCTGTAGACTGCTCAGATGCCTTCAAAACACAGTCCAGTTCTTCAGTGTAGTTCTTCAGCCAGTCCCTGCCAGTTAAGTGGGATATGGGTACATCCTATTTTGTCATAGGTAGTCATTAAGGAAGATGTTAAGTGATGTTGTCCCTTATATCAGCCACCAAGTAGCTCTACTAGTAGCTGAGTATCAGTTGAACATTAAACTACTGAGCAATTCTCACTGGGGCCCTCTGCCCAGCCAGTGACACACCCACCTTATGGCCCACTTGTCCATAGTGCCCAAGTTTGGGTTCAAGGGGCCTTCAGGAGAGCACGTTGGAAGCTTGCTGCATCCAGGAAGGTGACATCCCTGCTGTCCCCTATCCACAACATCTTCTCAAAAGTCAGTCAAGTGTGCCAAGTTTGCAGTATAGCAAGGTGCAGATGTGTCTGTGCCACATGTTCTTCTACCGGGCTCATGTGGAGTCAGATTGGGTGCCCCTGCCTGCTTAGCTGCTGCTGAGCAGTTCTGTCATTAGGTAAGTGAGGGGTGGCTTAGTCCTTTGTCCTTTCTGCCAGTAGCTGTTCTCCTAGTGAGGCAAAGTGCCAGCTTTCAATACAGCCCGGGTGCTGGCAGGGTTGGCACAGGGAAGTAATCCCTCCTTTCCTGTAGCAGTCTGACAGGCTGTGTGCACTAACTGCTGCTCTCTTCTTCCCCCTGACAGAGTTCAGTCCATGCCAGGCCACTGTCCTGATGCTGTACAGGGATCAGTCTCTCCATAAGGAGGTTGGGGCAGGGCAGCGCTGTGGTGTCATCTTGGACAGGACTAACTTCTATGCAGAGCAGGGAGGGCAAGACTCTGACCAAGGCTACATGATACGTTTAGGACAGCAGGTAAGGCCCTTTGCTGCCTAACCCAAGGCTGCCATGGGTTATGAGGCCAGGCAGATTTCCCCAATTGATGGCTTGTTCTACTGTGTTAATTTGCAAGCTGCTGACTCTTGACAGTTCCCTTGGCTTAGCATCAGAGTTGGTGGGGTAAGGCAGAATCAGCAGTAACTTCACAAGGGCATTCTTGCCGCTCTGGTTGTCTCTCACAGCCCTTTGCAGTTTCATCTTGCTGAGGAAGACAAAAGCCTTCTCAGGTCTTCCTTCAGTGTGCTGTGTTCTTGCCAGCTGGGGTTGTAATGGAGAGAAGGCAAGCAGGTACATGGCACAGGTATTTGGATCTTCCCTGTGTCCTAACTCATTTTTCTGTCTCTTTGCTCAGGATGTACTCTTCCCAGTAGAGTCAGTTCATCTCTGTGGAGGCTACGTGATCCATGAGGTCACCGCTGTGGAAACCCTGCGTGCTGGTGACCAAGTGCAGCTCTTTGTGGATGAGGTGATAACTGAGTGCTCTTAACCTTTTCTTTGGGATGTCCTGAGTAACCCAGGCACAGCAGAGCTTTGTCCCTTGTATTCTTGAGACTGTTCTTCATCATAGTGTTCAGTGGGAAGGAGATATCACAACTGACACTGTAACCTTTCCGAGGCATTGGTCTGTCCAAAAAGTACCCAGCCTACCCTTTACTGTTTTACAAAGAGGGTCCCATGGGAAAAGGGGTCACAGAACTCATCAGACAGCTGTACTACCCATTGTTCTTCCTCCATCACAGAATCACAGAATTTTTAGGTTGGAAGAGACCTTCAAGATCATCAAGTCCAACCCATGCTCTAACACCTCAACTAGACCATGGCACCAAGTGCCACATCCAGGCTTTTCTTAAACACATCCAGGGATGGTGACTCCACCACTTCCCCGGGCAGGCCATTCCAATACTTTATCACTCGTTCTGTGAAAAACTTTTTCCTGATATCCAACCTATATTTCCCGTGACGCAGCTTGAGACTGTGTCCTCTCCTTCTGTCAGTTGTTGCCTGGAGAAAGAGACCAACCCCCAACTGACTACAACCACCCTTCAGGGAGTTGTAGAGAGTGATAAGGTCACCTCTAAGTCTCCTTTTCTCCAGGCTAAACAACCCCAGCTCCCTCAGTCGTTCCTCACAGGGTTTGTGCTCCAAGCCCCTCACCAGCCTCGTTGCCTCCTCTGGACACGCTCAAGCATCTCAATGTCCTTCCTAAAGTGAGGGGCCCAAAACTGGACACAATACTCGAGGTGTGGTGGCACCTTCTCCTGTTGCCTCCCACCAGCCTTTTCCTGATCTCTTGGTGCCACCTCGTGCTGCCCTGAGCTGTGGAGCAGCAGCAGTCCCTGCTAACTGGTGTGTGCTTTCAGGCACAGCGCCTGGGCTGCATGAGGAACCACACTGCCACCCACCTGCTGAACTTCGCGCTCCGACGTGTCCTGGGGGACAGCGCCCAGCAGCGGGGCTCCCATGTGACAGCACAGCAGCTGCGCTTCGACTTCCAGACCAAGGTGACTCTGAAACCCAGTCTCCTGGTTCTCAGCAGTGCCAACATTCCCGTACAGCTCTGCTCTCCAGGGGTTTCTCCCCTCTCCCCATAATCACTCCTTTAGAGACAAGTCACGTTTTATCTGAGTGATGAGGCTTGGATGTGACTGTGTCCACTTTGCACTGACCTCACCCTGAGCAGGGCTTGCTGAGGGGATCAGTGGGGGTCAGAGGGGAAAGGACTTAGCAAGGCCAGTGGTCATGAGACTGACACAAAACAGTGTAAAGGAGTCAGAGAGATGGTGCTTGGCTGTGGCACATGATGTCTGTACTGGACATTCAGGTGAGAGTATTTGTGAAGCTTTGGGTCAGGCTGAGTGCTGGCCCTGGTAGCCTGTCACTCATTCCAGTATCTTTTTTGAAGACTAGCTGATGCTCTTGCATCAAAAATCCTTATCTCTCATGGGAGGAGAAGGTGGGAGGGCCATGATGTTCACAGTTCCCTTTCACAAGCGGAGAAGATGAGATGCAGGGGAAGAGTGGTGTGCCCAAGCTGAGTCATCTGGTGGCTGTGCCCCAGTTCTCCCTCCTTCGTTCTGTACCTCTCAGGAGGCTTCTCCTGAATGTGGCTGACTTGCTTCCTCAGGGCCATGTGACCATGGAGCAGCTGCAGCAAGTGGAGCAAGTGGTCCAGGATCTGATCCAAAAAAATGAGGTGGTGCATATGGCTGAAGTCCCCCTCACACTGGCAAGAGGAGTTCAGGGACTCCGTGCAGTGGATGAGGTATGACAGGATGGCAGCACACATCTTCATGAGCCTTCTCCTTCAGCAGGAATCATCTGGGACGTGAGATGTTGACACAACATGTTTCTGCAAGGGAATTGTCTCCCAAAACTCAGAAGGGAAAATAGGACAGAGATGAGATCTCAGGACACTGTTGTAAAACATGGAGACTGGTGATGCACAGGCTTTCTGTTCATGCCTGTGGACCAAACGCTTGTCGTGTCACCAGTTGTTTCTTTCTCTCCATTGGTGCTGGTTGTGGGGCAGAAGTAGTGCCACCCCTGCCTCAAGGGCTGCTCTAGAATTGGGGAAAAATGAGGCAGACACCCGAAGCCAGGTAGTCAGTCTGTAAGTGCCCCTGAACATCCATGTTGTTAGCTGCTGATCCCTGTCTCCTCTGTCAGGGCTATCCAGATCCAGTGAGGATAGTGTCCCTGGGAGTCCCTGTGGAGAATGTGCTGACCTGTGACTCTGAGGCTGCAATGCAGACCTCTGTGGAGCTCTGCTGTGGGACGTAAGTGACTTTTACTTGCAGCCAGAAGGCATGTTCGTGGGCACTGGTGGCTGAGGTAGAAGCATCACTACAAGCTCACCTCCCTGTCCCTGTGAAACTGAGTTTCCTCACAGGAAAAAATATTGTGAGGACAGGATGGGCTAGTCACAAAGCTTTGGAAGTTCCAGGGTGAGCAAACTTTAATGAAATGCACAGCATTTTTCCTTACTTCATAGTCTGAAACCAACCTGGGAGCCAGAGAGCAATAGCAGAGTATGGGAAAGGTGTGTGTGACCTGTCACACCAGGGTTGTGGTGCTTTGCCTTTGCCTTTGGGGTTGCTGAACAAGGGCTGGGGACCCAGCTGGAGACTCCAATTCAGCTGTGAGAACTTGAGGCTGCTCTGATTATTTTAATTAATTATGTTCACCCTCTTCTGCTTTTAGCAGTAATGAGAGTAGAAGAAAAGTTAATCGATCTTAGGACAGTGCTGACACCAAAGAAGAAGGAACAAACTGGCCTTAGAGCAGATAGAGCTGAAAATGAGCAATTTTGTAGCCATGAGATCATCTTGTGGGAGTAGAGGGACAAGAAACTGCATGGGAGAAGAGATGATCAATTCTGATGAAGATGTCTGGAATGATTACTTGTGGTAACAGAACCCGAGACACCGTAGTTTTCATATCCAGTGTTGAATAAACAAGAGGGAAAAGGGAGGTTGTCAGTGTCCTGAGACTGCACAACTGTCCTTTGTCTGGAGTCTGCTGGCCAGGCAGTGAGTTGGCCTGACAAGGGAGTGGTGGAGTAGCAGCTGAGTAGAAGAGAAAACACCAATTCATCTCACTGCTGAAGGGGAGGAAAGGAGAACAGAGCTTGGCTGCACAGTTTCACTGGAGCCTGCTGGGCAGGAAGCACAGAGGTTCCTCTGGAGTGGCCTTAACTCTGCTGTCTCTTGCCTGACAGGCTACCATCAGCATTTGAGGGATGGGAAAGGATTCAAGGTATTGGCATTAGGATTAGGAAAAGGCTGCTGGACTTCAGAGTTTTCGGAAGAGAAGGCAGGGTTCCTGACTTCTGTTTGCAAAAGAGCAACCTGCTTTCTTTCCTGTTCTCTGCTGACATTTTAGGCACCTTCTCCAGACGGGGTCTGTGGAAGATCTGGCCATCATCAGCGAGCGTCAGCTTGTCAAAGGGATTAGCCGTGTCATTGCAGTGACAGGGGCACGAGCCAAAGAGGTGAGCAAGGGGAAACTGAGACTTCTGCCATGTCCAGGCAGTGCCAGAAGGACCAAACTTTGTAGGTTCCTCATAGACAGTTAGCTCCCCACTGCTTTGGTTGGAGCCTCCCTGCTGTGCCTCATCTGGCTCTCTGCTTCAGCCTTGGACTCAGCTCTGCTACTGCATCTCACTATTCACTTCCTTTCCCTCCCATCCTGGTTCTCTGTTTCCTTGACCTTCATTTCTCCCTTCATACCCCCGTTTTCCAAGATAAAAACTTGCACAAAATATCAGGAAGCCTCTGGTCTATAAATTTCAATCCCCCAGTAGGTATTTTAAGGTGTAATGCTTTGTGCATTGATTTCGCCTCCTGCCTATCACAGCTGGATTTGCACTTTATGATTACAGGGTTTAGGCCTCATTCTTACAGCCCTTTTGCTTCCTTTCTTTAGTCTTTTTCCTGCTAAACTATGATTCTGGTCTGGCTGGTTCTGTATAAAAAGTAAGCAACCTACTATTGTGTTCGTGAGATCACTCTGTCCTTTGAGAATTTGGAGGTGTCAGGTGCCCTGTAAGCTTTCCCTCTTCCTTTAAGGCTGCTGTCAGAGGAGAGTGACTCATAGTCACTGGAATTGGAAAGACTAAAGGCAAAGCCCATCCTTGCAAACCTGTTACTTTTTGGCTGGCCGTTCCCTGTGCATCTGTGTCCCAGAGAGGCTTTTCTTCATGCAGAAGGACAAAAAGCTGCAGGGCACATCTGCATGCTTTGCTGGAAGTGCTGACCTGGAGAGCCCCCGAGAGGAGCTCTCTGCAAGTGTTAATGAGACAAGGGAGACTGCAGGCATGAGAAAATTGCTTGAAACAAGGGTTGTGTGTCCTAGCTAGGCAGAGCAGTCCTCTGCTGTCCTGCACTGAAGTCTTGCAGGACCATCCTGGGAGCTGAGATCTGGCAGAGTGGAAATGCTCCAAACCATAAGGATTGGCATGGGTGAGAAATGCTTGTAATAGCTTTTTAAAAAATTAATAATAGTAGCATTGTTGGTGAAAACAATAAGAAATATATCAGGATAGGTAAACAAAGGATATATGCTTGAATGGCTGATGAGGTTTCTTTTAGTGTGTTTGTCTTGCTTCTTCAGTCAGCAGTTTCAAGATTGCATTTGCTAATGGAAAAAGATTTCTAAGATGCTCCACAGAGCTCCCCAGTTTTTCCCCAATGAAGTCCTGATGATTTTGGTGCAGATTTTTGAGGAAACATGAATTTTGACCATAAATACCACATAAAGCTCAACAGCTTGGTCTGCCTGAGTGTGACCATCTAGTGTTGGTTGTGAATCTAGAGAGGAATGTTGTATTTCAGAGTCTTGCAGGAACAGTCATTCCTAAACCATCTGTAGGTGTCTTCTCACTGGATTCTGAGCAGCACTTCCATGTTCATGACCCTGCTGTCTCCCAGCTTTTTCCATCCCTGTGGACTTTCTGTTGCTGCATTTGAAGCTTGCATTCCTTCCATCCCTGCAGGCCCGGGAAGTAGGCCAGTGCTTGGCTATGGAAGTGGACTCTGTATCCCTACGGATGAAGCAGAGGATCACCTCTATTCCTGAGATGCAGAACCTCTCCAAAGAAGTGGGCCAGCTGACCAAAGTAAGGATTACACTCCTGTGCAGAAAGAGCCCAGCATGGACACATGAGACACATGACTTTTTCCCTGTCAGGTTCACATCTTACCATGGTCAATAGCAAGGGCAAGTTGCTACCTGCTGTTGCCTCTTTGGTCATGAGGATTTTTGCCAGTGTCCAGGTGGCTGTGTTGCTTATGGCCAGCTGAAAAGAGAAAGCAGCTCAGCTCAGTGACTGGCTGCCCTGATCATGTGGGCTAAAGCTGGATCTGGGAAGAGGCCATGCTCCAGCCTGACCTCCCAGAGAACTAGCCCTTTATGTCCAGGGCTACAGTTTAATGTTCTTACAGAGCAGACTGTCTTGCAGGTGGTGTCCAGCACTGCAGTGCCCCAGTGGCAAAGGAAAGAGCTACAGACCATCCTGAAAGCACTACAGCGAACAGCCAACACAGCTATCAAGAAACTGGAGCTGCAGCAGGTACTGAGGCAGCAGCACGCTGATGATAACAGCCAGCTGATAGCAGCACCAGTGCACCTGGTGTCTCTGTCACACTTCACAGCCACTCAGTCACCAGGGTCTCAGATAGCAGAAGAAAGCCTGTACAGTCACACACAGTGCAACACAGCCCTGTGTTGGGTTGATTTCACTGGCCATTGTTTGTGGGGCCATTGTTTAAAACGTAGAGAATGGCTGGCTGGGCTTTTAGGACCTGCAGAATTTCTGATGCTGTTGTACACCCCAGTGACACAGACTCTGACTTCAGAAGGCTGAAGATGACTGCTCTTTATTTCTGGGGATGTGTCTCCCTTTTTATACTGTTCTACACAGACCAATTTGATTGGTGAAACAAAGACAAGCCTCTTCAATCACACTGGTCAGACCAGAGGGACATCAAGAAGAAGTCCCTCCTAGGGAAAGGAATGTAAACAAAGGTTACAGTTAGAAAAACATGTCTCTTGTTGACAGAAAACTCTCTGGGAAAAGAGTTTCAGAAAACCAAAACATCTCAGGCAAGAACTAGGGCTACAGATTTCCACATCTCCCTGCCTGTGAGAGCAGAGAGGCCCATACCAGCACTTTTGGCCAACACCAATAGGCACTGGGCATCATCACCTCCTTGTTCATGCATGGAGAAGATGAGATGGTCCTCACAGTGGGCTTAACAAAGTTATGCAGTCAGACAGATTCTTTCTTCCAGCTACATGGATATTGCTGTGCTTCCTACATGTGTTTGTGTTCTGCCAATTTACATGAAAAGCAGATTAGAAATACTTATTGGTAACCTGGAGATCTCAGGAAGCACTATCCCTTTCTTAAAGCAGGAGTGTCTTGCCACAGAAGCCTTCCTGAGACGTGTGGCACTGTATAGGTCCAGGAGAGAGGCTGGGGACTGAATGAATCACTCTCTATTCCACTTCTGACAGTTCATCTCTGCTTGCATTTGGGGAAGGAGGGGAAGGAGGGCTGTTCAGGTCTCCACGTGGAGATTTCAGTCTGTTAGTCTGACTTTGGCTATCAAACATCTCCCATCTGTCCCTCAGAGCAGTGCTTGCATTCCCTTTGTGTCTGTATTACATGGATATATCCCCATCCAGCCCACCCTGTGCCACCAGTAGCCCTTCAAAGTGCTGTGTTTTTCTCCCTCCAGGCTGAGAAGGCGGCACAAACCTTGCTAGCAAAATACTCCAACCAGCCTGTCATCATTGATACTGTCCCAGCTGAGTCCCTCACCGTGAGTAATCCACATCCTTTGGCCCAGCAGTACCTCAGGTGCTGCCAACAGCAAGGGGGAGTTGCTGGGCACGTTTTCTGCTGGATGCTGGTCTCCTTTGCTGTTGCCTGACCTCTCTTCTCCCTGCCTCTCCTAGATCCTAATGAAAGTAGTGAACCAGCTGTGTGACAAGTCTCCTGGCACATCAGTCTTGCTGCTCAGCCCTCAGGCTTCGGGTGAGGTGCTCTGTGCCTGTCAGGTATCCAAGGTAAGCAGAGCCCTGATAGAGACAAGGGGAACCTGCCTGCCAAGGGGGGCTGGTCCCGCTGCTCAGCAGCTCCTGCTGGAGGCTTTTCCTGAGGTTTTGCCCAGGTTTGGTGGTTAATCACACAGGGACAGGACCTGAGATGACTGCACTGGGGCCAGATGTGCTTTCAGTCTCTGCTGGGCACAGATATCCCTGGATCCTCCAGGCTGTGTTTGCCCAGGGGCAAGACACAGCGTTTGCATGTAAGCTCAGGCTTTGTGATCCTCAGGGTCATGACTGCCTGAGGCTGGGTGAGGAGAGGATGCTGTTACCTTGGCTGCCCCACAGTGCAAATAACTGGCCTGTGTCTCTTCCCCAGAGCTGCCTCCCCGCGTTCTCTGCTGCTGACTGGGCCGTGGCTGTCTGTGCACAGATGGAGGGGAAGGCAGGAGGCTCTCCCATCGTAGCTAAGGGCAGTGGAAATGCCAGGGGCATGCAGGGAGCCCTGACTGCTGCACTGGAGTTCGCTCAGAGCAAACTGTGATGCTTCAGTGCCAGGACAGCCCTGTGCACCCAGCTGGACACTTGATCCCAAACATACACTCTGCCCATCTGAAAGGATTAGCAGCTGAGCATTGCTGCAGCCACTGCCTTGGAGCACTCGGCTTCTGACCATCCAGGATCAGCAGAGACCCCTCTGACAGAAGGATGCTGCCTGTTGGCAGCACCAGCATGTGGGCATGGAGCCTTGGAGAGCAACAGCTGCAGATCCTGCTTCTCATGGAACACTGCAAATCTTGCCACAAGACCAGCACAGAGATCTTGTGAGAACATGGGGAGCTGGCACTGTTATCTTAAGGCCATTAAAGGGTAGAGAGTATCCAATCACCTGATGTTTCTTGTTAGCTGCACCTTTTTTGGGTTTTTTTCTGCTCTGGCAGAGGGGTTTGTTCTGCCCCTGCAGCTCCAGAAGTCAGTATGTACTCTTGTCTAAGCAGTTCCTTCCTACTGCAGAACTCAGGACACCCCTCTGATTAAATATGCTACTCTAATTAGAGTAGAAATTAGAGAAATCCCACCTTGCTTGTGGGCTCAGGCCTGTTAGGCTATGCAATGGTGTGATGGTTTCATCCTTTACTATATTTTATCTGACTAGGAGAACATAAAGAGCAAAGGCTTATCTTTAAATTACAAAGATAATTTATTTATACACACTAAAAGGATAAAAATAAGAAAGAAGGAAAAAAACCAAATGAAACTTTCAAAACTTTTTTTTTCTATAAGTGTTCACTCTTTTACATTTAACATAAAAATACGAAACCTGTAATTTCAATTATTTTTACTATTTAAAGATAATCTCCTATTAGTTTTTTAAGAAAAGAGATTTTTTTTTGGTTTTATAGAGACATTGTTTGCAAGGACGTGAAAGGAAAGGAACATTTTATTAGAAATGGTTAGCTAAATGAGGCTGCTTTTTCTTTTGCTTCAAATAGTCTTTTTACTTTTTTTTACTGACTTCAGTTTTATGCTTATTCCTCAGCACCAAGGAAACAAAACTGTCCCCCTCTCCACCTGTTCGCTTTGGATGAATGTTCTTATCTCTGTTTCTTCTGCCACTCCCTTGCAATTCCTTCCTTCTGTCTTCTTGCCAGCTCATACCCCAAACCCCAACACTGATATGATGAGTTGTGAGAATGGAAACTGCTGCTGTGTTGCAGCATGGAAGTCCTTGCAGCAGGACTGTGCCCTGCTTTGTCTTGAGGTGAGCAGGTCTCATAAACTGGTGATTTTTCACAAGCAGTGGTGGACCCAGCAAATTCAACTCCTTAAGATGTCTCAGACTTCAGTGTTTGAGTGGTGTTGGGAGCTCCTGGCCAAAGCATCGTTTTAGATATGGTATTGAGATCATAAATGGTGCCTGAGGCAAAAGTGCAACAGGATATTGATGCAAGCAGGCTTTCACCCTGGGAGCAGCAAGAGCAGCCTGGCACAGATGAATGGCACCAGCAGGTAGGGTTGCCTGTCACTGTGAAGGGAGATGGAGGAGCAGTAGCTGCCTGCTTTTGGGGAGAGAGGGAGGAGGGGTAGAAGCACAGTGATGCTGATGGATGGCTAGCAGGAAATGGCTGTCACATAGATACAGATTAGTGCAGAGGGTGTAGTGGGAAGTGGCTGTGTCCAAATGAGGGGCTTCCCACTTAAGTGTCTGTGTGAGGGAGGGGGAACAGCTGCTCTGAGCAGAGCCTCATCTCCCTTCTCTTCAGTGAACAGCTCATCTTAGGAGAAAAAGGGATGTAGACTTTGGGGGGCATCATTAGCAGACAAGGGGTTTTCTTCCATGTCCCAATGGTTGTCCAGCCCAAAATCTTGTGTGTGGTCCCTCTGGGTTAATGTGGCTCCTACTCATCTTTGCAAAGTGCCAGCAGCTGGTTTTGCATTGGCAAGTGCCAGATATAAGTGTGAGGACTCAGAGCAGAAGGAATGGGGAGCCTTTGGAGGCTGGTGGTGCTCTCAACTGTCCTCCCCTTCTCCCCCAGATCACTGACAGCTACAGCAAGAGTGCAGACCTTAAGCCTTTGGTTCAGTAAATGCTGCTTTCATCCAGGAATTCTAAAGCAGGGCTTATTGCAAAGGGATTTGTGAGCCAAGGTCTCGGGCATCTGCCCCTGCTGCCAAGAGCTCAGCACAGCATCAGAAGGGTGCATAGGCCCCTTTCTTTCATCACTGCCAGTCTGGCAGGCTGCTGCTCATCCCAGACCCTGCCTGCATTCCACTGTAGCACAGCAGCTTGGTGCCTTCTCAAAATTCTATCCATTTCTGGGCGCAGAGGTGCTACTGGTGCTCCCAACATCCCTGCATCTGAGCACTGGGGAGAACTGGAACACCTAGCCCAGTGCTTCAGGGCCCTTGTGAGGAGGCTGGTAGGGTGCTGGAGAGGGTGTGTGGGGTCCCAGAGGATGGGTCATGCCATCAGCTGAAAGCAGCGTGAGTGCCCCATGTTGCACAATCAATCCCTGTGTTTCACTTGTGCCTCAGCAGCACCAGGTGGGGATGGGAAGGGCTGCTCTGTGTTACTGGGAAAGCACTTCCCCAGAGTGCTGTTGTGTTGCTTTATTGAGAGCTGCTGCAGATGATGTCTCCTCTCGGTGCTGGAGAGTAGGTGTGAGGAGGAGGAAAGGAATGCTGGCTTGAGCTGCTCCTGCATGATGCTCCTAAAGCAGAGCCTGAGCTTGCCAGCAGCAGCCTGATGGAATTACCCTGCTTTGGCTTGATTGTTAGCTTGAAAGCCACTGAACTCATAGACCCTTGCCCAACCCCTTAAAGGGCAGAGGTCTGGCTGCTGCCCTTCCAGGTGGTGCCTTTGCTGAGCCCCTGGCACCACTCCCATGGAAGGTGAAGGGCTGCTGTGCTGCTAGAGGCACCACAGAGCAGTGGCTCTTGGAGCTCCATCTCCACTGCAGGAGCTGTTGGGCTCTCAGCACTGTGTGGTGAGTGAGCAGCAAAGACCTAATGTCTTGGCACTTCAGGTCTGTTCATCCCCTCCTGTGTTCCATGGGAAAATGACTCTGTTCTCAGGGTATTTGCAGCAGCCCCAGCACCCTCCACAACCAGGGCTGCTGCATCTCCTGCACCACCTTCCTGTAAACCTTAAGAACCATCTGGTCTGTTAGCAGGGCTGCAGTTGCTGCAGTGGTGCTCTTCTGCCTTATCTGGGGCTGTCTTGGGAATTCCGTTTTCTTCCTCCTCCTTTGCTGCTCTTGGCTTTTATAGGCATGAAATTCAGTATTTCCCATATCCTTTCTGAGCTTGCAAGAATCAATGATGTCACAGCATAACCAAACCCTGATCTTGTAAGTGCAGTAGCACTGCAAGTGTTCTGGAATTGAAGGAGAAAATGCATCTCATCCTGCCAAAGGGTGATTCTGTGGAGTCATCCATGGTGGCCATATCACCTCGGGCTGGAAAAGTGGGTCACTGCAGTAGAAACTGCTGGAGTTTGTGCTGCAGCCATGCCAGGCTGCTGATTCTAGGAGAGGACATTTCCTGTCATTCTCCTGTGTCCTAGTGCACAGACTCACATCCCATCCTCCTCTTTTCCTGCTGCAGGAGGACAAGACATGCTCACACTGTGCTGCAGCTGCAGGAGCTGCCACATCTGTGCCTGGCATGCCCTGCATGTCAGCAGCAGGTCAGGCAATGCTTAACTGGGAAGGCTTTGGGGAACGAAACACAAGTTTGAAATAGAGTTCTCTGGCCAAAGCTGCAGCCTACATTCCCTTACAAACATCAAACATCTAAGGTGTGAGCAGTATCCAGGGCACACATTTTCACCTCCAAACAGATGCACACAGAAGGGACGGCAGGAAGTGGAGAAACTAATTAAAAGGCGATGGGGTTTTTGCTGTGAGCTGGTGCTGTCAGGTTGGCAACACCTTCATAAGGCCAGATGGACCCTGAGGTCCCTTAAGGGCACCTGCAATGCAAGGGCTTGCCAGCATCAACCCCAAGCAACTGCCTGGCATTGGCAAAAGGGGAGCAGGAAGTACTTGTGTGTCTGTCCTCAGACACTTTGCTCCAGGAGCTTCACCCTCAGTAGCCTGGGCTACAGCCTGGGGGGCTGGCACAGAGTCTGGGAGAAGCCCAGCTCTCCCCAGGTGCTCCTGCCACCCCAAGCCTTGGGACAGGCTGCTGCAGGGCCTTGATGTGCTGCACCTTGGGTGCCAGAGGACTCACTTCAGGAAGGTCCTGGGGTTGTTGTGGTAGCAGCAGAGCTGAGCCAAGGAGAGTATGTTCAAAGCATGCTGAGCCACAGGCTCAAAAGCTGTGGGGCTTGGTCCATCAGCTCTGGTGCTGAGATCAGAGTTCAGAGGCACTGAACATAATGTAGCATGTCCAAGCTGAGCCCTGCTGGGAGGGAGAGCACCTCAGGGCCAGGGAACCAGAGGTGACCTTTAAAGGTCCTTCCAACCCAAACTATGACTCTGTGATTCTACATGCATCGTGTGCACTGAACTGGTCACATCACACACGTGCACGTGTAATCCAGGAACTCAAGCATCCACATCTCTGGGATTCTGGGTTACACCTGCAGGCTCTCACCCTCACACTGCCCTGCACCACGGGCTCCCTGTTCCTCCAGCAGCCAACACCCACCCGTGGGCAGCTGCTGCACAGGGCACACAAAGCTGTGGAGGGGAACCAGGGACTCGGCAGCCACGGCAAGGTGAGACTTCCCATCCCTTGGGAGCAGCTCAGGGCTGTGTTGAGCTGGTGCTGCTGCTCACCTTCTACATCTCAGATGCTTGGGAAAGGAGAGAGATGGCTCTGTGCTAGAGGTGTTCAGGTGGGACAGGCAGCATGGGCTGGGCAGGAACACCCCATGACTGAATCACCCCTCCATCTCTGGGTCCCCGGCTTTTGGGGAACCTTTTTGGGGAAGAGAAGTTTCCACTGTAGGAGAACGCTGTCCACAGCAGCATGCTGAGTGCCCCAGGAGGCAGGAGAGCATTTCCTGGGGAGTCCCAGCAGCCCCCTGCATGTGTGCCCTTCACAGCAGCTGGTTCCCTGTGTGAGAGCACCAGCACTTTGCATTCAGCTCCCCAGCCTGGGCTGCAGCTGGCGTCTCCGTGCCGCTTGCAGACAGGAGTGACTTCCTCAGCTGCAACCCAAAGCTCCTCTCTCCTCCAGAAAGCACCTGGTGAACCCACAGGGCTGGGAGAATGCTTCTGCTTCCCCTGACATCTCCTCCCCATCACCATCCCAACTGCTGTCAGGAGCACCCTGCTGCTGGCAGGGTGAGCCCACCCTCCTGACCGGGAGCAGCCGTTTCCATCGAGGGCTGGATTTTGATTGTTTGATGTCATTCTGGGTCACTGGAGGGTGGCTGTGGGGTCCCAGGGTGTCAGCACAGAGGGAGTGCAGCCACGTGCTGCTGCATCCCCCATGCACTGCAGAGCTGCTCCTCCTGCAGGTGTCTCACCATGGCAGGCTCCAGTGGAAAGGTGAGCAAAGCTGCACCCAAAGCTATACCATGACCAGCCCCAGGCACTGGGGGGCTGCTGCCCACCACTTGTAGTGACTCCCTTGAGGCTGGGGGGGGATGGATGATGACCCTGTAGTGCCTGCTGTGGTGTAGATGGAAGGAGCTCCATCGTGCCTGAGTCTGTATTGCACCCAGTGCCTGAGTGCTCACTTGTGTAAGCTGGAGGGTTTCAAACCAAGTTGTGAAGTCCTACCATGCACAATCACTTAAGATTCCTATGGGGGCTGTCAGCCTCAAAGTACTGGTCTAATTCCAGTCCGAAATCCTAACCCAAAGCCCTTCTTGTGTTTTCAGCTGGCTGTGGGATCCCTATCCCAGAACTATTGCCATCAGATAATCTGTTTTTTCTGGGACTCGCCACCCTGAGCCTGCTGCAAAAGTCCCTGAGGCTATGCAGACACTGGGTTACTATTCCAGTCCCCAACCAAGATCCCTGCATCTCCTTCTAGTCCTTGCCCAGCCTCATGTCACGCACTTTCCTCTTGCCTTTGCATCAGAGGTTGCCTGGGCTTGAGCTCCAGGAACAGGAAGATAAATCTGAGCCTACGTAGACCTTCTTTTCACATGGTGAAAAATTATTTACACTTGGATTGGGATTTGCTGCTCTACTAATTTCGTTGTCTCCTCGTTTGCCTGTTTGTCCCACATTCCAGAGTGTTTCCTCCCTCCCTCCCTCCCCCCTCTTTCTCTCACTGCCCTCACGGGTGTCTTTCCCCTCTCCTCCTCCTGGCTGGCCAGGTTAGGCAGGTGCAAGAAGATGCACAAGGAAGACAATCCACCAACTCAAATATCACCGAGTTTTACAGAAAAAAAAGGGAAACAGAGGCAAAACTAAATGACCTCTAAAACAAGCAAGTTCTCAGATTCCCTCCCCCACCCAGAAGTGGCTCCTCTGCTCTGTAATAACCTTCTCCTCCCTGCCCCAGCATTTATTTATAAGCACCATCAATAATTAAGAAGCTGCCTGCCTGCCTGCTTGCCTCAGCTGCAGTGTTGACAGAGGCATTTCTGACGTTTCCTGGCTCAGCCTGGCTGCTTTGCTCACTTGGGCTTTTAATTTTCTTCCCCTGCCTTGTTAGAAACACAGGAATCACCCAGCTGGAACAGACTGGACATCCAGAGAGCCAGGAGAGCTTCCTGCTGGAGCTGGTTGCCCCAAGAGTTGCTGGCTTTCACAGCACTGCAGCAGCAGGATGAGCTGGGATGTCTGGGGTGTCCCCACCACAGGCATCACCCCCCCTACCAGAGGCAGGGGCTGGGAGAAGAGACCCCTCTGTCCACATCTGAGGGCCATGAAGCTCTCACACTGGCATTTCTCTGTGGGAAAGATAGCAAGTGAGGGCTCTGCAGCTGGGGTTCCCAGCCCTGGGGGAGCAGCATCACCCTGGGCACCCAGCCAGGGAGATGGAAAAGGAGAGAGACCCACCAAGCAGCGCAGCCAAAAACCACAGCTGAGCAGGATGAGTTGGCCCTAGCAGGCAGAGCCAGAGGCCTTACAGTGGAGGGGGACAGCTGGACTTAGAATCAGGGATGGAAAACTTTACACTGGTCCAGAGGAAGCACCACGGGGCATAACTCAGGCAGGGACAGGCCAGGCACAGAGGCAGCAGCTGGGCTTGGCACATTGCTGGCACTGCAGAAGTCCTTGGGAACTTTCCAGGTTGCTCCTTGCAGGTTCAAAAAGCACCCTGCAGGCATCAAGCAATCTCTGACCCTTGAACAAATCCTCAAGTGTAGAGTTTCCAGACAGGCTGGCTCAGCAGCTGCAGGCAGAGCCTGCGGCGTGCCAGCCCAGCTCCCTTTGCCAGTGCGATCTGGATGCAGCAACGGGGCACAAGAGGGGCCCAGTGGTTCTCCATGAGCTGCCCTGCCATGCTGCTGGGGACACAGCAGAGACTGTCAGGGAGGCAGTGGCAGAGAGCTGCAGCAGGGAGCATCTGGCAGTGTGCACCCGGCTCCCCCAGCACACAGCACCAGGCTTTGGGGCCCTGCTCCACCAGCCGAGGCCTGAAAGGGAACACCAAGGGGGAGCAGGGCTCTGCCACGGCCCCCATCCCCTACAGGGAGTGCCCGGGAGCTGGGCACAGCAGCGGGAAGCAGATCTGTCACACAGCGTGGCTCTGCAGGGACAGTGATGGCAGCTGGCAGCTCCGCAGCTCCACCGGTGCTGGGCTGCGCTGCCTTGGGAAGAGGGCACCAAAGGACAGTGTCAACTCAGCAGCCCGTGGCACACGAGCTCCCAGGCTGTCCCAGCCCATCAGTGTCCAGCTCCCACCACAGCCACCCCCAACACTGCTCTTGCTGTGACAGGGTGAACAGGGCCCCCTTCTGCTCCTGCAAGTTGCCCTACACCAGGCCCTGCAACTCCTGACACAAGATGTATGGAGCTGCTCCTGGGAGGCACCAAGGGTCTGAGAGATGGAAAATGTGCCTCCTTCCCCATGTGCCCCCACCTCCCCAGCCCACACAGCCCAGCTGACCCCTCTCCCACTCCTCTCCTTCTTCTGTGGGGGGACTGTCCCCAAGGAGTGTCCCCAGCCTCCAAGGGAAGGGCTGTCTACTTGTGGGAGATGTTGGTTGTTCCCTCTGCAAAGGATATCACAGCCAAGCTGGCCTTGAAGGTAAGTAAGGCAAGCAGGGAGGATGCCCTCATTTCAAATATAACAAGGATCATGGACCTCTGAGCTGCTTTCTGGTGGCCACACAAGGGAAGGATGGTGCACTGCCTCCTCTGGGATTTTCAAAATCTCACAGTGCACTTCCTGTGCTGTAGGACCTGATCCTGTTTCACATCCCTCTAGAGCACCTACACTGTTGCAAGCACTTGGATTTATGTAAATACAGCACAACAAGGAGAGGTGGAAATTGGGGCAGGGAAGGGAATGACACAGAGTCACAAGCTAAAATGCAAATCATGGACTATCCTGTGGGGAAAAAAGAAACCATGCAATACCCATGGATCATCTCCATGAGAGTGCTGGAAAACAGCCTCCCACTAACTCTCATCCCCAGCCTGCTGAGGGAAAAGCTTCACACCTGCTCTGAATGTCGTGAAGTCTGCAACAAGCCCAGACAGGAATAGAAGTCACTAACTAGAAGCTTTCCCTCCTCCAACCAAATATGCAGCCAGCTCTCTTCTCCCGCATGGCAGCCCAGCCTGGCTCATGTGCCCGCTGCCAGCTTGGTCGAGTGGTGATGCCACGTCTCCCTGCAGCCAGCAGGGTGGGCAGGGCAGGGCAGAATGTCACCAGCATGGCCAAGGGAAGCTGGCCACAGCTGGCATCCTTGGCAAGGACACAACAGCACCTCATTCACCAGGAACTGTGGAGGAGGGCGAGCAAAAATCTCGGTGATCAGCATTTCTATATTAACCACCTCACTCGTGACCTGCCCTCTTGCAGCAGCATGCATCTCATCTCATCTCTTCTCTGTGTGTCTCCTCCTGGACTCATCTAAGGATCATGTCTTCCTCATTCCCTCCAAGGAGCTGAGTGACAGCAGCCTGGCAGTGAGGAGACACGTGCTCCAGGGACAGGACCTGGGGGTTGCTGTGACACTGTAGTGACAGCAGAGACCCTAGAGCTGAGGCAGTACTAATGGAGATGTCCATCCCTGAGTATCAAGAGGAGCCAGCAAAAAGTACCAGAATCCCTCCAGGAAAGGAGGGTTTACTCAAGGGGCCAGCCAGGTCTGAGCCAAAAGCAGCAGGCACTGTGCTAGCACAGCTATCTGAAGCAGAAAGGCTGGGAATATCTGAGCACATAGTTCCTCACAGAGTTCCTTTAGCTGTACAAACACAACCCCGTGCTCCCAGCAGGACTCACAAACAGGATGCCTCTGCTGCCCACAGCCTCTGTGACCCAATTCCTGCTGGGCAGCTGATCTGCTTTTGCCCTCCTCCTCATTTCAATAGAGGGGTCTGTGTACTTGTACCCCCCGAGAGGAGCTTGCTAAACCTTCACCCCTGCAGACCTGTGACTACTTTGGCAGGCAGTTGCCCACTGCTGGTGAGCAACCCTGGACAAACCAGGAATTTTCCAAGAAGGAAAGAAGGAAGCAAGGCTGGGGGAGCATGGAGGAAGCAGTGGCTGTGGTTGTGCCCTCGGCATCAGTTCTTAATTATAGCACAGAGCTGGGCACAGAGGGGAGCTTCAGAGTAGGTCCTCTCTTCCCTGGCACCCCTGCTCCAGGGCTGTGCCAGCACCTCCCATGTCAATCCCACTGCAGCTGGGGCTAAAGACCACAGAAGCTGGCACAAACACGACAGTCTAAAATCTGGCAGTGCTGGTTCTCTGCCTCTTCTCTGTAGATTGAAGGGTGGAGAGAAAGGGAGGGGAGCCTGGCACAGCTCCTTCTCGAGCCTAGAGTGCCATCTGGCACTTGGATGCAACACAAGGGGCTGAGTGGGAGTCAGCAGAGGGACTTGAAACTTCTGACGTTGGAGGGATCTCAGAGAGAGGGAAAAAGAGAGGGCTCCAGAAGCAAGGAGGCAGGGGTTTGCAAACGGGAACCAGTAGGTCCCTGGGCACAGATCCTGCCTGCAGGAAGGGTTTTTTGATTCAGTTAAGAAAATACATGATCTGGAAGAAAAATAATTAAAAACTAAGAGGCAAATAAACTGTCTTGTCTGGGAAGTTTCAGCTTGGCAAGATGGGGCAGCCTTTTCCTCTTGCCCTGCTGCAAGCTGCAAGGGTCAGTGAAGGAAAGGGGTTCCCATGGTGGAAAGTGTTACCAGCTGCTAAGCTGAACCAAGAAAGGAAAAATCTAAGATTTCAGGGAGCAGTAAAAATTCATTGAGGCACTGTGGCTGTTCATGTGGCAGGACAGCACAGCGGTGGGGTTGTGAAGTGCAGCCTTACCAAGGCTCTTGGGCAAACACTAATGCAGAGGATATCCTGCCCCAGAGCCAGAGTCTGGGATGTACAAGAAAGATTTAACAGCCATCTACATTTGCTTCCATCTACTTGGAGGTGATTCCTAGGAGGCACAGCCTCCCAGTGGATGAAGGAAACCTCCTGCACTATTTATGCAGTATTTTTGAAGTAACCTGAATGAAGGAAAACTTCCTGCTTCAGAGTTCAGGCCAGAGGTGTGGTGGTGTGAGAAGAACAAAACCATCCCCTTTGTGCAGGTCATATCCTGGTTAACCCTACGGCAACTAGACTGTGCCCTGTGGAAGATGGGGGGCAAGTCCAGAAATATTCTGGCACTGGTTTTGCACCAGAAGGGAGGAAGGATACCCCTTCTCACAAACCTTGGTGCGATGCCTGATGATGGGGATGCCAATCACAGCATCAGGTAAGACTTCCTGATTATCTGTTCCCCTATTTTGTTTCTTTAATTAACCTCAAAGAGAGAGCATCCAAGCCACCCGCACCCTCAGCCTGTGGTGGGATCATTTATCTCACCCCCCACGGGGCTGCTGTGTGCCACAGGGAAGGCCAGGCTGAGGGGGACTGCTGCAGCCTGTCACCTGGCAGGCTCTGGCTCCTGCCCTGTGCCCAGCACCCAAGGGCAAGGCCTGTGGGATGTCCTGGGGAGAGGAGCCTCCACTCCTGCTGTCAAGCTCTGCTCCCCACAGAGCCAGTGCAGGCAGCAGATGAGCTGGCCTCTCCCTGCCAGCGCAGGCAAGGGGGCTGGAAGGTAGGAGGTAGAACCAAATCCAGTCTCATTAAGGGTAATTACCATTCATCCCAGGAAGCAGTAGGAAAAAGAGCCCACGTTCTCCCCATCTATTAATAGCTGTCAGCAGCTGCATGGTTCCTGCCAGGACCCAGGGAGAGCAGATAGCTTTGGGAGAGCAGCAGCACAGAGAGCATCCTGCTCCCCCATCCCTCAGCACTGGCTGTACAAGGGGAAGTTCTCCTCCTTCCAGGATATCATTTGTTTTGCTGCTTCCCCCAGGACTCCAGGAACTGCTGGCTGCTTGTAAGTGGTGTTTTCCAGCAAGAGCTGCAGGGAGCCAGCCAGAGCAGGGCCTAGAAATAGAACCTTGGAGCCAGTCCCTGCTCCTCAGCATCCTCAATTTTCTGAGTCCTGCCCAGTTTTGGCAACTTTCTGCACTCCTCATCGAAAGGGCAGATGCCATTAGTGAAAGAGGACTCCACCAGTACCAAGGACAAACCTCACTGGCTCCTGCCCTGATGAATCCCTTTGGTGTCAGGCAGACATCAAACACCAACAGGCTCCTCTCAAACCTGACCTTCAGCTGTACCCATGGCTCTTCCCCACGGAGAGATGAACCACATCTGACAGATGGAGGTTGCCTTGCTGCAGGCATCAGCTAGAGAGGCTGCCCCACATGGAGTACAGGACTCAAATGAAAGGATATCCTGGGCTGCTGTGGTGACTTCTGATCATCATGGTGTGATGTGAGGACACAGGGGGGCTGCAGGAGATGCACTAGAAGAGCTGACCAGGAGCGCAGAGGGGTTTTTTTTTTCACTCATTCTACCTCCAGCTCCACTGCAAAGAAACAACCTGCTACTTGCTGTGGGCAGAAAGCTCACCAGATGTGTTCCTGCAGTCCCTGAGGAGACAGCTGGTGCTGGTGTAACTGGAGAGAAGAAGAGAGGGAGAGGGAGAGGGAGAGGTAGAGGTGGATGGAGAGGGAGAGGAGAAATGCTTGGCTGCAGGATGTGTTGGTGGCTGTGCAAAGCCAAGGAGAATAATGTTTCTAGTCCATCATGCTGGGACACTAAAAAAGGCCATCACCCTACAGCCATGGCTCTGTTTCCAGAACAGCACCTGAATCTTCACATTAGCAGGAGAAGATGCCCCGTGGGATGTGTTCCTCCCACACAAGGCACTGCAGGGCCTGGCTCCTGCCCAGTTTATTTGTTGTGATATAAGGTTTAACTGTTGTTACACTGTCCTCCAACTCCAGGCAAAGCTGGCAGAGCTGATAATGCACAACACCATCACAGGTGCTGTCTGGGGGAAATCTGAGACCTGGTAGCTGGAGGGATACAGAGGGCACCTGGGGTCTGCTGGTAGGACAATGCTTTAGTCACTGGGGCCAGGAAGCAGCACCTTTCCTCATCACTGTTGACTCTCAGATGTCAACAGTGGGGATGGGAATGGGAATGGGTGCAATATTTCACCCTGCATCCCTACTTCACAGCATTTAAGGAGCAACTGCCACTGCACACCCCACTGGGAACAACACTAATGTCTACACTCATGGAAATAAATGCTAAGGTAGAGAAAGTGTTTACATAGCTATTTTTTGAGTACCACTACTTCTTTTCAGCATATGATTCAACACCTGATTGCATCTATTTTGACAACTGACTGCAGTATTGGGCACTGTTGTCTCTGGGCATCAGTGACTGGGTAGACACAGCTGGACTCCCTTGGACTGTGGAGTCTCCAAAACATGACATTTGCATTATATTGGCCCTGCAGTGGGCTAAAAACCTCAGTGTTGATGGCTTGCTGAAGGCTCAGCTCAGATATTGGTCATTGTTATGCAGGCAACTCAGGGGTGCTGTTTCTGTGGATCTGGTTTGGCTATCTCCTTTGCAGTTCAGGAGTCTGACCAAATGTGCATGGAAATCAGTGCAAGAGAAAATACCTCTGGTTTTATATTGCTCTCATTTCTGCTTTTCAAGGTCTCAAAAGCCCTGGAGATGTGTTCCCAGGAGTTACATGGTCAGTGTGAGGCCAGTGTTTGTGAAGGGCTTTGCAAGGCTGCTGACTACCCCACTGTGTTAAACACCAGCTTGACTCACAGGCAGTGTCACTGTCTTCTGGGGAGCTGAGTGACAGAATCAGGCCACACCTAGAAAAAGAAGTACATTGCTGCCAAGGTCTAACTTTCCATCGTTGAAATTCACAAAGGAAGCCTCAGAATCTTTTTTTTTTTTTTTTTTTTTTTTTTTTTAAATCTATGCCTCTTTGCATTTATTGTTTTGTTGCTGAGCCTTTGGGGTGATCTGGGATCATGCTTTTAACATCTTCTTCATGACCAGGAGGTAAATTTTATATGAAAGTCAGCAGGCTTCCCAAAACTGCCAACTATTATGGGACTTACAGGACTATCATGAGAGCTGGCACCAGTGTTATGTATGCTCCCACAGGGCACAGGCTGGCTGCACTCCTCCTGTGCCTGTTACATCAGCATTCCAAAGGTGTGAAAGAAAAACCTGTTTCAGGCTGGAAATGCCCTGGCAAATACTGCAATGCTTAGATCTGAGAAATGGGAAAGGGGAGATGCATGTTTTCATCCCCTTGTTTACTCTTTCTATTCCACAGCACGACGTGTGCCTTGATGGGGATTCTGGTCTTTCCCCACCTCTGCAGAGGAAGCTTAACAGCAGAATGAAAAATGAACAGGTCAAGGAGAAGAGATGAAGATATAGCAGATGGACCAGGATCTTCTTGCCATTAGTGGAGTTCTCAGATTTGCTTTCCTCCCCCTCGGGCCTGCCTGTTGCCTTGGGTTGTGGAGCCAGGGCTATTTCATTTGTTAAAAGCAGTTGGGGAGATGTGTTGGTTTTTTTTTCTTTATCTCTTGTAACTCTGGGGGAGAGCAGTGGATGCCTTCTGGCAATGGGCCATTAACACCTCCCCTGACTATACCCCGCCCAGAGCAGTGCATCTGCATTTCCATCATCCTACTGTGAGATGGATCACATCCCCCTGGCAGTGGGGAGAGCCAACCATTCCTTCCTGGATAAAACTGAGACACAGGAACATGAAAGCGTCTGGCTTCACCCCATTTCTGGGAGGAAGACTGGACCCCTTCTCACCCACTGGACCCCTTCTCACCCACTGGACCCTTCTCTCCACCACTGGACCCCTTTTTACCATCACTGGACCTGTTTTTCTACAGGATCATCTCTACTCCACCAGAACCACCTCTGCCCCTCCAGGAGGACTCACTTTTGGACTGCTTCCAACAGCCTGACCCACAGGGTGTCAGGTTGTAGCTCTGACTCTGTCAGGGTTTCTAGGATTGTTGTTTGTTTGTTTGCTGGTTTGGTTGGGTGGTTTTGTTTTCTATCACATTTGTATTGTTAACATTCCTAGTAAAGAACTGTTATTCCTATTCCCAAATCTTTGTCTGAAAGCCCTTAATTGCAAAATTATAATTTGGCGGGGGTGAGAGGTCTACATTCCCCATTCTAAGGGAAACTCCAGCTTTCCCTGGCAGATACCTGTCTTTCCAAACCAAGACACCTGTGATGTTGTTCTGCCCCAAAAAATGATGCCTTGAAGCAAGCCTGTTTCAGGCACAGACAGTGTACCTTTAGCCATACAAACATGCAAGGGAACGGGTATCCTGAGGACAACAGTGTAGTCACCCTTTGAATACCGACTGGTGCCGAACTGTTTGCATTGCACACCTTGCCCCATTCTTTCCACGATGCCACAGCAGCTGCTGCTGCTGCTGCTGCTGCTGCAGGGGTGTCCAGGACTTGGGGAAATGCCCCTCCCCGCTCCCCAGCCAGCACTCATGGAGCAGGGTGGTGAGCTCGCACATCTCCTCTGTGCTGGGACTGGGGGCTCCAACTCACGGCGGCACACACCCTCAGCAGCTGCAGCGGGCCGGGGGAGAGCCATCCCAAATCCCGTCCCTCCCTCTGCCCTCCTGCCGCTCCTTGCCGCCCCGCAGGCCCTGGCCGTGGGCAGGCCCTGCCGGTGACAGCGGCGGCGGCCCGTGTGTGCCCGGCTGAGCCCGGCTGTGCCCGGCTGGGCCTGACTGGGCCTGACTGGGCCCGGCTGTGCCCGGCTGTGCCCGGCTGAGCCCGGCTGTGCCCGGCTATGCCCGGCAGTGCCCGGCTATGCCCGGCTGGGCCCGGCTGTGCCCGGCTGTGCCCGGTTATGCCCGGCTGTGCCCAGCTGAGCCCGGCTGTGCCCGGCTGTGCCCGGTTATGCCCAGTTATGCCCGGCTGTGCCCGGCTGGGCCCGGCTATGCCCGGCTGGGCCCGGCTATGCCCGGCTGGGCCCGGTGGTGCCCGGCTGAGCCCGGCTGTGCCCGGCTATGCCTGGCTATGCCCGGCTGTGCCCGGCGGTGCCCGGCTCCCCACGAGCTCCAGCCGTGCCCGCCCGGGGGTCGCTGCCCGCGGGCCCCGCCCGGCAACGGCCGCGTCCCTGGAGACAGCGGCGGGGCCAGCGCGGGGCCGGGCGGTCCCGCCGCGTTCCTCGCCTGCAGCAGCAGCAGGACACAGCCGGCAGCCGAATTCCCCAGCGCAGGGGTCGGGAGGAACCCCGCGCGTTTCACGGTGCCCCCGCGGTGCTGGCGGGGCTGGGACACCCGGTGCCGTGACCGGGCTCTTCCCCCGGCCGCTGGCAGCCCCGGCGGCTCGCAGGTGTGACCCGTAACGGAGCGGCCGCGATGATGAGCTCCCTTCCTTCCCTTCCCTTCCCTCTCGGGGTCTCTGGAGAGGAGCTCGGCTGGCAGGGGGAGCGCAGGGCAGGCATCCCATGGAGCTGGGCCGGTGGGGCTGGCGGGGGCCGCGGCGTTCAGCAGCATCCAGGCGTTCTCCTTGCCCCCTGGGGAAGGGATCCCACCCCGAGCCTCCGGGAGCTGGCACGGCAGAGCCAGCTGAGCGCAGCGGCCGGGGCTGCGGTGAGCAGTGCTCAGCTCCGAAAGGGCTTTTGTGTTTCTGACATCCCACTGGGGCTGTGGCCCTTTCCAGGTCATGCTGACAGAGGTCCAGGACCACAGTTCTGGCCCTTCACACTGCCAGGATTACAGTGGTGACATTAACCAAATTCCCAAACGGCCAGCTAGCCTCACTCTGCCCAATCTCCCATTACAGACAAATCTCATTATATCTGAAGCTAAATACATTCCTCATTTGGCACTTTTTTTTTTTTTTAAAGTCACTTAAAGCCCATTGCAGTGTCTCAGGCCTTGGGTTAGCCTGTAACAAGGTGTCCTAATGCACACTTAGCATTAGCTTTTGGAAGTGCCACAGAGCATGGCAAGGCCCCACAGGTGTCGGTGGGATCAGTGGTGTTAGCCAGACTCAGGATCACTTGCCTGGACTGGAGGGAACAGCATTAAGGTCAGCACACCTGCAGCACACCTGGCGTTCTCAGGGTGCTGCTGCAATGGTGTAAGAGCTGCCTCAATTAATGGGCAGACCCCTTCACTGCAGATGGATCTTGAGTGGGGCATAACCACCCTCAGGAATAATTCATCCTGCTCTTACAAACTCTCCAGTAAGCACAGCGTTTACAGTTATTCCATTTCTTGGATCTCTGTAATGCTGGTAGGAGCATCAGCCAAAGGTCACCAGTTTCCATGCGGCTCTTCTTTTTTGGTCTCTGTGGGATTTGGTGTTGGAATGAAAAGAGCAAAAAATCTTTTATTTCCAGATCAAAACAGGTTCGGCTGAAGAAGGTTTGTTAGGCATGTTAGTAGCAGCATAATTTGGTTGTGTGAGTAGATTTCTGTCAGTTCCTCCTGGGGAAGTGTGATTTCCTTTATTTTTTTAAGAAGTTCTGGCATTATTTACTTTTCAGTCTGATCTAGGTGGTAAATGACAAGAACTGGGAATTTACTACATAGCTCTCTTCGTTGTATATTGTCTAACAAAGCCTTTTTAGGACAGGTGACTGATGTGCATGCAGAGTGGGTGGGAAGGAGCGTGCATTAACAGTGTTGACTTGATTTATTGGTAGTGAATTACAGCACTACCCCTGTGTTTAAATACATGCTTAGCAAACCCGGCTCTGGAGACTGGCTTAGAGTCTCAGCTCTGGCTGGGGGAGACTCCTGCAGCTGAGGCAGAGGGGGTGAGCAGTGAAGGAGAGCCTTCCCCTGGTGGTAAGAGCACCTGGCAGGTGTGTTCACGCTGGCATGGTGAGAATGGATGTATTGGGAGCAGTGGCTCAGCATCAGACCTGCCACCTCAGGCATGGGGTTGATTTGGATGCTTTGCAGCCTTGCCCCTGTTGGCTTCATAGTGAATGACAAGTGGGCATGATGGAATCAGCTGAGCTCACCTGCTTTGGGGCTCAGATCAAGGGAAAGCTTCTCAGCAGCCTGGGCAGCTCTTCCTCAGGGCAGCTGTGTCTCCTGCCTTGACTCTTGCAGTCCATTCAGCAGCCCTGCACGTGCCATGGGTTACCTACCCTCTGAAAATCAATCTGCAATCGGATCATCTGCTGGAACAGACAGGAAATAATCCTAGGCCACCAATGCTGCTCTGGCTCTCCCCAACAGCTGGCCTTTAATGATTGTTTCCAAAAGGTCAGGAAGGCCATCAGAAGCTCCAATCAGCTGTGATTGGCCTGGGGGACAAAATGATACAGATGCTTTTTGAATAGGACAAAGGACTGAGCAAGGAGAAAACAATTTTCCCGGTCACTTCTATTAATGCCACCTCATTGCCTGCTAGCTGTGTTTTGCCCTTCCACTGAAGTCCATCGAGCACCAGGAGTTGGATCTCAGCTGGGCTAGTGGCTATGGAGAAACAGGTCTCTTCCCCCTGAAAGGTGGCCCATCATCATAGCAGCTTCCTTAGGGCACAAGGACCTTTGCAGGGAAAGGACTCCCAGTCCATCCTCACAGCTGCCTACCACTCATTCCTTCTCCTTCTACATCCATCCTTCATCAGATCAGGCTCCCTTTTTCTACACCTTTACCTTTGTCATCTGTACACTACTGCCTGCCAGGAAATACAGCTTCCCTGCCCTTGGCATCCTTCATCCTCCTGCTTTGGGCCAGAGAATGCCCTTCCACTGCCATCTCCACCCTTTCCTGACAGTCACTGTCAGGCCATGCCCTTCCACTGCCATCTCCACCCTTTCCTGACTGTCACTGTCAGGCCATGCCCTTCCACTGCCATCTCCACCCTTTTCTGTCACTGTCAGGCCTGCCTCAAGTGCATTTGAAGAAGCCTCTGCTGAGATATTTGCAGCATGGATCATTTGCTCCTCTCTCAGCATTTCACAGATCTCCTCTCTTCCCGCTTTTGCAGGCCCTTCCTCAGATGCCTTTTGGAGGGGGGAGGAGCAGAGGGAGTGACACTAGCAAAGCCAGCTCCAAAGCTTTCAGGGAGAGGGCAGTGCTGACAGAAGTGTCACCAGCTGGGAAGGCAGAGGCGAAAGGAGCAACCTTCTGCAGGGGAAGGAAGGATTAAGATGATTCATCTAGGGACCACTGTCTGAGTCACATGCCTCACAAAGGAGGAGCTGGTTGGGATCAAACCACCCTTCAGGTGAGGGATATGGTGGCCAAAGATACTACATGGCAGTTATCATTCCACAGGATTATTTGACCCTGTGGTGGTGCAAGGCCACCACTGCCCTGAGGTATCCTCTTGGTCTTGAAGAAAGGTGTTCTCACCTCTGACATTGCCATCTACCCCTGCCTCATGTTTCTTTTAGATCTCCTGCAGCCTGTAACTCTGCTGCAGCCCTGTTAAGTCCAGTTAGCCCCAGTAAGGATCAGCATGGGTCTGTATGCCCTGGGGGATACTCACCAGACCTAGATGCTCTTGTGGAACCCAAAACTCGAGTGGATGATCCCTTCCTGGTGTCTTTTCTTCCTCTTTCAGACTGGCTGGTTAGAGAACAATTAGGACTTCCAGGCAATAACCAAACATGTGAGATTCTGAGAGCACTGGCCTTGAGGCTGGAATAGGAAACAGCAAATGGAAAACTTTGGTCTGGGAAAGCTCTGCAAAATTAATAGGACCAGGCATCCTTCCTTCTGCTCCAGGCTGGTTCTTTTAGCTCATATCTGCTTAGGTTCAGTGTGGTCTGAACAGGTCTGACCCATCTCATCACTTAATGGATGTTTGGAAGGAGTTCAGCCGGAGAATAATGGAGAAAAGCAGGAAAAGAATACACTTAGAATGTATTCATCTGTAAAGCATCTGTCTTTATTGAGTCATAAGAACAGGCATACTGGATCAAACCAGGGGATAGCTGGTCCAAAACCCCAGACACCTGGAGAAGAGTAGTAGAAAAATAATGCAAGTCTGTGTTCTTTCCTCCAGCACTCTCCCCCACCTCCAGCTGTGTTCAGCTGCTCACACTGAGCCACATGACTTCTGTGTATTTCATCATTCTCAAAGGGTTTCTCTTCCATGGACTTTTCTTAAAGTCTGCACAGACTCCTAGCATCCACAGCATCCTGTGGCAAGGAATTCCCCAGTTCAAATGCAATCTGGGAAGGTGAAAAACTCTTTGCTTTAAGCCTAGCTCCTGCCAGCTTCCCCTATTACTTTTATTGGAAAAGACAGTAAACAATCAATTCCTGTCCATCCTCTTCAACAGCACTCTGAATTAACACCACGTTATTATCTCCTTATTGCATGTGGTGCCTAGAGACCTCTTTGCACAGGGCAGGGTATAAAGATGAGGCTGAGTAATAGTTGTTTGGCTGCAGTGCTTCCAGTCCAAAGCAGAGGAGGCAGGCAAAGGGCAAGTGTGTGACAGGAGAGCAGTGTGAGCTGACCATTGATATTGCTGGCTTCTTTCTAAAGCTGCCTTTTTCTTTTGCAGGTAACCACGCAGTGGTGACTCTGAAGGAATTTTCCCTTTGCTTCTCCTGAAGGAGAAGTAGGTCCTGAGCAAGGATGCAGCAGCCAGCAGCTGGTGACAACAGCAGAGCCACTCCCTCACCACCATGTTCACCTCAGGCCAACCTGGCTGACGGCTCGTTCTACACACGCCGCTGCATCACTGAGGATCCCAGCTGGTCCCTGGTCACTGTCCCCCACCTCACTGAGCTCTGCCTCCGGAACATCATTCACAATTTCGAAAGTAAGCAGGAGCACTTTTACTCTAGGACACACGGAGAGAGGGTCAGTCCCAGAGAGCAGAGGGTCAACAAGGCAGGCAGATGCATCTGAAAGGCACCCAGCCCTGCCAAAGGAACAGATGGGGAGAAACATCCCCTTGGGCAGCCAGATGAACAAACTGTTTAGTTGCTAAGTATGTATTTGTACACTCCAGGGATGGCTGTAGTCCTCTGGGCTGCAGTCCAGGATGTGACTCTGTACTGACCTTGTTCCATCACATCTTCTTCCATCCATGCTCTTCTGGACTCACCTCAACCACGGCCGGGGCTGTGCAGTTGCTGTTTGCTGCTCTTGATTCATGTAGACGTTGGGGTAGCGCCTGAGGAGGGAGCCCTGTTGTACCGAGTGCTGTACAAAGAGATGGAGAATTGCTCCCTGCCCAGAGGAGCTTTCATCTCAGTATTGTACTCACAGGCTCAGCCCTCCTCCATGGCTTTTGGTGGTGATGTGACAAGTTATATCCTCAGGCAGGGAATGTGCTTTTGAAGCAGGTGGACTGATGAAACACAGCGGAACAGAAGAAGCGTGTCTCATCTGAGAACTGACTGGGAGGGGGAAAAGAAGGGCCTACCTGTCTTTTTGGCTGACTCAGTGAAGTGGCAGCAAAGACCAAAGATAGTTTTAAGGCTATGTCCACACTGGGACTGTAAGACAGTACAGAGGAGCTCAGTGCTGCCTTATGCTAGGAGCTGATGGTACTTGAGGGTCTGGGCTGGGACAACCTGGCAGTCCTAGCAGCCTGATCAGTCAGTTTGATGCCAAATGCATTGGACCTGCATTGTGCACACATAAAAGCAGTGTGCTCGTTTTCATGGGGAACCTCGTGCTGGTACCTGAGCTGTGAGGATGCACCTTGCCCACGTGGGGCCTGAGTGAGCCTGAGTGAAGCTAGCCCAGCCCTGCCCATGTGTGCTTGTGTCCACATACGTGGATGTGGCCTGTCCCACCTCTGCTTGGGCTGTGGGACTTTGCAGAGAAGGTCACTGCAGTGTCAGCTGTGGGACACTTGAAAACAGACTCCAGGAAGAGGCTGGGGACACCCAGCCTGTCAGTGTCCTTAGGAAGGGAAAAGGGGAAATATAAAGCTAACCCCACTTTGTTTTTCATAATCTGGTTCCCCACACACATACAGGTTTCTCCGCTGATGATTTATGTTACTCAACACAACTGTGTACACATTAACCAAATATTCATGGTGTGACCACATGTGGCTTTTCTCTGGCATTTCTTGCCACAAAGAACTTCTACCAGAGAAGACAGCTGAGACTTAGGGCAAGCATTGGGAAAGAGACTCAGGGGGAAGAGTACCTGGGAAAACAGAACTTTTATTTAAACAAGGTGGACCTAAAAGCTGGGAGTGTGCCTCAGCAAAAAGGAACAGGAATCAATTTGAGTTAAGACTGATGCTTGAATTAAGATAAATAGGCACAAGGACCTGCATGAAAAGCACACAGTTGTTCTCAAACACAGTTCTTCAATATGCTCAGAAACCAAAAGGGAGAAAGTTCAGCAAATGGCAGCCCAAGCTCTCCCATCACTGTAAGGCTGAATTAGTTTTCTTGGGGGCAGAATTCCTGCTCTGAATATAAACTGCATTCAAACTAAGTTTAAATGGGGAGCCCAGTTTCTGGCACAGTTCCCAAATATTACAAGAGTAAACCAAATTGTGTTGATGTTTCATTGTAAAAGTTAGAAATCTTATATGGAAATGTATAAATAAATCCTACATGTCTTCTGCCAACTTAGCTCTGTGCTCCAGCTTCTGGCAGCCGAGGAGAGAGCCAGTATCACCAGAGGGGAGGGCATGGGCACACAGCTGGGGGCCTGAGCAGAACTCAGAAACTCAGAACACTTCTTAGAATTGCTGAGAAGTGCCAGCAATTGTTCCAATGCCCAGACCAACCTCTCATTCCTTTTCTCTCTTCCAGAGAACCCTATTTTGAACTATCTTCTGCCTGAGCACCAGAAGAAGGTGGTGGACAAGCTCTCCACCAGCCTTCCGCTCACTGTGACTGCCAACACAGTAGACCATGAGGACTACTGGAAGAGGTGCTGCCTGGAGCGCTGGCAAGTGTGTGATGTCTCCAACTATGGAGACAGCTGGAAAAGGATGTTCTTTGAACGCCACCTGGAGAACATAGTGAAGTTTTTCATCCCTAACGCCACAGACCCCGAAGAGGTCCTGGAGCTGATCCCGCTCTGCAAAGGCTACGTGCGGAAACTGGAGATCGATCAGTTCCTGCCGCCTCTGCGGGTGGATCAAAAGGAGAGCAGTGACCTCTCTGACACAGAGGATGATGCTGAAGTTGGTGAGGTCTACATGCACCACTATGACCTGAGAGATCTCATTACTGGTCTCCCTCACCTTCAAGAGCTTCATCTCACTTATGGTGTGAAGAGCTGTGGCATGAACTTTGAGTGGAGCCTCTTTAACTTCACTGAGCTGGACTGCTCCAACCTGGCTGCTGCGGTGAAGATGTGCCGTAACTTGAAAGTAATACACCCCAAACCAAACCTTACTCCCTCAGATAGATCTTCAAATTGCCTGTGGATAGAAATACAGGGACCAGTTTTGGTAGCACCCTTCCTTTTGCAAGTTACAGACTCTGTCAGGGTGCAGAGTCTGTAACTTGCTGGCCTAGTGCTCAGTATCTTGTTCTGCCATATCCTTGTTAGAATGGGTTGCCAAAGGATCAGTGAGAAAAACACTTGCTCCCACAAAACTTGTTGCCTGTAGCGTAAGGAGCAGCAGCATTCCACTGTTTTAACTCCTCATATAGTTCTGGGAGGGAGGAGAGGAAAAGTCCAGAGGGAGCTTTCCATAAGGAGTTTTTGGTAGTTTTGCTCAGTAAATGCATGCCAGCCCCTCTCCCAGAAGAGCAAAGACCCCCAAGAACAGCATGGGGAAACACCCACACTTGCCTTAGAGCAATGAGGGATTTTTCTCCTAAGCACAAACATTATCTTCAGCTCTGTGGCAACTGCAGTGCAGATACTCAGTGCCTCCAAAACATCAGTGAGCATTGTTATCCAGAGTGGAGCCAGAGTAAGCTGGATGAACTCCCATCAGATTGGCATGCTTTGGGAAATATGGCTTCCAGAAGACAAATTATCTCTCTTGTGGCTATTAAGATGCCCTGGCCACACGGGACATCGTGCTGTTGGTTACCACTGGTGCACATGTCCATTCAGACCAGTTTGACTGTGATCTGGAGTGGGTTCTGCTGCTAGTTGCTGCACACGTTTGCACAGCTTTATCTTGCTTTAATTCAGCCCCCAGTCAGAGATCTTGTGCAGTCAGAGGAGAGGAACAGGCATTTCCAGGAGACAAACCCTTTTTCCCTAGAACAGGCATGGGACATGAGTGGCATGCCCTGCTTGCTGGATGTATCTGCTCACTAGGACAGCAACTACTTGAGCCTGCTAAAGGTGTCTGAAGTGAAGGGAGATGAATCCTGTCTGGTGGACCACATGTTTAACTCCCTGATGATCTTGTACAAAGCTCAGTCCAAAGCACTGGTTGTTGTAGTGACTGTGGTTTTTATGCCCACAGGTTTTCAAACTGACACGAAGCAAAGTGGATGATGACAAGATCAAGCTCCTGGCCCGTAACTTGCAGAATCACCCTTGCTTGTTGGAGCTGGACTTGTCCCACAATCTCATCAGGGACCATGGGGCACAGGCTCTTGGCAAGCTGATCAGCCACAGCAAATTAGAAACCCTCGATCTGTGTAACAACCAGATCTGTCACCTGGGGGCTCAGGCTCTTGCTCAAGGCCTGGCTGAGAGCTCCACCCTGACCTCCCTGAATCTGCGCCTCAACTTCGTGGAGGACAAGGGTGGGGAGGCGATTGGCCGTGCCCTGCTGACCAACACCAGCCTGAAGTCCCTCCACCTGGGAAGTAATAACCTGTCAGAGCCAACGGCGGCAGTGTTCTCCCAGGTCCTGGCTCAGAACACCACTCTGACGAGCATCAACTTCTCATGCAACCATCTGGGGCTGGTAAGAGAAGCCTCTTCTCCCTGCAGTCTGTGAGCCTGCGTGGTGGCCTGGCAAAGCAGATGCTGAGCCTGTCTCAAAGCCACAGAGGCAAATGCATCCCTCATTTTGCATTCTTGCTATGATAATAATCAGTTGTGAGCAGGGAAGGGACTGTAGCAGGTGTCAGGAAAGAGAAGGACACCTTCTCTGCATGAACGTGCATTTACCTCACTTGTTATATCTAGCTCTGTTCATAGGGCCTCAAAGCCTCTGTCTTTCAGGCTTTGGGCTTTTGGGCAGAGAGGGATTCTCCCCCCAGGAAACTGAAAACCAGGAAGCACATTTGGGAAAAATCCCAGACGCTTCACACACGTGAGCGTAGTTAATGATAGGCAGCATGAGATGAGGGTCTCATGCATATCCTCTGCGCTCTCGATCTGCTGTGCCATCTGTCACTCAGCAGCACACAGATAGTGTCACCCTTCCCAGAATTTCTCCTGCCCATCACACGCTCAGAGGAGCCTGTTAGAGAATTGCTGAGGTTCTTTAACTCACCCTGCGGCCCGGGAGCGGTGCGGTGGGTCAGGAGTGTCACGTCTGTGTGCTTGTAAGCGGCTCCTAAAACACAGGCTTACATTTTCTAGACATAAGAGCATCCACAGATCTTACTACATCCCTAAGAGCTGCAGTATGCAACATGCCCACAAACCAGACCGCTTCTCTTCTGCTGATTAAAAAGAGCTTTAGAAATCTGAAACTAGACAGCCAAAAGCAATCATGCTGCCTTTTAAACTTTCTGTGCTGCCTCAATTATTCTCACTGTCAAATAAAGAGACAGCAAGACCAGCTGTCCCTGCTGGCAGAAGTATTGGCATCAGTGTGTTTGACAAGGGTTTTAAAAGGATTTGATGGCAGAAAACCTTTTGTGAGTTCTGAGTTTTATGGTCCTGGATGTGGAAAACCATTTGAGTTTAATGATACAAGGGGGCAAAGGTTGGAAAGGATAGAAGGATTTTTTTGTTTAATAAATAATAATCTCTGTGCTTAGCATCTTCCTTATGATGACCTCTCCTGTCACCCATTTGTGAAGTTCCAAGGCAGCCCAAAAGGTGCCTGGTAGTATTATCTTTGGGAAAACTGGGAGTTTTGCTAGAGATGCATTCAATTCTGACCTCTGTACCCCATTAAAAAGAGATTTCTTCCCAGTCCTTTTTGCTCTGCCCTTTTTGGCAAAAGGGCTAAGAGTCAGGGTGTTGGGATGAGGGGACCATCTGGATAGAGAAGAAGGGGCAGGAGGGATATTTGGTACCTGAAAGGGAAGAGCAACAGCAGAAAAAAGTTCAAATTGTCACATCCCTGAATACAGTGCTTCATGTATGGGGTGGGAAATGCCTCAGAGTGGGTTGCCTCCCTAAGGCCACATGACATTTTCTGTCTCATGCAGGCTGGTCTTCAGTTACATGAGATATTCCCCTCAGGAAAGCCAACCCAGCCTGGGAAATGGCATCCAGACAGAAAACTGCCAGTTCTGGGGCTCTCAGGACTGCCAAGATGAGGAACAGCACTCTAATCCATTTGTCCCCAGCCAGCAGTAAGCTGGGAACCGGGGGACAGCGGGGAGCAGACTCCTCTCAGGTTATCATTGCCAGATGTGCTATTAACCAGCATGAGCTTGAGAACTCCTGACATGGTACCCAGAGGGAGTCATTAGCATGTGTCATATCACAGAGAGGTGCATAAGGTTACACTCCTCTGCACTTCTCCTGTGAGCAACATTTCAGACCTGGGTGCAGACCTTTATCCCTCTTGGCACCATCTCATGAGCCTCCCACTGACAGCAGCAGAAGTTGCCCTGGGGAGGAGGGAGAAGGAGCAATACACTTCTGTTTTGGACGTCCTCCTTTAACCATCCCCTCTCACCCTTTTGCAGGATGGTGGGAAGCAGCTGCTTGAAGGGCTGGCAAACAACAAGACTTTGACCGAGTTTGATCTCCGCCACGCCGAGGTGGAGCAGGAGACCGATTTCCTCATTCATGAGATTGTGTGGGCCAATCGGGAAGCGGTGAGGCTGGCATCTCTGCAGCACCCCACCACAGCACCCCTCTGAATAAAGTGCTGCAGGGAGCCTGGGGTGTGCATTCTTGGAAACACTTTACTTCAGGGTCTTGGTTTTATTTGCTTTTCTGAGAAACACTTAAACATGTGACTGCCATGGCAGCCTTTCCCAGACCCCCATCATCCAGCCTGTGACATAACTGGAGACAGAAGTTAGAGCTCAAGGCTCTGTAGTGGCACCACGGAGCAATCTGCCTCTTAAGCCCTCTCTCTCACTGCACGCTAAATCTCACCTCCTGTGATGCTCATATATGCTCCAGCAGCAAGCTTAGTTCAGGCAACTGAATATTGTTTCACCCGTAAAGCAGCTAAGATGAAGTCTCTGCCACCTAAATGGTCTAGTCCAGACCTAACTTAAAGGTTTTGCTGAGGAGGATGTGAGAGGCATAGAGGATTGACAGAATGCTGCTTCTAATTCCTCAGCAGCTTTTTCTGGCTATTGCTCTGCTCAATGATCTATTTGTATTTATAGTAAAATCTGTCTGGAGTCTGGTGGTGGTGAAAAGTAAATAGAAATAAATTCAATAAATCAAGAGGTCTCACCACTGTGCTTTCCTGCTTTGGGTTGCTCTGCTTTTGTTCAGTGTTAGCCTGCTTTGCAACAGGTGGACTCTTTACAACCAGATGCTCACCTTAGCTAGTAGTGCTCTTCTGTGCAAACCTGCCCAAAACAATCTGTGTTTTGCATAACTTCAAGCTAGAGGGGTCCCTTCAGGAGTGCTGGCTCACAAGTTTGAAAACAGTGCTGAAGTGTTCCCTCCCTCCACCCTCCTGGCTGGCTGCTAGCTCAGATTCTGGGGGGCTTTGGGCAAGGAATACTTCAAGATAGGGAAAAGAGACCCAAAAGAGGCTCCTTACCTAGGAGTGTTCCAAGGCTTTATTCTTGAAGGGGTCCCAGGGGCAAAGAGGACGAACAAGGAAGAGCAGGGATTTATCCAGACCCTCTGTCCCAGGACAGAGCTGGCACTGAGCTAATTGGTCAGAGACAGGGGGGAAGGTAGGGTCAAACTACATAGTTACAGGCTTTGGGGTTCCTTTTGGGGTAAATCATTCCCCAGAGGGATACAACACAGTGCAGCTTCCTTTTGCTCTACAGGCTGCAGTCACCTGAGGATGGGACAAGGCACACACTTGAGTGAGTTGGTCCACTGACCACCCTGCTCAGGAGATATCAGGGAATTAAGCAAGTGGGTTGACTTCCATCCCCTCCCACCCTCTGAGCAACGCAGGAGCTTCCCATGCCTCCCAGCCCTGCCCAACACCAGTGCTCACAGACCCACTGCTGGCAACCCCCTCAGTGAATCATCTGAAACTTTTATTACACCGATTTGGTTTACAATCTTTGTACTTCGATATTTCCAACAAAAAAGGCAACATTGTGATATACTGTTTGTACATATATAGAGAGACAGACAGAGCTAGATCATATTGACAGAGTTGAAAAGTAAAAACCATTTCCCAGTGTTCACAAAAGGATTTATTCACCCCGTACCCGCTTCTGCCTTGCCCTGCCTGATGGATACAGGCAGCGACAGCGCCGCTGGCCCCTGGCTGACAGGACCTTCACCTGCACCGTGCCACGCCCACACCGATCAGAAAGGATGGAGTGCCAGGCTGCCCTGACAGCAGGGGCCACACAAGGGGTGCTGACAGGGCTCAGCCCCAAGCCCTCACAGGCTTGTGTAGCTCCCTTCCCAACTGCTGATGGATGCTCCAGGGGCTACGTCCAGAAGAACTCCTAACCAGCAGTAGCAGCTGTGAAACCTCCCTACCTGGGCGTCTCCCATTACTTGTTTCCCATCCTCGAGACCGAGGTATTGGATATACTTATTTATTTTTTATTTGCATTTACAAAATATTTTCACTGGATGACACACCTCAATGAGATGAGAACTCATGTTCAGAAACAGCAGAAAAGACCCAGATCAGCATCAGGCTGATGAAGCAACAGCTCCAGCAGCGAGGGTGGGGGTTTAATGGGGGTGGCCTGGTCCTAGGCAAGCCTGCCTGTAGCTCCAAGGACAGGGCTGCAGCTGGTCAGTCAGTTGTGCAATGAAAGCTCATGCTTGGTGGGCAGCGATGAGATCCTGCAGACATGCTAGCAGACACATGAGGAGGGATTGGCCACCAGAGCCAGTGAGGACAAGGGACGGAAAGAAAAGGGCTTGGGAAAACCTGTCATCACCAGAACAACTTCTGACTGGCTTTCCAGGATATTTACTGCTCATTTTCCTGCTAACAGCTGAGACTGTTAACACCACTTAAACACCCTTCAAACTCATTCCTGGGCTGCCACACGCAGGAATGCCTGGACAGGGAGCTGTTGCCTGGAGAACTCTTTGCCCTCTCTCCCATCAATCTCTTGGCCAAAAAGCAAAGTCCAAACCAAGCAGCCTGCACCACTTGCCCACACCCAAGACCAACAGTTTACTATCTGCCAGTCTGCAAGGGCTGAAACCATTCCAAATGCCACGCACTCTGGCCAGACAGCAACAGCAGATTGCTGGAGTATGAACATTCCTGCTGTGGGTGGGTCACTTGTCAGCTCCAGGTCCGGCTACCACAGGGTGGGTAACTAGCTGGTCATTCTGTGCTGAGTGCAGGGCCAGAACAGACACCTTAGCTCTCCCATGAGATCTATCCCCAAGGAGTACTGGCAGGCTTTGAGGAGTGGGGGTCATTTGCGGGCCTCCATCTGGAGGAGGGAACGAGCTTGGGCACTGCCACCACCCACCAAGGCAGCATCAGCAGCACCCAGCGAGTCAAGCTGGGAGCATCCCCTCACCCACGGCTCTGTGCCAGAGAGATGGTGAGCAACGGGGGCGGCTGGAAGGTAAAGAAGGGGGGTGAAGAGGGCTTGCCCCGGGGCTGTGCCGGCGTGTCCCGTCGGGCCGGGGCAGGGCCACCCGGCTGCTCCCTCCCACAGCAGATGGCGAGCCCGCCTTCCGCGGCTCTGAGCAGAGCACTCCCGGCAGCAGGAGACAGTGGCCAGCTTCCCAAGCCTGGCGGTTTCTGCTCACAGAGACCCAGGCATCGATTTGCAAGGTGTCACACTGGCATATGTCACAAACAGGATGGCAGGTTGGTTCTGACTTGGGGAGGAGGAGCAGGCTGCCACAACGATGAGCGGAGGCTGTGCACAGAAATGGTTGCTGTGTTCAGCCTCCCTCTGCTCCCGTGGAGCTGGGTTTGTCTAGGCTGAGCTGTCCCTGCCCGTTTGGGACCTGCTGGCCCCTGCACAGTCAGCCAAGGTGCTGGTGGCTGGGGTCCAACAGCACAGGGGGTCCTGAAAATGGGGGTCCTGTGCACTGCCTCTGGGACAGCACAGTGGGGGGAGGAAGAAACAGCACACTTCTAAAACAGTGCCAAGCATTCCTGGCCTGAAACCCTCAGACAACTAACACAAGGTCTCCCAGTCACTGGGGACCCACCAGTGTATTCCATCACCCATACAGCACCCGTGCCCTGTGTCCAGCAGCTTCCTCCAAACTCAGTCACCAGCTAGCTCCATGTACCACCCTGCTGACAGGGCACTTTTGGCTAATCTAGATCCTTTCGTGCTTCCTCAGTTGCAGTGAAGAGGGATGAAGCCTGAGCTCATGTGGCTGGGAAGATGGGAAGTGGCTCAGAGCCAAGCCCTGCATCAGCTTCCTTAGGTGGAGGGGACGGCTCAGAAATGAAGCACTCCTCCTCCCTACAGGGTATGCCTGAAATAGCCAGGCTTGTCAGATCCCTGTCTCTGGCCATGATGGATTAGCCTCTCCAAGGCACAAGGCAATTTATTCATTAGTGACATTTACACCTTGTGGCTGCATTAGCCATCCTGGTTGATGACACGTGCTGGAGCTGTCAGTGCTGGGCTAGGAGGCGACACTCCTGCTCCAACAGTGCAGCGAGACATGGCCTGGGCACCTCAGCTTAGGAACACCTCCTGCCCTTCTCCCCAGCCAGAAAGCCCACTCTGCTCCTGAGCTTCTCTATCAAATGCCCTGCTCCACTTCTCCCCACCCTCCCCACCTCGCAGCACCGCATCCTCCTGCCCCATTTTGCCTTCTGTCTCCTGTAAAAACCAGCACCTTTACAAAGCTTTTACAGCTGTTCTCAAGCAGCTCTCTTCCTCCCGTGTCTTGCTGAGCATTCACATCCTATTCTGCCCTCTCTCAGCTGCCCTTGGCCCCAGTGGAGAAGCACAGAGCCCATGTTCAGACACTTCTCTAGCAGATATGCTGCTTCTACCACGATGTTGTCCCCTGGTCCCACCCTGCCACAACAGCTGACCTGCCTCTCCTCTCCTCCCTGGTCTGCAGACCAGGACCACCAAAACATCAAGGCCTTCTGTTTTCTAACTGAGGACAAGCGCTGTGAAATTCTCTGGGAAAGCACCAAGGGATGCCAGAGTGATGCTGGGATGTGCTGTGGTTGCTCTGCAGCAAGCAAGCAAGCAGTGGGCAGGCCAGGGCAGGGAGCACTGCTGGAAGGTGTGCACAGGCAGGGTACGGTGAGGTCTGGCCACCAGCATGCCCGTGGTCATCATGCATCTGCTGCATTTCATGGCTGGCCCATGGCACCCAGCAGGGAGGGGACCAAAATGATGTGAATACACAGCCTGGGAAGAGTTCAGGGGAGGGGAGTGCTTGGCTAGCTCAGAGGAATGTCAGTTTGCACACTGGGTTTGGGGAGGGTGAGAAGAGCCGGAAAGCGTTGTCCAGGGAGCAGATCCAGCAGCTCTCCAGTTTCAGGCAGCCAGCAATGGATTAGCTTGTTCTCAAACACAGCTTGCTCCATGCTTTTATCCCTGCTCCCTGCCACTCGCTGCAGCAAATGTGACGCTTCACACCATCTCCTCACAGAAACCAGGTCAGGAGTCTCCTCTCAGGAGGAACAAGCAATGCTCTGTCACCCTGAAAGGCCCTTGCTGCAAGGGTGGATGGGTGTCACCACACCAAAGCCACAAACATATCAACCCTCTGCAGGGCCACCGAGCACCAGCACCAGAACCCCACCCTGGCACGCCTGGGTGATGGCTGTGTCACACTCCCAGGGGCACAGAAAGATTTTAAACTCTGGCCTGCATTCCTGATGGACCTACTCACTGCAAAGCCACAGGGCCACCATCCTGATCTGCCTTGGGCATTCCTTCTCCACCAGCATGGCACATTACTAACAGAGATGGGAGGAGTGGAGAGTTTAAACCCACATCATCACCAAGAATCTTTTTTTTTAAGCAAGGAACAGCAATGTGAAGCACTTCTCACAGCTGTTAAGGCCTTCTAGTTGCGTTTCAGTTTGAAAAAGCCGTTGGCATTTCCAAAGTGAAATCCCGTTATTTTGGGGACTGGCTGTCAGCACTGTTTCCCCAGTCAGCTGAGCAGTGCTGCTCCATCAGACACACTGCTACTCTCGCTCCCCTCTGCTCAGCCCCTGGGGACAGGCTCTTCCTGGGAGGCAGGTGCAGCACAAACAGAGCCCACCAGCTTCTGCCGGGGCTGAGCAGGAGGTGATGCCTGCCTGCAGCTGATCCTCCTTCTGCATCTGCTCCTGGAAATGTGCATAGACTCAGGCTTGGGATTTTCCAAACTTTCACCCTGACTGGTTCATGGGCTGCCATCCAAAGTCTGAATTCATGTCACGGCAGCTGAGGGCGCTGCTAATGGACGTTGGGACGGTGGGACTGACACAAAGTACTACGTCATCTCACCACATTCTAGCTAGGCTTTTTCTTTCACTAAAGTGAGAAGCTAAGATTGCAGAAGCAGCTTGTGCTGATGGAGAGTGAAAGAACCTCATGTGTCTGTGTGTGAAGTTATTTTGTTCTACAAAATCCACTGAATTATAATCACAGTAGGTGATCCATCCATTCACAGAGTTCGAAGGACCGGGGAGGGTTCAGGATGGGCACCAATTTCTCACAAGCTTCATTTCCCCCAGATGAAGTTAACAAAACCCAAACAAACGAACAAACAAAATGGCCCAACAAAAAGAGTCTTCCTGGGGAATGGGGGAGGAATAAAACCCACTTAGCTTTCCAGCAGCCGCTGTGCTTATTCTCAGTGCTGGATGGCCATGCTGCACATTGTACTGGGCTCCTGAAAATCTGGCAGCTTCTGGAAGAGTTGCATAGGTGGATGATATACCTGTTAGTAGAGCCTGTTTACGAGCCGCAGGAGGAGGAGATTGTTGAACTGCACAGGGAAACTGTCCCTCCCCCAAGACAGACATGAGGTAAGGAGGGAAGGAGGAAGGGCAGGCCATGAGGCCATGGGTCTTGCAGGTTCCGTTCTGTCCTTGGGACCTCTTTTACCTCAGAGGTGGAAAGGCTATGGTCCTTTGGGAGAAGGCTCCTCTCCCAGTGCTGTGGAGGTCAATTTGCTTGTTAGCTTGCTTTTGAGGGAGCTGACGAGATCACATCCACGGGCATAATGTTCCCCTTGGCGGAGCAGCTGTGACAGAGGCAGTAGAGCAGAACAATTCAACCCACCACTTGTAGAAACCACAGATATTCCACACTCATTCATGTTTGCCAAGTCCCAACGCAAAATCTGTGCATCAAAGCAACACCGTGACAGATCAGTTTTTCTGGAGTCAAGGAGTGACCCCTCTGAGGAGCTGCTAAGCCAACCTCACATCAGCATAGTACCACTGGCTTCAGTAAAATAACACTAGGAATGAACATAGCCCATTAATTTCTACCTGAAGTGTGACTATGACCCCTTTCCACTTTCTCCAGAATGCCCACAGGGAAAACAGTCCTAGGCAGGCTCAGCCCCAAGTTCCCTCTGGGGTCCCAGGTCCTATGAACCAGCCTTTGGTCCCCATGCATACTGGCTCAGTGGAGAGTGTAGGCCCAAGTGCATCACAGGAGGCAGCAGCACCAGATAGAGCTATCACTTAAACTATGTTTCATTTCTGACATTACCTGGATCCAGTCCCACTGACTTTATTCTAACCACTGAATGTGAATGAAACATGATCAGAAGGACTTTTCCCAACTTGAGACTTACAGCTCTTTGGTAAGACAACATCTTGGTGGTGGTGGAGCATTTCAGACCCAGCCCCTACAGCAACTGCAGCAGGGCAGGAGCACACTGCAGCACAAAGTCTGTACCCTGCTAAAGGCAGCACCCTGGTGACATCAAACAGCAGTACTGAAGCTGTGGTTGGAAAGGCTGGAAGGAGACTATTTGTCCCACCTGCTAATCAGCAGGTGCTGTTTTACTGGCATAGGACGCTGCCTAACTTTCTTAAACTTCCACTTAATAAATCTGCTACTGCAGTTCTCACCCCACTGGCATACACCAGTTATTAAACAACCCTGCAGCCTCTTGAGTGAAGAGACAAGAAAGAGGGCAGGGACCAGCTGGATCTCTAATGTGCATTTTATGGGGAGCAGAAAGGAAGGGGGGTGCATTTGTTTGGCAGTAGATGAACAGCAGCTTCCCCAGCCTTAATACTGCGTATTTGCCTGGAAGGCCTGGCCTTGGCCATAAGCTTAGATTCCCTCTCCCCATCCTAATGAAAGCCCCTGTAGCAGCTCACCCTGACAACTCTCTCTGAAACCTCCCTCTTTGCTGTGGAGTGAGACATGACACACGGAGGGCTCAAAGAAGTACCACTTGGCAAGTTGGTGTCATCGACTGCTTCTGCACAAGCAAGGTGCTAGGCACCATGTGGGAAGCTTCCACTGTGCTGAAAGATGGATAAATGGGTGGTGATGTGTCTTGATGACCAGCTAATCCAGAGCTCCTCACACACTTTCTCTCTCTCTCTCTCTTTCTCTAGTTCAGAAAAGCTGGAGAGCTTTGAAGTACCTGACAAGTACATTGACAAATGGGAAACACCAAATAGCCCAAACCAATTCTCCAGCCTTGCAGCAGTAAGGACTACCCTCTTCTGGGTTGCATTAGCACCAGGAAGGGCCACAAAGAGGAGCTGGTAGCATTCCTGCCTCCCTTCTTCTGGTATATGAGGAAAGTCTGCTGCTAAGTGCAATGCCTGACTCTGAGCCCATAGAAAACTGCAGTGTTTGAATGATGTATGGAAAAAAACCAAAGCCATCTGACTGCAGAGATCCTTCCAGTTATTGCCCCCATCATACTGACAAGCACCCAGCTTTGACCTTCCCAGAGGGTGATGCCTGCTGTCCTGCTTTCCTTGTGTAAGCAGCCAGCAGCTCTGAATACTTTGCTCACTTTGAAGAGATCTTCTGCACCAGAAATGAGGACACAGCCACCCTGACAGACCAAGGCACTGCTTGCACCTTTGACCCTCCTGCCCAGGCCAGGCTCAGAGCAGGAGTGACATACTCACTACACAGTGAAAACTTCTGCACCACCACTCAAGGGTCTGGCAAGTGAGATCAAAACTCTGGGACTGGTGAAGAGAAGACTAGAGGTAACAGGCCTGCTTGTGTCAGGAAGGCCATGAGAAAAAGGAACAGAGCCAATTAGACTCACCAGTCAATGGAGGAGAAGTAATGGGATTAAGAGACAGCAGGGAGAAGTCAGGTTAGATATGAGGGAGAAGGCTACCCTGAGAGGAGCAGATTGGGCCATCGAATAACCTGCCAAAGGAATCGCCATCACCGAGGTGGATGTGGCAGAGAGCAGACACAAGTCTCAGAGGAGCAGACACCTGACTGCTGCACAGCCCAGAGCTGAGGTGGGTGACGTGTCTGTGCCAGCAGATGGGACTACTCCACCACGGAGAGGCTGAGCACCAGAACAGGGACAGGCCATCTCTGGGTATCTGTGCTCGTAACCTGAGCCACAAGCAGAATTACAGCAGCTGCCCTTGGCCCAGGGCACTGCGGTCTCTCACCAACCCTTAGGAGGAAACCCTCTTGGCCTGCAGTGTCCCATGCCAGGAGTAGTGTGTGTCCCATGCCAGGAGTAGTGTGTGTCCCATGCCAGGAGTAGTGTGTGTCCCATGCCAGGAGGCGGAAGGGAGAGCCCAGTTTTCTGCTCTGAACTTTCCTGCCTGACTAGACATGCTAGGATGAACCCTAGTCTCAGTTTCTCCTCTGCAGCTCCACCACTTCTCTGTCGAGCCACCAGGGAGCTCCTGTCCCTGCTCCCCTATCATGTCCAAGTGCACCATCCTCCTTTCCTGAGCCTGAGGCACGTCTCCACCCTTGAGATAATGGAATAGGATGGACATGGGGGGCACTTCTACCAGGTGCATTTGGGTTGCAGGGCCAAGAATATGAGGGATGGGATCTCTGAGAAATCCTGGCAGGCAGTGGGGAACACTGACTAGAGAGGTCCCACCTCTCAGGGTACTGTGGGTCTGAACCAGCCACAGACAGTAGCACTGGGACTACAGCTGGGGCCTGGCTGCAGCTGGCACTATGTACATGGGGAGGGTGTTCAGCAACAGGAAGACTGTACGGATCCTGTGGGTCAGTACAGCAGCTGTGCCTCGAAGATCCACGTGTCCACCTGGATAGACCACCTCCACAATAAGATTTCATAGATGAAAATGAGGCCAGATGAACAAGAGAAGGCATTCTCATGGAAAGCCCCAGAAACAGCCAAGGACATGGTGCCTGAAACTCAGCTGCAGGTGTTAAAAGCCGGGGGGCACAGAGACCCTGCTAATCTGTCCCTATTGTGAAGACTGTCTTTGCCCAGGGAGCTAAAAGGCCTGCCAAAACTTAGATAAATCCATCTGTCCAAGGCACCTTGGAGGCTGGAGATAGAAAGATGAGCCATTGCAGCCTAATTTAAGCAATGTGCAGGAGATTTCAAAGAGAACATGTCAGGAAGGACAAGCAGGAACCTCATTCCTCACTAATGACCCATTGCAGCTCCACTGTCTCAATTCACTGGGACATAGAAGCACATACCATTATCTCCCTGGAGTCACAAGGACACTCCACAGCGGCCTTGGCTTACATTAGGCCCTTGGAGAGAGAAGCACGAGTGCACAGCAAGCCAAATGTCATTACTAAGCAAGGAAATCCCAGGGCTGCTTTCGCCCAGTCGAATCTATGCCAAAAATAATGAGAACAAAACGCAGAGAGGGATGTGCCTACACCAGAGACCTTATACTTTTCTGTCCTCCAAGGGACCCTCTTCTTTAAGCCATCATCTAGCTCTGGTAGTGAAAGTAAGGGCAGAGATGCTAAGATGGAATCATAAACAGAGTGAGATTTTAAGAGACTTCCTGTTCAAACCACTGTTGTTTGTAGTTTAGCACCTGAGATCCAGGAGGACAAGCTGACTTGAAGGGCAAGAGACACTAACCAGGATATGCAGGGCATAAAGAGCAGAACAGCTCTGGGGGAAATGAAAAGTGGAGCCCTACAACACCCACAAGTGCTGACCACTCCAGGCGTGGCGGCAGGAGATGACTTTCAGAGGAGGACCAGTGTGGCACAGGGGCACATTTGCAGCCTCCTCGAGACCTGGGAGGCAAAGCAGTACAGCAGCACAATGAGAGAGACAGACCCTTCATTAAGAGCTGGCAGGAGGAAGATGGCTGGACTGAATATAATGCCTCACTGTTTGCCCTTCTGTGGCAGGTGGGGAGACAGACACCAAGAACAAACGCTCAGGTGCCACTGGACTTGCCCTTGTCACCCAAGACACGCTGCTCTTAGCTTTTGCTCGCCACAGCTGATGAGGGAAGCAGGGTGATGCTGAAGAGTGGTGCTGTCTGGAGAAATCACTGGCTGATCTGGCATGCACTCCCCAAAGAGCTGACTGAAAAGGAGAGAGCTTTTCTGAGAATAGGGACACAAGGGATCTGGGGATGTGTTGCTGGAGGAGGAAAAGCTGGGTGTCTGCATGCTGCAAACATTGTTTCAGCTCTCTGCCCAATGTCACCGAGATCCTTTCCAGCAGGATAGAAGGGGCAGCACAAAGCTCAGAGCAACCTGCCCTGACAAGACCAAGGCAGAAGAACTCAGCAGCTAATGAGCTACACAGAAGTCACCTCACTTCTCACAGCATGACACCTCCCTGCAAAAATCTCTGTCATGCAAAACATTAAGTTTTAATCAGGTTCTCCTCTAATGTATCCCTGGCCTCTGTTCTGCAGAGCATCCCTCTTGGCAGACGCCTCCTGCATGAATCCTGCACCAACAGTGGAGTCCCCAGAAACAGAATCCTTTTGATCCTCCTTTCCCCAGTCAAAGTTCCCAATTCTCCAGCATGCTTTTGCATTTGACCCTCCTATTCCCTCAGAGCTCTCTGCAAAAATGAGGCTTCCAGGAGCCTGCAGCTCAGAGCCCACAGCCAGAGCCCAGCTGGGTCTCATGCAAAATTCACTCATGCAGACGTGCACCAACCTGCTGCTCCATTATCAATAGGTGAACTGCAGCTGAACCTACCAGAGACTTCCTTGATGCTTAGCTGAACCCATTAGGACTCACTTCAAAGCCAGGAAGGGTCCCCCGGCCACGTGATGTGCCACCTGATACCACCGTGTCTGTCCCAGTGCCATCCTCTTCCCCTTCCCCAGCTCACCAGGGGCCTCTCCTTTTCTCTTTCCAGCTGAGCCCTCCTCCAGCAAACACATCAGTAGCTGCAGATCTCTGCTCCACCTGGATTTGCACATTCATCCCTTCCCCGGCGCTGCACGCCCAAACAGAGAACTCTTTACCAAGGGGATGCTGACTCACAGCTGGCACACCGAAGCTTCCTAAGGAGCTGAGCCTGGGATCCTCTGGAGGCAATGCCATTCCCAGCAGTGAGAACAAAGTAACAGTCGGAGCATGGTCTAAAAAAAAAAGTGGGGAGGGTGGGGAATGGTCAGGGGGGAAGGGGAAGAGGCGGATTCGTGGCTTTCAGCCTTTGCTCTAACCTGCCACTCAGCTCCACCTGCCTGGGTACCCACGATCTTCCATCACAGGCAGCGACACCCCGCTCCCAGGGGCCTGTTCTCCTCCACCCTGTGAGGGGTCTCGCTCCATATGGGAAGCAGGGTGTGCAGAGGTGCAGCAGGATGCTTTTTGGTGGCTGCTGGTTCCTTGGAACACGAGCCAGCCTGGAGCCAGGGCTGGGAGCTAAAGCCACCCTCTCCCTGCATCAGGCCTATCGTTTTATTCCCCCCTTTGGGTCTTGATACCATGAATTATGGTTTTGCAGTTGGTTTGGTTGAATTTTTTTTTTTTTTTTTTTTTTTTGCACGTGGTGATCGGTCTAGAGTTCTGTGCCATGTCAGGGGGAGCATCAGCATCCACCCCTGTGGGAGGTCAGAGCCACAGCGGGGGAAGCTTTTGCTGGCTGCCAGAGCAGGATGCCACGTCCACTCCATCCTGATGTCCTCCTAGGCTATCCCCCTTGTGCTCCTCTCCCCAAATCCTGCGCCGGCTCGGGCCAGGCTACGGACAACGAGATCTCACCGCCTTCTGCTTTCACAGTGAGGTCTCCACGCAGGAGCCGTTGCGATGGAGGTGACGGTGGTCGTGGTTCAGGCAGCCTTCGTTGCGGTGTACAATGAGGACGGGGAAGTAGAGGGCATCCTGGTAAGGAGGGGGGTCTTCCTCCTCCACAGTCACCTGGCTGGAGAGGCGCGTCTGCTCGGTGGGGCAGCTCTGCTCGTTCAGGCTGCCGCTCCGGCTCTGCCAGAGGCAGCTGCGGCGCGAGCCGTACAGGCGGCCCAGGGAGAAGCGGCTGCTGCTGAAGGGAATCCTGGGGCTGCCGTTGCAGATGCTCAGAGCGCTGCGGGAGAAGATGGAGGAGCTGCTTATAGTCCTGTGGCAGCGCTCGCAGTTCTGCCGGTAGCCCCCGTAGCGGCAAGCGGAGTAGCTGGTGCAGCCCGAGAGGCCCACCAGGTCCATCAGCACTGCCTCTGAGTAGCTGGGCACCAGCTGCTGGTTGGACCGTATGTGCCACTCCAGCTCGGTGCTGTCCACCGTGTTGACGCGGGGCATCCTCCGGCAGAAGGAGCGCTCCTCGGCCGGCGTCACCGCCACGTAGTCGAACCCAAAGAGTTTCTCCACGTGGTAATGGACGTAGGAGGTGCGGTACTCATTTAGCACCCGCAGGGGCCAGGACAGGGTCAGCAGAGCTGCCACCCAGAAGACATAGTGAGATACGTACCAAGGCAGGTTGTCCGGGTCGGAAAAGGCCACCATGTATTCCTTGAAGTCCACGTTTTTGAGGTGCATCCCCTCCCTGGCCTCCATGTAGTCGTCTAGGCCCTCGTTCTCCGTGAAGAAGCGGGCCCGCTGCGTCAGATAGGAGTTCTCGGACTCCACGTTGGCAAAGCTGAAACACTTGGTGAAGCGGAGCCGGGTGGCCGGGTAGCTCTCCAGGTCAATGAGGTCCTTGGAGATGTCCTTAACTCCACAGTTGGAGTAATCGAACTCGGCCTCTGCCACGTGGGTGTTGACCCGCTCGTGGTACACCTGGGTGGTGGTGTAGGCGTCCCCGTTGCGGTAGCGGGTGACCTGCCGCGTCCTGCGGACGTAGTGGTAGCTGATGGCCTTCCACCAGATGCAGGGGGTGGCCTGCTGCATCCGCTGCACGCGCTCGTGCACGCTCTCCACGTCGACCTTGTACTGCAGCTCGTTGCGCGTGTAGCAGTGCCAGCACTCCACCAGGTACACCACGTAGAGCATCACCAGGAAAGCCAAGGGGATGTAGACGTAGCCGTTGGAGCAGGGGCTGTCATGGTACATCATGGACTTGCCCTTGTAGGCGCTGTCAAAGGTCAGCCGGGTCACCTTGGTGACGTGGCACCAGGTCATGGCTCCCATGCAGCCGTACATCAGCAGGGACAGCAGCAGGCACTTCCAGTGGGACTCTCGGCACAGGGACTTGCTGAGAGACTGCTTCACTGGCCGCTGCTGCTCCGGGGGACCGGGCAGAAGGAGAGAGAAAACAAGAGAGAGGTCAGTAGGCTGCAGGGGAAGCGGGGCAGGCAGCAGGGTGCTGTGGTATCACCTACAGCTCTGCCAACAGGGACAGAAGAGCAGATGCCGTGGAGCTCCTGGCCTCAGCGGGCAGGGCAGAGGCTGGGATCTCTCACGGGATGACAGTCATTAAGTGCAGGCAACTGTTATCCCCACCCCCCTTTCTGGTGCTCTGCCCCTCCCTGGGAGACAGAGAGAGCCCAGATGGACGTGGGGGAGAGTGGCAAAGGACAGCTCTGCCAGCCGAGCATCCCCCTTCTCCAACCCCTACCATTGCCACTTCCCAGGGAGAGCTATTGGAGCATAAGATAAGAGTCTGGGTGATCTCCACATTCCCCAGCTTTTGCACCCACCCCACCAACACAGACAGGTGTCATCCCACTTGAACCCCTCACCACAGCTCATCCCACTGCACCCAGGTCTCTCCTCCCCTTCCCAGCAATGACCAACAGCAACATTCCAATTTCTCCACCAGGGCGGCACAACCTGCCTGGTGTGCCTGTAAGATGGAGGAACAGACCTTCTGCAGCTGGGAAGGCCTGTGTTTGCTAATGACTATTCCCACTACAACACTTGGCAGCCTAAGGAGCTCTGAAGTGCTTCTCAAGTGCTTTATAAACCACACCAATGAGAAAGTACTTTTCCACAATTGAAACGCAGCCACCTCTGGTAGGAGAGAAAGCAAATATGGAGTAACATCCTAAAAAGTGTTCAGGCTAGCAGGGAGGAGCCTCCTACCAGTCTGCAGCAGCAAGGAGGGTAAGAGGCCACTCACAGCTGCTGGCAAATGTGCCTGCTTGCACTGGGATTCGGCTGTGACAGCCCACACTTCTGAAAACACTGCTCTTAGGTCTTTCATGGTGAGGAAAAGGCAGAACTTCAGCAACAAGACTTTTTAAAGGGATTGCACTGGTGTCTTTACCATAGAACAGTGCAGGGTTTCACACAAACTGATGAAAAAAAACTTGGTTAAGGAAACCTCTGTCACTCTGCAACACTCTGAAGTCTCAAATATTGATCCAGCTTTGTCTGTGAGATCTGACATCATCCCACCCAAAGAAAGAACAGGCAAAGTAACTGTTTGCTTTCTTACACAGAAGATTTCATCCAGCAATCTCCAAAGGTGCAACCTGAGAGAGGAGATCAAGAACCCCAGCCTTGTGCAGATGTCACAAAACTCCCTCAGAGGCTTCAAGCTTTGCTCTCCCTCTGCACCTGCAGGCAGCAGCAGCTCCTGAGCTCACCTCTGCTGTGGCAGGGGCCAACACCAGCTGTAATGACACTGCTCACAGCATTGCAGCCCAAGCCTGGCTCCATCATTCTCCACTCCTGAGCATGCTGGGCTGGAGAGGTCTCTCATCAGGAATCCCAAACAACCGAATGGGCTCACACTGTTAGAAAGCAGGAGGGGCACTGTCACTCTGGCATGAAAAGGAAAATTAAAGCAAGAACCAGAGATCATAAGGCCACTGGCAGGTCTAGGGACAGATCTTTCTCTTCTTTCCTTTAAGAAATGCATCTTGCCATTCTGAAGAGCCCCTCATTCTTGGCTTGGTGGTCTGGAGTCCCACAGCCAATCTTTCCTCCCCTCCCTCATCAAAGCCTGCCAGTGGGATTTCTGCTGCTGCACTCAGCAGGGCTGGATCCTGCCCAAGCCTCCAACAGAGGTTTCTCTCCCAGAGGCACAGAGCTCCCCTGCCTGCCCACCCCAACAGCCAGCCCATGATGAGCAGAGCAGGCAGCACATCCAGAGAAGCCCCTGTTGGCAAAGGGAATGGTGGCACATCCCACTGGCAGTCCCAGGTAGCAGTAATGCTGAGCTCCCCTCTTTGAAGCCACTAGCTGAGAGCAAGACCTGGAGACAGACAGACAGACAGAGCCCAGCGCTGGCAGGTGGGGTGGTGCTGGTCTGCAGGGAGCTCAGAGAGGTGCAGGGTGGCTCTGCTGGCAGTGCTGGCATGGACACATGTGCAGCCCAGCCTTCCCAGTGCCACTGACCACCCAACAGCCTCTCAGTCACGGGGCAAGAAGGTAGCCCCGGGTAAGAGCAAAGGGAGTGAGGAGAAGAAGGAGAGGCCTTTCAGGAGGCACAGCCACCTGAGCTGTGCTCTCCCTCCAGAGGTCAACGCTGCAGTTACAAGAGCCTGCTCGGACCCCTCTGTCTTTGCTTGGTTGCAGCACAGCTCTCCCGTGCTGGAATGCTGTAGCACTACCCAGGCAGCTCAAGGCTTCCTCTCTCACTGCTGCCTTCTGCGTTGCAGGCTTTCCCTGGCAGCAGCAGCTCTGACTGTGACGATCTAAAGGAGCTGCTCAGTCAAAGGAGGAGCACGGGGAGGGTCTGAACAGGGCCCTTGGAGTGGTACACGCCGAACCTGGGGTGTCTGTGGGCTGTGAACGCTGGGAAACAGCACCTTGTTTAGGAGGCAGATCTGCCAACGGAGAACAAGGAATAAAGCAAAGCATCCAGCTCGTTCATTGACCAGCTGGGGAAGGGGCACCAGAATGACAGGTCTTTGGACACGTCTGTCTCAGAAAAGCCAATTCCACCTCGGAGTCACTCCCCAGCCCTCCCCATTCCGCACTGCCTGTGTCGCAGGAGAAGGGAGATGCTGGCTGCCACCCTGCAGAGATGTAGGCAAGCCCCGCTGCGGTTACCCACCCGGGGCAGGGAGCACGATGCAGCCCAGGCTGGGTTCCAGGAACTGTGTTAGCAGGGCTCTAGTCCATGGCAGTAGTCTCCTCCTAGGAGTACGCAGTACTTAGATACTGCGGTGCTTTGACGAGGTCACACTAACCCCTGCCGTACACCGTTTACAAGGCAGCCTTGTCCCAGGCTTTGGAGGTAAAACACACACACCTCGCCTGCACCGCCGGGGCTCCCGAAAGCTGATCGAGTGCCAGCGACAGGATACAACAACAGCAGAGACAGAGGAGGAGCCAGATGCAGAGTCTAATCCCAGTAGGAACTGCAGCATCCCTGCTCCTCTCCCAGGCTGCAAAGGGCTCACAGGAGCAAACAATCGGCTCCACAGATTCCCCCGCAGAAGCAGCTGAATAAGGTTGGCTCCTTGAGCTCTTAACCAGCCTTGGCTAAGTCCAGCATAGCAAACAAGCAGATGAAAGAGCTGGGTAAAGAGAAATCTGTCTCAGAACAGTGTCACTAGGAGGAGAGCAGGCACTGATATAAATGCCGTCGTCATCTGCCCGCTGCAGTCTGATGGAATGAGGCAAAAGACTTGCCCTACTTCACTGCAAACAGGGCTTCCCTCCACCACCGGGAGCCTCCCTCACTGCTCAGGCTCCAGCACTGGACAGTGGTAAGCAAATCTGCTATTGCAGGTGCACTGAAACATCTCTGCAGTGCTAGGGGGCAAGGCTGGCTACAGCTTAGCCCAACCTGCTGTGGGATTCCAACCAGCTCCCTTCTCTATGCTTCAGTTCACCCCATAGAACGCATGGGGCAACCTTAGCAGGAGCTACCTGAGACACATCTCGGGAAAGGCAAGGGGCAGGCTGCTGCTTGGGCCTCCCCTCCCTCCTGCATGGCACTGCCTCTGACATTGCCCCTGAAGTGAACAGAGATGGAGGCCCACATGTGCAGTTGCTGCTCGGGATGTGTGGGGAGGGATGGAGAGGATGGAGAGGATGGAGAGGATGACTCACAACCAGCCATGAAGCAAAAGGAGACCCCACAATGCACAGGGTAAAAGCAGTAGAAGAGGGGACCCCCATCACTGCCTGCACTAAACTCCTTTGAGATCTGGGGTATCTTCTTCTAAAAAAGCAGCCTCAAGGGGACAAACATGCCCAGCAGCTCAGTGGCCAAGCACATGGGTCAAAATCACCCTTAATCACCCCTGCAACCTTGATCCTGCAACTTGGAATATTAAAACCCTTCAAGTTCTTCAAGCTACTCCTTGTAACAGCCTGGCCCTGGTCCCATCCACTGTTCCCTTTTTTTAACAAGTGTTTCCATGTCATTACCTCCCATGCCTCTCACCCCTCTCTCCCTGCAGAGAGTTCTGTGAAATCTTTGATTCACCCCCAGAACGTTAAACCTTCATTTTTTGAGATGGCCTGGGGTTCGGAGGGTTAGGTGCCTTAGAGACAGCCCTCTAGAGGACTGAAAAAAAACATCCAAAAAAGCCCCAGAGCAGCAGCCTGAAGGCCCAGGTAGCTCCCCAGTGCCAGGTGGTGGCAGCAGCTTGCAGGGGACTCCTGAGGGACACCTGAGCATCAGTTTCCATGGCTCTTCCCCAGGATTCACTTACATCACGCAAGAAATGAATAAGCCCTGATCCCTTTGATCTCAAATCCCCAGAAAAAATGAGGTAGCGAGGATCCAGTCATTTCTAGGAATTACCACTGTCTTCGAAGGCTCTGGACAAACATTGGCAACTCCTGGCCAGGATGGTCCCAGCAAATACCCACATCACACACGCCGTGCCTACAGCCCGGGTTCAGGAACCACCTGCCTACAAGAGAGAGGTGGCTCAGTCCCAGGCTGGCAGTGTTGCCAACTGCAGAGGACAGAGGAAGGCTGAGCATGGACAAGCCAGGGAATCCTGCCAGCAGTCAGCTCCTGCAGCAGTACCAAGGTCTCCATTTTACACGGCAACTTGGAGGAGGACTGGTTCCTTCCATCAGATCCCACCTGAGCAGCAAGACAAGGATATGTTTTTGCTTGTTTCCAGGCTGAAGAGCTTGTCCCTTGGCATCTCCTACCCTCCAAGTACGCACTGATGAGTGAAATTCAGTTCACCACCACTAAGTGTGGGTGTAGGCATGTGATGCCAAGATGGAACAAGGGCTCAGTCAGCTCTGGCTGGTAGCTCTTGCTACTTGCCTTGCTGGGACAAGCTGAGAAGCACCTGAAGCCCTGCCTGGCTCCTAGACACAGCAACCCGAGATATCAAGATGAGGACAGGGCACATTCAAACAGGACAGGGCACATTTCCCATTTTCCAGACATCTCCTCTGGCTTCCCATTCACCCTGGCCAATGGACCCTGACATGTGGGATTCAGCCACGCTGCAGGGACACTCAGCAATGCTGGCACCAGCAGTTGGTTCTGATGGAAATGAGGACATTGCACAGCCTGTATGGCATTACACAGGCACTAGAGGGGAGGAGGAAGGTTCTCCCCTTCTGAGAGTTCTGAAGACAAGAGGATTGCACTAGGTCAGTCCAAGAATCCAAGCTCACCGCTGAAGTCTCTCCTCATTGCATCCGATGAGACACGAGCAAGCATGGCACCAGCACGAGAGGCTGCAGCTTCCCTCTCCTCCACCAGCTGCTTCATGTAAGTCTGTGATACTTCTGGCCACAAGAAGGATGCCCTTAGCCTAAAGAGAGCAGGTCATGGACTACAGCCTTTCTGCCTGCTCCCATGGAGTATTACACTGACACGCTAGCTGGCAGCCACCACAGAGCCACTGACTGAAGCCTGGGCAATCTTATAATCCCTGCGAGCCAGGGGGCACTGCAGGTGAGGGAAACTCCTCTGGGCACTGCCCCTGCTACACTTCTTTCACCCACACGGGCTCTTGCTCTGGCACCTCTGAAAAGTCTGTGCTGTCTTGAAAGTAGAACCAACGCTGCCAGAGCATTGCCACTGAGAGACCACATGGCAGCATGGCACAAGCACGTCCTCATGCTAAAAAAGCACCTCACAGTTTAGCTACCCTAGTCAGGAGGTGCTCGAAGAGCTGGGCACAGGTCATCAGGAGTTGTTGATGCAGGCAGGAAGAGAGGAACAGACACAGGGCAGAGCATACAGTATTTGTACAGCTTCCCAGTCCTTGAACTTCAGCTTTCCTCTCCTGCAATTATTTATATCTAAATATAAGTCTGTATATATAGAATACCCGTGCATGGGCATGCATGTTCTGCCCAAGCCAAGGAGGCAGAGAATAACCAGGATTATGCAGCACTCACAAACTGCAGCTGCTCAATAGCAGGAGGGGAAGTGATGCACCAGCTTCTGAGTACCCCTCCAAGTTGCCCTTTGAGCTGTGGTCTCACCAGACAGGACAGCCCACCACAGCAGGAGAACACTGCCCTTCCTACACTGCCTAGTTGCCCTGCGTGGGTCAACAGCCCCATGGCATAAAGTGAGTCCTGCCAGTCAGTGCAGTTGCTTTCTCTCTTCTTGGGGAGCCCAAGCTGCAAGCAGGATCTGTAGAGGCAGACAAAAGGGCTGGCACACCTGCCTCCTGGAGGTGCTTCCGAGGCACAGGGCACCCTGCTCTTGACCCTTTCTGGCAGCTGCTGCCTGGGCTCCAGAAAAGTCATCTGCTGAGGGAGACTGCAGCACACCTGGAGGCAAGGCTGTGCCGGTACCTGGCCTGCCCCAGTCTGCACCTTCCACTTTCCCCAGCCAACCTCTAGCTGGGAGCAACCACCAGCAACGACCCCAAGCCCTCTATCCTGCTGCCCACTGTGCTTTTCTTTACAGTGACCCAGGCAGCTGTGCCACATCCTGGATGCCTCCAGAAGCCGCCGCACAGCAAGGAGGGGGTCTCCCCGTCCACTTCTCCTAGGCATAACAAGCTCTGCCCGCGGCAGTAAGCCCAAACGGTGCCCCGCGCTTCTCGTTTGTGATTTTTTTCCCCCTTCCTCCTCCATCCCGGCCACTCCAGCCCCGGCCCCCGCTCCGGACGGCGCTGGCTGCTGCTTCCCTTCCATCCCCGGAGGCTCCGCGGCGATGCCCAGGTGACGGGCGAGCGATGGAGAAAGCGGTGCGCCGGGGCAGCCCATCGGCGGCGGGGACCGACGGGCGGCTATCCCCGGCCCCCAGACCCCCCCCGCCCGCCCCGCCGGCCCGCATCGCATCCCCGGGGCCGGAGCGGGGCGAGAGGGGCTCCCAGCGAGCGGGGTCCCGCAGCCGTGCGGGCAAAGCCCGGCCCGGCCGGCGGCGGGGCGGTCAATGAACGCGCCATGCAAAGCGGGCGGGGATGGAGGGAGGGTGGCAGGGGGGCAGCCCCGGGCGGGAGGGGGGCGGCCGCTCTCCTCACCTCCTCTCTGGCCCCCTCCGCCTCCTCCTCCGGAGGCACCGGCGTGCTGCTGCCTCCCTCGCTGGCGGCGGCGGCCGAGGCCGGGGGGGACATGGCGGCGGGGGCGCCCCGCTGGCGGTGCCTGCGGGCCGGGCAGCTGCATTATCCCGGCCGCCGCCGGGCGCTGCCTCGCCGGTGGCCGGGCGGGCGGCGGGGCGGCGCGGCGGGCGGGCGGCGCGGCGGCATCGCCCCCAGCCGCGGCTCGGCGGCAGCGCTGGCCGCCCGCCGGCCCCGGCCCCGGCCCCGCCGCAGCGCAGCGCCGCTCCACGCGGCGGAGGGCGGGCAGAGCCGCGGTGGGAGGGCCGCGGCGGAGGCGGGGGGAAAAGGCACGGAGACGGGATGGGGATAGGGGTAGGGAGGGGAGAAAGGGATGGGGATGGGGGCACGGCGGGATCCGAGCCGAGCGGCGGGTGACCTTGAGGCTCCGGCCCGGCGGCGGAGAGGGAGGGAGGGAGGGAGGGAGGCCGGTGCCGCCGCCCCTCCCGAGCCCCACCGGGAGCGGAGCTGCCGCCCGGCGCTGTCGGGGCAAGCTCCTGCTCTCAGCCGCGCCGAGGGGTCGTCAGGCTGGCTTCGCTCCCAGCTGATGGAGAGGTGAGGGCTCCCGTGGGTTTTCCTTCCCTCGGGATGAAGCGAGAGAACCAAGAGCGCTTCGCGTGTGCCCCGTCTGCTTTTCTCATCTGTGGGCACCCCAGCTGGTCGGGGGAAGTGGGGTAGCGGTGACCGCCAGTGCTGATGCTGGCGCTCACGGGAAAACCTTCGCTTGGGCAGGATCTTCCCTGCTGTGACCTGCACCGGGCCCAGAGGTTCTCTGCTAGCTGCTATTGCAGAGCCAACTGCAGCTTAGTGCTCCGCAGAGCCAACCTGCTTGGTTACAGGGATGAGTGGAAAAGTCTCCTCAGAGCCTCAATCTAAACCCACAGGGGGAACAGGCACAGAGTTTGGCAGGGGTCTGTGCTTGGCAGGGTCTGGCTATTGCAGGTACAGCCCGGCTCCCTTGCTAGTCAGGAATCAGGTGTCTCTGCAGGTGATTCCCCAGATCCAAACTGGGGAGAAGCATGAGCTGGAGAATTTGCTGGAAAGTTCTTCTCTTTTTCTGAGCTCTGAGGCTCAGCCTTGGCGATGGGATGATTGGCATGCCCTTGTTCGCTGTTGCCTGGGATGAGGAAGGAACAGCGTGTGGGCCTGATGGTCTCACTAAGGAGATGCATCCGAGGGGAATTGCCAACCCCTGCTTCTTATGGGAATAGATGTGATGGCCGGGGGTGCTGCTGAAGGAGCTCGTCTTCAAAAGAGGCTGGGGATGTGTTTCCTCTCGCCTTTCCCCTGTTTCCATGGGAACAGCAGCAAGCAGGAGCAGCCTGCTTGGAATTTCGCTGCCTACCGCTCAGACACCCCCTGCCCAATCATCCCGGCACACCTGGGCTCTGGAGGGCTTCAGAGCCACCCTGACGTGATGGATCCCATGCCTCCGAGGAGAACTCACCCATGCGTGTGTGTCAGGGAGAGCCAGGCAAAGAGGCACAAGCCCAGAGCTGCCACGGTTCCTGTAGCACCACTGAATGTTATTCCATGCACACTAACAGACAGTTGTAAATAATTTGCATTCCTTGATGCAGTTCTGCTTTTTATAGGATGTGACCTCAGCTAGACCAAAAGGTGCCTGAGGGATGATCGCCCTCCAGGAACAGCACTGGTTTTTATCTCAAATATGTGAATATCACACAGAAAGAGCAAAGCAGAAGGGTGAGGAGGGGGGAAAGGTGGTACGAGTTTACGTCTTTGCATTTTATAGCTCATGGTGTCTTTTTTCTCCAAGGAATTTGTCCATTCACTTTTGAATTTGTTTTGATTTTGGACTTGAAAGGCAAGGCGTTTCACAGCACACCCACAGACTCAAGGAGCTTCCTTTGGTGTGCCCATTCTGGGCTTTTTACCCACGAGGACTAACCCTTGGGAAGCAAGCTGCTGCCACCCTTAGGGAGCTGCCCACAATGTAACTTTTCCTCCACTGGTGGAGTCGGTAGCTACCGGTGAGCCAGAGGTAGAGTTTTTTGTGTCAGGCGTCTTTGATACTGATCCTGGCAGCATATCTTGGAGACAACATTGTCAAGCACACCACCAGCTGTGCTATTTTTGAGGTGAGGTGGCACAGAAGAGGTTTGTGTGCCCTGCTTTGTCTGAACTGAAGTTGTGTAAGTTCTCAGCCACTTTCTGAGGAAAACAGGCACGTGGCAGATTGTGACCCTCAGGCAGGAACCCAAAGGCATGGCTGATAATGCATAACAAAGGGCACAGAACTCCCAGGAATGGGAAAAACAGGACTCTATGATGCTTAGGCCTTCCAGAAACTAAAGCAAGACGGGCAGCATCCAAGATTGGGTTCTGTGTTACCATCAGAGGGGGAACCCAGAAGTTCTAATTACACCACACTGCCTGATCCGCTCAACCCTCCTTCTCTTGGGGGCAAGAGACAAAAAATACGTGAGATTTCATTTCCCTCCAGTTATTCCTGTAGGTTTCAGGATGCTCTATGGGAAAATCACATTGGAGAGCGGAACATTTCCAGGATGGGGGCCTTTCTGATGTGACAAAATGACTGAAAGAAGCAGGGAGGTTTTTAAGAAGACACAGCAGCTGAAGTAGAGGTGGTGCCCTTACCAATAGGTTTGTTCTTCAGAAGCCCTGTATCTGCCACCCTGCAGAGACATTCCTATCTGTTCCAAGCAAGCATAAAGCATGACATCATGTTAGCAGGATTCGTTCACTTTCCATAATGCATCAAACCGCAAAAGGTCTCACTCTCCTGTCTCTGGTAGTCACAGAAAATAGCCTTTTAGTTCCTGCTTAAATATGTTATTAGTTCTTACCCATGCAGCAAATTTGCGTTCAATTTCTAGAAAAAAATTTGAGGGAGGCTGCATTTTAAACCAGATGGCCACGGATAACCTATCCTTGTGCTGGTATTTGTAGCCTAAATGTAAAAATTGATTTTACAGCATCATATAGATATATATCTCATTGTGTTTAGCCTTATTTTTTTTCCAACAGACCAAGTGTGATCAAAACTCAATCTTTTGTTGCAAAGCAATCAATGATTCCTAGCAGTGTGCTGCGTCTTGTCTCTTAAGAAGATGTGTGGCAGAGAATCCCCTCGTGTTAGGATGCAGGATTTTCTATGCTCAGAAATTAATGCCTATTCAATTTAGAAATTTCAAGGATACTTTGTGCTGGCTGCCTGAGCCTTCCAGAATGTGTCACTCCAATTAAATTGCTCCTTATTAATGCAACAAGGGGAGTGTGGGTGAAAGAATGCGCCTCTTGCTCCAGTTAAACCACATCCCTTTGCCACTGCTGGTCACTGGTGTTGACTGTCTGAGTGCCACCTACCTCTGCAAGCTTTGTCCTCAAGGAAATGTATGCCATTAGTTATGTTTTCATCTGCTACACTCAGACTTCATGTCTGCTGGGAGGAGATCCAGGTGTGCCTTTTTTTTTATTGTGGGAAGGAAACCCCCGGGGGTCATTAACTGGTGACTGGGGAGCTCATTTCTGTTTAGCATCCCTAACAGGGGAACCCGACTGCAGATGCCAAACACTCCAAATCTTAAACCTCACGAAGTAGGTGGGTTTGTAGCTGCTGCTCTGGGGCACATTTCACTGAATAGAATTGCTGTCATTGAAAAGTCTTTGATCCCCGCTCTGATCCTTTTCTTTTCCAACAGGCTGCCTGTATGCAGTTTGTTTGTTTTCCATCCAGCCTCATGAGAGCCTATTTTGTCATCATCACAGCTTTTGTGAGGCTCCACAGAGGTTTCTGGGTCAGGTTAAATCACTTTCCTCTCCGCAGTAGCCCAGCAGGACACCCAGGGCCCTCCCTCACATCCCCCCTAGAAATGAAAAGCGGATTCAGCCCTGCCCAGATGCTGTTTGACAGTCCTCAGGACATTTTGTCCGATATAACTCCAGAGCAGTGGCAGCCACCCCAAGTGCCTGGAAACTGAGCCAAATCCTCCCTTGCTAAATCCTTTGTTCTCACTTAAATTTTTGGCCCATCACCCCCAGAAAGGAGTAAACCATGGAAACCAATGGCTCAGAGAATTTAGCCTATCTCTAGTTATGGCCCCGAGAGTGACCTCCCTAAAAGCAGAAAATAGGTTTTTGTTGCAGTTTGCCTTCCCCACACTGAAGGGTTGGAGTTGACACACCCTGATTTGGAGAAGCATCCCTGCCCCACCAAGCTCTCCCCATGGCAGGCAGGGAAGTCACTGTCCTATGGAAGGGGCTAAAACCCACTGCTTGCTTAGGGGTCACTGTATAGACCAGGTCAGTCAGTCTGGCCAAGGTCCTGGGGAATGGCTGCAATCCTACTTTCTGTGTGCCCCGTCACCTGGGCAACACAGACCTGGTCATCACCTTTTCATGGTGTCAGAACTGCTCTGCCCAATGGGATGGCCACCTGCTCCTGCTCAGCCCCTGAATATTTCAAACAGCTCACTCACCCCCACCTCCCCTTCCTGCCACCCCTCTCTCCCAGCTCCTGCCTGGACTCCTCACTTGTTTTCAGTAGGGTGGCTCCACCAGGCCTGTTCCCAACTCACTCTGATGCAAGTGTGGAGAGACACAAGCCCTAATTCAGTCTGGCAGCCGGGAGGTTTAACTCTCCTGAGAGCAAAGCTGAGCTTGCATGAGTAATACCTAGGCACTCGGAGCACTGCTAGGAGACAAGGACTGGGCTAGTGGGGGTGTGAGGCTGCGGTGAGGGGCCGAGGTGACGCAGAAAGCAGCTCAAGCAGAATCAACTCAAACATGAAAGCTAACCCATCCTCCCCTCTACCAGCCATCAGGTCCAGTGTGGCAATGCTGAAGCCCAGGAGCAGCAATGGCAGTGTCTGCCCTGCGCTCTCTGGCAAGGTGAGCTGAGAGATGCTGGGGTGGGCTGAGGTTTTTGTTTTGTCTTGGGTAGTCTCTGCCAGATGAACTGTACTTAGAGAGTCATGAATAAATGATAGCCCAGCGATGGAGCACTGTCTTCCACAGCTATTCCATGGGGAGGGAGGAGTGTTCTTCATTATAGTGATGTGGCCAGACAGAGGCTAGCAGAGCCACCCTCTGAAGTGAGTCTGTCTCATCACTAGCTATAAAGAGAGCCCCAGGTGACAAGATTTCTCACCTAGGGCACAGTTTCACCATCTATTGAAGCATGGTTTTATTATCAGTTCTCCAAGACCATCTGCCACTCCCTCCCCACACATAACCACATCTGCCATCTCCTTTGGGAGAGCTCTGAGCATGCACACACATAAATACATAGCAAGGCCTATCAGCCATGCATTTGCCTGGATGCAAGCAGAGAGCATTGCTGCTGCAGCCACCAGCCTGACAGGAATTACACAAGAGGGACATCATTTAGAATGAAGTTCTGTTAAAATATCTAAGAGTTTTGTTCATTCACTTTGTGAGGTCGAGGATTTTTAGTGCATTTTTACACCGATCACTTTCTGTGTGTGGAAATGAACTCCGTGGCCGAGAGTGGAGAGAGTTAGGTGTGATCCCCATTCAAGGAATTAACTAATCCTCCTCTCCAGCTTCCTACACATCATACACATCCATATACACAGTGAATGCCAGAAGGAGGTAGAAACTTCCCTGCTCACTGTGGGACTCTGAGCAACAGTGGGAATCACCTCAGGAAGGGCATTAGCTGGGCAGCTTGCCGACCACCTACCACATGCAGGCAAACCCGATCTGCTCTGGGTTGTGTCACCACAAAGGCACGATGGCTCCCATACATTCATTACAGGAGTGCACAGTGGAAGTATGAGAGGCATCCAACACAGACTGCAAGGAGAAGAATTCTGCCTGGAAATAATCCCTTGTTGAAAAAGCAAGCAGATGCCCAGAGCAGCATCTTGGAGAGGTTCAAAGTGACCCTGTGACTTCAGCCAGATTTACCAGGAGAGGGCAGCCAGTGCTTTCTGGAAAATAGGTACCCAGTAAAGCCAGTGCTTTACCAGAAAATAGGTACCCGAGGAGAACCTGCTTTGCATTGCTCTGTTGGAAAGCTTGGCCTTGCTTCTGGGCGTAGAAACTTGAAAAGTCATGTTCCTCCTTTCCTTTATTGGGGCAGAAAGTGAAGTGACCCAGTTTGGTGCACTACAGAGCTGATTTGCTGTCAGATGTATGGAATCACAGTCAGAGCAGAGAGTTTGTTGTCTTTCCTGCAACTTTCATCACTCTTCCAGGGCTTCTGCTTCCCTTGAACGCCCAGCTCACAGGCTGAGCTCTTTTAGCTGGAGCTGGAGCTCCAGACAGAGGTTCAGGTTGTTGCTTGTGGTGCCCACCAACATCTCTGGTGGGGAGAATACAGAAGGAGCTTTCTCAAATGGGGATCTAGCACCTTTCTTATGGACTCAGCATTTCTGATTCGGGGGATGAGGGAAAAGGGCTGGATCTCCAGGGAATGGGGCAGCACAGTGCTCATGTGGGATGAAAGCTGTGCAGTGGAGTCTGCAGGGGGGGAGGTAGCACCACTCACATTACCTGGTGTGAATTATTGTGGCAATAACTGCTTATCACAATTTCAGGTAACCCACGTTACTTATAAATGACAGCTGGTAGTAAAAGGACCATTATTTTTTTCTCAGGCCAGGCACAGACTGGGTATAATTTCCCTTTCTCAACCTCAGCTGCATCTCACTTATTTTACCCAGTTAACAGCTCAAGGAACAGAGAAGATCCTGGTGCCAGGCCAGGCCTTCGTTTCTTTCGTCTGTCAGAGGGCTGTGCTTGGGGACAGGACATTATCAGGGACAATACCCGGGGGTCTGGGTAGCCTAGGGTTTCCTTCCCATGTCCGTGCTCTGAGCTGATGCTCCCGGCAGCGCAGTGTGATGGGAGAGCGCTGGTGCCTTGAACAGCGTGTGCTGACACTGACCTCTAGTGGGAACAGATCCCTTCCCCTTTACACTGTCCCTGCAGTTTTTAACCATTTTCAGTGACACATATTAAAGGAGAGAGCCAAGAATCAGAGCTTCGTTTTTAAATCCTTCAAAATTAAATCAGAACATCAAGATTTGCCTCATATTATATTTAATTATTTTTAATCCCTCTACCATTGTCTTCAATACATTATATATAGATATTTATGCACATCTCTCTGTATTTAAAGCCTCTGAAAATAATGAAAATCCAAAACTTGCACAGCCAGGCAGAAAAGTTCTCTGTTAGGAAGACAGCATAAAAGGGAGCCCAGGCCTTGCAGAATGAGTAACAGAAGGCAAAAAAATGGGGCAAAGTGGCCAAGTTCCTCTTTCAGACTTTCCAGCAAAATTGTCTGAAAGGTTAATAGAAGCACACCCAGTCAGAAGAGGGGTGGCAGGAGATGGTGCCTGAGCTGGGTGTTGGTGGGTGTACTTAAAAGGTCAGAGCAGAGAGTGGCTGGTCACGGATGTCTGGGGGGCATAGCTGATGTTAATGGGGCATGCCTGGTCCCCCCACTCAGCTGCAGCAGACCACTGCAACACACCCCTGGCACAGCACTAGCCAGCTCAAAATGGTTCAAGGCTCACCTTAAGGAAGCTGCAAGATCACAAACTCCAGCTAAATTCACATCTGCAGCAAAGGAAAGCCACTTCCAGGGGTGACTTGATAGCCAGAGGTGTAGACAGTTTGCAATGGACTGGACTATAGAGTCCCTGCTGGTGGGTCCTGAATTGCCTCTTTGCTAGAGCTGATCCAGGGCTTGCTACTCCAGGTTCTGTGCTTTGGCTGAACTGTTCCTGGACATGTGCTAGTCCTGGAATCAGGATCCATACCTATTTCCCAACTGGAATTGCAATATAATCAAGGTGTGACTGAGGCTTGATGCAAAGAGAAGCTGCAACCAGTTCACAGAAAAAATTAAATCTTTGTGTATCACCAACGAGTTTGTGTTGATTTGGCCATTTTATCCATAGGAAAGTGTACAAGAACCATTCCACAACGGAGCTGCATCTAGTATGTTACTAGAGAAAATGGCAAAGGCATTTAGGAAGGCAATTGATAGATAACCTAGTAGTAGTTGAGTATGGAAACCTGAAAGAATAGAAATTCTGTGTGGGGATCAGGAACAACAGCTACAGATGGAGCTAGGATGCAGCCACCACCAGTGTGAGAGGGAGTGACATGGATATATGGCCCAGATCCCCATACTGCTCTGGACAGAGCTGACAGATGTGGGAGAAGCTCCTTTCCCTTAGTAATTGTAATCTGGCAATGACACAGTGCCAGAGACACAGCTGGGGACACTGAAACAGATCCTGAGCATGGGAAGAAAACTTGTGACTGGAAGTCATTGATGCTGAAAGAGACTTATCTGTCTCCCTGCTGCCCTCACATCCCAAAACCTTCCTACAAACCCAAAGTAATAGCTGCAGTATGGGATAGGGAAATATTTGTTGCTCTGTACGTAGTTCCTGTGAATCCATCCAGTATCCATCACCAAGCTCTTCCCAGGTAAGCTTTCTTGCAGGAGATTGTTCCCCTCCTGCTCAGATGAACTGGAAGAATGGGCACCCTGCAGAGACAGAAAGTGAAACTGATTTTAGTGTCAGCTGTGTTCAGAGCTCAGTTTATCTTTTGAGGAAAGCCCGCTGCTTGGGACACTGGAAAGCAATTACATGACGTCTGTGCAGATCCATAGGAGTTTTGGCATTGGGAGGAGAGCACTGAAATGCAGCCTGGTCAGTCATTCACAGGCAGCGAGCTGGGTCTTCATCCAACCTTCTATTTCCAGCTTTGATCTCTGTGTCTTGGCTGCTCTTGTGTGGGCCCTGGTAGCCACTCCGGGCTTTGAAAGGATTTCTCTTTGCAACACAGAAAGGTGGTGGGAAGCAGCTGGACCAAGAGGCTTGTGCAGCCAGCGACAGTGACCTCCTGGCTTTTCCTGTACAGGCAGGAGGGATGAGAAGGAGTGGGTGGGACAGCGTAATTAATGCTCGCACACGGGAAAAGCAAACGCCTTCTTTGCACCTCCGCCACAAGTGACATCCACCATGTTGTTTCCCACAGAGCCCGTGCCTTCAGTCAGCACCTGCACACGCAACAGCATCCTCACCCACACACCGCCTGCTCGGACCTGATCCCTCTCCCTCCCCGGCAGACCTGCCTGCTATTTAAAGAACCCAGACCAACCGGGCAGGGCGGGGGGCAGGCCCGGGACAGGCCGGCACGCACTGCCCGGCCTAGGGAAGCGCAGCGCTGCCTCCTCCGGGCACCGCGGGTGCCGGCCCTGGCCCACAGGCCGTATCTCCCCCCCCGTCTCGGTGCTCCTGCGCTCCCCCGGCCAAGGAGGGCGGGCAGGGGCAGCCCCTGGCGGTGCCGGGGCGGGGCGGCGGCGGGGGAATCCCGGGCAGGCGGGCCGGGCGCGGCTGACTCAGTGCGGGCAGGGGCAGCAGCAGGAGGCGGCGGCGGAGGCGGGGCCGGACTGGGCCGCTTTAGATTCTGCTCCGGCCGCCGCTGGCTGGCTTTCCGGCCATGAGCCCCCCGGCGGCGGGGCCGGAAGCGGGACCCGGGCCGGGGCCGGCGGACGGCGGGCGCTGAGCCATGTCGCGGGCGGCGGGCGGCGAGTGCCGCAAGGAAGCGGCGGGCTGGGAGGGCGAGGACGGGCAGTGCGACTCGGGCATCGAGTCGCTGCGCTCGCTGCCGGGCGGCAGGGAGACCCCCGCCGCGCCCGAGGGCCCCGCCGCCGGCCCCGAGGCCCTCGAGGAGAGCCTCGCCGAGGCCGCCGCCGCCGAGGAGCGGCTGGATTCCAGCTACGGCTCCGGCGCCCTGCCCGAGGCTCTGCCCGGGCTGCCGGGGGCTCCGGGGGGCCGCGCCGAGGAGCCGCCGCCCCGGCCCGAGGGGCTCAGCCGGCAGCAGCTGGAGGCCCTGACCTACCTTTCGGAGGACGGAGACACGTGAGTGACCCCCGGGCAGCTGCCGGCCATTCCGCCCCCGGCCCCGGGCTGCTCCCCCTGCGGCCGGCCGCCGGCGGGGCGCCGCTGCCTAGAGATAAGCCAGGCTGTGTTTGCCGTGGTCCCCAGCCCTCTCCCGGGGAGCATCCGTTCAGCCGTGTTGTTAAGGACTCCCTGGGCCTCTGTCCTGAGAGCCTTGGTGCGAGTGGATGCTTGGCATCCAGGTTTGGCTGGATGACCCCCTGACCCGCCTGAGAGGTACCTGAGCCAGGTGCAGCGGAGTGAGCGGGAGGAGATGCACCTCAGGCTGCATGGCATAGAATGGACCCACCGCAGGAAACCGGCTTCTGTTTGCCATGGGGCTGCCAGCAACTAGAAGGAAGGGGGGAGCAAATCAGGCCCCCCTCTACTGTCTCTTCCCCAGAGAATGCAGCGTTTCCTCCTCAATGGGAAAGGCTTGGCTGCGTGAGATGGCACATAAGCAAGTCCTGAGATAAGATTGGCGTTGCAGGGCAAGACCTTGCGATGGCTGTGTTAGAAGCTGCTCAACCGAGCAACCCAAGAACTGTTTGTTCTCAGGTGGGAATAGCCTTGCTTTGCCAACTTGCCCACACAGCCGTGGCTTTTGGCAGAGTTGTGACGCACACCCCGATGTGAGGCTGCTGCCCTCCTGAGCTTCTGTGATGGAGGCAAGTGTTTGTCTTAATGAAGGGGGCTTCCCACAGCCCTAATGCCTTCTCAAGGGCAGAGGCATCCGGCCAGAGTTATTTGGTTTGGCTTTTGGTAATTACCTTCAGCTAATCACAGCGTTTTTTCCTGTTGTACATTCCCTCGATGGAGGGTTTTCATTATGAGTGTACACACAGAGCATGAGTGAAGCGTTCTTACAGCTGAGGGCAAGGCTTTGCCCCAAAACCAGCCTAGAGTTTAATACTGAGTAATGGTGCAAGAGGAAGGGAAACTTAGAGGCACTGACATGATCAAGCAAATGTATTCAGTAGCAAGAGCAGCAAGAAAGCTCAGTCCTTGCCTGGCAGAGCACATCTGGATTGAAGCCGAAGGTGAGCTGGGAGACAGCCTGAGTGTTTACTTCCCTGTTAGGAAGGAGTCTGTGCATCTGCTAATTAGTTCATTAATGCTGACTGTGGGATCTGTTCTGAGGATTGGCTGGAAGTCTCATGGCAAGCAGAGTTAGACTTAACTCAGCCTCCCACACTCCCCAGACAGGCTTTCTAGTCCTGTCCTATCTACAGGCTGATTCTGTGGCTCCTCAGCATGGAGGAGCTTTCCAGTTTTCCCAGCTGTAAGGCTAGAGCCAAGGTGCCCGTGGAGAGAGCCAGGCATCTTTTAATCAGAGCTGTGGAAGTAATGCTTCCCCCTAGGTTTGTCTGTCCTGCTGTGCCCAGGGCTCCTCGCTTACTGTTTTATTACTGAGCCCCATAGATGCAGCTGCTTGGAGATGCTTTTCCTGCTTGAGGCTGTATTGTTTGGTGGTTGAAGCCCTTTGCTTGTCAGACTTGCTTGGAGACACCTAACACAAGTATCTTATTAACTAGGAAAACATTAATCAGTGGTGCCTTGGTTACTGGAGGCAGGAGAGGCTCTCAGAGAGCTCCCCAAACGGTTGCCTTTGCTCTTCTGTTTTCTCTCACTCACAGTGCATTTCAGAACAGGAAATCTGTAAAGAGCGAGGTAGGGAGCTGGTTGTACAGCTCTGGGCTCGCCATGTCCACGCAGGAGACAGGCTTTCCTGGGATCTACTCCCACTGCTGAGAAAAAAACTATTCTTGTGGTTAGAGTGGTGAGGCTGTGGATTTGTGCCTCCGCTATTCTTGTCTCTCCTCCTGACCCTGCGGCAGAGGTAGGTGGCATTTATATTTAGAAGTGCTGAACATCCACCACTCAGGTTGATGCAAATGGGGACTGTGAGCCACTGTTTTGTATGTGAAAACAAGTCAGGGCTGATAGTAATGCTGAAGCCTATGGTGCAATTGCTCATCCAGTGACGGAGGGAAGGTCCCCAGAGAGAAGGGATCAGATGGCCAAAGGCTACATCCCTTTCATCTGGCCAGACAAACCCATCTTCTTTTTCTTCTTTTCATCTCTGTCAGCAGCACATTTCCTTGTGTGCCTTTTTTAAATGTCTGCCACAAAACAGCTCCAGGCAGAGAATTAAAGTCATACTGTCATTATATTTCAGAAGACTTGGGCAACGACACTTTCCTGTAATTGTAATTTTCAAAATACAAAAAGTTCACAGGTTTTGGCTAAGTAGTTTCTGTTTCCCCAGATGCCCTGGCTGGTACTCAGCTGAGAGGAGCACTGGGCTTGTGCAAAGAGAGCTGGCAAAAGTCTTGGCTCTAGAACTGACAAAAATCTTCACTATGAGTCCATAGCTCCCTCAGGCTCACCCACCTGTGCCATCTCAAGGTGTGCCTGTGTTTGTCAGCCTGGCACTTGTGGGGTAAGAACAGGAGGTGGAGGCAGAGGTGAAGAGCACATGCTTGGGTGGTTGGAGTGTCAGCAGGATCCTCCTTGGATACCTCCCTGCCTGCCTCCGCAGGACAGGAGCGTCAGAGCAGGCAGGATGAAGCAATGGGGCTAAAACTGTCTCTCCCTGTGCCCAAAGTTAGAAGGAGTCTCACTTTGGCAGGAAGGAAATTGGCTAACAGGAAGGATGGGGGTATGATGGCCAGTGAAATGCGTGGGTGCTGTCTTCCAAGAATTATTTTGCCCAAATGTCAGCCTCTCCGTGGGATGCTAGTGCCACTGGCAGCCCCTCTTCCTCAGGGAATTCAGAGCCACAGTAATCAGGCACATGAGTCCCCAAGAGCATGTGGCTCAGCTGTGAGGGCAGGAGAGGTCAAGCATGAGGAGTGGGGTGGTGGTGGGTGCACTTTGGGCAGTGATCTGTATCCTGCTTATCATGTGGGCAAGCAGAGAACAAACCCTGTGCACTCAAGCTCAAATGGTCTCCTCCAAGCATCCATCTTTTCCTTGTGACCCAAAACTCCAAATATCTGTCTCTTCCATGTAAACAAGTTATTTTTCTGCTGACTTGGGTCCTGATGGGACTGCCCTGCGTGGAAGTGAAGAGAGGGGCTTTCCAGCTGTAGGACTGTCTGTCTCTGAGTGGACTGCAGGCAGGTTTGTTGTTGTGCCCCAGCCTCTAGACCACCTCAGCCTTTGTGAGGATTCACTGAGGAAACCCCATCCTTCCCAGCCTCACCTGGCAGATGCACAATTCCAACATTCTGGGAAAAGTATGGATGTGAGGCCAGTTCCTTTGAGGTGAAGTAGGGTGTGAGTAGATCACCTGTTTTTGTTCCAGGTGAAAACCTCTTCATTTCCTTGGGCTGATGTCAGCTTCTGCCAACTCTGGAGAGGCACAGTCGATTCATCAGTGTGTGAAGTTAAGCTGAGTTTTCTCTCTCTAGGACTACATAGTCTATCTTAAACTTAAAAACATGTTTCCTTGCTGCCCATGCTGGCCCTTGGGCCACACACCACTTTCTGCCGTTGCACCTGATGCCGTGGTGGTGGAAAGGCTGTGGGCTGCACCTCTGCAGGAGAGTCACTGTCTTCTGCATGGGGCTCCATAGGCAAAGCAGTGCAGCACCTCTGCAGGGGTGAAGGTCGAGGGACCCCAGCACAATCACAGAAGGAAGACCTGGGCCTCCTTCAGATGGAAAATGGGACTGTGGTTTTGGTTGGGTGCATGTTTCAGGGAGGGAGGGGAGCAGAGGAAGCCTGACTTCCTCCTTCCACCAGAGACAAGTGGTGCCCCATCTGCTGATAAGAAATCACGTGCCAGTGACTCGTGGGCTGAAATGCCTTAACAAGGGCTTGGGGACAGTTAATCGAGTAAAATCAGGGCCCATGGGAGCTGATGTTCTGAACTCTTCACATGATGGTGGTGAAGGGACCTCCCTTGCCTGCATGGTCCTCACTTAACATGAAGGCTCATCTTGAAGGGGCCAAGAGCCACTTCTAACCATGCATTCGCATGTGCCAGTCATAGCCCTCTCTAGTTATGTAGTCCTGGGCTGGAGATTTTCCCTGAGCAGGGGAATAGAGGTTGTCCCCATTCAGGCTGTCTGCTCCAGTGTGGCTGCTTTCTCACTGCTTGCCCTGCTATACAAGGGTGTTGCTGAACCCCTGTGCCCTTTTGTACCTGGGGGAGTGCTCAGGGTGTGACAGCAAAGATAAAAGAACAGGAAAGAAGGAAAAAGAAGCAGAGGACTGGAGAGGCTCAGTTTTAGGAGAAGGATTAAAGAAATCTGATGCAGAGAGCACACACCTTGTTGCTGGTCAGGTTGGGAGCCCCCCTGCTTTGCTGGGCTGTTGCCAGCTGTGGGATGGCCATAGTTAATGGGAAGTGGGGATGCTCTTGGTTTTACCAGTGGGTCTTCAGAAACCTTGCTTGATTGCCAGGATTCAAGTCCATCCCCAGTTATTCCCTAGTGTGCTGCCAGTTGTGGGGCATTAGAGAAAGTGAGTCCTAACATGGGTCTGCCAGGAGGGAGATTTTCCCGTGTCTAGTTCCCTGTCCCTGAACTCTCAGCTCTTCCTCTGTGTGTGCTCAGGAGTTTGGTAAACAGGAGAGCTTAATGTCCCTCTAAGCAAGGCCAGGCAGCTCGGCACAAATTGCTTTGGAATGCCCCAGAAGCTGCTGGCTGCTGCAGGGCTCACACACATACAGCCTTGGCGTCAAGTGGGTAAGTCCTCCTGGCAGCCTTCTGAGATCGTGCAGGCAAGAGGGTTTTTTCTTGTTTGGATGATTTCAGCCTGGCTTGGAGGAAGTTTCTTCAAACTTTCCGCCTGCCTAGGTTTGCCTCAGAGCTGGGGACAAACACAGGGAACTTCAGCACAGAGGAAGGGAAAGAATGGCTGGAAATTTCTGTGTCCTGGGATGCAGAAGCCTGGCTGTAACAGATCAGCCAGCCAAGGTGCAGAGGGCTTCAGGTCCTTGCACTCTGCAGGCAGGCTTGACTGCTGTTGGGGAAGGGTTGAGCTCAGCTAATTTAACACAAAAAAAACCAACCCTTTTTATTGGCTTGGGTTTGGGTTTTTTTAGTATACTATGAGAAAATGAGGAGTCAGATGTGACTGTGTAGGAAAAAGTTGTGGGATCTGAGCTGTGAGAGTGGTTACTGTGTGCCTCTCAATGAGCTGCGTGGGATGCTCTGTCACAGAGTTGGGAAGCCCCTCTGACTGGGGCAGGTCCAGAGCTGAAGGGGGACCCTGAGGTGTCTTAGACCCACGGCTTGTGCCTCATTAAAAGAAAATCCTGAGACAGTGATGGTACCTGTGGGGTTGTAAATGATTTCTAGGGTGTGTTGTACAGGCTCTGGCAAAGTCCAGGCACTTTCCTCTTGTAAGAGCCTCTTCTGACCTCAGGATATCTCTTTGTGTACAGAAACTGTAGAATGCATTTGCCTCCCAAGGAATCAGGGTGAGTTTGTTCTGTTTGAAATGGACTTTCCAGAGTCAGTGGACTTTTTGGGATGTTTACTGTGTTTATTGAAATTGTTCACCATGCTTCTCTGACCGTGACTGGCCCCTGCTTGGGTGGGCTGATCTGTTTTCTGGCTTGGCCCATCTGTGCATAGATAGTAGTAGGGGACAGGCCCATTGTTTTGCAGGGAACAGCCCACATGCATCTGATGTTTAGTGCTTCTGTAATCGCAGACTCACCATCTGCTCAGAAATGGAGCAAAATTCTCACATGTGTGGGTGCAGAATCTAGAGGCTGTGAGGTCAGGGTACCTCTCGTCCCCACCTCATTGAAAAACAAGGCACCCACAGCCATCCTGCAATGCCTCTCCTGCCAGTCAGCCTCAAGCACTCAGAGCAGACCCTCTGCAGAGCACCCCAGGAAAGGTGAGACTGTCTCCTCTGCTCACCTGTCAGTTCCCACCACTCACTCAGCAGCAGCAGGCTGGGAAGCTGCTATTGCCCAGACTGGAAATCTGGGCAGGAATGCTGAACCTAACTTGGCTGAAAGGGTTTTGCATCCCTGTAGCTGCAACCTCCCTCCACTCCCATCCCAACCCCACCCCCGCCCTCAAATTCAAGCTGTGCCCTTCCCAAGGAAGGGGTGACAAAACCTGCAGGGCAGGAACACAGAAGATGGGACAAGGCAGCTGAGATCCACTGCTCCCTTGGAGCTGCCAGAGGGCAGCTGGAATAGCTTTAGGGAGCGGGGCAGCATTGCATTGGTATGTGGGGAGGAAGGAAGGGAGCCAGGCTGGGCTGGTTTAGGGCTGCAGGGCAGGATTGAGCTGTGCTTGCTGGGCCCTCTGGCAGGGGTTCATGCTGGTGGCTGAGGAAGCGGTTAGCAGTGCGGGTTACAGGGCTGGAACAGGAGAGCAGAGTAAGCGTGGAATTCCCCTGCTGTTTTCCTCCTCCCTTGCTCTCTTTTCTATTGCTGCTGGGGCCATTTCCTCCCCTGAACAAGTTTCTCTTGTGTGAATTGTTTGCATGGTTTCCTACTGCTCCAGTCAGCCAAAACAAGGAGCTGAGAATGAACTGTTCCTGCTGCAGATAGGGACTTTATCTAGAGAGGGAGAAAAACTTGTCAAAGCAAATTCAACTGAATGCTGGGCTCCCTGGTTAAGGTGCTTTTGGGGTGAGATGGTGAAGGGAGAGGCTGCTTTGTGGACAAAGTGTCTTGCTCTACAGATGGGGGGATCTGCATGATTAGCTCCTTTTCTAGAGAGATGGAAAAGGACAGCCAGAGAACTCGTGGGACTTCAGTTCTGCTTGTGTGTCAGAGCTGGGTGTCACCCCTTCCCTTGATCTCCTGCCTCCAGTCCTCATGTGTGGAAGCTTTTCCTGCAGGACACTTGAGGTCACTCAGAAGTTGGAGATGGACAGCACTGTGGAAATGGATGCTCTCCTGTGCATCAACTAGGACCACTTTGGGCATGGCATGTTCACTCGCAGGGATATCCCCAGGGATAGCCCCAACCTCTCTGCTCCAGGGTTGTTATCTCTCTGATGATGGGTGGATCACTTCGTGCCAGGGATGTCCTGTGCCTTTGTGATTCAGAGTGTTGAGTCCCCTTATGCCAGGACAGAGCTGGTGAGCAAGTGGAAAAGCTGAGAATGAACCCAGCAGTCTGTGCTCCTGCTGTATTTCCCTTACTCACAGCTCCTCCAACCCTTGCCCTTTCCAAAGCTCCCTGTTGCCCTTTCTGACAGTTCCTGCTGGACACCCAGCCCTGTGGCTGCAGCCAGGAGCACTGCAGGCAAGAGCGTGGGGAGGGAGGGAGCAGGCAAGTAGAGGAAAGCAGAGAGAGGTGTGCATGTGCCCGGGATGGGCAAGGAGCTGAGCCTGGCAGAGCAGAGGGCTGGTTCTGCCAAGGGCACGTTGCTGTGGCTGGGCCAAGGAGAGGTTCTGCAGCGAGCAGGTGTCTGTGCATTGCCATGCCTGGCTCTGGCACACGATGTGCCAGCATGCAGCAGCCCATCAGCAGCTGTGCCAGAGAGAGGTGTGCTTGTAGCCTCGGGGGGAAAAAGTGGAGACTGGCACCTCAGGTCTCCAGGGTGTAAGAAGTTTCCTGAGTTAGGAGAGTTCCCAGTTCCTGATTGGCAGCAATGCTGGTGGCACAGAGCGCCTCATGTGCTCATGGTGGGCTCCTCCCAGCCCACTGGCTTTGTGATGATTCCCCCAAGCAGCTCAGGTTCTTGCAGCCATTTCAGGAAGTTGAGGGCTGGCGATGAGGAAATGAAAGCCCAGGAGGAGGCTGCACCCGGGTGGAGGAGGGAAGGCAATCCTTCAAAGCGGGCACATCCCAGCTGCAAGGTGAAAGCCTGAGCTCTGGCCAGGGGGATGATCACCCCCGTTGCCTCTGCAGCAGGGATGCCCAAACCAGCTCAGTGTCAGCCCAGCCCCGAGCGGCTCCGCTGCCTCGTTGAGCTGCAAAGGCAGCCGCACCAGGAAAAGTGAGGTGCTGGCAGCGGCTGAGGGCTGCTCGGGGGTTTCCATCTCCCCTGGGTGGCCGCCCCACTCGTCCCCACATGACAGTGCAGTGTGGTGTGGGTGGTGACAGAGGGGCCCGGGGGATTCCTGGGGCACCAGGGCTGTCTGCCGTGGGACACAACCCTGAGCGCTGCTCTCTCCCCCGGGAGCCCAGCCTGGCTCTGGAAAGTGAAAGCACCAGCGGCTTAATGCTGAAGCTGAATTGCTGTGGAAAGTCCCTCATTTGAGCAGTCTTAACTGGGCTGTACCTGATAAAGGCAGATCCTGCAGCCTCTTCCTGCACGTGGTGCCTGGGGGCAGGTTTGGAGAAACGGGGGCTGTCCCTGTCAGTGTGCAAAGGGCACCTCAGCAGAGGTGCTACCTCAGGGACTGGGGGCCTGATGCAAAACCCAGCAGGGAATCTCCCTGCTCAGATCATACCTAGCTTAGCAAAAGCCTGCTGAGGGGAGGGCTGTTCTTACAGCTGCTTGCCTTATTCCTGGGCTGGACCCCTTGGCTGTTCCTCTACCCCGTGGTCCACTGAGGGTGGCCAGACCCTGCCCATGGGGCTGCATGGCCCCTGCTTGCAGAGGCAAGCAAATGTGGGTGGCCTCCCCTTCCAGTGGGGAATTCCCTGCTGTAACATAACCCGGGGCTTCCCCGGGGACAAAGCCTCTCCGGTTGGGCACAGCCTCTCCACTGGCAGCAGGGTGGAGAGGAGCTGGCCTTGTTTTGCCTTCAAAATCAGGTTTCAACCGAAGATGCCTGGAGTCCCAGATGCTGGCTTGATCTTCAAGCAGCACTTGGGAGGAGGTCAATAAAGGACATTCTTGGGGACTGGCCTCTGAGCTTCTCAGCACATTCATGACCCAGTGCAACTGGCAAAAAGGCAGCCCCAGCCCCACTTCTTGTCTGCAATGCTCTAGGGCCAGGTGTTGTTCTCCTGCCTGTGGAGGGATGCTCTCTGTCCCCCACATTGCAGGTGGCACACCAAAGCTGGGCTGTCTGGAGAGTGGGGTGTCTCGCCAGGGCTGGCACAGCTCTCACCCTCCATCCCTTGGCCCTGTCAGTCTCCATCAAAGCAGCATGGGTGGCAGAGCCCAGCCTTCAGTTCAGAGCTGGTTCCTTCCAGAGACAGAGGCCACCCAGGGCCTCTAGTGCAGTGGTGAGGGGTCAGGAGGCTGAGCTCATGCCTGCCTCGCTGTGCAGAGTGGGAGCTGCTGCCTGTTCCTCACTGCTGACCATGGTGGCCAGGTTTGGCCTGAGGGGGCTGCCCTGTGGTGGGAGGATGGGCCCTTCAGTGCAGGGGGGACTGGAAATTCCCTCTCAGCTCTGCTTCTGTTGTGCTCTTGCTTCTCTTCTGACTGTGCCGAGGCCGTCTGGAAATTAAACCTGGCCTTGGGCTGGGGGACTCTGGGGTGCCTGGCCCCCCCATGGCTGTGGGGACCACTCTGAGGACCAGAGCTCCCTGCTTGCCACCAAGCTGACAGCTGCATCTCTGGTGTCCCTGTGTGCTGACGGGCTGCGTGCCAGCCCTGCCATGCCAGTGCTAGAAGGGAAGGATGTGGGGGAGAGAAGAGGAAATCGGTGTGGGCCAGCAGATCGGCTGGCACAGGGACTGGGCCGTGCAGGTGATCTCGGAGCAGCCCTGGCCTCCTGCCCACCTTGCACTGCTTGCCTTCGTGGAAGGGAAAGCAGAAGTCCAGTGTGCAGCTGGCAGTAGGGAACAGGAATTCCCCGGGCAGCTGTCAGAGCCCAGACCTCTCTCCACAGCCACCAAACCCAGCTCTTGGACTCTGGGAAAGACATCCCAGGCTCTTTGGACCTACACCAGTTGGAGGCCTGGCTTTGGGCAGTGCCAGATTGAAACCCTACTACACGTGCTGTGAGGTCTGTGTTGCTTAGCAGGGACAGGAGGGTCTGTTCCCCGTGGGGATCAGAGTAAAGGACTGCCCTGTGGAGCTTCAGACTATATTCCTGCCTTGGCCTTCTGCTGAGCTTCCCCAGGGAGAGGGCAAGATAGAGGACCTCCAAGCTGGAGGGAAGGAGGCTGGAAGAGTCAGGGAGATTGTTCCTTCATGCAGCAGGGAAAGATCTCTGCCCCTGACTCCTGAGCAGGGCACTCTGGACTTATTTTTCTTTTTTTTTTTTTCTCTCCTGTCACCATTAACCCCCTGTAGGTTGGTTCATCTGGCCATTATCCACTGTGTCCCAGCTGTAGCACTCTGCTGCATCGCTCAGCTACCCAGAGAGGTGCTGGAGATCCAGAATGATCTTTTCCAGGTATGCTGTTGTGATAGGCAGAAGATGGGAGGAAGAGAAATGCCACAGGCTGTTCTCTGGTGCCCTTTCCCCAGGACCCCACACCTGCTTCCCCCAGAGTGTGGTGAAAGTCCTGTGTGTGCAGCCTCTTTGCAGGGAGGTGGAGATACCCTGAGGGAGAAGTGTGGCAACTCCCAGTGCTGTGGGTTGAAGGGTTTCTTTGCAAGGCCCCAGGACACTGCAGGCAGCCATGGAAGAGGCATGGCTTGAGTGTAGCAGGGTAGATAACTTGGGAGTTATCTGTCTCCATGGGGGATCCATGAGCTGAGGTGCAGGGGAACAGCAAGCTGTGTGACCCCACCAGTGTCAGCCACATGTAACAGGGATGGCAGTGTCCTGTGTGGCAGTCAGCCCATGCTGCCAGGCTAGCTCCTGGAGACTGGTGGGGCTCATCACACCTGGTGTCCTTCGGGGCATCCTCCCCTTTCCTAATTTCTCTCCAGACCCCGCTCCACCTCGCTGTGTACCTGGAGCAGCCCAGCGTGATCCAGGCACTGATCCACAAGGGAGTGAACCCTGGGCTGCAGGACCGCAATGGCAACACCCCGCTGCACTTGGCTTGTGAGCAGCAGCACCTGCAGTGTGCCCAGCAGCTGCTGGAGGGCCCAGCCACACCAGATGGCACCACTCAGCCCCGTGGCCACCACCAGGACCTGCAGCTCCAGAACTGGCAAGGTGAGACTCGGGGGCAACGCAGTGGCAGAGCTGGCGGCCAGATGAGGGCAGAGACCATGAGATGTGTGTGCAGGGATCCAGGAGCACGGTAGAATGGGAATGTGGCTGGGATTGATGTGCCCCAGGGTGGTCTGAGCTGACTGTGGCTCTCTCTTTTACCTCCCCATCATAGGCTTGGCCTGTCTGCACATCAGTACCTTGAAAGGGAACATCCCAATGATGTCTCTGCTGCTGGAGAGTGGCGCCAACATTGATGTTCGGGTAGGACTGGGCACGCTGTGATGTTTTGTAAAGGCCGGGACGGTGGGTCTCTCCTTTGGGCACTCTCTTCAGCCCTGGGGCACGCGCTGCCGTGAGGCTTGGGAGCTCTGAATTTTGAGGGAGCAGAGAGTAAAAGTCCTTGAGAGGGTTGTTGGGTGCTGCGACAGCAATCAGGGTGGGGACTGCCCTCTGCACCCAGTCAGAGGGGGGTGTGTGGGTGGGTGCTGCAGGGCCCAGCTGAGGGCACCCCCCCACCCACCCCCTTGTGACGTGTGGGTTGCAGGAGGGCACGAGCGGGAAGACCCCGCTGCACCTGGCCGTGGAGTGCCGCAACCGCGGGGCCGTGCAGTTCCTGCTGCGCCACGGGGCCTACGTGGATGCGCAGATGTACAACGGGTGCACCCCGCTGCACCTGGCCGTGGGCCGCAGGGACGCCGCCATCGCCGCCATCCTCTCCCACTCCGGGGCTGACACCCTGCTGAGGAACATGGAGAACGAGACAGCGCAGGACCTGGCCGATGGCAACGACGACGTGAGTCTCTGCAGGGGGAGGCCCGTGGCTCTGCAAGTGTGTCAGGGGGGCAGGAGCTGGATGATTAGAGGGACCCTCCTAGGAGGAGTTTCTAGCTGTTCCTATCCTTCTCTGTATGTTGTAGCCATTGGCTCTGTGGGGTGGGGGATAACAGCCTTTTGCCTTGAGCCCTAGGAAAAGCCCAGATAGGGTTTCTTGGCACTTCCCTGGGGACGTGGGAAGGTGGAGGACTGGGTGGGGGGAAGGTTTAGGCCTCTACCCCAGCCTGGATGCTTACATGTCCGTACCCTTGGTCTTTGCAGCTCCTTGCCTTGCTGCCTTTCGATGACCTGAAGATCTCAGGGAAGCCAGTTGTGTGCTCGGAATGAGCGGATGGACTCCTTTGGCCTGCCGGGCTGCTTCCTTCCTCTGTGCTGCTGCCCTGCTGCCCACTAGGATCTTGCCTGCCTGCCGTTCAGTGGGAGCAGAGACACTTTGGGAGACTTATCCCATTGCCCCTCCCCTCTTTTCAAGTTTTGTTCGCCTCAGGCTGCCTTCCCAGATGAAGAAGGTGGCATTATGAGCACTACACAGGGGAGGCTTTTCTTTTAGAGTCTGTGCACTGCAGCAGGACTGAATTTCCCCTCCCTGCCATGGGTCTGACATGTGGGGATCTCCAGCATACACAGGGAAGGAGCAGGAGAGGACTCATTTTCACATTGTAGGCCAGACAGAGCATCATCTGGCCCCCCCTCAGAATAAGTGTGGGGTGAGGAGAGTCAACACTCACTCTAATAAATGTTTGTTGTTGCTGTGGGCACCAGAGGTCTCATGTGATCTAACCCACCCCGCACCCCACAGCGGCAGGAAGCTGTCCATCACTGCGGGGGTTTGGGGATGTGAAGGCTGCAGGGGTTTCCCCAGTCTGCCTGCCCCCTCGGGTCCTTCACACCACAGAAGGTGAGTGAGAGCACAGGGCCTTCCCCACCTGCAGAGCCTTTCTACTGCTCAGGGCTGAGGCTGGGGGATCCCAGCAGCGTGCTCTATGCCCACGCTGTCCTGCTGAGCATCTGGCTGCAGGGCTGGAGAGAGAGCAGAGGAGATGTGGAAGGGCAGGTTGTGGATCCCTGCTTCTGCCGTTGTGCCTGGCACCTTGCTGCTGTGCTGTGCTGTGGTTTCCTCTTTCACAGAGGACAGGAAGATCCTGCCCCCTCTCCTGGCTTGGAAGTCAGTTAAAAAACTTAGGCTATGGGTTGTCCCTGGGTTTTAGATTCTCCCAGGCTGAAAGTGGAAGAGGTGGCAGCATTTTCTTCCCATCCCTTCTGTTGTTCAGCTCACCACTTTTCCCTGCCACTTACTTCTCCAGCCAGAGGACCACATGCAATGCATTAGGAAATCAGCCAAAGGTGCTGTGGGAATGGAGGCACAGAGCTGACTTACCCCATCTCAGCCAGGAAAATTCCCCACTTGTTGCCTGGGAGCAGCTGCTATTGTTTGGGACAAATACTGGATGGTGCAATTAACCAGGGTGCTCTTGAGTGAACTCTTTTCTTCCTCCCTTCTTGTAAGGGAATGCTGCCAAGAAAACAGCATAAAGACCCCCCAGGCCTCTGGACCTTGCCTGGTTTCCTCAGCAGTCCTGGGCTGGATTGCTCTGTTTCCTCTGAATCTTTGCCTCTCACCTTCTGGCAGGGCCTCAGCCCTGCTACAAACCCAGGGGGCTGTTTCAAGGACACCTTTCATAGGGGACATGAGGCACTTCCAGGCTGCCCAAAGAAGCAATGGTAGATTCTGCAGGGCAGTGTGGGATGCTGTGGCCGGGGCTGTAGCTGGGAGCAAAGGGACAAGGCAGAAACAAGTGATCTGCACTTTTTTTTTTTTGTTTGTTTTGTTATTTTAAAATAAAACTATTTGTTTTAAAAAGATGTCTTGTAAAAACGTTACTGGGTGGCCACATGCTGACTCCAGATGGCCATGCCTGGGGCTGGGATAGGGGATTTGGGGCAGAGTAAGTGCCATACTGCCCTGGTGCTCCAGGGCAGCACCTGCCCTAGGGACCAGCTGTGGCTGTGCCCAGTGCAGGGCTGACAGCTTGGAGGGGGCTGCCCTGAGACAGGGGCAGGGATGGGGGGATGCCAGGGGTCATCTTCCAGGGCTTTTAGCTTGAATCAAGAATAGTGTGGCCAGCAGGACTAGGGAAGTCATCGTCCCTCTGCACTTGTGAGGCCTCCCATTGTGTCCTGTGTCCAGTTCTGGGCCTCTCACTTCAAGAGGGTGCTGGAACATGTCTAGAGAAGGGCAACAGAGCTGGTGAAGGCTTTGGAGCAAAAGCCCTATGATGAGCTGCTGAGAGAGCTGGGAGTGTTCAGCCTGAAGAAAAGGAGGCTCAGGGGAGACTTTGTCATTCTCTACACCTCCCTGGAAGGTGGGTGTTGTCACTGTTGGACATGAAAGAAAGACACGGACTCGTGATTCAGAAGGCTGATGCTCTAAAAAGGGGCTGGTTTATTCTCAGAACCTATTTTTATACCTTTTTACAATGTGCCCACCTAAGAGGTGGGATCCTTTGAACCATTGGTCACACCAAGGGTCAACAAGTGAAGTCCCTCCCTAGGAGAGAAATGTGAAAAACAAGAGAGTTTACAAAGTGTGACCTTGTTTACCAGTTTTGGTCCCTTCGGAAGAACTTCAGAAAACCCAAACATGACAGGCAGTGACTACAGGTGTAGCCAGGTGGGGATCTTTTCCCAGGCAACCAGCAACATGACAAGAGGACATAACCTCAAGCTGTGCCAGGGGAGATTTAGGTTGGATGGTAGGAGGAATTTCTCTACAGAAAGTGGTTAGACATTGGAATAGACAGGCCAAGGAAGGTGGTGGAATCACCTTCCCTGGAGGCGTTTAAGGAAGGATTGTTTGTGGCACTCAGTGCCGTGGTCTAGTTGAGATGGTGGTGCTCGGTCAGAGGCTGGGCTCGCTGATCTCAGGTCTCTTCCCACCTGCTCGGTCGGGTGATGCTGTGCCGGCGGCCCCGCCCGCCCGCCCGCCGCGCTCCCTCCGGAGCGGCAGGGGCGCTGTGGGGCGGGAGCGCGCCCGCCGGCCGGGGGTTCCGCCGCTGCCGCCGCCGGGAGCGGAGCCGAGGGGAGCCGGCCGGGACCGGGCCGGGGCCGGGGCCGGTCCGCAGGTGGGTGACGAGGCCAGGGCGGGCGGGCGCGGAGGCGGGCCGGGCGGCGGGCGGCAGCCGCTGTGCTCGGCCGGGCCGGGGCGGGCGGAGGCCGCCGCCGCGCTGCCGGCCTGCTCGCTGCGAACGTGGCCGCCGGGCAGGGAGGCGGCGCCGCGGCCACGCTCCCCTCGCAGCCGGCCGGCAGCTGCCTCTCCCGCCGTGCCACCGGAGCCTCGGGCAGAGAAGGCCCGGAGCGGCAAGCGGAGGGCTGTCCCGTCCCGGGAGCCCCGCGGCGGAGGGTGTCCCAGGGCCGGCAGCCCGATGCCGCGGTGGTGGCCCCGGGCAGAGGCGGCGGTCGGCCCTGGGGGGACAATGGCAGGCACCCCCTGCGTGCAGGGACAGGGAGCAGACACGAGACTCCGAGATGTTCGTGTGGGCTTGTCAGCTGCATGCTTGCGTTTGACCTCAGCCCTTCCAGGCGCTGGAGGCGCGCTCAAGAGTGTCGGGGCTGTCGGCAGGGATCCTTTGCAGAGCCGGGACCCGAATGGTGCATCCCAAAGGGGCAGAGGGCTGGCTGCCAGCCCGCCTCTGGAGCGCTGCCTTTGCGAGCTGCCCCTGCGCTGCCCGGGGGAGCAGGGCCGGCCGTGCTGTCTGGGCTGCTCCGCAGACTAAAGCTCCTTTCATGCCTCCGCATGTTGCCTGCTCAGCCCCCCCCCGCTTTCTACCTGTAACACTGGCGTCCCTGTTCCTCCCCAGCCTCGGCGGAGAGGGCAGGGCCTGCTGCACTGAGTCAGCTCTCGGGGCCTGGGAATCGCTAGCTCAGGCATAGAGAGCCATTGTCCCTCCGTGGCCTCCTCCTCCTCCTCACGGGCGCTGTGGGGGAGCGGGGCCGGTTCTCCTGCCGTGGCGGGCTGACAGCCGTGCTGAACGGAGCTCGCAATCCCCGTCAAGCTGCAGATGTGGCAACAGATCCTGTCGTTTATATCTGGCTTCTGCAAAAGTGAACGGCGTTTCTGCGCTCCACCGTCAGCCAGGGTTGCTTAATGTGGAGAAACCCAGGAGCACATGGGCAGCTTCAGCCGCAGGTGCAAGCACCGAGCTCTGTTTTTGCATCCCACAGCACCTGTGCAGCCTGTGATGATGCCCCTGCAGCAGGAGAGGTTGAGTGGAGGTGTCAGAGTGTTTTTTCTAGGGGAGCGGGGAGACAGAGGAGTAGGAAGCAGGCAAAGAAATCCACCCCTAGCCATTTTGCTCCTCTCCCTGGGCTGGGAATTTCTGTGTCCTTTAAGTCACAGAAGGGAGATTTCTGGGTGACACACAGCCTCAGCTTTGGTCAGGTTATTGAACTCCAAGGGCCTGGCCACTGTAGCTGAGGAGGAGAAAAGTCCCTGAGGTCTTTCCCAAGGGGTCAAGAGGTTGGTGGGAGTGCTTGCTCATGGAATGGCAGGGGACTTTCTTGCCTTTAAAGCCCTTAAGTTTGTAGATCTCTGAGTTTCCTGTGGGGGCTACTAGAGGTCACAGCTATACAATATGGGGGCCAGGTACTCCCCTAAATAGGGCCTGAATTCCTCTGACTCTTGTTTCTGGGGGAGGAGGGATTAACATCTCTATCCCTTTCAGTCACAGGAGCTTTTCAGGTGTGTGTTTATGTAGCCAGCCCACAGCACTCTCACCTGGCCCCCAAGGCAAGTGGGAGGCTTTTCCCACTGAGGAACCTGGGGCAGGGATGTAGCGTGGACCAGGGAAACCCTCTACCCTGATGCAGGAGGCTGCAGCTTGCTTTGTGAGGGGAGGATGCAGGCAGCCTTGGGTGTAGGAAGTTCTTGCCTGGTGGCTCATTCTGTTGAGTACCTGGTGCCCCTGAATATTGCGGGTCTGCCTCTGTGGGGGAGAGGACAGTGAAGGGAAGAACTTCTTCAAGGACTATTAAAGCTGCTTTAAAGCTGGCTAGATCACTTCCTACAGCTACAGCTGAAGAATATCAGCTGTACCTCATTGCATAGTCCTGGTAAAATCCCAGCCAGGCAGCTGATATTAAAAGTTCCTTTCCAGCCTTGCTTTCTGGCTGTGTTTTGCCAAGCGGGTGAACCCTGGTAATTTCCTCTGAGCTGTGAGGAGTGCCTTGGCACACTCCCAGGGCTGCAGGGAGAGGTGGGGGAGGCTGGCAGCCCCAAACCCTGCCTCTCCACTCACCTGGTATAGCTGGAGGGGAAAGCTCTGAACTGTTTGCTTCCAGAGGAAGGTCGCTCATTGCCACAGGCTTGAAACATGAGCTTCTAGGTAGGAGTCAATTTTTCCATTCAGTGACCTTTTCCTTTTCCACCCAAAAGCTGTGCTAAACTTTAAATTATAAAGGTTAGGTGTGAGTTGCTCCTTGCATTTGGAGTAAGAGTGTAGTCAAAACCAGATGGTTACAGCAGTGCTCTCTAATCCTGGGAATCCAAGGTGCTAAGTCCAAATGTTCCAGAGCAACCCACCTTTAACAGAAGCAAACACAGATGTCTGGCCTGTGCTTTTCAGCTCCAGGGGACTTTTATCCAGGGGACCTGGATAGGCAGGACCAGTGACTCAGTTTTCCACCTGCTTTTCCTGGGAAAGGGGCTGGAACAAGCCCAGGAAATGCACTGGGCTGATGCAGCTCCAGACCTTTCCATTTGCCTACTCTGTGTGCTGCCAGCATCACTGTTGTCGCCGCAGTGGGGTCTGGGTGGCCACACTACAGGTGATGAGGGTCAGGCTGGATGGTGGGTGTTACAGGCGTGTGGAATGGAGCTGCCCATGTACCAGCAGCCCACCACCTGCCTCTTTCTCTCTCTGCAGATTTTGCCTTCCCCTCGTGCTGGCTTCCCTCCCTGCGATGGCCACAGGTGAAGAGATGGCCCCTGCCCTGCAGGACTCCTGGGGGGACTTCTGGCTCTTCCGTTTCTTTGTTAATGCTGCTGGCTATGCGAGTATTGTGGTGCCAGGCTTCCTCCTCATCCAGTACTTCAAGAGAAGGAACTACTTGGAGACAGGTAGGAGCGGGAGCTTCCCTTCCACATCCTGCATCCCTTGGAGCTCTCTGCCCTGCCTCCATCTACCCCACTCAGGTTGTTTCCCCAGCCTGCATTGTCAGGCTTGAGCCACTCACAGAGCTGTGTCCCAGTGCTGTCCAGCTGCTATCCTGAAACAAATTTCTCTGAGGCTGCCCTGCCAGCAAGCAGATCTGGAGGCTAATGAGGAGGGAGGCTTCACCTCTCAAGCTGGGGCAGCATATGGTGCCCAGACTTTGGTTAACTGTGCCTCTATCTTCTCTTCCCCTGTTCAGGCCGAGGCATTTGCTTCCCTGTCATCAAGTCGTGTGTGTTTGGCTCGGAGGTGAAGTCTGGACATCAGGACGATGGCTCCCTGCCACTGCGAGCAGAGCCCGCAGAGCCCTCCACAGCCCGACAGGTCTTCAAGCTGCTCTTCTGTGCTGCTGGTCTACAGGTAGGGGTCCTGTACCTGTGTGGCTGGCCCATTCTGCAAGGAGGAAGTGGCCAGTGGGTTAGTGCCTGTCAGTTCCTTGAAGACCTAGGATGCAGCGCTGTCCTTGATCGAGGCAGGGTTGGAGGCTTGGCACAGGACAGTCCATCTCTAAGGGCTGGGGAGGTCCATTTAGCTTTTGTCATTTGGGTTAGAGCATCCTGTCTGGTCTGGCTGCAGAGCCTCTGAAAATTCTGGGATTCAGCAGATTGTTAAGGCTGTTTTTGTTCTGGCCCTGATGTCAGATGAACAGATAGTTTGAGCCCTCTTTTCTCCCAGGCTCTCCTGTGCATCACTGTCTGGGGCTGATGTATTCTGCCTTGATGGATTGAATTTGAGTACTGGAGAGAAAATATTTAATTCAGCTACAGATAAACAGGAATTTAAAATCTTAGATTCCCTAAGTCTCAGTTAGAGCCTGAGCATCATAAGGAAGGGCAAGTTTTTTGGTCTATGAGGACAAAAAATAGCAATGTGGGTACTGAGATAGAAAAACCCAGGTGTCCTGCAGCCAGGAAACAACTCACTCTCTGGCCTACTCCCACAGCCCATTCAGACGTGCTGTGGGCTACCAAATTCTTCCATCTCTCTGTCTTAAGTTTCTTGGGAGATGTGTGATGAGAGGAAGTCTGTGTTACTTCTGTGAGGGGCTTGGCGTTGTTGCACGAGAAGTAGTGGAGGTGACAACTAGGACAGTGATCATCCCTCGTGGACAATTTTGTCTGCTGGTTTTGAAACTAGAATTGATTTGGATATAAAAACCAGACCTAGGGAGCTGGAATTGAAAACCAATGCAGAGGCCACTGGGAAAACTGCCAGGACCTGCCGCAGGGAGCTGGCACCAAACCCACAGCTGTGTATCAGTAATGTTCCCTGATTGGGTCGGTCTGGTTCCACAGGCTTAAAGCAGTTCAAAGTGTAACTGTTCCCTCTCACCAGGATGTTTGCATTGTGGGCTTTTCTCCCCTGTACACTGAGCAGATGTGGTTTGGAACAGGATGTTCCTGATTGTGGCATGGGACAGAGGGTTCCCTCAGACACGTGGAGTGGGTGGTCCTGTCTCAGGTAAGCCTTGCTGTGCAGAGGATGAGGCAACACTGGGGAAAGCAGGGATCTCCTGAGGTCTGTTCTTCCTGTTGTTGTTGGCAACTGCTGTTGTGGGTCCTGACTGTCCCTGTGCTCCTGCTGCTTTGCAGGCTTCCTACCTCACCTGGGGTGTCCTCCAGGAGCGTGTGATGACGAGAACCTATGGTGCCACTGAAACAGACCCTGGTGAGAAGTTCAAGGACTCCCAATTCCTGGTCTTCATGAACCGCATCCTGGCCTTCACAGTGGCTGGTCTGTACTGCGCCCTGACCAAGCAGCCACGCCATGGGGCTCCTATGTACAAATACTCCTTTGCCTCCCTCTCCAACATCCTTAGCAGCTGGTGTCAGTATGAGGCACTCAAATACATCAGCTTCCCCACCCAAGTGCTGGCCAAGGCCTCCAAAGTGATCCCAGTGATGATGATGGGCAAACTGGTGTCACGCAAGAGTTACGAGTACTGGGAGTACCTGACTGCCGCCCTCATCTCCGTGGGGGTCAGCATGTTCCTGCTCTCCAGCGCTCCTAACAGGACGGTGTCCACTGTCACCACCTTCTCTGGCATCGTGCTCCTGGCTGGCTACATCATCTTCGACAGCTTCACCTCCAACTGGCAGGACGCTCTCTTCACCTACAAGATGTCTCCCGTGCAGATGATGTTCGGTGTCAACGTCTTCTCCTGCCTTTTCACCGTGGGCTCTCTCTTGGAGCAGGGTGCCTTGCTGGAGTCGCTGCGCTTCATGGCCCGCCACTCGGAGTTCACCGCCCACGCCGTGCTGCTCTCCGTCTGCTCTGCCTGTGGCCAGCTCTTCATCTTCTACACCATCAACCAGTTCGGGGCAGCTGTCTTCACCATCATCATGACACTCCGACAGGCCTTTGCCATCCTGCTCTCCTGCCTCATCTACGGGCACACTGTCACTGTTGTGGGTGGGCTGGGCATAGCTGTTGTCTTCATGGCGCTCTTTCTCCGTGTCTACGCCCGCAGCCGCATGAAGAAGCGCAGTAAGAAGCTGCCACCGGGCGAGACCCCTGTACAAAAGGTCTAAGGAAGCTGAGCCCATGGCATTGAAGCCATGCCCGCTGTCCTGCCTCTACTCGAGGGTATTTGCTTGATTTCTCAGAACCCACCGAGGAGAAGAGTGGGGTATGGATAGGCAGGACCAGTGACTCAGTTTTCCACCTGCTTTTCCTGGGAAAGGGGCTGGAATAAGCCCAGGAAATGCACTGGGCTGATGCAGCTCCAAACCTTTCCATTTGCCTTAATAGGTCAAAGACTTAGAGCCAAGGCACAGGCCTGGGGCCACACCAGCATGGGGCTGCTGGTGTTCCTGCCCCACCTCTGTCCTGTGGCTTCTCCCCCAAAGTCACTGATGAACAAGGGAACTCTTCCCTGGCACTGCCTTGCCTCTGGCTAATGCTCCTCCATTTCTGTTAGTACTACAGAGCTTGGCAGGAGGAAATGGCAAGCAAAACACTAGGTTTCTTTTTGAAACACCTCTGAGTGAGGCATCCCAAGCTGAGCCCATCCAAGGGTGGGGAGTGCTCTTCCTCCATTCCAGGAGGGGCTCTGGGTAGTACAGGCACAGCCAAGGGAAGGACTCCCAGCCTGTCCTACTCCAGGCCTGGGATCTGCTCTGGGAGGGCACTGCAGTGAAAGCCAGTACCTCCCAGTTTGGCTTTATCAATTCTTTGCCCCTGCTCCAAGACACTTTTCTTTGCTCCCCTCAGCCCAGGCTGATTTTTGTGCAGCACCTCAGCTGGACAGTTCCAAGGTTTGCTGAGTCCTTCCAGGCTGCTTTTTGGCTACACCTGCTGCTGTTACAGCCAAAGGCTGCGCTGCCCAGAAGCCCCAGCACCACCTCGGGCTCCCTCAGTGCCATGGTGTCTGGGCTTCGTGGTTGCCGTTCAGACAAGCACAAACAACCCCACTTTTTGCTGCCACCTGGAGGCACTGGCCCTGGTTTTCCCGGGGGCTGGCCAGAGTCTGTGCCTGGAGGGTTGGGACATGGGGCAGAGCCTTGTTCCTGCTCCACAGTCAGCAGGGGATGGAGCGGTGAAAGCTGTTCTTCCCCAGAAGCCTGGGTTTTATTGGTCGATTCTTTTCTCAACACAACCTGACTGACAAAGCAGCAGGTTTTGGTACTTTTGAAAGGCAACTTTTTTTCTCTTTTTATTTTATTAAATTAAAAATATGCTGCAGATAGTGCCATGGGCATAAATGTCGGGTTTTTCTGGTTGGTTGGCGTTTGTTTTCCATGTACCTGAAAGGAGGGAAGAGATTTCCAACTCTCCCAGTGTCCTTAGACTCTCTGGGACAGCAAAGTTGTCTTTTCCAAATACAGGTGCCTCTCTCTGTCTTTGCCAAGGCTGGTATCAACCAGGGTTGCATTCAAAGCTGCAAGGCCTGACAGGAGATCCTTGTACACAAACTGGGGAGCACAGCCAGGTTTGGAATGCTGCTTGTGCTGGTGGGCAGGTGAAGCAGGCACTAGCCTGAGCCTAGTTTGGCTTGCAGGTTCCCTGCACGGTGCAACTTAAGGAATTCCCAGTGGGTGTAGCTTGCAAGAGGTGACACAGAAGCCTGCTGAGTACCTGCCAGCCAGGGCCACTGGTGTTGTAGCACTTTGTGGGGGGTACTGCAGCAGCCAGAGCCAGGAGAGGCTGGAGGTGTGGATGGTCCATGCTCCTGGTGTGTGTGTGGGAGGCCTGGTGAAGAACTGTGTAGGTGAGGGAGAGCCTGGCATCAGAGACAGGAGTGGGGCCTAACACAGCTAGGGAAAGAAAGGTGAGGGTTACAGGAGAAACACAGGAGGAGACTAGGGAGAGTGGTGACTTAGCTGAGCCTGGAGGGATACCAGAGCTGGTGCTGAGCACAGCCCAGGCTTCACAGCACTTGGCTCTCCAGCAGTTTTTCCTGTGCTCCTTTTCTAGCTCTGAGCTTTTGGAGTTGCCTGTGCAACCTCACAGCTTTTCATCCTGCCCTACAAATTCGCTCAACTGTCTGCACCCACATCTGCTGACAAGACTGAAAATGGAATGTAACTTCCTTTGACTAAAAAACAAGCAAAACAACAAAAACTCACATTACCAGGTTAGGAATGGGATAACCTTCCTAATTTAAATGTAGATTTAAACAAAACATTAGTGGAAAAAGAAAACCTGGGACATTAACTTAAAAAGGTAATTTTTATTGATTCAGTATTTGGCAACACCTTCCTATCCAGAGAGAAATCCTGCTTCTAAACCATTTGCTAGCTCAGCTCCCCCACTGCCCTAGCAGGCTGCATCCACAGCTGCCACACTGGCAGCAGTCAGTGTCTTGGTGTGCAGCAAGGGATTCCAGCAGGCTCTGCCTCCCTGTTGAAGATGGATACTGGCTGAAGCCCATTCTGTTTTGTGCCCGTGGCAGCTGGCATGTGGGCAGCAAGAGAACTTAATGCTGGTGTCACTTCTCTCTGACAAACCCCAAAGGCCATTGTGGCCTGGGGTGACAAACCTCACAGAGGGGGAGCTCGTTTGGAGCTGGTGTCCCAGGCTTGTCATCTAGGACACAGATGGAAAGAAGCCAGATATTGCCCAACACCCAACAGCTACTGAAGGCCAGAGAGGGCAGGGTGGAGGTGGGAGGGAAGGAGTTGAGTCTTTGGCCCAACAGCTGAAGAGAGGCAGCTTGACTACAGTCCTGAGCTGTCAAACTACATCCTGCTCCATACTGCAGTGGAACAGGCAGATGGCTCCTGCCACTCCTGCCCCAGAGGTGCTCAGAGCAAACCAGCCAGCAGCAGCCCAGGCTCAGGCCCTGGCACTGCTCACCCAGCTGACCCACACAAATTGGAAGTCTGCTCCCAGGCTGGAGGCCATGCAGTGCTCCAGGTGGAGAACTACTGCTCACTGGAGATGATCCCACCTGCACAGCAGGTCATGTATTCCTTCCATCATCCACTTCATCTTGCCAGGGCATGGAAGAAATAAACATCACCTAAAGCAGGGCTCAGAAAAGCAGTCAGAGCACAGGGGAGACCAACACAGACACAGGCTGAGACATCTTCCTCAGCAGACAAGGCATGAAACACAAGGGACCCCGCCATGTAAATCATCAATTCTTTAATTCCAGTAGAACAAAAAACCAGAAAAATAATCAAACAAAACCAGCCAAAATACATTATGCTATCCTGGGGCTTCAGGGAGGCAGCAGTTCAGAGGAAGGGCTCTCCCACCCCAATGGAATAAGGACAGTGTTTGATGCCTACTGGTAACATGGGACACTCCATGAGGGGGAGAGAGGGGAAGCCTGATGCCTCCTCACACCTCCAGCTCCCCATCAGCTGTTCCTACACAAGCAGAAAGACACAGAACAGACAGGCCTCAGGCTACCTGAATCACTACTAACAAACAGGAATCATGCCCTCCTGCACCCTGCCAAAAACAACCCCAACCAAACAGAGCCAAAAGAACAGACACCACCAAGGAGTCAGTAGCAGCTGGTGGGAGCAGACCATCTTCTAAGCAGACATGAGAGAGCAGAGGTCTGGCAGGTGAAGGAAGAACCTTCCTCCTTTAGTCTACCTCTTCCATGCGGGATGTATCTTCATCTCCCTCCAGAGGGGGGATTTCCTCAGGGACAGCTGCACTGGGCTCCTCTGCAGTCATCTCATCTTCATCAATGCCTGGGAGAGGGGAGGAAAGGAAGGGATAAGGCCTCCTAATGACACCTGATCCCGGATGTACAGCCTCTCCCAGAGTAAACCTGGCTCCTGCTCCCAGCCTGAGGAATGGGGCTATTAGCATCCAATAGCTCACAGAATCATGGAATATTCTGATTGGGAGGGACCCACACAGACCACTGAAGTCCAGCTCCTGGCTCTACACAGGACAGCCCCAAGAATCACACCCGTGTGCCTCAGAGTGTTGTCCAAACACTCCTTGAATGCTGGCAGGCTTGGTGCTGTGACCACTTCCCTGGGGTGTCTGTTCCTTGGCCAACCACTCTCTGGGTAAGAAACCTTTTCCTAATATCCAGCCTAAACTTCTCCTGACAAAGCTTCATGAGCTTCCCTCAGGTCCTGTCACTGGTCACCAGAGAAAAGATATCAATGCAGGCCTCTCTGCTTCCGCTGGTGAGGAAGCTGTACACTGCAATGAGGTCACCCCTCAGTCTCCTTTCCTCCAGACTGGAAACTAATAAATGCAAGTCAGCAGTGTTACTTGCTGGAGTTATTCTCAACTCCAGCACTAATCCTGAATCAGGAGCATCTTTCCAGTAACATCAAAACTAGTATATGGATCCTACCTATGCCATTAGAGTGCACTCCTTTAGCCAGTGGAGATTAACTACAAAAGACTTGTCACCCAGCACCACAAAACCTGGAGTTTAAGCCAGGAGAATGTGGTTTAAGACATGAACATTTTAATCCAGTCAAGTCACAACTAAAGCAGTTGCAAGAGTCAAGAGTTCATCAGTTTCCAATGCTGCAGGTTGCTGTTTCAGTGTACTCTGAACAGAAAATTGTACTACCGTGCAGTTCCCTCACCTGCATCTTGACTAATGGAAGACCTTACTCCTACTGAGACTACGCAGCACAGAGTTACTAACTTAGTTGTGCCAAGCCACAGCACCTTCTGATAGACATTTTTAGCTAAGTAGTGAATTTGGAGGAAAAGGCTATGTGCAAGCACAAGCTGTTTCACCAGACGGGTCACATCACCCATGACAAGACTTTTCACATTCAATCTGAAGGAATAAAAAGCCTCAGCTTGTCATCTGAACATGCTGGTGGTGGCTCCTGGTGGTGTGGAGGACAGGGCAGTCCACCCAGAGTCCTGAGTCCTCCTCAAGTACCTTAGTTCCAAGGTTTAAACTTTCTGCTGGCCCCACCTTATGTACAGAGCCACCTGAGCACATCATAGCAGCATGGCCTCCCCCTGCCCCAAGACACTAGCCTGACCAGGCCTGCTGCAGGCTTGAGAAGTTGCATGGATACTCACCAAGCCCGAGTTTGATCATCCTGTAGATGCGGTTGGAGTGGGTCTGGGGATCTTCCAGAGAGAATCCAGAGGAGAGCAGAGCAGTCTCGAAGAGTAGCACCACCAGATCTTTAACAGCTTTGTCGTTCTTGTCAGCGTCGGCCTTCCGGCGAAGAGTTTCCACAATTGGGTGGTCAGGGTTGATCTCCAGGTGCTTCTTGGCCATCATATAGCCCATGGTGGAGTTGTCCCGCAGCGCCTGAGCCTTCATGATGCGCTCCATGTTGGCTGTCCAGCCGTAGGTGCTGGTGACGATGCAGCAGGGAGACGAGACCAAGCGGTTTGAGACGGTGACCTGCCGACATAGCCAAGGGTTAGCTGAGCAAGGCCCCCGTAAGCCCTGGACTGGGCCCAGCCACAGCACACTACAGCCCAAGTCTTTACCCCTGGTTCACCAGGGGACACCCCAAAGCAAGCAGAGATGCTCCAAGCAGCTCCAGGACTGCTGCAAAGGCTAATTTGGACAGCTCAGCCAGCACTTAGAGCACCCACTGCACGTTTCCCACACTTACCCTCTCCCATCAATGCACGTATTTGGGTCAGTGCCCCTCGCCTGCAGCCTGGCTGCTTAGAGCAAGATGGTGCATGCTGGGCCCTCCAGTCTCCTTTAGCGGCTCCTCTGCAGGAGATGAGAGGCATGCATTGAGCGGGGGCCCTCACCTGCAGCATGGAGGACCCAGCCCTCCTCCCTCCAGCCCAGGGCTAAGCTCCCTGCCCATCTCACCTTCTCCACCTTCTTGTCCAGGATTTCCTTCATAAGTTTGCAGAGGTTCTCAAACTTGGCTTTGCTCTCCTCCATCTTTTTCTTCTCTTCCTCATCCTCAGGCAGCTCCAGCCCCTCTTTGGTGACTGATACCAGGGTCTTGCCATCAAACTCCTTGAGCTGCTGCACGCAGTACTCATCGATGGGCTCTGTCATGTATACCACCTCAAAGCCACGCTTCCGCACACGCTCCACAAAGGCTGAGTTAGCAACCTGCTCCTTACTCTCCCCTGTGTTTGTGGAGGGTAGAAATGAAACATCACCAAGAGGTAAGAGCTGGTTACAGCAGGACAAACACCACCACTCACTTGGGACCCCTAACATAAAACTGGCAGCAGGCCTGGTGGCCTTTCCCCAGCCCCCAGGAATGAGCTGTAACTCAGCAGGGATAGCCTGCTGACGGCAGCAGGAAGTGTTCCAAATTATGGTTTGTATTCAGGTTACCTGCCTGTACCTCGCTAGGCTCAGAGGAGCTCTGGCTCACCTGTGATGTAGTAGATGCTCTTCTGGTTCTCCTTCATACGGGACACGTACTCGGCCAGCGAAGTCACCTCGTCGCCTGACTGGGAGGTGTGGTACCGCAGCAGCTCCGAAAGGCGCTTTCGGTTGGTGGAGTCCTCATGGATGCCCAGCTGGGGGCAGAAGAGATGCATGAAGTCTCCAAAATAGGACTTGGATGTACTGGGCCACCCCTGAGGCACAGCCATCTGCCCAGCTCCTGATCATTTGAGTGTTTGGCCTGGGGCAGCCAGAGGGGACAGATGCCCACAAAGGCACTTCGAGGCATTCACAAGACCCACTCCTTTTATCCTAACAGCCACACAGAGGAGACACAGCATAGGAACAAGATTGCTCCTCAGGCAGATGGATCATGGGCCCTTCCCTTCTACAGGTGTAGGGTGCCCAACTCACCTTCAGATTCTTGGAAAAAGCCTCGTAAAATTTCTTGTAGTTCTCTTTGTCTTCTGCCAGCTCGGAAAAGAGCTCCAAGCATTTCTTCACAATGTTTTTGCGGATCACTTTGAGGATCTTGCTCTGCTGGAGCATCTCACGAGAAATGTTCAGAGGAAGGTCCTCTGAGTCCACAACACCCCGGATGAAGTCTGCGTAGGAGGAATGAAAACAGGCGTCAGGTTAAGGATTCTGAGCCTCAACACAGAAAGAAAAGAGCTAAAACACTGACTCCCACACCAGCTAGCACCTCATCCAGTCTCTTTGTACTGGAAGTGGTACCACAGGCTGTGGGGACCCCAGCCCTGCACTGGGAGGCTGAAGCAGGAGGCTCTTACTTAGGTATTCAGGGATGAGCTCGTCACAGCTGTCCATGATGAAGACCCGCCTCACATACAGCTTGATGTTGTTCTTCTTCTTCTTGTTCTCAAAGAGGTCAAAAGGGGCACGGCGTGGGATGAAAAGCAGGGCCCTAAACTCCAGCTGCCCTTCCACAGAGAAGTGCTGTGGAACCAGGAAAAAAAAAAAAACAGCTGCTGGGATGCTTCACTTCTCCTTTCCCCAGCTCCCACAGTAGGGAGGCTCACAACTGCCACTGCTCAGCACTGGGGCTGGCAAGGGGCACAGCATCATCTCTAGCATCCAAGCAGCCTGTATTTCCTCCTGCTCAGGCCCACCATCCCCTGTGTGCCAAGGTTTTCTAGCATACAGCAGGCTTGGACAGAGAAGTCAGTGCTTCTCTGAGACCCCACATCCTCCTGCCTTGTTTATAGACTGGCACTACCAATCCTCCACCTGCATGAGAGTCACAGTGCAGGTTGCTCCATCACCAGGTGGCTTGAGTGCTAAGCCCCACAGAGGCACAAGCTCAAGGTGACTCTGGATAAGGGCTGGAAAGGGGCCCTCTGCCTCTCCCTGGAAGGCAGGGTAGCCCAGCACCCACCTTGACAGCCAAGTGGTCCTCCCAGTCATTGGTGAGGCTCTTGTAGAACTCGCCATACTCCTCCTGGGTGATGTCATCAGGGTTGCGGGTCCAAATTGGTTTGGTCTTGTTCAGCTCCTCCTGGTCAATATATTTCTCCTTGATTTTCTTGGTCTTTTTCTTCTTGCCTTTGTCTCCCTCCTCCTCCTCATCAGAGCCCACATCCTCGATTTTGGGTTTCTCTTCATCTTTGGATACTGACTCTTCCTCCTTCTCATCTTTCTCCTCCTCTGCTTCATCATCACTGATCTCTTTCTCACGTTCTTTCTCCAGCTGTGGAGAAAGAAATGCACAATAGTCAGATTTAGCCCCAAGTGACTAAAAATCCTTTTACTCCAGATGAGAAAAAAGGTGTCCTCCAAGGTCAAACAAATGTATCATCTGGAATCAAAGCCCTTGGAACCAGTCCTCAAAAGCCCCGCATCACGCCACTAAAAGCTGTGTCTCAGAAGAGACAAATGGCAAGAAACCCTCCTTTTTCCATGGCTGATTTAAGATGATCCTCAACTGCAGAGATCAAAGGCCTTCAGCATGGCTAGATACCCATCTCCTTCACCTCCAGTAAGCCCCCAGCCTCAAATCACCTTTGGCCACAGAAGCTGAGAGCACCACTGCTCAGTACCCAGCAGCCAGGAACTACAGAAGGGACAGCACACTGGGCCTTTTCTGTGCCCCTGTTTCTAACACCCCCCACCCCTGCCTCCAGCTTTCCAGCTGGTCCCCACAGTCCTTTCCTTACGTACATAGAGTGTGATGGGGTAGCCAATGAACTGGGAGTGCTTCTTCACCACCTCTTTCACACGACGCTCCTCCAAGTACTCCGTCTGGTCCTCCTTCAAGTACAGGATCACTTTGGTGCCACGGCCAATGGGCTCACCTGCAGTGTGGGGAGAGAAACCTTAGTATTTCAGGGCAGAGAGCAAGCGAGACCAGCTCCTCGAGCTTAAACATTACGTGACACCCAGCATTAACCAGCGTGACTGACAGTGCAGCATGGCTCCAGGGAGCACCAGCAACAGGGGTGCTTCTGCCAGGAGAAGGTGCTTGGTTCTTTGCACAATACGCACCGTGGTCAGTTCGGACAGTGAAGGAGCCCCCAGCTGAGGACTCCCAGGCATACTGCTCATCATCGTTGTGCTTGGTAATGACAGCCACCTTCTCAGCCACCAGGTAGGCGGAATAGAAACCCACACCGAACTGCCCGATCATGGAGATGTCTGCGCCAGCCTGGGAAAGCAGAGAGTGGCTGCTAAGATCAGTGTGGAGACAGAAAACGTCTCTGACTGATTCACAGCAGTGAAGAACTGGGTCAAGCACACAGAGAAAAACATGCAAGCGCCAAGAGGCAACCAGCTCTTCCCTCAGCTTCTCCCTGGTGTTGGAAAGGTGTGGGAAGCACACTTGGGTAGGCCAACAGCTCCCACAGCACCAGGGCCTTTTCATTATTTATTTATTACTATTTGAACATTTGGTGCCAGCCTGTAACCCTAGGGAACCCATGCAGCCAAAGGCAACCCACCTGCAGGGCTTCCATGAAGGCTTTAGTCCCCGATTTGGCGATGGTGCCCAGGTTGTTGATGAGGTCTGCTTTTGTCATCCCAATGCCAGTGTCCACCAGGGTCAGTGTGCGGTCCCGGGGGTTGGGGATGATGTCAATTTTCAGGTCTTTCCCACTGTCCAGCTTTGAAGGGTCGGTCAGGCTCTCATAGCGGATCTTATCCAGGGCCTAGGGGAGAAAGGAATGCTGACACGGCCTCCTCCGTCCCTCCCATGCACACGCCTTCCCGGAGAGCCAGGAATCGGCACCCCCGGAAGGACGCCAGCCCGAGCCCGAGCCCGCCGGCAGAGGAAAGAGCCCACTCCCGCCCGGGCTCACGTCGGAGGCGTTGGAGATGAGCTCCCGCAGGAAGATCTCCTTATTGGAATAGAAGGTGTTGATAATGAGCGACATGAGCTGGGCGATCTCCGCCTGGAAGGCGAAGGTCTCCGCATCCTCCTCCTCGTGCTGCACTTTCTCGGGCATCTACAAGGCAAACACACGTCTGTTTTCAGCGCATTTTCAGGGCATAAGAGCCAAGGAAGGGGCGGTGGGGGCATTAGGCCCAGCCCCAACCCCCGTCTCGTCCGTACCGTCTCGGGCGTGAGGGACCGGCGAAAGACCGGCACTGTGCACCGACCGGATTTTATAGGCACGGAGCGGGAAGGGCGCCTCGCGGCACATTGTATCCTTCCGCCTTAAAGGGGTCTCGGCCAGCGAACCACTGATGGATGGTGTAGGGGCGGCATCGGCGTTGCCGTTTAGCGGCGGCCATGGCGGCGCCGGGCGTGCAATGAATGCTCGGCTCCATGCTACTGCTGTGCGATCGCCAGCCGCGGCTCCCCGCAGCCCTTCGCCGCGACGCTCGGAGCGCCGCAGGACCGGGAGCTCCGAGCGCCGCGGCGAGGGTCGGCGGGGAGCCCCGGCGAGGAACTCTTTTCCGCGCCCCGTCGCGGAGGAATACGGCTACGGCAGAAAGGCACTTCCAGAGTGTTCCACAGAGGTGGCGGCGGCGCCTCTTGGGCTCCATGGCTGGGCAGGGAAGCGGGAGCCGCACTGGCCCAGCTTCGTCCTGCAGCTCCCCCCGAGGCCGGCAGCCGCGGAGCTGTGCCGGCCTGAGGCTGCGTGTAACGCAGCACAGCGGGGGAGGGGGCGGGACAGAAGGTGTCAGGGCCGCAGTGTGTGACAGGCCCGTATCGCCCTTGCAAAACTGTGTTTGGAGACGTTGTCTTTTCAGTGTCCAATAATAATATAAATCATCTTAAGCCCTACCATTACAGTATCTGCAGTACTCTGTCCACTTCTGAGCTCCTCAGTTCAAGAGAGACCTGGAGCTGGTCCAGTGGAGGGTAATAAAGATGGTTAAGGGAGAGGAACATCTCAAGAGGAAAGGATGAGGGATCTGGGCCTATTCAGCCTCGAGATGACTGAGAGGGGAGCTCATCAATGTCTGTAAGTATCTCGAGGGAGGGTGTTGAGGATAGAGCCAGGCTCTGCAACAGGACAAGAGGCAGAGGCCAGAAACTGATGCACAGGAAATTCTACCTGAGTATGAGGGAGAGCTTCTTTACTGTGTGGGTGACCCAGCACTGGAACAGCTTGCCCACTGAGATTGTGGAGATTCCATCACTGGAGATGCTCAAGAACTGTCTGGACACAATCCTGTGCCATGTGCTCTAGAATGACCTTGCTTAAGCAGAGATGTTCAACCACATGATCCACTGTGATCCCTTCCAACCCGATCTGTTCTGTGATTATGTGTTGAAGCTGTGGGTACAAAAGCCCTGACCAGCAAAGGAAGCTGGAAGTGGGATGAGAGGACCCGAGTTCCCACATGGGATTTGGTGCCTGGTGCTGCAGAGAGGTGGTGGCTGTGGATGATGTGGGACACAGGGAGGGGGATTCCCGCTGGCAGGCTGGTGTAGTTCACTCCAGGAGCAGGAGGTGGCACTCTGGCTGTTCGCAGGCACAAAGGGAAGCTCCCAGGTGCTGTGCTGCAGGTCAGTGCACCTCCAAGTGTGAAGGTGCATCTGCTCTTCATCAGGGGTGTTGGTGGTCCCTTGGTGTACCTCGAGGGCAGCATCCCTGGGGTGCTGGTGGATGAGAGGCTGGCAATGAGTTCGACACGTGCACTCACAGCTCAGAAAGACAGTGCTGTCCTGGGCTGCATCCAGAGCACACATCCAGCAGGGCAAGGGACAGTTTTCTGCCCCTCTGCTCTGCTCTGCTCTGGTGAGAGCCCACCTGAAGTGCTGAATCCAGCTCTGGGGTCCCCAGCACAGGAAGGACATGGACCTTTTGGAGATAGCCCATAGGAGGAACACCAACATGATCACAGGGATGGAGCATCTCTCCCCCAAGGGAAGTCTGAAAGAATTAGGAATGTTCAGCCTGGAGAAGGCTTTGGTGTGACTTAATTGTTGCCTTCCAGTACTTGAAGGGGACCTACAATAAGGATGGACAGGGACAAAGAGTACATACTTACAGGACAAGGGGGAATGGTTTCAAACAGAGGGAAGGTTTAGATACCAAGCAAGAAATTTATTACTCTCAGGGTGATGAGGCACTGGAATGGGTTGCCCAGAGAAGCTGTGAATGCCCATCCCTCAGAGTCTTCAAGGCCAGGCTGGATGGAACCACAAGTAACCTGATGTAGTAGAAGTCATTGCAGCCCATGGCAGGGGCTCTGGAACTGGATGATCTTCAAGGCCCCTTGCAACCTAAACCATTCTGATTTTATGGTTCTACAATCCCCTTCCCACACTGGCTGTGTCCTCATAGCTGGGCCTGCCAGTGCAGGGGATGCATTTCCACATCTGACGCTGGTTGCAGGGGAACACAGGATGCCAAGGAAATGCCAGTGCCTTCTCACGTCAGCCCTTGACCCTCCACAGCCCCTCTCCCCTGTGGCGACAGAGACAGAAACACATACCCAAAGGAGCATTTTGTTCTTTTTATAAAAAATGGCAAACTGCATAGACACATTTACATGACAAGGGACAAGAGAGCCCACAGTGGAACTCCTGTCACACAGACAGGAGGCTGAAAACAAACAACGTCAGAATCACACAAAAAAAAAAAAAAAAAAAAAAGGAACAGAGGCAAGGAGAGGGGGAGAAGGTGGGGTGTGGAGACCTCCTCCTCCCTCAGCCTGGCCACAGTGTTGGCTCTTTCTGTGGCTGGGACACAGATGTCTACACACTTGGGATACCACTGGGCAGGGGGCTGTGCGTCTAGCAGAGAGCAGGGATGGCAAGGCTGGCTGGGGCTCTCCTCCCCATTCACAAGTCTTACCAGCAGGAGGAGGGGTGTGGGCTATTTCCAGGCCCCTTGGAAGGAGAGGAGATAATCTCCTAGGTGCTTTGGAGGCAAGGGCAAGAGGAGTAACACTGGTTACCAGCCTTTCACTCTATCAGAGAGAGAGGGAGGCTGAAAATGGCTTTTGGCCTTGAGCCAGGGAAGTTATGCCACGTGGGAGGCAGCTGGACCTCTTGAAGATCCCGGGGGTCTTACAACACACACAGCACGAGGAAGGAGAAGGCACATAGGCCTGAAGGCATCACACAGCCGAGCGTGGCAGGAACCAGGCCAACCCTGCGGGAGTGGAACCGTCCCTGGGGGTGATGTCTGCTGTGGCAGTGTGATTTGGCAGGGACAGGTGGGAGCTGTTATTTCCCCACAGTGCTGAGGTGTCCAGGCTCTCAGTGGAGGATGCGGAGCCATCTCTCGGCATTCCTGCACCCTCTGTGCGCCTCTGCTAGATGAGAATTCGCACCAGAAAGGAGACAGCAGCTCCTAGGGCCAAACCCAGCGACAGGAAAAACGCCATGACAGCTCCAGCTGTCTCTGCTTCGTGCGCAAGCACTTTCCTAGGGGAGAAACAAGTGTCAGATCCATCCTTGGGATGCATGTCCAGTGCCCTGCTGTTCAGTGGCTTGTCTGCAGCAGAGGAACGGCAAGAAGAAATCCCCCTTGGCTCCCAGAGCCACAAGAACTCCCAAGACTCCACACTGTGAGCTCATAAGGTGCATCAGGCAGGCCACCCTGAAGCACCAGGGACATCCCTCTCTGACCCCTGCGGAGCCCCTTGTGCTGCCTGTGCTGGGCAAGGCTGCTCACCCTGCTGTGGGTGCTGTGCCATGCTTTGCTCCCCTCCAGATCCCTGCTGCATCCAGCCCCTTCCCCCTGTGTGGCAGGTGGAGAAAATGGAGAGCCCAAATAACTTCCTCATCCCTAAGATATGGAGGCACAAGCCTGGGAGATGGGACACTGTGGGTAGTGACAATTCCCTTCTGTGCCTGTGGCTTCTCCAGATGCCAGAGCTGGGCAGAGCCAGACTCCAGGAGTCATGCCAGGGCTGGCAACTGGGGGCATAACCAACCCTTCCCTTGTCCCCAGCTTGCACTCACTTTGGCCCGAAGCACATGCAAAGGCTGGCCAGGTAGCCATTGGAGATGGAGAAGAAGATCATGAAGACGATGTACCAGGCGTCATGAGAGAACACAACAGGCAGGTAGTAACGGGGTTTCACATTGCACAGCATGAAAAGAGGGACAAAGATGACACGGAGGACCACCATCACTGGCAGGAGGCAGCTGTCCTTCCCGGGCTGGGAGAAAAACACAGATCGCTGAGCAGCTGAGAACTGGGCATTCCCCATCCCATGGCATGCTGGCAGGGCTCTGCAGAGGCTGTCCCTACTGTGCCAGGGCTGTGGAGGAGCCACAGAGATGGCAAAGTTGCTGAGAGACTTTCTCGGCTGCAACAAATCTCAGCATCACCACCTGCAGTCAGGAGCAGGTTCTAGGTCTGAAAGCCCTGCCTCAGGTGACGTGAAGCAGCACTAGAGCCAAAATACTGACTTGGGCCTGGGGGCAACTGTTAAGCCCTTGGTGGCAATAGGCAGACCAGAGAGCTTTGTGCACGCTCATGCAGTGAGCCAGTGTGCAGAGCAAGGGCGGCTGAGGTAAATCCCCTCTGGCACCCCAGCGCCTGCAGACTGGGCTTTAGCCAGCTCTTCAGTGTCCCACGCCATCCCCCAGCCAAGCAGGGCAAGATCCAGCAATCTGGGAAAGGGATTATGCTGGGGCTGTTTTGGAATGTGCTGCGAAAGGCACAGACTGAGTTACAGTCTCCTTGGATCCTGCCAGAGTTCCTGAGCAACTGAGGCTGGGACAAAGAGGGAGGTACCACCCCCCCAAGGCAGCCCCTGGAACGAGATGGGCCTCGTCCCCTCTGTGAGGTGCCAGATTCACAGATGACACAGCCCACTGGTCTGAGGGGAGGAGAGATCTACAGCTGCCTTGGGAGCTGCTGGGCTGGTGTGACCACAGGAAACTCCATGAACACAGGAGGAAACTGAGGTCAGGCCAGCTGCTCTGTCTATGGGGCAAACTGGAGACAGCAGCTGCCTGTCCTGCTTGAGGAGGATAAGAGCAAGTGGGGCCCCAACCAGGGATATGTGGCCCAAACCACATGCAGTCAGACTTTCCACACAGCCTTGTTTTGGAAACGTCTCCTGCTGGGTCATCCCACTATGGAGGCTGTGGCCTGGACACCAGGCAACACGGCTCATGGCCAAGACCAAAGGCAACAAGCAGTGATGGGGAGAAGCAGCTCCAGGCCACGGGGAAGGCAGGCCCAGGCAGACCCCACGCAGCACGTGGTCCTGAGGAGCTTCTCTAAACAAACAGCCTGAACAATACAGGGGGAAACAGCTCTTGGGGGTGGGTGAAGGGGCAGGAAGAGACCCAGACAGGACAGCCCCTTTCCGTGCCCATCCTGGGGAGATGAGAGCAAGGGGATGTGGCAGGGGACAGTTTATGACCCACATGGCATGGCCCTGCCCTGCTCTCAGGACAAGGGTCTTTGAGCAGCTGTGTCCTGTGCCAAGGTTTTATTTTGGGCTGCCCTGTCTTTCACCCTCTTTCCCTGTCACCATCCTGTCTCATCGTTTGCATAGCTGGAGTGAAGGTTTGTTTACAGAGAGGCTGAAATGGAGGAGGCAGCTTCATCCAAGCCATGTTGAAAGAGAGGTGGGAGGACAGAACAACACTGTGGTTCTAGGCTCTGACCCATAAATCTCTGCTTAGAACTTAAAGCAGCAGTTAGCTCTGCACCTCCTTCCTGCTCCAAGCCATGGAAGGCAGCCTCAGTGAGAGCCCTGGCTGAGGGACCTAGGGGTGGACACTGCCTGGCATTTGCTCTCTGCCCCATACTTACCCACGTGAAGAGGGCAGTGAGACTCCGTCCTGTCCAGTCAAAGACGTTAAAGAGCAGGAAGCAGGAGACAGGAATGAAGTAGAGACCTGAAGAAGGGGATGGTCAGTGACAAGCCCAGTGTGCCCCAGCCCCTGATACCCATTGCACAGACACTGACTTTCTTTCAGGTCTAGGTCCTACCAGTTTCCCACTAAGGCCAGGAATGGTCTCCCAGCCAGGCTGGTGTCTGCAGCCAAACCATCATGCACAGTGGTTCCCCTTTCCCTTCCAGCATTCTGTATTGGGTTTGTGTGGCAAGGTTTTGGTAGCAGGGTGGGCTACAGAATACTGACTCGGGCTTGTGGGCAAGAGAAGCTGCTAGAAGCACCCCCAAGTCTGACAGAGCCAATGTCAGATGCCTCCCAAGACAGACCCACCACTGGCCAAGACCAGAAGTGACAATGGGATGACATATTAAAAAGGGAGAAAAATCTCAACGTGTGCAATTGCACCCAGAGAGGGAAGTGAGCATATGTGACAGAAACAGCTCTGCAGACACCAAGGCCAGTGGAAAATGATGGGGAGAAGTTCCAGATGTCAGAGCAAAAATTCCCCTGCAGCCTGTGGTGAAGAAGATGGTGAGGCAGGCTGTACCCTTGCAGCCCAGGGAGGTCCACAGTGAGTCAATATCCACCTGCTGCCTGTGGAAGACCACCCTACTCTGAAACAGCTTTGCTGGCAGGACTTGTGACCCTGCAGGGGACCCATGCTGGAACAATCTGTTCCTGAAGGACTGTGACCCATGGAAGGGACCCAGGCTGAAGCAGTTCATGAAGAACTGCAGTCCATGGGAAGCACTGGACTTCCAGAACTGCCTCCCATGGGAGGGTCCCCATGTTGGAGGGGGGGAAGAGTGGCAGGTGTCCTCCCCCTGAGAAGGAAGCAGTGGCAGAGGAAATGTATGATGAACTGACTGCAACTCTCATTCCCTGTCCCTCTGCACTGCTGCAGAGGAGGAGATAAAGTAATCATAAATAAACTTAAGCCCGGGAAGAAGGGAAGGGTGGGTGGAAGGTATTTCAAGATTCAGCTTTTATTTCTGATTATACTACTCTGATTTGATTGGTAACTAAATTAAATTAATTTCCCCAAATTGAATCTGTTTTGCCTGTGACAGTAATTGGTGAGTGATCTCTCACTGTCCTTATCTCAACCCAAAAGCCTTTTGTCATGTTTTCTTTTCCTTGTCCAGCTGGAATGGCATTGGTGCACACCTGGCATCCAGACAGGGTCACTCCAGCACCCATACCTTCAAGCCCCACCTTCTTTTCTCCCATTTATCTTGTTCTCAGTTTTTTTCCTACCTCACGCACCTCCCTGGCACACTTACCCCATTTGTTTCCCTCTCCAAGGACAGTGGACACCTTAGCTGTGATGGCAGGAAAGACGCCGATGGTGACAGTGAAGATGAAGCAGACAGACAGAGCCAAGACCCAGAGCTAGGCAGATGAAAGAAAAATCCTGGTACCCAACACAGGGCAAGAGACCAGTGCAGGGCTGGTCTCTGCTCCCCATGCCCTCCTCCACCTGTGCCCATCCCAAAAGGAAGGGCAGGACAAGGCTCACTGGCAACTCACAGACCTTCTTAAAAATAGCAATGACAGAGGGCTGTTCATCAGGGTTGTGGACAGGGATGATCTTTGAGTTATTCTGCTCCATCCCGTTCTCGTCTGCAGGGAGAGACACAAGCAGGGCATAACAGACCCCAGAAAGCTGAGATCTAATTCAGTCCTTCTATCTCATTCTTTCTTTAAGCTCTTTCCCTTTTCTCTTCCTTCTCTTCCCCCCTCACCTTTCTTAATCAGGTCTCTCTTGGTCTCCAGCTCTGCATTGTACACGTGGTACTCCGTCTTGTCCTTCATGGAGTAGTATCGGAAGAAATCCTGCAGAGAGACAGCAGGGAGGGCTCATTCATGTGTGCAGAAGGCAGACTGCCAGGGGCGGTGTGACAGCATCAGATATGGGCAATATGGGCAAAGTATTCCTTCCAGTTATGTCTGATATTGATGCCTTCCTGCTTACTTAAAGACTCAGATACCCCAAGTATACTGGGGTATCTGTGGTGGGAAGTATCCCAGAGCGCTCCCTTGGGACACAGGAGAGCCTGCCCTGACACAAGAGGTGGAGGCTGGTAGGATCCAAGGCTGGGCTGCTAGTGGGCCATGGTTCTTGTGCTGGGACTTGCAAAGGCCCCATGTCCCCAAGCCCTTCCCTAGCAGGACATCAGTCTCACCATGTGAGGCAGAACTATGTAGGAGACGATTGCCAGCACGATCGTCACACAGGCCGTGGCGAAGTAACCGATGAAGCTCTCGGGTCTCTGGGCACCAACTGAGAGCACAGGAAGGGAGAGGAAAGGAAGGTGATGACAGCTGAGAGGAGCAAGGCCCTGTTGCCATCTCCCACACAGCATGACCTCGGCAGACGCTGTGACAGCGGTGGTCTGGGAAGGCCCTGTCACCTGCAAGGCAGGGATTACTCACTGGCAATACTGAAGATCATGGCCAAAGCAGCGAAGGTGCCTGCCAAACCCTGCCCGCTCATGATGGGGGCTGTGTAGCTGGCAGGCAGGAGCCCTGCCAGCCCAAACAGGCTGCTCTGGAGAATGGCGCCGAAGGCTGCAAAGGGGAAAGATGAGCAGAAATGAGAAAACCAAGGGACTGCACACTCTGCAGGGAGCCAAGGCCCCTGCCCTGCGAAGCAAGGCAAGTCCTCCTCCCCCTTGGCTCTCCCACAGTGAGGTTCATGCTTTTCTCCCAGAGGGATCAGCCCTAGCCATGGGGTTCTGTCCCTCTCCTTCCCCCACTGCTTCACTCACAGTTGATGAAGACAATGCTGATCATGGTAAAGACGAAGAAGGGAAGAGGCTCCATGGGGATTTTCACCATGATTGTGGTGACTAAAAACACCAGCCCAATGGCCACCAGGCTGCCTGAGATGCGGATCTGCTGGGGAATCCTACAAAAGAGGGTCTCAGTGAGGAAAACCCAACCCCCTAAAAACCTGGGGCTGGGACCAAGCTCTAACTGTAGGAATCCCAGCCAAACCCTGAGACAGGAGACCGATGGTTTGCCTTTGACCTGACTGAACAAGCTGTAGCTTGGCTCAATGCTGGGACAGGAGAACAGGCCAGGGCTGGGCAGCTTTATGGGGGCTGGTAGGGGCAGGGACAGAGCAAAGCTCACCGCTGGTGGATGAAGGAGTTGAGGCAGGTGAAGATAAGGAGGGGCACCATGGAGCAGAGAGTCATGAAGTTGTCAAACACGGACTGCAGGTAGGTGACCTCACCAGTCTGGTTCCCGACGTGGCTTTTCTCCTCTGGGTCTTTAAGGCGATCGATGAAATACTGCAGAGGAAGGAGCCTGGTGGGGCTGAGATTCTGTGAGGCCTTCCAAGGCCACCCTTACTCTTTGTCCAGACCCATGCCCATCCCTCCTGCTGCCTCAGTGCCACTCATCACACCCAGATTACACACACTTGTCCTCTGCACGCTGTGCCGTGCTGCCACATCTACACCATGGCCCCCAGACATGACAGGGGACAATTACTGTCATGAACAACAGCAGGAGGGAAGCCCTCACCTGCCTGGCGGTTATGAAGAAATTCCATGGTAGCAGTGTTCCCAGGCCAAGGATGAAGAAGATCAGCCAGACAGCCTTGTACCTGTGAAGGGAACAGAGGGGTTTGGAGGGGAAGCTGGGTATTGCTTCTGATGGTCCCTGACCCTGTGGTGGGAGGCACCAGACAATATTTATTGCCCTGCCCCACAGCCCTTGCTAGCCTGGGCTGCCAGAGATGTGGCACTGCAGAGAGGCTGTGGGAAGCCTTCCCCAGGAGGCTACGAAGGCAGAAGGAGGCTGGCTGCTCTTCAGCATGTGGCACCCAGATACACAGCATCCATCACCAGATCTGGGAGGGTGTTAGGCTCCCCAGGCATGTTTACAGGGGACTTTAACAGTTTACAGCCCATTTGCTATGGAAAAGCTGAGAAAGAAGGGACAGCTTGGTAGCCCAGTTAGCGTGCAGGAGAGGGGGTCCCCCAGACACTGGGTCGCCCCTGTCCTCCCTCATCTCCTGGTATCCTGGATGTGCCCCCACAGCTGCATCAGAACCCATCATTACCTATCTTGGGGCCCGTCTCTTGCTGTCATCTTGTGTGGCAAGAGTCAGCACAGGTCCCAGCAAGTCTTACAGCTGCTCTCCGTCTGGAAAGCAAACAGAAGATTTTATGGGAAAGTGAGAGACACAAGCCAGGCAGGGCAGCACTAGTTTTAACCCCAACTCATGCTGCCAGGAAGTGTTCCACAGTACTGAGAGTCAAACACCAACCCAGAAAATGACGAGGGGACAGTGCAGGACCTTTGGAAACCTGCAGCTCAGAGTCCTTAAGCCAAGGTGTTGTGACACAGCCTTATTCTGCTGGCTAGGCACAGCAAGCTTTCCCTCTGAAAGGAAACTGCTTTCCCGAGAAAGCCAGGCAGCTCATACTGGCTGCCCAGCTGCTTGCAGCAGGCTCTTAAGGGATTTGTGAGCCTGCAGCTCTCTGTCCCCAATCCTGGGGCTGTGAGTGAAGCATGTGCGCAGCGGGCTGTGTCTGCCCCGCCTGCCCGCTCCAGCTCCCTCCAACGCCCGCGGCTCGCTGGCACAAAAGACACATTTATTTCAGCAGCACGTCCGGCCAGGACCAGCAAATCCCCCCCGTTTCCAATTCCACTTCCCTGCGGCTCTCACAGCCCTTTCCTGGGTCACCTTGAAAAGTCAAGGGCGTCCCTGGCACCGCTGTCCCCTCCCGGGCACCCACCGCTCCTTTCCCCCCCCGTCACCACCTGCCCAGGCGCTGCACCGCTCAGGCATCGCTCTCAAAGTCCCGGAGACGCGGCCCCCAGAGCCCCGAGAAGGGATTTCCCCTCCCGGGCAGCCCGTGTCGCGGCGGCAGAGCGGGTTTAGCCGCCGGGGGGAAGCGCAGGCCTGCCTTGTCCTTCTGCAGCACGGGCTGCTCCGGCCCTGCTCCCGGGCCTTCACCTGCAGCGGGGCGGCCGGCGCCCTGCCCCCGGCCTGCCTGCCACATGCCCCGCCGCTGCCTGCTCCAAAGCCGCCCGCAGCATCCCTGCCTGCGCCCTGCCAGCTAGGGCGGAGGAGGAGGAGGAGGAGGAGGAGGAAGAGGCAGGCAGCAGCATGCTGGGATCTGTAGTCCCCGCCGGCCCCGGCACGCACTAAAGGCAGCGCAGCCCGTGGGGCTCTGGGCACAGCTCGCCTCCTCCTCCTCCTCAGGCTGGGGAGCCTGAGCTACGATGGAGCCGAAATAGAGCCGGTAGGATGTGGAGAGGGATTTGGTAAGCTCTTGGGCCGCTTGGGAAAGAGGAAAGACAGAACAGGACAACAATATGCCTGCAAAAGGATCGAGGGCTCTGCCAACCCGGCAGGTGCCACCCTGTTGATGTCAGAGCCATCTGCAGCACCGCTCCCCTGCCTTCCCTTGCTTCCAGAGAAAACATCCCCAAATCCCCCCGCGGCAGCCTGCCAGTGCCTCTGCGGGGAGGAGAAATCCTGACCCGGGATTAGCACAGGGATCTGCAAAGACAACTGCTATCCCCTCGCACACAGAAAGCCCCACCAGGGCGACTGCTTGTCTCCGAGCAAACAGATCTCAACCCAAAATAGGCAAGACGACCTCAGCTTCGTCCCCAGCAAGCCCTCAACAGGCTTCCCCTTGCCAGCCGAGCCGCCGATCCCCCTTCCAGCCCCCACCAGGTCACATCGCCGTCCCTGGAAATACGGGCAGGGACTGACCCCATAGACATACCTGGGAGAGAGGACAGAGCCAGGGTGAGCCCTGTGTTCAGAGTGTTGGAAGGCAGTGTCCCCCTGCTTGCAGGTCCCCCTGCCCTGGGGGTGAGTGGCGGGCCCTGGCTCAGGTGACGGGGGCCGGAGCCCCGTGGGTCCGGCGGCACCCGCGGAGCAGGAGAAGGGGTATCGGGTACCAGAGCTGGCACGCAGCCCAGGTCGTGCCGCCCAACCATCCAGGGAAGGGAGGAACAGAAGAGTGCTGAGGAGGAGATGGCAGGAGCCAGGGGTGTTGGGGAGGAGGCAGGAGGGGTCAGGAGTAGGGACTCTGGGGGTGGTGGGGCAGGGCGCTCCACCGTGCCGCTTTCCCACCGCCTCCTGCTTCCGTCTGGAGAGTGCCCACATCCCTGTGCCAAGAGCCCAGCCTCCTGCCCGGCCGCAGTCTCCTGCCTGCTGTTTGTTTTCTGTCTCACTTCGCTAAAATGCCTCCTAATTTTTTCCACAAAGAGACAGTGCCTGCCAAGGGCAGCAGTCATTACAGCAGGAAACACTTCCAGCTGCTGGCTGTTACAAAGAGCCCCACAACAAACAGAAAAGGTTACGTGAACCAACACCAAGCAAAAGGTGGCAACCTTGCTCCCGCGTGGGGAGAGCTGCCCTACCCGATGGGACGTGGGAACAGATGATGCTCTTCCAGCTGGCACAGCACAGCACAGCTCCAACCGCCCCCCAGGAGCCTGCTGGTGTTCAGCCCAGCCACCAGCTTGGGAGCTGCACATCCTGAGGGACACAGAAAAGGAGGAGCAATGTGGGACCTTGGCCTTAGGACATCCCTGGGCATAGAGCGGTCTGTCCTAACCCCATGGAAGTTATGCGTAAGCAGAAGAAACAAAATCACCAAGAGTGGGCTTAACAAGCCATAAGCTAGAACGTTTGAGCAGGTACAAGCAAGAGATGGCACAATTTTAATTGCCCATCCGTGACACACAAAGGCTGTGACAGCTGCTAAGTGACACCCTCGGTGGCCATGTGCTGCCCCATTGCCAGCCAAGCCCTGGGAGCTGACGGCAGGGCCAGCTGTCACCAAAACTGCCTAACCTCTGCAGAAAAACCTGCACTGCAGGACAGCCACACCTGCAGGCAGCCCTTTGTTACCTGGCTTTGGACACTTCCTTACCTCTCCCTTTCCCCACATCACCTTTTCCTCTGCTCCTGCTGCCTTTGCCAAGGGTGAGCACTGTGCATGCTTAGTTTCCCACTCGAGCCATTCCCTGGTGCCATGTAGGCATGCTATGGCACCATGGAATTATACCCAGAAACACCACCTTTTAAAAGAAAAGCCATTTACACCACACCAAGTGTCCTGGGAGTCCATAGCCAAGGGTTGCTGGCAGATTCACTGGCAAGCAGATTTATTGGCAAATCTCACATCCTCCTGACACCACCACACATCACGGGGTCACTTTGCAGGGATAACATCAGTACTTCCTCCAAGCATGGCCAAGATGGGACAGGACCAATTGCCTCACCAGCCTTTCACCCCATCCCCTATGTCTGCTTGCCCACTGGGTGACACCAGAATTCTCCTGTCAGGAAGGCTGACCCAGGGGCCCCTCAAGGTTTAGCTGCAGGCACAGAACAAGCCCAGCACAGGTATGCAAGTCCCATGAAAGCTTGGTGGCCGTGACTCAGCTGGCAGATAGGAAACACTTACAAGACTGTTTCATGAGACTCCATATGCGTGCCTGAACTCTGACCATGCTGCTTGTGGATCCTCCTGCCTTGGGCCAGGGTGCAGGGAATTCCATCTCCTTCCGTCACCAGCTTGAGGACGCGCACTTGTATTTCACAAGCCAGATGAGTGTGCACAGATGTGCCCCGCTGCTGCGGTGCTGAGACAGAAACAAGCCCTCCCAAAGCAAGGGTAGGCAAGTACCTGGAGTCAAAGCAGAGGCTGGGCCAGCTCCAAGGCTGCTCTCCATCAGAGGGCAAAAGCAGATGCTAGGAAAGAGTGAATGTGGCACGGGTACGCACTAACTGCCCGACTGTTCCCTCCGAGCTGGAAGGGACATGATGTTCATGTGTTTTGTAGCCATGGTGGGTTTCACTTCTGTGAAATCCTGCTTCCCCCTTCAACTCAGGAGCTCCTGAGAGGGGGCAGTGGCTCCCCTCACATGCAGGGCCTCACCAGGCCTCCCTTGCCTTCCAACATCAAAGGGTGGATGAACATTGGAGTGGCTGCTTTACTGACCTGGATTGTATCCATCCAACAGCACATTTTCCAAACAGAAATTATAGCTCACCCCAGGACACAGGGATACTGGTGCTGGGGGCACACAGGGACTGTGTGGGGGTGAGACACCAATTTGAAGAGCGGCACGAGGCTTCCCTGCTTTGTTTCTGCTTTGTAACTGGGAAAGATGATTCAGTGTGCTTTCTCATGCACACTGAGCTATCTGAAACAGCCCTAGGCCTTGCTGTGAGTGGAAGGCTCATGGCTGGCTCAGTACATAATCTTGTTTGTGGATCTGGGGCTTCTTCCCTTCCCCCCCTTGCCTATCACTTGATATTTATCTAAACTGAATTTCAGTTGCCTGGTGTTGTAATGGTTGTCAGTACTCCTCCTAGCTGGCACTGTCCCCATGAACCTGAGTAATCCAATCACCTCAGCAAAGCCCTGTCATCTCATTGCTCGTTTTCTTTTCCAGGTCACTCACGAATGTGTTGAAAAAACATGTACCCATGCAAAGATCTCTTTCACTGCAAAAAACTGACTGCTGACTCCTACACCCTCCTTCCTGTTTTCATACTAATTATGGAGCCAAGTAAGGACTTTCCCTCTTGACCAGCAGCAAGTTCCCTTAAAAACTGGGCTGAAAGCTGACTGGATTTTTTTTAGGGAAGCAGTGTGAGCACTCGGAGCCCAGACTCCCTAGGAAGTGCTGCTCCAGTCCTGGGGCCTCTCCCCAGGAGCCTCCCCACCTGCCCAGGGGCCCTGTCCCTGCACAGACACGCAGCACGTGCAGCAGATTCAACAGTCAGTTTTTCCCTGAAGTTCCTTCAGCCCTTCTTAGAAAAGAAGGTCAGATCTTTCCCTCCTCCCAGTCCCTGGGGGCTGGAGCAGTTGCAAATGAATGACTAAAGGCCACACGTCACTAACAGCTGCTTCACCCTCCCTTCCCTTCTGGGGAACATTGCCTAGCCCAAGTCACTTGGTGCTGTTTACCTTTGCTTTCTAACCTTTCCTCCGCAGGTGCTCTGAGGAGCCCCCCAAAGGAAGGTGGAAGGAACTGCTCAGGCTCTTGGAGAGCTAACAGATAAAACCTTCATCCGTCTTTTCTGCTACAGCCTCTCTTCTGGATCCTCATCCCTCCAACATCCTGTAGCAGGTTTCCTATTCCTGGAGTGCTTTGTGAGTGGTTTCCATCAGCAAGCTGATAGCACTTCCTATTCTTCTCCTCTCTGCCTCTCAGTAAACAGCCTTGTGACACCATCTGCTCTTCCAGCCCTACTCCATGCCTGCATCCAGAGGAGAGAGCTTAGCAGGGGAGCAGGAGGGAGCAGGTGTTGCTGCCTTCTCCCGTGACTTGCTGTCTGCAGACAAAGTGCTCTGCTTTGCCAGGGCTTGGCCAGCAGAAAAAAACCTCTTACAAAGTGCTCTGTGCAGCACCCTCACCCCACAGAATGAGGGTTCTTGGGCAATGTTTTTGACCCATTTCACTTCACTCCCTCCACTCCTTCATGGACAAGAGCAGAGGTACCTCTAAACCCCCTCTGCCTTTGGGCTTGCTGCACTAGCAGCCACCACCAACTCCTCACAGAGCAGCAGCTGTGGATACTGACCCTGCTCCCAGCAGTTTCCCTTATCTCAGATGCCGGGTGGTGCAGGGGGAGCATTCAGCCCTGGTGTTTTGAACTGCCGGCTGCAAAGTCCCTTATCTGGAGAGTTCAAGGAGCCCTGAGAGGCTCCTTGGGGGCCCTTGCCCCAGGCAGGTAAAGCCAACCGGCTGGGCAGCAAATTCCCCAGGGCCTGGTGGGACTCCAGCACTGTCCCTGAAGGGCTTGCCACCAGGTACAGGACACTGACAGGGCACAGCCAGCCTTAAAACTAACCCCAGTGGCACAGCTGGGGCTATCCCACCCATTACTGAGACCTAGGAAGGCCTGGACATGCACCTCTTCAGCCAGGCAGCTGAGAGGGTTCCCAGCCCTCACTGTTAGGGGTCAAATGCAATTGATGGCAGCCCCACGGTGAACCCACACACCTCTCTCCTCAGCACGTGGCACGTGCCCAAGCCCAGGTACAATCTGGTCCCTGGCCAGAGAAAACCCCCCAGGAGCAGAGGTGGGTGCTCCTGCCCAGCATCCCATCCAACGCTGCAGAGGGACATTGTCATGTCACAGCAACAAGCTTACCAGAAGGGCAGGGTGGTCCCAGCCCCTTGCTCCTTGTCACTTCAGGCCGCAGGACGATGCAGGGACAGTGCAGCCTTGGGAGAGGTAGGAAAAGCCCCACGAATATTGGAGCTGTTGCCTGCTCCAGGGCTGGCGGTTTGGGGATGCAGGAGGAGATACAAGCGCCTGGGGGAGGGCAGGAGCAGAGGGGAACGTCATTTATGAGCAGGCGTCAGAGGAGGAGAGATAAGCTGATCTCAGGAGACTGTTTGCAGAGACAGGATTCTTCCAAGAAGCTGGTTTCTCTGATGGCACCCGCTTGGGCTGCTCTGCCCAGGGCAAGGACCGCCCCCTCCAAGCCACAATCCCAACCTGCTTCTTGGGAGGCTGTGGAAGGAGACACGTTTTTCCAGGGCTAGCTTCAGTCTCCATTTGTTGGAAATTTAGAAAAATAAAGACCCTTTCTCCCAAGGGCAGAGGGAGGGATTTGCTCAGGGCTTCACTCGGTGCAGCTGCAGAAGCCTCTGAGCCCAGGCAGAAACCACCTCCAGGACCTGGATGGGGCTTCCAGGCAGCTTTCAGCACCTGCAGGAGCTGCAAGGAGGTGGGGAGGGGCAGAGGGTGACCCACTATGGGCACGCACAGCTCACACCAAGCTCGTGACACCTGACTGTGGCTTCTTGAGGAATAACCATGGGTTTGGGGAGAGCCTGGAGATGCCTCACCCCAGATATTCATCCTCGTCCTGCAATCCTCTGCAGCCAGCAGACCCTCACAGCCCATGTCTGCAGGGCTGGCCCAAGTGCCCAGGGGTGCCAGGATGGCCAGTGGAGGAGCTGCCCGGGGGCCATGGGGAGGGGAAGTGCTGCGGGAAGGGGTACTTCCCTGGAATCGATCTGGGGGCTGCAGCAGGAAGAAGCACAATGGCAGGAAACCACATTTCCGCTTCCAAATGGAGAAAACCTTACAGGACACCTGGGGAGAACAACCAGACAACATTAATGTAAAATTCAGCTAGGAGCACAAGGAGCAGCCAGAGGCAGCCCCGAGCTGGAATGGGGTCCTCCTTGCATGGAGGAGCCTGGGTCTTGATGCAGTAGTGGCACAAGCCACCCACATGCCGGGACAGCCACGCACGGACAACAAAGGCAATCCCAACCATGCACAACACAAGGCACAGTCATGGCTCTAGCCTGCCCATAGTCTGGCTGTCCCACAGGCAGGTCCTTATTTCCACACAGGCAAGTGGGAAGAGGGATGCTCCCTGGTGGGCTGGGACAGCACTTAGGTAAATCCCCTTGGGATGTGGCTGTCAGATGCACTCTTTTGCATTACTGGCTTTCCCCCTCCCTGCGCTCACGCTTGCTCAAGAGGAATCCCTGTCTCTGTCTGCACCATGGTATCTCGGCTGGCCACACCTTGGGCAGCAGCTAAAGCAGGTCAGAGGGATGGGCTGAGCCTACAGGACCGTGACCCACTTCCCCCTCCTGTCTGCAGCTGAGGGGAGCAAAGGTGAGAGACAGAAAAAGAAGCCCACAGCAAAACAGGATGAGAGCAAAACAGCTCTTAGCCAGACAAGTCTGAAGATGAGGACTCACTGAATGCGTGGGAGGAAACCCAGGGGATAGGATCCCACAGCTGAGGAATGAAGAGGGGTAAGATGAATTTTTTCCATAGCCTGCCATCTCCGGGGCTTGGTAGGGCCATGTCTACCAACAACACACGGCTACCCCGAGGCCACTGCGTGGGGAGCCACTGCAGTGCCAGAGGGGAAGAGCAGGACTGCAGGAGGCCATCTGCCACTGGCACCCCCAGGGTGCTGGGATGTAGAGTGGAGATGATTCCCCCTTCATTGCTTCATGTTCCTGGCTCCAGGACTGAGCTCAGAGCTGGCGGACCCAGGAAGGAGTCAAGCCAGGAATAACATAAGGGAGCTGAGCATGGAGAAACCTGCAGTGAGGGTCCAGAGAAGGATGGGGACAGTTTACATTCCATTTGAGAGGTCCTCAAAACAGTCCTGCTGTGAGGGGCAAGGCAGAAGGGACTTGGAGGGCTCAGCTTAACCACTCTCCCACCCCAAATGCCACACTGCACTTTATGGGAACTCCTTTCCCCAAGGAGAGTCTGAGCCCTCACTCACTTGTCCCCAAAACAGGGATGCTTCTAGAAGAGCAGCAAAAGCCAGCAGCCAACCAGCAGTGAGAGCACCTCCCTGCAGCAACCCAGTGCCACCTGGCCACCTCCTGCACCCCACGGCACCTCCACCTCCCAGGAGAGTGCTGTCCCTCCAGCTCTGGCTCCTTCCTCTGTGGAGCCAGATTCAAAGGTGCAGAGTTGGCAGGATTCCCAGCAGGCCAGAGCTGCCCAAACCCAGTGGGAGCTGCTGAACTGCTGTCCCCCGAGAAGGTGGAAGAGCATCCCCAGGGCTGGACAAAGTGAGCCTTGGCGTTGCGCCTGGACAGCCCAGCAGAAGACTGCAAGTCCTGTTTGGTACACTGGCCCAGGAGCAGAGATCATTTTGCTCCCCCTCAGCAATTTTTTGGAGGCTGGTCTGGGCTGCACAGCTGTTTCCAATTTAGTGGAGGACAGAGAAATGAAACCAGAGCCAGAACAACACAACCTTCCCTTGGTGTCACCATCTCCCCAGCTTCCAAAACTCAGAGAGGAAATTCCTCCCCTCTGAGCACCAGTCCCCTTGGCAGAGGATGGGACAGACATGCAGGAGCCAGCCACCACTGGCGTGTGGGGAGTCGAGGTTGACTCTGTCCTCTGCATGTCCCAGTGGCCAGGACAGAAATACATGGGCTATTTTGGTCCCCACAGACCAAAGGGGCCTTTGGCTTGTAGGGGCCCTTTTGGAATAGGGGCCCTGGCTGACCACTGCTTTTGGCATTAAATGTCTCAGCCCTACTGACAAAGGGGATGGTGAGCATAAAAGCAGGTTTGGGGACCTGTCAGGGTCTTGTGCTGTTTGTCAGCCACCTGTCCTGCCGAGATCCTGCTCACTGCCTGGACAGCCACAGCATCTTGCCAATCCCAAACTGGCTTCAGATGGTAAATGCAGCTATTTCATTGTGGCTCTACTCCAGAGGCAGGGAGTGTCTATTATCCCCTCACCTCAAAAACCCACTTTGTCCCAGCCAAGGGGCATCTCACAATCCCCAGAAACAAAAGGAAGGAGAAGGGATGGATGCCCTGTCTGCTTGTGCCAAATCCACTCAGTTCCAAAGCTGCAGCCATTTCCAAAGAGTGGGGTAAAGCTGTCCCCACAAGTCCCAGGGGTTGAAGGGACTCGAGGAGCCTGCACATTTCCCAGAAGGGTGGATGCTGCCTGCTGAGTCCTGGGTTTGCCATATCCCTGCTCTGTGGCAGACACAGAAGAGCAGTGTGGGCAATACACGACCTGTGGAGTGAGGAATGGAAAGACAAGGAGGCAGCATGCTGTCAGTGATGTGGTGCAAGCAAAGGAGCTGGAGCAAACACCCAGGGCAGAAGCACCATCTCTGGCACCCTGAATAACTCAGCTTCCCCAAACAGCCTGGCAGGACTGAGGTCTCACATGAGGAGCCAAAGCAAGGCTTGAGGCAAACACCTCCTTTGGAGCAAATAAGTCAGAACCCAAACCTCCCACCCTTGGCAATGGCCTTGGCTAAACAGCGGCAAACAGGAAAATCTTTATGCAAGTAGGATCGGGCAGGGAGACCAAACAGGAGGTGGGACCGCTGTGTCTGCCCAAACGCCATCAAAACAGAATCTCACACACAACCAACAATAATAAGCCCAGCCACAAGTTGGGAAAGAGCAAGTCACATCCCCTCCAAATCCCAGCCTGTGCTGCTACATCCGTGCAAACAGCCACCGCCCATTGTGCCACAGCCACGACATCGCAGCCTGTCTGCCACCCCGAACATCCTCAGCATGTCTCAGGGAAGCACAGAAAACTCTCACCCAGAGTTCTGCTCTTGTGGAAATGACACTTTGCAGCCACTGGCATTGGCTGGCAGGCTCCAGCAGCCTCTCGGCCTCCCCAGATTAATGTGGGGAGCAGAGGAGACCTCTAGACACCCTGCTGGGAGGCCCAAGGTTACAGCAGCCTCCACTGAGCTGGCCATCTGGCCAGGTGTCCTGTCAGGGCTTGCCTGGGTGGATGCTGATGTACTTTCCCAGTGATGCCAGGTGACAGGGAGCCCAGGGCCCCAGCCTTGCTGAAGTAGTCCCTTCTGACACACTGCGTGCCCTTCCCAGCACAGGGAAGGAAGGGAGGGACAGCAGACTTGTGTGTTGAGGATCAAATGCCAGGCTATTTACTGATGCTGGGGTTTGTTTCTGGTCAAAGGCCTCACGTTTGGAGCAAGCTCAGCTGCAGAGCCCAGGCAGAAAAGAGTGCACTGCTCTTCAGCACCTTCCTCATGGCCCTGCAAGGCATGGATTCTGACCCACCTGACGTGGGCAGCCCGTTGCTGCTGCCTCCAGCCCTCCTCAGGAGCAGGCGGGCAGATGGGTGCCCTGATGTGGTTCACCACGCAGACACGCCAGGCCCACGTTGCCACGAGGAGAGGGCGTGAAGACGGGAAGGAGAAGCTGCAGGGTAGGGTGGATCACTTCATAATAGCTTAGCTGTGTTGCTCTGTCTCCTCCTGTGTTTCATGGATAACACTCCTGCTTTTGCCAGGATGCCGTGAAGACCCACCCAACCCCGCCAGCCTTAGCCACAGCCCAACGCCTACAAAACCTGACGGGATGAAAGCACCATGCACTGTGTGCATCCTGCAGCAGTGGGCTCCCCGTGGGGGCTGAAGTCCAGTCCAGAGCAAATACCATCAGGGAGCTGAGGGTACAGCACTGAGGGAGGATAGAAAAATGGAATTGCCTCCAACTTGGTCCTGAGGCCGGGAAATGACAACGCCTGTTGTAGACAGAGCAGGCAAGGCAGATGAGGCTGGCATCTCTTTCAACCCTGAGGTCTGGGCAGGACTGAGAAGCCACATCTATCACCAGTCCCTCCTGCCTCCCTGGCTGTTCTCCAGGGGTTATCCCCAAGCTTAAAACAGGGGAATTCCTCTCACGAGGGTTTACCACGAACATGAACAAAAGCTATAGCAAGACTCCAAAGCCCTCACGGGCTCGAGCCAGGTGAACAGCCTCAGCTGCAGGTGTAAACTGTCTGTGGCTGGATGTGCTGGGCAAAATGAGTCAGGCAGGGATAAGGACCATGTTTGGAGCCACACCTTGGGCAGCAGAGGAGATGCCAAGCAGGGCAACCCAGGTAGGACACCCTTCTCCCCAGCAGCTTTACAGGAGTCAGTTCAGTGTCAGTCTGGGGACACAGATACACATTCAGGTTGATAGCTTGCCCTTGACCCAGCACGAGTGATGACAGTCCTGCTGCCATGACTGAGCCTCGGTACGTGGCCAGAGCAGGCTGCCCAGGGGCTGGGAGGTTGATGGCACAACCCTCCAGTCCCACTGCTGCTGCCCACCCAGTCACATCCCTCCCAGCCCTGCTCTTCACCTCCAGCCTCTGCCTGCCTCCTCCCTCTGCAGCTTCCTGGTCTGGTCACTCCGTGAATTTCCAGCTGGAAATTTCACAGTGAGGTGCCTTCCTATCGGACTAGTCCTAAAGGAAACGAACTAAAGCAAGTCTCACTGGCAGTTGTGTGGTGGGAAGAAGCAAGAAGGCTCTGTGGAAATCTGCCTGACTTCCTGCTGACAGCTTCTGCACGAGTCACCAGGCAGGCAATAGGTCTCTGCTCCCTTTTGGCCCCAAGGAAAGTTGGTCTCCTGGAGATGAAGCCTGACTGTGCTCACCCACGGCTTAACCAAGAGGCTGGAAGAGAGCCTTGAGCACTGCACCCAGAATGCCAGGCTCACCAATTTGTGTCACAGTTAGTGCATGACAGAGAGCTTTGAGCCTCTCCTTTCTTGGGGACTGGCGAGACCAGGAAAAAGCCTGCTCCAAACCAGAGCTGGACCAGAAGCTTTTTCACACCATTGCCATCAGCAATGAAATGACAAAAGACTTACTAGCGTTATTCCTACACACCAGCTTCCCTTGTCTCACGGGAACAACAATCCTCAATGCATTCCTCATGCAGCATCACAGCTCCTCTCCCACATGGGGACCCCAGAGCCCATGTACAGCCCCCACCCCACAGAACCTGGAGCGGGAGATAGGGCACAATACTGTGCTGCAGCCTCAGACCACACAACCTGATGTAACCAAACCCACCCAGACTCTGCCCCTACCCTGCACACTTCTTTCCCCATCCCTCATCTTGCACACTCTTAACCTAAGAAGCAGCTATTATTTATAGGACTGCTTAATCAAATCAAAATAGCTGTGTGGCTGGTGAAACCCTGACTCCTGCCCAGCTGCAAATGCCCATGGCTCATTTTGCGTAGTGCTTTGGTTCTCAGCTTGTTGGCAGCTGAGTAGGAGTTAGCACAGAGATGAGACTCTGAGAGCTGGCAGTCCTGCAGCCCCAGGCAGTGCAGTGCTGGGCTGGCAGGGGTCTCAGGACAGAACTTGGTGTTGGGAAGGCTCAGGAGGGCACAGGGTAGGAGCTGGCAAGGACCCCAAGCAAACAGCATTCCGTGGATGAGAGCGGGCGTTGCTGGTTTCTGTAACACTTGCCAAGGGCCCGGACAAAAACAACCAAGGTCTACATGTGTTCCATGGAAACCACCAGAAGTGGTTTGCTGGCCTCCTAAAGCCAGTGGCTGGTGCCTTCCCATTTGGACAGGGCACACAGGTGGTCCTGGGCTCCCTCTATCCCAATGGGCTGCTCCCTAAGCCCTGCCAGGAGAGGTGGGAACGAAGCTGGGCAGTGAAGAAGGTGCAGAAGGGTGAAGGGGTGCCTTGTCCTCCGCACCCTGGCCTACCCCCATACCACAGCAAGGAATAAGACAGGTCAGGCCAGGGCAGCAACAAAGCCCATGGCTCATCTTCAAAGAGGAAGAGGCTCATTAACACCTCCCAGCCCAAGATAATGAGAGCAGGGATGCCATGCTGGGGAATTGATGCCAGTAGTTAATTATGCAGCTTGGAGAGGAATGGAGAAGAGGGACAACTGCAGGATGGAGGTGCCTTACTATCTTGTGTGCTGGTGCCACATCTGCTGATTTAAGCCAAAGTGAATTTCTTCAGCCTCCTCACTCCAGATATCTGGTACAGCCTCTGCCTCTTGTCTGCACTTGTTGTAGAGGGAGGAGTCATCCTGCAAAGCATCTTCTGGGGCTGATGTTGCAGCCCTTATTGCCAAAAAGAAAGTGCCTTTGCTCTATGAAAATCTTTTTAGTGAGCCAAGAGCAAGCCTATCTGTCTTTTCCAGGAGCAAAAAACAATGGCAGGAGTAGGAGTGCTTTGGAGGGCACATGTGTGGTGGCAGCACTGGACTGACATTATCAATGGCCCATGAGCTGCAATCAGTGAAGACAAACAGTGAATCCAAGGGAAAAAGCATCCCTGCACAGTCACATCCTGGGATAGCTTTGTAGAGAAGGCAGGCTCAAGGGAGCCTGAGGCTATCCAGCAGCTTGCAGGTGCTGGTGAATGGAAACAATGCCACCAAGCTGAGATGCAATGAGCAGAGTGGGATTTCCCATGTCGGCGCTCACAGAAGTCCCTCGCCTGTGTCTGCTCACAACAGGCAACTGAGGGGCCGTTGGGCGGCTTTCTGCTTCCGGGAAGTGCATCCAGCTGTGGCCAACAGCTGCACAAATTCCCCCCGCAGCCCCTAGCCCTGGGATCAAGGACACAGGCTTTCCTTGTCTGCGATCCCACAGCTCAAGGGCTTAGCTGCTGCTGCCTTCCCACACAGCCTGCAATTCCACAGCCCATTCCCGAGAGGCAGATGGGAGCAGTGCTGAGTACAGGCAGGGACTGTGTTGGTCTGGCAGTTCTAGCATCTAGCAGGGGCGTGAGGCTCAGGTTTAACTACAGGGGTGAGGAGGACAGCACAAAAGGGCTCTACAGGAACTCTTGGCACTTCTGCCTGGACCAGGCTCTCCGTTAACGCTGACGGTTTAGTCAGGAATGGAAAGAAACACTCATTGAAATCATCCACAACATCCCACAGCCAACTGGGAGCATTTTCTTGAGCGGGACCTGGAGCAAGCCCGACCCAGCAGTTGTCCAGGCAGCCAAGGGGGCCCTGCCCCACTTCTCTCCCAGCAGCACATGGCACCCTTGCCCACGCACCTGCCGGCGGGCCCCCAGCACAGCCGCCGTGCCGGCAGACACCGCCGTGCACACGTGCCGCCGCTCGGCAGGGATGTGCACCTCGGCACAAACCTCCCGGTGAAGTCCCGCATCCCAGGTGCGGGAGCATCACTGCGCCTTGCATCCCCACAGCCACGTGCTGGCCGCTCCGCTTCGCATCCCCAAAACCACGCGCTCTCCCCCCCACCGGCAGTAAGTATGGAAGGGGATTTGGAGTTGCCTGCCAGGTAGCAAGGAAGACCCTCCCCCGAAAAGCAGCATCCCACACCCCAAGCCGCCCGCCGCCTCTCCCCACGCTGTGGGGTATCCCCCGGCTCCCTCCGAGGGCTCTCCACGCCCCCGGCAGCAGCTTCCAAACGCTGCGCGGAGCCTCGGAGAGAGCCGGGGCGGCCAAAACCTCGGTGGGCTTAAGCCAGTACCTCGAAGGCGAGCGCCCAGCGCTGCCTGCCGGCTCCGGCTCCTTCTCTCGGCGGCGCGGATGCGAACCCGCCGCCTCCGTCCCGCTCTCTAAACCCCGCCTCTTTGCCGCCTTCAGTGCCACGCGGTTCCCGCGTGGGAGAGGCGGCGGGTTTTCCCCTTCCCGTCCCCCCGAGCCCCCGGCAAGAGAGGGGCAAGAGGAGCCGGCACCGCTCGGCGGGCAGCGCTGCGCGCCCCGGGCTGAACCCACCTGCGCCGCGCCGCCCTGCGCTCCGCTGCCGTGCCTGCCCCGGGCCCGCCTGGCCCCGGCTCCCCCCATGGCCGCGCCCACCTCATCTCCACGCCCCGCATCTGGCGGGAACCCGCTCCGGCCCTCCTGCTTCTTGCGGCAAGGAAAGCAAAGAGAGCCCCCTCTAAGTTCCGAGCCGCGCCCAGCGCCGGGTTTCCGCTAATGTCCGTGCATTAGTAGATGTTATAGCTCCGGAGGGAGCGATGCAGCAAATTATGGCTCTAAATGGAGTGCGAACTGGCCCCTAGTTCGCTACGCTCCTCACTTGTCTCCCATGCTGCAGTCGTATTCAGACAAAAACACTCTGCTGGCAGTCAACACATAAGAGTGTAATATATATATATGTGTGTTTATATATATGTGTGTGTGTTTATATATATACACGGATGTGTATATATACGTACACTAAATATACATATGCATCTGTATACACACATATGTACATATATAAAATATATATACATATCTATCAATCTTTCTTGAGTTAGTAATCTAGTTAGTGGGTGTCTTCCCTGCCCATGTCATCCTTAATGATCCTTAAGGTGCCTTTCCACCCGAACCATTTACGGTTCTGTAACTCACGGAGAGGATTAAAGACAGCTTTTTGCACTGTGTATTCCCGGTGGTGCTACCCAGGATGGCAGGCAATGTGCAGAGTCCTGGGAACCGTAGCAATCCCTTTTTACTGGCAGGATACAAGTACTGTGTGTAGCAGTATCCAAAGGGCAAGCAAAAGCTCTAAGATTATTTTTTACCGGCTGCCGCCTCCAGATTCCTATCTCTCCAGAGCTGATAGCTGCTCTGCTGTGATAAAAGCCTGTTGCTCAGCTGAAGTGCAAACGTGGAGGATTTCTCAGGTACTTTGTCCCTTAGCAAAGGGGTGTGCACCTGAATTTAACCTCATATTCCTGTGGTTAAACAGTCACAGAAATATTTTTTTTTTTATGTAGCTGGGTGTTTAAAGGAAAACAGGGCCCTCCTGGCTCTCTCCGTACACTGTGCTGTGCAGGAACAGGCAGTGACACCAGAAGCAGCAACAGCTTTGACCATTAAAACATTTGTTCCATTAATAAAGAGCCTCAGAAAATTCTCTGCAGATGGTGATCAGTTTAGGTTAGAAATTAAAACCAGAAGTTAAAACACCCCCGAAAGCTCTGGCAGAATCTCATTCTCACGCTCTCCCAGCACGATGATCTCTAACACACATCTTCCTGCAGAATCCAAGCACCAAGCTTGTATTTTAAGACAGACCTACAAAATATTGCCACATAAGCAAAAAGTCCTCAAAGCCCAAGAAAAAGGCAGTGGTAACAGGGCTGAGGCAGCTCCCGGTGCTCTCTGAACGTAACAGTGACACTGTGGAGTGTCACCCTGAGGAAAAGACCTCTTCACTGATCTGCTCAGCTGCAGCCTCTGCCTCTGGATCTCTCCCTCTGCACTGGCCATAGATATTTGTCATGGTTATGGGCTTCTGGGGTCAGATAGTAGGGTACAGTAACAGCATGAGCAGAGCGGCAGGCAATGCTGCCAGATAGTAAGGCAGGAGGCTCTTTCCTTAAATTGAAGATCCGTATCAGATCAAATTAAATTTAAAAGCTCTCATCTGCAATTAAAGCTCCCAGGCTGCATCTCCCAGGCAATGACAGATTCAAGCCTTGGGTCTGCATTTTCTCAGCCCCCTTTCTGTGAGCCATTCTGATCTGGAAGGTTTTTTGGGTAAGCTGTGACACCACCTCTACCCTCCCCACCTTGCCTCGCCTTTTCTCTCCTCTCCTATCTCCTCTCTTCTTCGCAAAATCCAAACAAAACAGAAAAGCAAGGTTGCCTGCTTGGGATGTCTTATGTCACCTCCTCTCTAGCTTTGAGATGTGCCATTTTTGTCACCCACAGAGCCCCACAAGCCTCCTTGGTAGTCCCTGGAACAAGGATGCCACAGCACCTTGGGCAGTGTGTTTCTCCTTGTGATATCCACACTTGCTGCTCAGCAGCATGAGCTAAAATCTGAGCATCTCCACAGTTCTATTTTTCCATATAAGCTCCAACTTTAGCACAGACTAAAAGCTGTGAGAACCAATTCCCCCAGGAACCAGAGCACAGGGTCCAGACTGGCGCTGCCCAGCCAAACTGACACTTGTGCTTCCAGAAGCCAGGACAAGGCTCTCAGCCTCAACCATTATACCTCAGAGCCCATCGGGAGGAGAAACACCACAACCAAATTTACCTTTGAGTGGATATTCCGGGAAGTTTCTCCTTCAGGACAGGGCGGGTGTAGCCGCTGCCTCACCCCAGGCTTTCAGCACCGGGGTGAGTAGCACTTACCATCACCACAGCACAGGATTAAATGTTCTCTCTAATTTGCAGCTCTGGTCCTGTCGGCACAGCCACTCCCCCAGTCACTGGAATTAAGCATCTCACAATAGAGACGCCTCTCACTGGAGATGGGGGGGGGGTTTAAAATCCATTAGCGCTGCATGGCGTCCCAGCCGCCGGTGACCGCAGGCAGACAGGAGGCCGGCAGGCAGAGCCCAGGGGAGGCAGGACAGAGGCAGCTCCCAGCTCCTAAGCACAGCCCCGGCTGCTGGCTGCTTCCCTGCGCACACCTCTGCACCCACCCGGCACCAACTCGCAGGATGTCTTCTCTTGTGCAGGCTGAGGACCTGGAGTGAGCAAGACACCACGGGGTGAAGAAGGCTAAGTCTGGGAGAGAGTGAGTGTCCTTTAAAATCCAGCCCTGGCTGCTGCAGGGCAGGAGGCATTTCGCTCAAAATTCTCTTCTCCGGAGAGGCGCTTCGGCCCCTGGGGAAGCACGGCTGCTCCCAAGGGTGCTGCAAGTCCTTGGGTTGTGCAATGCCGGTGGCAGCATGCAGTTTCAGAGGGGTGACACCTCCTCTACGGGGCATGGGAAGGTAACAAACTGCACAGCCAATAACAACTCATTTATTGCCCCACAAACACGAACCCTTGCTGCCGGGCCAAGCCGCCTTGCTTCATCTTGGCAAAGGTGTTGTGTTTCAAGAACCCTCTGCTCCCAAGCGACTCTCGTGTTATCATCTTCACCTCTGCGTGTACAATAACAAACCTCCTAGAAAAAGCAAACAGCTACAAAAATAGTCTCTGCTCCAAACTGGAAACAGCTGTGCTTTGCCCAGCACTGGTACTGGGCCCAGCGCTGTATGACCCACAGAGTTAGTAAGATGTTCCTCCCCTGTGTAATTCGGGCAAGGGGAAAAGGCAGCCTCGAGTGGGGCCCGGGGGCTTGCTGTGTTCCCACCCTCTGCACCCCCAAAGCTGCAGCACTGTGCCAGAACACGCTGCTGCTGTTGGCAGAATGCTGCGCTCCCCGGAGCAAAGGCAAGAAGGGAGGAGGGCAGCCAGCAAAGCCTCTCCCTTACATAAGGCTGGGAGTCCCATGGACATGCTTCCCAGAACGTGCTGGTGGGGCTGAAGCTGCCCAGCCCTTTGAGTTTTCTCTCTGAAAACTCGGCCGTGCACTGCAGGCATTGCAATGCCATCACCTGCAGCCCAATTTGTACGCTCTGCTCACAGCCAGTTTGTAACAGGCAGAACAAACAAGCAAAGTGGTCTCCCTTCAGTGATGCTTGCTGCCAAACCTTTCACAAAAGCTGCTTCTTGTTGTTTTTTTTCCCCTCCTCCCTTGTAGCAATGCCCTGCTTTAACTAAAGCTATGAAATCCGAAAGGGGAAAACAAACAAACAGCTGGTTGGGAAAGCAAGAGCAAAAAGGGAGATTTATTCCAGGCAGTGGATAATGCATCATAGGAGCTAAAGGAATATTTTTGGTGTCTCTTGGGCAATATGAGTTTTAGGGCCTGAGGAGCTAGGCAGCATTTGCAGGCACTTAATGTTTCCAGAATCCTTTACACTTGGCACCCACGTCGACCGTTTTCCTTGGAGATTTGCAAGCACTTTGCAACCATACATTAATTAACCCACCAGCCCTCCTCTGCAAGGAGATTTTCCTTTCCCTGTAATGTGCCTGCGCTAGGGACAGGGTAAACTGAGGCACGGCAAGGCCATCAGCCCGCAGCAGAGCTGAGGCCTGGGGGCAGCGTGCCATCCAGCTCTCCTTGCCATTGCAAAGCCACCCTTCCCTTTGCAAGCATGACCCACACTGACTGAGTTTCACTCCACTGGATGCTGCCTGCCCCATTCCAGAGGAAGGCACGGGCGGGTCAGCTCATAGAGCCTCTGTGCTGGCCCTCAGTGCCACGGAGCAGAGAAGCAGAGAGCCAGAATGTCTGAAAGGCAGAGCAGGCAGGCAGGAGTGGAATGGCCAGCAGATCAGCAGCTGGATCCAATTGCCTGCATGTGTGACAAGGCAGCCGTGTGGGGAAAGGGGGGAAAGGGATATTTTAATCAGCCACATGGAGGGAAACAGAAGATGCTGAACCTCTGTCGAGTGCCAGCAGGTTATTAATCTATTAGCCAACAGGGGCAAAAATACCTGCTACATGCTCCTGGGAATCCACTTATAACAAGACTACGGTGATCACGATGCTTTGATAGTCAACAAAGCATCTCAGCAACAAATGGCTCAGGGATTGATCGTTTTTGTTTTGCTATTCCCTTGCTGATCCTCACTATTCCCTTGCTGATCCTGGCTGACCCTGGAGCAGGGTCCTGGCTGAAGATCTGCTGGCAGACTCTTTTTGGGGTGGGAGATCTCCAGTCATTGCTTGCAGGACTCCTGATGGTGATCCCTGGGCTCTTGGTGCCCTGCCCTGTATTTTGGGATGAGGTGGTAGGGCAGAGGTCATGCTCACCTGATGGCCTGAGTCTTGCTGGGACGAGGTGGGGAAGGGGAGGGCTGTGATACCCTCCTGAACTCTGCCTGTGGCACAGAGGTCCCGCTGGCACATCACCGCTTCCAGGGAGCCACACAGACCTGCAGCATCCTGTCGTCCCTCTGCCTCCTCGCACGACTTGACCTGCAGGGAAAAAGTCAGGCAGCAGCCTGTGACTTCTTCACTCGTGGGCTGAGGGCAGCAGGAGCTCGCTGCCAGCAGCAGAGCAGCCCTGGGTGAAACCCTGCAAGGAAAGGCAGGGGAGAGGGAGGCCCTTGCTGCTGAGCAGCCCCACCACCTCCCGGTGCCAAGCATCCCCCTTTGCTGGTGGCACTGAGATGCCATGTGGTGCTCCGAGCAAATGGTCTGGATGCATGACAAGGAAGGGCCTCCACGCTCCTCCAGCCCCGTGGCAGTGGCAGGGCCGTGGGTGTTTTCCAGCTGGGCAAGCAGAAACAAATCCCATTGTCTGCTGATCGGTCACAGCTCAGCAAGGGGCCCGGGGTGCCCACAGCGCTCCTGGGACCTGGCACGGACAGGGGGGTCCAGCCAAGCTCCAGCCCCCTCTCAGGCTGCTGCAGGTGGGGACAGCCTGCCCCAGCAGAACTGCAGCATCTTTGGGACACAGGGCATCTCCCTGCTGTCAGGCTGGGGGGCACAAGCCCCTCTGCCCGTGCCACTTTGGAGGGTCTCCCATCCTCACCGTGTCCTGGGAACAATCCTTCCATCCACGCGCAATCCCTCCCTTCTCCATCCCTCTGCCTCCCTCCCTGCACCGCTGTTGCCATCTCCTGAGCTCCAGCTGCCCGTTTGCTTTCTCCTACAAGCGTTAAGGGAGTAAACACTGACTAATGGCACCAATTAGCAGCTGAGCTGCTGGGTGCTAGTTACTGAGTGACAGCTGTGCCGCCACCGGCCAAGGGTGAAATGTTACCTCGCTGCAGGCAGTCTCCACCTGCCAGGGCCCAAGATGAGGCTTGGATAAACTCAAGACACACAGTTCAGGCTCCCACTTGTACCAGAGGAGCCAGGGTTAACCCCTGGCTCAGCAGCAGGCAGGAACACCCTATGGCATTCAGCAAAGGCAGCCCTGGGGCACAGACCACTCCGAGCACCGGGTCAGGGTGTCACTCCAGGTCTCCTTGGCGGAGGATGGAGTTGGTGCTGGCAGAGGGGGGAGCCACGCTCTAGCCAAGGTCATCTGGCCCATTGAAGCAGTGCTGGGGGCACATCCTCCTCCTTAGCTGGCAGCACCAGTCTCCCACGATGGAGCACAGCCATTAAGGAAGAAGTTGGCTGGCACTCGGCCACGCTCGTAAAACACTGCAGGGGAGCTGTGGGCTGCTGGGAACCAGGGAACCTGGCAAGAGGAGGAGGGGTGGCAGCTGCTGTTCGGTCCCGTTCGCCCCTTGGCAAAGTCCATCCACACCCCAGCGGAGCAAGGTGCCCAGCAACTCCCAAGGTCTCTGAGAACCATCTCAAAGGCAGAAGGTGGCTTTCTGCAGGACAGGTGAATGCCAGCTTTGGAGGATAGCCTGAAGCAATGGTTCCCCATCAGCCTCCCCCAGGCACCTTGGTGGCAGCAGACAAAGCCATGCTCCGGCTCTCCGGGAGTGCTGCTGCAGCCAGAGTCTGCCCATCCTGCAGGGCAGGGCAGGGCCAAGGTGCCAGCCTGTTCTCCCAGCCAGCCTGCTCCCTGGGCAGTCTCTGTGGTCACTGGCACCACGGGGACCATGGCCCACGGCCACCTGCAGAGATGAGGGTTCCAAACACAGGCCCAGGAGCTCTCCCACCCGTGCCAGCCCTGCTCTGTGCCTGGCTCAACATTTGCTGGCGGGTGTGGAGGAATTCCGCTCTGTGCAAATGTCTGGCAAGGCTGACTAAATCCTGTCTGGAGACTAAGTCCATCCAGTCATGCTTTCCCTTTTGAGCAAATCAGCAGCAGAGCTGTGGCTGAATGCTCCTAAACATCCCCCAGGGAGGTCTCCAGGAGGGCCCTTTCCCACAGCTTCCAACAGTACCAGCCGTTCATCATTTCTTCCTCTTGCCAGTCATGCTTCCGTAGGTTCCCAGGCTGAAACGAGGCCCCCAGGCCACCCAGTGGAGCACAACCATGGGACATCAAAAGAAGGGCAGGCCAAACCCATGACCCAGCTGCCGGAGTGCCACTGGGACTGCCCTCCCCCCCTTCCTCAGCCCCTCTGCAAAGCTGCGCGTCCACCTGTGGGCCGAGGGTGCTCTAGCACGGACCAGGGAGGAGGGAACCTTCGGGGGGTCCTGCACCCCTCACCCCAGGGGCTGGGGTGGGCGGCTGGCAGCCTCCAGCGCCCCGCGGCCGTGTTTGCCCGTCCCCGCGGGGGAGGCACTGGCCCCTGGCCCCTTCCCACCCCTGTGCAGGGCTGCCCGCCCCCGAGGGGCTCCGGGGGCTCCGGGGCCCGCCCCGGCTCGGCGCTGAGTCCCCAAAAACTCATCGGCTGGGCACGGGCCGGCTCTGCCACCTGGCGGCAGCCGCGGGCCCGCCCCGGCCTCAGCGGGAGGGAGCACGGGGAGAGCACCGGGAGAGCACGGGGAGAGTACCGGGGAGAGCATGGGGAGCGCATGGGGACAGCACCGGGGAGAGCACCGGGAGAGCACCGGGAGGGCACGGGGAGAGTATGGGGAGAGCATGGGGACCGCACCGGGGAGAGCACCGGGAGAGCACGGGGAGGGCATGAGGAGAGCACCGGGAGAGCACGGGGAGGGCACGGGGAGAGTATGGGGAGAGCATGGGGAGAGCATGGGGAGAGCATGGGGACCGCACCGGGGAGAGCACCGGGAGGGCACCGGGAGGGCATGAGGAGAGCACCGGGAGAGCACGGGGAGGGCACCGGGAGAGTATGGGGAGAGCACCGGGGAGAGCACCGGGAGGGCACGGGGAGAGCACCGGGGAGAGCACCGGGGAGAGCACCGGGGAGAGCACCGGGGAGAGTATGGGGAGAGCATGGGGACCGCACCGGGGAGAGCACCGGGGAGAGCACCGGGGAGAGCACCGGGAGGGCACGGGGAGGGCATGGGGACCGCACCGGGGAGAGCACCGGGAGGGCATGGGGACCGCACCGGGGAGAGCACCGGGAGGGCACGGGGAGAGTATGGGGAGAGCATGGGGACCGCACCGGGGAGAGCACCGGGGAGAGCACCGGGAGAGCACGGGGAGGGCATGGGTGCCGCACCGGGGAGAGCACCGGGGAGAGCACCGGGAGGGCACGGGGAGGGCACGGGGACCGCACCAGGGAGAGCACCGGGAGAGCACGGGTAGAGCACCGGGAGAGCACGGGGAGAGCACGGGGAAGGAATTAAGCGGGCTCGGGCTTAAGCGGCTCCGCCGAACGCGGGAGCCAGGGTGGGGAAGCGGCGTGCGGGGAGCGCAGCAGTGGCGAGCTGCTGGGAGAGGGTCCGGCATTCCAGGGCGGGGAGGCATCCCAAGCCAGCCCTCCCTCGGCCGCGGTGCTTTAGGGAAGGGTCGGCACGGCCCCCAGCGCCGGGGTCACCACGGGGATGGGGAGGCAGCGAACGGCAGCAGGGAGCTGGGGGAGCACCAAGTGCACAGAGTGGCAGGGGGCACCCCGAAGGGTGGGCTTGTTGTGTGTGCTGTGCTAACCCATGCGGGCACTTAGGAGGAGTGGGAGCAGCTGGGAAATCTGGGAGTAAGCAAGGAAGTCGGAGGGCAGAAGCAGGAGCTTTTTCTTTGAAGGTGATTGAAAGAAACCGAGTTTGCCTGTAGGTAACACACTGTGCAGAAGGGCAGGGATAGTGTCAGGATGCAGATTTCAGGGTCAGGATGGATCACAGGCACATGGTAACTGTCCTGCAGGGCTGTGCTTGCTGCTCAGCTGCGGGCCACAGAGGAAAGAGTCCCCTGAGAACCCCAAGTTCCACAGGGATGGGATGGGGATGGGATAAGGCTTGAAGCACACCTCCTCAGCACAGGTTACTTCTCAAAAGGCAGCTTGCCTTCTTCTCTCCTTGCTCCTGGGCTGGGGCATCCAGAAGCGCCCCTGTGCCACGGATCCAGTGCCTCAGGGACAAGAGGGGCTCCTGGCACTACCCTCCCAGGGCCCCAGGCTTATTCTGTACATCCATACTCAGCTGATAGGGACTCAGTCTCCGGGGAAACAGCCTGCTCTTCTAACACTGCTGCCCAGGCCCAGTAAATCTCTTTTCTGGCAAGCCAGATGACAAAAGTCAGCCCGGACAACAGCGGTGGCTGGCTTCCCACAAAGATCCCTTTTCTGGGGAGGAACTGCAGACACCACCAACCCCCTGTTTTCTCCACTCTCCACACAGGATCTGCCATCTCCAGAGGATGCAAGCAGGTGGGGAAGTCTCACCTGACTTTTGCTAGTGCTGTGTCCTGGGATGGTAGAGTTGGAAAGCTTCCACAGCAGAGCTGAGCTGCTATGAAGTGCCCAGCAATGCTTCTGCCAGCCCTGCTTTCTATCTGCAGTCGTGGGGGTGCTGGGTTCCCCACAAAAAAGCAGGCTTCTCAGGAAGGAAAAGCTCAAAAAAACCAAAAAACCAAAAAAAACCAAAACAAAACACCACAAACCAACCAAAAAAAAAAAAAAAAAAAAAAAAAAACACCACCAAAAAAACCCTAGCTTTCTGGAGAGCCCTGGAGGTTCTTGTTTCTGGCAGTAGCTCAGGGCAGGGCTGCCTGCTCTGATGGAGGACAGGGCTGCCTTCTCTGCTGCCCAGTATCTCCCATCCTGCTGGTCCCAGTGACATCCAGCTTGCCTTCAGGGATGCTCTGGGCATTCCTGGCAGGGAGTGGCAGGGCTTCTTACATGTCTGTGCAGAAAACAGGGCAGCACAGCTGGTGCTCCTCCACCACACCCTCCATCACCTTCCCTGCACAAGCCTGCGGACCATGACAGATAAATTTCACTATCTCCTACCATCCAGCTTCCCTCACTCCCTACATTTTCTGATCCATTTTAGCTCCTACAGCACCTGCTCCCTTCCCAGGACAGCCCCAGGGCACTGGAGGGATAAGGACAAAAAGCAGCAGTGGGGGACCCTTTTTTTTGCACCTCTTGCATTGAGACCTTTACTGAGGCAGCAGAGCAGTGCCCTGACCCTGAGAGGCACCAATGATTTGGGCTGATTTGGGTCAAGGGCCACGCTAGGAACCCTGCTCTGCCTGTACCTTCACCTCTCTCCTGCGTGCACGCGAGGTCAGGCTCCTGCAAACAGGGCTTGGGCCATGCCTTGGGCTCAGAATGCAGCCAGGAGCTCTGCGCTGGGCCAAATCACACCCAGGGCAGCCAGGGAATGGTGCCTGGGGAGAAAGGACCTGCGTGGGGAATGGTGCAAGGGGGGAGGGAGGGAGGGAGGGCAAGCTCCCAGCGGCCAGCCTACAAATAGAAAGGGTCATGGGAGAGTGCGCAGCTACGGGGACAAAGGGCCTGCAAGAGGCAAATGGGGTTGTAGAGGAAGTCCTGGCAGGGAGGTGAGCGGTGGCACAGCCCCAGGAACCCCAAGAACGTGGAGGGTTCCCTGGAGGTGTCCACTGTGGCGCAGGCACCGCCGGGGCCATAGAGAACATGTGAGTGGCGGGGCAGGGAAGGAGCCAGCGCTCGGAGAAGGCTGGGACTCACACAGGAAGGTGACGGAGCCAGTAAGCGCTGGCCGTGCCAGCGGTCGGGTGACATCCCCGCGGGCAGGGTAACCAAACACCGTCCCCAGCTGGCTGTTTCGGGGGACGGCGAAAGGGGAAGCCTTTCTTGCCCCGTGATCCCGTGTTCCCGGGACGGGCTCCCCGGCCGGCCCCGCGGCGGTCCTGCAGAGGGAGGGGAAGGAAAGGCGGCAGCAGCCAGCACCGGCAGAAGCGGTGGGACAGCCGGCCGTCCCCGCAGCCCCGGCCGCTCGGCACGGCCGCGGGACGGCTGCCAGGGCTTCCCCGAGCCCCGCTCCGCCCCGGCACCCACCCACCCGCACCCGAGGCAGCCGGGGCACGGCCGCGTCGCTTACACGTCTCTCCCCGGGGGTTGCCGGCTCCTTCCTTCCCGCGGCGCCGCCGCCTGCAGGGCACGCTCCGGTCCCGCGGCGCTCGGTGCCAGCGCTGCGGCCGCGGCGGAGCCGGGTCCTAGCGCTGCCCGCCGCGCCAAGGGCACCGCGCCGCGCCCCCGGGCCCGGGCAGCCGGAGCTCCGCGGCCGCCGGGCTGCAGCCCCGTGCCCCCGCCCCGCCTCGCTCAGCTGCATCGGCCGCACCTGAGAGCGGCAGGCTGCTGGGCTCGCCCCGCTACCGCAGCTCCGGCACAGAGGTGTCCAGAGCTCAGCGTCTCCCCTGTTCCTGGAACGGACGGCTGGCCCTGCTGCCCTGGGAGGGGGGCATAGCCGCGCTGTCCTTTCGCCTAGCAAGGAGGGCAGGGTGCCGGCAGCCAGCCCCTGCACTGCTGCTCCCCGCTTTCCCTTCCCCCTGCGCCGGGGTCAGCCTCCGAACTCATTGCAGCTCTGGGACTAGAAAGCCCCGGAGCCTTGTTGGGGTCGCTCAGTGTGTGTGGCCCCCGAGCTCAGCACAGGCTGCCGGCTGCAGGGTGACCTTGCAGCAGGACCGCCGAGCCGCCGAAATGGGGGACAAGACCTCGGCTCGGTGCAGGAGGCTGGAAGCAGACCCTCTCCTTGGTGCCCGGCAGAGCAAGGCACAGGGGGCAGTGCCTGCTGTGCTCACCTCCCTGCCCTTACCTTGATAGCTCGGCTCTCCTGCTGCCAGATGATGCCGCCTGCAGACTCCTCACCGCCTGCTGCCAAGCAGCGTTGGGATTTCCCAAAGCAGCAGGACCAGGGTGCGAAGGCTTCGCCACCCTACGGGCTCTGCAGCCAGAGCGGGTTTCAGAGCCCTGGCGCTGGCTGGGGCTGGCTGAGCACGGCTTCCGCTGGCTCAGCAGGTGGAGGCTGCATGCACGGGCAGATTAGTGGAGGGGGGGGGAGGAATTGGCTTCTGCCATAGGAACTACAGGCGGGATTCGTCAGCGGGTTGCTGCGGGGCCAAGTGCCGGCACAGGGGAGGAGGGAGGGGAGGATGTGTGTGTGTGTGTGGGGGGGGGGGACAGCCACCTCGGGGGGACAGTGAAGCTTGTACAAGGAGGGTACTGAAAGTGGTGCTGCAGGTGCCAGCATCGTCCCTGGGATGGTGTTAGTGGCACATGTCACATGTCACCCCATGCTCCTGTGCTGGACTGGGGCCATGGTGGGACCCTTGTTGAGCTCCTGGCCCACCATAGGTCAGTATTGACCCCTGGGGGCAGCAGGGGGGCCCTTAGTAAAGCACCCTGCACCCACTGCCCCTCTGCCGGGCCCCGCAGCTGCTCAGGAATGAACTGGCACCAGCCCACCAGCTGCTCTCCTGGTATGTGCAGCCGGAGCTGGAATGCTGTGCCTTGGCCTCGTGGCTGGCCTGGACAGGCCTGGCCCCTGCCCAGGGCATCTCCCCTCCCAGCCTTACCATCCTGCTTGTCTTTTCCCGTTAAGGAAGTGCAGGCAGCTGAGCTTTGGTGCTGGAGGAAAACAGGTGTCAGAGCCAAGAGTGATGGAGCCAAGTGGAGGGTGGTAAGACACAGGGGAAGCTCAGAAAGCACACCCACGCCCACAGAGCAGCACCTCACACCGGCATTCCTTGCACCCCTTGCTGGGAACGTGGAGGAAGTCCCTCTGCTGGTGACCCCGGCGTGCCCACCTCCACCTCAGCGCCTGTCTCACAGCCCCAGGAACACTGCAGGAGGGAGATGGGGTGGCAGGAGCATTTCTGCTCTCCCAGCCCTTACTGCAGAGCTGGGCTGCAGCCCAGTGCTTCTATTTTAAGCCCCACAATGTGTTTGAGGAGGCGAGTGGTGTGCACAGCTGAGCCTCACAGCCCGACAGGGAGAGGCCCTGCTACCCACGTCCCTGGAAACTTCCCCTTCTCCCTCTAGGGCTGGTACAGGCTCAGGGCAGGTCGGAGCAGCTGCTTTTCCCCCTTCCCAGCACAGGTGGCAATTGGGGCAGTTGAAACTGGCATGGTCTGGTGAAGTCACTGCAAAACTATCTGGGCTGCAGGAATGGGGGGCTAGCCACACACCCCCGCCCCAGTCTGTGTCATGCAGCATTCACCTGCTGTGACCTAGGCTGGCAGCCATCCTGTGAGAGAGCACGGCTGGGCAGGCTTGGCAGGGCTGTGCAGGCAGGAGTATTTACTCTGTAGGTAGTGACTTCCCTGCTAAGCTCCCAGGGGCAGGGAAAAGGGGCCCAGATAGCCCGTGGGATTAGCTGGGCTGAGTGCAGGCAGAGAGGAAGCACGGGACAAAGCATCCTTGTGAAAGGCACCAAAGAGCTCAGGCTTCCTCCCAGGCAAGCCTGAACCTCACTGCAGGGCCTTCCTCACCTGCCACTCCCCTGACTCCTTAGCAGGGCCCACTTTTGCAGAGAGCTCCTTTCCTCTTCTGCTGGACAAAAAAAAAGCTCCCACACTAAGCATCTATTTCTCTTTTAATAAAAATCATCATCCACCGCCCTCAGCTTGTGCTGTGTGTCATTAGGACGCCTGGGGAGCCAGCAGCACCCAGGGAGAGCACTGGGCAGGAGGGGTGCTCAGCACCAGGCTGAGGCTGGGGGCTGGCTGAAGCAGAGCCATTTGGCACAGCCTCTTGCCCCTGGGGAGGCCGTGAGCTGTGAACCGGTGCTGGGAGCAGAGACCATGCCCAGAATGGCCCCAGAGGAGGGTAAGAGGCAGCTTAGGGCATTTTCTCCCTTTTTTTTCTGGGGCTCACTCTTTCTTGCCAAAGAACTTCTTGAAGACAGATTTGTTCTTGGTGCGAGGGGGGCTGGTGGTCTTCTGGCCTGGCGTGTCGCGGGGGGTCCCCGTCGGGGCCACCAGGGAGTGGCAGCGGGCGCGGGGCGGGGTGGCCGCCTGCTCCCCGATGTACAGTGTCACCGAGTAGCTGCTCCCGGCCTCCAGCGCCTCCCTGGGCACGGCCAGCGGCCGCAGCTGCTGGTAGGTGGCTGCAAGAAGGAGCAGTCAGTGGAGGGGGCAGCCCTCCGGAGCCCCCCCCCCGCCCCCAAAACGGGGGCTGCGGCCGAGGGCACAGGGATGTAGGACCAGGTGCGTGCTGGAGCAGCAGCAGCGCATCTGTCCTCGGCTGTCTGTGGGGACAGAGGCGGTGGTGCCACCTCCTGGCGGTGACAGCGAAATCAGGACGGTACCTGAGGTGAAGGAGTAGGACCTCCTCTTGTTGGCCACCAGCCCAAAGTCGTCTTCCGGGCAGATGTTGTCCCACAGTCCGGGGGATTCCCTGGGTGACCACTGCTGCTCCTTGTGCCCAGTCTCCTGAGCATTCTCTGAAGCAGAATGGAGACATGTCACAAGGCCAGGCCATCACAGGACACCCCTGTGTCAGCCCCAGGGAGAAGAGGGAAATGTATGGCTATCTCAGTATCCCAGGAAGTGAAGTAAATGTTCCTTTCCTCAAGTCCCAAGGCCTGGGACTCCTAGCCCAGGTACCACCAAGTTCAAGACTGCCCGACAGCCTTCAGCCTCCCCCAGCTGTCTCCCATGTACCTCTCTGGGCTGGGGAGAGAAGCTGGGCAACCCAGCCAGACAGGAAAGTCACCTGCTGCTGCCACAGTCCCATCAGCTGAGCCCTCCTGGCTGCCCAGAGGCCGCTGCAGTAGTGTGCTTCCACAGGGTAACACCACAATCTCCTGGCTCTTGGTGGTCGTGACCTGATGATGCCCCTGGGGGTGGGAGGTCCCAGGGCTGGAGACCTTGCTGAAACTGAAAGTAGCAGAGATTTAGCCAACCAGGCTGGCCCTCCAATGTCCTGCTGGAGCAGCACTGACTGGCAAATGTGGGAGAGAGTCATAGCAAGAGCCAGCTGGCCAGCTCCTGGCTACTCACCTGCCAGTACCAGCAGTGCCCTCGACACGCTGTGCTGCTGCCTGGAAGTAATCCACTTCAGGGAAACCTGGGGGCACAGCAAACATCCTGGGGGATGCTGGCAGTGCCCAGGACTGTCACACAGATCCAGCCCCTGATCCCAGTGCCCATGCTGCACGGCTGGCTCCTCCAACATCCTGCTGTAGTGCCTGCTCTTTGTCCTGACAACCAGCCTGGGATTTCATAGCAGGGCTTGAACTCCTCGGGTATGGGTACAGCAACAGGAAGATCTCAGTTTTACCAGTCTCCTTGCCTCAAGGGCAAGCAAAGGCATTTCCAGGCCCAGAGGATATGGAGGAAGACCAAGGCACAATTATAATTTTCCTGACACGGGCTTTTTGCTTCTAAGGCACCACTGACGTCAGTTGTGCTATTCCTGATTTATAGCTGTGTATGTGGTGTGAAAACAAAGCCTCCAAATCCTGCCTGGCAGAGAACTGCTGTTCCCAAGGCAGGCTAGGAGGATGCATAAATCAGAGTAAAATGTTGTGCTGCTTCTCTTCTGACCCCCCATGTATCAAAGGGCTTAGCAGGGGCTGTACTAACATGGTAACCACATAGAGCTGGGCCCCTGCTCTGCCTGCAAGGGCTGCTCACCTGAGTTTTGCTGCAGCTTGGAGACCCATTCGTTCATGAGGGCCTGGGTGGGGGCCCTCAGGAGGTATTCAGAACCATCCTGCAGCCTGCAGGGAGAGGGGAACAACAGTGATGTAGGGTGCAGATATGACAGCCCAGGAGCAGAAAAGAGAAGCAGGTGAGAAAGAAGGAAGGAAATCTTCATCTAAGCACTGAGCTGGTCCTGCCTGGGGGTGCTGGCATGTGCCTGCCCCAGCAGACACACACTGAGGAGGGCTGTGCTTACTGCCCTGGGCTGGGGACTCACTGAAGCCTGAAGCAGTTGGTCTTCTTGGTGTACTCAGCATCTGGGGTGCAGACTGCCCCGGAGAGGTTCAGGGGAAGGGCCACCACGGAGCTCTGCAGCACAAGGGAAAGCAAGAGCAACAGCAGGGTTGGACGGCTCTGCCTTCCCTGGCCATGGAGCCCAGAGCCGTCACCCTGCTGCCAGCCCCCTGCCACGTGCCCCCAGTGTCCCCCAGCACACCTTGAGGCTGTCCCTGCTGTCCCAGAGCCATCACCCTGCTGCCAGCCCCCTGCCACGTGCCCCCAGTGTCCCCCAGCACACCTTGAGGCTGTCCCTGCTGTCCCAGAGCCACCACCCTGCTGCCAGCCCCCTGCCACGTGCCCCCAGTGTCCCCCAGCACACCTTGAGGCTGTCCCTGCTGTCCCAGAGCCATCATCCTGCTGCCAGCCCCCTGCCACGTGCCCCCAGTGTCCCCCAGCACACCTTGAGGCTGTCCCTGCTGTCCCAGAGCCGTCACCCTGCTGCCAGCCCCCTGCCACGTGCCCCCAGTGTCCCCCAGCACACCCTGAGGCTGTCCCTGCTGTCCCAGAGCCATCACCCTGCTGCCAGCCCCCTGCCACATGCCCCCAGTGTCCCCCAGCACACCTTGAGGCTGTCCCTGCTGTCCCAGAGCCATCACCCTGCTGCCAGTCCCCTGCCACGTGCCCCCAGTGTCCCCTAGCACACCTTGAGGCTGTCCCTGCTGTCCCAGAGCCATCACCCTGCTGCCAGCCCCCTGCCACGTGCCCCCAGTGTCCCCCAGCACACCTTGAGGCTGTCCCTGCGGTCCTGGTAGAAGCACAGTGTCTGCCTCATCAGCACGGCGTGGAAGAGGCCCCAGGCCCGGCAGCTGGCCTGTGGGACACAAGCAGGGGACTGCTGTGATACCAACAGCTTTGGAAGAAGACTGATGGTCTCATGCCACTCAAAACACAGCCCAGCCCCTCTGAGGCTCTGTCCTCCCAGAATGGCCAGCAGCACTGCCGTGGTGGTTCCAGGAACATCCCTGGCTTCCCTCCAGCCCCCAGCATGTCCCAGCACCCCTGTCCCAAAGAAGCCCCACAGCCATGTCTGTACCTTTCTCCCTCCTGCCTGCAATACATGCTTCCTTTCCAGGGTCCCCTCCATCATCTGAAACTCCATTTTACCGGGAAGGACCTGCAAGGGCACAGAGGGTGAGCAAAACCTTCTCTGGGGCTGGTGGTGCCACCTCAGCCTCCATGCACATGAGGTCTGTATGACCTGTCCCTGGTGAGCTATGCCAAAGTGGAGTGGGATGACAATGAGGAACAACTTTCTCACCTGGGCAGGGGCTGGGCTGTGTGTCAGCTTTAGGGGTGAAGTGCCACCTTGCTGAGGCTATGGGGTGTGTGTGCTGCAGGGACCCCAAACACCACACCCAACCCTTCCCCACCAGCTGAAGAAAAGGGGCCACTGGAGTAAGGAAGTCCCCCAATAAACAGGTTATGTTTGCTGGAGTGGGGAACTCAGCTGCTGCCTTGGGTGTTCCCCAGCCCCCTACCTGACCCTGAGGGCGAGTCCCTGGCCTGTGGATCTCACCTTGCTGCTCTCTCTCTCCTCTTGCCTGTGCCTCCGCTGATCCCAGGCACTGGAGGCATCCAAGGGGGCTGCAGACACCTGCTCCTCCATGTGGGGGGAAACCCTGAGCCCACTGGGGCTACCACTGTGCACCAGCCCAGGGCTCTTTTCTCCTGACGGGCTGTGGAGCAGCTGGGCAGTGGTGGGAAGGGTGAATTTGGCCACTAGCACGTTGTTGGCTGATGAGAGGATGAGGGGCCCGCCTGCAGTGGCGCTGGGGCTGGGCAAGCTGCCTGCCCTGCTGCCCGTCCGGTGGCTGGCACAGCTGCCTCCTGCTGGGCTCTGTGCCCGTCGCTCCTGTGCCCCATCCCAGATGGCCTGCAGCTCCTCCTCCTCTTCCTCAAACTGCCTGTGGGCAGGGTGGCAAACTTCCTTAGTGCCCAGCGCAGGGCTCTGGTGCTGTGGAGACCCCAGTGCCCACTCCAAGACAGAGAGCTGGGTGGGGGCGGCAGGGGAAGCTGGGGACCCTCTGGGCTGGCTGCTGCTGGCTGGCTGCCGTGCACAGGCAGGGCTGGGGAGGGCTCCAGCCCTGCCTGGGATGCTGGCAGGGGATGATCCGAGCTCTAGCCAAGCGGCTCTGTGATGCCTGGCCCTGCCAGTGCCAGTGGGGCCATCGTCCTGGCCAAAGTGGGCGGTCAGCTCATCCCCCACACCGACACGGGACGGCCGGCTCGGCCTCGAGTCCAGAAGGTCTCTGCTGGTGCTGCTGGGCTGCTGCAGGTTCCAGTGCTCCTTCCCAGTACGGTGTGCCCTTCGCTGGCTGGAGCTGGGGTTGAAGCTCACCTCCTCGAACCACGTCCCTTGCTCACTCTTGGGGGACATCCCCAGCCTCTTGCTGGGCTCCTGGGAATGGTGCCCATCTTCCTGCCATCCAACTCCATGTGTGCCTGTGGGCTTCCAAGGCCTCACCCCTTGATCCTGCCTCTGCTCCTTCTCCTCTGCCTCCTGCTGCCGTGCTGCAGCCCCTCGTTGGCACCCCAGGACCACCGCATCGCGTGGCAGCTCCAGGCTGAGCACAGAGCCCAGGGAAACACGGGGGCATGTGATTTTTGGCTTAGGGAGGCCGGGGTTCTGCGGGGCTGCCCCGCACTCGGCGTCGATGTCCTGCACCAGCGGGTTCCTGACGTAGAGGAGCAGCTCCCCAAGGCGAGGTCCAGCAGCAGCCGCCCCGGGCCCCCCCTTCCTCCAACCACACTTCTGAGGCCACGTGTTGCTGGGGCCGTGGCACTCCTCAGGCGCAGGCCGCAGGGAGCTGCCGCCCATGATGCCCTGCAGAGTCAGCAGGCAGGCCTGCTCCGCCCTGGCCTGCTCCCGCCGCTGCAGGCTGTTGAAGAGACAGCCGGCGCCGGCCTTGGGCAGGGTGTGGGACACGGCCGCCGTGCCCCCGCCGCACGCTGCAGGCAGCCGCGCAACAGCCGGCGGCCGCTTTGCGCTGCAGGCTTTCCTGGCCTCCACCTGCACCTGGGGAAACAGAAAGAGAGAGGGGTGAGACCCATCGCCGGAGCTTCCACCGCCCTGTGCCGGCTGCCCCCCTCTCCACGCTGCGTCTGGGAAATCAGGGAGCTGCAAGGGCGGGCAGGCAAAAACGCTCAGCGGCAGCACACGCGGTGCTGGCAATGACAGAGCTTCACCTCAGCCCCCTGAGGGCTGCTCCCACACTGGTGCAGGCAGGGTAGAGACAGCCAAGGGAATCTGCCCCTGATGGAGTCCCCCAGGTGTGGGGCTGACTCTGCCATACAGCTGTTCCCTGGCACTGCTAACCTCCCAGCCATCACTTTTGGATGGCTACTGAGACAGCAGTCACTGCTGTCCCTGCCTGCCAGCCCTGTATGCCCCAGGCAGTAAGGCAAGCAATGCAAGGGCAGGGATGGAGTGCAGACCCTTCCCCTCCCATTCCCTGCAGACCCAGGCTTCCACAGCTGCAAGAGTCTGCAGGAGCTGGAGCAGTGTCCCCCTGTGTCTATTAGGCTGGATGGTGCCCATTACCAAAACCCTTCTGGCAGCCCAGCAGCCCCTCACCCTGCTGCAATGCCCTCCAGCCTCTCTGTCCTCCTGCCCTCTCCCTTGGGCTGCTGAGCCTGGCAGCCCCTGGGGCTCCTCACACACAGACCCTTTTGTACAGGCTCCGGAGCAACAAACACATGCCAGCCCCAACAAATTTCCAGACTCCCAGCCCCAGGGTTACAAGCCAAGCAACCTGGAGTGAGACCCCCACCCCTGCAAAATGTGCACCTCACACAGCCCCAGCCACCCTTGTCCTCTTTAGCTGGCTACACAAGGAACTGCTGCTGCCCCCCAGCAATGGAGTGGGGAGTCTATCCAGACTAGCTGGTGGCCATACCTCCCAAGGCCACCAGAACGATTTGAATGGGAGGCCAAACTGCAGCAAGCCCTGCCTGAGCCCCCTCCTCACAGTCCCAGCACCCACACTCTGCACCCCACAGCATCAGAAGGGTTTTCCCTCTCCCAGTGGGCCACTGCCAACAGGGCACAGCGGCCTGGCCGGGGGGGTTGGTGGCAGGCAGGTTCACACCATGCAGCCACTCTGCCCAGCATGCAGCCTTCCCGGGACGTTACCTCTTCCACCAGCTGGCGAGGTGGCTTTCTTTTTCGCTTTAAGCTACCCCAAGTGTTTCCTAAAAGCCCCTGGCAACGCTTCCAAAAGGTTTTACAGCCTGAGTGTTTAGTGGCGGGGAGCTGAGCAAGGGGAGAGAAAGAGACACACAGAGAGGACAGAGTGGGCAAGGAGCTGCAGCAGGAGAGCACAGGCGGAGTGGGTGGCGCAAGCCAGCCTCAGCCGTACGGCATCACGCAGCAGCAGCATGGCCAAAGGCCCCTCTCCTGAGATTGACAGTCCCAGCAGCTCACTTAGAAATGGCCTAGAGGGGTCTCAGCCTGGGGGTTACCCCGCAGCCCTCACAGCCTCCCAGTCTGCATGGGGCACAGCTCCACAGAGCTGCCCTGGCTGTGTGGCTGCTCTCCCGTGTTTCTGCCAGGGCCACCCGCCATCCCCCCGTACCGCTGGCAGTGCCTCCTCCCCTGGCTGCTCGCTGCTGGCCACCAGCTGTGCCTTCTTCCTCTCGCCCTTCTTGCCAATGCTGAGGATGAGGTTGACCGTCCCCCCGAGACCACAGGGGCCCCGCGGTGGCAGCAGCAGCGTGGAGGTCTCCGCAGGATCCCAGGTGGCAGCCTCCTTGGGGGGCTCTGCGTCACGGGGTGTTCTGCTGCTGGGCTCCCCCCAGCCCTGCTCCACTCCTGAGAGGGCATCTGAGAGGGGTGATGTGGGTGGGGAGATGGCTGTTTTCTCTGCAAGCTTCGGCTCTAATCTTTGCACAGGCTCAAGGAGGGAGCAGGGCACCAACTTCACTGGGCTGTGGATGCTTTCCAGACGGGGTGGAGCATCAGAGGCATGCTGCTCCTGGGGAGCAAGGCAAGAGAGGGAACATGAAGGAAGGGCTGCTGGAGCCAGGCATTTTCTCAGTACAGCCTTCCCTTTGCCCTGCCTGATCCCCAGAGACTCCCAGAGGTATTCGTACACATCCCTCCCCTACTTCTGCACCACCCACTCCATCCAGTGCCTCTGCTCCCCTCAGCCTTAAGGCTGGTCATTCTCCCTGACAATCCCAGCATGGCTGGGTACTCACTTGACCAGTGGGGGATGTGCTTGAGAGGCTCTCCGGGTCCCTCCTGACCTCCTGGCTGCTCCCCAGATCCTGCTGACGCCTCTGTGCTCGCCAGCGCACCAGCACCCAGCCCAGCATGCTCTGCAGCTCTTCCAAGCGCTCCTTTATCTGAGGGGAGGAGAGATGCTGGGCAGCCTGCAAGGACTCCTGGCCCAGGGACACTGGCCCTACCAGGATATCTCACAACAGAGCAGTTGGAATGTTTTTGGGAGTGGGATAGTCACATCAGCTCAGATCTCAGGATCCACTGGATGAAACTTCTTCCTGCCTTGAGCAGCCCCAGGGATGCATAGTGGTCCCCATCCCACTTACTGGGGCTCTGCACCCACACCTCGCTCTTTCTTTCACCGTCTGTCCCTAGAGGACTTCAGGGAGTGCTGAGAATTTCCCCCCACCCCTATTTCCCCTGTCCTTACTGTTGCACTCAGGTAGTGCTCCTCAGACACCAGCTGCTGCCCTGCTGCTGCTAGTGCCTCAAACTCCTTGAGTTTCTCTTCGATTCTCCTCTCCAGTTCCTCACACGGAGTCTCTGGGAGACTGGAGCTGCTTGGGCTTTCAGAGAAGATCTGAGCCCGTGTATCCTCCGTCCAGGAGCTGTGAGCACATGAAAGACAGGCTGAGGAACGGCCCAACCCTTCTTCAGCCCTGCAGGCCCCAGGAAAGCCATTCCCATGCTCAGGGATAGCTGGAAGCAGCTCAGTGGGGTGGTGGCTAGGCTGTTGGGGCAGGACAAGATGCTGCAGGGCTGCCTCCCAACAGACAGCTGCGGTGCAACCCTGCATCCCAGGCTCCCCACGGCCACGCCCGGCTGCAGCTCCAGCGCTGCCCACACACTTGCCAATGCCACGCTCTCACCAGCTCCCCCTGAACCACCACAGAAGCAACCCCAGGAGCTCACTGCCACTTACATCATGGCCAAATAATCCTTGAAGAAGAGCCGGAGCTGGCTGGCCTGCCGCAGGCGGAGCCGGGTGTCCCGCAGCAGCTCTCGCAGCCCCGCCCAGGCGCACAGCGTCTCCTGCAGCTCCCGGCTGACGGGGCACTGCCGCGCCGGGCACAGCTCTTGCAAGCGGGCAGCTGCCCTCTCCAGCTCCTCCAGCTGCCCTGGCAGGGTCTGTGACACTGCATGCTAAAGATCACAAGGCCAAGGAAAGGTTTTGAGATGCATCCAACCCCTCTGAAGCCAGGCTGGACTCCCCTGCATTCTGGGATGCAGGGACAGAGGGGAGGATGCTGGCTCATGGCAGCAGAGCGTGGGCAGAGCTAGCCTCTGTGGGGAGCACAGGAAGGGCACAGAACTGCCTGGCTTCCCTGCCCTGGGTGCTTGAGTCCCTTCCCCACCAGCGGGAAGATGAGTGAGGTGCTGGCAGCTGGGTGTTGGCACACGGGAGCTGATGCAAGCTCTGTCCCCTTGCCTGGCCCATGCTATCAGAGGGGAGCAGAGCAGGCAGGTCTCAGCTCCACTGGAAAATTCCAGCCTGCCCTGCCACAGTGTGCCAAAGCTTACAACACCTGGGCCCCCGGAGGGGAGCCAGTGCCTCATGGGACAGTCCCAGCCAGCCGGGACACCTCCCTGGCAGTGCTGCCCTGACTCACCTCCATCTCCTGCTGGCAGCTTAGCAAGCCCTGCAGCCCTTGCAAGTCCTTCTCACTCTTCACCGTGGTGAAGCTCTTCTCTGCTAGGGCAATGTCCTGAGATAGCTCCTTGGCTCTGCGCTGAAGGGCCTCCAGCTGTGGGGATACCTTTGCCACCTGGATGAGCAGGAGGGGACACAGAGGGAGATTAGCCCCGGGGCGGAAGGCCCCGTGCTACCACTGCCACACAGCCCCACCCCACAGCCTGGGGACAGCCTGCCATGCAGCTGCACAAGGGCAGGTGCCAGCCACGGGAGAGACAAGGACACCAGCCTCACCCAGAGTGGTCCCCAGGAATCCCAGTGCCCACAGAGGACAGCTGAAGTGCATGTCCTGTTCCAGTTAGCCGGCATGTCCAGCTGCAAATGAAGCCCCCGGCTGCATCCCCAGCCTCCGTTCCCTACCAGACGCTCCAGGCTCTCCGTCTCTGCTGCCACCTCCATGACCCGCTCCCGCTCCTTCGCCGCGTCGTTCAGCATCTCCACGGCCTCCTGCAGCTCTCCCAAGGGGAGGCTCATGTCCTCGCTGCTCGGAGACATCTCAGCCTGGGCTGAGAGCAGGGGAAAACACCCCTGCGAGCCGCAACGCCCGCTCCCTGGCTGAAGGCAGCAGAAACACCAGGGGTAAGAGATGGGGAGTGACACCCCAGGCAGCTGGGCTGGAGGGGAGCACCCAGCAGGGCCCCTTGCCAACCACAGATCAACGCTTGGTCCAGTCCCAGGTGCTGTGTGATCCCAAGGGATGACTGGCCACGCTGCTCACCGCTGCAGATCCCTGCTGGCTCCGCGCCTCCTCCTCTTGCAGGTCCTGCAGGAACTCGGAGAGCACCAGGGAGTCCCGCAGATCTGCTGCCCGGTGCCGCAGGGCTGCCTGCACGTGTGCCAGCCTGCAGGGGGAGGTGCTCATCAGAGGTGCTGGCAGCTTCTGCACCTCCTCAGGGACAGCACCCTCCTCCCCACCCAACCCAGGGACCGGAGAAGAGGCACCTTCCTCCAGGACTCACTTCTCCTCCACCATCTCCACTTTCCTCTGCATCTTCCTTGCCCCCTCGTGCTCAGTGGGCGACTCGCCTGCTGCTTCCTCCCGCAGAGCCTGCAGCTTGAGGCCACACAGCAGGAGCTGCTTCTCCAGCTGGCTCATTTCTTCCAGGTCCTGGCGCAGCTCTGCCGGGCTTCTCATGGCAGCTGGTTCCAGGAGCGACCCAGCCACGGCCTGCAGCCACTGCTCAGCCTGGTCCAGCTCCCCCACCAGCCTCAGTGCCTTCAGGGAGAGCAGGGAACCCATCAGCCTGGCTCTGCGCCACCCAGAGGAGGCAGGAGCCATGCTGGCATCCCACTGGGGGGTACCTGGGGCACAGGCAGCACAGAGGGAGAAGTGTGCCATCTGCAAGGCCAGCCAGAGACGTTGGTGCCAGTGTTGCAGCTCCAGGCCCCAGAGGTGCCAGCCTCACTTGGTGATCCCCAGCAAGCTGCTAAAACTGGAGCACGCCCTGTGCCCAGCCTAGCCCTGACTCCACGTACCTTATCGATTTCTTGCAGCACCACGCCATTCTCCTGGTGCTTCCTCTGCAGGTCCTCCCACAACTCCCCCAGTTCCCGCAGCATGGCCTCCACCTGAGGGCTCCCGGGAGGCCTCCCTCCTGCTGGCCCCTCCTGGGAGGCAGGGAGGGCAGTTAGGATGGGCCCCACCTGTGTCCTCCCCCCACCTCACATCCACGCAGGCTCACCAGGAGCACAGCCCTGGCGCTGGAGCTGGGGGCCAGGGGCTGTTGCTGCATCCGTGCTGCCTCCAGGCTCACCATGGGACAAGGGGACACTCCCATTCCCACACTCTCCTTGTATGGGGACAGGGTCTGCTGGGGAGCAGGAGACACGCTGGGTTAGTGCCCAGACCAGGTGTGTGTGCACAAGCATGCTTGCACACCAGCAGCAGGAGGGGCTCAGGGAAGCGAGTCCTTCCCCAAGGCTGTCTCCTCTTGGGTGGGCAGGGAGCACAGGGGACTCTTGGGGAGACATTACCGCATTCACCACCTGGCAGACATCCTGCACTTGGGTCTCCAGCTGCTGCATCCTCCACTCAGCCTCTGCCTCTCTCCTCCTCCAGCAGAGAGAGGAAAGGGACAGTCAGGACTGCAAGGTTCCCCCTTGCACAGGGGAACCCCATCCCTGTCCCCTCTGACTCTGTCCCACTCCCACAGCCACCTGCACAAAAGCTGGTACCTTTTGTTGTCCCCTCCATGAGGGGGCTGTCCCACTGCTGGGGAGCCAGGGTTGCTCTCCTCTCCTTTCTTGTGCTCTGCCATCTTCTCCAGCACATCTTTTGGTACCTGTGGCACAAAAGTTCCCATTCCTCCTTGGCCAGCACAAAGCACACACCTGCTTTGCCCCGGGCCTGGCACTTATCACCTCCCATAACTGGTGGGACCAGACCCAGGAGTGTTCAGCTTGGATTCTGCCTGACACCTGAACCCCTTTCCCATAGGCTCCCTTGTCTTCTCGAAGCAGAGGAGCTGAAGATGCCTGGAGGAAGACAGTGCTTACCATGCTGCCGAGTCCTCTTGTCCCTTTGGCTGCTGCTTCCTTACCCACAGCCCCATGACTGCTATCTTCTCCTCGAGGCTCAACATTTGGAGCTGCAGCTTTGCCCCCTGGGGAACTGCTTGCCTGTGCTGGAGCCTTCCCAGGAGCCTTCCCTGTTCTGGGAAAGGAAGGCAAGGGAAGCCCAGGGGAGCAGAGGGTGAAGAGAGACCTTGAGTGGAGCTGGTGCCCCAGAGACAGCCTGCTAGGGGCTGGCCCAGGTCTTTCCCAAGCCTCTGGCTCCAGTGCTGGGAGGCCAGAGTTGGGACCCTGGTGCTCCTGCCCTGCTGTGCTCTACCTCAGTGCCTGCTGGAGCTGTGCCCAGCTCTCCTTTACATCTCGGTGCTTTGAGGTGACTCGGGCTGCCAGGCTGGGCTGCAGGTTCAGGAGCTGGGACACTGTCACATCCAGCATCTGGAGAAGAGAGAGCAGCTGGGAAGTGATGGAGACAGGGTTCATGAGGGATGAACCAGCATGGCCATGGGGAGGGTGTGTGAGGACAACCAGCCCTCTGGGGGCAGAAGAGGCAGTGAGTGCCTGTCCCAAGTCCTTGGCTGCCCCCAGGGAGACTCCCCCATCCATCACACAGCCTCAGCCACCCACAAAGCGCTGGTGGTGGCAGAGCTGGCCTGGCAAGGATCACATGCCCCTCTGTCAGGATGCTCCCCAGGGCTCAGAGGACGAGGCAGAGTCTTGCACTCACCATCACCTGGCTGGCTATGTCCCTGACATCCCGATCCTGGCACGGCTCGCCCTCCCCTGGCTTCCCTGTACTGCAGATGCTGCTCTGCTGTAAGAGGAGGCCACAGTCAGCACTGGGATGAGGACAGGGCCCTGCTCCCAGCTCCAGCAGAAAGAAACAGTGCAAAGCTGCACTTGCCAAGCTGGCTCCCTTTTTCCATCCCCTGGTTCTCTCCCCAGGCCCCAGGCTGAGAGTGCTGGCACCACAGCAGCCTCCACAGAGGGGACAAGAGCAAGGTGCTGCCCACCAAGTTCCATTCAGGCCATGCAACAGCCCCGCATACCAGGATGACCCTGGCTCCAGTGCAGATACCTTTGCATGGATGGCCCCAAGCAGGATATCAGCTTGCTGGAGGAAGGAGGCCACCTCCAGGGCCAGCTGCAGAGCCTCATGATGCTCCTTCAGGGTTCCCTGCAGCCGCAGCCACCTGAGCAGGTGGAAGGGGAAAGGTGAATGGCAGTCTGCCTGTCTGGGGAGCTGTGCAGAGCTAGACCAGGATGTCTGGGAGGTCCTGCTTCCCAGTCAGTCAGCTCCTGGTGCCCAGCTCATCTCATGACGCGTGTCCTCCACTCACGTTTTGTTGAGGTGCTTGCGCCGGGCTGAGATGTTTCTGCTCTCACTTTTGCTTTGTTTCTCCAGCTTCTGGGCCAGGCTGTTCAGCTCCTTGTGCAGACTCTGGAACTGCTGCTCCTCCTGGCCCGAGCAGAGAGGAAAGACATCAGCATCCCTCCCCAGGGACCTGTGCCATGCCTCAGCATCGAGGTATTTGGGGTCCCTGGGAGGCCAGCATCCCCCCAGCAGCCTCTCACCTGCTTCAAGTCAAGGATGCGGCGGGTGAGCTGGATCTTGTCCGGGCTTTCCTGCAGGAGGGCTGCCAGAGAGGGCTTCTCCTCCTGGGCCAGGCAAGGGTGTGAGAAGGTGGGGGTACAGCCAGGTTGTCCCCTTCCCTAGACTGTGCTTCCCATCCCCCAAACCTTGTGCTTGATCCACGCCTCCAGCCGCTCAGCTTTCCTGTTAAAGTCCTGCAGAGTCCGCAGCCCCCCCAGGGCTTTGCTCTGGCTGGCAGCCGTCTGCTTCAGGAGCTGCCACTGGTCCTGCAGGGCCAGCAGCTGCCTCCTCACGGCCTCAGCACTGGGGCTGGCCCTCCACATCAGCTGCTCTCCCATCTGTGGGGCCAAGGGACCCACTCAGCATCAGGGCTTCCCAGGGACCCTCTGGAGCAGGGCACGCAGGGACACGGGTGCTGTGGGTAACGGGAGCAATGCCACGCCATGCCCCACCTGGCCTCACCTGATTGAGCTTTATCAGTGTGTTCTCAAAATCCTTCATGTCCCGCTGCAAGGTCTGAGCCACCTCCTCCCAGTCCTGGAGGTCACAGCCGTCCTTCAGGTCCCGCAGCTTGCCTCGCACCCAGCTCTCTGCCTGCCACACACACGGAGCCACGTGGCTGGGGGCCTCCACCAGAGAGAGCCTCAAGGACACGGCCTTGGGGACCCAAGCCCAAACCTTCCCAAAGGTGGCAGGGGCTGGAGTGCACCCTCTCAGCTGACAACCCATTTGCTCTGGGAATCAACAGGCCAGCACAGGCACCCAGGACAGCACCTGTGGCAACGGGGGTGCGAAGGTGTGCAACACCTCACTTCTTTCCAGAATCTGCCTCAGCCTGGCAGGAGAAGCTGGGCTTGCCCAAGCAGGCCAGTCTGCACAGAACATCCCTGCACAAAGCATCCCTCCTGGCTGCACCCTGCTCCCCGGTGCAAACACCCACGTGCTCTTCCCAGCATGGCATGGAAGCGGCCCTCCCACCATCTCGGTTCCCACGCCGCTGGGGAGGGACAGGGGCTGCGAGGAGGAGAACGGGGACGGGAGGAGCATGCGCACACGGAGAGGAAGCAGGGCCCTGGTGTGGGCTGACCCCCTCTCCCTGGGGCTGACAGCCAGGGAGAGGCAGCCAAACATGATCTCATGCCACAACCATGGCTTCGCTCGGGCTGGGAGTTCAGCCCTCCCTGCTGCGCACCCCACCCCACCCCACAGCTCACATGAAAGGCTGCCGGTGGCCTCCAGCCCACTTCCCCTGCAGCCCCTGGGGCCAGGGCCCCAGCTGGCCTCACCTGCAGCATCTCCCGGTTGAACTGGGCTATCAGAGGACTCAGGTCGAGGAGGGGGGCTGCTCCCACGTCGCTTCGCCCACTGCCTCTTGGTGCTGCAGCAGACTCCTTGCCCTTAGGGCTCTCTTTCTGGGGTGATGACACCGGGGATCCTGCCAGCTGCGGGGGGCAGAGGAGGGGTGGGGGGTGTCAGTGAGTGCTGCCCTAGGGAGCCCACCCCATCACCTCCCAGGAGCATTTCAGAAACCCAGATGAAGTAGGTCAGCATGCCTTATTCTTGATTCCACTCCTTCACTGACATATTTGGGGTTCTCCTTCAGGGCACTGAGGTATCACTTCCCTCTACCAAGGCCACACTGGTGTCATTTGCAACCCCAGCAGAGGGTTGCTGGGCTGTCCCTCAAGTGGGTCACTCCCAGGCTGTTGGGATGGCACCTAGCACCTGGACTGGTCCCAGCACCCACACTGGAGATGGATGCAGTGCTTGCTGCCCCTCCAGCCTGAGGCAGTGCATCCCTGCGAGGAGCACTCATGTCTGTAGCATCCGTTTGGTGTCACACAGGGGGTACTGCCAGGGGATGGGATGGAGGGGCCATGGGGCAGGTTCCTGGTAAGCCCCAGCACTCCTTTGGGGGCATCCAAGACCCCCATCCCCAGAGAGTGGTTGGAGGGGGCAGGGAGCACAGCATCTCCCTTGGGATTTGGCCTTGTGGGCAGTCGACGCTGACGAAACCCTCTGTCAGGGTTCCAGCTCTGCCAGGGGTGACAGCAAAGGTCAGCCAATGAAAGTGCTGGCCCTTCTCCAAACTCAGCCCTGGGCCCAGCTGCACACAGCCCAGGGGACAGCACCATCACCCGGGCACTTACTTCCCACCCTTCTGCCCAGGGACAGGGATCTGCCTGCACACTAACTGGTGGCAAACAGGAAACTGAGCATTTTCAGGAGGAACCCAAAAGTGCAGGGTGTGCTGCCCCCTCTCAGCAGGCAGAAACTGCTCCTGGGGCCAGCCTGGGACAGCTTTTTCTCCTTGAGAGGGCTGGGTGTGAGCTGCCCCACTGGGTCTTAGCTGCCCCCGAGCCCACCAGGGAGCAATATTCCAGGAGCCTGTGCAGCAGTGGGGTTCAGGCAACTGTTTCAGGCTCTCTAAGCACTCTGGCATCTGCTCTGCTGACAGCATGGGACTCACTTTCCAATGCCTGTTCTACTTAACCACAAGAACTACAGAAATCCTCTGTATTTTTTTCTAATAGCAACACAGATTCTCAGGCCCTCCTGTGACTCTGTGACCTTTAGTCGCTTGACTCAGCCAGGGCTGGAGGAGCCCATAATCTGGGAAGCAATAAAACCTCTGGGTGCTGCCTGGGGGGCTGATTCCTTGCCCCATCATGCCCAGCTTGCTCCTGCACTCACTGAAAGAGGCAAGGCTCCATCCACACCTGGGCACACCAGCAGCAAGCAGCCCCATTGCTGAGCCCCAAGCTGCACATCATCCCCCCTAAGGCTGAGGGGGCAGGGGGCCATACCGCGTAGAAGGGAGAGCATCTGTCCACTGGAGAGCAGAAAACACCGGCCTGAACACTCCCAGGCTCCTGCTGCTTGTCCTCCGCATCCACATCCTTCCTGAGGAAGACCTAGAGGCAGGAAGGCACAGCTGTGAGCCTGCTAGTGCTTAACTGTCCCAGCAGCCAAGGGGACAGAGGAGCATTCACCCACCTCCCCCTGCCCCGGGCCAGGGGCGCTGCTGGCAGTGCCCAGGTGCTGCCCATCCCTCCTCAGCCATCTAGGCCAGGTTCCTCCAAACAGCCTCCACAGCTCCCACCATGTGTTCAGCAAGTGGCAAGAGCTCCTAAGTCTGCTTTGCTCAGTGCCTTCTCCATCTTAGCTCCCAGCACGCCCAACGTCCTTTTCTCTCCTTGAATTGACTCCAAACCCAGCAGAAGCCCACCTAGTGATCCCCATGGGTCCCTGGTCATCTAAGGATGCTCAGAGTGAGACTCCCCTGCCCTCTTCCAGGACAGTAGGGCAGAGGCATGAGGGCACATCATGAACTTGAATCCTCTCAGCTGCCGATCCCTGATCTCAGCCTAGCTGGGAGAGGAGTTAAGAGGGCAGCTGGCTCGCAGGGAAGGGTTTCCAAAGGACAGGGGTGAGGGTGGAAGCAGGAGAGGCAGGAGGAAGGAAGTCCAGGAATTGCAGCCAGGCACAGAGAGGATGTCCAGGATGAACTCCACATTACCTTATCCCTGATGCAGCACAGCCCCAGGAGGAGAGGTGCGTGGGATTGTTTGGATCGTGCCCAAGGGCATTAAGCCTCATCCTCTACAGATGGATCTTTTCTTGGGCTGTTGGATATAACAGGCTAATTTAGGGACCTCCTTCCACTCCCTTCCTGGGGCCACCTTGCTGTCTCTGCAACAGCCATCCAGGCAGGCACAGGGTAACAGAAACAGGACGATGTGGGCTGCCCTGACAACCCCTCCTGAGACCACTGCAAACGGGGTGCTGGATCAGTCAGAGCCAGCCTACTGCTGCCCAGGCCACTCCAAACTGAGGACACTGTCCAAGGGAAACGAACCCAGGCAAGTCAGAACTCCCTCCCTGCACGGACCATGGGTTCCCACCATCTTTCCAGGACTGCAGAAGAGGCCTGACACGAATGGCAGCCCCCAGCATAGAGCTGCTGCCACCAAAAAGCCTCAGAGCCTACAAACAGCCCAAGAGCTCTATAACCCTAGGAGAACAGCACCACTGGACCTTTCCAAAAGCCTGCAAAGCTTGGCCCGTGGCTGCAGAGGACAGAGCACTGCCACATGCCACAGCATCCCATCCCAAGCAGCAAGAACAGGCAGGGTACAAGGCTGAATCACAGCCCAGCAGGCACAGTGAGAACTCAGCAGGATGGTATCAGAAGGGGAAGGCACCTCCTTGCCTGAGCACGGGGCTGAGAGGTCGGGGTACATATTTAGGGAATGATAGGGAGCTAAATGTGAAGCGCCTGTGAGGCATAAGACCGTAGAAGGTTCTATGCAGCAACATCTCACGCTGGCCCCCAGGGCTCAGCCGTGGGAGACAAGCCTGCAGGTGACACGGGAGCGTTATTTAAAGTCCCTGTCTCACGATCCGTCAGCCGCAGGAAAACAGGGCTGCCAGCACAGCGATGACTTCATCCTTCCCGCAGAGCTGCTCCACCGGGACTACCCCCCCCTCCCTCCTCGGTCCCTCTGGCTGGAGCTGGGTCCTCGATCCGGCAAAACAACAAACTCTCTCAGCAGCCGAAGTCTGCGAGAAGGAGCTGTGCCTGCCCCAGCAGCCACGAGGTGCTGTGCTAAACGCTCCCTAGCGGGACCCCAGGCTTCATGACACGAGCAAAGCCACGCGTGAAACGAGTGCAGCAGCCTCAGCTGCCGCCTCTGCAAACACTTTTTTCCCCCCCTCTCAAACCAAAATTATCGCGGCACGTGTGCTTGCCGCATTCCCATAGAGTAGGCGCCGGTGAACTTCCCACGACCAAGAGGAGCGGGGCCAGACCCTCCTAAGGCAGCCCTGTGCTCATCCCCGAGGAGCCCCTCATTCCTACAGGGGCAGGAGGGAAGGGCAAATCCAGGGGCTGCGGGACAGCCTTGGGAAAGCACTACCGTGCTCTGTGCGGGAAATAATGTCCCTCCTCTCCTCCAGCTGCCATCCCACATGTTCTCCCCTGCCCCCAGCTCCCTCTCTCCCTCCCAAAGCTCCATCTTGCAGCCTGCCCACCTCTTCCAGCTCCACACGCCGGACAGGGAGGAGGGGCCGATCCTGGCAGCCTCCCGAGAGCCCCACGCCACCGTGCCCAGCCCGTGTCCCTACCTTATATGAAAGAGGGGAGCCCTGATGCCGATGCCCTTTGGGCTGCGCAGACTCCGGCCGCCCAGCCAGGAGCTGCTTGCGTGCCGGAGGAAGCGGCACCTCTTACGAGGCTGTGCCTGGCCTTTATTGGCAATGAAGATGAGGGTTTTGGCAGTGGGCTGAGCGGCTCTCCCTAGCACTATCCTGCCGGGAAACCAGCTGTTGCAGGTCAGGGTTAAATCCCAAGGAGTTCCTGCTTGCTCTTGCCAGAAACTGCGACGTTTCCGAGATGCCTTCCGCCCCATCCCACCCACACAGGGGGTCTCCCCGGCTCGGGCACTGTTGAATTCGCACCTCTGCGCCTGCTAGCGCTCAGACCTGGAGGGCGGGGTGCCGAGAGCCCCGGGTCCCGATCCTAGCCTCGTCCCAGCTTTGCCTGGCTGTGTGGCCCTTCATGAGTCACTTCCCTTCTCCCAGCCTCCGTTTCCCCTCTGGTAAACGAGAGAGCGAGTTCCCAGCTCCCCGCACTCAAGTGCATCCTCACAGGCATCCCGAAAGCTGAGCCCCCCAGAGCCAGGCTCCGGGGCAGGGCTTTTCTGGCTCGTCTGAACCTCGGGGAAAGCTCATCTCCGCTCACTCGCCAAGACTTCCTGCCCTCCAGCCTGATGGGGCAGAGAAGTGCGTGGGGGGCACATGGGAGGAAAAAACAACTACGCCAGGAGCCCTGCAACGACTGCTACCTGGACGGCACGGGGATAAGGCAACAGCGATGGGCGCAGCCTCGCCGGGACCTATCCATCCCTTGGCAGCGAGAAAAGGGGAACTGCTTGGAAGACGGCAGCCCGAGAGCAGGGCACGGGGGACCGGGATCGCTTACCTTGAACTGAGCTTTCCCTGTCCTGCTGTTGTTGTTGTTATGGTTCCTCTCGCCGCCGGCGCGGGCAGGGCTCCCGGGTCCCCCTGCCTCTCCCGTGCCAGCGTCCCCGTACCAGTTGGACAGCGTGATCTTCTTAATGGAGCGGGCTAGGGAGCTGCGGTTCAGGCGGTCCTCGTCGGTGCCTCCGTCCTCACCGGGGCTGGGGCTGCGGGGCTGCCCCGCGGGGACGGCGGGGCCGGCCCGGGCGTGGGCCAGGTACAGGGAGATGCGCTCGTTGATGCTGCGGCGGAGGCCGCGGTGGCTGTCCAGCGCGGAGGCGAGGGCGATGCCGGGACAGGCGTCTCCGGGGAAGTCCGCGGCACACTTGGGCAGCGAGAGCCGGGTGCTGATGGTGAAGGGCTGCACCTTCCTCGCCGTGCTGCCCGACATCCTCGCCCTCCCCGCTGCCCGCCGCGGGCAGCGGGGGTCCCGGCCCGGGCACCGCGGGGAGAAGCGGCAGTGTAGGGTCCCCGCCGCCCGGGAGAGCGGGTGATGGAGATGGCCCGGGCAGCGCCGGCTCCTTCCCCGGGGCGGGCGGGGGCGCTCAGCGGCGGGGCGGCCCCGCGGCGGGGGGCAGCGGGGCGGGGGGCGGCCCAGCGACCATGGCCGGAGCGGCGAGACTCGGGCAGCCGTCCGGCCTCGGCTGCCTGGGCGGGCCCTCCGCCCCCGCCGGGGCTCGTCCCCTCCCCTGCCCGGTCCCTCCTCCCGCGGCGGGCCGGGCGGGCGGGAGGAGCCGCCGCTCCCTGCCGGTCCCTCCCGTCCCGTCCCTGCCCTTAGCCGGCCGGGTTCAGTCGTCCGCCTTCTTACGCAGGTTGAGGAGGCAGAGCAGGCAGGTGAGCAGGGCCTGGCGGCTCTCCCGGGAGCGCAGGCGGCGCCCCAGGCGGCGGAGCGGCGGCAGCAGGCGCCGGCGGGCCAGCGGCAGCAGGCGGGCGAGCAGGGCGCGCAGCAGCGGGGCGGCCAGCGGCGGGGCGGGCATGCTGCCCCCGGGCCTGCGGGCACAGCGGCACGGCCCCGGCTCACCTGCACAGCCCCGGCTCACCTGCAGCAGCGGGCGTGCTCGGCAGCTCCTCACCTTTTGGAACCGCTGAGCTGAGCGGGGTGTTGTTGGGAGGTCCGCACCCCCCTGAGAGTGGGGGTGCTGCTTGGGGCAGGCTCGAGGGAGAAGCGTCTGGAGGGAGATCCTTCCCGCCTCTTGCCCGGGTCGCTCTTACCCTCTTTGGGATCCTTCCTGCTCCGGGACACCACTCAGCTCTTTCTCCCGGAGCAGCCTGGATTGTTCAGCTTCCCTAGCGTGAACCTGCCACCAGCCCAAATGGCAGGAACAGCTCCGGAGCAAGGGACAACAAAACCCCCCCAGCTGTTCATTTAAATGCCCCCTCCTCCCGGGCCCGACACACACTCCCTGAAAGTGATCCTGCTCCGCGGCCGAGGCCCCATTTGTCGGGGTGGCAGTGCAGGGGAGAGAAGGGGGGCGAGGGGGGATCAACATCTGCCCACCACAGAAATGTGGGCTGGCAGGGTGGGGTTCTGTTTCACTACAAGGCTTTGCCATAGCCCTTGAGCAGGCAGCTGAGTCCAAAATATGCCTGTCATTCCCTGCCAGTGCTAGCAATTGTCACCCTGCTCCCACAGGGACCAGGAATGCAGGCCAGGTGAGCCAGCAAGGAGAGTGGGCAAGGGATGGCCCCAGGCGAGGTGTAATACCCTGAGAAGCAGTTGGGTATTCCCCTGAGAAAGAGCTTTGATTTGGCTCCATGAGTGGCTCCAGAGCAGGATGGTAAGGAGTGTCCTGCAGTTTCCAGCTGTATTCCAGTGTTCCCAAGCTGAGTTAGCTTGGGGCAAGCAGCCAGGGGAGCACAAGCTAGCCAGAGTGAGGGTGCAGGCAGGAAGGCCCATGGTCATGTCTGTGCCCTTCTGCTTCCCTTCTGTGCCAAACCTTTGTTTTGTTCCTGGTGGATATCTGTCTTCATTTCCTCCCCTTGTTCCCCTCCAAAATCCTGCCAAGGCCCTGCTTTTGGTTCTCACTCGAGAAGAATTTAGGAGAATGAACGGACACGAGGGACCAAAAGCTGCTGCTCCATTTCCCTGCCTGCCTGCCTGCTGCAAGTCCCTTGCCCAGTAAGTCCCATCCAAGGGTGGTTAGTTCAGCCAGGGTAACCTTTTCCAGCCCCACGGATTCTTCCCAGGGAGCCAGCCATGGATGAGGAAAGCAGGCTGGCCATGCCTCAGCGCAGGACACCATGTGCTGAAAGCAGAAACAGCTCCCCGATGGCCCCAGAGCTTCAAGGGCCGGGGCTGACGTCAGCCCCTTGGGACTGGCCTCCCGGAGCCTCTGGGCTCTGGGGCTGCTGTGCTCAGGGCCGGCGGGGCAGGCACAGGGCTGGGCTGTGCAGGGCTGGGCTGTGCTGTGCAGGGCCGTGCTGTGCAGGGCTGTGCTGGGCTGTGCTGTGCAGGGCTGTGCAGGGCCGTGCTGTGCTGGGCTGTGCAGGGCCGTGCTGTGCAGGGCTGTGCTGTGCAGGGCCGTACTGGGCCGTGCTGTGCAGGGCCGTGCTGTGCTGGGCTGTGCTGGGCTGTGCGGGGCCATGCTGTGCAGGGCTGGGCTGTGCTGGGCTGTGCAGGGCTGTGCTGTGCAGGGCTGTGCTGGGCTGTGCTGTGCAGGGCTGTGCTGTGCTGTGCAGAGCTGTGCTGTGCTGTGCAGAGCTGTGCTGTGCTGTGCAGAGCTGTGCTGGGCCGTGCTGTGCTGGGCCGTGCAGAGCTGTGCAGGGCTGTGCTGTGCTGTGCTGTGCAGGGCTGTGCTGTGAGCGCTGCCAGCTCCGTGCTGGCCGCCCTGCAGGGAGCGGGAAGAGCTCAGACCAAGGAAGTGGGACCAAAGCTTTGCTGCAGCTCTGTCAGGGTTTACATTTCCCCAGGAGGGAGCATCTCCCCTTCGATCAGGGAGGCAGCGGGTGCAGTGCTTGGCCTGCCCTTAAGACTCCCGGGTTCACTGTGCTGCAGCTGATCCTGGAGAAGCCTTGCTTGGTGCCTTGATTTCTCCAGCAGTACAACTCCACTGGGAATATCCTCTCCTTGTACAGAGGGCCCTTGCAGCATCCTACCTGTGAGCAGGCTGGGGACCACTGGGATGAAAATGCAGCATCCCAGGTCAGTGTCAGTGATGACAGTAATGGAGGAGAGTGGGCATCTTATTCCCTAGGGAGCCTTTTCCTAGGAAAAGCCCTGCCTGATCTGTGGGAACTGATTGTCCTGCCATCCCTACTGGGGGCATCCTGTCCTCCAGTCCCATGGGAAAAGGGAGGTACTGACCAGGTGCAGAGATGCCGCAGAACATTCCTGGGAGCATTGCCTCTGAGTGTTGTGTTGTATCGGAGTGCAATGTTGCCGAGATACACAAGGGAGTGGATGGAAAATTCTTTGGGAACAAAGGGGCTGTAGTGTGTGGCCTCTGCAGAAACCTGTTCCTTCCCCGGGAGGGAGCACAGGAGGCTCTCACCCTGCTTTGAGAGCCAGATGCTTGCAACATCCGAGCACTGGGAAGAAGGCGGGGCAGGGCTGGATTGCCAAGCTCTTGGGACTCATAGAAGGGCAGATTTTGTCTCTTGCCAAAAATGCAGAGATCTTGCCGAGTCGCTTTCCCCATCTGGAGGGTCAGGGTCTTTAGCCTCCAACTGGGCAAAAGTACAGCCCAGGGAGATGAAGGGATATAAACTTGCTCCTCTGTCAAGTAATGCCCAGAGCTGGGAAGAGAATGCAACCTTGAAAGAAAACAAAATCACACCAGTGTCTACTTCGAAACACAAGATTTAGGGCAGCAGAGTCCTGCCTGTGTGTCTCCTAGGCTGAGGCACGTAGAGCCTTGCTGCACCTTCTCCCATCCATGGAGGACTTTCTGGTCCTGCAATCAGTGCTCTGTCTCTCAACACTTTTTACTTGTCTATGTTTCATCCCTCTCCACCAAGGGACTCAAAATTCCTCCCCAGATGGTTTGCTTATGTTTTGCTGGGTACTGTCAAGATCACTTCCTTTCAGGCATCCGTTTTCTTTATTGTATCAATTGCACAACCACGTATCACCTGTTAATTGATGGGAAGGGCTGAGACCCACTTCCCAAGCCCAAACAGGGACTGTATACCCCTCTACAGAACTTATTTCTCTCAGATGATCAGTTAGCAGCTGGACAACAGCAAACAAGGAGCAGGAGATGCCCCTGGGCAGCACGAGGATGATGTGGAGTTCTGGTAAACCTGTGGGTGGAGCAATGCTGGTGAGATAGCAGGGCTGGAAGCAGCCCACACAGGGATCTGTCCTCAGGGTGGTGGCAGGACTGTGCAGAGCTGTCCTCTTGTCTTCCTTCTTCTCCCTGCCGTCCCAAAGCCCTGAGAGTTCAGCTTGTCCAAAGCCCAGCCCCTTCCTTCTTGCTGCTGAGCACTGGTGAGCTCACAGCCCACACATCCTCTGGGCAGATCCTGGGGTTGGAGCCAGCTGGCACCTCCATCTCCTCTGGGAGAGGATGGACCCAAGAGGGAGGCTGCCTCAGAGGAGGCACAGCTGGAGGGTCATGGGTGTGTGACATGCCAGCATCTGGGCAGGAGATGGCTGTGCTACCTCCTGGTACAACTCCTCTTGGTTGCTGCTGCCCTTCTGTGGAGGGAATGTCTTCCAAGCAATCCTGTGCCCCGTCACACAACAGGCAAATGTAGCACCCCATGAGTGACCTGCTCCCAGAACAGCATCTCTGCTCTGTGGGAGGGCAAGACCCTCACGGCATCTCAGAGGCAGGCACAGGGGACAGAGCTACCATTGGCACCTGCTGATGCCTAAATAGGCTGTTGTAGGACCAAATCTCCATAGTATTCAGCAGGGATCCTGGGAAGAAGGGCATCTTCACAAGATGTATGATGAGATTTGCTGCAGATCTGGCTCTGGGCAGCACTGGGAGCTCTCAGAAATGGCAGGGGAGGAAGATGACAGTCAGAAAGACCAAGAGTACTTTGTTTTAGGAGACCTCACCCTTCTGGCAGGGATCCCAGAGGGTGCTGGTGGTGCAGACAGTGGTGGCACCCAAGCACTCAGCCCCACGCAGGAGAAGCACAGACCATTCCTACTGAGGAGGGACACAAGAGCTATAAATAGGTTGTTTAATGCACTGTAGCCAGGCCTTGGAAAGCCCCAGCCCATGCACATTCCCTGCTGCTGGCGCTGGGACGGCAGCTGTTGAGAAAGGCTGAACCCAGCAGCTGCTGGCTGGTGCTCCTGGCCCCTGCCCCAAGTCCCAGCTCTCCTGCTCCCCTCACGGGGTGGCCGAGACCTTAGCGCCCTTTGGCACAGGTGCCCAGGCTTACTAGAGTGATGCCAGCTCTGTGCTGGTGTTGGTGTCACTTCCTGAGGCAGCAGTGACTGCAGGAGGCTGCTGGTGCCGGAGGGACACGGAGGACGAGGAGAGGCCTTTCCTCCGATAGCCGTTGCAGCAGTGGGGAGACGGCCGGGCGGGAGCTGTGGGGCCGTGCCGGAGTCAGCTGCTGCCCACCCACGGGCCCTCAGCTGTGGCTCTCCCCAGCCCCAGCCTGAGCTGCTGGGCTGGGCCCCTCGGCCCGGCCCTGCTCGCACAAAGGCCCCTTGTGCCCAGGGGAATGACATTCCTGCAGCCGTGGGCCCGGGGCAGAGGGAAGCGCAGCCGAGGGGGAGATGCCAGAGCCCAGCTGCCAGGGCAGCTGCTGGGGCCAGCTGGGGATGGGCTGAGGTCCTGGCCCCTCTCCTGTGCCTGGGGGATGGACGTGAGCAGCTGGGGGGAGAGGGGAACCCCCAGGAAGGGCAGGCAGCTCTGGCCTGTGGGAAGCAAGGAATGCATCGGAATGGCCTGCCCGGGGAAGTGGTGGAGTCACCATCCCTGGATGTGTTTAAGAAAAGCCTGGATGTGGCACTTGGGGCCGTGGTCTAGTTGAGGTGTTAGAGCATGGGTTGGACTTGATGATCTTGAAGGTCTCTTCCAACCTAAAAATTCTGTGATTCTGTGATATGAGGTCTAGGGAATTCTGTTGGGAGCAGGAGCAGCGGCGCTGTGCATCCATGGGTGCTGCTGGCCCACCCAACACAGGCCTCTGGGAGAGGTGTGGGAAAGGCAGAGGTGGGCTGGGCCAGCTTTTGCTGGCTGGTGCCTGTCCCAGGACAAACCCAAAGCTAGGAGCAGGTTTGGTCACATCTGGCCCCCTTGCTACTCACCTCACCTCAGCCTTTAAGGCGTCTGCTGGGCCTCTTCCTTGTCCCCTTTGCAATGAGGGGGATGAGCCAGGCTACTTTTAGTGGCAATAGGTGGCAGCTGGGGAAGCCCCCACCTGCCCAGCCCCTGCTGATACTGGCCTGCCAGCTGCCAGGGCCAGGGAGGGAAGGGATCTGCCAGCTGGCACCCAGAGGGAGGGAGGGAGGGGGCTTCTGGTAAGGCTACGCCAGGGGCACCTGTCATCCCAAAGCCAGGGTGTCACCATGCCCTATAATTGGGCCTGTGTGTGCATCATGAGGCCCTGCAGCTGGGACAGCTCTGCATGCCTGCACCCCTGCCTGCCCCCTCTTCTGTCCCACCTGAGCTTTGTTTTGCAGGGGATTTGGGGTGGCATGGAGGAGCAGGGAGCCTCGGCTGGCAAGCCCTAAGGTACTCCCACCCCACAGGGAGGCAGCTCAGCTCACAGGTAGTCAAGAGACAAGCACAAGTAGCCCACCTCCATCCAGCCCTGGGGAGCCTCTGTAGGAGAGGGCAGCCTTGTGAGGCAGCTGGGGGGCTGTTTCCTCCTGCTGGCACACCTCAGCTCCTGTCTGTGCTTTGAGCCATGCTGGCCTGCCCCAGGGCTGGGTGATGTCCCATTGTGGGGACACTGGTCCCAGAGAGCTGGGCTGGTCAAAAGGGCCCCCATATAATGGATATTGAGATGCTGGGGTGGATAAGGTATCCAAGGTCACTCCTACAAATGCTGAGCACCCCTGGGCCAGACAGGCTGCAATGTTGTTCTGGGGTGTAAGCAAGGAGCAGGATGCACTGACAGTGAGTCCTGCTCTGAGCCATGCTATGAAAAGCCCCACCACCCAGCACTCCACTGTCGTTTTTGTGGAACTCCTCTGCTTCTAGCTATACCTCGCATGACCCCAAAGGAACCCAGGGGAAAACATTCACTTCCCACAGGCTCTACCCAGGGAAGAAATATGCCTCTTTTGGACCCCTTCCAAGGTCCAGAGTTCCAGGCTGCTCTTCATTTCCATCAGCTCCACAATTAACTCCATCCTATCCAAGTGGATCCTCTTTCCCCTCCCAGTCTCTACAAGGCACCTTTCTTAAGAGCAGTGCTCCCTTCCCTCTCCCTTACCTGGTGCTGCCCCATGTGTTAAGATAGCGTTAAGACACCCGTGCAAAGAAAGGCAAGATTTTTAAAGTCCTAGGGAATGTGGATGTCTCCAGCCCCACAGCAAGACCTGCCCTGCTGCTGCACCTGTGCCCCAGGCTGGGCAAGCAGTGAGACCTGGGCTTGGCTCTGCACCACACCATGGTGAGCAGAGGAAAGACGCAGAAGGAAGCACACATCTAACAGATCTGTTTATTCCTGGAGAGCACAGTGAGCAGGGTGAGGAAGCAGGGCTGCCGGGCAGGCAGCAGTGGTTATTGCTGCAGGTGCACCCTCCAGTGACAAGAGGGGTCTGGGGGAAGCGAGCTGCCTGCCTGTCTCTACAGGGCAGGGGGCAGCCCCTCGCCCACTGCCAGGCTGGAGCCACCCCATTACCCCAGGAGAAGGTGAGGGGAATGGAGTAGCACAGAGAAGTGCAAAAATGTTGGCACTGGAGTCCATCTGCACTGGGCAAAGGAGCCCAAGATAAGAGGAGAGTGTTGCAGTGTGGAGAAAAAACCCAACTTTGTGCTGAAGACCCCCCTAAAACACCACCTCCTGCTCTCTGGAGGAAGGCATTGCCTCCTGGGTGCTGTAGCCCCTAGCCCTGCTGTGGGCCATGACCAAGGGCAGCAGATGTCCCAGGAGCTCCCAGGGGTGGGAGGGGAGGCCAGGCTGCTGTGACAGTGATGGCATGGCTGTGCCTACGTGGACAAGAGAAGGTTCAGCTGCTGCATTACAGGGTTGCATGTGTTCACAGGACAGAGGAGCCCCAAAACATTCAGTGCTTGAGTTGTAGGGCTTGGCCCAGTGGTGGGCATAGGCAGGGGCATAGAGGTGGAAGGGATGTGTTGAAGGCCACGCAGGAAAGAGCCAGCAGGCTCCACGCTTTGGTCACGCTTAGTGGTGATACGGATGGTGCAAGGGCTTCATGATATTGAGTATGGCCATTCCTCCTCCCAGAAGGAGCCTCCTCTCTGGCTCCCTCAGGAGCCTGCTGCCTGAGCAAGGCAATATGTGCTGATGCTCCCAGGAGTGGGTGCAGAGATAGGCAATGTGTGCCAGAGGGGATGGGTCAGCACTAGAGCAAGCGATGCGAGTGTCCTCCCCTCATGCCCCAGCAGCTGCCCCTCCCTGCTCTGCAGCTGGCCCCCAGCCTGCCACCATGCAGGGATTCACAGGGACCCCATTCTGCTCGCCCTCCTCCTCTTCTGGGGTGGAAGCAAGGGAGCTCCAGTGGAACGAAGCCCAGCCCAGAAGAGGAGAAGGGAATCCCCTGCCTGCCTTGACCCCTGGTCCACTGGAGAAGATGGTGTGAGGCTTGCTGGGAGGCAGGGCTGGTGGCTCAGCGTGGGATGGAGCAAGGGAGGAGGAGTATCCTGTATCCATGGATCCAAGGCCCCTTGGAGTGGGCCTGGCCCATTGGGGTGTCCCAGCTGCAGCGGGTCTGTTGTAACTCCTAGCCACACATCGTCAGCAGCAGCCACTGGGAAGGAGAGGGAGAAGGGATGAGCAGGATGCATTTTGGCACGTCCTCAATTTTAACAACCCTCCAAGAAACACAGAGCCTGCAGCAGTCCTGTTTACTCATCTGGATCTTTGATGGGTTATTTCCATACCCAGGGGGCTGGAGGGCTTTCTACCACCCAGCCCAGGTGCCCCATTCATTCACCCTAATGCCGTGTCCCCTTGTTTCCCACCCTGACTTTCACTGGGCTGAGCTCTCACCTCAGAAAGGTTCATGACAGCAGTGCCAGTGCCTTCAGGGTCCATGCTACGGAAGAACCCTGCAGGGACACAAGCAAAGTGAGCAGTGTATCTCTCTGTTGCTGCCCTCCCTGCCCCGGGGCCATCACTCACTGAACATGGTCTCCAGCTTCAGGAGGCAGCAGACAAAGTTGTCAAAGTCCACGCCCATGCCATCGTCTGCATAGCGGGCCACCACCACCTGGTGCAGCTTGTTGTTCAGCTTGAAACCTGCAAGGCAGAGAGCAGTCAGCCCCCCAGGGAGGCAGGAGAGCAGGGTGTAGTTGTGAAAGTCCACGCACGCACACAAAAGGTCCGCCAACGCACCCAAGGAAGGGAACTGTGTCCAGCCTCAATAGGAAGAGGGGATGCTCTCCCTGCAGCCATATATGACTAGTTAGCTCACTGATCCACCCCAGGCCTCTGCCTTGCCAGGATGGGATTCTGCAGGTCTGAGGAGGACAGAGGCTGGGACCATCTTGTGTGCATCTCTAACTCTGAGGCTCCAACACTTGGCACAGTTGTGCTGCAGAAAGCCTGCTGCATACATGGGCCACATCTCACTACAACAGGTCGGCTTCAAGCACGTAATATAGGCTGGTTACACTCTTCTCCTGCTATCTGGGACATGACTCTGACAGCAGGAGCCCCTCCCCAGCCTCCAGCCCAGTCCCATCCTTCTCCAGACCTACCAGCTGACTCCAGAGCCATGCGCATCTCATAGGAGCTCATGGTGCCTGACTTATCCAGGTCATACTGGCGAAAGATTGTCTGCAAAAACATCACAGAGGACATGAAAGGAAGGCTCTCCTGTGGCCTCCAGGCTGGCTGTCCCTGCTCCTTGCTGCCCCAGGAGGGCTGCTACCCCTGTGCAGTGCACCATGCCCCTTCTCCTCCTCACCAGCCAGCTCCGGATCTTGTTCCACAGGATCTGGAACTCCACCAGGCCAAGGCGGGCACTGCCATCTTTCTGGGGAGCAGAGGGTCAAGGAGGTCAAAGCAGCCAGGAAAGAGGGGAGTACAAAGGCAAAGCTACCAGATCCCAGCCACAGCAGGCAAGAAAAGCCTGGACACACTTGGCCTGCCCAGTTTTTCTCCCAACATTCCCCTCTATCCTGCAGCATCAGCAAAACAAAAGCCAGCAGGAAAAGGGTAACACTTGAATTAGCAGCCATGCCACTCCCTGGGAGCAGTGGTGGTGCTGCTGTAGGAAGCACATTGCTGTGCTGTCCTTGGACCAAAGCTGGGCTGGCCTGCAGCAAAAAGAAATGTTACTGGGCCAGGCTGGAGAAGGGCTCAGGGGTGCTCCTTGCCTGACCCCCATGCTTCATGTCCTTGTGCAACCAGGACACTGGCCATGGCTCCTGTCATTTGACTCATCCACAACAGCTGGACAGGATGGTTTGGACAAAAGAAACCAAATAAGGAAGCTCAAAGGGAACAACAGTCCTTTTGAGGAGTGCCTCAAAGGCTGGGTGGCACAACAGCACATCAGGCTAGGGAGCCCATGGGAAGTGAAACACAGGAACTTCCTCCTGGAGGTGAAAGTAGAAGGCAAGGGGTGGGACCATGTTGGGCTTTTGGTGGCAGAGCCAGGGCCCAAGCAAGCAGAAGTGATGGCCCTTGCCAAAAAACCTGCTGCTAAAGTCGAAGAGTATAGGGCAGGTGGCCCTGAAGCCATAAGGACCCCTTCCTTTCCTCCCCCAGTTAAACACTGCTGGAGAGCCAAGCCCCAGCTCTGAGAGACAAGTCTTGTTTCTTGCAGGCTGAGCACCATGAAAACTGGCCCTGGCCCACAGCACCAAGAGGATACATCCATCAGGTTGACCATGTTGCGGCAGGAGTCCAGGCTGAACCCGTCTGTTTTCAGATCTTTGTCTGAGGAGAAAGGAGGAGGTTGAGCACGTGCATCAAAACCCAACCTGCTGAGCAGGCCTGGGCTGCAGGGAGAAGGGGGTAGGAAGAGAAGTGCTTACGTCTAGAGATGACTCTGTTCAGAATTGTCCGAAGCTCAAAGACACTGATCTCCATGTCCTGGAGCAGAAGCAGAGTTAGCATCACCCCTTGCCTGCTCTCCACCCCACTTGTGGCCATTGTCCCCCTCCTGCCTAAACATCTCTGCCTTAGTCACAAAACATGAGGATGTCATTACATTTCTTGTACACCCAGAAGAGTTTTGGTCACCGATGGATGCTCTTCCCCAAATCCACCCCTGTCACACCATCCCTGCGGGCAGCTGGGCTGAGCCACAGCCAAGATGGACTTGTCTGCAGGATGGGACTGAGTGAGCGTGGGGTGGGCTGGAACTCCCACGGCGAGGGGTTTGGTCCCCTCCCCTCCCCAGAGGGCCTTCCAGAGCGTGGTGCAGCTGTACCCACCTCCCCTGCCAGCTGCTGGAACATGTTCTTGAAGCTGTCCTCTATGTCATCCTCAGTTATTTCCTCCTGGGGTGATGCAAACCACAAAGAAGAGGTTAATGGTCAAACTCAGGCCAAACAACAGGCTCAGTAAATGCCAACTGGAAAGGAAGCTCTTTGGTCTCATCTTTAATTCCCACATCCCCATCACCCCAACCTTGCCAACCCCTCTCCAGCCACAGTGACATCCCAGACTTGGACTGCCACTGCCTGTAGCTCCCCCTCCCAAGTGCTGGAGCCTGAGCTGGTCCAAAGTGGCGGCTCCTACCTCATCTGGCAGATCCGCTGAGATCTCCTCATCCAGCTCCCTGGGGCAGAAAGGGGAAAACAAAGGGATGAGCAGGGTCCCCAGCCAGCAGGCTGCCTGCAGCGGGGAGCATCCCACTGCTCCCAGACACGGGCTGTCCCTCCCAGGCCAGGACTCACGCTGTGTCCGACTGCTTCTCGGTGAAGACCCTGAGGACGAAGTCGGCCTCCTTGTGCGGTTCGAAGGTGGAGGGCACGATGATGTACTCGCCGGGGGGCAGCCGGATCTGGTTGCTCACCTCCCGCAGGTTGATGAAGGTCTCAGACCGTGCCCGGGACTGGTTTCGCAGGAAGAAGTCCTTCTTCAAGTGCACGTTCTGCATGCCCTGGGCCTGGGGGAAGGAAGGAATGTGCTTGTGGACAATGGGAAGCAACCCCAGGGAGCGGTGGGACCAGCGCCAGCCCCAGCAGGTAGGACAGCCCTGCCCTGCCATCCTTCCCTCGCACATGGAGGTGCCCAGCACCCACTAGCACACTAGCCACGGCCAGTGCTGCGGGAGCTCCCATGCCACTGGATACATCAACCCATTTTTGCCCTGTCTTGTGCTTCCCTCCAAGATGGGGTAGGCTGTGACAGCTCAGGACGTACCTCCTCAGGAACCTGCAGATAGGAGGGAAAAGGGGAAAAAATCAGAATCCCAGTACCTGCCCCATCCCTTAGAGCTGCAGGGAGCACAGGATGGGGTACATTAGCCCACAGCTGGCCAAAGCTGGTGGAAAAGGTTTTCTTGAGGCCTGGGGTTGAGGTGGGACTGGCAGTGCTGAGCCTGTCCCAAGGAAGGAGCCTTGGGGTGGCAGGGGTTACCTCGTAGACAGCAAAGCCGATGGTGTGCATGTCACCTCCCACCCGCCGCTCCCGCCGCCGGTGCTTCTGCATCAGAGCCACCAGGAAGCTGCAGGCCACCTCATCGTCCCCAGGGTCGTCATCCTCTTCCAGCAACTTGATCTTAAACTGGGGGTTGATCCAGAATGTGGCTGGGAGGAAGGGGATGTGTGGAATGAGACACCTGGTTTCATCAAGCCGCCAAGAGCAGAGATGTGGAGGCCAGAGGTACCTGGGTGATTCCTGCAGCCCCCAGCAGTGCTCCCCCGGCGCCACGTGCCCTCAAACACCTGTGTGTGCCATCTGCTGAGCTCATCCTTGGTGAGGGCATCTGGGGTCAGGTTGCAGATCTCGAGCCTGGAGAACTCCCTCATGAAGTCCCGGAAAGACATCCTGTGGGAGGCAAGCAGGGGCTGAGGCCAGGGCACTGCTGTGGGGAGGGAGGAGAGCACAAGCAGCTCTGGACCCAGCTAACATTTTTGTGAGAATTAAATGACAGTAAAATCTTTTACCCCTAATAGTTACAGCTTATTTAAACCCTCGTGCTGGGTTTGGGTAAAAAGGGATATTTACTCTTCCTAGATGTTTATTTTGCATTTAGGTGGCCTGAATTTCCTTCAAGGGAGGAAAATTATTAACTAGATCAGATGAGAAAATGCTGGCAAGCTCTCCAGTGCTGGAAAGCCAGCTCAAAAAGGTAGGTCATGCACTTCAGGTGAAGCATGACTGCAGGATCTCTCCCCAACTTCTCTGCTCCTCCCCAGACTGGCTGCTGAAATAGAGCAGCACTTTGCTCCAGCACTCACCAGAACTCTCCATCCTCCATCTTCAGCTGCAGCTCTTCCCTCTCGTCAGGGTCAATGTTGTTCCACTCAGAGGAACTGGAATAGCAGGACAGAGACAATTAGATAGGGACACCTGAGAGCAATTCAGAGCTGGCCCTCAACTCCTCTCTTTCTGATGTGAAGAGCTCTGCACACCATGAGCTTCCCCTCAGCACTGCCCCGTGCTCGACTGCTGTGTGTGCAGCGCTTGCTGGCCTGACAGAGTGACACTGCCATCCCTCCTGTCCTCCTTACCCATCACTCCAGGCTCCAGTCCACTCCACCTGACCCCAGGGGTTCCTGATGCGGATGAGTTGTTCCTGCTGACCCCGGTAGTTCACCTGCCAGACACCAGACACAGGAGGTGGAGCCCATGCCACTGGCCAGGCTGCTATTGCTGTTAAAGTCTAATCTAGGTGACTCACATCTCTGAAGGCTGTGACAGAATAGGCATGGCCCTTCACCAGCTTCTTGAAGGTCACTGCTTCCATATCAAAGGCGCTTGTGATCTGAGGAGAATGTGTAATGCTCAGGTCAATAGGACTGAATTAATGTAGTCTTATCCCACTGCGTGTAGAATTCTCCTTGCTTTGCACTGCTCCAAGTCAAGAGAAGCAGCAGGTAGTAGCTCCCTGTGCTCAAAGGCTGCTGGTTGTGGACAATTTAAGGACAATTTAAAGGAAACTTCCTTAGCAGAGGACCCCAAAGATCCATCAAGGAACCACCCAAACTTCAGAATTTAAAAACCCTGCTCCAGGTGATTTGCTGATGCAAAACATGGCCAGAGTTGTAGGCAGCCCCTTGTCCTGCACTTGAGATGAACGATCCCGCTCCATCCAGAGCATGGAAAACAGCAACTGGGCTGCAGCACCACGTGTTGTGCCACACCAGCTCTGGAAAGGGCGCTGTGGTAAGAGGGCAAAGACGTGACCTCCCACCCGGTGTCCCAGCGAGGGGACTGCTGATGCTCGGGCTGTGAGGCCTCACTGTGGCCAGCGCTGTGGCACAGCCCCGGCTCACCCCGGCACAGCACTTTGGAGGAACCCAGCAGGGAGCCCCTCACCCTGGCACAGCACTTACATCGATGGAGCAGCCCAGCAGGGAGCCCCTCTCCAGCGCCTTGCGGATGATGTGGCCCATGTTGCGTGGCGGCCGCTTCAGGTCGTACATCTCTGCCACGCCGCCCGTGAAGTCCTCGAAGCCCTCGGTGGTGCTGCCCCCCGAGAGCGACTCGTAGCAGCCGTTCAGCCTGAGGGTGTGTCAGGAGACAGGGAGGTGGCACACTGCCCAGCCACCCCGCACGAGCAGGGCCAGCGACTGAAGAGACTCCCTTCCCTCCTCCACCCCGCACTGTCAGGTGCCCTACCCCACACGTGCCCACATGCCCACCACGGGGATACCCACTTGGCATAGGCCTTCTCCAGCAGAGCGCTCCAGAACTCGGTGCACTCCGCCGAGTGGACGAAGAGAAGCTCCCCATCCTTGGTGGGCAGCTGGTCATCCACCACCACGTCCACCCACTCACCGAACTGCCAGATCTGGGGGGTGAGGAGATCAGTGGGGTGAGCTCAGAGCATCACTTGGCTTGCTCATCCCTACCCCAGAGGGATGGCCTCAACCCAGCACCCTCGCTTCCACTACAGCCCACCAGCTGTGGAGGGCCAAAGGCTCCCAGCCCACCTGGAAGTGAAAGATGCCAGCATAGTCCTCCTGGAAGCTCTGTCCATGGGGCACCACGCGGTGCAGGAGCTCCTCGTTGAGGGTGAGGGAGCCAATGGCAGCCAGCAGCCAGCAGTCACCTGGGCAAGGAGAGGAAGCTGCTATGAGTACCCATCACCTCCCTAGCTGGGAGGGTAGGTGATGGATGTTTAGGAGCCAGTGGTGTGCTCTCCTTGCAAATGTTTGGGGCAACCCAGCTCCAAAAGTCCATGGGAAAAACAGAGAAGGACCAGCAAGCAGAACTCGTGTATCCAGGCTTGCTCAGCCTGCCCACAGAGGGAAGTATTAGCTCAAGGCAACAGGGAACATTCCTCCCTCACCAGGAGCCTGTGTCCAGACTACCACACACAGTGCCAACAGCCCCCTCCTGCAGCCATTTATCTGGGCCCTCCTGGAACTCATTCATATGTCTGCCCTGCATATCTCAGACAGTAAGTTCTGCAGCAGAATTACACTTTGCATGTAAAAAGCCATTTTAGCAAGCAAGCGGTTTCATGCTGCTGCCCCAGCTTCCCAAATTGCAAGCAACGCCACCACACTTTTCCTTCCGAGTGATCTTAACCACAAATGCTGCTCCAGGCCACAACTGTGCTTTAAATTCTTTGCCTTGATTCTCTTTTCTCTTCTGCCTTTGAAGCCTTTCACACCTTAGCCTTGAGCCTGGATAACCTGTAACTGGGCTGTGGTTTGACAAAATGCCATTTCCAAGCTTTTAATGACCAAGTGAACACTACCACAGTGCTTTGGGCTGTTATGCACTCCAGTTGCCACCTCAAGCTTGTCCTAATTACTGAATATATTAAATGTAGTCAGCCCTGGAAACAGCATGCTAAATGTGCTAAGGTACACAGTACTCCCAGTCAAGTGCCCTGCTTGCTCCCAATCGGGACAACACTGTCTGTGGTACCAAGATCTGTTTCTGATGACCACAAAATCCCACTTGAGGTTCAACTCTGCTGGTCTACCCAGCCCATTAATACTTCTCTCCTTGCCTCAGTGCCTTCTCCTTGGGAGACACTCTTGGAGAAAAGACAAATCATCACTTGTACACCTCTCAATTCCCTTCTGCCACACCACATTGCTTCACAAGCAGTTTGTCACCACCACCACCTCAGTTTGTTACTGTCATGCAGCTGCCATCCCTCACCATTTACCAAAACAGGGAGCTCTTTGGAGCAGCTCCTGGCATTGTTAGCATGTGTCAGGCGTGGATGGACCCAGAATCTCCACTGGTCTCAGCATGGTCAAGCTGTGCACACATCAACTCATTTTTGTGAAGCTTTAACCTAGAGCTACAAGGAGGCACAGGATGCCCCCTGACTTGCAGTTTCCACCTCACTGAGTGGAAAGGGCCACCCAACCCTCCCCAGTTACTACTATCTGGACCAAAGTCCAGGGGCAAAGCTTCAACACTCACCCAGAGCCCCCTGGCAGATGTCTGTCCGGGTGGCACCGCCAACAATGAACTGAGGGTCGTCCACTAATTCCTGCAGAAGGACAGAATCAGATGCTGGTGCTGGATCTTGGCAGGGCCTGGACTTTATCAGGGCTGCACCCACTGCAGCTCTGACTTGAGAGAAATGGTGTACAGTCCCTGTGAGATGTACCTCACCTGCCCTCTGCTAGGGAAGGCTGCTTGACTGCAACCCCAAGGCCATCATGGCAAGGCAAGGCAAGATCTGCTGTATCCATGGGAGGACAAAGCTGCATGACATTCCCCTTGCCCTCATGGCACCAGGGGATGTGCACTCTCAAAAGCCCCAGCTACTGAGGGTGCCACATCCATGCCATGACATCTAGAAGCAACACCTGCTCTGAAGCCCACAGTCTGCTGCCCAGAGGAAGCAGTGCCTGCTAGACACAACGCTTTTCTGAGCAGACACTCATGGGGAACGGCCCTGGGCCCTTGGCAAAGTGGCTCTGCAGCACTCCAGAGACTTTGAGCACTGAGAGGTGCCAGCAAGGGCCAGCCTGCAGCTCAGCACACCACGTCAATGCAGATATGCAGGGTAGGGATGCCAGCCCAGCCTGAGAAGAAGCAAGCCCAGCACTTACCGACGGACGCTTCCACTCCACTCCCCGTGTCTTGCTGGAGTGTGGCCCCAGCTCCTTGAATCCAAGGGCAGTTGGGCCAGCTGGGAATTGGGGATCCCTGAAGAGGGTGCCACTCTCAATGCACTGCTGCTTGAGGGCCTCATAGTCCTGGTTGAGGTACTTGATGGCGTTGCTGTGCTGGCCAAGCCCCTCGGCTCTCAGGCGGTCTCTCTCTACTCGAGCAGCCATCCCGCCAAAGGGCATCATAGCTGGGCACCAGCACTGCTACCTCCCGCTCCGCTCCCTGCAACAGAACGGCCACGGCCACGCTGAGGCAGGGCCCGCCACCTTGCTCTCCCCTGGGGATAGCAGCCATCACACAGAGCCAGGTTTGGAGGCTGAATCCCTAATTCCCCACCACTCCCACAACAGGGACCTTCTCCAGCAGCACTGGCCTGGCACAGTGAGCCCAGTGACACACACAGAGCACCCCAGGGTGGGCACACACACCAGGAGAACCTCCCAGACCCCCATCCCCAGCAGCAGCCCCGTTCTGAGCCCTGTCCTCCAGCCCGGCTGTCTTTAGGGGATACCAAGGGGGCAGAGCAGCACTGAGGGCTGGCTGGGAGGAGGCAGTCCCGCAGCACCTAGCTCATGGCTCCTGTCCCCGCTACGCCAAAAGGCTGTGCCCGGAGGAATTTCAGACGCTTTCCAACCTCGTCAGCCTCTCCTCCCGGCGCAGCTTTCCGGGTTCTTCCCTCGTCCCGGCTCCTCCTCACCCGCCTCGGCCGGGAGGGCGTCAGCGGCCGCCCGCAGCTTCTCCCACCCGCAGGGGCCTCTCCCTCTCCTTCTCCGGAGCTGTTCTCCGAAAGCCGGCCCGGCTGCCTGAGCACTGAGTCAATAGGGCCGGGTAGGGAGGAGCCCAGCGGGGCGCGGATAGCTCCAGCGATGGGGCCAGAGAAGGACAGGGAAGGAAGAGGCGGGACAGCACACACACACACTCAGGGAGGATGACTCAAGGCTCGTCGAGCGCCGGTGGAGGAGCCCGCTGGGAGATACCGGGGAGGGATTTCGGAGTTCAGCGGGGTACCCCGGCACCAGGGAGCGGGACGGGACAGGACAGATACCGCAGAGTCCCCACGCCGCACCTCTCCCTGCCCTGGCCATCCTCCCGGGGCTTTGACCAGCAGCTCACGCCCAGGAGCTTGGAACCAGCTTGACACAGCTGCCAGGCATGTCTGGCCCCGCAGCCCTGCCCCACCGCGCCCGCTGCGGTGGGCAAGTCCCAGCTGCCCTCCCGGCGTTCAGCTGCCCTCAGCCCTGTCCAGGCACCCGGGCAGCAGCCAGCGCTCACAGCCCCGCACGGCCCAGGCTGGAAGGGGCCTCTGGGACCGTCTGTCCAAGCCTACATGCAAGCAGTGTCACCTGCAGCAGGGCCATGGGGCAGGTGCCGCCACTACCAGCCCACTGGCATCTGCGGCTCATCCCGCCCCACTCCCCAGCCATCTCAGCTCCTGCTTGGCTGGGCTGGTGCTGAATGCTTCAGAGGTTTCTCCGTGTGAGAAAGCGGTGAAGTCCTTGGGTAAATAAGCCAAGAGCCAGCAACCCACTCAGAGCAGCAAACTCAAATGCCAGTGCTGGCCCACTCCCTCCCCAGTGCCCTGTCCCAGGGGAGCAGGGTACAGCCTGGCTCCAAAGAGGCGCCTTTCCTTGTCCTAAAGTGCTGTGATAGCTAAAGGGAAGGCAGGCAACAGTGAATAGGGTGCAAGCTCTTGGCACATGCATACGGCATAAACTTGGCTGCTAACCCATGTGGCTGTCCTAGCCAGAGGCTTTTCAGAACAAAAAAATCTACTCTTCCCCATCACTCTGCCTGCTCTGGGATGCTCTAAACCCACTACTGTTCTCCAGGGCAGTGCCAGCCCTTCTCTCCTCTATAATGGCCCCAAGTCTACAGAGCTCCTCCTACGACTCCTGCCCCGCAGCCAGCACCCTGGCAGTCTCTCCCAGTGGCACTCGGTGCCTGCAGAGCTGGCAGGGTGGCTTCTCCAGTCCCAGACCCTGCTGAGAACACGGAGGGGAGGAGGGATCCCAAGTACAGCTGCCCACACTGCCTCCAGATCCCACCTCCCCACCTCCCCGGCACTCACACCACAGCCTGCCAGTGGCCAGGGAACTTGCCCTGCCCACAGCCCCCGACAGGGTCCCTGCAGCCTTTCCCACCCTACCTACCAGCACTGGCCATGGCTGCGGCCATGGGGAGCTCTGTGCAGACACGGGCACCGGACGAGTTATTCTTAGCTCTGTGGCTCAAAATACTCGGGAAGGCTGTGCTCAGTGGCAGACGGAGGTCACGCAAGCGCAGAGCAAAGAAAGGCATTTCAGTCAGACCCCAGAATGGGAGAGGAACCACATGGGTCTTTAAAGCAAAGGGGTCAGCTGCTGACACCTCCCCAGGCTTATGCTGATGGACACTGCGGGTCCTCCTCCTCGGAGGAAGGGGTGTGATGAGACAAGCCAAGCCCCCAGGGCAGTTTTCCACTACAGGTGACATCCAACTACAATATGATGCTTTTCCAGTACTCGAGGCACCTCAGATCCCTCCCAGGTGGGAACAAAAAGACAGACTGGTTCCTGCAGGGTCCCGGACACCTTGTGCACTTCAGCGCATACTGCAAAACCCTTGGGCAGCATCAGTGTTGAAGTCCAGCCAAAAATCTTTGCATATCTCTGGTTTGCCAGCTGCTCTTGCAAATCAACGGAAGTGCGGAGTTCCCTTCCTCAAAACCAGCCCTGACACACGGTATCCTGCCGCATACTCAGCTCGGGGCAAGGCGTGACAGCCGCCCATGGCATCCCACAGTGCTCAAGCAGCTCTCAGGCCTTTCCAGCCCTCCGGATGACAAAGATCCCCGTTTCCCACAGGCTCGCTTTTATGTTACCGTATCCCTTTGAGGGGATGCGGGCTCGGCTTTGGGGTCGGCAGCGCATCCCGGGAGGCTGCGGTATTCAGTTTGCTCGCCGCCCCGACTGGGAAGCCTCCGGGTTTCTGCGGATGCGTTATCTAATGCAAAAATCCCCGCAGACAGAAAGGGGACGGGAGGGGTAGGCATGCCTAGATACGCTCAGAAAACAGAGGAAGCAGCCGGGGAGGGGGAGGCGGACGGACCCGCAGCCCTGCCCGCCCGGCGATGAGCTCTCCCCCGGCGCTTAACCCCATGCTGGGGGTCGGATAAGGGTGAGGATGGGGGGGATGGACTTACGGAAGCTGCTGCCGCCACCGCCCTGCCCGCTTCGGCTCGGCCCGGCCCAGCCCAGCCCAGCCCGGCTCAGTACAGCCCTGCGGAAGGTGGAGTTTCGGCGGGCAGGACGTACGGGCAAAGCCGGGAGGGCGCTGGGAGGGGGAATTAAAGGAGCAGTGACAGTTTACAGACGCTGGGAGGGGATTATTGAACTGGGAGGCTGATGGGGAGGTTCCGTCTGCAGTCGCCCTCTCCCAGCTCCCAGGAATGGAGGGGTACCGCCGGGATGGGCGTGCTCCTTCTGCCATTGTTCTGAGGAAAGGGTTGGGCGCACACGGAAACCGAGGCTGGAAGGAAAAGAGGAAGCAGCTTTTCGCTAGGAAAGGATTTGCAAGTGACTGCTCCACACCGCCGGCACCCCAGCGTAGCTGGGTGAAGCTCTGTACTGCACCTTGTCCCCAGGAGTTGTTGACGTTGTGGTGCCACTGCTGAGTACGGTTTTCCCACCGGATATCCCAGACTGTTGTGTCCTTTCTTCCTTCCCTCATGCCTGGGGGGACTGTGCCCGCACCACCTCAGTCCTTAACACCCAGGTGGTCATGGTCAACAATACCACCAGCAGCTGCCCCGGCCTCCCTGTGTGCCCCGGCTGGCATCCCCTTACCCAGCAGCAGCTGCCCCTCGCTGCTGGCTGCCAGCAGGGCCCTCTCCGGGCACATCCCAATGCCCTGGGGTTTTCCACAGCCACATCGGGGCTGCCCCTTCGTGCCCTCTGTGACTCACGCTGCAGCTATGCTGGGTGGTGCTGTTACCAGCGGGCATGGCAACACAGGGCTTGGCACCCTACCATGGAGCCAACATGGCTTTGCCTGGCATAGCATGGCACATCTTGACCTAGTGTGGCTTAGCCCAGCATGTCTGATGGCCTGGCCCAGCCTGAGCAGCTCGGCTCAGCCCCATCCCAGGAAATAAGCTCTGTATTGCCGTTCTTTTGGTGCCAGGGCTGAACAGGGTGATCCTAAGGCATGTCACCAACCCTGGAGCTCCCTCTCCTTCCCTGGTGCCTGTTTGCAGCTGGGGAGACTGTGCCCATACAGACTCAGCAGCTGGCACTGAGCCCCTGTGAGCCCAGGCCTCACAGGGCACCTGCTTTTTGTCTCAGCCCACCTTGCCCCAGGGGGTAAATCCTTCCTAAGCAGGGAGAAGGTTGCACATGGGGCCAGGAGCCATGTCCCTTGCCTGAGGGAAGGGCAACCCAAGCATTTAAAACCAGCTGTAGTGTGGTCCTGCTGCTGCATGCACAAGTCTGGCCCTGGATAGGGCACTAGAGCTGCCCTATCCCCACACAGGGGACTCCGTTACAGGCAGCTTGTTCTGCCCACCCCAGTGCAGAGGTGGCCTTGGGGTGCCCTGCTCTGGGTTGTTGCAAGGGCTGCTCCATCTTTTTCCCAGCAGGCTTGCCACAGGCTGGAAGCATAAGGGGATCCCTGCTGGGGACATTATTTAGCTGTGCACGGAACTGCAGGCAGCACTGTGCTTCCAAAGAGCAAGAGGCCTTGTTCCTGCTTTGGGTTTGTGCCTGTCCTTGTGACCCTGTTGTCCTGTTCAGCTCCTGCCTTATTACCCTTCAGTGGCCTCCAAAGCTGCTTTCACAGATTCCTCTCCTGGGGCAGGAGACAGCTCCTCAATAATCCTGTCACAAAGGCTGTCCCACGTCCTTCCCCTTATGCTTGGAAGCCGTTTCCCTAAAACACCTGTAAAAACCCTGTGCAAGTTCCTTGTTTCCTTCCCTCAAACTTTACTTTGCAGCAGTGGCTGCAGGGACTTGGCAGCAGGCATGGTTCTTCTGCCTTCAGTTCTTTGTTCTCTGGCATTGTCTCTTCCCCTGTCCTTTGGCTGTGGGCAGGAGGGTCTTTAGTCCTCTGCTGGTGTGCCTGATCACAGTGTGAGGTGGAGACAGAGCTAGGGTCACTTGTCCATCTCGCAGCAGCCCACACCAGGCCTAGCCTCTCCATTGTGCCTCTCCTCCAGGCAACGGCCACTGTGCACAGCAAGGAGCACAGCACGCAGCAGGCTCCTGGGAAGCACGCCAGATCCAGCCTGCACACAGAGCAGCAGGGAGCATCCTGGGGCTGGCTGCTTGCCCTGTGCCCCGGCACTCAGGGGATGGCTGACACATGAGCAGCATCATGTTTCGGGGAAGTGCTCCTCTGTAGGGCTCTAGCACCCCTCACGTTTTCCCAAAGGCTTTAGCTGTCCATCCAAAGCAGGTGTCCAGGTTTTGAATGGATGTGGCAGGAGTGGCTACGTAACTTGCTATCAGAACAGCATGGGTGGGCTGACATGTGGCATGAGGCTGCCACTGCAACTCCCTTACCACATCATTCCCAAACCATCTTCCATCCCAGCCTCAGTGCATGCAGCTCCCTATCTACATGCAAAGTCTCTGATGCCTCTGCGAGTCAGAGGGAAAGCCAGTCATGCTTCAAGAGCCTGTGAGCCATGGCTGCGTTCCTGGCAGCAGGGCAGGGCTTGTGCTCACACTACTCCCCCCTCCTCCTTTTGCACCACGCATGCTCCTGCAGTCCTGCAGCAGCTGGGGTCCTCTCCTCCCAGGTCCCAGCCCCCAACTCACTCCACAAAGAAAAGACTGCACAAACAATAGCTCCTTTTTTTCCTTTTTTCTTTTGTACACAAATATATACAGGGTATTATACACATCTCTACACAGACAGTGCCACTCAGAACACACAGCTCTCTGTGGGCAGGGCCCCGACAGCTGCAGAGGCAGCCCCAGAGCACGGCTGTACCTACAGAGACCACAGCATCCCAGCCCACCTGCTGGACCAGGAGCAAGGGCAGTAGGTGGGTGCAAGAAGAGGGAAGCAGGATCAACGTCCCCCCTGCCCCAGCCTGTGAGTGGACTGGAAACTCTCAGCTCTCATGCTCATTTCGTTCCTGGCCACTACCTGGAGGGGATGGGTGACTCTCACCATGCCCCTTCACACCCACGTGTGCTCCAGCCCCAGCTGAGCCCTGGAAGCTGGCGTGGCCTGTCCTCCCCATGCACTGAAGACCCACATCTCTTCTGTTCCATCCATCCTTTTCTCCAGGCCTGGAACTCCTATAGAGGTCTTGTACAGGAAAGGCAGCTATGTCCTCCCTGGAGTAGCCCCGCACCTGCTCTCTGTGGGTTCTGGCTTCCTTCCTGTAGTGGGAGGCACAGGGGCGAAAAGCCATAAGATGTGACCACCATTCCTGGCAGCTGAGGTGGGCAGGGCTGGCACTTCACTTGTTCTGGTTGATTAAAGTGCTTGGAGCTCTAGGGCCAGCACAGGTGATCGAGAAGGTAAATGACCGTCCCCTTTCACCTGGCCCCTCAGGCCCTGGAGGGCACAGCCCCAGGGAGCTGGTGCAGCACCCACAGATGACAGGCAAAGGGAGGGTGATAGTGTTTGCAATGAGCACCAAACAGGATGGTGGCAGGGTTTGAGGGAAATAAATATAGCTAAATAGCAGAGGGATTTATTATTTTCCTTTACATTTTACACAGGGGGAGGGGGAAAGGAATTGAGGGCAACTGACACTGACCAGAAACCTCCTCACAAAGTATCTTTAAATAGGGCCAGTCCTTCTTTCATGTGCCAGGGGCTCCAGTCCACCTCTCCCACCCATCCTGTTCCCTGCCTGCCTCTGGGACACAGCTATCAACAGGGATGGGGCAAGGGCAAGAGGTAGGAGAGGAACAACTCCCCTCTCAGGCTGGGTGGTGGCAGGGGAGCCTACACCAGTCAGGGCAGGTGAAGGAAGTCAGCATAGCCCCATGAGGCTTTTGTGCTCCTGAAGATGGTGGTCGTGGTTGGAGATGGTTCCTAGGGGCTGCTCTCCCAGGGCTCCCTCCCTCTCTGGCCACCTCAGCTGGGGGAAGGCCCTGCAGCAGCTCAGGGAAGGAAGCCCATGGGGCCTCACTGCAACCAGGCAGTGCTGATCCCACAGGGTGTTGAGGGCCTGTAGCCTGAGACCCTTTCTCCCCTCTCCCTAGCACCCAGGAGACCCCCACACAGCCCCCCCCACCCCCAAGCCTGACCCTGCTGTGCAGACACAGGGCAGCAAAAGGGGGGCTGCAGTACCACATGGGGGTCAGGTTGATTTGTTCGAAAGGGGAGTAAAATGTGCAAAGAAAAATGCCACTTTAAATGATGCTGCAAACCCCTGCCTGTGCCCCTGGGGGAGGAGGGAACAGGACCTGGGGGAGAGGCTGCCTGCGCCTCCTCCTGCTCATGAGACATGCCCTCAGCACCCCTCACCCTGCGAGGGCCTGTCTAGCTCATGCCAACCCAGTGCCCCTTCCCCGGCGTGATGCCGCCCTTGACCACAAAGCCAGGCTGTCACCATCACCATCTCTGTGGTGAGGGGGAAGCCTGTCACCACCCCTGGGCCTGGATCAGCTCCTGGGATGCCGCACTAACTGGATGCTGGAAGCAGTTGAGAAAGGGCACACGCAGGCACAGGGAGAAGGTGCAACAAAAGCCAACCCTACCCTGGGTGGGATTTCCAATAGACTGATTGAAATTTTTCATTTCCTGTAAATCTAATAAATTATTAGTGTTTCTCACCAGCAAGACGGGATACAGTTGCCTGCTCAGAAGACCCTAAATGTTCCCCTTATGCCCCTTCCCACTAAGCACCCAGCTTTCCTCCTCCCTGCAGGTCCAGGGCAGCACCACGGGGGTTACGGTCCCCCTCCTCCCCAGCCTCTGGGAGTCTGGGCTCCAGGGATGCATTGAAGAAGGTAGCTAGTAAAGAGCATGCCTGCCGAGCAGCTGGGCTGGCGCAGGGGTGGAGGGGCAGGGAGATGGAGAGCTTGCAGCAGGGTCTCTGCCCTCACAGGAGGCAGCGGCCCTGGGGGCGGGAGGGCGAGGGCAGTAGCCAGCACCCTCGGGTGCCTCTTCCCAGGTCTCCGTGCACACAGCCTGCCCTGCTCCTGGGCCTGCTTCCCCTCCCGCCCTTTGAGGTCCCTACTGGTGGATCTCATTTTCTATCAGGCTGTCCTCACACGACTGGAAATCTGTGTCATTCATGCCATCTGCGTTGATGAGCTCCTCATCCTGCGATCCCTGCTCCTCCGACTCTGTTGCTTCGCCCTCCGGCGAGGAGTCCTGCAGCACTTGGGCGATGTACTTCTGTCAGGGCCAGGCAAGGGGCAGGGAGAGAGCAGAAACACATGTGAGTCTAGGGAACTCCTCCAGGAAGCAGAGCACAGCACACTAAGCACCATGCATAAGGCTGAGCGTGGGGATATGCTGGGAGGGCAAGGAAGCATCCACACTCTACGGAATATACCAGGAAAGGTGAAAGAGTGGGGCTTGGCCCCGAAACACTGGATGTGTTTCAAACCCCAGCATTCTGGAACAGAGTACCTGGGCTGGGAAAGAATGTGGCTTCTCAGGCTTTTTAGAGCCCATGTGAACTGGAAGACTGCACTCCCTTTTTTTGCTAATAGATGTGTCCTTGAAGCTCTGCCTGCCTCTTATAGGGATTTCCCTTTTGGTAAAATGTTGCTGGTCTTAGGTGTCTGGAGACTAGGAAGGAGCCTGGATCACATGTGCACACCCCAGCCCTGCTCTCCTGAGGACGCAGGAGGCTCTGCTTTACCCCATCTCCTCAGCCCTGCACAGATCCCCACTACAACAACCTTGTAGCAGGAAGCAGTTGGAGTGAGCCACTTGAGCCAAGGTGAAGTTCCGAAAACCAGCTCTGGGAGTTGGACAGGGGAGAGAAGAGTTCCCAAAGCACTTCCATGGCCTTCAAGGCAATGTCCACAGAGAGCCCTTTGTGTTGGCACTAGGACAAGCCCGGTGGGTGACAGCCTCTGCTGGCGTGCAAGCGTGCAAAGATGCAGAATGAGAAGGGAGACTGACCCGGCTGGATTGACTGTCCCAGCCGAAAGAGAGACGGAAAGTAAATGCACAGCATCTGAGGAGCAGCGGGGAAGAGGTGTGTGTGGGGGGGTTACACTTCATCACCCAGAGCAGGGGAGGGGTGCAGTGCCCAACAGTTGCCTCCCACCCTCACTGGGAGGATCCAGGTGCTGACTCAGAAAAATGAGAAGTGAGGAGTGAGGTACTCAGACAGGGAGTTACCTCCCCCTTTCCAAACTCAGGTAAGGAGTGTGCCAGGGCACAGAGGTGGGGATAGTGACTCACAGCTGATTTGGGAGCTGGCAGATTGGTGGCAGGTCTCCCATTCTGCCTGTTGTCCATGGCATCCACTTCTGTGTGGTCAATCTGGAGAGAAAAGGAGTAATTGAGACTGCCAGGGCAACATGCCATCCCACCTCAGGAGCAGTATACAGGCAGCAGAGACAGCCTCAGGACTATCCCCTCTGTGCAATCAGGGTTGACAGGCTCTGCTGAAGAGCAGGTTGGGACCCCCCAGAACCCCTGTGGTCTTGTGGTTGAGCTGTGCTACCAAGGAGAAGGGTCCCACACCCAACCATTCTGCCTCACCTTGTAGTTGTGAGCGCTGAGGTATTTGAAGTGCCCAAAGCAGACGTGACACAGGCAGATCACAATGGTGATCACAAGGACCACAAAGGTGAACATGGATGTGGGGGCCAGGAACCCTGGGACAAAGGAAAACCAAAGTGGCAGTGTCAAAAGGACTGTGACCATGCTCCGTGGCTGGAGGCTGCCAGGATCAGAGCCTGGCCAGGGAAGTGGCTCAATAAGAGGTTAAGGGCTGGCAGGCCAGCCCAGTGCTCACCTGTGCGCACTGTGGAGAAGAAGAGAAGCCAGAAGAGGCAGAGGATAGGGGCTGCCACCACCTGATTCACAGCCCCTGAATGGATCTTCTTGTCCAGCTTGGCAGGTAGGTAAGCATAATACAGGTTGTATCGGTCCACCAGGTGCTTAAGCAGCATGTACATGAGCCCTGGGAGAAGGGGAAGAAAGCCAGACAAGTGAGGCATCAGCCTTTTTGCTAGACTGAGAAGGAGTATCTCCCTCACATCAGCCTTCTTGCCTCCCCTCCATCTCTGGCATAAGGAGGCAGCGGAATATTGCCTACCAAAAGGGACGATGATGGGACAGGTGATGCTGTATGTCATGACTACAGTGAAGACACACATCATCCAGGCATAGGCAGCCCCAAACTGGAACTCGTAGGCCTGGTGCTGCAGGAGGAAATGGAGAGCCATCAGCAGGAGGACGGTGAGAGCCGAGCGGGTACGTGCAACACACCCAGCCCTACACACGGCAGCGGGCGAGCCCCGTCAGGGTCCCACTGCAGCACTCCCCTCCCTGGGCGCAGGCCACAACCCAGCCCTCAGCCCCGCTACATACTCGTTTGACGTTCCTCCGCTCGGCCGCCGAGCGGGCCAGGCAGAGGCGGATCATGTACATGAGCAAACCGGGGATGCGCAGCAGGTCCATGGCATTCCCGATGAAGGCGGAGGCAATAACGTAGTTGACAAAGAAAGCACCGTTGTCTGGCAGGAACACACACCTGCGGAGACGGCAGCAACAGCAGGCTGCAAAGGGTGCTCGCTCATCGCAGGGCAGCAGCTGGGAGCCCCCATAACCTTTGGATGCCAACAAGAACCACCTCCCAGAGTAAACAAAGCCTTTCTGCTCAACTCCACTTACTCAAATCGCACGGCAGCTTCGGCAAGGAATTTTTTGTCAAACAGCCAGCGGAAAAATACATCCAAGCTGTGGGGGAAGAAGACAAGAAGGAAAGACGGACCATCAGAAGCAGTGACAGACAGAAATGCACATGGCAAATATGTAGAAACTGCTCGAGAAGGATCCAAAGCTCTAACCATAGACTGTTTTGTTCCACAGGCTGTTGGAGTGTGGCACCAGCAATTATGTAAACTGGACATTGGAAAAAAATAAAACAGAACAAAACAACGCAACACTCAAGAAGGGATGTAAAGCTTCCCATTCATGTGTGTTCTTATCCCTTTGCCCCGATCCTATCAATATTTTTCCTCTCTCCTCTGTTTGGGCACAATATCCATGTAAGAACAGATGACTGACTCTACCAAAGAAATTGGTTAGGTACCCTCCAACAAGAAATTTAAAAAATCCCTTAGAAGAAATAAATATCATTTTCCTCAATTTTGATTTTTTTAATATAAAACTATCCGATCCTCTGCCACTGGTGGAGTACAGAACTCAACAGGCAACAGCAGGGGGATCAACTCCTCAGGAGGAAGCACAGCCTGTTCTGTGGTCAAAATGTAAACCTTCTGAGAGCACTCACCTGCCCAAGATTCCAGTTTACATTCAAGAAGGCTTTTTTTAATCTGTGTTGCAAACATGTAGTCACCCAGTGGGATGAAGGACTATTCTTCTGCCACTATCAGAGGGTTTATCTATTCTCAGGAGCTGCCTGGCATCACCACTGAGGGGCTGTATCTCAAACATGGAATTTAGGTGGGCTCTTAAAGATCCCTGACCCTACAATATGTAAAGAATGAACTAGCACAGTTAGAGCTCCCTGTCCTCCATCCACTCCCCAATTTTTTCTTCCTCACAGTGCTCCCCTGCCTGGCCCCTGTTCAGTCCTAGAGCCCACACCAATGGCTGGCAGGTGATGCATCAGTGCTTCCCACAGGGCAATTCTATAAACTCTGCAGGAAGATTTGAGGCATACACTCAAACAAACAGATGAGCACTTCTATACCCACACTATCCCAACCAAGCCAAGCAGCACAACCTGTTCAAATTCTGGCTTAAAGGGGGAATCCACTAGTTTTGTGCAAAATGGACTGCACACTGAGCACAGAGGTGGAGAATGCCTCCTTCACCAGCAGACGTCGAGCAGACTTTTCACACGTACTCATCCACTCATCCAGCCAACTTTTGCTGCAGTATTTGTAACACCGTGGCGCATGTCAACACATCTGCAGATTGAGTCAATAAAGTCCTAGAGACCCAGTCATGCATGGTCTGGCCTGTTCTCCCTCAACTAAAATTAAACACCAGTCTCTCGAGGGGATGGTGGCCAGGGCACCAGTGCAGTGAGGAAAGGATGCAGTAAAAAGAAGAGAACAATCAGGGTGCACCTCAAACCCCTCCGTGCTCCACATCTCTGTACTTGCCTTCCCTTCCCACAACCCCTACCTGCTCAGGCCCAGCGACGGCAGCAGCAAGACCATGAAGATGAGGAAGGTGTAACACTTGTGCATGGTTGTCCTGTTCTCTCCAGACCTGAGGACAGAGAGCCTGTTAACCTTTCGTCCCACCAGCCACACAAGCTGTGCTCCCAATGGCTTTCCATCAGTAAGCACTTCCCAATATTGAATCTAAGTCCCAGCCTGTCTGTTCCTAGTACATGAATACACCTCCTTTCCCTCTAGCATATGTGAAATCCATTATCGAGTCTCCGTTCCTTTCCCTTTGTCTCACGGGCTCTGCAATCATCCTCCCTGACCCGCAGTCCCGAGAGCTGGTGACACCCTCCCCACCAGTCTGCAACACAGACCAGAAAACAAAGTTTACATTGCGTGTCCTGTGGGGAATGTGCCTCACAAGCAGCAAGCTTCTAGTGCTCTGCACCTCAAGTGCCTTCCCTGTGACCAGAAGCCAGAGCAGCTAAAACAATTTTCCCTTGAAACTGCTACATCTTACACATGGCACAGGCACACCACTCCTGCCTGCTCACCTGAGCCAAGACTTCCCTCACTACTAGCAATTCTCATAGTGACCAGCCCTAATTCCTCCCAGCTTTCTTCTTCTTGTAGACCTGTCAACCATGCTGAACAACAACAGCTAAAGACTGCTAGGAGAGTTGTCCACAGCAGTCCCCAGGTACCCAAGAGGTGCAACATAACACCATGCTTGGAGTGGAAGACAGAAATTCAAGCAGAGACATCCAGCTCATAGCTTTATGTCAGTGAGAAGTGTCTAGCAGCCAATTAGCTCACTGAGAAGGTAAAAGAGGTGCTGGCTGTCCTTACCTGGTCCAGTGTGCTTCGAAGAAGGCAGAGTAGTATACAATGGTGGGCAGAAGAGCAGAGAAGCACCACAGCAGCAGGGTGGGGAAGAACTGGGTGATGATTGGGTTCTGCAACAAGGCAGAGAAGAAATCCCACGTTACATGGTGCATCAGCTCTTGTGCCAGTCACTGGTACAGTTGCCTTTGCTGATACCAAGGCCCCAGCACAGTGACTGCCACTGCACCCTGTCCAGGCTCAGCACGTCCCTCACGGCCAGGCTGACAGGACCCAGGGAACAATGACAATCTCCCTCCCTACCCCCAGCCTTGCAGGGGATGTTGTGCCTTGGGGTGGTTCCTGTGTTACCCACCCTGTACCTGTCTCCAAAGTCCTTACATTCAGGTACTCCACAGGCTTGGTGACATTGAACTTGTCCATAGTGGTGATGATGATAGCAGGAGTGGTGAGAAAGAAGAGAAGGATGAAGAGGACCACATTAATCACAAAGCAGCGGATCCACCATATAAAGCCCCGGATGGAGAGGTGTTCCCTGGGAGGGAGAAAGAGGGCATCAGGATAGCTGCACAGGTAGAATACCAGGTGTGGGGCTCTGCATGCACACCACAACCCAGCCTAGTGAACAGCACTTGGGGTGCCAGCCCAAGGCTTTCCCTCTCCCAGTCAGTTCAGACCTCGTAAGTCAGCCAGGCTGGGCTTCAGCAACTCACTCAGTTACCAGAGGAGCAGATGAAGAGGGAGAATGGGAGGTTGCACCCCCTTCCCACTGGCAGGGCCACTGAACCCTACAGAGCTGCTCACCAGTAGATGTTCTGTGGGTCAGGAGCATAACTGACAGTCCAGTTGGAGACATGGAGGGACTCGCTGCAGGACGAGGCTCTGGGCTCCCCACGGCATGCACAGCCCTGGCACTTACAAGCGTTGAAATCTTTGAGGATTCTGGACAAGAGGAAGAGGGACATGCTGACACAAAGGCTGGCAGGCACAAGCCAAGGGGATGCCTTAGCACTGCTGTTCTTCTGATTTAAGGCAAAGGCTGGGACAAGTTACCCTCTTGGGGAGGGTAGGACCATCTCCACTCACATGGCTGTGATGGTCTCATTGTGGAAGGTGACAAAGGCCATCCCCAGAGGCTTTTCATTAACCTTCTCCTTCTCTCGCTTGTAGTCATCTTTGAGCTTCTCCTCCAGCTTGGTATAATACTCAATGGCCTCCACCTGAGGAAGAGGACAGAGGTCAGAGGAGAGATGACCGGGGGACCCAAGCCTTGGGACACTCAACTGCGGCCCAACAGCTCCAGCTCTCCCCTACCTCCTCACAGCCCCTGATGGGGCAGCAGCACAGGTGCCCACAGGGCTTGGGGTTGATCATGGATGGGGTGTTGTCCTTGCTCTTCAGGTTAGTGAAGTAGATCCGTCCACGCTCAGCTTTCTTCCTGAAACATGAGAGTGGAAGAGAAGGAAGAAAGGAAAGAAAGAGGGTGACTCATAAAAGCTCTGTGGCACCAGACTCGAGGGGGTATCAGCAAGATCAGCCCACTCTGCCTTTTCTCCCAAAACAGGGGTTACCTCTCTGCATCGAGGAACATCAGCCGGGCAACATCATAGCAGGGACGGGCCTCCAGGACAGTGCAATTGGCATAGGCCTCCCTGGGGATGAGAAGCATCAGTTCATCACAACTGGCACCAAAGGTACCCCTCAAGCAAACTCCAAGTGTTCAGGACTTCTCTCTGGCCCTGAGAAGAGTGTCCTGGGCTGTGTTGCATACCAAGAGTTTGCAGGGAAGCCTGCAGGCTCTATCCCTTACAGTGAACAGGGTAAATGCTACGTCCTTTAGGCTTTAGCACAAGGAGCCTTTCTGGATTTTTGCCCTGTAGCAGCTAGGAGCCCTTCTGACCCCACACTCTCCTCTCTGCCTTCATATATGTGTGATCAGAAAAAGGCAGAAGGGTTCCCAAAGGGTACAAAGCATTTATTTTCTACCCATGGTGCTTTCAAACATGGTCCTGACAGTGAGGTTCTGACAGAAGAGGAATTTAATTTTCTTGTTAAACAGATATACGTTCTACAAGGACTGTGATCAGGACAGCAGCACAACATCCCACAGTTACAGCTTGAGCACCTCCTGCCTGTATCTCACCTGTGAACTCAACTACAACTCAAGATATGCCCTGTTCATTGCTTACCAACACTGACCCCCTATGGCTCTGCAAGAGATAGCTGGGCATATCATCCCAAGACACAAAACAAAGGATACTTCAAATTCAGATAAATAGCAGAAAAATAAGAGTGAGAGGCCCAAAATAAAGGTATTTGCCAATTTTGCCTAGCTCTCTGCTCTCACTGTATTATTGCCATTCCAGATAACACTAGTACTACCCTAATAAAAACAGAGCAGTCTTTAGGGACACAGTGAGACTTACTCAAAATGTTTCTTGATCTTCTCTGGCTCAGCATATTTTGAAATCCCATTGATGAATAGAGTTCGCTTAACCTGGAAAGGAGAAAGGAGAGGACAGGTAGGTGTGGATGGTGTAAAAGAGCTGGTTGCATCAAGACCCCCTCCCAAGACCTGTGTCAGTGATGAAAAAAGGTGGCCCCATCAATTCTAGCTACCAGGGCTCTCTTTCTCCTGTGTTTCTGCTAGTTGTTGCCATCCTGCACCGGGGTGCACTGCAGACAGACAGGCTTACACTGCAGATGCCTGAACAGAAACACGGCTACCCTTTAGAAATGAAGAAGGCAAAAGCAGCTGGAACAACCCCTAAGGAAGAACGGGGTCCTTCCACATGTTTACCCAGTGCAGGCCTCTCTTGTTTCCCCACAGGCAGTCATGGCTGCTGCTCTGGAGGTGATTTGCCTTTGGCCAGGCAGAATAAAAACAGCCAAATCATGACAGTGCTAAGTTGCTGCGGAAATTGAGGTGCTCAGCATTGTCTCCAAGGCTACCTGACTTGACCACAGGGCATGGGAAAATGTGCCTGGGAGAGTGGCCAGATCCTGCTCACCAAGTCATCCTCTTTGTAGCGCATCTTGGAAGTGTGCCGGCGCATGCTGTACACTGTCAGCAGCAGGTACAGGAAAGCAAAGGTGGTGTGCAGCCACAGCAGGTTATTCCTGTCACAAGGGAGACCACAAAGGTCAATGCAAGGTTGCTACTACAAGCCTGTGTATGGCTGGTCAGGCCCTGAAGGCACTGGGGGCACGAGTGTATGCAGCATAGCACACAGATGCCCTACAACCAAATTCCAGGAGCTCAGCCTGGAAACTGGAGCAGGGACAGTAGCCTCACAGCAAGGGCAGAAATACAGCCTAAAGAAGATGAGGCTCTGCAGCAAGTGAACATTTACAAAACACACCCTGAGGGCCTCAATTACCCATCTCAGCCCTGCCCACACATACCCAGACTTCAGGTTAGCGATAGTTGTCCTCCCAAAGCTGTAGGCATTGTTTTCTAGAGAGAAAGAGGCAGACACAAAGGTTCAGTTATACTGAGTGGGACAGAGCATCACTAGAGTGAGCTACAGCAAGAGTATCACCTGCAGAATACCTAAAAACCCAAGCTACACAGGATGACCCTGTGGATGCACTACACTCAAAGTGAGGCAGCAGTTAGGCTTTGTCCATATTAGTGCTGTCCTGCCCTCCACTGCTCCCCAGTGGTCTGGAACATGGTGCTGAAAGCAGATGCCACAGCCCAGCCAAAAGCTCCTTGTTCTCACCTAGCAGGTCCCCTGAGAAGTTGACAGGTAACACGATGCCCACGGAAAGCACACCCACGACCACGAGCAGCCCAATGATGTGCCTCTGGAAGGACAGGTAGTGCACTGCATCAACCCCGCACTTGTCCCGGATCTCATCATCCCTGCCAGGGAGAGAAAAGCTGTCAGGCAATTTTCTGCATTTCCTCAAGTGCTGGGGAAGAGTACAGGGTTGCAGCTGCCCTCCTAAGCACTCCTGAGCACACACAGCATCCCTTGTTCTGCCCTACAGAGCTGTAGCCAGACTCTGGATTTGGGAGCCCAGCAGTCTTGAAGCAGCGTGGGCAAAAACCTGCCTGTGCAATGATTATGCAGCCCTGCTCCCTGTCCCTCAGGAGAGGCAACTGGACACCTTATACCCTTCAGGCTGGCCTTGCCTTCCCTGCTAAGACTCAGACAGTGATGCTATCCCACAGAATTCTGAATAGAAGTACTTGGGAGACTGCTCCTGTGCATCATCGAGTTGAGGGTGTCTTCCCTGCATCCTCCAGTGCCCTCCTCCTAGCCATCCCTGAGACAGCAGCACCCCTAGCAAGAGTGCCAGGGAGATAGGTATCTTTGCAGAGCAAAGACAATGTTTCTGAGATGGGACTGAAGTGGGGCAGCCATGGGCCTGGGTTCTTTCCTCTGTTACAGACTCACTTTGTGAGTCACTTATTTTGTCACTCGCTTATTTTGGCTTTAGGACTCCTCATGTAGTCCTGTCTTTGCTTGTCCTCTCCAGAGGACCAACTTCACTTGTGCTCTTCAGAGAGGGGGCTGCAGCAAGGGCAGTGACTTCATGAAGCTGTACTGCACTGGGTGTCCCAACAACCCTGCACTGCCCCTCCTTCCCCATTTGGGTCCCTCATACAGGTCCTGGGGCACTTACTTTATCCTGAAGATGGCTGTCAGCCAGGAGCAGAAACCCTGTGCAAAAAGAAAATGGGACAGTTTCACAACACTCTGTGTTCCTTTACCCCAGCTCCCTCCTCCAAAGGTTTCAGGGACCAGGCTGGTGTCCTTGCACCTCCACATACGTGGCACGGGGGGGGGCAGACCACAAGCACCCAGATGTGCAGAGCCACAGATGGGCCAATGTGAAGGAGGTGACAATGCTACTCCATGGAGCACAACATCGGCATGACTCTGCTGTCTGGCTGTCCCCTACCAACTAGCAGCTCAACCTTCCAGGCAACCCATGGGCTCCTGGCTAATATGGAAACTCTCCAAAGCCATGGCAGACCCAGAAAATTCAGCATACAGGCACTTCAGCCATCCTGCTGGACAAAAGAAGCTCTGTAAGGACCAGGAAGGTAGGCTGGGCCAAGGCAGTGCTCCTCAAAGGACACCTGGGGGAGCTTCAGCCCCCATCCATCACACCCATTATCCTCCCCTTCAGCTAGGACAAACCCAGTAGAGGTAGACCGCAGTGTGAGGAAGAGCTGGCAAGTAAGTATTGTTTGTAATGTTGAGATTACAGGCTGGACAGATGTCTGTTAAGCCACAGTGATGTAGAGCCTATTTATTTAGGCACATGTCCAAGAGCTGCATCTCTACACCGCACTCACACACTACAAGATGTGGGACTTAAGGCCCAGGAACAGGCAAAAGTGTTTCTTCTGAAGAGCCCTTGGTTCAGCCAAGCTGTGGGTTCCTGGCCCCACAAAGGCGAAGCGTTTGACTCTTGTGGCTACTCACGTTGTCCCTCTGGTCGAAGTCCACAGAGCTGGAGACGGAGGTGAGGCGCTCGTAGCGGTCATGGCTGTCAGAATGCAGGGCGGAGGCTACGCTACAATGACAAGTGGGAGGTGAGGGAGAAAGTTAGAAGATGCGAAGAGGCAGCCTGGCCAGGAACCGAGAGCACCCAGGAGACGAGGGGTTAATTCAGGTCAGTTTGCACCCGGTGAGATGGAGAGAGGTAAGATCAGAGGCAGCAGTAAAGACAGAACCCTCCTCCAATGGCATGCTGAGCCTGGCAAAGCCCACAGGCTTAGCCCATGGATGCTACTCGTTCAGCACCTTCTGAAAGGCACCCAATACTATGTGGCAGTCCCTGCAAGGAGAGGCTGGCAGAGGCTGCCACAGAGGAGAGGTGAAGTCTGTTTAGCACAGGGTTTAGACAGGAGAAAGGAAGTGAGAACTGGAGGCTGCCACAGCCCCTCTGGCTCTGGCATAGCTGGACAGGCACTGGGAGTGGCTCCTGTCCTGGAGAACCTCACTCATCTTCAGGAAGAGGAAGGAAGGAGTCTGGTGGGCTGCATCCTGCTACACCAGTCCTCCCCACCCTTAGTTCTTCAGTGCAGGAGGAAGAATGCAGCTGACTGGAGCCAGGCTCAGTGCAACCTGCTTCTGAGCCTCAGCTGAGCCTCCAGCCTGGAAATCCCTTGAGCAGGAACAGGGCAGACAGCTAAAAGAATGTCTCCATGGTAAAGGACAGGAAAGCAAAAGGGGTGAATATCATGAAACCACTTTACTCCACCTAGATGAAGAACCTGCAGCAGAAGCATCCAAGGCTGACAGTAGCCCCCACTATAAATAGAGACAGAGGACAGCTGGAAAAGAAAGTAAGGAAATGGTCCAGAGACCTAAATTAAATAGCACTTGCAAGATAACAACAGCAGGCTGGGATCTTGGAGGTGCAAGAAGAGATATGACTGATTTGAAGGCTAGAAACCAAGGAAAAAAACCAAATGAAAATATGGTCTCCCTGTAGTCAGTACAGATTCAAGGAGGGTAAGATGGGCAAGAACACAGAGAAACAGCTGCTGAGAGACAAGTGCTAGAGAGGAGGTGGATGACACTATGGGAAGGAGAACAAGCAGAGATCTTCATGGGCATTCTGAAGCAAAGTAGATGAGACACATGGCCTCTCTCAGAGCAGAGCAGCACCTGCTGAATCCCCAGTTCCTAGCTGGACGTAACAGAGACAGGGGAAGGAGATTAGCTGAAGGTCAGGGGATTACAGCAGTACAGATTAGACAGTGGTGTGCAGCCTTGCCGCTGTGCAGCCCAACACTCTGCTCTGCTGGAGGGACAGGGACAGCTTCAACCCAACTTTTAGACCTTCGGTTCTTTATAATCACAGAGGCTTTGCAGCTGGGCACAGGGAGCAAGGGTGAATTTCTGTGGAAGAGAAATTTCTGCCCTGAGGAAGGCACAGCATGATGACATCATGAGCTTTTGGATAACCAGGATAACTCAGCTCTGTGCAGGGGGATGCAGTGACAATAATCAGGATGACCTGAAGTGTTTAGAAGACAGAGGATGCAAAATCTTGCCACAGATGGAAAGCTGAACAGGGAGCTCCAACAGCACCTGCACCTGAATGGAGACTTTTTAAAGCAAATAGTGCACTGATAGTGCAAGTGGGTGAAAGCAAGACTGCCCCAAATCACAAGATTAAGGTGGGACCCTGCATGATGCAGGTTTGGTGCAGACCCTGTCGGAAGGGAAAGGGACAGGGTCTGAGGCACAGCTAGCATCAGGCCGAAGGAATCACAGGCTACAAGAGGGCAGGCCAGGCATGCCATGGAAAGGGCTTGCTGGGGTGTGAAGCTGGAGGTGACTGCACAGGTGGCAAGCCCCACAGGGCTCTGTGATCACTTTCCTCACACGCAGAGGTGCAAGTGGGTTGCTGTGACCTCCCATGGCAGACCAAGTTGCCAATTGAGACTCTTGATGGCTACTGCCAAGCTCTGACAAGTCACAGGACAAGGGCACTTGCTGGTTCTCAGGGAAAGGGAACACATCAGAGGAGGATGCCCTCTCCCACAAAGAACAATTGTACATTCAGGGGCTGGGATCACCAGGTGACATATACATGTTCCTAACCCAGCACATGTCACTGCACTCCCCAGCAGAGGTAGCAGGGATGGGAATGTGCCATTAGCCTTGAAGGAGCACAGACAGAATGGGACTTCCTCACTGAGTTCTGCAGGTTTTTGGAGGCTTCTGGCTGCTAACAGTGTCCCAGCTCATGCAGTAGCTTTAGGGGTGGTATGTGTGGAGCAGATGGCTCCAGCAAGCTCAAATGAGAAACAGGAGCAGGAAGAAGTGGCCCTCTGGAGAAAGACAAGCCCTTCCGAGGACAAATGAAGTGGCCCCCTAAAAAATCCTCAGAGCATGATGGCTCTACTACCTCTGTTTCACTCGCCCCCCCAAGATGTTAGCAGTGAAAAGTTGCCAGACACACCTGAAGCAGGGCCAACCACTAGTGAAGCAGTCAAGCAGGAGCGAGAGGTCCCCTCTGTGCCATGTACCACAGCGACCACCAGTTCTGTTTCAACAACTTCAACTGTTCTGCTCTTGAGGGCAAGGATCAGCTGCAAAAACAGGCACATTCTTGTACCCCCTTTAAGGCAGTAGCAGGCCCTTGCTTTGCAAGTGGGAAGAGGAGGCTGCAGCTTGTTGCCCTGGCCTCAGACACAAATCAGTGTGGCTGCAGTGACCATGGCAGGCTGTGCACTGCCAGCTGATCGTCCCCTCTGCAGCACATACCACCCAACCAGTCAGCCAGGCACAGGAGATGGTCTTTTCTCAGGCACAAAAGCAGCAAGAAAGAGGTAAGAACAGGGAGGACAGTCCATGGCAAGGCTTAATTGGCACCACCAGGCCAAGGTGATGAAAGATGCTTTCAGCAGCACTGAGGCAAAAGGTTTCTTCCATAGGGGAAGAGAGAAAAAAATCAAGGGTGCTGCCTTGCTGGGTGTGGGTTTAGGTGGCAAGGGACAAGGGACAAAGGTTGCCCTGGTCCCAGAAGCCCCATGGGATAAAAAGGAAAGATGCACTCTTACCAGATCCTCTGTGCATCTACCTACCCTTGCAGATGGTGAGGGAACAGCTCTTGTGGCAACCTGGCACAAGAAGGACCAGGCAAAATAGCCTCCCCTGCACCTGAGTGACCTGAGAATACTGTGGGCTCAGGCAAGCAGGTTTGTTTACTTCCATCATAAGGCAGGATAGCTGGACACAAGCAGATAGAGCAGGGCATGTGATACAGTACCCTCCACCCTGGTCAGGACTGAGAGCTCCCTGGCACTGCTGCTCCCAAGGAGCATTTAAGGGCTACTAGGGGAAAACCAGGGTGCATTCAGCTGTGGTAGTGGATGACACAAAGGGGAGGGAAAGACGAGCATAAATCCACCGAGAGACAAAAATTCATGCCCAAACTCCCAGCCACTTAGATTAGTTCAGAAGCAAGACAGCTGCAAGAAAAAAGGAGAGAGGTTGTGAGCAAGAAAGAGCAAAGAAATGAGACCCTGAAAAAACAACATACTATTCCCGCTCCTCTCTTTCCGTCTCCCAGCGTCGGCGCCTGGGGGCACAGAAACAGAAAGGGAGAGGTTACAACCACGGGAGTAGGTGCTGTGTTCTCCTCTTTTGCAGAGAACTATGCATCCAACATGGCTCCCCATCATCCTGAAGGAAAGAAACCTGCCAATGGTCAGGCTGGAGAAGACCTTCCTTCCAGAGCCCAGCAAGGCCTCAAGTCACAGCAATCTGGAATACCCACTGGTCCAGGGGCAGAACGCTTTGCTGCCAGCTGAAGGCTTCACTGGGAAGGTGACCCGGCTCCATACCATGGACATTGCAGGGAGCTCCTGAGTGACAGGGTCAGGTACAAGAGACTGCAGGGATTGCCTGGCTGCCATCTGAGCTCCCTGTCCATCTATCTCCTCTCCACCCAGGCAACAAACACACACGCACCTCCCTCCTGAAAAATCTCATCCTACCCCACAGATGAGCCAAGCAGCATGGGCTTCTCCCTGCGACTGCAGTTCCATTGATCCACAGCCTGACCCACAGCCACCTTGTCCCTCTCCCCGTGCTTACCAGCTCTCCCTCTCCAAACAGCTGGCACCCCTCTGCCTTTCTGTCTACAGCCACTGCTTGCACTCCGTTGCACCCAAAGTGTTCAAGCATCGCCTCAGAAAACCCAGCCCTCTCTCCCTACCAGAGGCCAGACTTGTGCAGCCCATGTAGCTTCTGCCAGCACCTGGATCCAGACTGCTTAACCCTGCTGCCCCCTCCCCATTGAGGTCTCCTGTGATTATTCTTTTCTCCTTGGTTCCCTTCCACTACCTCTGTACACTGATTTCCCCAGCCAGACCAGGAAAGGATGGGCCGAGGAGCCATAGGGACACAGCTGCTTATCTTGCCCTATTCAGGACCACTTATTTAAACCAGGTGAATTCCTGGTTCAATGCTGGGAAAAAACAACTCTTTTTACTGTTGTGCAGGGAATGCTCCCTCTGCTGTGGTGCTTCCACCCCAGTGGGCCTCAGCTTTTGCTGACAGACACTGTAGCCCACAAATGCATTGGGCAGGAAGGATCCACACCCAGACCAATTCATGAGCACTTGGGATGTGAGCTCAGCTCGCATCAGCACAGCAGTACCACACCTGGAAAAGCAGCACACTACTGTCAAGTGCTCTTAACAAGAACTGCATCCAGCAGAGTCACAAAGACACCTTCAGAGGCTTAATAAAGCCTTTATGGTGGTCACTCTTCCTGTGACCTCTTGTTCCTCTCCTCCCTCCATCTGCTATTCCTCTGTAAGGACCCCTGCACATCTCTGTCACTGAAGGGACCATAAGCAATATGGAATCAGCAGGGACCACTCCATTATTTTGGGAGAAGGATGCTGTAACAAAAAAGCCAGTAACTGGGGATTTCTTCCTATTCCTGGACCTTGGGATGCAACTGGCACATTTGCCTCTCCTCTCCAGCTGCTCAGGCACACGAAATGGGATTTATCCCTTCTGCCTCACAGCAAAGAAGGGCACTACTCATATCTTGTTCCCCTGCCACTCTCCCATGCTTACCTGTCAGCATCAGTCACCAGGGCCAGGCGTCCATAGTCCCAAGCAACTTTACGTAAAATTGAAAAGACAAACAACAGTGCCTGAAAGAGACCAAAAGAGAAGCCGTGAGAAAAGGCATTGTCCAACTCTTGTCATTGTCCTCTGCATGCAGAGCCACAGGAACAAGGAAGGTAGGAGGGGACAGAGTTCTCAGTTAAGAACACACTGAGACCACAGGAGAGCACAAGTTCCCCGGGGCTGTTAAATGAGACTATCTGGACAGCTGTGGGAGGCAGAGGCCCAGGATGCAACACACAGTAGCTAAGGTAACCCCATAGGATCAAAAAGCCCTGATGTTCCTAGAAGTCAAAATTATGGCTATATCATTTGTGGTCCCACAGCTTCTAAGGAGGAACATGCAAAGTCATTGGGTGGATAAAGCTGCAGGGACTTGGCAACATAAGTGGGAGTTTTTGGACACACTCGGGACTGACTCAACATCACCCCCATCCTTCTGGCTACAACACCCTTCCATGGGGCTCAGTGTGGTGGTACTGGAGCTAAGTCAATAGTGGCTAAGCCCACAGTGTCTAGGAGACACGATCAGAGCCAGAATATCAGCCAGCAGCAAAGTTAGGGATGGCACTTGGGGCCCTCAACCCTAATCATCTGATCAACGTCCTCGTTTCATGGTTAATTAGGGGAGAAGGTGTCGAAGCAGCAGTAGGCAGACTTACGAGAAAGCACATAAAGTCAAGGGCTAGGACGGTGGGCACGCCGCCGAAGGGCAGCCCCTGCAGCACAGTGCTGCGGATGCGTGCACTGTAGCAGTAGTCCTTGGTAGTGCTGTTGTTGTTGTTGCATGTGGGAGTTTTGCAGGGCACCCCTACTGAGCCCAGGGTGGCGATGACGTAGGGAAGCATCTCTACAGCTTCATCGTCTTCCCTGGGGAAAGGAGAGAAAGAGCTGGTTAGACACATGCCGCTTTGATGACAACCTAGCCCCGTTGGAGCTGGGGGCCAACCTTGCCTGCCAGCTCAGGTTTCCCTGTGCTACAGGATTTTCCTGGGACCTTGTCCAGGGACAAGGTCATCTGAGAATCCTGCTGAGTTTGGTGGTGCCAGAGGAACCCATGTGCTTCAGCAGCTATGGTCCCACCATGGAGCCCCAGAACTCCCTTCCTTGTCTCTCCGCTCTCACACCATTTGGGTGCAGCTGTCTCTCAGACCACTTTTCTGCCTGAGAACACGGTGCCTCAGCTCCCCCTCCTCAGCAGGGAAAGCATTCAGGTACAGGAAAAAGTTAAAGGGTGGGATGGATGGGGCATGAAGTCACGTCTGGATGACAGAAACAAACTGCTATAGGACAGTTGCTGCATCATGATTCCACAATTTCCTCTGCCTGGCTGCATAAAGCCATTAGCTTTATTAGGCTGAATCATCACCCTCTCTTCACTGCAGGCCTCAGCCTCCAGCTCCCAGGGGACCTATCAAGGGCTGGTCACACCCCCTGCTTGTTTTCTCTCCTTCCTCTGACTTGGAGGCCATTTAGATGCAAGCACACAGGGCAGAAAGGAAGTTTAGGCTCTACTATTTAGCTGGCCAAATATTTTATTTATTTCAGTGCCTTCCCCAAACTGTTACAAGACCCATAGTGGCATGCAGACATGGGGACATGGGGAGGTCCTCCTCCTGTGCAGAGCAGCTCCACAACAAACACAGAGATGATCATGGTAGCAATGGATACATGTGAACTGAGTAACTCAGAGAAGAACACGCTGACAACAGAAACACAACCACTTTTCAGAAGAGGGCTGAGAAAATCCCATCAGTTGCAGAAGGAACAGTGATAACAGGAAGATAACAGGCTTTTGACCCCTAAACCATTCCTCTTAATCCAGCATCCACAAACCACCCCAAATCCTTCACTGCTACCATGAACCACACAGAAAGGCTGGATAGCACAGTATCACTTCTGGGCAATGCCTGGGTTTATTTTTTCCTCAGAAATGCCATCCCTCAGGGCTGGGCAAAAAAAGCCATTGCCTGCCCAAAGGATGAGAAAGCTGCCAGCACCACTGCCCTTCAAGCTCTGCATTGTTTGGTGACATTAGCAGAGGGGATGCAGGGCTCTTACCTCCAGCTCACAGGTATAATCCTGGCCATCTCCTGCCTGGCTGCAGAGATTTATCAGCATCACAGCACAATGCTAGCTGGATAATGACCACAAAACGATTTGCTGCGGTGACCTAGAGAGCTCCGCTCCAAAGCAATCCCTCCCTGCTCAGCTCAGACGGGATGCACAGCTACAAACCAGATGAAGCACCGATGGCAAAGGGCAGCCCGAGAAGCAAAAGCCCAGCAGGGTACAGGCATTGACAGGGGGGTCAGCCAAATTGGAAAAGCCACAAAGCAGCCTGTTAAGACATAATTCACAGGTACAGAGGTGGAGCAGGGCTGCCTAGAGCAGAACAAGGGAGCAGAGAAGAAGGAGAAAAACAAGCCAAGACATGAGATCACAGCTGGGAGTAAATTGGGAAGACAGGGTAACTCACCCTGGCTAAATTAGCTAGAGACTTGGAAGCTCTAGGGGAGTGATGGGAAAAAATTATGGGATGAGACTCAAAGGAATATCACACACTTTGGAGCATGAAGGGTTATGCCCTTCTGTAAGTGCAATCTAGATAACCTGAATGAAAAAAGAAATATCTCTCAATCCTCTTTTTGGGAATTTTGTAAACTTTTAGCTATGAGTTCCAGATTTTGAGTAAAGACTACAATCCTACTGTAACACCACAGCCTTGATGTCTCCTATGTACTCCTGTATAGTGAAGAAAGGCAAAGAAGAAAAGCATTTGCTTTTTCTAGGCCTACTAAGTTCACTACTAAGTGCTATCCCCCTTCCCAGGACATAAGATATCTTCTAGCTCTAACCACTCACCCACACATCCTCTAACACATTCTCTCTTCTGACCCTATGGAAAGGTGACCACAACCACATACAACATCTGGGTAGGGAAATGACCTTGAACAGCACCCTGATGCTCTCAGCATCTCTCCTTACACTACTCCTCATGTGGTTGAGCACGATTTACTTCTCTGACAGCATCTTTGTGTATTGAAGAAAAGCATCTCTGTCATCAGCCTGCAATCCCACTGCCCAGAGCAGCGAAAGTAAATTAGAAGCCAGCCATGTCCCAGAGCAAATCACTCCTTCCAATATACCTGCATGCTTCTCATCTTCTCACACCACTTCACTACACATGGTGTCACTTTGGAGTCACTTCCTCTGGACAAATCTGAATGACTCCAGGGTACTGGCAGATTTTAGCTAACTTGCTGCACATTGCCTTTTCTGGGTCATTAATAGCAAAGGACCTCATCCCTCTGCTATTGTCACATGAAAATTGCTAGTTCACTCCTTGACTTTGTGGAACCTCAGCCAATTTTTGAGCCAGAACTCTACATCTCCAGCAGACAGTGTTTTTAACAGTTTTCTGTGAGAAATTTCAGAGGTTTTCTGAACATCAAAGCAAGTTACACAAGTTTGCCAGATGCTGTTATTTTACCACAGTATTGAAAGACTTGCAACAGATCAGGGAACTATGATTTTCCCCTGCAGACACCAAACTATTTATCTCATTCTTGCATGTTTTATAGCCCCATTTTTCCAGTTGTCTTTCTTAAAAGAAATGAGGCTCATATGCTCACGTTGTCCACAACCCTATCTAAACATTATTTATACAAACCATTACGTGCTGAAGACAAACTCTGCAAGCCTATAGGTGATTTAAGACACACTTCAGAGAGACAGGTCCCAGAGATATACTTTTTCCCTGAAGCCTAGAGGATGGACTGGATATAAACTTTCCTAGCCTCTTCAGTAACCCAGCCAGAACACCCAGCAATGGAAAAGATGTGGCATATGCCCAAGGCTTACACTGCCTTTTCATGAGCTGAGTCAGGAGGCACAGAAGCAGTCCACACCATCCTTGGTTATGCAAACTCCCACCCGGCCAGTAAGCACAAGGGGCTCCCCATGGAGACAGAAGTGCTTCAGGTGTGTGGGAAGCTGGGAAAAAGCTCACAGGAATGTTCAGAGCACTTGTGCCCTTCTAGTTCTCCCAGCTGCAAGAATATCTGGCAGCAGGCTAGAGGTGACCTGCCATTCTATCACTTTAGGTGAGACCCACCAGGGCTCTTCTGGGGTTACAACATCAATTAGGCAACTAAGAAAAATGCTCTGGCAACCAACTCTGCAGTCTTTATCAATAGTGCCTACCTAGTACCCTTCACCAAAGGCCTTTCCCAGGAGTCTTTCAGCTGAGCAGGAGACTGGCTGGTTTTCCCAGGCACAGTGCAACCCATGGGCCTGGCAATACCTCTCTCCTTGCACTTGGTTTGCACCTTGGTCTCAAGATGCTCCCTCCAGAGGGCTCTGCCCCCACCCTCAGCCAGGCAGGGTACACACTCCAGTGTCCTGTGCTGCAAGGTGCAGGGCTGCCCCTGGAGACAGCTGATGTTGGGTACAGTGTTTCAGTCAAAGCACAGGCAGGGAGGAAAGGTGGTGCTTGCAGCACACACAGTCTTTTGGTACAGAAACACAGCTCCCAATTATGAAGGGAAATCCCTTCCAGCAGTGTGGGAGGGATAAGGGGATTTTTCTAGCAACAGCTGCTCTCCCCAACTCAAATACACACTGAAGGCAGAGGTGGTTTTGCAAAGCTTTCTGTTTTGATCCCAGTGTCTCCCTCTAGGGAAGGACCCTGCATGTTTCCTTACACCTTATGCTGCCACCACAGGGTAAAGGAGCATCTCTGACCACACCAACTGTGCTGCACCAGAACATGGTTAAAGGTGCCTTTCCTGGTCCCTCCTTCCCCTCAAAGGCTGTAGGTCAGGGCAAGCTTGGTTCAGCCTGGGCTGAGATGCTTACATCAGCATGAGCTCCTGAGCATCAAGGGACAAGGTGCAGGGAGTTGGTGGGAAGCTACTGTGAGGCTGGAGTGGTGGGAACCAGGCTCAAGGTACCCAAGCCCTTTCCTGAGCACAAGCACGGCTTATCACCACAGAATATAGTGGGGCCAAAGACACAGTAAGAGCAGGACATCAAACCAGGTGCCATGCAAGCCCCAGAGGCTTCCCCCCCTGCACTCTGCGTAATTAATGCTGACTTTTTCAAAACAGCAAAGACAGACTTGCCAAAAGACATTTTTCACTCTTATTCAGCAACACTGGACTCCATTCCCTTCTCTATTAACAGTAGGAAGGAGGAAGAGAGGAAGCTTCTCCCAATCCACAGAGAAGCCTTTTCCCTGCCCCACAGCATAGCTCCTACATTCCCAGCAGGACCAGCATGTCCATAGTGTCCATGTTTTCACCAACACGTGTCAGGAGCAGAGGCATACAGCTTCCTACCTGAAGTCCCTAAAGCACATCCCACCTGGCGCTGCAGCCCCAGGTTCTGCCTGCTAAGCCCTGTGCAAACACAGCCCTGAGAACTGCTGTTCTTGAGAGCTTGGTGGCCTCAGCAGGGCAGGGCAGGACTTCTCTTCCTCCTTGACTTTGTCCCTGGCCTGCAGGTGGGCACCCAAATGAGGACCCAAACAGCAGCCAAGCAAGCCTCCACACTCCCATCCATCCACTGCAAAGAGAAAAAAAAGGCAGAATGAGGCTGAGAAGACTAAGATTACATGCCTTGGTCCTTTCACTGCTATGACTCTGGCTGCAAATTGTGCACCAGGATACTTATGGAGTCATCCCACAATCTGGCAGGGGTGACATGCAGCAGAGGTCTGAAGGGCTCTTACAGGCAGGGGATTGGGAGGTGCCTCCTGAGGATGCTGCCTATCCCACACTGAACTCTGCTGCAGCACTGTAAGGCCAGGGCAGACAACAGAAACAGCACTGCAGGTCTTCCCAAACAGAGCATTTCCCATTCTCACCAGCTCACCCTGAAGTCTCTGCCCCAGCTCACTCACATCCTCTGCCAAATCCCCGGCACCAAGGGGAAAGAAAAAAGAGGGGGCACTGTGCTGGGACTCGGGCAGGAGTGACGCAGGAGCTGGACAGCTAACCAGGAGATAGATGCACTGACACGGGCAAGTGTCTGTGTTCCTCCACTGATGTCAGCCAGACATGAGGAGGTGACCTGAGAAACGCCTGCAGAAAAATATAAATCAATAAAGCGGATGCTTGAGCTCACAGACAGAACGACGTAAGCACACAAGTACGTTCATTTGTTTTCTCACCAGTAAATGTTAATAACTCCATCTGTAATTAGAACAGCAAGCTTGTGCTCTAGTAGAGACACATTTGTTTATGGAAATGTGACAGTCTCACAGCAGGCTGGAGGTGCGGAGACAGGCAACCGGAAACCAGCAGGTCTGGGGCTAGAATACCAAATTTCCAGACTAAAAATAAAGTAATCCAAACCTTGTTAAATCTCTGGGGAATGGCATTCAGGGAGGTGAGGTGTGCTTTGGTTCTCAGACAGGGAGGGTGCTGTGGACATGGCCTGTACCTTTTAGACCTGCTCCTCTGGGGTCCCCTGGGTCTTCCATGTACCATAGGTAACCCACACTGTGACCCCAGGGACGTGAGCCCAGAGGATGTGCCACCCTGAGCCTCTGCCTGACAGGGCAGTACAGATCTGCCTGCACTGGGCATTTGGGGACCCTCACGCAGCAGCTGGCACCCAAGGCTGAGGGAGCCTTCTCACCCCCTCAAACAGCCACCTTGGTTACCTGCACCTAAGTGGCAAAGTCCAGCACAGCTCTGAGCAAACTGCTTGCAGCCACCACCAGACCACAGGAAGAACAGTCTGACTCTGCTAAGTAGGGAATAGCCTCAGGACAGATGGGGAGAAAGGGGCTTACAAGTAAGCTCAAAGCTTTTCTCAGAGTACAACAGTTAAAGAGGGAAAATACCACTCTTGTTGCAGACACAGCAGCGGGTAAGGTGCCCTGCACCATGCCTCTGGCACAGAGCATTCAGGCAGCTGAGGGCTGGAGAAGTGCTGACGTGCTAGGTGCAGTGAGGAGGAACGTGATCTGCAGGCCAAGGGAAAAAGCATCAAGAAGCAAATGTGCTACTGGTGCATTTCCAACAAGCCTGAGCAAAGCACTGACAAGCATACAAGAGGAATCAGTCCTGTATTGGCAGAAAGGAGGAGAGCCCACTAAAGCCCTACATCTCTTTGTCTCCTTTCCACCTCCTCCAGTCAATATAAAACTCCCTGCACACTTCACCTCTATGAACTGGACAACTAGACACCAGGCCTACAAAGCTTTGGTCTGGCAGACTTGTCTTCTTCAAAGCAAAAAAACTTTGCCTTGGGACCAAAGTTCTCCCAAGTGGCTTTGCACCAGGCCTCAAATATCTACCACTAAAGGGCATCACACCTTTCTTTAGGGTGCATCAGCTCCCAGTCCTGTTGTTGGCAGGTACTGTCACTGTAAAAGCCAGCCCCAACCCCACAGTACTCAGAGCACCATTTTGTGGTGGCTTGCACGCTGCTGACTGTGTACATCCCAATGCTCAGGAATCCCTGGTGCTGCTCCCAAGCACAACTGTAAGCACTGTGAACCACACAGGTAACCCTGAGCTGGGATGGTGCCTGGCATGGATGGTAGTAGACTGTAACAGTGGGGAGCATCTGGATCCTTGTAAAACCTAGGTTTGAGTCTCATGAAGGTCAAGAATCCTCTTCACAACTCCCTTTCAAAATCACCAAGGATAGTCATAAAAGCCTTGCCTTTGAACATCAGCAAAACACTTCATGCTGCCTTCACCCCCTGGAAACTCTCTACCTTGCTAAGTGATATGGATTTAGCTCCAAACACCTAGGTCTTTTTTATGCCTCCTTTTTACAGGAACTCCCTCCAATCTGATGGTAGTGCTTTCGAGTCATATGGTGCCCTGAACATAACGTACCATGCCAAGAAGGGCTGTACCAGAGCTTGAAACCCAGTATGCTGTGGTTCATGCTCCTCACATCAGAGCTGGCTAATACGTCCTCAGCCTAAGGGCAGTTTGGTCTCTCTGGCTCTGCATTTTGCTCCCATGCTGCACATCCCACACTGCTGTCTTCCTGCATCAATTTTCACATCCCTTTGGACTGAGTGCTCCTGGGCAAGGGGTGTCTGTTCCTGCCTGGCCATCAGGGAAAGGCTGATGATGGCCCCTTTCTCTCCAAAGAGGTTTAGTGGAAGAGTGACACTCGTACACCACCATGCTGCAGTTCTGCTGCCAAGGCAGCTTGATGGCCTCCACCTGGCTACAAGGGAAAACACAGCCATGGTACCTGGCATTTCTGCACCATGAATAGGAGGTCCTCAGTCCCATCTTGTTTGCTTATTGACAAACACTATAGAGTCTCAATGCCACATGGACACCCTCAGTAGTGTCTCATAGGGACCTATGCATGTGTCCCAGTCCATGGTAAGGGACTCATCCTCTGCCATCAAGAGAAAGCCCAACCTATCAAACAGTTCTCCACACCAGTCAGCTCTCCGCATGGCAGAATCACAGTCACCCTGATATACAGTAAATTTTGAGTGTTTCATTAGTCACTAAATCAAACACTTAAGTTACAAATATATCTACCTGTCACTTTCCCTTCAAGTTCCTGGGCTATAAATCTCAGAAAGATATCAAGTTTGTCGGCCAGCTTGTACTTTATAAAGGAATAGTGCTTACCTACTGTTTGGCTTCCCTTGCTTCCTGTAGGCATACACTGATAGTGATCCAGTAAATAAACACAATAAACTATTAGAGCGGCACGACTGATGAGGTGCTGACCTCCTGCAGTATATTCTGCAGAGCAGTGGCCATATGGCAATCAACTCATATGGTTGGGAGTAAGTCCCAGATAACAGGGTTTCCTCACCTATCACTCAACACCCCAGCAGCAGCAACTTCACCAATTCCCAGTAGACTTTTAGCAAAGACAAGGATGGAGACTTCACGACCTCACAATACCAGTAGTTATCAGCTTCTAGTTTATGGATTCCAGTGGCACAATGGCTGTTCTTCATGGGTTGCCTCATTGATTGTCTCCTGCATGTCTATTATCATCATTTATACTACCTGCATATGGCCTGCTTCCCTTACAACCTATCTGTGGGCCTGCCCCAGGCTAGCTCTCCCGGACTTCATTTTTTAAGTGAGAGAGACTATTCCTACAGGATCTTTACTGCACAAATACCACTTTGGTTTTCAAGCACTATTAAGGAGAGCTCTTCATGTGCATGACATCTGGCTTGGCATAAACACAAAGCAATCTCCCAGGTGATTTCATATTTACTCTGAATTTTTCCACAACTCCCCCATTTCTCAAGTGACTAAATACCATCTTGTCCCTTTTGCACAGGGGCATGTTTTTAATAAGAGCTCTGTACTCTTGCAGCTCTCATTCCCCTTTCCTTTGTTTATTAGTAACCTCACCTCATCCTAAAGCTTCTGATCTTAATCCCCTTGTATTAAGGGGAGAGCCACATATCAGGCCTCATATCTGTTTCCTTTCCTCAGGCCTTATATCTCTTTCCTGCCAGTCACAGACTAGGTATTCTCATCTACATCCAGCTTTTCCTCTTGAACGAAACATCTATGTGTCTCTCACAAAACCAGGTTTTTATCTAGTCTCTCAAGGTCACATTGACTGTTTCCTCCTCCTCACTTCTGCATGACAGAAGTCTTGACCTCCTTGCAGCACAGTATTCAAAGACAGAAGAATTTTGTTCACTGGGCACAATTACAATCACTTGCCTATGAACTATGATCAGCACTTCCCTCACCAAAGAAAATCTTTGGTGATGCAAGTCACAAGTAGTGGCAAGGAGCATCTCTCTGAGGAGTCCAAGCCACCTCTCAGGGCTTCACAGCTGGTTCCTCACCAGAAGCTGGCAGAACACCCTATTGCATCAGCCCTGAGAGCATCCCTATCCCCTACTCCGCAGCATGACAGCTGCTTGAGCAGCCAGAGGTTATTGGGGGTAAGCTTCTCTCTTGCCCTAATCCCTAAGCTTCTCTCTTGTCCTCCTGCCCTAAGCACTGACACCGCCAAACTCGGCATGCACAGGATTGAGGCTTTGCCTCTCCTGGCTGTTACTTAAGGAAAGCTTCATGCCCCCTTTCTACTGTGTGTGCATGGCCAAGCTTTGGTAAGACGGGGGGGTGGCGGGGCAGGAAAGGGCTGCTACAGGAGTGGCTTCTGTGAGAAGCTGCCAGAAGCTTCCTCCATGTCTGGCAGAGCAAAGCTCTGGCAGCTCCAAAGCTGGTCAAGGCTGGGCCAACTAGAAATGGTGGTAACTCCTCTGTGATAACACATGTAAGAAGAAAGACAGAAAGAAAGACAGAAAGAAAGACAGAAAGAAAGAAAGACAGAAAGAAAGAAAGACAGAAAGAAAGAAAGACAGAAAGAAAGAAAGACAGAAAGAAAGACAGAAAGAAAGACAGAAAGAAAGACAGAAAGACAGAAAGAAAGACAGAAAGAAAGACAGAAAGAAAGACAGAAAGAAAGACAGAAAGAAAGACAGAAAGAAAGACAGAAAGACAGAAAGAAAGAAAGAAAGACAGAAAGACAGAAAGAAAGAAAGAAAGAAAGAAAGAAAGAAAGAAAGAAAGAAAGAAAGAAAGAAAGAAAAGTTACTGTGCAGTTGTAATTGCAGTCAGAGAAGACTGGGGTAAGAATACATGAGAGAAAAAGTATGCAGACACCAAGGCCAGTGGAAAAGGAGAGAGAGGAGATGCTCCAGACACCAGGGCTAGTATTGCTCTGTAGCCTGTGGTGAAGACCATGGTGAAGCAACTGTGTCACTGCAGTCCATCGAGGACCATGGAGATGCAGAGATCCCCTTCCAGTCCATGGAGGTGATCCATGCTGGAGCAGGTAAATGCCTGAGAGGAGGCTGTGAACCTGCAGGAGGTCTGTGGAGAGAGGAAGCATGCTGGAGCAGCCTGTCATTGAAGGGCTGCATGCCTGTGGAAGTGTGACCCATGCTGCAGCAGCTTGAGGGGTGCTGTTGCCCGTAGGATGGACTCACATTGCAGCAGTTTGCATAAGAGCTGTCGCTCATGAGATGGACTCACATTGGAGAAGTTTACAGAGAACTGTCTCCTGTGGGAAGGAATCCCACAGTGGAACAGTGGAATGACTCCTCTCCCTAAGCAGCAGGAGAAACAACAGGTGATGAACTGACCATAAACCCCCATTCCCAGTCTCTCTGCATTACTGGATAGGAAGTAGAGGTGGGGGGAAGGTGTTTTTAAGGTTTTATTTTACTTCTCATTATCCTGCTCCAGTTTTGTCAGCAAGAAAATCGAGAAATACCTCTAACTTGAGAATCTGTTTTGTCTGCGATGGTATTTGATGAGTGCTCTCTCCCAGTCCTCAACTCAGGAACCCTTTGTTATAATCTCTTTCCCCTGTCCAGCTGTGGAAGGGAGTGAGAGAGGGGCTTTGGTGGGTGCCTGGCATTCAGCCAGTGTCAACCCACTACACCCTTCTTGGGCACTTGCTCCACAGGGATATGTGAAAATTGAAACCACTCATCAGTCCGAGAACAGTGGTAAAATGGGCCCATGTGCTTAGAGCAGCATCCCTGGAGATGGTTCTTAATGGCACACAGAAAAACCCTCCTTCACATACTGGTGAAGAAGCTTGGTGAAGGGATGGGCCCACCAGCCTGGCTCTCTCATCCAGCAGCAAATACTCAGAATGCAAACCAGGAAGCCTAGAGAAAACCCCCTTCCCTTGTGGGCACTGAGGGACAAGCTGCCAGGGTACTGCATGAGCTTCCACAGGAGCAGCCTCAGTGTTGCTCCTAAAACAGGAACATCTACTTCAAATCCTGGCACTGGCACCCTTCCTGTAACTGATAAAGGTTGATTCTTTTCCAAGGTCCTTAAGCAGACGGCAGCTTCAAGTGTTTACAATTTGCAGGCTGGGGATGTTCTCACCTTTTCCCACCTTCCTTGAAGCATTCCTAAGATAGCACTTGCCTTGCAGAGTTGGTCTACAAAGGACCCACAGCACAGCTGAACACCAAAGGTCAAGGTAATCACAGCCCCTCAGCAACCAAAATTGAGCTCCCTTTACGACTTCATGCTGAGTTGTAAAGAGATTTGGCAGCAACAGCAGAAGGAGGAAAGTCTTCAATTGCTTCTCAACAACCGCAGATAACAGCACAGAGGTCTCACAGCAGGAGGTCTGGATATGGCCAGCAAGCCTGGACAGTTATAGGAGACCATCTAGGAATTCGCTTTCTGTGTCTGCTGGGGAAGTCTGAACAGAGTCAGAGTTCCAGCAACAGCTGCACAGCCCAACCCACGGAACCAGCGCATTACACACAGGGTCAGCATGGCACCCAGTGTACAACCAAGTGCAGCAGGGCAACCAGGGCCACAAACATGTCCAAACTAGGACAACTGTGCCACTGGAAAAACCTTGAGGCCCTACAGCACACAGTTCCTCTTGTGCACTCTGTCCCAGCAGCTACTGAACTCCAGTAAAAGAGACAGATGTTATGAGAGACCAATTTTGAGCTCCTGCTGGGCTCTGAATAAATAACAAAGGTCACAGCAGAGGTAGATGGACTCTAAACAGAGCATTGAGACTGTCCTTACTCCAAAGCCCGAGAGATCTGTTGGACTTCACTGAGCACACCAGGACTCAGAGATGTCCCAATTCCTCTTCTATGTGATATTTGCTCTGATGCTGCCAGAGAGATCTAATCTGGAGACAGGTGCCCAATAACCTTTACCTGCTGGGAAAAATGAAGCTGAACACCTATCTCGTCTTGAGTTTTCAGGACAACTCTGCCTACTTTTGACTGCTGGGGCTGGGGTCTGCAGGCAGGAGTCACTGGCATGCACCAGGCTGGGCTCTCAGCCAGGCACTAGCACTTGAGAGATGCTGATTGGGCTCTTCTTTTCAATGGTTTTGCTCCACCCCACTGGGCTTGGCAAGAGGAGCTGGGCCTGGCTTGGGAACACAGGGAACAAAGCGCCAGTTCAGCACTGGGCACTGAGATCCAACAGAGACCAAGGAACACTGAAGTGGTACTTCAAGGTAAGCAGCCCGGCTCCCAGACCCACTGATAAAAGAGTGCGAGATAAAGCGGTTGTTTGGCTTGGAGGAGGGCACTGAATTTTTGGTAAGACGCGGCAGTGCAAGCCTCATGTCACCCAGGCTCTATCTCAATGTTAGGGCAAACAAAGAAATAGTACTTTAACTGGATGAAGCTGCTCTGAGTCACTGTTTATCCACGGAGCACAGCTCCACACAAGCAAATATCAAGCCTATGAGAGTTCACTGAAGACTGCAGTTTAGTAACCTGGGTTCTTCTTGCCTGCAGCCCCAGCTCAAGCCAGGGTGCTCGTATCTATGATCACCAAAATCCTTTATATGAAGGAAATGGCTTGGAGGTCACCTCAAAAAACAATGTGGAGCACACCAAACACTGGACTAAGGCATTCCTGCCTTCACCTCCAGCAGAGAGGTGAAGGCAGGAATGGCCCTCCAGCACAGACAGACCAGTATTACACAGAAGGACTAAGACCAGGCACCTGAGAGCCCCCTCAGGCATATCAGCCAGATGGCCACAGACTTTCCTGGGCACTGCTGCTCCAGGCTGTGGTGCTGAAAGGAAAACAGACATGAGTGCATTTCCTGGGCTTGAGTTTGGAGAACACCCAGGAGCAGCCAAGCATCATAGCCTGGAGCTGCTGTAAGGCAGCTTGCACACCTGGAGGCTGCCTTCCATAGAAAGCACTGCCCTAAAAAGTGCAAATCAGTGGTGAACAGCCTGATGGGAGCTGTAGCAGCTAGCTCTGAAAGAGACATGCTCAGAAGAGCTGTGCTATTCCCATCCTACCATGTCTGCTACCCTGCTAAGCACATACACCTCAATCCTTACTCTGGCCACATTTCCTGAGACCACCTTTCCCTCCTAAAGCTTTTCAATCTCTGTGCTTCCACAGATGACTTCTAATGTCAAAAGAAAACAGTGTGGTGGCTCCAGGCCCCAAACCTGAAGTAACACTTATCTCTGACCTCATGTCTCCATCCTTGCATGAAGTCTTGAAGTTTGATGGTCCCCCAGCACAACCCCAACCCTCTGCTGGACAGTTACCAGCACACAGCACAACACTGCCAGGCTGCACTAAAACACGCCATGGGCTTCTATCAAGAAATCACATTCCTGACTGTTCACATTCTATGGAAGGGGCAGCTGGCTGGCTGGACTGATGTGAAGTGCAGCATCACAGAAGGGGACAGGAGGAGCCATCACCCAAATAAAAAGGATCCAGTGAACTCCAAAGAATCAGGGTACCTAGAGACAAAAACCCTGATCTTTGCTGCTTCACGAGCTGCTGCTGCTCTGTACCTCATTTGTGAATGGGGACAACACACCACACGTATTGCATGGGAAGAAACCATCCAAAGCAGTGGCTGAGGCATTTTCTGTATAGGCATGAAGTTTGCTTGGCCTTCCCAAGCACACCACAAGAGCAGGAGAAAAGAAAACCCAAAACAATTAGTAGACTATGGCATTCTGAGCTAAATTACTAATTAATAACCCAGATGAGATTACCGCTTTGTATTTCTCCTAATGCAAATCTCTGGCAACTGGACAGGGCAATGCTCATTAAGATATTTCTTTAATGATCTTCATGCAAAAGAAATGACCTCTGCTCAGGAAAGCTCTCAAGTACATACTTATCTTGAAACACTTTTACTGAAGTCATCATAAGTACGTGGCTAAATGAAAGTGTTTACCCAAAAAGGGACAGACTTGAGTACTGTGCTCTGCTTCAAGCACCAGATGTTTTCCACGATCATTCTCTGGACTCTGGCTATGTGCAGCAGCTACCAGCCTAGCCCAGTTGGGTGCCTCAGGGTAGGGGCAGCAAAGACCAAGCAGCTTAAGTAGAATTTTGCTTCAATGATGACAAATAGGTTCCTGCAGTACACTTCATAGCAATCTGTAAAAAAGATGACCCTAGACCAGAAAGCTTTCTTCTCTTCCTGAGGAAATGGTTTTGGCAGGCTTGAAAGGCATGCCATTTCTCCTGATTCTGCTTCCAAATTTCATTACTTCTGCTTCTCACTGCTTCTTCAAAAATACTGCTCTTCCTTCTCTGCAAGGGGATTGAAGATCCTTTGCTGACAGAAGACATCTCTTACCTGCCTCCACTTTCCTCAAGCTGAAGTCTGTACAGCTGTCATTTTTCCAAGCACACCTTTCCAATGTGACTGTTTCCACAGGTGATGTCTCTGTGTGGTCAGCATCTTTCTAAATGTATTGTGCCAAAATATCCCAAGCACAGCTATGGCTAGAGCCAGAGGGAGAGTGATACCGTGGCCTCCTTGCTCTGCAGCACAACTCCTTTCCATTCTTAGCCTGAGAGGCCAAAGGGTTCTCTTTCAGTCACGTCGTGGCCAAATATACACATATGCCAGTACTCTGTCATCCAACCCGTGTCCTCTCACTTCCCATTTCCTTCCGGCACAGCTGCCTCCCACGGCGCCCAAACTGTCCACAGAGGGATGGGAAAGTAAGGGGTTTTTTGTTTGTTTTTATCTTTTAACTTTTTAAACATTTTTTAAATAAACACACTATTTTGATAAGTGTCAAGTGTAATGAGGAGAACTTCAGTTTTCCCATTTATATCAACAAACATTAAAACATGCCAGTTGTGCCATTTTTACATAGTGGGAAACACCCGAACCTTTTACCAGACTTGCTGTAGATCTTCAGCATCAAGGCTTACCAAGGGGCTCTTGGCAAACACAAACACACAATCAACACAACCTTGGTTACCTCCACGGATGCCAAGGGTATTTTGAAAAGGTCTCCTGCACTGAAGCACTCAAACTCTCTCAGAGTAATCCCAAGCAGCTGTATGATCTAGAATTTCCTGCACTCTTACTGGGGCAGGCAACCTACAGATACCAAGGGCAGAGACAAACTCCACTAACACATAATGGTGCAAAGGCTAACTAACATTTGTTTTTTAGATTATGGCATGGAAAGACTTGTGCTACACACTGCAGATGAGGCAGGAGCCTCTTAGAGCACATTTTGCTTTATCAATGGATAAAGTGCAGCCACACTGCTGTATTTCTCATTCCAATCAGGCTGTTCTAGGATGCCTCTTCCAACACACCCCCATCAGCATTGAGAGCAAGCCCAGGAAAGCCCTAGGCAGCACTAGGTTTACATGGCTTAAAACACAACCTGGACCAGACAACACTGCTTACTTACTTGAGCAGCACACCAAGCAAACCCTCCTCCCTCCAAACTGCAGAGCTTTCAGATTCAGCTTGCACTTTGCAATCCACCACCACCACCCTCCCTAGAGCTCCCAGGGAAGCCTGCTGCTCCTTCCCCCAGTCACCCTCACATTTAGTAGGGGGAAGGCTGCAAAGTCAGCTGTCCCCTGCCTGAGACCATCCTGGCATGCCTCCTTGAATCACAGCCTCCTGAGGAGGGTACATCACATCTCCTCCCTACACTGCTGGTGCTGGGGACATATATCCCATGCCAGCCTCAAGAGGGAACAGTGTCCAGCTGCCCCCAGAACAAACCTGACAGCCACACTTAGTCTTCCAGGGCCTTGAAACGGGAAAGCACAGGAGTGCAGCAACTCCTCCAGCCTCCCATACTAGGTGGCTAGCCCTGCTGCTGCTGCTGCCTTGATACCTAAGACTTGCCACAGTAACCCTACCACAGCTCTGTGAGTGAGGAGGCTGGAATTTCACAACTGGCACCCTGCCCTCTGTGTACGCCACTTGACCAGCATCCAGTCAAGTCTTCAAGAATCCCCAGATAGGGAAATCGGGTCTCTACTAAGGCTGTGGTGCCAGCCACAGCTGCTGGGGACCGGCTGCCAGGTCTGGGTGGCAGGGACATGTCCTGTCAGAGTCAATGCTGGGAGCTCTGGAATCAACCCTGCCACATGTTATCTCTGCTGGGCTCCACCTCCTGCACTCACACTGGGCATGTGCGTGTGACTCATTTACTGCAGCTCATCAGAAATCCACAGCCCCAGCAGGGTTTTAGGGTGAACACTCGCTCTCCAAGTGGCACAGGGATGTGTATGTGTGACTCCTCAGCAATCAAAGAGAGATCTCTTGCTTGTTGCCTTCTACCTGGCAACCCAGTAGGCATGGCAAAGCATCCCAGGGCAATTACCTGCTCATCCTAGACAGTCACACAGATGCTGGCTATACACCTTCTCCTGAGTAGGCACCATCTCAAAAGAAGGAAGCTGACAGCTCCTAAGCTCCAAGTTTTAGTCCACTGCTTACAGCCAGCAGTATAATCCCTACATGAAACACCTGCAGACCCTCAGGGCTAAGTGCAGCCCAGCATAGCCACTTGTATCTCACCCCTTCCTCCTGAATCATACCCGCTTTCAAGTCTCCTATCTAATACCAATCTACACATCACAAATTCACAGAATCATTAATGGTAGGAAAGACCTCTAAGATCATCAAGTTCAACTGTTAACCCAGCACTGCTGCATCCACCACTCAACCATGTACCCAGGTGGTACATCCACCTGATTTTTGAATACATCCAGGAATGAGGATTTCACCATATCTCTGGATATCTCATTGCAATGCCTGAGCACTCTTTCAGTGAAAAAATTCTTCCTAAGAGACTTTCCTCTGGTGCAACTTAAAGGCATGTCCCTAAGTCCTATCCCTTGTTTGGTGGGAGAAGACACTGTCTCCCATCTAGCTCCTTTCAGGTAGGTACATGTGTCCCCCCCTTAGCCTCCTTTTCTCCAGGTTGAACATCCCCAGCTCCCTCAGCCATTCTTCATTAGATTTCTGCTCTGGATCCTTCACCAGTTCCACTGTCCTTCTCTGGACATGCTCCAGCAGCTCAACATCCTTGTAGCCAGAAGCCCAGCAGGGCTGGTAGGGATAGGAGGCTCTGGATAGCTTCTCAGTGCCAGGTAAACAAAGCAGGAGCTCAGGAAGCAACCCCTCAGGCACAGCCCACAGCTGTCCCTTGACGAGGGATCACCAATGGCCCTGCACGCCTGAGCTACACTCAGCTTCCAGGCCCAGGTTCCACTAAGCCTGTGCTCACCACAGAAAACTCCTCCCAATATAGCATCAGTTGCCTATTTATAACAGGATGTTTACTAACACCAAACACACTCATGTTGGAAGTGGAGGATGAGATGAGTCAAGGGAGCATGAGCAAGGGAACTTTCTTCTGTCGTGGGAAGATGAGGGGATCGTGGGAGGGTTACTTAGGGATGGGTGCTGCAGCATCGGCTGATCACCTGCAGTTCCCTCACCAATGCAAGGAGACTCAAGGGCACATTTGTTTTTTCACATCAGATTCTTAAGTTATGGGAACAATTTCCTTTGAAAGTGTGAGATCAGATCCAGCACAAAGGAGTGTGCCAGCATCCCCTTGCAGCCTGCTCCAGGCTTGAGAAGCACCAAGTGCCAGCAGGTGTTGAAGCACCAATTTAACATGAAGGCTCTGAAACCTCCTGGGACACTCTTGCAGCAGCTCAATAAAGCACTGCTGGTTGCTACGGTTGCTTTGACAGGGCCTCCCAAAGCAGCGCCCATCTCCAGGGGAACCACAACCCCTCCAGCCAGTGGGTGAGGAAGCAGCCCCCACTGCTCACCCTTGCCCAACCTGCTCTGGATGGCAGCTCTGTTATTCCTTTTGCTCAGCGCCCCTGGGAAGATTTGCAAGGACATCTGACTGCTGAGGCACCAGTGACACCAGCCTTCAGCTGTGGGCAGAGGTAAGCTATGGGTGACAAGGTTCACTATGGGTTTCAAAGCAGGGTAGGGGAAGGAAACTCCCAACTCCCCAAGGCACTATCCCACACCTGGAACACTGTCCAAGAATATGCTCCTGAGCAAGAGAAGGCAAGAAATGAGTGCCTTCTAGGGCTCCTTGAATTTTGCAGACTTTCTCCTGTGCCAAGCTATATCCTCTCCTGGGTGGCTGGAAACAGACCCCAGTGATGTTATTGAACTGCACACCCATATGGTGGCACATCAGATTCTTGAAGCCCCTCCAGACAGAACAATCAGTGCCAGCCTCTGACTCTAGAGCTACCGCCGCATTTTCCATTTTCCCTCCCGGCTGCATCCAGCCATCTCCTGAAGACAGGCTAATTTTCAGAGCCTCACATTTTCCTCTCCACCTTGGAGAAAGTTATTGCTTTCCTGCTCTCAAATAGCCAACACCTCTTCCACCCTACCAAACTCATAATGGATCTCCTGGCTCCCTTCCCCTGATTTGTCTTCTATGCCACTGCACTTACCAGCCCTAAATGGGCTGACTAGAATGCATATTTATATTAATGGGCGGGATCGATTTCTGAGTTTTTAACCTTTCCTAACAGGCAAGAGAGGGTTGGTGTCAGGGGGTTTACCAGAAAGCCTCAGCTGACTTCTGGTGCAGGTTAAGCCAAGGCTTGGAGTCCCAGAGGTATGACTAGAGCATGGGACAATTGTCACACACAGGGCTCAGGAACTGCTGGACAACTGCATAACAAATTTTGGCTACAAGCCATCCACTCAGCTTATGCTTGTGTAGCGTCCCTTCAGCATGGCTCAACAGGGGTGCAAGGCTTCTGCACTCCATGCACTGCCAGAGGTGAAGGCACCAGCAGCTTTGCCCATGCCTAGGATGATCCTTTGCTCCCTTCACCCTCCTGGTTCACCCCGTACCTACTGCTGGGTCCCCGCTCTGTGCCAGCTTCCCATGCGTCTATGCAGAAGCTCCTGGCCATCCTCACCCCTGCTCACCCACTCCTCCCAGTACCTGCCCCCAGCACTGACTCACTCTCTGCTGCTCCCAACCACGCACCCAGCCTGCCTCTGGCATCCCCTCCACACTGAGGCACAGGGTGAGGTGCCAACACTCTGCTTTGGAGAGTAGCAGTGAAGCAGCACAGACCCACAGCACAGGAGAACCTGGCTCTGCATCTCACCCTGAACAGTTGCACGACTACAGGCATGCTGCTGATGTGCCCCATATGCCTCTGTTCATCAGAACCACATACAACTCCTCCCAGGGAGATAACACAGCTGATTTCCACCCACTAGAAAGACAATCCACTTTCCACATGATACACACTAGCAGCACACAAATACTTGTTGCTGCCTGCACTCTCACCTACAGTCAGATGAAATCCCTGTTGAGGTACTAGGAGTGAAGGGTGTGTCTAGAGTGATGGACCTCCGCTCCCATCGTTAAGGTCCAGGAAAGCAGCAGGGAGCTGTCACTGCCCTGCTGTCCCCTCTTCTGCTGTGGCTTGTGAATTTACCCCTCTCCTGGATGAGCAACAACTGTCTTGGAACTAGCCACAGGATGAAAACCAAAGATGTTTTTGGATGGTTCCCCAGCTGCTTGACAGAGTAACTGCTAGAGCAAAAGCTTCACACTGCCCCTGCCAGCTTGGTCAGCTCCAAGCAGAGAGGGAGATGCCCAGGTGGGCAGCAGCACACCTGATAAAGTTTTGCCACTGCTAGTTTAATTTCCAATCCAAGGTCAGTGCTTAGGCTCTCCAGGACCAGGTATGCTTCTAGCCCTCCAGGGAGGATGCAGTGGCACCAAGCTGCAAGTTTAACACAAAAAATGAGAAAGAAGGAATAAACCATTCCCCATCCATCTCTAGTCTGAGTCATGGGACCCCATGCTAGCCCCTGCACAGCTTCTCCTGTCTGCAGGCAGCATCCATCTTTAGGTGGAGCGAGGCTGCCCTGCTCAGTGCCCCCAGCTGCCACTCCCCATCCATGGGCCCTTCATTCTACACATCATGCAGCTATTAAGTGTCTCCTTCTGCTATCTGCCACCTGTCTCCACTGTCACATTTTCCTCTTTAGTTCTCTCCTATCTGGAGAGGTAGGGTTCAAGTTTATGTTAGAGCAAGGCCAGTTCCCAGGCCTGTGGAGGATGTCAACAGAGACAGCCCATATGCCTGACCACTTTTCTTTCCCCCTGGCATTTACAGTCATCAGATTAGGAGAGTGGAAACCACATCTTGACTATTCTTTCTGGTATTGCTTTAGTACCACAGTATGGGAAGGAATGGGAGGTTCCTCCCCCAGCACTGCAGGCAGCAACATGCACCAGCAGATCTTCCTCCTGGACCTTCTTCTGCCAACTCACTTACCAAGCGATGGGACAGCTGTTCATGTCCTGCCATCTCCAACACACATACTTTAAGAAGTACAGACAGTTAAAAAACGCCAACAGAACAACCCAAGAAATAAAATTCCCAACACCTAACCACTGCTCTCCGGCCACATTTGAGTCTCAAGCCCTCCTTGATCCTGAAATCCACCTGCCATGACACTCCTGCAGGCAAAAAGGGTATGAAAATCTACACCTATCTAAGTGGGAAGGAAGAGCAGGAATAACAAGGCAGCCAAGCCCTGGTGCTGGGATAGGAGGAGAGGGTGTTGGCCCAGAGCTCTGGAGTCTCCAGATCCAGCTCAGAAAGGAGGAGTTGGTAGAAAGGGTGGGTCTTGCAATAAGAAATGTTCCTTATAAGTCAAAGGACGCTCTGAAATGCTGGAGTGGGCTTTGAGGGAATTAGAAGATGATCAGGATGACTGACAGGATGGAAACAACCAGAAGGAAGAGAGTGGAACAAAGGGAAGAGCAGGTGGGCATCTTTGCCGAAGGCCAGACAGGCTCACCACCCTGCAGTAGTTTTTCAGGACTAGGCTGGGAGTTTCCAGCCCACACACCCATTCAGCCACAACATGCAGCCCTACCTGTATCACTGACTGGAAGGGTTGGAGTCTACTTTCCCTGAACGTGTTTAAAAATTCCTTTTCTTGCTCCAAAAAATGCAGTGCAAACAACACAAGACAGAATATATGTGCTGCCATTCAAATAGCAAAGCCACCTCTGCTTACACCATTGAAAACCTGCTTTGTTCTCCATTTACCAGATAGACACTTCCACTCACTCCCATGTATTCTGAACAGAGGCTCAACTGCCCACGTCCTCTACTTAGATTGCCCCATCTCTTCTCCAGATTTGCAATCTCCTTCTAAAGATTCTATTTGATCTTTCCCATCCAGCCACCCCCAGAGACACCTGCAAGCATAGCAGTATCAGACACAGAGGCAAAGACCCAAGCAATCAACATGTCTCCACAGGCATAAGTCCACTCATGGAGGTGCAGTTATACTGGCAAAACTGCTTCTCAATGTTTTAAGGTGGTGGAATCAAACCAGACTTTAGAAGCAGGAGCTTTTTTTTTTTTTTTTGCTAAAATAATGTATCAGCAGAGAAATCAAAACAGGCAGCCCCACACATCAAGCAGGCCAGAAGCTGGAGGTGCTTTGGAGGAGATACCTAACGCACCCCAGAGACATGGCCCCAGACCATGCTCAAATACTGCAACCACACCACAGTTTTAAACCTTTGATTTGTATAGGTGCATCCCTCACTCCATATCCACCAGAGGAATGCTGAGCTATGGCCCCTACTCCACACGACTGTCCTGAAACAACTTCAGCTCTTCCACCCTGTAGCACTCAACTCCCCAGATGAAAACACAAAGGCTTACTGGCATGATTCCCTACAAAGCAGAGCTCTGCTCTCATCTAATGGAACAAAGCATTAAAGAAAACAAAATAAAGAAGTGAAATGCTGGGGGTTTTCCCCCCTTTTTGCTTAAAGCACATCAAAGCATTTGCCTTCCCTGACTTGAAACCGTAGTCAGGAGCTATCTACTAGCTTTGAAATTCCCCTCCTACCCCAGGCGGTAATAAAACATGAAGAGAGAGAGCATGAGATTCCAGGAGCACTATGCAGCAGGGATTTACAAGGGATACATCTTGTCAGGCACACTGGATCATTTTTATTTTTAACAGCATTACAGCGTTAGTGGGTGAAAGGGAAATTGTGGATGTAGCAAGATTTTAGTGAGCCATCTGCTGCAGTATCTCACCTTTCTCCCTTTCGAGGTTTGTTCACTGGACTAAGGAAGAACATCATCTCACGCACTGAAAACAGGCATAATGACCCTAAATAAACCAGTAGCTCAAAGTGACAAAGCATTACAGACTGGCAGCAACCAGAGACAAGGGTGATCTTTGGTTTCATGAATCATTTTCACCGGCTAGGGTGCTGAGTTCGGAGAGGTATTAGGTGCCGGCTGCTCTGAAGTACCTGTTTGGCAAAGTATCCGGGCACCACAGGAGAACGGATGCTATAAATCCGTCAGAGGCAGGTGACAGGATGGGACAAGGAGAGGCAGGGAACAATTCCAGAGGCACATGCACAGAGAATGGGCGTAGGTTTGTCAGGGCATCACCCTACATAAGCTGGGGTGAGTGCTTTGTTTTACTGGAGCTGTCTCCTCATAAGGTAGAGGAGTCTCAACGAAAGGCTTTAGATACTGAGGAGCAGCAAGAAAACCCAGAGCACAGAGGTACACTGAAAAAGTAACAGGCAAAGATCTCCACATATACAAGAGGGGAAGGTGGAGCTGGCTGCATGGCTCTGAAGGTGACTGCAGTCCCAGCATCTCACCACAGGTTTTTTTGCCACTCTTCATAGCCTGGCATTTCTACTCTACCAAGCTAATGATGCAGTTGTAAGATATGTTATGCTTATGCAGGATAATCAAGCCTCACCTTCATCTTTTCCTTGATTAGAAAAGCAGATTTAGCTTCTTGCTTCTCACCACAAATCTATCTCTTCAGGCCTCAGACTAATACTGTAACTTTTCTGCATTCTCTTCAATTTTTCAGCAACCTTTTCTGAGTACCAACACTGGATTTAGACAGCGTTAACTATCAATCTCCCCAGCATTATCTACGGCACTAGTCTCATTCTTAGGGCTACTCATTGCTGCCTTTCCAGATGTAAAACGTTTCATACAACTGCCAGGCTTGAAGGGGCCTTAACAATCATTTGTCAAGATTCTTTACTTGAGGCACAGCCAGCTGCAAGTCATCCAGATCTACAGACTTTTAGCTACTTTCTTCCAAAACTAGCATATACACCTCAACTCCCCAAAAAGCTCTTCAAGATAGCCTCCATTTCTGCTTTACTATCCCAACTGAACCATAAAGTCTGAACTCCCTAATTACAGGTAAAGTGACTTCCTGCCCCATCTTCATCACAACTAGTCTACTAGAAACATATATTGCTGTACACTCTTCAAGACCATGAGGTTCCTTCCTCCACCTTTTCTTACTCAGGCTACACAGCCCTTCTCACAGTTCTTCTCATCCTTTCTCCCACACCATATTTCTAAAGACCTTAATTGCTACTGCTTTGCTGGATAGTCTCTTGTTTGCTCACATCCTTCTCCAAGAGTTGCATCTATATCTGAGCCTGGTCTTTCAGCAGCACCTCATCTCTGTTCAGGAGAGCATTAATTGCTTCCTGCATCTTAGAGGTGTCATTCCTCAGAGCCTGGCACAAGGCTTTCCTTGTGTTTTTCTGCTTCTCAGAAGAGCACTAATCCTCAACCTCCAAAATCTGGCAATACCACTATCTTCCCCTGCCTGCCTAGCTGGGGTCTCTTTATCAGATAGAAACTCTTTTGAATACAGCTTTGCCATTAGTTGAGGATCCACATGGGGCATGCTTCGTGTCTCCCACCCCTTCCTCATTTGTTTACAAGGCTTACACTTGAGTCACTGACACAGGCTGACTTAAGATCTACTACAACCGCCCCCGCTCAGCTCAGAGGCAGGCCATCTTCTAAGGCAGGGGTGTTGACCAACTTGATGCACTACGTTCCAGATAAATGGATGCTGGTGATTTTTAACTGGCATATGCTCCCATCTCCCTAACAGAATAAACACTAGCTGTTTATTCTAGCTTATTAAGACAGCCTGCATGTAGTTCCACTCTTTTCCCCTGTATTTCAAGGGATCATACCTTGGACTGTCCCTTCACCAGATGTTTTCTTTGGTGGCTGCTCACTTTGCAAAAGTTGCCTTAGTCTGGAAGTACTTTCAGGGAAATTTCATAAGGCTTTGCCCATATGACCACATCTAATTTACCAAAATAGTCTTGTCATCTGTTTTGATCTGTGCTTGGATTTGCTTTTTAAAATTAACTCATCACCCCTGATCTTCTTTGCAAGGTGAAGACAAAGCTCTAACTGTCACATTTTATTTGTTTCTCTTTTCCATGCCTGCAGGAGCTAAGTCCTTCTATCCAAGAGCTGCATCAGCTCCTTCTGCCCTAGCTGGGAGTTCACACCAAGTTTCACATCCACCACAAACCCAGTTCCTTCCTCCCGGATTTATAACTTTGTGACTAATGCCAACTCAAGCTGCCTTCTCTGTGTTGTGAGTAATAGCGAGTCCTTGGGCAGCAACCGCAGCTCAGCGGACACACAACAATAATTCATTTCCAGGTCTATGCCTCAAGCATGGACTTAGAGCCCAAGAAAACCAAACCACCCACTTGTGTATGCAGGCATCCTCAAGATCTCAGCTTTACCAGCATCACCTGAGAGCCTCCAAAACTCAACGGCTCCACATAAATCGAGTGTAGGCCATAAGCACAGGGAGATGAAAAATGAATCCCTTTGAAGATCTTCCTTGGGACCCAAAGGCACCAAATTTTTGCCTCAAGAGCACAAGTATCCTGAAGCCACCTGCAGAGACCCTCCTCAGTCTGTGTCATTGCCAGGTGCGCTCTGCCCTCCAGCAGAAAACATCAGATGTGATCATTACTTCAAGCAGAAAACAAGGCCTGCTGCCCCATCTGAGTTTCCTCTAAGTACAAGATCATGCCAAAACTGTCTCTGACTTTGAAGGGATCTGAAACAAACTCTACTAAAGGCCACTGTTTATCTGGCAAAAGCAGGGCCAGGCTAACACACAACTCTCCCACCAAATGCAAAATTGCACTTGTAAGAATAGCACTCTCCCCCTGACAGATGTCAGCGACACATCAGGAGGCAGGTGGATGATTTGAGGGTGCCCATCAGAACAGTTCGTCCATGCAGGTCAAGAGGAGAAAGCACACCACCGCCCCACAGGCAACACCACATGGCAACAGAGCCAGAGGTCCCATCACTGGTGACGTGACAGAAACCCGAGAGAGCATTGCTTGGGAAGGGGGTGTCAAAGCAAGTAACTTCTCTGCACAAAAAATTACAGGGGTGCAGAGGCGATGAGCACACCCAGGGAAGAGATAAGGGTAGCTCTGGGGACATACAGTCCTTCCAGGGAGTGAGACACACTGGAAAGGTCTGCAGCATTGACTCTTCCAGACAGAGAAAGTCAGGGAGGTTTTTCAGCTTGCTGCTCAGAGGTAGCGTGGCTGTGGTGGTTCAGAAAAGCAATAGCAGAACACACTGAAAACAGACACCATGAATCCTGCCGGTGACTGCTTTCTCCTGTGCTGATACAATGTGTCACCTTTCTAATACACAGCTCTTCAAGAGATCCAGCCCTTTCTTTAATGCAAAAGCACAAACAACCAACAGAAATGGGAATCTTCAAAGCCTTTCTTTAAGCCAGACCTGTACTACCAACAGTCAATTTCTCTGGGGAAAAACAGCACGCATAAAAGAAGAGCTCTCTCTCTTCCCAGCACAATAACCATGTGGGCAGAGGCTGCTGGCATCAGCAGTCAGATTAAAGCACATCAAGAACAGATGTAGTGGGCTATCCCAGCAGGATGCCTCTCTTGCCCATATAAACTGTGCAGCCATTCCAGGAGTTTGGCCTGACAAGAGCATTGGGATACCGGGAAGCTGTTTCCACTCCCCAACCTGTCTTTAAGGAGTAAAGGAAGGGAGGTGAAAACAGAAGAGGGAGAATGACAGGCAGGCAATTTCAACGTGCAAGAGCCAGGGGGAGAACAGAAGCCTTTCCAGGACTGCTTAGCAATCATGTGCAAGGAATAGGTGGCATGCAAACATAACCCTGTAAAAAGGGCAGTGAGCTCTGTGCAGAGAAACACGGAGGAAAGGGTTCTGCATCTCTCGTTGCAAGCCAGCCTCAGGCTTCCTGCAGCTAATCTGTATTTGGAGCAGAGGGCAGACACCCAGCTCCATGCTGGAAGGACATGAAGTGAGAAGGCAGTGCCAACCACAGGCCTCCAGGCTCAGAGAAAAGCCATTTTATACCACAAGCCTTTGCTCTACAAGCTTGGCAGAGACTTCATGAATCTCACCCTCTCTCTGTCACAGAATGCTTACATACATAAGCATTTCTTTCTCATTCCTTGACTTTTTATTTTTCTCCTTTTAACCAACTTTGTAGGCAATGCAGCAGGCCTGCTCCCCAACTCACTAACCTGGACAAGCCAGAATGATTCTGACAGATGAAGGCTGCAGGCCTGAAAAGGCCACGCTCAGGGCAGGTCCTGCACACATCAACTTGCCCTGTGGATAGGAAGGTGAGAAGTCCTTCCCAGCAAGAGCCTGAACTGTACAGGGCACAGGAAAGAGGATGAGGATGGCAGTTCCAGGCAGCAGGCACTCCCATAATGAACACAGAGCTACCTTCAGACAGGCCACCTGCCCCACAGTGCAGTCCTTTCGAGCTAGAGCATCAGGACCAGCAAGACACTTGCTAAGATCAAAATGGCAGAGGGACACAGGGACCTTCACCTCTTTCCCTTCCTAGAAACCTGCATTTCAGTTTCTAGCTCAGCCTGCAAGCAAGCTTGAAGCTCCCCAGGCTCATTTCCAGAGCCAGGAGGAAGAACAGACAGCTGTATTGAGATCAGACATAGCCAAACCTTCCTCTGACTCACTTAGCATCTCAGAGACCATGGCCCAGTCAAGGCTCTGCCATTCCCTGTTCCCCCTGTGCAACACCTCCTGAACCATCAGGAAAGACCTGAGACCCTGCAGAGCCAATTCAGGCAGTAGGAAATCTGCCCCTTTGCTTTGAGGCTCCAAGCAGGGCCTCTGCCTCCTTGTGTGAGAGGCAGTGTGGAGAACAGGCAGCAGGCTGGCACACTGGCCATTTGCTGCAGGAGCTGCCGGATGATGGGGGGTGGGGGTGTGCATCTGCACAGCTCGACACTGTGAGCTACCCAGCAAGCTCTCAGTGGCAGGAGGAGGCAGGAAAGGAGCAGCCTAAGGGACTGTCACCAAGGATTGTTTGGTTCCCACCCTATGGAAAGCCGGTAGATTAAAAAAGCCTTTATGGTCCTGTCATTCAAGGACACAGAGACAAACTCCATTTTCCAAACACTCCCATCATCTTGTCTCATCTGTGCATCACAAAAAGCCCCGGGGAAGATCCGGTCCCAGCCTTCAGCAAGCCTCATCATCCTTGCCCATCCCAACCCACGGCAGAGCTCTCAGATGCTTTGATATGCAAATCAGCCACAGGATCCATAACCAGCGCTGTCTGCAATTAACAGCGCACACGGAGTATCCTACAGCCAGGCCCTCCTCCCTCCCCAAGCACCACACGGCTGCGCAGGCTTCACGTCAGATGACAAAGGTCCCGACTGTCTTCGGTGGGAGCGGGAGGTGCTGCCCGCAGTCCTTGGATTTTCAGCACACAGCCTCGCCCTGGCCACCAGGAAAGAGATGGGGCACTTACAGAAAGGAGCTGGGGCTGCACCTCGGTGTGGATGGGCGGGTGGCAGAAGAGCTGCCGGCAGGATGCTGCGGGGCTCCCACTGAAGGAAGGCTCATGCAAAGTGTAATCAGCAACATACAAAAAACAGGGCCTGGGCACTGCCAGGTCTCGGGCTTTTATTGCAAACCTCAAGCTACCTGGGATTTTCTGGAATTTGTAGTTCCCAGAATGAAGAGATTTTGTGAAATTTTTTTTTTCCCATGTAAACAATATAAAACGCCCTCCAAGCAAGTTCCTAGCCCACTTTATTACTGCAGAAAGCTGAAAAATATAACCAAGGATATTTTAAGACCAGAGAGGAAAAAAAAAAATTAAACCCCCACGCAAACTAGAAGCTCAGCACTCTCAGGATATTTCTTTTCTTGGCTCAACTCATGGCTTCAGAATAATTCAGGATAGTTGCACTGCACTCTGGTCAAAGGGCAAGAAAACGGAGCATTGCAAAGCCTCGTGGCGATGCCTTCTTGACATGAAAGCTGACACCCTCAGAAAATACAGTAGCTTCAGTTCCTCCCAAGGTTACCCAAAACAGGGACAAAAATAGAGCAAACTTAGTGCAACAAAACATACTTATGAGTCAAACCAGAGCCTCTTCCCAACCCCCTCAAAGGCATCTCCTTTGATGTTTATTTTGCTGTTATGGTATCCAGGTGAAGAATGCAGAATGGACTTCTCTCCCCATAAAGACAGCATATTCCTACTACTGAAAAGCTCAAGATGAGAAAGGCCTTCCTCGGTAGATATCAGCTAATTGCAGTCATCATTAGAAGTAATGCTTTGCTATTTCTGGTTGAATGGAGTCCTCCTGGAGTCAGTGAGGAGCTGAGTGGTCAGCTCTCTGCTCTCTCAGAAGCATTAAGAGTAATAAAGGCTATTAGGGACTGTACAGCGCGATTGTTTGGAAGGGAGGGGTACTGGTCCCTGCCACGCACTTGCAAAGGCTCTGTCCCACACGCAGGTGGGGCACTGGCAGCACCACCCAAAAGGCACCTGAGCCAGGCAACCCTCCAGCAGCTTCGTGAACCCTGCTGATCGGATGCTCCTGCCCCACAGTGGCCCAATGGCCTCGCGTGTGTGCTTCCTCCAGAGAATTACACCGTGGAGCAGGATGCTTTCACAGTAACAGACAAACCCAGGAGAGAGGGGACTCCTCTAGGACTATCCACAACTAAGCACGCACTGATAGGCTTCTTGTTTCTAGCTTCTAATCTCCAGAGGAGCAAAGGGAGGAGGTGCCCAGAACCTCGAATTGCCAAAACACCTGCTCTCCATCCAGCTGAGATCCACCAAACCTGCTGAGAACACCGGGCTGACTGCAGCCACATTGCAGATTTTTGGCGTGATGCCCCCTCCAGCAGGTAGCTACATAAAGGGTGCACTCTACGGCAGGAGGAAAAACATGGTTTGCTGATGTGGAGGGGCTGGCGACCGAGACAAGAGCAAAAAGGGACTGCTGGGCTATCTAACCACGGACACGAGCCATATCTGATAGCCCTTTGTCAAGTATTCCAGGGGAGGAGACACAGGGTAATATAAGAAACATGCTCGCTACTCTCACCACCCTTGGAGCATCTCTCCTGCCGCCCTGCTGCTCTCCTTCACAGCGGTGCCCGCAGGAGAGACGGGGGGCGGGCAGGCAGCTCTCCGCGCCCCAACACGCACAAAAGCGTCGACCGCAGAAGAGAGGGGCGCGCTGCGGGCAGGGGACCGCCGAGGTGCACAAACCCCGTTAGCCAACAGCAGCCGAGGCGAGGGACAGCAAAGGACAGGCTCCGGGGGGACAGAAGGAACCCCCCGGGCGGCCTTGGGGCAGCGGGCGGCCCCGGCCGCTCCACGGGCGCCGCGCCGGGCGCGCCCCCCGCCCCGCTCCGCCCCAAGATGGCAGCGGCGCCCCCGGCCCCGGCCGCCCCCACCGCGGGCTCGACGCAACGGCCGCGCGCCGGCCCGGCCCGGCCCGCCCTGCCCTCAGCACGGCCTGAGGCGCCACCGCGGACCCCCCCGCATCCCATCCCCGCCTGCAAAAACCCTGCGCGCATAGAGGAGCCGCGGCCGCCGCGCCCCGCCGTGCCCCAGCTCCCGCCCGCTTACCGGCGGCTCCTTACCCCGTGTCAAGCGCGGACGGGCTCCCCCCGGGCCGGGCCGGGCCGGGCCAGGCGCTGCGGTACCGCGCTGCTCCCCGCCGCCCTCGGCAGCGAGCGGCGACCGCTGGGCTCGGCTGAGTTCGGCTCGGTTCGGCTGCGCTCGGCGGGGTTCGGCTGCTCTCGGCGAGGGGCGGGGCCCCGGCGGTGGGCGGGGCGCGCAGCCGGCGGCTCTGCACAGCGGCGGGGGGGCGGGGCCGCGGCGCCGCGCGTGCGCACGGAGGCTGCGCTGCGAGGTAGGGCGCGCGCGCGCTGCCGGCGGGGGTGCGCGGTGGGGCCTGGGCAGGGACGGGACGGTGGGAGCGCAGCGCGGCTCAGCTCGGCTCGGCTCGGCTCAGCTCGGTACCGCAGTGCCCAGCAGGGCCGGTACCCGCCCTTGCCCCGCCGCCGGGCCAGCCTGCTCCCGGCGTGCTGGCTTTTTCCCGGCGCTGGCCAGGCCAGGCCCTCACACCGCCCTGTGGCCGAGCGGCTCGGGGCGCCCATGGCCTCTCTCAGCCCCCGGGCGCTGGGGTTGTGGCGCCGCCGTGCTCGCCTGTGGGCTCCGCGGCTGGCCGGGCCCTCTCTGCCCCCGGGTCCCGGCCCTGCCCCTGTGCCTTGGAGGGAGCCGCTTGCAGGTGCCCCCTGATGCTCTGCGCAGAGGGCTTGGAAGGTGTCAGCCCTGAGCATGAGCTGCTGCTCTAGAGGGACGGAGAGACGCTGTCGCCGAAGATGGGCCGCACCAGTCCGAGGGGCACGCAGCGCGACGGTGGCTGGTGGCATCGGGGAGCTGGAGCCTTTGTGCCGCTTGCACACTGTGCTCCCGCTGGACTGCAGTCCGTGCCTCCCAAGTGTGGCCTGGGAGAAAGGAAAAACACTCTTCCGAAGTTCCTGCGTGTTCGGAGAGTTTCTTCGCTCAGAATCCGTGCGATGCTGGGGTTAGGCTTTTGTGGGCATGAGTAGTCATGCAGCAAAGTTAGACCGAAATTCCTGTGTCCTGACAAGTGTGACACACTCACGTGTGTCATGGGGACTCGGGAAGTGTGGGTGCTAGTCTGTGCTCTCTTGGTTATTCTCCAGAAACCTCTTTTGGAGGTCCAGTGAGTAAGGGAAGGCAATTGGGGGAAAAGACAGTATGACGTATTTCTTAAAAGCATGAATAACTTAATCTTTGTAGTAAAAACAGGTGGGCAAGCCAGCCTTTTTAATAGCAGGACACAGATGCTCATCTGAGCTCTCTTGGCATTTCTGTTTCCTGACCTCTCCAGGCTTGCCTGGGAAGGTCTTGTTTGGAAGGAGAGAGACTGAGTTAAGGGACATTTCTGAGCAAAAAATGAGGCTTATGCCACCAAAGCTGCAGGTAGCTCAGTACTGCCTTGTGATGTGAGCATGCCTTTGTCTCCAGGTCATGTTTTTCTTTAGCCTGGATTCTGGCAGCATCAGGCATCCTTTTCAGGTACAACTTTATCAGGAAGACCTAGAACCACTATCATTTTTTGTTCTGTGAACAACTAGCCTAGGTCAGTTGTTCCTGACTTTTTTTTCGTGGTTGAGACATAGCTATACACCTCTTCCTTCTTGTTTGTGTTCTTGCCACAGCTCCCCCCAGCGTGGTTACTGCTGTCAGGGTTGTGATTGCACCTTACTGGTTAGGGCCTGGCCACCCAGGACGGGCTGGGAACCAAATCTGGTTTTGTGGCTTTCCACCATTATCCTGCTCGAGACCTCAATACCTCTAAAACCAGTGAAGAGACATATAAGAGGTGATAACAGATCAGTGTAAAATTACAATAGTGTGGGCATTTTTCTGAATTCACATGTAATTCCCAAAAGGCAGAGACAGGGGAGGGACCTTTCACGTCTTCACCTCAAACCCCACAGGTCCATCAGAGAGAACTTCTGAGGCTGATCCACTACCTGCTCTACTGCTCATTTCCTTTTACTTCAAACAGGTAGTTGTCCTCTCTTTAGCTTAATTTTCTGCTGGTGCACTGGGAATAACCCCTCTGTATCTTAGTACAGTGCTGTGAATATGAACATATAGGATGATTTTAGGTGTTTGGATATTAGAACAGTAAGTACTGTCAGTACTTTAGAGTTGTGGCTTCTGGATACTTAAAATGTCAAAAGTAAATTTTATTTTAAAGGTATGCAGCTCTTTTGTTACCTGCCATTCCTGATTGTGGTCTGAAAAATGAGGTTATTGTCTTTTCCTTCAAAATTCTTAACAGATGTACCTGTAATGAGCTTCTGTTGCTAACTTGGATTAGTAAATATCCTGTTTAATAGCTAATCCTGTCCATAAACAGATTTAAAAAAAAAATACTTAATTCCTTTTTGTGGATGCTGGCCTTTTTGTCTGTCATTAATGTAAAACCAATTATGTCTTGGTAATGAATATCTTGTGTATTTTTAACACACGCAGCCCTTAATCACGTTGTTTCCTTTCTGAGGAGAGCTGTGAATGGATTGAGTCCCGTAGCTCACAGCTGGCTCCTGCAGCTCACTCTGGCAGACCTATAAATAGACCTGCAGTGGCAGAGTAGGGCTTTAGGCATTTGTGTTGAGTGTCCTGTCTTGGGTTTATTTCCTGTGTTTTAATGATGGATGACAGATGCACTTCAAATCTTTATGGTGCCCAGAGCATGTGTTTTGATCTTCTGAAACAATAAAGGGGATGTTGCTCCCTTCTGTTTGACTGTGCAGATCAGGTCACTGCTATAAAAGTGAAGAATATTTTTACCTGGGTTTTTGTGGGGTTTTTTTTGGTTTGGTTTTTTTTTTTTTTTTTTTTGGCTTTGGGTAGTTGGCCTCAGCATTTGTTTTGCAACATCCATTGGTTTTCCATAGGGCCTGTCTGTGTGAGTGAGTTGCCAACAGAAAGAAGGAAAAGGAATAGCTGAATGGTTATGGAATTACGGATCTTGGGAATATAGGGAGGAGGGATTAGTTCCAAAACTTGTGGTTAAAAAGGAAAGTAGTACTGGATTGCCAGGTAACAGCATTCTTTGAACTTACATTTACTCTAGTTGCAGGCATGGTAAGAATGGTGCCTTGACTGTTTTTTAGGGTATACACCACTGATAAGAATTTGGTTAGAGCTGTTGCACTGGCTTCTGGAGCATTCAGATGCAGGCCTTTTCAGTGCTCCCATGGCTGTATTAATAGAGCAGATTGATGCACCATTCTTGGGAAGCACACCAGTGTTTTTGCTGAAATGACAAGAGATTGGTTTTTTGTCCAAATCTCCTGGTGTTTCTTTGGAGATACTGTCACCACATAAGTCTGGGTTAGCAGTGGGAGAAGTCCCAGTCTTGTGTTGTGCCACGTTCTGTTGCAGCAACGTTCATGTGCCTTCAGGTAGAGCTGGATAAAGAAACTGAGCTAGCTGAAAACTGTGACTGCTTTACAGCTAAAGCCAGCGTAAGGGAGGTGATGGAAGTGTGTGTTGTGGGGACACAGGGCTTCCTTTCTTGGTGCTGTGTGCCCTGATGTTCATTCAAAGTGAGTATGTTGTCCTGTCTTCCTTGTCTGGCTCTATATCAGTTCCCCAAGGTGGTCTACTCATGTGTTTGCATGCATTTGATGAAAATGCTTTACATGTATTTTTTTGTATTTTCCAATTTTATTAGCTGGGATGAAACTTTCCAGAATTCCTCCATTCAAAAGCCACTCAAGATTGCAGTAGATGTAAGTTCTTTAATATCAAGGAAAACCACTGAAGGTGATAGCTCGAGAACTTAAAAATGGTGCAGTGGGTAAATAACTTCCAGATGTTTATGGCTGGTGAAGAGTTTCCTTGTTGAGCAGTGTTGGGATTTTATTTTGGTCTTTTGCATTGAATGGGGTAGGGCTGAAGGGCTATTTGAGAAGAGTATTTGCAGTAGCAGGTTATTGCATGCTCAAAAGCAATTCAGTGAAGTAGAAATAGGGTCATTTTAGTGAATATTGGATTAACAAATTCCTCATCCTTTTCTGAATGTTACTTTGAGCTCTTGTCCAAGGTCTGTAAAAACTTTTAACAGATATGTGGAGAGGGGCAAAGTGTCTCTGTGATTCTGATTTTCATGAGATGGAGCCACTACTAGAAATTAGGGGCAGCAGGGTAGAAGCAGCAAGAGATTCCTTAGCATGGGTCTTTATTGCTGCTTTGGTGCAACTACGGGTGGTCAATATTATATCAACAGTTGCCTTTGTGCTAGGCCTCTCAGGATAGTGTCTGTTTAAATACTGCTCTTGCCTAGCATGGAAAACTTGGAAATTAATCCTGCTTAAGAAGGAGATTTGATAGATGACCTCCAGAAGTCCTTTCAAAGATAAATACTTGGACAGGAATGTATTAGTGACTAAGTATTAAGCAAGACCACTGTCTTATGCTTGTCCAGAGTATTTTGGAGTGCACTCCTGCCTTTTTCAGTTGGGCAGTCCCAATGGCAGACTTTCGGGAATTCTTATGAATTTTCCTGTGCTTGAAGGTTATGGGGTTACTCTTCCCATACACCTGTGAGCACTGAAACCTGGTGACCTGGGGAGAGCCAGGAGCAAACTTGGATCATATGCATTCCTGTGCCTAAATGCAGCTTCCTCTGAGCCTTTTTAAGTTGGTGTGAGGCAATGTGTGCTGGGAAGGAGAAAAGTGCTGGGGGCACTGGGGTGATGACTGTCATCGATTTATAGCAGCTCTTCAATTTTGGCACCTGCTCTGCAGTGTTCATGTGGCAGCTCCAAGTGTGGCAGTGTGAATGGCTTCTGTGCCCTTCAAAGTTTAGTTGTTTGGTAATTAGCAGCTCCACAGGGGGAAACTGAGGGCAGGAGAGAGGAAGTTCACAGCCGCAGAGGGATCAAACTGGGACTGGGTCTGGTTGAGGAGCACCTGGAGACAGACCCAGACTATTGGCTGTTCCTTTCTAGAAAGGAAGCTGGCATGTTACAATAGCTGAAGTTGTGATTCATTCTGTGAACACACTTGCACCCTTGAATGCTGTTCTTCATGCCATGGATGCATTCTTCTTTTCCCTTCACCCTGAACCCTCCAGCTAATTGGAAGCATCCCCCCTGTTTACTCAGTTGCTAACAGGATGCTTCATACCAAATAATCAATCATGCAAAATTTCCTAGCTTGTGACACCTCTTAATGTGCTGAGGAATAATTCTTAGCTAAGAAGGGGGTACTGAGTCATCTGGAAAAATAAACAGTCCTTGGACACTTAATGCTGTTGATGCTTCCGCTAGTAGTTGTGTAACTTCAAACCTTCACTGCTGCCACGGGGTAGAAACAAACAGTGAGTTCTCCCGGGAGTGATGAGTGAGGTCTGAGTTTAGGCAGCACTTCAGCACATCTCGATGTGCTTTAAGCACATCTGGCCACGCTGGTCCCGACACTGCTGCCCCTTTGACAGCAGGCAGGGCCTGCCCTGTGCCTGCCTTGTCAGACCTCTCCTATTGGTCTCACGTCACGGTGAGGGTGAGCAGACACACCTTCTCCAGCCACCAAGGCTAGCATGCCTGCTAGGAAATGGAGATAGGGGTGGCACTGATATCTGGACTTCCCAAGAAGTGTCTGTGAAAGGCAGCAATGAGGCCAACTTGCTGCTGCTTGTTTGGGTTCTATAGAGGGATGCAAAGGCTCCTTGTGATTCTGGAGGAAGCAGGAGCATTATTACCCACCGAGTCTGAATTTCACATGGGGAGACAGCCCACCCATGTGCAAAACAGGACACAGGCAGGTGGTGGGCTTAAAGCAATTCAGCGTAGTTGAACTTGCTTAGAAATCTGAGCAGCAGCAAGGCCAGGTGTTGGACCTTGATTGCCAGCAGCGCTGTAAATGCAACAGGGCCCTGCTGTCATTAGGATTACACAGCTAGGTAAGGACATGGGGCATAAACACAGCCTTTTTAGAGTCTCATTTCAGAGAGGAGACAGTGCAGGCAAACCCTTGACTCATTTGATGATCGTCTACCCCACAGAAAAGTGGCTTTTTTTTTTTTTTAATAAATAAATACAGGCTTTGGCTCTTGCTGTTCCCTTCCAGTTCCCTTCCAAACTCGCCTGTATGACAGAGTTGGTTTGCCACCTGTACTTTGCTCAGGTAGCACCTCAAAACTGCTGTGGTGCACATGTCCTGTGCTTCTCATTGTGCTCTCAGGTAACGCTGTGTAGAACAACTGCAACCCCGAAAACTTGCATATGTCCCCAAGTAAGGAAATACATTGAAGAAAAAAAGTTATGAAAGAGGGAGTGCAGATTTAAGCTGGACTTTATTTGGTTATAATAAGAGCTGTGGCATTGTCTGTTGGAAGACTCTGGGAGTATTTTTTTTTCTCCCTAGAGAAGTTAACTCAGCTTTGTTTTTAAAATAAAAGTTTAAAAACTGGCTTTATAATGTACTATTACAGTTTGGCCCAAAACTCATCAGAACTGTCAGAGAGAGAAGGATGAGGTCAATGGATTTTTAGTGTTTGCTTTAGAAAGGAGAGAAGCGGAGCACGTGTTGGTTACACTGCCAAGGTCACAGCAAGCAGTGTCACATGGTAGTAGCTGCAATCAGGTGGAAAGCCTTAGCTGTACCTGAGCTGGCCTGAAAGAGGACTTGCTCTAGGTCTGTGTTGTTTCCTCCCTTCGCTTGGATCTGCCGGCATAACCACCTGGGTCATCGCTCCCTAATGCTGTTTGGGAAAGTGATCAGGGCTCAGATCAGCCTTTGTGACTGTGCACGCAGTCTGGTCCCCGTCAGTCTGACAGAATGAGGTTAGCGAAGCGCCGGAGATGCGGGCAGGGAGCAGGGTGTGGTTCTCAGTCGGAGTTACACTTGTAACCCAGCCCTGCTGCAGTCGGGGTGATGTACGGCGTGCAGCAGCATCCAGCAAAGTTACAGAGAACTCTTTTCTTTGGGCAAGGCTGGCAGCAGTGTAACTGTGTTTATAAACAGTCTGCTTAACACCTTTGTATGCTAAGAGGGAGCGTGCCTTCACCAATGGAGCTCTGACTTGTCTCTTGTCTGGAAAATTGTTTCCTGAAGCTGTGATACAGCTGCCAGTCTAGGTTATTTGGCCTTCTGCTTGATTTTGTAGGTAACCTTGGTAGCTTTTACTAGTAACCGTGATGGCTTTTACTGGGCACTGCAGCCTCTCAACCAATTCACATCTGAAATTCTCTGCTTCTTGTTACATGATTCACGCAGGAGGGCCCTTACCTCTGTGTGTAGAAAACTGCAATGCAGTGATCCTGAATCCAGCTTTGTAGCATGTGTGTCTGAATGACATTGCCTCCTGAATTCAGGCCGGGGTTGTAGATCTGCTTGGAGTGTGCTCTACCTGCTGCTACCGCTCCGTGTCCTGTGGATTGCAGCAGCTAAATAGTTGCTGAGGCCCTAGTGTGTGATTCATGTAAAGGAAAGAAAGCAAATTCTGTCCCTTTTCCAGAGTTAATAATTCTTTTGTCTCCTATGCAGGGTTGGTTACCAAATGGCTCTCTTGAATCGACGATTCGGTTTAGCTTTTACCCATCTATCCAGTGCTGTGATCCAACGGCAGTTCAGGTAACTTTCAAATTTTGCTTTTGCTTTCTTCAGAATGTTTCATGATTGAAAGAGATGCTGTTAAGCAGATCAAGAATAAAATACAGCATTTGTAATTCAAAAGGGTAATTAAAAAAGAAAGAAAAAAATTCCAAAAAAGAAAAATTAAAAAATAAATCTCACAGTTGTCCTTTCATAGGTTGAAAAGTGAGCCCAGACACTCCATTTGCAGGTTCCTGGCAGTCTGAACTCTGCATTTTCATATGTGTGTAAGGAGGCTTCTAGGCCTTTGACAGCGATACATGAGCCTGCAAGTGGAAGTTGAAAGTGTCTGTGTTTCTCGTGCAAGTGCAAAAAAAAACAACACGTGAGCCCCTGCTGATGCAGAGCCAATTACAATGCTTAAAAGTATTCAAGAGTTTAAGTTATTTAGAATAAAAATAATCTGAAAAAATACTTTCTCATACTTTCCAGTGTCTGTTTGGTTATTTTTCTTTTGTTTCTTCTTCCAGACTCTAGGCATTTAAAGTTTTAAATTTATGGACTTCACATTTTACAATGCCTTGCACAAAGTTTAGAGCTTAATCCCGCAGTACACTCTGCCAATTTGGGGAATCTCTATAACTCTTTGAAGGGTCAGGGCTTCAGTTTAAAGGAGGAGAATAGTCATTCCCAGGACTGTGGTGTAGAGAGGGATTAAGACAATGCTCAGGGCTAGGTTTTGTGATATCCTGGGAGCTATCCAGAGGAGGTATCCAGGTCTTCCTGGCTTTCTCTGTAAGTGGGCTGCATGGGATCTTTGGCCAATATACATTTAAAGCATATATAATTGACAGTGAGGGGGAGGTGAAGTCTAGTCCATAAAGGTGAGCAGGACTTCAAAAATCTTAATGGGGAGACCTTTTCTTTGTGGGGTATTGCTCCAAGACTGTGGCAGAAATGAAGAAAAAAGGGCAAGAAGTTGTTCTCCCATGGCAGTTATTCTTCTGTAGTGGTTCTTGGACAGTCACATTTATATCTGTTTGCTCCTGCTGTGTTGTACGCTTGGTCCCACCAAGGTTCTCCCCGCTCCTTTCTGTGACAGCACTTATCTTGTTCAGCCTCCTCCCTTCTGCCTTCCCTGTTGTGTGGCCACAGATGGTGGGCAGAGGAGAGAGTGTGGTGTACTGCAGTCCCTGTCAGAGGGTGGGATGGGAGAGGGTGGCTGCTTGCAGAGATTAGTGACTTCTGAGAGAGAGAGGAAAACTAAAGTGGGCCTCTACTGTGGGAAAGAGATCTTGAAAGGCAGTGCTTGACCCCTGGAGCAGTTAGACTCCACCAGCCTTCCTTCACCATGTATAAAAATACCTGCTTCAACTGATGTCCATCCCCACCACATTTGGTGTGCATGCTCATCTTTTAGGTACCTTTGCAAATACAGGCCCTTCCTCTTCAAGAAGGGATGATGGTCCCTATTTACTTTACACACTTCTGAAAAACAAGATGAATGGTTAGATTGCTTCCATATGCTGCCACTGAGCAGTTCAGCTGGCAGCAGGTTGGCATTCCTGCCAGCTCTGGCCAGAATGTTTCTAGTACCTCACTGCAAAGCAGTTGTTTAGCAGCAGAAGGGATCTTCCTGCTTTTCCAGTGGTCTGTGTTTGGGTGTCCTTTGAAGGCAAGCAACAAATCACTTGAGTTTGAGCTCACTGAATAAAAGAATAATGGTTTCTGTAAGGAAGTATGTTCCTACTGTTCCCAAGTATATTCAGTCAGACCTAACAACTTAGTATTGTGCTGTTCATTTATGTTGTTTCTTACTCCTGCAAAGCAAGCATACAGAAGAGATTGTGTTTCTCCAGATTCCTTCCACATGGGGAAGGTGGTGATCTCTTAGATTCTAGTTGGGAACAGCTTAGCACAGCCACAGCTGGACCTCAGAGATCTTACTGAGAGCAAAAAAAAAAACTGAGAGACTCACAGACTTCACTGAAAGGAAGGTTGCTCATAAAAATCCTTAGTGCTGGGGACTGTGAGCAAGATTGAAAGAGGCTGACTTGAGTCTTAGCTTCTGCAGGCTGTTTGAAACAGAAGTGAGCACTTTTTTTTTGCCTGTAGATTGAAGCTGGATCACCTGCAGTTGCTAAAAAGCCCATCATGATATGCAAGCCACCCTTCATGCCATCTTTTAGTTGTGTTTCGGAGTAGAAAGGTCATTTTGTATTTGACATTTAGTGAGGAGTGTGTAAAGCCCAAAGCAGCATCTGGCTTTCAAAGAGCACATTGAATGCAGTCAATGTGTCGCCCACGTGGTATACAAGATTCTGTGCTGGCTTTGCCTTTGCTCCCCAAGGATCCTTGAGGAGATGTGTCTCTCATTCTCTCTCCTGTCTTTTGGTAGCATCACTGGAGCGTGCCGAGCAATCCAGAAACTAACCCGCGTGCGAGTGGTGGACAACAGCGCCTTGGGGAACACGCCCTACCACCGGCCACCAAAATGTATCCACGTGTACAACAAGACTGGAGTTGGCAAGGTCGGGGATAAGATCCTTCTGGCCATCAAAGGAGAAAAGAAGAAGGCTTTAATTGTAGGGCACAAGATGCCTGGCCCCACCATGACGCCTAGGTTTGATTCCAACAATGTGGTCCTCATAGAAGATAACGGGAATCCAATAGGGACTAGAATAAAAACACCAATACCCTATACACTGCGGAGAAGAGAAGGCGAGTTCTCCAAGGTATTGGCCATTGCCCGCAACTTTGTGTGAATGCTAAGAGAAGTCTTCAGCAATCCTTTTGTATCCTTGCTTACAGTACCGTCCTGTTCCAGAAACTGGTGAAACGTGAATAAGCTGATGTTCATCAAGAGGCTCTCCTCCCTTTTAAGAATTTCAAGCAACTAATTTAAGTATTGAAATGGTTTCTTTTTCTCCAAAAGAAGGTTGATTTATTTCACAGAACACCTGCAGTATGTTTGGGAAACAGTCCTTCACCCTTATGCATCCTGTAGTGTTAATCTGGTTTGTCATCATTAAAATGAGAACGTGAAAATCCTTGTCCTGTATTGATTGTTTATGCTCTTGTTTTCCCTATTTCTGCCTTTCCCAGTTCCCCAGGAGCAAGACTCAATCCCTGGCCCAGTGATACTGGTGATCTACAAAATGGATTCACAAGTAATAGAGTAGGAGAGACACATAATGAACTATGGGTGCTTCAGGCACATTCAGTAAAAAGACTAGTTTCTGTCTTTGCCTAAGAGAAGTATTTAGGAATAATTAGAATGAGGAGGACATGGTGACCTGCAATGTCAGTGACGTGTGCCTGAACAGGGCATACCAGAGACTGGGATGCAGAAGTAGGAAGGGGAGCTGAAGGGGGAGCCAGAGGGTGAGCTGAGATCCAGCCTGTGCTCTCCACCTGACCAACCCCTGAAAATTGTGTTCTCAGATTAATGCAAGGGCTGAGTTCAGACTGAAAGGTGCACAGAAAGAAACCTCCTTTCGGACTGCTTCTTGGGACCATTGTCAGACATCAGCTTTGATGGGCTATTGGTGAGGCTGGCTGTTCTTCAGTTTCCTAAGCTCAGGCCCAGCAATGGGCAAATGCTACTCTGTTGCTTTCAGGTCTGGTTGGGATCCAGGAGCCCAGGAGCTGCTTATCTGTGGAGCTGAGCAGAGAAACTTGGTGCTCGTGGCTGGTGAAGGGCCATCAGTGCAGAGCACTCCCAGACACAGCAGTGCAGGGGAAGAGGGTGCAGGGGGTGCAGTCAGCAGGACTTAGGCCAGTTCGTCACAGGTTGGGTGACAGTCATGGCTGGCTGCTCCTTGCCCTTCTGCCTCATCTTCCTGTTATGCTGGGAAAGCTCCTTACTTTGGCTCTGCATTGCCTCAGTGTTAAGACCTAAAGAATGCAGTAATGAGCTCTCAGATGCTCCAGTTACTCCTTGCAGATGTATCTGCCCTGTGGTCCCCGCTGTGAAATGCACGTTGTCCCTGGAAAAAGTGAGCCCTGGATCCCCTCAAACCCCTTTAATCCAGGTAACACACAGAAGATTATACTGTAGGTTTAATTTCAATATTAACCTTTAAGTAATGGCACTATCCCACTCAGTAAAACTTCCCTGAGAACTCCGTTCTGTGGGAAAGCAGAATCATTGCTGCTGGCAGCATGTTCCTGTTTGCTGTTGTCCATGGGCTGGGGAATGTCTGGACTGCTGCTCCAAGTCCTCTGTGCCCCATGGGCATTGCCTTTAAGCCCTGGCCTTGCCTCCTCCGTAGGTGCCTG